>JAUIMM010000161.1:2735000-3970000 GCA_031769625.1 Taudactylus pleione
GACCTCACGTCATTTAAAAAAAAAAACATTTATCTATTTTTAACAAGTTTAACACATAAGCAGCAAGCACATTTCTCACTGATATGTGCTGGCTGCTAGCTCGGGAGAGATTTGCAGAGAGAAAACACTGCAATCTTGGGTGAGTAATCTCCTGCAAAACGAGTTACTCGGGAGAGATATCTCATTCTGCTTCACCATCGGCAAACTCGTTTAGCCTCAAAGCGCCTGTTGGTAAATTTGGTTAAAAAAAAGGGATTAAATCACCGAATTTTGGTGAGTACCAGCGAGATAAATCACTTTGAAAATCGGGACAATCTCGAATCTTAGTAAATTTACCCCCAAGTGTTTTTGAGATTGCATGTGCATGTATGAGGGCGGTTTTTCATATTTTTTTAAAAGTTCACTTTAGAGACATAAAAATATGCTAGCACCCATTTTCAAGAACCCCAAATTTGACTGGACTACTTATTTTCACAAAAAAAACTGCATTATGCCATTCTTCACCACTTTTGCTAAGACGCTAATAAGAAGCCATTTAAACTACTTAAGTACCCCAAACACTTTTATTAGAGCTATTAGTACACATCTACATTGCTTCCCTATGTTAGTGCATCTTTTTTTGGGGTACAGACTGATTACCCCACTTCTGACAGTATTTTCTGCCTGTTCCGCATTCGCCGCTTTCCGTTTTCGCCTTTTTAGAAATTGAATATGGAGAAAAGCGGGGACACGCACGAAAAGTTTCCGCCTCTGAAACAGGCGAAGGATGCGGGAAGTTGGACAGTCGAAACTTTTCCGACGTTTCACCTCTAATTGAATACGGGTCTAAATGTGCTTTAAGAATATTCCAATTAATTGCTAAACATACAAACCTGATTGTCATTACTTTACTGTTTTCCTGAGAAGACATTTACAGAGTGAAAACTTATTATACATGCTCTTAGCGCCCTCTGTTGGTCACTGAAATATATGCAGGCCATCTGAAAAACATGAAACATGTCCCTTATTGCACAAATCTGCCATTTATTGGACACCCAGGGTTTTCCATGATTGTGCTGCCTTCATCAATTTAATGTGATACTGAGTCTATTGTGACATTTGTGATTATCATCATTGGCCATTACATATAAAGCTCCAAGTGCTGTACCTGTGGAAAATGTAATCTTAACAGGGACTACATATTCTAAATAGAAACATGAACTGTGAATTAGAGCATACAATATGTATTATCATTAAAAAATGCAAATTATAGGCATTCTCTTTAATGCGGATATTTATGGAGGGCTTGGAAGCTCTTCATGAATATCCAACCTGTTATCTGAATGCAGTGTCTTAACAAAATCTGATAACCAAAATTCACATTGTGTTGGACTAAAGGGTATTGAGTTTATTTGAGTTTTATATAGGAGTATATATAAGCAATAATTGCATGCAGCATTGAGACATCATCTATTTGAGAGGTGAGCTTTGACTGGCTTTGGTGGAACTGCCCCATAGTGAGGCAAATGACTACAGGTTGTAACGTGAACAAGGTAGAATTACAGCCCAGTGGGCCCAGGAGTAGAACCCAATAACAAGAGCTTTCAGGAGGTATGGCAGCAGTGGTGAGCAACCAACATACAGATGTATTATATACACAATAATGGGTGTATGTAAGGTGAGTAGTCATGGTGTGTATTTAGTAGGGAAATCACATGTTACACTTGAGCAAGCAGATGATTCAGTGCAGTAATGGACAGCGGTAATGGCAGATAAGAGCAGAGGTAAAATAATAGTCAAGATAATTTCCAGGGTCTGGCACACATTTGTACAATATCAGAGGGAGACAGAAAGAGCCAAATTCTATTTAGGGGTCTGATACACTGTATTGGTAAGGGAAAGAAAAAAAACATTAAGTTATTCATAGCAAGTCCGGTAAACAGCAGGATAAGGGAGCAGGGGCCGAGTTACTATGTCATTAGGCCCCACCCCCATTGTGACAAATTGCCATGAATCACTGGAGCGCGAGGAGGGGAGGGGGCTAAATGACATGGTTTCTCCTCATTTAGCCCTGCCCCCTCCACATGGAGCCGCGATTCCCGGCAATTATTTCCCCATCCTGCCTACTTCACTAGGAGGTGGGCGGGATGTACTCTCTCGGGGGTGAGGGGAGCTCCCTGAAAATTTGGGAGCTTCCTGCAACTTCCGGGAGAGTAGGTGAGTATGATTTACTAACAGATAATTTTTTTTAAACAATGTCAAAAATCATCTGTTAGTAAATGTGTGATTTAGAGATGTGATTTTTTACATTATTTAAAAAAAATTACAAATCGCCTCTGTGCTGATCGTACAAGAGAAGATAAATATGAAATAAAACACAAACTAATTGGAACTAACATACAGTACAAACAGATTTATTATCTCAAATGATAAATTACTCAGAATTCACATATATTCTTCATAAACAGATGATATAAATAAAAACAGTTGTTACATATTAGTTTATAAAACACATCAAACATTACACTTCAGCTTAAGTTGCCCATCCCCTAGCAGACCTCAAAACGACTGCACAATTACGACATTGTAATCGTGCAGTCATTTGTCAGTCTGTGATGAGCCTACACTGAACGAGCAGTCATTCAGTGTAGGCACATCAATCATCTGCAAACATGCTCAACCTGACGTTATCGTCAGGTTGTCCAGCTTGTTTGCCCGATGATCGATGTCTGAACAACCAGCGGGAGCCCACATTGCTGGTCATTTTAGCCATTTTTTAAACAATCTACAAAGGATTTTCAAACGATTATCAAATGATCGTTCATTCGCTCAATTTAATTGCCTAGTGGATGGGCACTTTTATTTTGGTTGCTAAAGGAGGTGGATCTCAAGTATTTACATAAATCCTAAAAGAGATATTTGCTGTGTCCACACCTATATCAAAGCAATCTCAGGTGTAACAATATCCTGTTTGCTCCAGATGTACAAATCTCTCAATCCTGAGACGGTGATACCAGTCACTTAAATGTGATGTCTGTTATAGAACTCCATATTAGTAGTACTGCAGAGCGTACATAGTTGAAAATATGTTTCCACTTCGGGAGACCTGACACATCCCCTGCGTGTTGATTAGAGGGGAGAGAGGCTAATCTCCAGCCGGAGACTGTACATGGCAGATACCTGTCAGGCTCAGCTTAAAACTTGTATCAGCCGCGACTCGATCCCAGCCTCGACCTCAATACCGCTGTGTGCCCACAGCGCGCGGTGCATCCGTCTCTCAGGAATGCCACAATATAAACAAGTTTCACAGGGGTATCCCAGGGGGCCCAAACCTCTGACACGTTTCGCACCACTAGTGGGGGCTTTATCAAAGATGTCAAAAATCATCTGTTAGTAAATGTGTGATTTAGACCCTGAAACACAAAATTTACTAAAAATCGATCAAAGATTAATGATAGATCATTGCACTAGGATCAATACAGGAGTGTGATGTGTAGTAGCAATTCAAGCAAACACTGGTAATCACCTGCCACTTAATATTTGGTGTAATCATGCTTTATAGTGCTAGGAAGGTTTCATTTTCACAATGACGAGGGCTTTTACTGTGTAAGTCTTCCCTTTTTCTCAGCCTGCATACAATTTTACTAAAAGTACTGTGTGTGACCCAAACTGCTTAGCGAAGTTTTCATAGTGGTACAGCAGGAAATGGGAATTATACTGGTCAATCATTATCGGACAAACATCCTTACACTATACCTTTATTTACATGGTTACTTCTAGGTGGTACAGGTTTAGCAGGATATTTAAAAAGATTACATTTAACCAGGCAAAGGGAATGTACATTCCATGGAAATTCCAATGAATTTTGCTGCAGATCAAAGAATTACAGATGTTGTTTTTTAAGCTTGTAGACTATAAATTTCTCCTGCCTTTTAACTTGATGGGAAGCAAGGCTATTGAGGTTGTAGAGGAAGTTGATGCCAAGTTAATATGGGATACATGAAATTAGAGATGAGCGGGTTTGGTTTTTTGAAGACTGAACCGAACTGAATTTTGCATATCTGAGTACTTCCGAGCCCAGGCTCGGTTTCTCCTGCCAGACTCCGAATACAAAATGAGGCAAAATATCATCATCCTGGTATTGGATCTTGTGTGCTTTGAATTTGATAAATGTCCCTCCATTGTGATCGTGGGCATCATTTCAAACAGGACGCCAGATGGTTAGGGTGGGATGCAGCACTAAGTCAGTGTCAGAGAAGGGCTGTGGGGTGCAACTAAGCTCTGCTGTGGCAGACTGTGAAGGGCAGTGGGCTGCCAGCAGCACTAAAAAGACTGTGTCAGTGAAGGGCTGTATGGTGCAAGCACAATTGTGGCTTTTTCTGTGGCTGTGTCAGATTGTGAAGGGCTGTGGGGTGTAGCACTAAGGACTGTGTCAATGAAGAGCCGTGGGGTGCAAGCACTGCTGTGGCGGTGTCAGACTGTGAAGGGCTGTGGGGTGCAACACTGTGAGGCACTGTGCTCAGTGCAGGAACCGTGTTAAAAAAATAAATTGTGAAATAATAACGATCAGTAGGTGCCGTGTCGTCGTTTATACTGTGAGTTGCAGTGTGAACTTTGTCATTAAAAGAAAAACTTTTTGTTCTAAAACTTGTGTGTATTTAGGCAGTGTCACTGTGATTAAAAATAACGTTCAGTAGGTGCCTTACCATCCTTAATATCAGTGCTGTGAGTCGCAGTGTGAAGTTGTTATTTGGTAAAAAAAAGAAAAACCTTTTTTATTCTAAAACTTCAGGGCCAGGCAGTGCCAAAATAACATTCAGTAAGTGCTGTATCACCATTAGTATCAGCACTGTAAGTCGATATATATCATGATCAGTCAATAGAAGAGAAGGAGCAGCAACCAAGTGCTAGTGCTGCAGCTGCTGCCAGTCATGATGACACTAGTACTTCAACATCTACTACAGCTGGTGTTCAAGGGCTTTGGTTGCTCAACTACATGAACATTGGCATTGCATTCGGTTTGCGACAGGGCACCTAAAATCAAATAAATATTTCACAATGTTAAATATAAAAACATCATCTCCAATAATAAAGTGAAAGTTTACTGACAAAAAACATAAAATTGCCAACATGCTATACACCACACATAGTGGCAATGAAAGGCTCAAGCCTCGGCTTTTATTTGCAAGTAGTGGTTCTAGAACTGCTGTCAGTCATGCATCTTCTTTTGTAACCTCACATGATGATACAACACCCTTCTCACTCAGAGTCTAGAAGAAGTGTCAAATGTAAAACAGGCTAATCTGTGCAGAAAAAAACACTAAGGCTAAAGAACAAACTGTGTGTTCAGAAATGTCACAAATCCCTGAGGAGAGTCTAAGGGTGTCAACGAGTGCTATGTGTGAGTCTGACATTTCTGATACTGTACTCATAGAGAAGTCTCCTTCCACCATTTCTGCTCCTTCTGCAAATGTGGGGATGAGTAACACAAGTAAAGATGGTGACATAGAAATTGAGGATGCAACTGTGGAAGTGCAACAGGATGCTGTTGCACTTCCACATTATGCTGTTAATGAGGATGTTGATGATGAGGATATTGTTTGTGTAAGTGAGGCATCAGTGGCATCAGTTCTTGCCCATGATAAGAAGAAGGCCATTGTCATGCCTGGGCATGCAGTCTGTGCACACTGTAATACCAATTGGTGCGTCCTTATTCGTCACCATCAGTGGCACTATCGAAAATCGCAAAAGCCTTACGGCAGGTGCAGTATCTCTGTCCATCCATGGCCTCCTATGCTTGCAGCTATGAGTCTGTAAATGCAGTAGCTTGCATTGACACGCCAGTGACACTCCCATAATACACCCACTGAATGGCCCATATTTGCGTGCATCTTTATGCTAATTCTGCAGCTAATGAGATTCATATAGAGATGCCCCCTGGCTGTGGCGCTAATTTGCCACTATGCGCATTAAAATGCATATTGCCTCACTGGAAATTGCACCAGCCCTATGGAATTGCAGAATGTCCATCTGAACATGTCTGCCGGTAGCAGTGCAACTACAGCAAAAGCCACTACCCCTGTTACCTCTCAGAAACGCCAACTGAAATTGACTCTCTCTGCATCCAAATTTATACTGCGTCCCCCCTGGCGGTAACCATTGAGATTCATGTGAAGTTGCTCATCTACATGAACATTGGCATTGCATTCGAATTGCATGTGACTCAGAATCAGGCCCATAATGAGCAAAATAGGGGCTATCACATTGGCCTGTTGGACAATGTCCTCCCATAATCTTAGCTTTGCCCCAGCTACAAGCTGCTTGCTGCTGCAGTGCAGCTTTTCCACCATCAGCTGCACCAGCACCTCAAGTGAGCCAACAAAGGCCAGGAATAACCAGCGATCATCGATGTTTTAGCAACCACTGATGACCAGAGGACAGTGGTGAGTGTTTTTGCCATCAATAGCCAGGCACCTTTAGTATAATTATCAATGGCAGAGACCGATGGTGAAACACAAATGCATTTTGTGAATGCACAGGTGCTGACTGCATATGTCAAAACACAAACCATCAATGGTGGAGCCTGGGACTGGTTTAACTATATCAGTGTGACCCCAAATTAAATGTGCCCTCCTTAATGGTAACTACTGACAGAGCTGCCCAGACTGCTGCTATTGGTAGAGGTGGTGAGAGGGGACATAGTGGTGTATGGACCATTTGCCCTGGGGTACCAGCTCTGACCTTTTGAGATTGTGCTGGGGCCAGGGCATGCACAGTGAAGTCAATCTTTGTTATCAGTTCCACTGAAATGGAATTGAAAGCAAATATGGGTCTTAACTGCACATGTTCCAGCCTCCATGAATGCTCAGGGGAACTGAGCAGGGGTCCTTGGAGCGTTGAGTAGATAAGTTTCACTGAGCCCCACACAACTGCTAGTTAGGCCCATGGCACATTCATTTAACATGCTGGAAACTCCATTGAAATTAATGTAAATGTAAAATGTGTTCCCCAAAAACTGTAAATTTTTGTGCCTTACGCAGACTTGGCTTTAAACTCACCATGGCTTGAAAAATGCTCCTCCCTCATCTGCAAATAATAAATAAATGATATGCATTCGGCATCCCAGCGGTCAGGATGCCGACGCTTACATTACCGGCGACAGAATAACGACGCCGGTCAGAATCCTGGTGTCGACATCCTGACCGAAGGTAAGCAACTGAGTTGGGGGGAGGGTTAGGTTTAGGGGTTAGGGTTAGACACTAGGGGGAGGGTTAGGGTTAGGCACTAAGGGCAGGGCCGGATTAATAATGGGGCGGATGGAGCTCCAGCTCCAGGCCCACCCATCAAAATAGGCCCACAGCATCTGCTGTGCTGCTGTAAACAGGAAAAAAAATTCCTGTTATAGCAGCCCGCAAGTGGCCATCCGATGCAGCCCACCCCCGTGCCTGTCTGTGAGCCGCTAACAACCCCCGGCCTGGCCGCGGCAGATCAAAAGCCGCCGCCGGCATGTAGTGGTTACACGTGATGTTATGGCAGCGCAGTGGAAGGCTTCTCTCTCCTTGCGCTGCATACACACCCCGTATGACATCACAAAGGTGCCGCCCCGACATCCACTTCGCTGTTGCTGTTCTAGTCGGACCAGTACAGCACAGCAGTCACTCACAGGCAGCTCCGTGAAGATGGCTCTGCAGGTTGTCTGAGTCTCCTGACTGAGGTTAGTCGGCCCACCGGGAATCTTCCCGCTGAATCTATCGGCAGGGTGATTTTTTTTTTATATATCACTTTTTTTTTTTTTTTTGCACGCTGGCACTTGGACTGAGCAGTGCCATTCTGTGAGCTCTCCACTTGGGGGCCAGCATTTCTAGAGTCGCCTGGATAGCCACTCCCCAGGTCACCACCACTGATGCCACTTATCCGGTCCACTTCTCCCTTGCCCCCGCACGTGGTGAACGGCAGCAGTGTGGAGATGAAGTGCACCAGCTCCAGGATTTACCTGCGCACCTGTGGAGTGTGGACCTGCCTCTGCCATCGACAACTGATCCGCCCGATGGTCAGGTGGTCCCGGTGAGTGGAAGGAACTTCCACCTCTGCTGCCTGCACCTGCGAACTTCTGCTGCTGCTGCTGTGTAAGCCTTGGCTGCCATTGTGGGTTCTGGTAACTCGGCAGTGATCGTCTGTGGAGGGTCCCGACGGCCACTGGTCTCCGCTTGTCTATGTCTCCCCACCTGCTTTTGAGTGGACCTGCATAGGCGTGCAGCTTCATCTGCACCCTGCCTGTTGCTTCAATCATCATGGCCTCTGTGTGTTGCCGTCACTGCCCCCATACTCTGTACGGCGCTAATCCCCTGCTTTGGTCATCTGCCGGTGTGCACGGATATCTCTGGGCTCCACATTGGTCCCCCTCTGACTGTATCCATCTGGCCTCATGCTCCTGCTGTGGGATGTTAACTTTCTGGCCTTTGGCTCCTGCAGTGCTCTTCTCCTGACTCATTTTCATCTAGTCTCCTGTAGACAGTTCCTGCCTGATGCCTGGAGCTGTGATCCTACACCCCTTCTAAGTTATTTTTCAATCCCTTACTTACCCTGCTATTGTGTCTACCCATCCCCTACCCCATGAACCTGCTTCCTGCAACTGCCCCCCCTGCACCTTGCAACAGTCATCCCTGCATCTTGAAACTGCCTTCCCTACAACTGACACCCCTGCACCCTGTACCTTCCACCCCTGCATGCTGTACCTTCACCCCATGCATCCTGTAACTCCCACCCCTGCACAATGTAACTGTCCCCCTGCAACTAAAAACCCCCACCGTTACTGCCCAAGCTAATCCCTGTAACTACCTACATACAACTGCACCCCGCACCCTGTAACTGCCGCCTCGCACCATGTAACTGTCCCTCCTCTGTGTGCGGCCATGCTACCCTGTCCCTTGGGAGGAACTGCCACTCCCCCTCCCTGCGACTGCTGACACCTGATGCCCCTCTGCCCGCTCCTGGTATATAAAGGGTGGGAGCTGACAAGGAGCTCCCAGTAACTCCAAGCCCAAACCATGCACATCCCCAGCTTCCAGAGCTGGCATCTGTACCTGGCCTGCTTCCTGCTCTGGAGATGCCTGTCCTACAAGAACAATCCCAGCAAGATCCTGTACCCTGCACAGCTGGTCAAGCACTCAGTGCCGGAGTCAAAGCAGCACGGGCAACCAGGCCAGGAATGGGAGCAGGCACCCTGGCACCTCTGCCATGGACAGGAGCAGTCTCACTGGGCACTCACTGTGGCATGCATTCAGGAGAGGCATCACCAGAGCTGGATATAGATTATTACAGATAGATTAGATAGATAGATAGCTTTAAATATCTATATCTTCTAGAGAGAGAGGGGCCTATTCGTCGTAACTAAAAATTCTCTCGAGGTAATTAGTTTTAGAACTCACATGGAGTTCTACCTAATTACCGGAAGAATTCATCATTCCTCCTCTCCATAACTATCTATTCCGAAAACTGTCATTTTTGTGATGACAGCTTTTCTGGAAATAGATGGTTTTCCCTCTCTACACTAACTTACCGCAGCTGGAATCTGTGCTGCGCACGCACTGTTACATCCATAAAACCAGCGCATGCGCAGCACTGCCTACAGCTGCGGTAATTCTGTCCCCATCAACCATCCCCCCTCCCCCCTGTCCCCCACTTACTTGGCCGCTGCAGCCGCCTCAGGCTCCGTCTGCTGTGCTGACATTGTGTTCTCCCGGAAGAACACAGTAAAGTTTAGAAAAAAATAAAAAAAACATTTTTTTTTTCTGAACTTTACTGTGTTCTGCCGAGAGAACACAGTGACAGCACAGCAGACGAAGCCTGAGAAGCGATCAGAGTGATGGAGGGAGCCGGCGGAGGACCTGCCCAGCTGACAGCAGGGAAGTGTAACCCGCTGTACGCCACCTCAGAGTGGCGTATAGTAACACCATCAAATTCCGAAAATACATAATTTTCGGAATTTGATGAATAGCCTAATTTCTATATCCCCATACTAATGTACGAGAAGTGTGGACATTTACGCAGGCAGATTTAACTAGGAGATATCAGTGATATCTCCTGTGTTAAGAACAGTATCTTCATGAATACTAAAATAACGGTAATTAAGAAAAATGTCCTTAAAAATTTTATTTGAGTGTTGATCAATAGGCCCCTGATAGTTGTACATGTGTATATAGAGGTGCTTTACAACCTTTCATGTAATAATTGGTGCAATAGTGAGATATCATACACATCATGTGTACTCATTTTAATTATAATTCACTTTTTTTTTAATTCACATACTCTTCGATTATATAGATAGATAGAAAGAAAGATACTGTAGATACACATACATAGTGATGTACTGTACTCTGGTTTTGGTACCCCGCCTACAGGTGATTTGGAGCCACCCACATGAGGCCACTTCTTAAAAAATTTCCAGGGCCACTTTTAGTTCTCAATCCGCCCCTGAACTCCTGTACTAACACTAATTTATATTCCTTCTAGCCAGCACCGTAAGGAGGGCGGTGCGACTAGTGCCGTCGCACAGGGCAGAGAGCCCTGTGGGTGGCATTGTCACAGCCCCATAGCTCCAGCATCTGGCTAGCAGGGCGCCTGGAATGGCACAGACCACACCCCTATATCAGTAGCCACACCCCCACCATGCTGAGCATACCTCCTGCAGCAGCACACTATAGGCCCTTCAAAAAATTCAGCTCCAGGCCCATATAGACCTTAATCTGGTACTGACTAAGGGGGAGGGTTAGGGTTTAGGGTGCGGGGAGGGGGAGGTTAGGTTTAAGCACTAGGGGGGAGGTTAGGTTCAGGCACCAGTGAGGGAGGGTTAGGGTTACAGTAGGGAAGGGTTAGCATACCGACCAACAAGTGTTGGTATATTAACCATATCGGGATCCCGGCGTCGAGTTTCTGACCGTTTCTGATTTTGATCGACAGCTTGCCCCGTTTTGGAGGAGGGCAGGGGGGAGGCTGGCCAAATGGAGGCGTTCCCGAAGGAACGCCTGCCATTTGGGGGCGGCCCCACTGACATCACGAGTGATGTCAGTGATGAGCTTCCGGCTCACTGGGGCTTGTGGGAACGAGACCCTACCACAAGGGTCTCGTCGAAAGCCCCGATGGTCGCGATGGTCATGACCATCATGACCATCACCTGGCCTCTCGCTAAAGCTGTGGGTGGTCACCCACAGCTTAGCGAGCGGCCGGCTCTGAATCAGGCCCACAGTACACAATTTAAATAAAATGTACCCAAGTTGCATGAAGCATGTCAAAAGTAGTTAAACAAAAAATTTTTTATTTTTTTGAAGTCCACATTAACAAACATTGCAGCAGCCTTCCCCTCCCCAAATTGAGTAGGAAACATACTTTTTATAATTATAAAAAATTAGTGTCCAGTGCACTGCAATCCTGCCATTTCAGCAATGCTGCATGAGTTTTACTATATTTGCATAATTTGGGTGTTTTAGACATATTCGGCGAATCAGATACAGACCAAGGTCGTCATCATCATTAAAACATAAATACATATAGAATGTACACTAATAAGTCCTAAAAAGTGGTTGGGGTAGGGGTACAGGACGTTGACACTCACTATAACAACAGCTAGTATGTCCCAATGCCGGCGCAAGGCACCCGACACCAGTGTAATGCTACTTAGAACAATTGACCCATGTGGATGTAATATTATCGTAATATTGGGAGATAATTAAAATGTTCAACATTATGTAGGCACGATATATTTATATATAAAATGATGTTACATATAAATTATTAGTTTTGCAGTATTGTAATTATCATGCAGTATCTTAAAGCAATATGTAACATTTGCATGGATTGCTTAATTGCAGGGACTTATTGGGAGTTGTACTAATAGTTTGTATAGATCGTTGCTTGAAAGGTAGTGTTTCAATATTGCTATTTATTGTTCTTAGTTTTACTTTATAAATAGTACATGCCTGTACAAGTGATACAGCATTAATATAGCACTCTGCAAATAGATCCCAGTAACACTTCCTACATGTATTATTGTTAATTGCTGAGGTACTTAGGAGCCTTTTCATAGTGATGCAGTTTCATCAGGTTTGTTGACATGTTGCTTAGATACCATGAGATAGCAGATGCATTATAGTTTCTATAGCAACCTGGGCAGCTGACATTCCTGTGCTGTAAGAAGGACAAACACAGCAGGCTGTGAAGGGAAACTGACCTGTATTGCTCATCTTAAGGTAAGAAATACATATTAAACATAACTTACTCTTCTCTGCATGCTCACAATACACTATCTATAAATCAATATGTAGACATATAAAACATATTTCATGTAGTTCTTTGCACACTTAGGTTTCATCCCTCTATCAGTCTCTTGCATACTTTCATTTATTTACCAGGAGTATGGGGGAGATGTGTAAAACCTTGGAGAGAGAAATAAAGTGGAGAGAGAAGTAGAGAAGTACCAACCATTCAGCTTCTGTCATTTTCAAACACAGAGGTCTATGTACTAAGCCTTGGAGAGCGATAAAGTGGACAGAGATAAAGTACCAACAAATCAGCTCCTCACTGTCACTTTACAGACTGTGGGGCAGATGTACTAAGCTCTGGAAAGTGATAAAGTGGGGAGTGATAAACTACCAACCAATCAGCTCCTGTCATTTTTCAAATACAGCCTGTAACATGACAGTAAGGAGCTGAGTGGCTGGTAGTATAGTACTCTCCAGTTTATCACATTGCAGAGCTTAGTACATCTCCCCTTTCTCCAAGATTGATACATCTCCCCTTATGTTTTGATGACTATTGGTTACAATATGCTAAATTAATTAATGAGGAGGTTTTAATGGTAACATGCTTACCAATGATTCAGCCACTGACATAAAGCAGCTAAGTGGAATGCTTTGTGTGAATGTTTTATTCTTATTATTTATTTGTGCAACTACATGCAATGCTTTCCAGAGAATATTGATCCATTCACACCATTCCCTGCCCATTGAACGTTTTACAATCACAGGCCCCCATTTACTAACGTGTTTTATCACCAAAACGAGTGATACATTTCACTGAGTATGATAAATGGTGCTCCAGCCAATCAGCTCCCAACTGTCATTTTTCTAACAATTGACAGTTGGGAGCTGATTGGCTGGAGCACCATTATCATACACAGTGAAATTTATCACTCGTTTTGGTGATTAAACTCGTTAGTAAATGGGGGCCTAAATGAGGCCCTAAATTTTCTTCCATACAAACAGGGCATTAATGAGGGGTGTAAAACTGGTGCCACTACCTAGGGCGCAAGGCCATGGAAGCAGCACGGCTGCTGCCACAACAGCGCCTCTTTCCAGCTTGCATGGTGCCTGGTGAGGCACCCTGAGACATAGAAAGATGCTTGGTGTCCGCTGGTCTGCGATTATGCATGCAGACCCGCTGTGAAAATATGCTAATGTCTGCAATCGCAAAGCCAGCATAGAGAAGCACATTACCACTTTTGCACATCCGTAATACCTTGCAGTCCTGCATATACATCGGGAACATCAAGTAACATTGGCCCCTTATGCACAATTACAACAGGTCTGACCTTACTCAGAAATTGCTAACCTTGTCGCATGCAGTGAATACTCAAGTCAGGGCCGTCTCTTCCATTGGACTTGTTGGGCAGTTGCCCAAGAGCCCGAAGCTTTTAGGGGCCCGCCAACCCGCCCCCCTGCAGCCGCGTTGCCAGTTGGTAAATTAAAGCCTGCGCACTGTATTCCTCCACTCCGCTCCTCCTACTCAACCCCGTGGGTGACGAGTACTCACCTCCGTCCTTCCACTTCCTCCGCCGCCTTCAGACCAGTCAGACAGAGTCTCTCTGAGTGTGAGAGACGACTGCTGACTGGTTGAGCAGCAGCAGCTCCGCCCAGGCCAGGCAGTTTGGGCGTTGCCTTGAGAGCTGCTGCTGTGTTCTGCCCAGCCACTGCCGCATAGACTCCTGGACGCGGAGGACCCATCCCGGTCTCTGCCTCTTCAGGGGAGACTCCTCTGCCACTGCCTCTGTCCCGATTCGGACAACCCACCCGGCCACAGGCGCACACACCCGCCCGCACCGCAAAGGTAAGGGCTGCGCTGCAGCTGAGCAATAAGCCCTGGGACAGTGTGAGAGACACAACTGCTCATACACAGCAGCCTATCTCCAGTGCTGCTGTGGGATATTTATTTACTTGTGGGGACAAAAAAGTTGCAGGTACTTGCAGTTTGCAAGGGACGGCTTCTCAGTTCCAACTCCACTCCTCTGGTTACAAGGAGCAACCACCAGCTCTCCAGCGCCTACTGTATGTTTAATATATAAATCATTTTGGAAAGATTACATAACTTTTGTTTTTTGGGCAGCTACAGCCTATCAATTACCCAGACACAGTATACATAGTGACCGCCAGGGTCAGCCAGACATTTGTATTTTTTTTATCAAATGTCTGACTGATTTTGTTGAAAGTACTACTAAATCTAAATGTTTAATTTTATTGACCATTTACATTTTTTCCCGTGAATGGGTGGGTAAGGGCCCCAGTGCATTGCTTTGCCCAGGGCCCACACTGCTGTTAAGACAGCCTTGGTCGCAGTGGCTAATTTATGCACGTCCATGCAACGGCATTCAAACAGACAGGCGCACCTGCGTTTCTCCTACCACTCCCCCATCACCACCCCCAAACGCTGACGTCCCGTTCCTTGATCTGCGATGGCTTTGTATCTGCGTAGGTGATTGCAGTGCTAACTCACGCACACGCACTGCGTGCATGCGCAGTACGCACCATCGGCCGATCTGTGTACGCTGTTGCAGTGGCAATTGCTGCTAAATCAGGCCCAGAGTACGATATTGCAAGTAACTGTGCATCTTGGTAAAACCATGCTGCACTGCAGGTGGGACAGATAAATTGTGCAGAGAGATTTAGATTTGGGAGTATTGTGTCCAAACTGAAATCTAAATTGCAGTGTAAAAATAATGCTGTGCAGTATTTGTAGGCTACATGCAAAAGCAGACAATATTTACCCCACATGCAAATAAAATGTATGTATTTGCTCCCTTTGCATTGCAACGTGGTTTGTACAGGTTCACAGTTAATTGCAATATATTACACTATTGCCAAAGCTGAATCACTCTCTCTGTTAAGTATGAGAATAAAAGTTAAACATGTTACATGTACAAAGACTGCTAATATAATCTGTTATGTATTTCAGACAGAAATCAGAAAACTAATTACTGAATGTGGAGAAAATGTTATATTGGGAATATAAAATTGCCCATCATCATTAAATCAGAAAGCAGAATATCTAAGCAGGCTGGACTTAAGGTATCCTGAGTGTATTTTAGTGGGCAAATGGTGCAACTCTTTTATAAAAATTGAATGTGGGGAGAATAAAATGAAAAAATTACATTTAGCCCACAAAGGACACATACACCTAAAACAACGCATCTAATGACCAATAGCAAAGAAACAAGTAAGACCACTAAAGACGTAGATGATAAATCAGTATCACGTGTCCGTAGACCTATCAGACCAGAAACTGCTATATTAGTTAAAAGATCAAACAAAACTATGTCCCAGAATCAGACCAACAGACCAGTTATACCTCCCCGAAGACCAGGTTTTAAAGTATGCTACATTTGTGGAAGGGAATTTGGTTCGAAATCAATTGCCATACATGAACCCAAATGCTTGGAGAAATGGCACATAGAGAATAAAAGGTTGCCAAAGTCTCTCCAACGACCGACCCCAATAAAACCTCAGACTGCTGCAGATGCCACTGATGATGCTGAAAATGCTTTGGCCTGGCAAAGTTCCCAAGCACAGCTTATACCATGTGGAAATTGTGGTCGTACATTTCTACCTGAACGGCTTCTTGTGCACCAGAAAAGTTGTAAACCAAACGGCAAGAGTTTAGGATCTCCACATTCCACAGCTAGCAGCACAATAACAAATCCCAGTTCCATAAAAATATCAAAAACAACCAGTGAATTTTCCGATACTAAGAATGCTCATAATCCAATAAAACCAAAAACATTAATTTGTTACATATGTGGACGGGAGTTTGGCTCTAAATCTCTCCCAATACATGAGCCAAAATGTCTTGAGAAATGGAAAATCGAAAATGACAAGTTACCTAAAGGGCAACGAAGACCCATTCCCCTGAAACCTCAGATGAATTTTTCTGAACAGACCAGCCGGGAAGAACAAAATAAAGCAGCCTGGCAGAGCTTCAAGGATCAATTGTTGCCATGTTCAAACTGTGGTAGAACCTTTGCAAGTGACCGCCTTGTAGTACATCAAAGAAGTTGCAAGGCTAAAGCAGGAGGTCCAAGCAGCAAAAATATTACTATGCATACCAATAAACAAATGCAAAAAAATGAAGAGACAGAAAACATAAATCAAAAGGTAAAGCATTAATGTTTTTGTGTAAATAATAAACAGTAATATGGGAAAGGACAATATTTTCTGCGCAAAACTTGTGAAATCTGTCAATAATATTAAACAACTGAAATGCATAGGGAGCAGGTGATAGATGACAACAATTTAAGTCATGTGTGAATGTATACACCTATAACCTAAGTACTTTACTGGACAGCTCTGAATATTCTTGTGATTATGAACAAACAGTAAAAAAACAAGATTGGAAATGTTAGCAACCAGACAGAGGTAAAAGAGCCATGCTCGCAAGCATCCAATCTATAGGAAAATCTAACATGTATAGTGTATAATTGTTCTTGTGAGTGAATACTGTATATCTAACAATCTAATTGTGAACATTGCTTTCAGACAGCCTTACATACTGTACTTTCTTTGAACTTGTCCCCATCTGAGCTGAATAAACATCTGTTATCTATATTCTATCCTCTCACTGTGTTTTATTACTTTTGTGTCGTTCTAACCATGGCTTTACTCTTTTAATCTACTATACTACTCCGGAAGCCTCTTTGTCTCTTTGTTTGAAGCAGATGTCTACCAGGATGACATATACTGTATGGGATGCGGTCAATATCCCCTTACCCTTCCCATATTGTACATCTCACAACGGGCTCTATTTATTAACATTATTTTTACTAAAATAAAGTGAAAAAGGTTGTTTTCACACCCTTTTCAAATTATTTTAGTATCCCTTAAAGCAGGGATGGGGGACCTCAGGCCCGCGGGCTTGAGGTTCCCCATCCCTGCTTTAAGGGATACTAAAAGAATCATTTGGTCTGGCCCTCTGAGCTTTTCACTGCTCGCCTTATCTGGCTAGCAGGTTGCCTAGAATGGCACCCTGCAGCCAGAATCTATGCAGCAGTGCCACCTGAAGCATTCTTAGGACGCTTCAGACGGCCACACTGCTGCTTTACAGCTCCCTGGAGCATCCTCTGGTTGCTCCGGGCATTGCTGTAATCACCGGTGATTGTAGCCCCACCCCATTGTGACATCACACTGAGGGGGCATGGCCTGCACCAGGCCCGCAAATAATGTTATGTATATCAAAATGGCCCTCGGCAGAAAAAAGGTTCCCCACCTCTGCCCTAAAGTTACTAAAGGGCAATTGGAGTAGAATTTGTAAAATTCTACTGCAAGCCCTAATTATCACTTATTTTTAATAAGCAGATCGCATTTCCCATAATTGTAATGGGAAATGTGATCTGGCCAAAGTTACTAAAAATAAAATGTGAAAAAATATCGGCAAAAGCCCTGTGATAATAACGCCACCTGGAGGTGGCGTTATCCAGGGTCTCCCCCGGTTACCAGACTCCTGCTCTGCTCTAACGGCCCCAGTGATCAGCTGTTTGGTCTAAACAGACCACACGCTGATACAGTAAAAAAATAGTAAAAAAAAAAAAACTTACCAGAGTCCAGGGACCGGTGATTGGGGCTCCTGTGATGTCCTCCCTCCCAGTGCAGGATGGGATGTCAGCTGACCGGAGCCACGGAGGACATCACCGGAGCACCAATCACTGCAGGTAAGTGTAATTAAGGGAGAGGGGGTCACAATCGCCGGGGGGGGCGGTCCGTGATTGCCGGGGGCGGGTCTTACAGGTGGGGGCGGGGCTTAGCGACGGCCAGACAGCGCATGCGCGGGCACTTGTCACGGTATTTTTTGTGAAAATACCTTGATGAGGCTGCGGAGGGGATTCGCAAGGACAGCGTTTTATCGCAAGCTCTGTCCCTGCAAGGGATTTTTAGTAAATCCCTGTGATATTACCTGAATTCGCAATGTGAAATCAGTCGGTAATATCACACTCTGCATTCAAAATGCGGATTGTAGTAAATAGAGCCCAACATCTCTTATGCATCTCTTTTTCTCTTCAGTAAGTAGGCAAGTCTAGCTTTATCTTCATTTATGAATTATTGAGGGATATAAAAAGTGGTTGTTTTACAGCACATGAAAACTTTATGAGTGGTGAGTACCACTGCCTGGAGAATCATAATATTTGTGGTATCCATCTGTTTAGCTGGTGTTACGTTTAGCTGGCAGTTACGGAAACAGGATTTAATAATGAAGTTCTCTTGTACCTATTTTTCTATGCAATCCCTCCATTTCCCACTCACGCTGTAGCTGTAAAATGGACTCAACATTGGTTTTTACTTTCTTTCTTAACTAGTTGTCCATCGAAATGATCAATTGGAGATTTACTATAGCAATTTGTTAAATTCTCTGGTTTTCAGTGTTTATTTGGGTGGGTTTCCATCCGCCAGATTTATTAAAGGTAAAAACTGGAGGTTAGCCTCAAAACTGTCATTTTTGACCCTGACAGACTACAAGTTGCCTTCCCCATTTTTTACATGTCAAGAATACAAATTTTCAGATTTATTTAGTTGTGGTTTCACAAACAGCGGCAATATCCACTGGAAAAGCCATCAGGACATGAGGTAGTTGTGAGTGATGAAATTGCATGAAGTTTGAGCTACAGTACATACCACAGGCATCAATTCATCAAAAAAAACACAGTAGCAAGAATCCAGAAAACAAAAAATTGTTTTGAAAGAATTGGCTTCATCCTTTGAACTCCAGATCCCTTCTAATAAAGAACAGTTAAGAAAATATTTAAACCTATTAATGTGCAATGAATATATATTCCACATACTGATTTATGATACAACAGTAGAGCAAGTACAGGTTGAATCTCCCATATCCAAAATGCTTGGGACCAGGGGTATTTTGGATAACGGAATATTCCGTATTTTGGAATATTTGCATATCATAATGAAATATCTTGGGAATAGAACCCCAATATACACACAGAATGCATTTATGTGTTATATACACCTTATACACACAGCCTGCAGGTAATTTTATACAATAGTTTTAATAATTTTGTGCCTTAAACAAAGTTTGTGTACATTGAACCATCAAAAAGGAAAGGTTTCAATATGTCAGTCATGCTAAAAATATTCCGTATTTCGGAATATTCCGTATTTCGGAATATTTGGATATGGGAGACTCAACCTGTACTAGTATATTGAAAGGCATCTGATAATCTGGATACTGTACTGTAATACCTACCAACTTTTCAATGCTGGGAAGCTGGATAACCCTAGCTACATACACTGTAATATGTTCGACCTGGGATGCGGTCAATATCCCGACCGCAGGGATTCCGGTGTTCAGAATGCCGGTGCCGGAATCCCGACACTTGTCAAAATCTCGGCGTTGGCATCCTGACCAACAGAATCCCATAGGTAAGTAGAGGGTTTGGGGGAGGGTTAGCGTTAGGGTTATGTATAAGGGGGGGTTAGGCAGTAAGGGGGAGTTTTAGATTTAGGGTGCAGGGAGCGGGAGCTTAGGTTTAGGCACTAGGGGGGATATTAGGGTCAGGCACCGGGGAGGGAGGGAAGGTTAGGGTAGTTAAATGGGGAGGGTTAGAATATTGACTGACAAGTGTCGGTATTCTCTCCCTGTCGGGATGCCGGCATCGGGATTCTGACTGCTGGGATCTCGTACCCATCCCGTTTGACCTGTCTGTGGACAACCAAGCCTTACCCACAGATCCTTATCGCCATGCCCTCTTTTGCTAGCAGTATAACAAAAACAGTACAGCCAAGGGTGCAGTCAGGATCTACATGACTGTACTCAAAAACAGTTTTATTAAACTTCTAAAGGTCATAAAATCAGTGTCCTAATTACGCCATTAACAATATGGCCAAGATGCCTTAAACGGGCCTCATATGATGTATTGTACTTAAAATAGCTTTTAAACACTTGGGAGCCTATTTATTAATAATTCCGGCAAATTGTTTTGCACTTGCAAACATACATTGACATTATTATACAGAATGGGTCTGATTTTGAGTTGGATGGACACTGTACACGGGTTCGAACAGCGAGTTTATGCATATAGCACATGCTCAGATGCAAATATACACATTTTTGTGTATCCCCATCCTATCCTGTGTTGGACGGAACTTGGCTGGATTTTTCTTTCCGTGAAAAAAGGCATTTGGGGGCATTATCTGGGCCGGGACAAAGTCATTGCATGTAACTGCTCTGACTTGTGCGAGTGTTATAGGAGTGTCATGGATGTGTATCTAATGCTCCGTGTGATTCTGAGTCATGCGTACACGGAAGGTAAACCTGTGTCTGACAGCTCTCTTGCACCTAGCTTGGGTCTTGTGCAAGTGCCAATACTAATGACGTTTGCAGCTGCTGGTGTAAAATATAAGGGTGGCACGGCTCTTTGCTTGCTGATCCATGAACCCTGGCAAGGAGATGGGTCTGTGATTAGACCATTTGGTGGGGCCTGGAACCAGAATTAGGAATTAATATTATGATGGAGTAAAGGTATCAGAATACCACCAGGCATTGTTTTGTGCACCACCATGCATTGTTTTGTGCACCACCATGCATTGTTTTGTGCAAAACCATGAATAACATAGTTAAAGACCTGAACCAGTTGTGTTGTTAAAGTATGTGCAATAATGTTGTAACATGACATGGAAAAGCCATCACAGCAAGGGGTCTTAGAGGACTTCTCAGATTTTAGGGCCAAATGATCTCTTTTTCTGAAATATCTGCATTAGGTTGAGCTGATGCATCTCTGAACTTTCCCTACATGAGAATGTCCCATTAAAGCCCAGTTTTGTCAGTCACAACCAATGAAGAATCAAATGAAATGAATCCTTCTCTGCATCGCCCTTAATTGCATACACTTGGTTCCGGAATATCCACAATGTGAAAATACACAAGACGCATTCCACAAACAGGTGAAACATTCCAATCCAAGGAAAATTCAGTTTTTAATTTGCCCTGTTCAAAATCTAATTTAAATTCCCCTCTTAGATTCATATTTTGTTTATCAATCTGTTTTGAGTGGGTATGATTCTGAATCTGCCCCAGCCATTGTAACTTCTAAATTATTATTATCCTTTATTTACAATGCGCCACAAGGGGTCCACAGTGCCTTACAAAATAATAGTGTGGATATGAGGCGCATTTGATGATTGCGCATCTTACCCTTGATTTACAAGCTTCCCACACCATAGAGATCTGCAGTTAAATTTAAGTCAAATATCCCTGCATTTGCGCAGATACAGATGTAACCACGCTCATCTATCCCGCGATACGAGTGCATCACGACATGGATGATGCGACTAGTGTGCCCGCGTCTATGGCGTGCATGTGCATATGCACGCACACACCATAGACTTCAATGGGGTGAACACCGGCTGCAAGTGCTCGCAGCATGGCAAATGCTGCATGATGCGTGCGCATGTGTGGACGCATCGCGGCAGGTTAGGGGCTCCCGGGGGGGGACTTAGGGTCAGGCAGCCCCCCCGGAGGGTTAGGGTTAGGCTAGGGGAAGGGGAGGTTAGGGCTAGTCATCCCCGTGGGGGAGGTTAGGTTTAGGCAACCCCCGGGAGACTAAGGTTTAGGCAGCGGGGAAGGGGGGTTAGGTTTAGGCACTTAGAGGGGGTTAGGCACTTGGGGGGTAGGTTAGGGTTAGGCACCCATAAGGGAGGGTTAGGGGGGGTTAGGTTAGTTTATATTTACCTTTAGCGCAGTTTGGATCTTCCCCTCTGCCGGGCTTCCACTGTTGGGATTTGAACCGGTCATACCGATCCCTTTTTCTGACCACCTCCTTGTTACCTCCCCCAAAAGCTGACTACCTGTCACTCACTTGCGAATGGGTTCTCTGTGTGTGTGTAATCACAAGATAATCACAGCATGTGCGCAGTGCGGCTTGTGAACATGCGCAATGGCAAACAATCCCTCGATCTGCGTAAAAATCGCCATTGTGTCCGTCTCTGAATCAGGCCCTATGACATAAAAATTATACACATAAAGACATGATCTTATGTATAATCATTGATGATGGGTTGGTTGCTCACCATCAATCAAACAAACCTGTCCCAGACAAATGCTTAGATAGTGCTTTATGCTGGGTACACATTGAGACGTCGGATCAGTTAGCAGACCGATCCGCCATTAGACCAGACGATTAATAAGTTGGGCTGATATCACAAATAGGCAGGCAATTAAATGTTCCCGCCCAGTTAAGATGCCAGTGTCCCCGCAGCAAGTGTACAAACGTTCGGCGGGTCGCTCGTATACACATGCAGATGCATTGTTATACTGTATTTTTCAGATATATCTGCATCAGCTGTGCTGTAGAGCCAATCTGATATGTCTGTGATCGATGTCGTTCACAGACATATCGGGGGTAAGCACTCGCAATATATAATTTGACAGTTAAACAAACAATATATTGACAAGTGTGTGCCCAGCATTAAAGCCCACCATGAACTTAGAGATGTGTCTGACTCAGAGCCGTCACTTACCTTACTGACACCTGGTGCGGGAGTTCTGTGATCTTTTGCGCCTCGAACGAGCGCACTCCTGGGACGGGCATGGCTTTGTGAAAAGGGGGCATGGCTGCGACCCACAAAACCACGCCCCCATGTGTGCCAAACTTGGGGGTATTACTGCCTCCAGTTCTCGGCACACAGTGGGCTTCCCCAGCGCTCCTGCAGCTGCTGGGGCAGCCTACAGTCTCTCCCTGCCTGTCTCCGTGTCTTGGCTTCACGGTGACACCATCGAAGGGGTGACACCAAAATAGCAGAGCAGCTCTGCTATTTTGGTGTCACCCCCTCGGATGGTTTCACCCAGTGCGGCCCGTACCCTCGCACCCCCCTAGTGACGCCAGTGGTCTGACTCTAGATTTATCAAGTACTGTTAATAGAATTTCAGAGTATACATTGTATAAGGAATCGGTATGAAATTCCGCCGGCCGCAATTCCCGGCAGCACCTGCCCGACAACAGCAGAGTTCCCAGCAGCGGAAGCCCGACAGCGCTGGAAATCCCGATCGTGGAAAGGTAAGTATTCTCTAACCTAACCCACTCATTAGGGGTGCCTAACCCTAACCTCCCCCCCAAGTGCCTAACCCTAATCCCCCCTCTAAGTGCCTAACCCTAACCCCCCCCTTCCCCGCTGCCTAACCCTAACCCTCCTTAGGGGTGCCTAACCCTAACCTCCCCCCCAAGTGCCAAACCCTAACCCCCCCCTTCCCCGCTGCCTAACACTAACCCTCCTTAGGGGTGCCTAACCCTAACCTCCCCCCCAAGTGCCTAACCCTAATCCCTCGCCGGGATATGACAGTCGGGAAGCTGGCTGCCGGTATTAAGGCAGCCGGCTTCCCGATTGTATACCTTGTATAAGTAACAGTATATGCAGTAAATAAAAATCTCTTTATAAAAGCCAACTTCAGTGAAGATGTTGTAATATTCAGACAGGGCCAATTCCTGCTCTCATTAAGGTACAAAAAATTTTAGGTAGGGTGCATACAAACACAACCAAGATCCCCTGGGCCTTACAAATGATTTGACTTATGAATTGTTGGAGAGTTGAGGCTATAATCCTTTGATCTAATAGGTGAAAATAACATATTATAGCTGTACAGTAGATCAATGAAACTACATAACCTGGACAACAAATATTGGTGTTTTCCTCTCTCACTAGTATTATTATTTTTTTCATAAAGGAGTCATAATTCAGGAGGAGTGTTGTGGGCTGTGTGTTACTCCATAAAACTGTCTGGTTCTTCACGATGCTGCTATTAACACTTCATAAATTCTGAAATGTATCAGGCTCTCAGGCTGACTGCTGCTTTAGATGAAGTAAGCAAAACCCTAAAAATGTTGATCTTTTACTTGTACTAAAGACCAGCTCTCCATGACATTCAATTTGAACTGAAGAAGAATTGCGGTTCTAGGTCCTGATTCATCACGGGTAGCAATTGCAACAGCGTACGCAGATCGGCCGATGGTGTATGCACCGCAGTGTGCATGCGCAGGTCAGCATTGCAATCACACTGCAATCATGTAAATAGATACAAAGCCATCACAGAGTGAGTGAAGGAACGTCAGTGTTTGGGGGTGGTGATGGGGAGTGGTTGGAGAAATGCAGGCGTGTCTGTCCGTTTGAACGCCATTTCTTGGACGTGCATAAATTAGCCACTGCAATGACATACGCATCTTGACTACTTACTGCGTGTGACGAGAGTTGTAATTTCTGAGACAGGTCAGACTTGCTGTAATTCTGCATGAGGGTCCGATGTTACTCGATGTTACAGATGTATACGCAGGACTGCAAGGTTTTACGGATGTGAGAAATCGCTAATGGGCGTCTTTATGCTGGCTGAGCAGTTCTAACATTACCATGTTTTCGCAGCAGAACTGCGTGCGTAATAGCGATTTGTAATGAATCAGGCCCCTAGTTAGCAAAATTATTGGGGCAACGTGAAATGCTGGAAATTACAGAACATATGGCAATATAGTGTTGAAAATATTCACCTAGGATTATTACTCTATAGATTGTAAGCTTGCAAGCAGGGCCCTCTTACCCTTATGTATGTCTTTTATGTATTTATGTCTTTTACAACCCAGTATAATGTGAATGTTGATTCAAATTGTAAAGCGCAACGGAATTTGCTGCACTATATAAGAAACTGTTAATAAATAAATAAATTACTCATGATCTTGGGCTGTCACTACTATCACAATCCCAGGCTGACTCTTTGGTAAGTACCAGGCGGTGACGCCGGTACTTACCAAAATACACAATTTTATTGCCACCACGAAAGGGTTAATGGGCCCTTTGCGTTTCCCAAACAAATGATAAATAATTCACCTTCAGTTACACACAGGTATGTACTGTAGCATGGGCCTCACAGACTCGCAACTTCAATAAGAATAATGGAGAATATGCTAGATTAAATGTGTTTAATCCAAAAAATATTTTCAAGGTTTAGTTGCAAAAAATATTAATAAACATGACACACAGATTATATATGCAAATCATTTCTAAACTAAAAACAAATAATACAGAGTTTTAAGACAACTTACAACAAAGGCCCTGATTCAGACCCACTCGCAAGCGGCTGTCCGCTCGCAAGTGGGTCGATGGTCTGCACTGAGCATGCGCACGACGGAGGGAGCTCCGTCGTGCGCATGCGCCAGATGCGACGAGCGAAGGAAAGTCCTTCGCTCGTTGTGTCTGATCAAAGGGGGGCGTTCTGTCGATGTTGATTGACAGCACGCCCCCTTTGGTGGGCGTGCCGGGGGCGTGCCTCCCTGACGGGGGCGTTCCCAAGGGAACGCCTACCGTCAGAAGCCGGCCCACTGACATCACTAGTGATGTCAGTGGGAGTGATTTTGGCTCTGATAGAGCCAAAATCACTCCGGGCCTTGCGTTTGAAAACCTCAACCGCAGGCTCCGGCTCGCAGTTTCGATGGTCGCGATGGTCAAGACCATCGCGGCCATCAAACTGCACGCTCGTATAGGCTGTGGGTGGTGACCCACAGCTATACGAGCGTCCAGGAGGACGCTCCAGAATTATGGAGGGCGGCCCTCATTCAGAGCGTGCGCTCTGCTCAGAGCGTACGGCTCTGAATGAGGGCCAAAGTTCTTAGTACTGCTGTTGGATGGGGTGTTTCACACATAAGAAATCTCTGGCACATTCACAGCACTTCATCTGCTCTCCAATGAATGAAGAAGTTGGATAGAGCGAGTTGCAGTCTTATGTTGCACAGGGGCCCTCCTAGCCCCCACATTTCTGGTTAAATCTCCCTGCACCAACTGTTAATAAATTCTGTGACTCACACATTATTCTGTTAAAATGACACAGGACAGTTTTTTCACATGTTACTAAGCTGCTCAAAGTGTCCCATACAGCTGTCTGCATAGGAGATAAGACACAGTTATAAACATGCTCAGATCTTCGGAATGAACATAGATATTTATCTAACCTTATTTTCCTGGCCTGGTTGGCTTCAAAGAACTCAGAAGTCATAAAACTCAGTTTACCCATCAGTCCCTCTGCAGCATACAAAGTTTGGGAAATGTAATTTCTGGTGATTGTTTCTGGGCCTATTTGCTACACTCACACTTTGCAAATACACTTTGCGGCCGCTGATTGACCCTCGTGGCTGTTGATTGACAGCCATGCGGTTCTCAGCCAATTGATTGATTGGCGGCCCGGCAAATTATGGAAACCACTTGGTCTCCATCATTTACCGGGGTAGAGATATATGTGTTAACACATATATCGCTACATGTCTGAGGGGTCCGCGCAAATGGTTTTTTTATTTTGCCAAGTCCTGGGGAGTCTACTGGACAAGTGGACCGAGCTATGCAAGGAGGTAGGTGAGTATTGGATTTTGTTTTTTTTAGGAAAAGCGTGGGAATTCTACTGGAGAGGTGGACCGATTACCTGGCAGAAGGTAAGTATGTGTGAGTGTGTTTTATATGTAATAAAACTGTACTTTCTGCGGTGTGTGAGCACTGTGTTTTTTTTTTATTTTTTTTACAGTGGTGGTACGGGTACCGGCTTCCTGCTGGCACTTGTAGTTCCACAAGTGCCAAAAGGCAGACACCCTGGCACCTGTAGTCCCACTGTAAAAAACAATAGTAACCATCTTTTATTCACAATATTACCCCTGCACCCACCGGCAGGGAAGAGCCCCAGGTTTCAGGCTGAGGTGCTCAGAGAGGAGGGAGCTCTTTATTAGGGAGGTCCCCATCTCCTCTGAGATCCCCAGCTTGGGCAGACTAGCTTAGGGTGTTAATGCTAAGGCTAGGTTTGAGTCCGAAGCTGGTTTTAAAAATAGGGGGAAACCCACGCCATTTTTTCAACTATTTTTAAAACCAGGACTGGCTCACAGAGCCCATATTTATTATTTATAGCCTTAGCTGCAGTACTGCCTTCTTCCAGGGGTACTGCTCTATCTACTGCTCTAGTACTCATATTGCTTAGCTAGGCGTAGGGATGGCCATCCCTAGCTAGACAACCGACTTGTTGTTTCCCAACAACTAATGAGCTGCTACTGGTGCTTACTATATCAAACACAGGAGCTGATTCAGCATTGCACGCAAGTGCAATGCTGAACACAAATTCCTGATTATTGGGAATCTGCATGTGCGCAGGACCCATTCTGTGAGTCTGCAGAATGGGTCCCCTTCGATGCCTCTGCTTGATTAACAGGCAGAAGCATTTAAGGGGCGGCGCGAGGCTGGTGGGCGCTCCCGCAAACGGGGGCATGTCCGCCCTGTTTTCCAGGAGTGACAAGGCCAGTTTCCTGGCCTTGCAAGCCTGCCAGCATGAGTAAGCTGAGGCTTACTCAACTGGTCGGTGACCCAGTGCCATCCACAATTGCGACCATCAACCAACGATGGTCGCAATGGTGATCCCAGCTTGTGACCTTGGTCGCAGTGCTGGGATCGCAAATGCAGCAGAGGGTGTCCTACACCTCCTGCTGCATTTGCATATTAGCAAGGATGGAATTGCAAAGTTGCCTGCATACACTTTGCAATTCCGTCCGATGCTGAATTACCCCCACAGTCTTTACTAGATCATCAAGTCTATCCTTGGTATCAGCCAGTTGTGCTAGTGTCCAGATATGGTTTTTGCCTCAACACTTGGTACATATCGATAAATATATCTACAGCTTCTTTTATTATTACCAGCAGCATATGATCTGCAGTTCCTTCCTATTTGAATCCTGTGTGTAATTTACAGTTCTGTTCTCTGCATTAAAGACTTGGTTCATCTTGGAATTGGTAGAACTATTCCCAGCTTCTGTTTACCATTGTAAGTGTGCAATCTGCAGCTCCAGTACCCCCTGTACAACTACCAGTCTTATCTGGTAGTTGTACAGAGGGTACAACTACCAGATAATCTGTGTGCAAATCTATTATTACAACATTGACTCAGGTCTCACGCATGGGTTGGGTTTGGGATCTTGGCGGTCGGGATGTCGGTGGTCAGCATACTGTCAGCGGCATCCCGACATACAGATTCCTGACCCAGTTAGGTAAGTGTCCTAACCCCTAACCCCCTGCAGCCTAACCCTAACCCTCCACCCCGCGGTCTAACCTTCTCCCCCCCGCAGCCTAACCCTAACTCTCCCCCCATATGCCTCCCCCGAACTCTAATATTTTCTGTCAGGATGTCAGCAGATGGGATTCTGGTGCAGGGATACCAACTGATGTTGGGGTTCTGGCACCGGTATTTTGCGCCAGCATCCAGGCTGCCAGGATGGTAACTACATTCCTCCTACATACCTCAGGACTGCAAACATTAATTCTGCTACTTGTGCCAATACTGCAAATCCAGAGACTATTATCCTGCAATCTCTCTCTACTAATGATTTACCTTGTGCCTTTGTTCACAACTACTCAGAGTACTAAAGACTATTCCTCCAGCCTGTGATTTTACTGTACTCTGTGGACATTACTACTGATATCTGTTCAATGTATGATCTCTGCAAATTCCAGCATCAGTTTTCAGTGACATTTAGAGGGGTATATGAAACGTTAACTTCGCCGTCTATGTGTGTCGAAGTTTTTGCCGCACATCGGAGCTTTTGCCGGTAAAAAAGTATCGCGCGCGCCCCCGTTTATACCTGTATTCAATATGAAATCGCTGAAAACGGAACCAGGCGAAAGTGAAATCAGCGAAAACTTTGCTGATTTTTGAGGAAATCACCCTAACACTCCCAAAAAGATGCTCTGACATGGGGGATCACTCTGGATACCCCTGATTAGCCCTGCTGAAGGTTTTTGGGGTCTTTAAACAGGCTCAATAGCTGCTATTTTGGGGATTTGGGAAGGTGGTGAAGAATAGTATTTAGAAGGTTTTTTTGCAGTAAATAAGTAGTCCCAGCAAATTTTGGGTACTTGAAAATGGGGGTGAGCATATTTAAAAGCTGCTAAAGTGAAGTTTTAAAAAACGTGAAAAATCCACCTGCCGCAAACACCTGCAATGAAAAAAAAAACCTGGGGCATACTTGGGGACCCCCCTAGATTGTAGTTCGCTAGTTTTGAACTTTGTACCCTCCAATTTTTTTTTCGCCCCCAAAATGAAAGTGCTTATTTTGGGGTCTTCTGAGGTACTTTTTAAAAAATTTTTTTACACAGTTTACCTTTGGGGGACTGTCTGAAGGTTGCATGTAGTTTTCTGAAATGTTGCATCCCACAACCCCAAATCTGCACTTTTTTTCGCCACCCATTCCTTGGTGATACTTTTTCGCAGGGTTGAATGCAATATACTTTTCGCACCAGTTTTTTCAAATTGAATACGGTGTAAAAGTAAAAACGGCGAAAATTACGTCATCTGAGCGAAAACATCGCAGAAATGGAGTTTTCGCTCCATATTGAATACCGGTATTAGTGGCTTATATATTACTTATTGAGTTTTTGATCCAATAATTATTAGAGATGAGCGGTCCAGATTTAAGGAAATCCAAACCCTGTCGAATTTAGGGGATCCGAGCTGATCCGAGTACCGGCTCGGATCCTCCTGCTGGGCTCGGATCCGAAAACAAGCCAAAACACAGAGATCCCGGCGTCATATCTCTGTGTTTTGGTTCGTAAAGCTTCCTCTGTCGGATAAATCAGCAGTCGCTACCATGGTAACAGGCCGCTGGTAGGCTGAGAATGGCTGTTTCTCAGCCAACCAGCGGCCTGTTAGCATGGTGGCAGCTGCTGATTGGATCTTGCAGACAGAAGCTGAGTGCTGTCACTGCCACCCACCCTCTGGCCCCGACATCCATGCCAGGCTGCACCCGAGGGGAGAAGAGAGCGAGCGCCATTCAGGATGTGCGTCTGCCCGAGGAGAGCCTGCCAGTGCCTAAGGTGAGAAAGCAAGGGGCGGGCTGACAGGAGATGCCCAGGATCCTGTCATTAGGGCGGTTCTTTCTCCCCTACCCTGAGCTCCCCTCCCCCATCCTGTGCCCCCTGAACGCCCCTTCCTTACCCTGTGTCACCCTAAGCTCCCATCCCCCATCCTTTCAGTGTCCTCCCATAACGTGTGCTCCCCTGAGTGTCCCCCCCTTACTCCAAGCCTTCTTGAGCATCCGTCCCAACCCTGTGCCCCCTTGAGCATCCCCCCAACCCTGTGCCCCTTTAAATGTCCCCCCAATCCTGTGCCCCCTGACTTTCCTCCTCCACCCTGAGCTCCCAGCCCCACCCCCCCAAACTTGTACCCCCTTGAGCTCCCCCTTCCCCCTATAGAGCCCCTGATGTCAGAGATCCCCTGCTGTGCCCAACTGATTGCTATGTGCTGTGATGACTACTATATAACCCTGTGGGGTCTATTTACTAAGCAGTGTTAGGAGACAGAGTGAAAAGTGATAAGAAAGTGATAAGGTGCCAGCCAAACAATGCTTAGTAAATAGACCCCTGTGTGTGTGTGCTGGCGCAGTGCATGGAAGGGACTAAGGAATGAGGAGGAGGATGAGATTTACAATGGTATAATATGTATAAGGGGCTCTTCTGTGGTGTAATGTGTATAAGTGGTTCTACTGTATTGTAACTAGGGGTGTGCACCGGCCACTTTTCGTGTTTTGTGTTTTGGTTTTGGATCTGGATCTTTCTTCGTGTTTTGAATCTGGATTGGTTTTGCCAAAACCACCCTTCCGTGTTTTGGGTTCTGGGTTTTGTGTTTTGGATCTGTATTTTTTTTAAAAAAAGCATAAAAACAGCTAAAATCACAGAATGTGTTGGTTTTTCTGCTCCTATGCTATTATTAACCTCAATAACCTTAATTTCCACTAATTTCCAGTCTATTCTGAACACCTCACACCTCACAATAGTGTTTTTATGTCCAAAAGGTTGCACCGAGGTAGCTGGATGACTATGCTAAGCGACACGAGTGGGCAGCACAAACACGTGACCCATCTAGGAGTGATACTGCAGTGGCAGACAGGATGGCAGTTTGAAAAACTAGGCCCCAAACTGTACATAATGCAAAGAAAAAAAAGATGTGCAAGATGGAATTGTCCTTGGGCCCTCCCACCCACCCTTATGTTGTATAAACAGGACATGCACACTTTAACAAACCAATCATTTCAGCGCCAGGGTCTGCCACACAACTGTGGCTGAAATTATTGGTTCATTTGGGCCCCCACAAAACAAGCTGGCAATTAATCTGTCCCTGCACAAACTGGCTCTATGGAGGCAAGATGTCGTCCTCACCCTCCTCATCCACCGATTCCTCACCCTCTTCAGTGTTGTGTACATCCTCATCATCACAGAGTATTAACTCGTCCCCACTGGAATCCACCACCACAGGTCCCTCTGTACGTTCTGGAGGCTAGTCTCCCTGGAAGAGTTGATAATTCATTTTTATGAACATCATCTTCTCCACATTTTGTGGAAGCAACCTCCTACGCCTTTCGCTGACAAGGTTCCCGGCTGCACTAAACACTCTTTCGGAGTACACACTGGAGGGGGGCAACTCAGGTAAAATAGAGCCAGTTTGTACACGGGCCTCCAAATTGCCTCTTTTTCCTGCCAGTACAGGTATGGACTGTCTGACATGCCTACTTGGATGCTGTCACCGATGTAATCCTCCACCAGTCTGTCAATGGTGACAGTATCATATGTAGTGACAGTAGACATGTCAGAAATTGTTGCCAGGTCCTTCAGTCCGGACCAGATGTCCAAACTTGGTCCTGCCTGCCCTGCATCACTGCAAGCGGGTTGCTTAGGATACCTTAATTTTTTCCTGGCAGCCCCAGTTGCGGGAGAAAATGAAGAAGGAGCTGTTGACGTGTCACGTTCTGCTTCAGCTGACAGTGTTTTCACCAGCAGGTCTTTGCACCTCTGCAGGGTTGTGTCGGCCGGAAAGAGAGACACCACATAGGCTTTAAACCTAGGATCGAGCACGGTGGCCAAAATGTAGTGGTCTGATTTCAACAGATTAACCACCCTGGAATCCTGGCAAAGCGAATGAAGGGCTTCATCCACAAGTCCCACATGCCGAGCGAAATCGCTCCGTCTTAGCTCCTCCTTCACTTTCTCCAGCTGCTTCTGCAAAAGCCTGATGAGGGGAATGACCTGACTCAAGCTGGCAGTGTCTGAACTGACTTCACGTGTGGCAAGTTCGAAGGGCTGGAGAACCTTGCACAACACGGAAATCATTCTCCACTGCACTTGAGTCAGGTGCATACCCCCTCCTTTGCCTATGTCATAGGTAGATGTATAGGCTTGAATGGCCTTTTGCTGCTCCTCCATCCTCTGAAGCATATAGAGGGTTGAGTTCCACCGCGTCACAACCTCTTGCTTCAGGTGATGGCGGGGCAGGTTCAAGAGTGTTTGCTGGTGCTCCGGTCTTCAGCACGCAGTCGCTGAATGGCGAAAGTGGCCAGAAATTTTTCGGGCCACCAAAAGCGTCTCCTGCACGCCCCTGTCGCTTTTCAGAAAATTCTGCACCACCAACTTTATTGTGTGAGCAAAACATGGGACGTGCTGGAATTTGCCCAGATGTAATGCCCGCACAATATTGGTGGTGTTGTCAGATATCACAAATCCCCAGGAGAGTCTAAGTGGGGTAAGCCACTGGGCGATGATTTCCCTCAGTTTCTCTAAGAGGTTGTCAGCGGTGTGCCTCTTACTGAAACCGGTGATACACAGCGTAGCCTGCCTTGGAACGAGCTGGCGTTTCTGAGATGCTGCTACTGGTGACGCTGCTGCTGTTGCTGCATAAGGTGATACATCTACCCAGTGGGCTGTCACAGTCATATAGTCCTTAGTCTGCCCTGTTCCACTTGTCCACATGTCCGTGGTTAAGTGGACATTGGGTACAACCGCATTTTACAGGACACTGAGGACACTTTTCTGACGTTTCTGTACAGTCTCGGTATCGCCTGCCTAGTGAAGTGGAATCTAGACGGGATTTGGAACCGGGGACACACTACCTCCATCAATTGTCTAAATCCCACTGCACTAATGGCGGATACCGGACGCACGTCTAACACCAACATAGCAGTCAAGGCCTCAGGTATACGTTTTGCTTCAGGATGACTGCTGTCGTACTTCATCCTCCTCGCTAAGGACTGTTGGAGGGTCAATTGTTTAGTAAAAGTAGTGGTGTTCCTACTTCCTCTCTGGGATGATGAACGACTCCCAGCAGCAGCAACAGCAGCAGCGGCAGCAGTAGGCGTAGCAATGCAGGATCCTCCAGAGGAATCCCGGATAGGAGAGTCAGTCATGCCAGTGACATGGCCTGCAGGACTACTTCCGATCCTGACTAAGGAGGAAATTGACGAGGAGGGAGTTGACGGTGTGGTTTGCAGGTGCTTGGATACAACAAGACAACGGGATTTAGGTGTCCCTGGACTGCTTACGGTCTTAGCCAAAGTTTCTGAACTTGACAGTAACTTTTTATGAACGCGCTGCAGGTGCCGTATAAGGGAGGATGTTCCTAGGTGGTTAACGTCCCTACCCCTACTTATTCCACCTTTACATATGGTACATATGGCAAGACAGTTTTGTCCGGATTTGGATAGAAATATTGCCAGACCATAGAGGTGGAATGTTTGGTCTTCTGCCCAGGCATGACCGTGATGGGCTTTCTCATCCCACGGACAACAACTGTCTCCCCCGGAGCCTGATTTAAACAAACCACATCACCATCAGAATCCTCCTCGCCAACTTCCTCCTCAGCGCCAGCTACACCAGTATCCTCATCCAGTTGTACTTCAACAGTGACATCTTCAATTTGCATATCAGCAAGTGGACTGTGGGTGCTCCTTTCAGCACTTGCAGGGGGCGTGCAAATGGTGGAAAGAGCCACCTCTTCCCGTCCAGTGCTGGGAAGGTCAGGCATCGCAACCACCACCACACTTGGACTCTCCTTGGGGATTTGTGATATCTTCTTAGAATGCACAGTTCTTCGCTGTGCTTTTGCCAGCTTAACTCGTTTGATTTTTTTAGTGGGAGGAGGGATTCCATCGTCATGTGAAGCTGAACCACTAGTCATGAACATAGGGAAAGACCTTAGCCATTCCTTGCCACTCCGTGTCGTAAATGGCATATTGGCAAGTTTACGTTTCTCTTCAGATGATTTAAATGTTTTTTCAAGGTCATTTTCCTGAACTTTGTCATTTGGGATTGTATGTGCCCTCTACTATGACATTGGGCATCGGCCTTGGCAGACGATGTTGATGGCATGTTATTGTCTATGTCATGACTAGTGTTAGCAGCTTCAGCACTAGGAGGAAGTGGTTCTTGATCTTTCCCTATTTTATTTTTATCGGAGAAAGTTTGGTCCTCCATTTATGTTATATTGATATACACGTGCGGCTAAGGCGCACACAAACACAGAAAATAATTTTTTATTTTTTTTGGAGACTAGTGCACTTTGTGGGTTACACCACCCTTTAAGAAATGAGCCCTTTACATATGGGACACAGGCGTACGCTTGGCGCTGCTCCTTTGTTGATGCACGTGCGGCCACAGTGCACACAATTCACAAACACAGAAAATTTTTTTTATTTTGTTTGGACTGCCCTTTGGGGGTTACAGCACCCTTTAACGGACAAGCCAACCGGCCTTTTACTTATGGGACACAGGCGCACGCTTGGCACTACTTTGTTGATGCACGTGCGGCTACTGCGCACACAATTCACAAACACAGAAAAAAAATTTTTATTTTGTTTGGACTGCCCTTTGGGTTACAGCACCCATTAACGGACAAGCCAACCAGCCTTTTACTTATGGGACACAGGCGCACGCTTGGCACTACTTTGTTGATGCACGTGCGGCTACTGCGCACACAATTCACAAACAAAAAAAAAATGTTTATTTATTTTGTTTGGAGTGCCCTTTGGGGTTTACAGCACCCTTTAAACGGACAAGCCAGCTTGCCTTTTTACTTATGGGACACAGGCGCACGCTCGGCGCTGCTCCTTCGTTGATGCACGTGCAGCCACAGTGCACACAATTAACAAACACAGAAAAATATATTTTTGTATTTTGTTTGGAGTGCCCTTTGGGGGTTACAGCACCCTTTAACGGACAAGCCAGCCGGCCTTTTACTTATGGGACACAGGCGCACGCTTGGCGCTGCTCCTTCGTTGATGCACGTGCAGCCACAGTGCACACAATTCACAAACACAGAAAAATATATATTTTTATTTTGTTTGGAGTGCCCTTTGGGGGTTACAGCACCCTTTAATGGACAAGCCAGCTGGCCTTTTACTTATGGGACACAGACGTACACTTGGCGCTGCTCCTTCGTTGATGCACGTGCAGCCACAGTGCACACAATTCACAAACACAGAAAAATATATTTTTTTTATTTGTTTGGAGTGCCCTTTGGGGGTTACAGCACCCTTTAATGGACAAGCCAGCCGGCCTTTTACTTATGGGACACAGGCGCACGCTTGGCGCTGCTCCTTCGTTGATGCACGTGCAGCCACAGTGCACACAATTCACAAACACAGAACAATATATTTTTTTATTTTGTTTGGAATGCCCTTTGGGGGTTACAGCACCCTTTAACAGACAAGCCAGCCGGCCTTTTACTTATGGGACACAGGCGCACGCTCGGCGCTGCTCCTTCGTTGATGCACGTGCAGCCACAGTGCACACAATTCACAAACACAGGAAAATATATTTTTTTATTTTGTTTGGAGTGCCGTTTAGGGGTTACAGCACCCTTTAATGGACAAGCCAGCCGGCCTTTTACTTATGGGACACAGGCGCACGCTTGGCGCTGCTCCTTCGTTGATGCATGTGCAGCCACAGTGCACACAATTTACAAACACAGAAAAATATATTTTTTATTTTGTTTGGAGTGCCCTTTGGGGGTTAGAGCACCCTTTAATGGACAAGCTAGCCGGCCTTTTACTTATGGGACACAGGCACACGCTTGGCGCTGCTCCTTCGTTGATGCACGTGCAGCCACAGTGCACACAATTCACAAACACAGAAAAATATATTTTTTTATTTTGTTTGGAGTGCCCGTTTTACGGGTTACAGCACCCTTTTAACGGACAAGCCAGCCGGCCTTTTACTTATGGGACACAGGCGCACGCTCGGCGCTGCTCCTTCGTTGATGCACGTGCAGCCAGAGTGCACACAATTCACAAACACAGAAAAATATATATTTTTATTTTGTTTGGAGTGCCCTTTGGGGGTTACAGCACCCTTTAACGGACAAGCTAGCCGGCCTTTTACTTATGGGACACAGGCGCACGCTTGGCGCTGCTCCTTCGTTGATGCACGTGCAGCCACAGTGCACACAATTCACAAACACAGAAAAATATATATTTTTATTTTGTTTGGAGTGCCCTTTGGGGGTTACAGCACCCTTTAGCGGTCAATCCAGCCGGCCCTTTATTTATGGGACACAGGCGCACGCTTGGCACTACTTTGTTGATGCACGTGCGGCTACTGCGCACACAATTCACAAACACAGAAAATATTTCTTTATTTTGTTTGGAGTGTACTTTGGGGGTTACAGCACCCATTAACGGACAAGCCAGCCAGCCCTTTACTTATGACACAGGCGCACGCTTGGCACTACTTTGTTGATGCACATGCGGCTACTGCGCACACAATTCACAAACAAAAAAAATATATATTTTTTTTGTTTGGAGTGCCCTTTGGGGGTTACAGCACCCTTTAACGGACAAGCCAACTGGCCTTTTACTTATGGGACACAGGCGCACGGTTGGCACTACTTTGTTGATGCACGTGCGGCTACTGCGCACACAATTCACAAACACAAAAAAATATATTTTTTTATTTTGTTTGGAGTGCCCTTTGGGGGTTACAGCACCCTTTAGCAGTTAATCCAGGCAGCCCTTTATTTATGGGACACAGGTGCACGCTTGGCACTACTTTTTTGATGCACGTGCGGCTACTGCGCACACAATTCACAAATACAAAAAAATATATTTTTTAATTTTGTTTGGAGTGCCCTTTGGGGGTTACAGCACCCTTTAACGGACAAGCCAGCTGGCCTTTTACTTATGGGACACAGGCGCACGCTTGGCGCTGCTCCTTTGTTGATGCACGTGCAGCCACAGTGCACACAATTCACAAACACAGAAAAAATATTTTTTTTTTTAGCACTTGGGGGGAGCACCCCTGATGGACAGAGCACCCCCTGGACAACACTACAGCACCCCTTTAGGACTGGGACCCTGCACAGGACTTTGGAGTGGACACAGCCCCTATGGACATCTGACTGCACAACACAGTCCAGCCAGTCCCTATGGACTTTGAAGTAGTGGACACAGCCCCTATGGACAACAGCAGCACAGCGCAGCACAGCACAGCACAACACTACACTGCACTACAACACTACACTACACTACACCGCCCAGCCAGCCCTAACTCCCACCCTCCCTCTTCACTGTCCACAACCGAGTGAGAAAATGGCGCCGAGGCGGGTACCTTATATAGGATCCAAAACCCGTGAGACCCGGAAGGCGGGATGATGACGTTTTGCCTCGATTTCAGATCCGAGTCAGGCGGGAAAAGTCGAGCCTGACTCGGATCGCCCTTGGATCAGGGGGGCTCGAGGGGGTTCGGATTTCAGAAATCCGAAACCGCTCACCCCTAATTGTAACATGTATAAGCGGCTCTTCTGTGGCGTAATGTGTATAAGCGACCCTACAGTAGTGTAATATGTATAATGGGTAATACTGTGTGGAGTAGCGTGTATAAAGGGCTCTTCTAATGTGTATAAGTGGCTCTACTGTAGTGTAACATGTATAAGGGGTAGGGATGAGTGGTTCAGATTCTGTGGAATCTGAACCGCTCCGAACATAGGGGATTCGAGTCCACCCGAGCCGCAGCTCGGGTGTTCCCTCCTGACTCGGATCCCACTACGAGTCCGAACGTCGAATTCTCGCAAGACTTGGATGATGTTCGCTCTCCATATAAGGCGCTGTGCCAGCTCTTCCTCATAAGGCGCCATTTCACTGTTAACCGCATGCTGTGCACTACTCTGCGTTAGAACTTAGAAGTGGCTGTATCCAGACGAGTGACTAGAGGCTATGCTGTAATAATAAGTGACTGTGGGGGCACACTACATGCTGATGTACGCTGCGCTACTCTGCTCCTCTGCTCTGCTAAAGTGTTCTGACTCCAGTGACTGTGCTGTGTTAACTGTTAAGTGACTGTGTGGGGGTCACACTGCACGCTGAATGTATTCTGCACTACTCTGCTACTGATTAAATACTCCAGTGTAAAAAAAAAGTATAAAAAAAGGAAAAAAAAATATTAAAAGTTAATAAGTAGCCCTTTGTGTATACAAGTACTGTGACTCCTTGGGCCGTAGCCCACTGTGTAAACAAGTACTGTGTCTCTGCTGGCCGTACCCCACTGGGTGGGTGGGAGGTCCCAAAGACAATTCCATCTTGCTCTACCTTTAATTTCTGCCACTGCTGTGTGGTAATGTTTCATAGATGTGCTTTAAACTGCGGTGTCCGTCGCTTAGTAACCAGCCAGCTCATTGCAACCTTTGGCCAATAATGGTGAAAACAATTTTGTGAGCTGTGAGGTGGTCTAAATTGACTGTAAATTACTGGAAATGAATGTTATTGAGGTTAATAATACTCTAGGAACAAAAAAAAAAGCCCAAATTATGTGAATTTAGCTGTTTTTGGCAATTTTTGTAAAAAATCCAAATCCAAATCCAAAACCAGTCAAGGCAGGTTTGGCAAATCCAAATCCATGAAAAATAGTCCGGCGCACGTCCCTAATAATTATAATTAATAGGAAATTAAGGATTGCTGACATTTATTAATAAAACATATGCAAGGATAGGAGCCCTTCCCTACAATTTGTTAGATGTAAAGTGATCACTAATGTGTTTTGGAGAGAGGAGCCGGTAACACAATCTCAGCAGGTGCCCGGCAAATGGAGGGTGCAGGGGGTGCGATCGCGCCATAGCAATCGCACCCCCTGCACCCTCCGTAGTTAGTGCAGACTGAGAAGCGCCCTAGGAAGCTGCCTAAGCTTGCCTAGTGGAAGCACCAACCCTGCTCCCAACATTTGTCTATTCATTTTTTGGACTTGCGAGCATGTCCCAAAGGGGCGTGGCCTGGCGGCACACCCCTGTTTGCATCACTTGGGGGCGTGCCCAGCACTCTCCGAGATGCTGGTCTGCCCCCCGGGCTTCCCCCCCGCACTGTGAATAGATGCGCACGGCATCTATTCTCTCTATTCTCTCTCTACCCAGGTATTCTCTCTATTCTCTCTTTACAGGTGTGTGCTCCCCCAACTTACCCCCCACTGCGAGACAATGCAGCCCGCGGGTGGGACAGCAGGACAGTCCCAGAAAAACTGTCCCTGCTTCTGTCACGTTACAGCCAGCCCTACACTTCCTGACGGTCATATTGCCTGACCTCCGGAGCACATATGTATCTAGTGCTCAGAAACCTGTGTTTTAGCAGATCCTTACCTTGTTCTGCAGTTCCCGCGATCTACTCATTTTTACCTGTTTCCTGATCCAGCTGCCTAGCCTGAGGTCATCCTGGGGTCATCTTCTGTGATTCCACCTGTAGCTACGACCTTCCCGTCAGCCCACAGCCTTACCGCTCCTAAGCCTTTGTTTCTGCAGTATCAGCCAGTGGCTCAACCACATTATAGTGCCTTATTCTGTTGTTCCACAGTCGGCGGCATAGCCCGCATCTCTGTATACAGACCTGTTGCTCCAGCCTGCATTCAAAGCCGCATCCCATTCGTCTGCCTGTCAAACCTCACTAGTAATAATTATGTCATTATAAAAATGCCACAAATGATAGAATTTAGAATAGTAAGAGACAAAGTTACTATGCTGCAGGGGTCTGAAGTAGAGGTTCCCTGTTTATCTCTCTACGGGCTCTATTTACTACAATCGCATATTCAATGCAGATTGTAGTGTGATATTAAGGGCTGAATTCGCATTGCGAATTCAGGCAATATCACAGGGATTTACTACAAATCCCTTGCAGGGACAGAGCTTGCGATAAAGCTCTGTCCCTGCGAATCCCCTTCGGAGCCTTATCACGGTATTTTCGAAAAAATACCATGACTAAGCGCCCGTGCATGTGCCGCCCGGTCGCCGCTGCAACCCCAACCCCGGTGCTAAGCCCCACCCCCCGAGCACTAAGCCCCACCCCCCGCAACCACGGACCCCCCACTGACCCCCCCTCCCCCCCCTCTCCCTTAATTACACTTACCTGCATGATCCGGACCTCCGGTGATGTTCTCCATGCCTCCGGTCAGGTGCACTATGGGAGACAAGCTGACCAGAGGGGAGTAATCACCGGAGACCCGATCACCGGTCTCTGGAGTCAGGTAAGTAAATTTTTTTTTTTACTATTTTTTTTCTTTTTTTTTACAGTAATCAGCTTGCGGTCTGTTTAGACCACACAGCTGACTACTGGGACCGACTCCCGGCTCTGCGGAGCAGGAGTCCGGTAACCGGGGGAGACCCTTGATAACACCACCTCCAGGCGTCACTAAGCCCCGCCCCCACCGGTAAGACCCGCCCCCCACAATCACAGACCGCACCACCCACGATCGCGACCCCCTCTCCCTTAATTACACTTACCTGCAGTGATCGGTGCTCCGGTGATGTGCTCCGTGGCTCCGGTCAGCTGACATCCCATCCTGCACTGGGAGGGAGGACATCACGGGAGCCCCGATCACCAGTCCCTGTTCTCTGGTAAGTTTTTTTTTTATTATTATTTTTTTACTGTATCAGCGTGTGGTCTGTTTAGACCACATAGCTTATCACTGGGGCCGGCTCCGGGCTCTGCTCTGTCCGTTAGAGCAGAGCAGGAGTCTTGTAACCGGGGGAGACCCTGGATAACGCCACCTCCAGGTGGCGATATTATCACAGGGCTTTCCCCGATATTTTTTTACAATTTATTTTTAAGAACTTTGGTCAGATCACATTTCCCATTACAGTTATGGGAACTGCGATCTGCTTTACTAAAAATAAATGATACTTAGGGGTTGGAGTAGAATTTTACGAATTCTACTCCAATTGCCCTGTAATAACTATAGGTGATACTAAAATAATGTGAAAATGGTGTGAAAACACCCTTTTTCACTTTATTTTAGTCAAAATAATGTTAATAAATAGAGCCCTAGAAGTTATGATGAAGTTAGGATGTAATGGAGAATTTAAGTACAGACAGGATGCTAAATGTGTAATACAGGTTGAGTCTCCCATATCCAAATTGCTTGGGACCAGAAGCATTTTGGATAACGGAATATTCCGTATTTTGGAAAAATTGCATACCATAATGAAATGTCTTGGGAATAGGACACAAATATACACACAGAATGCATTTATGTGTTATATACACCTTATACACACAGCCTGCAGGTCATTTTATACAAATTTTTCAATAATTTTGTGGCTCAAACAAAGTTTGTGTACATACATGAAATTCATTTATATTTCATATACACCTTATACACACAGCCTGAAGGTAATTTTATACTATATTTTTAATAATTTGTGCCTTAAAAAAAGTTTGTGTACATTGAACCATCAAAAATCAAATGTTTCATTATCTGAGTCATGCCAAAATAATTCCGTATTTCGGAATATTCCGTATTTCGGAATATTTGCTTATGGGAGACTCAACCTATAGCTTGCAAACTTCCGGCGCTGCTGGGATTCATGCGAGTCTCCCAGTGACAATCATTTTAAAGGCTTCAAAATAATCGTTACTTTAGCCTGGTTTAGCCTTCAAAATGATTGTCACCTTAAATATCACTAGTGATAATTATGTAGTGATGAATAGACCCCTGAGACCCTCACCACAGCCACAACCATTTCAGCACCCAAACATAACTACAAGTACTCTATACCATCATCGATATATGGTAAGACACCTAATATAGCACAAATTTGCATAATTTATGCTAAACAATCAGAGATATGCTCAACTCAGCATGAGCCCTTATGGAATCTTATTTAACATACTATAACAAATGTGCATGCTTCACTATTATTTTTTAAAATATTTCTATTTACAGGCAACAGTGATAAAGCCACCACCTACAGTTGTTTGCTACATTTGTGGCCGTGAGTTTGGCACAAAATCCATCAACATCCATGAACCCCAGTGCTTGAAGAAGTGGCATCTGGAAAATGACAAATTACCTAAGAATTTGCAAAGACCTGAACCAAAGAAGCCAGAGGTCAGAGCGATTGGGGGTAAGACAATAAACAAACCCAGAAGTGGTTGCTCTAAGCAAGATAAGTTTTTAATGTACGATGTAACTTTAAATATTCTCAGCCAATGTACTGAATTTTTAATTTAGTAACAACCAGTACAATTTATGCACATCTGATCATTTTATGTCAAGTAGACTGGAGCCACTATAATACTGCTTTTACACCTAAACCTGGGTCTGGAACACAATTACAAAATGGGTCAGACCTTCCTACTGCGGCGCTGATCCGGATTATACCCGGATCGGCGCCGTTTACACTGCACACGGGTGCAGTGGAACACTGCTCCCGCTGCTTGGAGATGACATCATCTCCAAGCGCCGAGAAACCTGGAAGTCCCCATGCTATAAACAGGACCCGGGTTGAATGACCCAGGGTTCCCGTTTACACTACAGGGTTTCACGGGTTGGTCCCGTGTAAAACCCTGCAAGTTACCACGGCTAAATTTTTGCGGCTAATTGGATATTCAAAAACTCATGGCCAGCCACGTTAAGTTCTATTTAGCTGCGTTACCCAGTCTGAATACGGGTTAATGTGGCAAACTGAATATGCCCCTAGGATTCACTGTTTACACAAATATTTTATATACAGATATTATCCTCATTCATGTAATATAGAACATATACAAGAGTCTGGCACAGTAAATGGAGATTATTTAGGACGATGTTAAGGGGTTGATTCAGAGTCGCACACAAGTCTTCAGCAGATGTAGTCACATTGAGTGCTTAATAATAAATACAGTTCTCCACCTGTATTATGAGTTGCCCACATTCATGGGGCCACTGTCCCCATCCATTTGCCTGTAAAAGTAGTTGTCTTCATTACCAATGTGCATTGCTATGGAGTCTGTGGAAGGATGGAGTCTGATGGCATATATGGGGCATCTAGGTTATCTGATGGTATATAAAGGGCATATGGAAGAGTGTGATTGCATATAAGGTCATATAAAAGGGTCTTATGGCATATAAAAGGCATCTGGATTGGTCTGACAAAGAGTGGTGATTCAATATACTGGGGCAAAAATGAAATGTTAGGGGGATAATAAATTTGCCCCTGCACATCCTGTCAAGATCCTCTTCCCCATCCTCCTCCTTCCCTCACACTCCAACCCCATCCTCTCCACCATCATCCTCCTCCTTCCTTCAAACTCCAGCCCCATCCTCTCCACCATCATTCTCCTCCTTCCTGCACACTCCAGCCACATCCTCTCCACCATCATCCTCCTCCTTCCTTCACACTCCAGCCCCATCCTCTCCACCATCATCCACCTCCTTCCCTCATACTCCAGCCCCATCCTCTCCACCATCATCCTCCTCCTTCCCTCATACTCCAGCCCCTTCCCTCATACTCAATCCCCATCCTCTCCACCATCATCCACCTCCTTCCCTCATACTCCAGCCCCATCCTCTCCACCATCATCCTCCTCCTTCCCTCAGACATCGGCCACATCCTCCCCTCCATCATCCTCCTTCCCTCACACCCCAACCACATTCTCCCCTCCATCATCCTCCTTACCTCACAATGGCAGCTCAGCCTTAGTCAGTGTCAGAGAGTGGGTCTGCAGTGTACGAGCTGCACCTCCTTACATTCCACCTCCATGCTTACTCCATCTTCCCCTGCAGTCTGTTTGGCAAGTGTGTGTAGTACACTAAGCCTGCACAATACGCCAATGAAACACTCTTCCTGCGTGTGAATGCCCAGTTACACAAACTCACCCGCAAGGGGAGATGTGCACAACTCTGAATTGCCCATAGTTTTACCATGTCAACATTCATAATGTTGACACCACAATGTTGACATTGGAATGTCATCATGGGTCAACATGTCAACAGACACCATGTCAATATCCTCAGAATGTCAACATTTTCTCAATATCAACATCTGAATTGTCGCCATGTGAAATGTTGACATTCTCAGGATGCCGACGGTTAGGGTTTGGTGCCCTCTGGTGGGTTAGAGTTAGGCTGCATGGGGAGGTCAGGATTAGGCACTAGGGGGAGGGTTAGGTTTATGTGTAGAGTTTATTTTTAGGGATAGGGTTAAAATACTCTCCTAAAACATTATTCCATCAGAGTTCTGCGCCACAAGTGATGGTCACAAGACCACTGGTACCCGGAAGCTGTGCTGTAGCTGCAGCAGTCGTCAGGACCAGATAAGTGACTGTTGGGCAACCAGGGACATTAGGTCGACATTCTGTCATGTTGCTATATTATCCGTGTAGACTTGATGAATGTCAACATGGTCACTGGGCCTGATTCAGAGCCGCTCGTAAGGGCCGCTCGTTCACTCCGAGCGATGTTCGCACATCTGCGCATGCGTATGGGTTGTAGTACGCATGCACGAACCAGTCAGTGTGGTCGAAAATCGTGGGCTCGCAAAATAGCGAATGCCTGCTAATATGAGTGACAGGATGAGGCGTTTGTGAGTGGTAACAGGGGAAGGTGCTTGAAAACGGGGAGTGGAGATCGGAACGCAGGCGTGCCAAACGGTCAAAACGGGCGTTTTAAGGGTGTGCATAATTAAGAAAGCAGCGTCATTGACCACGTCACTTGGTTGTCTTTTAGTCTGAACTGCTCGCATGATTGCGCTAGGAAAATGCTACCACAAGCACTGCGAGCAGTTCATACGCCGTTCGATGTACTCGATTAATCTAATAAATAGCGGAGATGACGTATGATGCGAGTGGCCAGGGGGCGTTTTTTTCAAAATAGCGAGCACGTTTCATTCGCTCGTTCAGACATAGAGGTGTCAACAGACCGCAAAGTGCGAGCGCTCAATTTAAATAGCCAGCCTCTTTTTATGAACGAGCGTCCGCTAATAGCGTCCGGCTCTGAATCAGACCCACTGTCTACATGCTAAGCATTTTCATGTCAACCGGATGCATGTCGACATTATACCTGTCGACCTATCCTACCATACCCACTCAATGGGTCTTGCATGCAACACTGAATCAGCCCCTAAGTCTCTATCATTTTTCTTAAGGACAGGCTCTCAGACCCAAGAATTGCACCATACTCTGCTAGACATGAGCAAATGCAAGAATTATGGAACATTAACAAAATATTTACCGGTATTATGTTCATGTGATAACTATATTTGTAATTTATACTTTTCAATCTATTTTTACTTTATACTTTTCAACTTGTGTCTGTGCAGTACTTAATCAGAGTACTAGTATAATCCATAATGAAAATGAGTGGAAAATATTCATATGATCAGATAAACAATGCGTAGCTAATTGTGATGTTATGTTCCGTCAGGATAAGGCATAATGCATTTTAATTCCACTCTTGAGACAATAACCAGAACATCTTGTACAAGCACAATGACATGGTAAATTTAGCTCATGCTAAGTCTACAGGTATTTCCTGAAAATGTTTTCCTACTTAGTTAACCAAAATGAAAGCTGATATTCTGTCTTTTCTTTTCCAGCAAAAGGCTCCTACGATCTTGTTGCTCTAAATGAGGCTGCCTGGCAGAGTGCCCAGAGCCAATTGGTTGCCTGTGATATTTGCGGACGTACCTTTCTGCCAGACAGACTTCTTATCCACCAACGGTCCTGTAAAGTGAAGAAAACAAAGTAGTGCGAGTCACAGACCTGTCTAATAATGCAATACAGGACATGAGGGAACTGTTAAGTCTCTGCACAGTAAGTGTGCCTTCAGGATAATACATTACATTATTATATTGACAATGACGTGATTACCATTGGTTACCATATTAAATGCTGAGAAAATTCTGATACTGTGTACAGGCTGCATATGTTTGAGTGTGTTAAAATCATTATATTTTTATTTAATAAAGATATTAATTTTCATGTGTGTAGAGCACTTGCATGAGCAACTATGGTATTTAAAACTGCGGCACAACAGGGAGTTCTGGACTGGAATTAGACTTGTGAAGATATTGAGCCGCTAACAGGTAACAGGTGTCTTATCAATTTTATACTTTCTGACAAAGATTTTCTATGAGAGTAAATAACAAATAATAACATTACTCCAGTTTATTGGTAATAGAAAAAAAAGTAAGGTTTATAAATTCATAGTAATAACAACAGAAATGACCAACCACAAGCTTTAAAGGAGGATTCCAAGTAAGCAATGTTGTTATCTATTGACCTCCCTCCCCCAACTAGTACAAGAACCCTATGATCACTTGCACTCTTCAGGGCTGATACTACATTGTCCGGGCGCTAATGGATCCCCCGGGGCTATGCAATTAGCTCCAAAGTCCGGGACCTGATGTGTCCTGAAAAATTATCCCAAATAAGTAACGTTTTTTTTCGCCAGTGCAATCGCGAACACACATAGATCCGTGAAGATATCACAGATCCTATGTGTTTTCGGGCTAATTATCCTATTTGTGCGTCCAAAACAAATAGTATAGGGTGAAAAAAAATTGTCGAGATTATGGACAAAAAATTCCCGTTTTTGTGCTCCCGAAAAAATATCGGGGTTAATTGGATACCTCCCTAAGTTGGATGCACACATGTTTTTTTAAAAAAAACTTGCTTAAATGAAATGCAAAATAAAACTAGCTCTGCACCAGAACCAAATGTGCAGAGACACAATAATCATCCGGGCCCTGACTAGGAGGAGCATGTCCAAGCAGGGTTGTATCTGTAATGCGTGCAGGGTGAGCACCGAACAACAAGCATCTCAGGTTCTTGTGTACGTGCCATGAGAAGTTTTTGCAATTGGCTTCATATAGAAGAAAACTTTTTGTGGAGATCTCTATAAGGGTGCAGCAGGTAAGTTTTATTTTATTAATTTATTATTATAAGCATTTATTTTATTTTTGATTGCAGCCTGTGTCCTATCAGACTGTTAAATCTGGACTTACAGCATTCCGCATCAGAGGTATTGGAGCTGATTGCAAATTTTAGGGCATTTGAAACTAAGCTGATGTGAAAAGATTGATAAATATACCCCTTAAAATAATGACCACACAGTGCTGCATAATGATTATATGGGAAAGATATATAACAATCCAGTGTAACAAAATATATAAACCTGATAGGGATAAGTTTGCTCAAAACAAGCCACAGAAGCTGCCATACTTACACTGTGCTTCTTACAATCAACTATTACAGGCTGTTAGAAAATAGAACTGAATTCAGCCACTAAAGGATTAGTGGAATGTTTGGGAGGTTGTGACTCCGATTGCCAATACAGCATGACCTGTCAGTGGACACGATACTGCGATGAACCAGGGCTGCTTTGGGATCTGCCAGGCCCCAGCTATAGGGGGGCATAACTACATGTCAGGGTGCGGGAATGCTCCATTAAGAATACCACAGTGCTCCAACATGCCACTCGTAACACCTCTCTGTCAAAACCTGAACTATTTTTCAGGGTTAGGGTCTGAATTATGAGTCCTCATCATGCCCCATTCATAGGCGTACATTATTTATAAAGGGTGCAAAGTATACTTACCTTGTGCCAGCAAGCGCATCACTCATCATCGTGGTTCCATCTTCTCATTGTAATCTTTGGGGAGATTGCACTGCGCAGTGAAAGCAAATACTTTGTCACTGTGCCAGAGCCTTTGCTCTCTTGTGCTCATGTGCCCTCTTCCCAAATATCACTGGGAAGATGGTGCCGTGGAAGAGGATGGACCTGCTTGACGGTACAACGGAAGATGCGGGACTTGGGGGAAGGAAGGGGGGTCTCCTCAGAGGAGAGGGCCCCCTCAGGCGCATGTTGGCCCATGTTATAAAATTAAAACTAGGGATGGAGAGGGTTTTAGCATCTAAAATTCTTTCTAAAAATCAACACAACAAATTCTCCTGTAACTTTATAGTTATCAGATTCATGTCATATCAATGCACAAAGCAATACCTAATAATAATAATGAATCTCTGTTTGCAAAAATGTACAACTTGGAAATGATATACAGTATGTTCTAGGGAGTATGATTTCAACCAGACAATTGCTAACATGGGAGCGTCTCCTAGTAACAGGTCAGTAAGAGTAAAGAATAGCTCTGCTCATTGGGGAAATAGAGGCAATCAGTGTATAAATATGCTATAGAAATATTTAAAAACCTGTCTCATGCAACATTGGCAAGCTAAAGATGCTATAAATGTAATATATGTATCCTTCTGATATCATTTCAGGTAGCTTGTTCTAAATTACACATTGTTTGCATTTGCACTGGAACGTTTGTGTCTTCTTCCAATACAAATATATTCAGCACATCTAGGGGTATATTTATTAAGGGGAGATCTCCCTAAACACCTATTTTTGGTAAACATAGGGTTTCTCCCTACTTAACAAGCCCCTTGGCCTGCAGTCGCTATCACCAGTAATAGCTTTTGCCAGCTACCTCTGGTGATAGCTTGCATATACAAGAAGCAATCGCCATCTCAGAATGACGATGGCAGGAACAGGTGACAGAAAAAATGCTTTATGTAATTAAATTTCATGCTTTTTCCTTTATATAAAAAATATAATTATTTATTAATGACCTTTTTTGAAAGTGGAACTGGAAAACCAAACCAATTCACGCACACACATAAAGAGTCTCACTGACTGGTGAGATGGTAAGATCTGTCTTACTGTATGCCAGCCAGCATTGCCGATAAGTTGCATTATTGCTCAGCTGCCCAACATTCTGGTGAGAGGAGATAGAAAATCTTTATCATCGAAAAATAATAGATTGACCCCTAGTCATTTAAGATGTGTTCAAGCTAAAATATTTAACTGATTTTTAGCTACTGTACAAGGATTCAGAAATAGGGAATGCCTCTCTATCACCAAATTTGATCACCGGCCAGGAATGTCCAATACATTTTTAACACACTTCTTCATGCGTACATCTGCATTCGCCACTGCGACTCTATATGCACACAGTTGGGATTCATGTATTGTTAGACACATACGCAGTAAAAAAAAATAACCAAACTGCTGCGTCCAACAACAACATAGCGTGCGACTCAGAATCAATCAGACCCTAAGTGTTATTCACTAATCTGAAAAAGCATAGGTTCACAGCACATCACCTTACATGCAAGTACTGTACTGTTTATGGCAGTGGTTCTCAAACTCGGTCCTCAGGAGCCCACACAGTGTACGTTTTCCAGGTCACCCAGCAGGTGCACAGATGTATTCATTACTAACTGATACATTTTAAAAGGTGCTAATTTTCTCACCTGTGATTCTGTGAGGAGACCTGGAAAACATGCACTGTTTGGGGACCTAAAGACCGAGTTTGAGAACCTGTGCTTTATGGAATTGGCCCCAAAAAATGCCTTTAATGACCCTTACAGGTGGAGATGGAAATCCAGATGGTAGAAAGCAAATTTCTCACTTCAAATTCCTGGCTATCTATAACTTTAGAACCACCCCCATTTTATTAATTTTAGCTTCCTTTTTTCTCCTAAACTATTTATTGGCAAGTATTATTTTTGTTTTAATATACTTTGGGCCTGATTCAGAGCTGTTCGCTATTTGCGGTCGTTCATTCAAAAACAAGGGGTGGCTATTCAAATGATCCGTTCGCAAATTGCAGTCTGTTCACACCTCTAAGTCTGAACGAGCGAGCAAAACATACGCTCATTTATTTGTTAAAAACGCCCCCTGGCCGCTCGCACCATACGTCATGTCCGCTATTTATTAGATTAATCGAGTACATCGACCAGCGTATGAACTGCTCGCTATTCTTGTGGTTGGTTTTTGCTACCACAATCTTGCGAGCAGTTCTGGCTATAGAATAACCCAGTGACGTGGTCAATGACGCTGCTGTATTAATTATGCACACCCATAAAACGCCCGTTTTGACCTTTAAGCACGCCTGCGTTCGGATCTCCACTCCCCATTTTCAAGCACCTTCCCCTGTTACCACCCACATACGCCTCATTCTGTCACTCAAAATAGCAGGCATTCGCTATATAGCGAGCACATGAATTTCGCCCGCACTGACTGGTTCGCGCATGCGTATAACGATCCGTACGCATGCGCAGATGTGCGAACATCGCTCGGAACGAGCGTACTGCCGCTAGCGAGTGGCTCTGAATGAGGGCCTTTGTTGGTGAGGGAATATCTACATTATTTTTATTATTATTTTATTACATTGGTTGAAATGCCCCTTAAATTTGCATTACCATGTACATGCTGTGGCAAGGTGCAAAGCATATCCCGCTGTAAGTGATATCTGATTTCCACCTCCTCCTCCAAAGACATGTAATAATAAAATACTTTTACAAAGAGATGAATGCTGTAGACACTCTACAGGGGACATATCCATAGACACAAATTAAATGATTAAAAAAAATTAGTAAGTCTTAAATGTAGCTGACAACCACCAAAAGGACTGCTGGTTAGTGGCCTCAGGAGCTACAAGGTACTTCAGCTACACTCAAAATTGGTTTAAATAAACAAGCACGTCTGATCCTTTAACTGGCAGGGGAAGATTTTAACTGCTATGAAAGTTAGGGTAATAAATATGCACTTGAGGATCAAGAGTGAGACAGAAGTTACTGACAGTGAAGGTGTGCTGTTTGTGCAAAGTCTAGGAACCAACCTAATTGCCATAAGTGCACTGGAAAAGAAAAGATACAAGGTCTAATTCATAGAGGGACAGTGTGTGTACAATAACAGATGGCCTGTGATAGCAATAACAACCTGGTGCCAACAACTGTATATCCTGGACATAGAATATTGGGTCACCTAGGGTATGATAATGTAAAGAAGCTTCTAAATGGCATGGTGACAGTGATGTCTATGAACAACCCTGAAAGACCACAATGTGAATGCTGTGTGAAGTGCAAGCAAACACATTGTTCCTTTTCAAAGTCAGCATCCTGAGCTGAAACACTACTGGAATAAATGCACACAGACATGTGTAACCTGATGGTGGTGAAGTCAATGAGTATTTATTGTTACTTCTTGACACTTATAGATGACACTGCAAACATGAAGCACATAAACTTCATTAAAGCCAAACGTGATGTAAATAGCAAAAATATTAGTATAAGAGCTTAGTGGACACTCAGACAGGCCTAATATCAAAAGTCCTAGGATCTGACAACAGTATGAGAACAAGGATCTAGCTGTCTTTCTCAAAAAGAATGGCATTCAGTATCAGCTATCAATTGCCTCCATGCAGGGGCGTCTTAAGAGAGGAGGGGGCCCATGAGCAGTCTCTTCTTCCAGGGCCCCCTCCTCTCTGAGCACAGTAGACTCTTAGCATTAGGAGCACTAGTAGACTATAGCGCTGTGTCAGAGTCTACTGCACATGCACAGGACTCTGAAGAAATGGCGCAGCAACCATGCTACCATGCATGCACAAATTTCCATTTTCCCGCTGATTTGTGCAGTGTTACTGCCGCTGACGTGGGACTCTGGAGAGGTAAGTTTTGAAGAAATGGGTGTACTGTGTGACCCTGAACCCATTATAGATATGCCACTGCCTCCAAGCCTAAGCAGAATGGCATGAGTGAAAGGACAAATAGAATGATTGTTGAAGAGCACTGACTAAACTAAGTGATGTAGGTCTGGATAAAAGATTTTGGGCAGAGGCAATCCTTACTGTGGTATACTTTAAGCATCATGTGCCAAACAGTGCCCATCAAAGGTAAAACACCACTATTAGGGAAATTCTCTATCACATGGGAATGTTACAAGTAAATAAGGGTATTTTCTTTATTACCTTTCAAATGTATTGTTTCTATCCCCTCAGACAGATATAGGGAGATGCTCAGATCAGGGAACAGATAATTGTTTATGGGATTATAACCTTTTTGTGGTGACTTTTGTTACTAACATGTAAATGTTATGCCCCAAATTTCTTGAAGATCTGTAAAACATTATAGATACTGATCCTATAGCAAAGACTCCTCAAGCGATGATAAAGTTTAATATAGGTAGAAGGAATAAATTAGATATTATAACTTCTAAAGATCCCATATAATGTATTCACATCTCATGTCCATTTATTGGTAATGAGATGCTGTATTATTTGAAATCCATATTCTCCTTCTCTGATGTACCCCTGCAGAGTTATAATGTGTTTAAACTTTTAGACACATCTGACATTTGGTTTAAGCATGCTCTGGACAAAGGTCCATAAAACCTTTATAGCATCTACACAAGCCAATGAGCCAGCAGAAGCAGGGCTGTGTAACAGCCCAGGTAGCCATAAAATCCATTTAGAACTCTGAAAGTTTGAACAATTCTTGGGAGCCAATCTGGCATTGGGAATCACTTAATCTTCTTATGTTTCCTCGTAAATAGATTAATGAGACTTTTGTTAATTTTTTCCTATTTGTTTATAAGAAAATTATTTGTTTAATACTATCTTTGGATGTCATTTTGATTAATTGTTTTTGTATATACTTTAAGCATTGTGAGTATATTTCTTATATTAAACTTCATTTAATAAGATTGGACTCTGTGATTCTTATCAGATACATTTTGCCTGTGGATTCGGCTTGTTCATGCTACATATCTGTACTACAGATTATTTGGGTAGTAATAACTGGGACTTAATTGTAATTGCATATGGAGATCAGAAACTTCCTGCATGGAGTATGTTGCTCCTGAACCAACTTCTGTAGTGGCAGTTATTGGTGGCAAAATAATAGTGAGTGGGAGATAATGGTGAATGTAATCAGTTCTTTAGACAGACCAGGAGGTTATTTTTTTGATTGACTCAGACCAACGTCAAGCAGACTCAAGTATTTATTTATTTATTATTTATTTATTAACAGTTTCTTATATAGCGCAGCATATTCCGTTGCGCTTTACAATTGGAAACATTGATAGAACAAAACAGGGTAATAACAGACAGACAGAGAGGTAAGAGGGCCCTGCTTGCAAGCTTACAATCCATAGGGAAATAGGCATTGATACACAAAGATAGGTGCTATATATTGCAATTTGGTCCGGCCACAATGCAGAGTTTCTTGGTGGGCTGCATGATCCAGTCACATAGGAATGTCGGCCAAATGTCAGGAGTATGTGAAAGAAAGACAATATGTGAGGTTATGTGTGGACTGTGAGAGGGGACGTAATAAGACATGGAAGCTATGAAGGTTATGTGGTCAGTTCTGGAATCTGATACGCTTGTCTGAAGAGGTGAGTTTTTAGGGAAAGCTTGAAGGATTGAAGACTAGAGGTAAGTCTAATTGTGCGTGGTAAGGCATTCCATAGAGTGGGTGCAGCCCGAAGAAAGTCCTGTAACCGTAAATGGGAGCAAGTAATGCGCAGATCTTGTGCTGAGCGGAGAGGTCGGGTTGGGAGATATTTTGAGATGAGTGAAGTATGTTGGTGTAATTCGGTTAATGGCCTTATGTGTAAGTAACAGTATTTTGTATTGAATACGGTAGAAAACCGGCAACCAATGGAGGGACTGACAGAGCAGGGCAGCAGACGATGAACATTTGGCAAGGAAGATAAGCCTCGCAGCTGCATTCATAATGGATTGTAATGGCGATAGCCTGTTTTTGGGAAGACCAGTAAGGAGACTATTGCAATAGTCAATGCGGGAAATAATGAGTGCATGGATTAGAGTTTTTGCAGTGTCTTGTGTGAGATATGGTCAAATTTTGTATATGTTTTTTAGATGTATGTAGCATGATTTTGAGACAGATTGAATGTGGGGAACAAAGGACAGTTCAGAATCAAGGATGACACCAAGGCAGCGAGCTGGTGGGGTGGGGTGGATTGTTGAGTTATCAACAGTGATAAAGAGATCAGATTGGTAACTGTTATTGGCCGGTGGAAATATAATTAATTCTGTTTTAGAAATATTAAGTTTCAGGTAGCGAGATGACATCCAAGATGAAATGGCAGAAATACATTCAGTGACACGGACCAATACAGATGGTGATAAATCTGGAGAGGATAGGTAGATTTGTGTATCATCCACATACAGATGGTACTGAAATCCAAAAGAGTGGATTCGTTTGCCAAGAGAGGTGGTATAGATTGAGAATAGCAGAGGACCTAAGACAGAGCCTTGCGGTACTCCATCTGATAGAGGTAGCGAAGAGGAGGCAGAATCAGAAAAACGAACAGAAAAAGAGCGATCAGATAGGTAGGAAGAGAACCAAGAAAGAGCTGTGTCCTTAAGACCTATGGATTGTAATGTTTGTACGAGAAGAGAGTGGTCAACAGTGTCAAAAGCAGCAGAGAGATCTAGAAGAATTAGGAGTGAGTAATGGCCTTTAGCCTTCGCAGTGACCAAATCATTTACTACCTTTGTCAGTGCTGTCTCTGTGGAGTGTTGGGAACGAAAGCCAGACTGAAGTGGGTCCAATAAGTTGTGGATATTAAGAAAGTGTGTGAGGCAGGTGTAGACAAGTCTCTCCAGTAGCTTGGAGGGGCATGGGAGCTGGGAGATAGGATGGTAATTTGAGAGAGTGTTAGGGTCAGAATTTTGTTTTTTCAGAATGGGAGTAATCACTGCATGCTTGAACAGTGATGGAAAGATGCCAGTAGAAAGAGAGAGATTACAGATTTTAGTTAGGGTTGGGATGAGCACAGGAGACAGAGCTTTACTAATTTGTGAGGGTATAGCATCTAGAGGAGAGGTAATAGAGTAGGAGGATGAGAAGAGTGTAGATACTTCATCTTCATTTGTGGGGTCATTGAGTAGGTCACTAGCTGAGGAAGAGAATAACATTTCATTTAGGATATTATCAATCTTGTCCTTGAAATAGGAAGCAAGATCTTGTGCACAGATAGTAGCAGGTGGCTTGGGTGAGGGAGGGGTAAGAAGAAGTTTAAATGTATTAAAAAGTCGCTTGGGGTTAGAGGCTTGAGCAGAGATAAGCGATTGGAAATATGTTTGCTTGGCAGTGTCCAGAGCAGTACGATAAGAGTTGTAGATAGACTTATATGTGAGGAAGTCACATGGAGTGCGAGACTTTCGCCACTGACGTTCTACTTTACGTGAGAGTTTTTGTAGATGCCTTGTTAAGTTAGAAAGCCACGGTTGACGTCTAAGTCTACGCGGAGTGTGATGGGTAGCTGGAGCTACTTCATCGAGGGCTTTTACTAGAATCTGGTTTAGGTGTGATGCAGCAGTCTCAGGAGAAGTGAGTGCAGAAATTGGTGAGAGTCGTTGTTGTAGAGAGGTAGATAGTTGTTGAAAGTTAATTGCATTAATATTTCTGGGGGTTTTAGGAGGTTTGGTTGATTTCCCTGACATTGAGGTTGATGTAATGGAGGAAAGTGTGCAGGTGATAAGATTGTGATCTGAGAGAGGGAAAGGAGCATTAGTGAAATCAGAAACTGAGCATAGTCTGGTAAATACAAGATCAAGGCAGTGGCCCTCCTTATGAGTAGAGGAGTCAGTCCATTGGGAGAGGCCAAGAGAGGAGGTTATAGAGAGTAGTCTGGAGGCATGAGGAGATTTTGGATTGTTAATGGGGATATTGAAATCACCCATAATGATGGTGGAGATGTCTGAGGATAGGAAGTGAGGGAGCCAGGCTGAAAAATGTTCCAGAAATTGTTGAGGTGGCCCAGGCGGGCAATAGAGAGCAGCAACTCGCAGAGAGAAAGGAGTGAAAGTCCTGATAGAATGTACTTCAAATGATGTATATGTAAGTGAAGGTACCTGTGGGAGAACTGTGAATGTGAAAGATTGGGAGAGTAATATTTCTACCCCACCTTTACAATTGCTAGGCCTGGAGGTGTGTGAAAAGTGTAGGTTACCATGTGAAAGTGCAGCAGGGGAGACAGTGTCTGAGTGTGTGAGCCATGTTTCTGTTATTGCCAGAAGGTTGAGGTTAGTTGAAATAAAGAGGTCATGGATGGATGTTAGTTTGTTGCAGACAGAGCGTGCATTCCATAAGGCACATTTTCGTGACTTGAAGGGTGAAGGGAGGCACGCAATGTTTATGAGGTTAGCTGGATTTATAGTTCGTTGTGGGTGTGGCATGTGGGATGGGCCTGGATTTGGAGATATGTCACCAGCTAATAGAAGCAACAGGAGCAAGATATAAATATATTTGTGGGATTTGTCTGAATGTTTGTTATGGCGAGAGGTTGTGGATGTTATTGTCAATGTGTATAGATAAGTTAAAAGCTCATATGTGTTTGTAAGAGAAGAGGAAAGTAATGAGGCAGCAATATGTACAGAAGGATGAGCTGCAGGGAGAGTAAAGGATGTAGTAGTCTTAGAGATGATTGAATGGAGTGAGATCATTAATAGAAGTTTCTGATACATTGTTTCAATACATTCAAAAATGTACAACACACAAACTACTGGTAAGGAATGATACTGTAATTACCTTGTCGTAGATGTTGTTCAATGTTTGTTCAATTGTTTTTTAACTGTTATATAAATTACATTTTGTGTTATAACACACTTAGTGCTTATGATACACGGCTGCCATCGTCATCCACGGCTGCCTCTATACTGATTCTAAACATAAAGAAAGTCTGATTGAGACATGCTACAGCTGAGCACAAATGCTGACTAATCAATGAAGAAATTTGGCACTGGGTATGTGTAAACACAAGCAGTATCCTACCATAAACTAGGCATCACTGAACAACATCCCTTACCCAGGTAATACAAATACAATCAAGTCATTACATCTAAATCTTTGCTAACAGAAATAAATTCCATTATGCAGAAGTGTAAGAACAATATGTTGCTTGCTAGATGGAAATGGGTAACATACTTTTTAAAATCCAGCAGCTGATCTGAGTGATTGCAAAGCACTAGTTAGAATATGCAGCTTGTAGAATGGGTAACATACTTTTTAAAATCCAAACAGCTGATCTGAGTGATTGCAAAGCACTAGTTAGAATATGCAGCTTGTAGAATGGGTAACATACTTTTTAAAATCCAAACAGCTGATCTGAGTGATTGCAAAGCACTAGTTAGAATATGCAGCTTGTAGAATGGGTAACATACTTTTTAAAATCCAAACAGCTGATCTGAGTGATTGCAAAGCACTAGTTAGAATATGCAGCTTGTAGAATGGGTAACATACCTGCAGGGATGAAAAGAAATAGAAGATATTCAGTCCAGTTGTAAATTTATGCAGATTATTTTTTTTTAACTGTTATATAAATTACACTTTGTGTTATAACACACTTAGGACCTTTTCAGAGTCGGTCGAAGCGGCCGCACGGTCGTACGGAAAAAGGGGCCGGATATGCAAATGATTCCCTCGCAAGTTGCGTCCCTGAGTTCGGATCGGTAGTTGGCCGACCAAGGGGAGGAAGCGGTCAGAAGACAAAAAAATACGCCCCCTTCTCGTACGCTTTGCACGTCATCTCCGGGCATATAAGGATTAATCGAAACCATTGGGAACCATCGGCACTGGTCGTAGAGCTTAAGGTTGACCATACCCTCTCTTAAGCTCTACGATCAAGTCAGTGTAAAAACCTCCCATGTCACATGTGCCATGACGCTACTTTGTTAATTATGACCTCCAATAATCCGTATGCACTCCCATAAAACGCCGTTTGCATAATGAGGCACGCCTGCGTTCGGATCTCCACACCCCCGTTTTCAAGCACCTTCCCATGTTACCACCCACAAATGCTGCAATCTGTCACTCAAACTACCGACCTGGCTGTGTTCAAGGAGAGAGAAATTTCTGATCGTAGCGGCTAGTTTGCGCATGCGCATTGCGAACTTTACGCATGCGCAGTATAGCGAACATCGGTGGTGTATGACCGTGCGGCCGCTTCGACCGACTCTGAATGAGGTCCCTAGTGCTTATAATACACGGCTGGATCCAAAGTTCATCTATTGTATCATGCTGGCGTACTGTCCTGAGAGCTAAAGATACAGATTGTGGGACATTGATTAAAAAAAATCTCATAAAATCAAGAGACATGCTATTTCACTAGAAAACTTTAACCAAAGACAAAGAGGATTTTGCACCATTAGAAAAAACTTGTGATGCTAGATTTGCCGCCAGCTGAAACTATGACTGAATGTGAAACTACAATGTTCTGCTTCTATGATGGACTACAAAGGCAACCCCCCTTAGAAATATTATGGAGATTATGGAGATATTATGGAGAATCTGCAAACTTTGAATTTCAAAATATATAAGAAGCAATAGTCAAACAGCAACTCGGTGGAGTGGAAATCAGCCCTATAAAGCTAACAGTCCTAAATGTTAGAGACATGTGGACCATTGTTGACAGGCTGAGTGACTGTAAACCAGTCAAGATCAAGTAGGATTTTCTGCAAGAAGTTTAACACTGATGGGACTCTTGCTCACTTCATTGTCCGACATGTTGCCAAAGGTTACACCAAGAAATCCGGCATTGACTACAGCAGAGTTTCCCACACTCACCATTACAGTCCAGGTTTTAATATCTATGCTTGAGCACAGGTGACTTAATTAGTACTTCAGTCAATTTGATTTAACCATCTGCAATCAAGCATGGATAACCTTAAAACCTGGATTGTAATGGTGGAGTTTGGAAAACTCTGGACTATGGGGAAATCTTCTTACCTGTTGCAAGGTACAGTACATTATTTATGGTCATAGCGATATAGACTGTGTTTGATTTACAGCTGTACCAATTAGACTTTGATTCAACCTTCTTAAAAGGTGAGATAGTAGAAGAAATGTACATGGAGCTACCAGACCATTACAATATTGATATGTTTCCAGAGGTAAAAGTATGTCTGCTAAATAAATCATTGTATTGGTTAAAACAAAGTGGTCACTGTCAGGGGCAGATTGGGATGGAGAACCAGCCCAGGAGAGTTCTGAAGCAGACCTAAATGGGTGGAGGGGGGGTAGTCTGTGGATTAGGTGGGGTCTGAAAGCATATCTAGATAGGTCTGATGGCATATAAAGGTGCATGAGGAAGAGTGTGATGGCATATAAGGGCATATGAAAGAGGAGTCTGATGGCAAATAATAACATGTTTAAAAGGGAGTCAGGGGAGGGGGCACCAAGCTAAGACTTAATCCCGTATGACAGAAGCATAGCTTTAGCAATGAGTTTAGAGTCCGTGATTGCGAATAATACCATGGAGAAGGAGATCATGGTACAGGTAAGCAAAGAGGGGTTGTGTTTCTGGGGTGAATATGGTGTATTAGGAGTGTACTAAATTATTATTCATCACAAATAAAGCCAGAGATGGTGTAAGGCCTATGCCTCCTCCAATCTGTTAAACATGCACAGCTTTCAGATCAACATTGTAATTACCCACCCCTCCATTTTAATTACTTACAATACTCTGCCCTCCCTTCACCCACCATATAATTTTAATTGCTTACAAAGATAAGTTGACTTTATTGTATATTGCCTCCTGCTACAAGTAGCTAGCATAATGCTGAAGTTAAAGACTAAATGGATGTGTGTCCCTTTGCCAATGCTGCAGTATCATGACATTGAAAGTACTGGGAGCAGCTGGGTGCATCTCAAAGTTGACCATGATTACTCTTAGTCTATGTCCCAATAAGGAGGGTTGGCACCCACTCAAACCGCATCCTAGGCTGCAGTGTGATTTGCCTAATTGTTCATCAATTACTGATCATTGTCTTCCCTCACACCCCAACCACATGCTCTCCTCCATCATCCTCCATCTTTCACACCTGGCTCCATCCTCTTCTCCGTCACCCTGCTCCTTCCCTCATACCCGGCTCCATCCACTCCTCCATCACCCTGCTCCTTCTCTCACAACCGGTTCCATCATCTCCTCCATTGCCATACTCCTTCCCTCACGCACCAGCCTCATACTCTCCTGCATCACCCATCTTACTTAACCCATCTTTCTTTACAGTCCCAGCTAAGTTAATGTCACGGGGAGCACATCTGCGTACTGCAGTTGCTCCTCCTTTAGTGCCTTCATGCCCATCCCCTGGTACTGTATAGACATACATACACAATTTTGCAGTTGCTGCAGAGTCTCCATACAGTTATCACTATCACCGTGTTATAAATACCATATTAACAAGATATTTGTATACCTCACATGAGTTTCTGCAGTAGCTGAAATTGCTTGCCTGGGTTCACAGGGCTCTCCTCTGAGGGGACTTTCTTGCTCTCTTGTCTTGGTTGCAACCTCACTCAGTGGTCTATGAACTTCCTTTCACAATACTGGTGAACTGTGGAGGGGAGGAGATGTGCATCAGGATATCATTATATCCTGGTCTGTGAGGAGCCCCCGGCGATGTGGAGGGTGAGCCCAAGGCTACTCGACACTCGGCTAAGCCATTAAACCTGCACTCTATTATCTAACCCCTTTATGTGAGTTTGGTCTTCTTAGCCCAAAAGACATATGGTCTGATTTAAAGATGTACGCAAACCCAATGGTTTGAGATGCTCACTGGAGGTCTCTTTTTCCTTCAGATGCCTCCTTCAGCATTAGCATATATGCACACAGCAGCTGCATCCAAACACCCATTGTCAACATAGCATGTGACAACAAAGGTGCAATTGACTTGTCCTCCAGCACCAAACACCATGGTCATTAAAAACATTTTGCCATTAGACACCAATTTATCCATGAGTTGGCAGATGGTAATTTAATCAGACATTTTGTACATATTCTAAAAGATCAACTACCACTCCCCATCAGTCAGAGAGATCTGCACCTCCTGTTCCAAATTTGCAGTAGTGGAGCTCCCAATTACACTTCCTCAATTGGAGGCAATAGTGTCTTATACCAGAAAGTTATTACACCCTTTCAGTTTACAGGAGTAAGTGTATATTATATGTGAGGGGGAGGAGATAAAACTGAGGTATCAGTGGTGGAGAACCTAGTCAGTGACTTACATATATTTCTAGAAGTCTATTGGATGAATTTTAAATTGGTTCTGTACTTGGAAGAACTACTTAAGAGACCCACTTTCAAATAAGTCCTGGCAGGTAATAATATTATTATGCCAGTTAGCCAAGTGGAGGTTTGGTATTACTATGGAGATAGCCAAAATCCAAAGCCAGAACCAAGGGATTTCTAAGATTCCACAAGACTTCACCATGTTGTTCCATGCTACATGAAAGTCTACAATACTTCTAGGTAATGCATAGGATCCATCCATCAAAGGACCACTAAGGGGAAAGGAGATGCCAAATTACTTTCACTGTCCACCTAAAGCATGGATGGGGAAGGAGCAAACCAATCTTTAAGTTGGTCTAAAAGGCATGCCATCTGATCATTTTTCTATTTAGAAACAGCTAACCCATTCTTAATTTTGGGTCTAAACATACATCCTGGGCTGTTTTATCTTCCTATTAAAGAATGATGAGATGGAGTAAAATTGGTTCAGGAGATGCAGTTTCACTATATAGGGAATGGAGAATTTTTTTTACAATATTTAGTTTTTTTGCAATCAGATTTTTATTAAGTACCAATAAGTACAAAGAAGAAGGATAATAGAAAGATATCGGCATAGACAATAGCTTAAAAAATAGGTTTAAAATTAACAATTACACAAGAGAAAAAAAACTACAAAACACAATAGAAAATGACCATCAGTCAAAAGAGAAAGAAACAGAGTGTAATAAACTATAGGAAAGAGGGGGAGAAAGCACCAATTTAAAGGGCACAGCACGTGGATAAAACATAAAAGGGGGCTGGAAAAGAGGGGGATGCCTATATGTTGGTCATTACTGAGCTATAGTCCTGAGAGTCCTTAAAGTCTACCCAATAGAACCATGTGGAAATTAAATCAGAGTATCTGTCAAGGGCTGAAAGGGTAATGTCCACCATATCCATTATCAAGTCAGTATGATGGAACAACTCATGAACGGATGGGGCACAAGGTAATTTCCAGTCCTTCGGGATTGCCGCCTTGGTGGCATTGTTCAGATATTTGAGAGGGGATATCTTGAATTTAGAGATAGGGATGGATGTGGAATTCAAAAGTCAGAATTTAAAATACATAGGAATATTTTCACTACAAATTATTCTGGAGATGGAAAAAACCTCTTGCCAAAAGGCGGTGATCCCAGGGCACATCCACCAAATTTGGAACAGTGTACTGGGTTGAGACCCACAGCACCAGCAGAGATCAGGCACAAAAGGGAACATAGAATAAAGCACATTAGGACTGCAGTACCATTTGGAGAGGAATTTGTTGTGGGTCTCAATAAGAGATGTAATTTGGAAGCTAACATGAGTGAATTGGTAAAGTATTTTCCATTGGGAGTCCTCAAAAGAGAACTGGCAATTTCCATGCCAGGCAGTAGTAAATGGTGATGTACTGTAGTGCTAAATTGAGCAATTGGTAAACCCAAGTGACAAAATGATGAATGGGAATTGATGCAAGGGGAAGCTCCAGGACACCAAATTTGGGCATATAAAAACCTCTGATTCGTGCAAATCCAATAGTCCCCGTAATATAGCAAAGGAACCATCATCTGACCAACCCGCAACATACCCACCTTATTCCAGGGAGCAAAATGCCCCTCCATAGTGGTTGGGGGAAACTGAAAATTTTGCATTTGAGAGGTGAGCGGGGAGATTAATGATGAAATAGAAGGCAAGATCATAAGGCACATAGTGGGGTGAGAGGTGTGTGGGAGGACTTGGGTCCAAAGCAGAATGCACAAAGATTATAAAGTGAAGCAACCTCAATTTGAACACACTGCTTGGTAGAGGACAAGTTCAATCAGGTAACGATTTTGTTGCATAATAATGTTGTAGAAAGTAGGGTAACTGGAGACTACCATGAGACTTGCATCTGCTTAGAACCTCCAATTTCAATCTTGGACCACAAATCTTTACACAGATATTCCCTAAGAATTGTCAATTTCTTTAAAGAAGCTAGATAGAATATGGATCAGGATAGTTTATAACAAAAACATTACTTTTGTCAGAGTGTTAATTTTGATAATATTGATTCGCCCCAATCAGGACACCTTCAAAGCCCTCCAGTCCTGAAAATCCCAACTAACCATCTGAAGGATAAGAAGACAATTAAATTTAAATAACTCAACAGTTTGACTAGGTATAATAATACCAAGATATTTAATATGGGAGGGGTGCCATGTGTAAGGGAAGAATTGTCGAAGGGCGGTTATTATAGAGGAAGGGGGCAAAAGATTTAAAGCAGTTGATTTAGAAAAATAATCTTGAAATTGGAGAGGGCACGAAATATGTGCAATTTACTGGTCAGATTTGATACTATACAAGTTTGATACAAGTTTGATACTATAGCAAATAAGTTGTCAGCAAATAGCACCAATTTGTGCTCCAACCCCCTAATTGAGAATCCAAAATATCAGGGTTAGCCCTAATCACCCTTGCAAGGGTTTCCATGGAAAATCTGAAAATAAGGGGAGTGAGAGGGCAGCCCTGTCTAGTTCTATTAGAAACTAAGAAAGCTCCAATCCAGCCAGTCAAATGCCTTTTTGGCATTAGTAGACAACAAAAGCATATAGGACATAATTAAAAGCCAGGACTAATATGGGGTCCATCTTATCCTGAAAACATTTGTAATAGGATATTGTAAATACATTGGTTCTGGGACTTTTGCCTGTCGTAAAAGACTTGATTGCTTCAGCAACCAAATTTTCGGTAAAGGGGCAGTCAAGGGATATAATCAGCTCCTCCGGTAACATAGGGAAATCAATGTCCTCCAAGTAAGACCAAATTTGGGTGGAGAGATGGGACCCATTGGGAAACATGGGGGAGGTATCAAGGTGTAAAGTTTGCTATAATATTGGTTGAACAATAAGACATTCTCTTCGGAGGAATGTACAGGGTGATCCATAAGTGTGGCAACACCCTTATAAAAAATAAATGGGTAAGGAAATATTAGTCCTGTGTCTACACATATGATTTTGGAGTGGGGAAAACTTTTTAAAGTATGTCACCAGTAAGGTAGCCATCTTGAAGTCAGCCATCTTGGATCAACTCAAATTTTTTAATTGGGAATGTACTCATGTGACATATCAAACAGATACAAAATTTCATAAGAAAAACAATGGTGTTCTTCATTTTAATGTATCTTTATTCATTCTCGGGTTTTAACTGAGTTTCTTTTGAAGGTAGTGACATTAATGACAATGGCACTAACACAAACAGAACGTGTTAAGATTGTCTTGATATCTGGAGAATAAAGCACACATGCTATTGCAAATAATTTGAAGAAACCAGATCAGTTGCAGATAAACCAAAATGTGATCGACTAAAAACTGTTAGATGAAGCAGCAAAAACTGCGGTGCTTGCATAATTTTCAAAGAGCCCACAATGTAACACTTGTCATCTGTCTCGTCAATATGGGGTTAGTCATACGGCCATTTTGAGAATTTTGTCTACAATTAAATGGCATCCCTACAAGATTCAGATGTTGCAACACCTGACTGAGGATGACCCAGACCGTCGGGTGGAGTTTGCACACTGGGTAAAGGCCCCCATACACGGTGCGAGGTGATAGGGGATCCGTCATCTGACATATTGGGCGGTCCACACACATGGTGCAATTGGGTGGCCAACCACCAGATATGCCGGATCCCCCCTCTCTCACGTATAGCAATCCAAGGGATCGCACATCACATCCCCTGATCTTATTGTTCTGCCGAAAGTTCAGAGGGTGCGATATATGATCCCACGGGAGTGCGCTCGGCCCAATATCAGGGCCATACACGGTGCAATAAAGCAGGCAAATCGCACCAATTAATCAGATTGCCTGCTTTATCGCCCTGTGTATGGGGGCCTTAACACAGCAACTTCAACTGAACCCTCATTTTCCACACCAGGTATTGTTTAGTGATGAGTCAAATTTATTTGTCAATAGTGAGGTAAACAAACAGAACCACAGGTACTGGTCAGAGATAAACCCTCACTGGATGGATGCCTGTAGGGTTGTATCCTCGGCAAAACAGTTGATATGGTGTGGTTTGTGGGGTATCCATAATGTGGGACCATTCAGCATGTTGCAAGAGGTTATTAGATGAAGACATTTTTCCCTCATTGTAACCACAGGATGGGTCATATCCTAATTTCTTCCAGCAAGATGATGCTCCACCTCATTATGAACTCATTGTCAGGGATGATCTTGATGTGCAGTTTTCCCAAAGATGGATTGGTCATAGAGGTCCAGTCCAGTGGCCACCAAGATCCCCAGATTTATCTCCATTTCATTTCTTCCTCTGGGGTTACCTGAAGGAATGTATTTATGCTGTGAAGATACAAGATCGTTATCACCTATAACAACAAATTGTTGATGCTTGTGCTTAGATTCAGCCAGACATGTTGGACAAAGTTTATCAGAAATGGGAAAAGAAAATAACCTTAACACTGCAACATGGTGGACAGCACTTTGAACATATCTTATAAACTTTATGTTAAAGCTCGAGAAGGAATCAAGAACACCATAGTTTAGTTTTTCTTATGAAATTCTGCATCTGTTTGATATTTCACATGACTATCTTCCTAGTTAAAGAAATCAAAGGGGAAAGGGAGGGAGGTTGTAACAAACCAAAAAATGGGAAAACAAACATTGAATATAAAACATTTATAAACACGTGTGATTAAATTAGAGAGCAGCAACACCAGCCACTAGCTCAAGCAAAGTAGAGTAACACCCAATGTAACACTGGTGGCAGCATAAGCCCACCAGTGGGTCGACCCATACGCCGCAACCACATCCATACCAACTCACAACCATCCATAAAAATGGGATATTGCAACTATCACAACATAGCAATAAAAAACAACAAAAAAAATAAAGGTAAACCTCAGAGTACAATATAATCAACAGCAATAAGAAAAGAGGTAAACTTGTGCACCATGGGCTTTGCAGAGAAGCTAAACTAGAGTACCTCTGAAAATATCAGCATATACACCGTGTGGATGCCAATGGCAGAACAAAAGTTCTGTAGGTCAGGTGGTGATTTTAACATAAGGAGCTTTACATCCTTTTGCATCTTGAAGCTGGAAAAGCCCTCTATACTTGATATCCCTCTTCCAGAGCTCAGACAAAAGGGGTATAAGAAGACAACTCTGCTGCAAAGTGTGACAGGAAAGATCTTGGAATATTTGGACTTTGCTGCCTTCAAATTTAATGGAGTCCAACTGGAAGTCCTTTCTAAGAATCTTATCCTTCTATGTATAATAATATATCCAGCAGATAATGTCCCGAGAGGCTTTGGAGAGCAAACCATGTGGCCAGAACTCTTGGTGGGCTCTGTTTAATAGAATTCACATGTCCAGGTCATTGGACAGGATCTCATTGAATATTTTGATGAGAACATCTATGATGCCATGTTGTGGAATTTCTTCAGAAATCCCTAATACCCCCATACGGCCAGCGGTTCGACTCCCGGCAGCGGCAGCCCGACACTGGCACATATCCTGGCAGCATGAGACCGACAGCCCTGGAAATCCCGATTGTTGTAAGGTAAGTATAGACTAACCTAACCCACCTAACCCTAATCCTCCTTAGGGGTGCCTAACCCTAATCCCCCCTGTAAGTGCCTAACCCTAACCCCCCCTTCCCCGCTGCCTAAACCTAAGTCCCCCGGGGGGGTGCCTAACCCTAAGTCCCCCCCAGGGGTGCCTAATCCTAACCCTCCCTCCCCCTAGCCTAACCCTAACCCTCTCGGGGGGGGTGCCTAACCCTAAGTGCTCCCCGGCTGCCCTAAACCTAACCCTTCCCCCCGCGGCTGCTGGACGCCGGTCTCCCGGCATCAGTGAATTGAGCGGCGTCTACATCTAGATGCCGGGCATTTCACCCTCGCCGGGATATGACAGTCGGGAAGCCAGCTGTCGGTATAATGTCAGCCGGTTTCCCGATTGCATCCCCTCTCAAGTTATTGCAACACCCTCTTTGTCCAAGTCTTCAAGGCTGGCCTGAACAGAGCAGAGTTCAGCCGACTGGCAGTATATCATGTCACAAAGGCTTTGTAGAGTTCAGCAATCTACTCCACTGCATCCTCCATAGGCATAGCTTGTCTAGTAACGTATAATGTCTGTCTGCAGTAGGTCCAAACGAGAACCAAATTATTTCCTCCAAACTAAACTCAAGTTCTTGAAAATCAGCATGGGTAGGCAGAGTCTTAAGGAATTGCAGTATTTTGGTTTTGCTGACCTTATCCTTGTCCAGACAGGGAGGTAAGCTCCCTTTGGAAGGCTGCAGGTTGGATGATCTCATTAGTGATTAGTGATTAGAGGTCAGGTGTGTATCTACCCCTTGGCCAGGATGGCACTCGCCAGGGGCCATGGCCAAAGGGGGGCACCACCCCTCACCAGGTAGGTATGCGGCTGCTTAGAGAACCACACTCTTCAGTTTGGATGGAGCAGCAGTGACAGCGAAACTAGCAATGGTGGAGTCGGTTTATGGCACTGGGACCCACCGCAGTGAAGTGTCCCTCAGCCACCGGCATTACAATGAGTCACACTGCCACTGTGCTGCCCACTGCCAGTGCCCCAGACTCAGAGTCACAGCTGCGGCCAGAGGGGGAGGTGGGGCCGCTCTCTCTTCTCCTCCCCCTCCTCTCAGGTTGCAGCAACTGTGCCCGGATGGAGGGGGAGGAGAGGCCACTCTCTCCCTTCTCCTCCCCCTCCTCTCCGCTCTTTCCCCCAAACTCAGTAATACTGCCTGCAGTGCAGGTGACAGCGCAGTCTATGCCTGGAGGGAGGTGGAGGAAGCACCAGGCTGTCTCCTCTCCTCCCAGCTCCTCCCCTTTCCTCCTTATATTCTGGCCCCAGCTTCCCCCTGTCTCTGAGTCTGCAGAAGCACTAATGCTTGACACTTAACGATGCGTGGCCAGAGGATGTATAGTGCGACAAGTCCCGGCAGGGGTGCCAACTTCGGTAAGTGCGGACACACTAGCCGATGCTGGGAGCAATGGCACGACAGCATGGCCCCCGATGATGGGCGATGTTGCTGATGATGCGTTGGAGCACACTGCTCGATGTGAACAACATACCAGGTACACACTGCCTGATGTGGATGATACGGCAGATCGGATGACATATCATCTAGTGTTTATCATGCGGCACGTCTCCGCGCCAGTGCCAACATTGGTAAGTGCGGACACACTAGCCGATGCTGGGAGCAATGGTGCAACAGCATGGCCCCCGATGACGGGCGATGTTGCTGATGATGCGTGGGAGCACACTGCTCGATGTGGATGATACGGCAGATCGGATGAGATATCATCTAGTGTGTACCCAGCTTTACAGGCATTCACCTGTGCAGCAGCAGCTCCTATCCATACCACTGATGCCAGCTACAGGTAGAAAAAAGCGTGTGTGATGGGGAGAGCTATGAGGGGTGAGAGCTGTGTGATGGAGGAGAGCTATGAGGGGGGAGAGTTATAGGATGGGGAAAGCTGTGTGAGTTGGGGGAGCTGTGAGTGTAAGAACTGTGTGATGGGGGAGAGCTGTGAGGGGTGGGGAGAGGTAAGGAGAGGTGGGGGCACCAGTCTCTTACTTTGCCTGGGGTGCTCACACCCATAGATACACCCCTGTTGGAAGCAGTCCTGCATCCAATTTGCAAAGGCAAACTGACTCCTCCCCAATCCAGGATTCCCAAAAAGAATAATTGTGCAGTAGGACCGCTGCTGCTGCTGAAGGTGAATCTTCATCACAGAAGGGAACTAGGAAAAAAACTAGTAGGTTCACACAACAATTGTCTTTGCCATCCTGTTGCAAAGAGGATCACTGAAGCCATGACAGCTATGCTAGCATTAGATCTGCATCCAATATCCACCATCACCATCCACCTGGTTGCAGACGATTAGTTGAGGTCATGTGTTCATGTTAACAAATTCCACCCCAATTCCATTTCATGAGAACAGCAATTCCACACCTGTACTGGGATGTTAAAAAACCTATTCCCAGCCTAGAAAATTAAATGTTACTGACTTTCCACTTAACTACAGATATGTGGACAAGTGGTACTGGTAACACAATGACAGCTCATTCACAGACACGCTCCTCTCTGTATCACTGACTTCACTAATACGCATACTGGTGTCAATATGTTGGAAAAACTCATGGATGTAATAGAAAAATGTCTTACCCCACTAAGGGGTCTATTTATCAAGCAGTGAAAAGTGTGGACCAGTGAAAAGTAAACCAGTGGAAAAGTTGCCCATAGCAACCAATCAGCTCCTACCTATTATTTTATAGACTGTACTTGATAAATGCTACTTCAAAGCTGATTGGTTGCTATGGGCAACATCTCCACTGGTCCACTTCTCCACACTTTTCACTGCTTGATAAATAGACCCCTAAGACTCTCCACAAGATTTGCCATTTCCAATATCGCAAGTAACATTGTACAAGCATTACAAGTGAATGATTTTTACCATGTACCATTGTTTACTCACACAATAAACTTGGTGGTTAAGATTTTTAAAAAAAAATGATAGGACTGTGCAGGCGATGCTGGCTATGGCCCATAAAATTTGGGAGCATTTTCGGCATTTAGCAACCACATGTGGCAGATTGCAGCAGCTGCAAGAACAGTTACATTTGACTTGCTACCAACCAGGGGCGTATCTACCCATTGGCCAGGATGGCACTCGCCAGGGGCGCCAGCTGAGTGGTGGCACCATCCGGCAGTGCCACCCCCGACCAGGGAGTAGATTTAAGTACGGATCCAGTGGAGGTGAATAGAGTGATCACCCCCGTAACACACAGCTCCTTCCAGGTACTGCTGAAAGAGTCACAGCTCCTGGACTCCTGGTACCAATCTGGTATCTCCCCCAAGTTCATGCATGTGTGTGCTTGCATGACAGCATTTATGTGAGTTCCTGTGTCAGGGTAAACAAGGTAGTGTAGGCTCACTTTGCATGTGTGTGTATGTATGTGTGGGGAGTGGAGAGTGAATTTTAACAAGGATGTCCCAGATTTACATTGCAAGCAGTAGTAAAGTGTGCACTGAAGGAGCACAAGCACTGAAACTGGATTGGGGACGACGACAGTTATCACCCCACTCACACAACTCCCCTCTTCTCCAAATACACAAGCTCTCCCCTTCCTTTTCCCATCCTGTCGGAATTCTACACACCCCTCACAATTCCCAACCAATCATATTGCACAAGTTGTAGGGGGAAATATGGTGGGGGCGCCAGTCCCTTACTTTGCCAGGGTTGCACGGACCCCTAGATACACCACTGCTACCAACAGAAGCAAGAGGTAGTAACCAGGTGGAATTCCACCCTTTACACAGATGTGTCTTCAATCATCTTTGCTGCAGTCCCACCAAACAGCCCCTTTTGGAGCACCTGGTTCAGTGAGACTCTGCTAGCACTGGTCATCTTTTTTTCATATTTTTTTTGCTGAAAACGCATCTACTGTAAGTCACAATCCAATACAACTAGGATGCACCAGAAGACGGTGCTGAATGAATTGATATGCAAAACTTATATATCTGTGTGCGACTGAGTCTCTCAATCAGAATGTGAAGCTCTATGCGACTGGAGGAACAGCAACAAGCCATCATGATGTACACATTAAACCATGAGATCAGGAGAGGGAACACACTGGAGAATACTCTCTTTTTTGCAACATACTGAAACCATTTGAAATTGTAACTAATGAAGTTAGGGCCTGATTCAGACCCGGTCGCAAGCGCTATGCGCTCGCAACCGGGTCGATGGTGGCCCAGAGCGCATGTGCATGATGGAGCCAGCTCTGTCATGCGCATGTGCGTGACCTGGATAGCGAAAGGCAATCTGTCGCTCCGGGTCTCGCACCAAAGGGGGCGTGCTGTCGATGTTGAGTGATAGCACGCCCCCTTTGGTGGGTGGGCTGGGGGGGTGGCTGCCCAGGCAGAGGCATTCCCATGAGAATGCCTACCATCTGGGGGCGGCCCCACTGACATCTCTATTAGAGCCGAAATCTCTCTGAGGCTTGCGGACACGAGACCCTACCACAAGGGACTCATCGCAAGCTGGATGGTCGTGATGGTCTTGACCATCGCGACCATCATCATGGCCGCTTGTTATAGCTGTGGGTGGTCACCCACAGCTATGCGAGCGGCCAGGAGGCAGTTCTTAAAAAAAAATAGACCGGCCCTGATTCAGAACGAGCGCTCTGTCAGAGCGACCGGCTCTGAATCAGGGCCTTAGTTCAGACACTGCCAGCCTAAGTCAGGTCATACCCTTAAATAAACTACTGGAAAGGAGGGGATGAAATGAAGTGATTCCACCAAGTATGTTGAACTTGTACAACAAGTTCTTAATTCACTTTGCCAGGACTCAAAGGTTTGCCACTTCTTGCAATTGGATCACTACATTTTGGCAACCAGGTTTAAGTCCTATGTAAGGTCATTCTTTCCAACTGACGTGGATCTTAAGAGATGCAAAAAGATGCAAAGCTCTCCTTGCGAGAAAGTTGTCAGCTCAAATGGCACATGACACAAAAACATCTCCTGCTTCAATTTCTTACACAAATGCTGTGCCAGGAAAAAAACTGACATTTTCCAAGAGACCCACTGGTAATGATTATGAGTTAACTTTGTGCACCAGTGTGAAATTTATATCTGTAAACAGCAATAGATTAGTGGAGGATTGCTTTAGTGATAATGTACAAATTAGCATATCACACAGTCCCTTTTAATACTGGGAGGAAACAAAGGCAATTTGGAGCCCCTTGTACAAACTTGCTTTGGTTTATTCAAGCTGTCCACTCTCCACTACATAATCTTAAAAAGTGTTTAGCACAGCCGGGAACTTTGTGAGTGATCGAAGTAGGATGCTACTTCAAAAAATTTGGAAAAACTGATGTTCATAAAATGAACTACAAATTCTAAGAAAAAGACCTTAGCTGCCAATTACAACAAACAACAGTGGATTTCAGTGGAGATGAGCTAATATTGTGTGATGATGATATTAACAGTGAGAGGGTGATGATGAGCATGATAATGACATCTTCCAACTGTGAGAATAATTAACAACACTGTGAGTCGTCTTAAGCCCATTGGTAGCTTAGTTTAACCAAATCACCAAGATGTTTTCTTTTGCGGGGGCCCAAATAAACCAAGCCTCAAAAGTTGCAGTCCCTGTCACTGAAGTGCTCAGTTTGATAAATTGTCCATGTCCTTTTTAATATACAACATAAGGATGAGTGGGAGGGCCCAAGGACAATTCCATTGTGCACCACTTTCGATTATGAGCTTTCCTGACCTTGCTGTATTGGTGTAAAGGCTATTAGCCTGTGATTTACTATTTGGAGAAGTGTATTGGTAATATGTAAAACATTTTTGGACTAGGCTTTTACTTCTTGATTAATGAAAAGGGTTGTATATTTATTAAACTGCCATCCTGTCTGCCACTGCTGTGCCACTATGTTTTATAGGTGTGCTCAGGGACGTGCGGTGAGGTCAATGGATGGGGAAAGACTGGCTAGTATCAGAGCCAGACTTAAACACACATACAGTATATGAACCTCCCCCCTCACACAGATACACAGATCTCCCCTCTCACACAGATCCCCCCAACACACAGATTTATCATAGCACAGATCCCCCTCACACATATCTCCCTTTAGCACAGAAGATTCCCCCTAGCACAAAAGATTTCCCCCCCACACACATACACAGATCTCCTCCTAGCAGCGGACCCTCCTCACCTTTTTCTCCTTTGTATGTTTCCTCCATCTGCATATGCCAATTTCCTTCCCTCAGAACTTCCTGGACTGATCACCTGATTGTCAGAAGTGTCCATCAGAGCTCAAGGCATGCCCCCTCATTGTGAGGCATGCCACAGGGCGGTGTCAAGGCTATCAGAGGTGTGGCTGAGCTGTTACTGCCTCATCTCTCATCTCTACCTATATTTCCAGGGAGTGCTGCAATTTTGGTGAGTTTTGGATATAAAAAACGATCAGAATAATACAAAGAAGATATTTATAAGTTATAAATTTCTTCTTTGTATTATTCTAATAAATTTTATAGTCAAAACTCTGCAGTCTGACAGAGAGTATGACAGGAGAGACTCTGGGCCTCATTCAGAGGCGGTCGGAAGATGCAAGCAGTCGCTCAGAAACTGGGCGGCCGCTTGCATCCTGACCGCCCGCCTCTGTTTCGGTCGTTAGGCTGTGGGTTTACACCCACAGCTCTAACGACCGCTAGGGTGATGGTCGTGATGGTCAGAGACCATCGCGACCATCGGGGCTTACGACGAGACCCTAGGGTAGGGTCTCACTTGTCGTAAGCCCCGGAGAGCTTCTGGCTCTGTCTGAGGCAGAAGCTCTCCACTGACATCACTAGTGATGTCAGTGGGGCCTCCCCCAAATGGCAGGCGTTCCCATGGGAACACCTCCATTTGGGTTGCCACCCCCCCGGCACGCCTTCCAAACGGGGCGAGCTGTCAATCAACATCGACAGCTCGCCCCCTTTGGAAAGAGACCCGCTACGACCGGCGCTGTCGGTTGTAGCGGGTCTCACGCATGCGCACGAAGGAGCCGGCTCCCTCGTGCGCATGCGCACTTGACAAACATCGAGGCGGCCGTGCGGTCGTAGACCATTCGGCCGCCTCTGAATGAAGGTCTCTGTCTCCCTGCCTACCCTGACTGCACATCCCTGGGTGCTCTATATTCATTATAACTGCTTTTAGGGGAATTCAATATGGAGCGAAAACTCAGTTTTTGCATTAATTTCGCACCTATGACGTCATTATCGCAGGTTTTAGTTTTACACTGTATTCAATTTCAAAGACTTTTCGCAGTTTCGAAAAGTCTTTGAAATAAAACGGGGATAACTTTTCACCACTGAATAGGTGGCGAAACAAAGTGCAGAATTGGAGTTTAGGGGTGTAGGCTTAAAAAAAATAGCCTGCACCCTTCAGAATGACCCCTTGAAACGATCTGTGTCAAAAAAAAATAAAAAATCGGGACACCCCAAAAAAAGCACTTTGAATTTGGGGGCCAAAAAAAAAAATGTTGGGGAACAAAGTTAAAAAATAGCGAACTTGACTCTGAGGGGGTCCCCAAGTATGCCCCAGGTGTTTTTTTCATTGCAGATCCTTGCACAAGTGAGTTTTTCACGATTTTTTCAAGTCTCTTTAGCAACTTTAAAATATGCTGACCCCCATTTTCAAGTACCCCAAATTTGCTGGGCATAGTTATTTTTCCCCCCCCAAAAATCTAAATGCTCTTCTGCACCACTTTCTCAAAGTCGCATTTATGCACTTGTCGCAGCTATTAGAAACCCCGACTTCCTTCAGGAGTTAAAAATGGGGGTACCCATAGTGATCCCCCATGTCTAGACATCATTAGGGGGTCCCTAGAATATTTCCCGAAAATTCCCGTTTTTGTTAACCTATAAAAAAAATTTGTAAAAATTTAAAAAAAAAATTACATAAGGTCCCCCCCCAATAGTCAAACCAGCCCCAGGCTTGCCAGCCAGTGGTGGTTTCTAAAAATACGGGGAACAAAATGTGTAGGGTTCCACCGTATTTTAGAAACCAACACCAGGCTGCAGGGACTAGTGCTGGTTTTAAATATAGGGGGCAAAAACTACGTGGGGTACCCCCTATATTTAAGACCAGCACCAGACCCAACCGACCGGGGTGTATTGCCACTGCCCAGAGACCCAATCACCGGGGCTCCAGGTCCAAAGCATTACACTCCAAGTCGGTCAGCGCAAGCCGGTGATCTCAGGGGAGTTGGAGACCCCCCCAAAAAGGGTCCCCCCTCTCCCGAGCACCACAGGCTTATGTTGAAACCTGGGGCTCATCCCCATACCCCTTGCTTGGTGGGTATGGGGGTAATAGGGAGGCCAAATAATGTAACACTATTGTACTTTACAGTGGAACTACAAGTGCCAGCATGCCTGCCATTTTGCACTTGTGGAACTACAAGTGCCAGCAGACATGAAGCACCTATAATTTCACTGTAAAATAAATAGTTAAAAAAAGACGGGGATACACGGGAGCGCGTGCGATACTTTTTCGCTGGCAAAACCTCCGATGTGCGGTGAAAATCTCGCTGGTGAGGTTAACGTTTCATATTGAATACCCCTCTTTGTGTTTGTGCCACTGCTCTGTCGATTAGTTTAGCAAGCCAGCTAACTGCAGCCTTTGGCAAATATTAGTAAAACCAATATTGTGAGCTGTGAGGTAGTTAAAGTTGACTGTAAATGACTGGAAATTAATGTTATCGATGTTAATAATACTGTAGGAACAAGAACAGGTCCAAATTACATGATGGTAGCTGCTTTTTATCATTTTATTTAAGAAATCTTAAACATTAGAGAGTGGTTTTGCCAATGATTTAGAACCAAAATTAAAACATGGGGATCTGCACATATATCTAGTATATAGTTCTTTACAATGTGTTAATCCTATGGTAAGATTCATATCCAACAGTGAATTTCTCTGTTAGCAAATGTGATTACATTTTAACACATTATATTATAAAATATTCGACTTGTGTATAATACCTTTAACTATATATAATGGTATTACTGAAAACTGTCCAGCAGAGGGCAATAGAAATACATGTTTTTGAATTGTTTCAAAGCTTGTCGTTCTAATCAAACAAGGGAAAACAGTTACACATATATGTGAAATGATTGCTTTGAAGGAATGAAGACTAACTTTAACATACAACAAGGTAATAATAGTAAATAATCATCTTTCTTGTTTACAAATCTCCATCACAGTTGTTATTTTAGCCCCTTAAATTGATGTTTCAATTATAGGATGACATTGGCTGAGACTTAATCGAACCTAAAAAAGTACTGTTTCGCTCTCTTCGCATTCATCAGTGTAGAACAATGGTATTCTGCTCAGGGTCAGTAGAGAGGACAGGAAAATTATAGAAGGCAATTTATCAATTAATATTTGCAGGATATAAATTCAATTATTAGAGCTTAAAGAAGGAAAGAATAGGCCTATATAATCCTGATATTTTATGTTTTCTCCTCTACTCTTTCCTTCATTATAATGTTTGAATTTATATCTCAATTTGTTTTTCAATTTTATATATTGGTTTTACTTAACTTTCGAACAAGGGTTCTAGTACTAAGTACATGTTTATGTAACATTTCTCTGCAATATGTATACACCCTTAATTATTAAATCCCAAAAGGCTGATGCCCACTCTCACTCCATGGAGCAAGAAAATGAGACTACATCCACTGAGAAGCATCTCATCATTGATCCAGTAGCTTTCTCTGCAGTCGGAGTAGAATCCTCACCACCTGTTGGAAAAACTCTTGTCAAGCCCCCATTACGCAAGAAACTGCTACATTGGGCTTCACACTTTGCAGGAGTTCATTTCCAGGTCTTAATAATGGCCCATCTCTCAGAAAAGATGTCCAAGACTTTATCGCCTCTGTAACAAATGCACCCAGCATAAAGTGCCTCAACAATCTCCAGCTGGGCAGTTACTTCCGCTCTCTGTTCCACATTAACCATGATCACATCTGTCGATGGACCTCCCAGTTTTAAACAAGTTCAACACCATCTGGGTGGTAGTTGACTGGTTCACCAAGATGGCTCACTTCATACCCCTCACCTGTCTTCCGTCAGCTCCCAATTCGGCTCATTTATTTATACAAGAAATCTTCAGACTCCATGGACTACCTCTGGAAGTCATCTCTGACCGGGGAGTGCAGTTTGTCGCCAAGTTTTGGTGTTCCTTGTGTTCTTTATTTCAAGTCAAGCTCAATTTCTCCACTGCCTACCAACCCCAGTCTAATGGACAGATGGAAGAGTCAGCCAAGATCTGGAGTCTTTTCTTCATTTTATGTATCCTCCTCTCAGGACAACTGGGCTGAACTGCTTCCTTGGGTGGAATTTTGTCACAACAATCAGTACCATTCTTCATCTGGTTCCATGCTCTTTTATGCGACTTATGGCCTCCACCCTCGAGTTCCTGAGTTCAGCCTCTACTTGCCTCACAGGCTCCAGCTGCTGACTGCACCTTGCAGCACTTCTCCAATGTTTGGAAACATTTGGAATCATTTCATATCTGCACAGAGGAGGATGGGAACTTTTCAGTGCTCCATTTCCTTGCTAGGTGGTAATGCAGGCTTAATTCATCTATCTGTACATGTTCTTCTATAACTGTTACTAAGCATACTGCTTTATGCTGTATTTCTGGATTTCTTCCGGGATTTTCACCAATGTTTCTGTATCTACAAGGCAGGCCAACAATACTAACAAGCTTCAGTCAATTAACTCTTGACCCCCCCTCCCTCCTTAACAAAGCTCCAGATGAGGTTTGAGGAAAGGGGAGAGGTTTGAGGCACCTCCACACATGGGCACGGTACAGTTGAGTGGTTTATAACTAATCCACGTACAATGCGCCAACCCAGCTCAAGGCATGGGCTGACATTGCTTTGCACACCTGAAAGCTTGAGACACTTTCTACTCAGACTAGCACCCCTACCACATTGATTATGCCAAAAACCTCTACTTACTGCAAAATGTATTTATTTATATATAATCCGTTAATTTATAGTTGTGCACTTGTATTTCTTCTTTTTGTGTATATATCAATGGTCTCCACAGGTAGCACCTCCAATTATATATATATATATATATATATATATATATATATGTTCAGGGTGTGCAGTCTGAGGCCAATTTTCTATGTAATCCAATCAGTGCATTGCTTTGCACACCTAAAAGCTTGAGACACTTTCTACTCAGACTTGCACCTCTACCACATTGGTTTAGAGCATGAAGTCTGGCATTGTAATATGTACACCAGTCAGAGGCACAAAATAGGTAAGTCCTGCAAATATTTAGACTGTGTAGTGCAGGTTTGGTTCATTTTTGGGGCGTGGGTCCCCCTGGATTGCTTTGGTTATTCTGCTTCAGGGCACCGCATTATAACTCAATTTTCCTTTATATTCACTGTCTGTTTTTTATATATGTATTTCACTTTTTGCTGCAGCTGCTGCTACTCTTAACTTTTTCCTTTACACTTCACTTTTCTTATTAGAGTGGTGCCTTGGGGTGGCTTAGCTGGGCTAGTTTGGGGGAGTCCTGTGCTCTGGATTTGAACCCTAGTATGTTAGGGACCTACCCTACAGAGGTTACCCAGATGTGGTGGGTAGGTGGGTAGGCCCATAACCTTGGCCAAGATTATGCCAAAAACCTCTATTACAAAATGTATTTATTTATATATAATCAGTTTGGAGTTGTGCACTTGTATTTCTTCTTTTTGGTCTCCACAGGTAGCACCTCCAATTATATATATATATGTTCAGGGTGTGCAGTCTGAGGCCCATTTTCTAATTTTCTATGAGCAGACCCCTGGGGGTAAGAGGTGCCCTGTGTTTGTTGGCAGAGGGCACTAGCCCCTGGGTAATGGACAGATGGCTATCCCCCATTCTACCTGGATTACCATAAAGCACTCACCTGTACAGTGTCCAGGGAGGTGCACTTTGGCTACCTCTATTACCTATTATCAAGGGGAGGACTCATGCATGATTTAGGGTGATCTCTGTATGGCGTTTCGTGGGCCCATGATGCCCCTTAGTCAATATACAGTAGTGGTATACTAAAAATAAATTGCCACCACCCAAAAGTTATTTGTGGAAGCCCTTTGAAAGAAAAACTTTCAAACACAAGACAGCCATTTGTAGCAACTCAAGCCTAGATCATGTGCAGGTAAGACTAGCCACACTATCTATTGAGCCACATCAGATTCTGCTGTTTTTATTGTTTTTGTTTTGTTTTTAAACCATGTTATTTCAACACTAATTGAACATGAAAAAATGTTTATAAATAAATAATTTTAACAATTGCATTGAACACGCTGTATGCATACATTTGCAATATGTGTCTGTGCACAGAGATACTTCCAACTCAGAATCAACCCATATACCTGAACCAGTGCTGCCATATTTGTTTAAACTTTTTCCCTGTAGTTTACTGAATTTGAATATACCATGGTTCTTGAGTTTTAAATACATTGACAAAACATGAAGCAAATCCCCATGTCTGTATGGAATCGGTATGAATCACTGCAAGACCCAAGCCCGGCGGATGAAATACCAACGCCGGAAGACCAGTAGCTAAAGATCCCGATGGGGAATGTAAGTAGGCTATTGCTAACCCTCTCCCCCCTTAACCACCCTTAGGGCTGCCTAACCCTAAATTCCCCCCTAGTGCCTAACCCTAACCTACTCCCAGGGGTGCCTAAACCTAACCCCCTCCCCGTACCCTAAACCTAACACTCCAGGGGGGCGCCTTAACCTAACCTCCCCCCCGGTGGTGCCTGATAAGGTGGCGCCTTAACATAACTTCCCCCCAGTGGTGCCGTCCCCCCCTTTCCCTAGCCTAAACCTAACCCTCCTGAGGGGGTGCCTAACCCTAAGTCCCTAATCCTAACCCTCCCCCCCCACGGCTAAGCACTCCCGTCACCCGGCTTACCTATGATCGGTATGCCAGGCGTCTGGTTTTAGCCATGGAGCTGATGATAGGCATCGGTATCTAGTCGGGAAGACAGCGGTCAGCATTTCAACCGCCGGCTTCTTAACTACATCCCGTCTGTACAGTTTGTGATGCTAATGTATTTCCTCATGCACAGGTTCAATTGGCAAGTCAATATTTGGATTCTCTAGATTGCAGTGCTAACGATTCCCCAGGCGCAGTCTGTAGAGTTCTTCTTTTCCAAAAATGTAGTGAATTTGGAGAAGTAATCTATCTCCTTTCTATGAGGACGTTTATGGAAGTTTACTGGTATACATTTAGGTAGCCTTCACAGTCTGGCCTTGCTACTGGATCTTTATCTTCTCACATTCTTGCTGAGTGTAGTAAAGTCCTTGGTGGCAGGAAAATAATATGACGCTTTGGATCATAACTTCCTCAACAATAGCTGCATCTTCTACCTGTGTGATATTGAAAAAGGAACTTATGTGGGTTCCATCCTCACAAAACTCAGATGTATCGCTCTCAATGGTTTGTAGAAGTCTCCAGCCAGAGCTCATGTTCAGGAAAGTCTTATAGCACTGATACATGACATTTCTCTTAATAGACTGCTACCATCGGTCAAACCCATGCTGATCAGTTATATACACACTATGGAAATCTTAATAATCATTATGAATAAGATGTTGAGCGAGTCCCTGTCTCAATTTAGCAGAGATCCATTTGTTTCGTTTCACACTTCTAATACTCCATGTAATCCGCTCGCTGTTAATAGTGTATTTTTGTGCAGTGACTTGGGGGGTTTGTTCATCATTACATAATTATCACTTGTCATAATTATGTTTTGAACTTGCATTCATCATGCCTCCTTGCCTAAAATATCACTTCCGAAAAAATGCTCTTTTTGCGGAATCAGCTTTTTGGAATTGTGATACTTTTTCTCCTTTTAGCTAAGCTGTCTCCCTCCCAGCCTGCATCCTCTGCCCTGTGTCTCCTCTCTCCCAGCCTGTAGCCACTAGCCTGTGTTCCCCTCTCCCAACCCACAGCCACTGCCCTGTGTCTTCCCTCTCCCAGACCCCTCCCCCCTCCGCTGCCTGACCCAGCATACATGCAGCCATCCTTCTCCCTGCTGGCCACCACTACTGCTCTAACCACTTTCTCCCTTCCAGCTCAACACCCCTTTTCCCCACGGCTGCCACTGCTGCTATATGTAAACCCTCTCACCGGTGTCTGTCCACCCACGGGTGCCCTTCCCCTGCAGTCAGCAACTGACGCTCACCACTCTCCCCCTTCCCCGCTGGTGTCTGTCCCACTGCCGCTGTATGTAACCACCCCCAGTGTCTGTCCCACTGCAGCTGCACTTCCCCTGCCAGACATTACTGAAACTCACCACTCTCCCCCTCCTCCGTAGGTGTCACTCCATCCCACTGCCACTGTATGTAAGCACACCCCTTCCTCTCCGCCACAGTCTTTAGTAACAGTTACCCCCAGAGCCCCTGCAGGAGAAGCCAGTGTCCATCCCACTGACGCTGTATGCTGCTGTTTTTCCAGCAGGAGAAGCCAGTGTCTGTCCATCTGTCACTGTATGTAACCACTGCTGCTATATGTAAACCCTCCCACCGGTGTCTGTCCACCCACGGGCACCCTTCCCCTGCCGGCAGCCACTGCCACTCACCACTTTCCCCCTTTCCCAATGCTGTCTGTCCCTCTGCCGCTGTATGTAACCACCCCCAGTGTCTGTCCCACTGTGGCTGCCCTTCCCATGCCAGACATTACTGAAACTCACCACTCTCCCCCTCCTCTGTAGGTGTCACTCCATCCCAGTTCCGCTGTATGTAAGCACCCTCCCTTCCTCTCCGCCACAGTCTTTAGTAACAGTTACCTCCATAGCCCCTGCAGTAGAAGCTGCAACACAAGAGGATGGATCTGCTTGGTGAAACCAGAGCGACCGGAGGTAAGGAGGGAGATACAGCTTAAGGTATCTGAAAAGATCCCTCTGCTGCAATTGTAGCATTGTAAATCTTCACAGGCTGCTGTGTAAACAGCAGCCTGTTAAGATTATCAGATAATCTTCTCTGCCTTTTGAAAAAAAACCCTGGTAAGGGGGAGAAACGCGTCAAGGATTCAGCTGACTGCAGTCTTCAAACACCCATTGTGTGGCATTTCTGGATTTACACAAATCAATTACTGGCGGCAGTTGCCGTAATATACCTCAGTATTTGTGCTTGGATACATCTGCGGCCACACACGTGGAGTCAGCAGTTGTCACTTTGTTTCATCTTTCCGGAGTCTGCATGCTGAGGTGAACTCTCCGCACATTGGTTCATTATCCCTGGTTCCCATAGTCCAGTCGGGAGCCACCGGAGCAGTGCGACACAGCCTACAGTCTGGTTGGGAGCTACCGGAGCGGCGCGACCCACCTTCTCAGGTCAGTCGGGAGCCGCCGGAGCGGCACCACCTTGCCTCCTAGTCCGGTCGGCAGCTGCCGTAGTGGCGCGACCTAGCCACATACATTGGCTGCACTACAATTTTGGGAAACCCTCACATGGTAAGATTTGGGGAGCTTGTTCCAGCCTACATCCCAGTGGGATTAAGGATTCAGTTTGAGGTTGTTAGGAGTATCTCTGGCTCCAGAGTCTGCAACCGTATCAATTTCAATTTATCAGAGGATTTATTTATCTGTTTAAGACATCCCTTCAATGTGCTAGCAGGATCTGTTTTTGGACACGTTTTTCATCTATTATCAGAATCACTCACTATGCCTTACAGGTGATAACGGATGCTGGGAATATAGATAATAGATAGATATAGATAATTGCCAAATATCCAGCTTCATTTAATCAGATGTCCTATGTACTGCTATAGTGCCATATTGGTATGTCGATTTGGATGCAACAATATATTTAGTCATTTTTGTTTCTATATTGCACATTGACAGTATTCCGATTTATTTGTTTGTTTTTTTCTTTTTATATGTGTGTATATCTAATTGTAATATTGAACTGCAGTTCATTTATATATTTCTAATATATGTATAAATAAATTTTTATGATATATTTATCCATACATGTGTTTTATGTATTGACATCAGCGCAGACACCTACTGTGTTGTTTATTTAATTTTTGTGTGAGGTCATTCTGCAGGAATTCCTCTGGTGTCATCTGCAGGTGTTTATACTAGATAGTATCTGAACAAAAAGCGCGCCATATTTTCTTTTATATAAGATTATCAGGGCTGAATGCCATCTCAGGATGGCATTCAGTTACAACATCAAGTTCCTAAAAAAATGCTTTTTCGGAACTTGAATGACATTAACAGGCAAAAAAGCAAAGACCAGGTATAACACGGAACTTAGAAATATACACAACATATCCTTTATTGAACATGAAATAAAATTAATGAATAAATCAATAATTATTACATGACAATTACATTGAACACGCTGTATGCATTAACTCGCCATTTGTGTCCTTGCACAGACACATATCTATCTCAGAATTAGCCCATATTCCTGAACCAGGGCTCCCATGTTTGTTTAAACTTTTTCCCTGTAGTTTACTAAATTTGAATATACCAAGCTTTTTGTATTTTAAATACATTGGTATAACATAAAACAAATCCCCATGTCTGTCCAGCTTGTGATGCTTCAGTGTGTCCTCTTGCAGAGGTAGATTGATAAGTCAATATTTGGATTTTCTTGATTGTAGTGCTAACAATACCCCAGGCGCAGTCTGTAGAATTCTTCTTTTCCAAAAATTTGGGGAATTTGGAGAACTAATCTTCTATCTCCTTCCTATAAACACGTTTATTTAAGTTTTCAGCCATACAATAAGGTAGCAGCCCAGTCTGGCCTTGTAAAAGGCTCTTTATCTTCTCACATTCTTGCTGGTTGTAGTAAAGTTTTTGATGGTTGCAGCAAAAAAATCTAAAGCTTTGGATCATAACTTCCTCAATTATAACAGCTGCATCTTCTACTTGTATGACATTGAAAAAGGAACTTATGTGGGTTCTGTCATCAAAAAACTCAGAGGAATCACATACAATGGTTTGTAGACGTTCCCAGTCAGAGCTTTTTTTCAGGAATATCGAATAGAGCTGATTCATGACATTTCTCTTTGGTAGGCTGCTGCCATTGGTCAAACCCAGACTGACCAGCAATACAGACACTTTGGAAATCGTAAGAATCATTATGAATAAGTTGTTGAGCGAGTCTCAATATAGCAAAGATCCAATTACCAATTGTTTCCTTTCACACTTCTATACTCCATGCTCTTTAATAGTGTATATTTTTTATAGTGGCTTAGATACAATAAATGTTGAGGTTGTCTAAAGATAAGATCAGTGACGCTACCTGTTGAGCCACAGCAAATGCCGGCATTGTTGTCTTTTTTTTAAACTATGGTATTTCAACACTAACTAACAAAAGCACAGACCTGGTATGACAAGGAAAATAGTAATATACACAACATATACTTTTTTGAAAATAAATAATGTTTTTAACATGACAATTATTTTGAACACACTAATTGCATAAACTCGCCATTTGTGTCCATGCACAGAGATTTGTAGAACTCAGAATCAGTCCGTATAACTGAACCAGGGCGCCAATATTTGTTGACATTTTTTCACTGTAGTTGACTGAATTTGAATATACCTAGCATTTTACATTGTAATCACATAGGTATAACATGGAACAAACCCACATGTCTGTCCAGTTTGTGAAGCTACATCGTTTCCTCATGTGGAGGTAGAATTGGTAAGTCAATCTATGGATTCTCTGGTTTATGGAAGGTTTCTGGTCTACAATCAGGTAGCAGCCCAGTCTGGACTTGTAAAAGACTCTTTATCTTCTCACATTCCTGCTGGTTGTCGTAAAGTCCTTAGTGATAGCGGCAAAAAAATCTGAAGCTTTTGATCAAAATTTCCTTAATAACTATAGCTGCATCTTCTGCCTATGTGACATTGAACTTAGGGGGTCATTCAGACCCGCTCGTGAGCGGCAGTACGCTCGCAAGCGGGTCGATGTTCCCCCACTGCGCATGCGCATGACGGAGGGAGCTCCGTCGTGCGCATGCGCGAGACCCGGGGAGCGACGGGTTCTCCATCGCTCCGGGTCTCGCACCAAAGGGGCGTGCTGTCGATGTTGATTAACAGCACGCCCCCTTTGGTGGGCGTGCCAGGGGCGTGCTTGCCAGACGGAGGCGTTCCCATGGGAACGCCTGCCGCGAGAAGCCGGCCCCACTGACATCACTAGTGATGTCAGTGGGAGTGATTTTGGCTCTGATAGAGCCAAAATCACTCCAGTGCTAGCGGCAGCGAGACCCTACCGCAGGGTCTCCGTCGCAAGCCCGATGGTCGCGATGGTAACCCACAGCTATGCGAGCATCCATGAGGATGCTCCAAAAAAAGGTAGGAGGTGCCCTGATTCAGAGCGAGCGCTCTGGTCAGAGCATTCAGCTCTGAATCAGGCCCTTAGAGTATGTTTGTTCCTTCATCAGAAAACTCTGATGTATCGCACTCATTGGTTTGTAGATGTTCCCAGCCAGAGCTCATGTTCAGGGAAGTCTTATAAATGACATTTCTCTTTGGTAAGCTATTGCCCAGACTGATCAGCTATATAGACACCATGAAAATCTTAAGAAGTTGGTGAGCGAGTCTCTGTCTCAATATAGCAAAGAACCAATTGTATCCTTTCACACAGCTATTACTCCATGTAATCAGCTCACTGTTAATAGTTTATTTTTTGCAGTGGCTTAGATATAATAAATGCTGAAATTGTTTAAGTTTAATATATAGTGTTCGCTTGTTTGGACTTGATCCCAGGTCATATGCAGAGAAGATTAGTGGCATTACCGATTGAGCCACTGAAGATTCTGACCTGTGCTCTGCTTTTTATTTTTTAATTTTATACCATGTTAACATAACACTAACAGACAAAAAGGCACAGTCCTGGTATAACAAGGAACTTAGTAATATACACAACATATCCTTTATTGAACAGGAAATAAAATGAATGAATAAATTAATAATTATAACATGACAATTACACTGAACACGCTGTAGGCATAAACTTGCCATTTGTGTCCATGCACAGAGACACGTGTATCTCAGAATTAGCCCATATACTTGAACAAGGGCTCCCATGTTTGTTTCAACTTTTTCCCTGTAGTTTACTAGATTTGAATACACCAAGCTTTTTGTATTTTAAATACATCGGTATAACAGGAAGGAAATCTCCTTGTCTGTCCAACTTGTGATGCTTCAGTGTTTCCTTTTGCGGAGGTAAAAATGATAAGTCAATATTTGGATTTTCTTGATTGTAGTGGTAACAATACCCCAGGTGCAGTCTGTAGAATTCTTCTTTTCCAAAAATTTGGGGAATTTGGAAAAGTAATCTTCTATCTCCTTCCTATAAAGCCATTTATTGAAGTTTTCAGATGTACAATCAGGTAGCAGCCCAGTCTGGCCTTATAAAAGACTCTTTATCTTCTCACATTCTTGCTGGTTGTAGTAAAGTTTTTGATGGTTACAACAGCTGCATCTTCTATCTGTATGACATTGAAAAAGGAACTTATGGGGGGTGTGGCTTAGAGGCCTAAGATGGTGGACGCTTTTCCCTGTGCTCCACATCAGCTTCACTATCTGTGGTATTTACCTGCCTGCTAGCTGGGCATATACTGACCAGTCGTTACCTGGTGCCCTGCTGACGGTGTGGACGTCTGACTGATCCTGTTTGGGGAGCTCCGGGTGCCCTGCTGACGCCAGCGCGGTATTTCCCCTGATGGAGACCTCTCCTGGGAGGCCTCCACTGCCATCTCCCTCATTGCCTGGCTCTTACTGGCGCAGCTCACCACTCACGTGGCGGCTGATTCCCCCGCTCGCGGCTGATTCTGCACATGCCACCGGGGATCCTGCTACAGCATCTCCGACCCGGCGCATGTCCTCCTCCGCTGCCTCTCACTGATCCGGCAGCTTATCCAGCACCCAGACGCCGCTGCAGATTGCAACCTTGCAGCGGGTCCCGCGGCCGGCACCTGACCGCATCCTCTTCCTACAGATCCGATGCCTCCCGCTGACACAGCAGCCTCAGGCATACCAGCAGACACCTGAGGTAATTTCCCTCATACTGGTTCCCCTTACGCTGAATTGCAAGAATCCTAATTTGCTGCATGACTGTTCCCCCTCTGCCAGTCCTGGAGCTCCATCTGGTGGCCACTGCCTATATCTACATCCCAACTGCATACTTACAGTTCTACAAATTTTGCTGTGGATATTAGTGGGATCAAATTTCCATACATTACAATTGCGAGGCCTATAGGGTGCAGCCGCACATTATACTATTTGACCTAGTGACTTTGTTACTACAGTACTAGATATATGTAGTTTTCCCTTACAATGGGTTAACTCTTACCATTCAAGTTACGGGTGTGCCTTACTGATAAGAAGTTACAACTCCCCCATACATCCTTCTACGCTTTAATATACATACATATTTAGTCTCTGACCTCATTAGCCATCATGCCTGGTAAGCGTAAGAAATCAGGTTCTCAAGGCCTTGTATCCTACTTTAAAGCAGCCCAAGCAAATGACTCTCAAAAACCGCCCTCTACTCCGTCACTAGGGCGATGTCTCTGAGATAGATTCAGAAGTGGAAGATTCGGCGGCCCCATCTACCAAAGCAGATATCGCTGCTATCCTAGCTGAGATGCGAGGCTTCCATCAAGCTATTCACAACGAGGTCCACAAAGCTCTCTCCGGCCTCCAAGCAGAGGTCACTGACCTAATTTCCCGTGTAGATGCTCTCGAGAGGAAACAAGAAGAGATCATTAGTTTTCAACAGATGTCTGAACAGGACAGCATCCAACTAACTCGGGATCTTGTGCTGATCGCTGACAAACAAGAAGACCTTGATAACAGGGGACGTAGAAATAATATCAGGATTCAAAATATTCCTGAGTCTGTGGAGTCTACCCATCTTGAGGACTATCTTTTATGTCTCTTCTGCTCTCTTACCCCTTCAATTCCTGATGATATGCTTCTCCTCGACCGAGCCCGCCGGGCCCTTCAACCTCGTTCCCAAGCTTCGGACTCGCCAAGAGACGTAATACTTAGGTTCCACTACTTTAAGACGAAAGACCAGGTCTACTCCCAGGCGAGGCATTCTCCCAACATTGCCTTTGAGGGTGCCAACCTTTTGATCTTTCAAGACCTCTCCCCTCTTACCCTGGCTAAGAGACGTGAAATGAAAGACATCACCAAGATACTTCGGGATCACGACATCCGCTATCGCTGGGGCTTCCCCTTTAGTTTACAGATTCGAGCAGATGGCAAGCTCCTTTCAGCAAGGTCCCCAGATGAGGCTTTAAATCTGCTCTCGCAAATGCATCTTCCACCTCCTGCCACGAATGGCTCTCCCAAGGATGGCATGAGGCCCTCACCCTCGAAGGCCACTGGTCCTCCGGAAACTAGTATGAGGTCCCTCCCTCAACGAGCTCCGAAGAACATCTGGCACACAGTTGGTGCTAGTCCTCATCCTGCTGCAGTAACCTGATTTACCTACTGTTCCCCCTTTTTGTCACTAATATTTTTCCTTATGCGGGAACTAGGTCCCTTTATTGGACTTATTTTTCTACTGTTCAATTGTTTCCTTACACTGTGTAATGCTCTGTAACAATGTTTCCATTTCCTTCTAAGTGTGCCCTCAGTTGTCCCACTATCTTTGCTACTTTTTATAACTCCACAGGTCACCAATTTACCCTCCCATCTATGGTGCTGACTATTTTCCTGACCTGGTCTGCCCAATGTCTTATCTTGTATTAATTAAACTATTAATATAGATACTAAGGCAATGCATAGTTTTTTATGCTAGTTGCTTTATATACCTTGTTGTTAACACTGATATGCTAAATTCTATGTTACTGTATTTCATACTATACCTTAACACACCCGATGTTTATTTAACATGGTAAGCGACCTTTTTTCACCATCCTTTCTATGGAGGTTGCATTGCCTTTCTTCCTTTCCCTACCTACATACATGTCCCCTCTTCGCCTCCTTCTAAGTAACCACGATGTTTTCTTGTATTGTTTTTATTACTAGTTCACACCTGGAGCTTGTCTCCTCCTCTATTGTATCCCTCTAACATTGCGCTCCCCCTTGGCATCTTTGACCACTCACCCCCGTGCGGTCATAATGACCGGCCTCGGACGCTCTAGGCTTCTTAGCCAACTTCTTCCGTGGGTCCGACCACAAGGTCGGGGCCTTCTCCATTCTTTACCCTCTTTTTCCTCCTTTTCCTCTCCTCTCTCTTTCTTTTTTTTTTTTCCTGAGGCTGAAATCCGGGCTCTTTGGTTTATTACTCACCTATTTACTTTTGACCACTTCTTCGCTCGTCACTCTCTATAATCCTCCATGACTACCAAACATAACATTTAATGTTAGAGGTCTAAACAGCCCGCAGCGTCAATCTACCCTATTTCACACTCTGCGCCAACTTCAAGGCGATGTTATATTCTTACAGGAGACCCATTTTGCTGGTACTCATCACCCAGAACTTAAATCTAAATACTTCCCCTCCACTTACCATGCATGTGACCCTACACGTAAAAAGAAGGGTGTATCTATACTATTCTCTCACCGTGTCACCTTTGTTCCCTCAATCATTAGGGACCCAGAGGGTCTCTTATCTTCTTTGATTGGGGAATTAGATGGTATCCTTTTTTCGTTTGTTAATGTGTATGCCCCCAACTCTGCCCAACCACGTTTTTTTCGCACTCTAAGTTCGGTGTTGTCCCAACATAAAGGAGGTAGAGTGGTCGTGGCAGGTGATTTTAACACTACCTTAGATTCTCACCTTGATAGATCTAAACCTCCCCCACGCTCATCTGCTAGGAAGACTAGGACTAAGAGGCTTCTTGAACTCATGGACCTCATTGCCCATTTAGATAGAACTCATAAAGCCTCAGGCGCAGCGGATGATTATCATAAACTTGTGGCTGCCAGAGGAGAGTTAGGCCTCCTTCTTACAGCAAAAGCTGAGACTTCTCTTAAATGGCTTAACCAAACATTTTATGAAAAAGGAGACAAAGCCGATAGAATGCTGGCGTCTAGATTGCGATCTAAACTCTCACAGAACAATGTTTTGTTGATTAACTCTCGTGCTGGCGACCCTATTAGAGATCCCTTATGTATCACTAAAGAGTTCCGTAAATTTTATAACAAGTTGTATAATCTCTCATCTTCTGTGATTAGTCCCCTCCCTACTGAGGACTCTATACAAATTTTTTTAACCAGCTGTAATTTACCTAAACTATCTTCCTCGGCCCTTGAATCCCTAAATGTTGAAATTGAGGCACAGGAGATTTCAGAAGTGATAAAGAACCTTAAGGCCAATAAGGCTCCTGGCCCAGACAGCTTTACGGCCACATATTATAAATCGTTTAACTCCTTACTGTCCCCCTATCTTGCTAAGGTGTTCAATGGAGTGATGTCGGGAGGCTCTTTCTCCAAGGAGGCACTGGAAGCTAGGATTATTGTCATTCCCAAAGAGGGAAAAGATCACTCCAACTGTGCCCATTATAGACCTATCTCGCTGTTGAACACTGATGCTAAGATTTATGCTAAGATACTTGCAAACCGCCTGAACTCTGTATTGCCCAGCTTAGTTCATAACGATCAAGCTGGCTTTATACCGAGGAGACAGGCCAGGGATAATACTAGACGGGTTATTAGCCTCATTCACTCCATTAACTCTACTCATACCCCAGCCCTAGTGCTTTCCCTTGACGCTGAGTAGGCCTTTGACCGGATCTGTTGGCCCTTTATGATCCAAACACTAAGGGCCTTTGGCTTAGGTGGTAATTTTCTCCAGGGCATCCAGGCCCTATATACTACCCCTTCAGCTAGGGTTTCCGTGAATGGCCTTCTCTTGTCCCCTTCCCCATAACCAATGGCACTAGACAGGAGTGCCCTTTGTCACCCCTGATCTTTGCTTTGGTTATTGAACCTCTTGCAGCTCAATTTCGCCTTAATCCAGATAGTAGAGGTACTTTACTAGGAAAGGCAGAATATAAAGTGTCCCTTTTTGCCGACGACGTTCTTTTAACCTTAACCTCTCCCCATACGTCTCTACCGAAACTCTTTCAAGTTTTGTCTGAATACAGATCTCTCTCGGCTTACAAGATTAATCTTTCTAAAACTGAATCTCTCACGCTTAATATATCACCTATGGCCTTGGATCTCCTGCGTTACAATTATAACTTTGCCTGGCGCCCCTCTAAAATTAAATATCTGGGAGTATATATTACAAGCAGGTATGACACCCTATTCTCTACAAACTTTCCCCCTCTGCTCAAAACAATTAAACTAGATCTCCGATGGCGAGATCTAATTATTTCCTGGTTAGGTAGAATAGTGGCAGTTAAGATGAACCTCGTACCTAGACTACTCTACCTCTTTCAGACCCTCCCTGTTGCTGTTCCCAAATAGACTTTAGTGCAATTACACAGGTGGTTTGTCCAATTTGTATGGAAATCCAAGCCTCCCCGTATCAGTTTTCTCACTCTCTGTCGCCCCACTACCAATGGGGGCAACGGGTTTCCTGATACTAGCCTCTATTATTACGCTACCCATTTAAACCAGGCAATAGCTTGGTTTGCACCCTCCCAGGTACCTGGGTGGGTAGAAGTCTAAGCTAACTTGTGCGATATCCCTTTTATGTCCGCTATCGTAGGTTTGGCTGCACCTGACAGACCTCAATCTGTTCGCTTACATCCGGTTATCTCATTTACATACTCCATTTGGGATCATTGTACATCTCATTATAATATTACCTCCTACCCATCCCCTATTACCCCTATATGGTTTAATCCGTCGTTTTCCCCGGGTTTTAACCTCGCCCGCTTCTCTCCATGGATAAAAGGTGGGGTTAGGGTGGTATCTGATATCCTCGACTTGGGTGGGTGCGCCTCTCTGGGTTCCTTACAGAATAAATTCAACATATCTTCTATCAACACTTTTACCTATATTCAAGTTCGACATTTTATCAATTCCCTCCCTCCTAATTCAATTGATAGATCTTTAACGTCATTTGAGTCTTTGTGTCTCCATAATCCCCTCAAGAAAGGTATCATATCTGTTATTTATAACTTATTGCTCTCTGTTAAACTCCCAGATATGCCAAATCATGAACTTCAATGGGAAAAAAATTTAGGGAGTCCACCAGATGAGAATGCATGGTCTGTGGTGCGGGAGAGGGTGTCTAAGTCCTCTGTTTCTTCCTTAATTAAGGAAAATGCCTACAAGGTGTATTATAGATGGTACCTAGTACCTGCCCGTTTGCACAAAATGTATCATTTGGCCTCTGATCAATGTTGGAGAGGTTGTGGCAAGATAGGTACTTTCATACACATATGGTGGTCATGCCCTAAAATAGTCCAATTCTGGGATGGGGTTACCAGTCTCCTTTTGGACATTTTTAAAATACCACTGATTAAGTCTCCCTGGTCTTTCCTCCTTGGCTGGCCACTTGAGGGCCTAAACAAACATGCCGATAAGCTTGCTTCACATACTTTGAATGCAGCTCGATGTCTAGTTGCTAGACACTAAAAAGATATTGACCCTCCTCCTCGCCAACAACTTATAAATAAAATCTGGCACATGGCGGCCATGGAGAAGATATCAGCTTATATCCACAATACCTCTCCTAGGTTCCTCATGGTTTGGTGTGACTGGATCCTCTACAACAACACCACACCACATGGGACCCTGCCCTCAGGGTTTTCGAACCTCCTACTCTAATTAATTTATATTAGTTATTTGTTTATTTTATCTCCATTTTACTATGACGATTTCTATTTAAGTTTTCCCAATATACAACGTAGACCCGGATTCGGCCTCTTTCTCACTTACCCTGTCCCCCATCTTATTCTTCCTCCTTTTTCTCCCCTTTTCTTTTCTCTCTATTTCTTCCTTCTCTCTTTTACATGTTTTTCTGTTTCGTACTTGTTCTCTTGTGCATTCTGTACTATTATTTACAAACTATTTTGAATATGTGCTATGATATATAGCAATGTTTTATCTTCTAAGTTTCATCTGGTCTCAGATTGGTTTATTACTATATGTGTAGTTTGGATACGTTGTTATCCTTAATTTCTGCCTCTGTAATATGCTAAATATTTCTCTTATACATGCACATACTGTTGTACCTTACTTATGTAAAATTCAAAATAAATTTTGTTAAAAAAAAAAAGAAGAAAAAGGAACTTATGTGGGTTCCGTCATCAAAAAACTCAGAGGAATCACACACAATGGTTTGTAGACGTTCCCAGTCAGAGCTCATTTTCAGGAAAGTCATATAGAGCTGATTCATGACATTTCTCTTTGGTAGGCTGCTGCCATTGGTCAAACCCAGACTGACCAGCAATACAGACACTATGGGAATCTTAAGAATCATTATTAATAAGTGGTTGAGCGAGTCTCAATATAGCAAAGAACCAATTGTTTCCTTTCACACTTCTATACTCCATGCTCTTTAATAGTGTATATTTTTTTTATAGTGACTTAGATACAATAAATGTTGAAGTTGTTCATGTTCAGTTTACTGTGCAAGTGTGTATAAATAAAACAACTAATACACTCGGTGGGAAATGAACCCAGATTGTCTAAAGATAATATCAGTGATGCTACCTGTTGAGCGACAGCAAATACCAGCATTGTTGCCTTTTTTTTAAACTATGGTATTTCAACACTAACAAAAGCACAGACCTGGTATGACAAGGAAAATAGTAATAAACACAACATATACTTTATTGAAAATAAATAAATTATATTTTTAACATGACAATTATTTTGAACACACTAATTGCATAAACTCGCCATTTGTGTCCATGCACAGAGATTTGTAGAACTCAGAATCAGTCTGTATAACTGAACCAGGGCTCCAATATTTGTTGACATTTTTTCACTGTAATTGACTGAATTTGAATATACCAAGCATCTTACATTGTAATCACATAGGTATAACATGGAACAAACCCACATGTCTGTCCAGTTTGTGAAGCTTCAGTGTTTCCTCATGTGGAGGTAGAATTGGTAAGTCAATCTATAGATTCTCTTGTTTATGGAAGGTTTCTGGTCTACAATCAGGTAGCTGCCAAGTCTGGACTTATAAAAGACTCTTTATCTTCTCACATTCCTGCTGGTTGTCGTAAAGTCCTTAGTGGTAGCGGAAAAAAAATCTGAAGCTTTTGATCAAAATTTCCTTAATAACTATAGCTACTCCTTCAACCATTGTGACATTGAACTTAGAGTATGTTTGTTCCTTCATCAGAAAACTCTGATGTATCGCACTCATTGGTTTGTAGATGTTCCCAGGGGAAGGGAAGTCTTATAAAGCTGATAAATGACATTTCTCTTTGGTAAGCTATTGCCCAGATTGTGACGCTACCTGTTGATCCACAGCAAATGCCAGCATTTTGGTCTTTTCTTTTAAACTATTTATATCAACACTAACTAACAAAAGCACAAACCTGGTATGACCTGGAAAATAGTAATATACACAACATATACTTTATTGAAAATAAATAAATTATATTTTTAACATGACAATTATTTTGAACACACTAATTGCATAAACTCGCCATTTGTGTCCATGCACAGAGATTTGTAGAACTCAGAATCAGTCTGTATAACTGAACCAGGGCTCCAATATTTGTTGACATTTTTTCACTGTAGTTGACTGAATTTGAATATACCAAGCATCTTACATTGTAATGACATAGGTATAACATGGAACAAACCCACATGTCTGTCCAGTTTGTGAAGCTTCAGTGTTTCCTCATGTGGAGGTAGAATTGGTAAGTCAATCTATAGATTCTCTTGTTTATGGAAGGTTTCTGGTCTACAATCAGGTAGCTGCCAAGTCTGGACTCATTGGTTTGTAGATGTTCCCAGGGGAAGGGAAGTCTTATAAAGCTGATAAATGACATTTCTCTTTGTTAAGCTATTGCCCAGACTGATCAGCTATATAGACACTATGAAAATCTTAAGAAGTTGGTGAGCGAGTCTCGGTCTCAATATAGCAAAGAACCAAATGTATCCTTTCACACAGCTATTACTCCATGTAATCAGCTCACTGTTAATAGTTTATTTTTTGCTGTGGCCTAGATATAATAAATGCTGAAATTGTTTCCATTTAATATACTGTATAGTGTTAGCTTGTTTAAGTAAAGGCAATAACATACTTGTTTGGACTTGATCCCAGGTCATATGCAGAGAAGATTAGTGGCATTACCAAATGAGCCACTGAAGATTCTGACCTGTGCTCTGCTTTTTATTTTTTTATTTTATACCATGTTAACATAACACTAACAAACAAAAAAGCACAGACCTGGTATAACAAGTAACTTAGTAATATACACAACATATCCTTTATTGAACAGGAAATAAAAAATGAATGAATAAATTAATAATTATAACATGACAATTACCCTGAAAACGCTTTAGGCATAAACTCGCCATTTGTGTCCATGCACAGAGACACATGTATCTCAGAATTAGCCCATATACTTGAACCAGGGCTCCCATGTTTGTTTCAACTTTTTCCCTGTAGTTTACTAAATTTGAATACACCAAGCTTTTTGTATTTTAAATACATCGGTATAACATGAAGGAAATCTCCATGTCTGTCCAGTGTCACAATCGTGGGATTTAGAAGCTGTGTTCCCGGACTGGGCCTTGGACCTGTATTACTTGGTGCAGACACTCACTGGAGGAGACTTGGCTTGATAAAGTTTCTCCGCAAGAGAGGGTGCAGCGAACTGAGAGGAGTTTGAGTAATGCAGAAGTAGCGTGGTAGCTTGGAAGCCACTTGGAACGGCTGGATAGCCCTGAGAGGACGTTGGTAGCTGAGAAGCTACGTGGAGCGGCTGCATAGCCGTGGGTAGACGTTGGTAGCTGGGTGGCTACGTGGAGTGGCTGGATAGCCATGGGTAGACGTTGGTAGCTGAGTGGCTATGTGGAGCGGCTGGATAGCTGTGGGTAGATGTTGGTAGGTGGGTGGCTTCGTGGAGCATCTGGATAGCCGTGGGTAGACATTGGTAGCTGGGTGGCTACGTGGAGCGGCTGGATAGCCGTGGGTACATGTTGGGAGCTGGGTGGCTGCGTGGAGCGGCTGGATAGCCGTGGGTAAACCTTGGTAGCTGGGTGGCTGCATGGAGCGGCTGGATAGCCGTGGGTAGACGTTGGTAGCTGGGTGGCTATGTGGAGTGGCTGGATAGCCGTGGGTAGACGTTGGTAGCTGAGTGGCTACGTGGAGCGGCTGGGTAGCCATGGGTATATGTTGGTAGCTGGGTGGCTACGTGGAGCATCTGGATAGCCGTGGGTAGACGTTGGTAGCTGGGTGGCTATGTGGAGCGGCTGGATAGCCGTGGGTAAACGTTGGTAGCTGGTTGGCTGCGTGGAGCGGCGGGATAGCCGTGGGTAGACGTTGGTAGTTGGGTGGCTACGTGGAGCGGCTGGATAGCTGTGGGTAGACGTTGGTAGCTGGCTGGCTAGGTGGAGCGGCTGGATAGCCATGGTTAGACGTTGGTAGCTGGGTGGCTACGTGGAGTGGCTGGATACCCGTGGGTAGCCGTTGGTAGCTGGGTGGCTACGTGGAGCGCAGTGGGAAGGCTCACTTTGTTAGACTAAGAAACTAGTTGCACTTGCAACTTGTGTCAGCATTGGGGATCCTTTTATAGTGGATGCTGGAAGCTGACAGGCTGAGAGAGAAGGAGAAGACTCCTCATTGGTGGTAGTGGAGTCACATGGGCAATCCAAGATGGCCACGCCCATGGACCGGAGGACAGCGCTTCAACGGGGACCAGCGATCAGCAGGAGCCGGCGTCGGAGCAGCACAGCAGTGGGACCCTCCAGAGGACAACAGCGGAGACCACCCAGAGAGAGGAGGAAGCAGTGTACAGCGCGGAAGCTGGAAGACAGCGCGGGTCAGCGCCCGCAAATGTAAGCAACAGGCTCTGATTCTGGGGTCTCCAGAGCGGCATGTAACATCCAGCTTGTGATGCTTCAGTGTTTCCTCTTGCGGAGGTAAAATTGATAAGTCAATATTTGGATTTTCTTGATTGTAGTGGTTACAATACCCCAGGTGCAGTCTGTAGAATTCTTCTTTTCCAAAAATTTGGGGAGTTTGGAGAAGTAATCTTCTATCTCCTTCCTATAAAGACATTTATTGAAGTTTTCAGGTGTACAATCAGGTAGCAGCTCAGTCTGGCCTTGTAAAAGGCTCTTTATCTTCTCACATTCTTGCTGGTTCTAGTAAAGTTTTTGATGGTTGCAGCAAAAAAATCTGAAGCTTTGGATCATAACTTCCTCAATTACAACAGCTCCATCTTCTACCTGTATGACCCTGAAAAAAGAACTTATGTGGGTTCCGTCATCAAAAAACTCAGAGGAATCACACACAATGGTTTGTAGACGTTCCCAGTCAGAGCTCATTTTCAGGAAAGTCATATAGAGCTGATTCATGACATTTCTCTTTGGTAGGCTGCTGCCATTGGTCAAACCCAGACTGACCAGCAATACAGACACTATGGAAATCTTAAGAATCATTATTAATAAGTGGTTGAGCGAGTCTCAATATAGCAAAGAACCAATTGTTTCCTTTCACACTTCTATACTCCATGCTCTTTAATAGTGTATATTTTTTATAGTGTCTTAGATACAATAAATGTTGAAGTTGTTTATGTTCAGTTTACAGTGCAAGTGTGTATAAACAAATCAACTAATACACTCGGTGGGGCTCGAACCCAGGTTGTCTAGAGATATGATCAGTGACGCTACCTGTTGAACCACAGGAAATGCCAGCTTTTTTGCCTTTTTTTTAACTATGGTATTTCAACACTAACTAACAAAAGCACAGACCTGGTATGACAAGGAAAATAGTAATATAAACAACATATACTTTATTGAAAATAAATAAATTATATTTTTAACATGACAATTATTTTGAACACACTAATTGCATAAACTCGCCATTTGTGTCCATGCACAGAGATTTGTAGAACTCAGAATCAGTCTGTATAACTGATCCAGGGCTCCAATATTTGTTGACATTTTTTCACTGTAATTGACTGAATTTGAATATACCAAGCATTTTACATTGTAATCACATAGGTATAACATGGAACAAACCCACATGTCTGTCCAGTTTGTGAAGCTTCAGCGTTTCCTCATGTGGAGGTAGAATTGGTAAGTCAATCTATGGATTCTCTGGTTTATGGAAGGTTTCTGGTCTACAATCAGGTAGCAACCCAGTCTGGACTTCTAAAAGACTCTTTATCTTCTCACATTCCTGCTGGTTGTCGTAAAGTCCTTAGTGGTAGCGGAAAAAAAATCTGAAGCTTTTGATCAAAATTTCCTTAATAACTATTGCTGCATCTTCTACCAATGTGACATTGAACTTAGAGTATGTTTGTTCGTTCATCAGAAAACTCTGATGTATCGCACTCATTGGTTTGTAGATGTTCCCAGGGGAAGGGAAGTCTTATAAAGCTGATAAATGACATTTCTCTTTGGTAAGCTATTGCTCAGACTGATCAGCTATATAGACACTATGAAAATCTTAAGAAGAAGTTGGTGAGCGAGTCTCGGTCTCAATATAGCAAAGAACCAAATGTATCCTTTCACACAGCTATTACTCCATGTAATCCACTCACTGTTTATATTTTGCAGTGGCTTAGATATAATAAATGCTGAAATTGTTTCCGTTTAATATACTGTATAGTGTTAGCTTGTTTAAGTAAAGGCAATAACATACTTGTTTGGACTTAATCCCAGGTCATATGCAGAGAAGTTTAGTGGTATTACAGAATGAGCCACTGAAGATTCTGACCTCTGCTCTGCTTTTTATTTTTTTATTTTATACCATGTTAACATAACACTAACAGCCAAAAAAGTACAGACCTGGTATAACAAGTAACTTAGTAATATGCACAACATATCCTTTAATGAACAGGAAATAAAAAATGAATGAATAAATTAATAATTATAACATGACAATTACACTGAACACGCTGTAGGCATAAACTCACCATTTGTGTCCATGCACAGAGACACGTCTATCTCAGAATTAGCCCATATACTTGAACCAGGGCTCCCATGTTTGTTTCAACTTTTTCCCTGTAGTTTACTAAATTTGAATACACCAAGCTTTTTGTATTTTAAATACATCGGTATAACATGAAGGAAATCTCCATGTCTGTCCAGTGTCACAATCGTGGGATTTAGAAGCTGTGTTCCCGGACTGGGCCTTGGACCTGTATTACTTGGCGCAGACACTCGCTGGAGGAGACTTGGCTTGATAAAGTTTCTCCGCATGAGAGGGTGCAGCGAACTGATAGGCGTTTGAGTAATGCAGAAGTAGCGTGGTAGCTTGGAAGCCACTTGGAATGGCTGGATAGCCCTGGGTTGACGTTGGTAGCTGGGAAGCTACGTTGAGCAGCTGGATAGCCGTGGGTAGACGTTGGTAGCTGGGTGGCTGCCTGGAGCAGCTGGATAGCCATGGGTAGACGATGGTAGCTGGGAGGCTACGTGGAGCGTCTGGATAGCCGTGGGTAGACGTTGGTAGCTGGGTGGCTACGTGGAGCGGCTGGATAGCCGCGGATAAACGTTGGTAGCTGGGTGGCTGCGTGGAGCGGCTGAATAACCTTGGGTAGATGTTGGTAGCTGGGTGGCTACATGGAGTGGCTGGATAGCCGTGGGTAGACGTTGGTAGCTGGGTGGCTACATGGAGCAGCTGGATAGCCATGGGTAGACATTGGTAGCTGGGTGGCTACGTGGAGCGGCTGGATAGCCGTGGGTAGAAGTTGGTAGCTGGGTGGCTGCGTGGAGCGGCTGAATAGCCTTGGGTAGATGTTGGTAGCTGGGTGGCTACATGGAGTGGCTGGATAGCCGTGGGTAGACGTTGGTAGCTGGGTGGCTATGTGGAGCAGCTGGATAGCCGTGGGTAAACGATGGTAGCTGGGTGGCTGCGAGGAGTGGCTGGATAGCCGTGGGGAGACGTTGGTAGCTGGGTGGCTACGTGGAGCGGCTGGATAGCCGTGGGTAGACGTTGGTAGCTGGGTGGCTACATGGAGAAGCTGGATAGCCATGGGTAGACGTTGGTAGCTGGGAAGCTACGTGGAGTGGCTGGATAGCCGTGGGTAGACGTTGGAAGCTGGGTGGCTACATGGAGTGGCTGGATAGCTGTGGGTAGACGTTGATAGCTGAGTGGCTACATGGAGCGGCTGGAGAGCCCTGAGTTGACGTTTGTAGCTGGGAAGCTACGTGGAGCGGCTGGATAGCCATGGGTAGATGTTGGTAGCTGGGTGGCTACGTGGAGTGGTTGGACAGCCGTGGGTAGATGTTGGTAGCTGGGTGGCTATGTGGAGCAGCTGGATAGCCGTGGGTAGATGTTGGTAGCTGGGTGGCTGCGTGGAGCGGCTGGATAGCCGTGGGTAGATGTTGGTAGCTGGGTGGCTACATGGAGCGGGTGGATAGCCATGGGTAGATGTTGGTAGCTGGGTGGCTACGTTGAGCGCAGTGGGAAGGCTTACTTAGTTAGACTAAGAAACTAGTTGCACTTGCAACTTGTGTCAGCATTGGGGATCCTTTTATAGTGGATGCTGGAAGCTGACATGCTGAGAGAGAAGGAGAAGACTCCTCATTGGTGGTAGTGGAGTCACATGGGGAATCCAAGATGGCCGCGCCAATGGACTGGAGGACAGCAATTCAGCGTGGACCAGCGATCAGCAGGAGCCGGTGTCGGAGCAGCACAGCAGTGGGACCCTCCAGAGGACAACAGCGGAGACCGCCCAGAGAGAGGAGAAAGCAGTGTACAGCACGGAAGCCGGAAGACAGCGCGGGTCAGCGCCCACAAAGGTAAGCGACGGGGTCTGATTCTGGTGTCTCCAGATCGGCATGTAACATCCAGCTTGTGATGCTTCAGTGCTTCCTCTTGCGGAGGTAAAATTGATAAGTAAATATTTGGATTTTCTTGATTGTAGTGGTAACAATACCCCAGGTGCAGTCTGTAGAATTCTTCTTTTCCAAAAATTTGGGGAATTTGGAGAAGTAATCCTCTATCTCCTTCCTGTAAAGACATTTATTGAAGTTTTCAGGTGTACAATCAGGTAGCAGCCCAGTCTGGCCTTGTAAAAGGCTCTTTATCTTCTCACATTCTTGCTGGTTGTAGTAAAGTTTTTGATGGTTGCAGCAAAAAAATCTGAAGCTTTGGATCATAACTTCCTCAATTACAACAGCTGCATCTTCTACCTGTTTGACACTGAAAAAGGAACTTATATGGGTTCCGTCATCAAAAAACTCAGAGGAATCACACACAATGGTTTGTAGACGTTCCCAGTCAGAGCTCATTTTCAGGAAAGTCATATAGAGCTGATTCATGACATTTCTCTCTGGTAGGCTGCTGCCATTGGTCAAACCCAGACTGACCAGCAATACAGACACTATGGAAATCTTATGAATCATTATTAAAAAGTGGTTGAGCGAGTCTCAATATAACAAAGAACCAATTATTTCCATTCACACTTCTATACTCCATGCTCTTTAATAGTGTATATTTTTTATAGTGTCTTAGATACAATAAATGTTGAAGTTGTTTATGTTCAGTTTACTGTGCAAGTGTGTATAAATAAATCAACTAATACACTCGGTGGGACTCGAACCCAGGTTGTCTAGAGATATGATAAGTGATGCTACCTGTTGAACCACAGGAAACACCAGCTTTTTGCCTTTTTTTTAAACTATGGTATTTCAACACTAACTAACAAAAGGACAGACCTGGTATGACAAGGAAAATAGTAATATAAACAACATATACTTTATTGAAAATAAATAAATTATATTTTTAACATGACAATTATTTTGAACACACTAATTGCATAAACTCGCCATTTGTGTCCATGCACAGAGATTTGTAGAACTCAGAATCAGTCTGTATAACTGAACCAGGGCTCCAATATTTGTTGTCATTTTTTCACTGTAGCTGACTGAATTTGAATATACCAAGCATTTTACATTGTAATCACATAGGTATAGCATGGAACAAACCCACATGTCTGTCCAGTTTGTGAAGCTTCAGTGTTTCCTCATGTGGAGGTAGAATTGGTAAGTCAATCTATGGATTCTCTTGTTTATGGAAGGTTTCTGGTCTACAATCAGGTAGCAACCCAGTCTGGACTTATAAAAGACTCTTTGGCCCTCATTCAGACCCACTCGCAAGCGGGCGCACGTACGTTAGGCGTACGTACAAAATAAATTCAATGGCTCGCTCGTATTTTCGTTCGCATCTAAAATTCCTCCCAAAACTCTGACGACCCCTCCTCTAACTAACGAGCGTACGAAATAGCGAGCGTACATCCCCGAAATGGCTTGAAAGGAACGCACGCACAAGTATAAACAGGAAGTGGCCTTGTCAGATGTCGATTACCTGCTCCTTTATTCTGCCTACCTCCATCAATCGTATCATGCCAATCAATGTATCAATTAGCTTAATTGTTTGTTTTTTTCAACACAATGCAAGAAACTTTACTCTTGTCCATGTTTGTGTTTACCCGCAGAATACGTACGGATGAAACATTCGCTTTTATTGTTCAAAAAACATGTGAACCACAATTAAACAATTGTACTATTGCTGTGGATCCCCGCATATTTCCATGGGTTCATTTCTTTATTTCAATTTGCTTACGCATGTCACTGCATCAAGCCTATCATAACTCTCCAGAGATTTCTGGCCCTGTCGAACACATGACTCATACACTAACCAATAAAATTGCTCCTGTTAATTTCCAAAATACATTAGCCAATCAGAAAATTTTTACACACTTTATCAAAAATGATTTTTAAGAAAAACACCATTGCCATCATGAGAGCCTCCGCATTCACCAGGCGCGAGCTGCTGGTGCTTACGGAGGTCATGGATCGCCGGATCACCAGCCAACCTCAACCCATGACCAACCGGCAGAAGCGCTCCGCGTATGCGGAGTCACGGTCCCGTCTGCGGTCCTTCGGCTCACGCCGCAACATCGGGCAGCTGGAGCGCAGGTGGTCTGACCTGCAACGGCGAACGCCCCGCTTGCTGGCATGCTTTCGCATGCAGATCCTGGCAAGTAAGTGTTATGTATTGTGGTTTTAATGTTTGTGTTTGTGGGGCAAACTGCGTGTGCATGTTTTCCTGTCTGTTCTATTTATTATTTGTACTCATATCTGCGTGTGCATGTTTTCCTGTCTGTTCTATTTATTATTTGTACTCATATCTGCGTGTGCATGTTTTCCTGTCTGTCCTATTTATTATTTGTACTCATATCTGCGTGTGCATGTTTCCCCTCTATTTCTGATTTATTCATTCTACTGCTATTTGGCTTATTTGTTTTTTTTTTTTTTTTTTTTAGTTTTGTTGCCCGGATTTGTCCATAAACTAACCGCAATTTCTTTGTCATATTTTAGGGGGACAGCCAAGACTCCGCCGTCACCGTCCGTCCAGACGGCGTTCCCGGCCACTATCCCCAACCCCCAGCCAACACTCCACCCCAAATCTTTCCCCTATTCCCCACTCCTCCCCATCCTTCCCAGACCCTCTCCCGGAAATGTCGGGCCTCCTTCCCCTCCGTCCCACTTCCCCCTCTCCTCCACCCACCCCTCTTCCAATTACCCCCTCCCCGGAGTCCATCATAACTCCTCCCCATTCTTTGGGGAATGACGGATCCTCCGAGGAGGATCATGGAGGCATTTCCGGAGCTCCCGTTTTGGCTCCCGGTATGTATTTTTTTTTTTTTTTTTAAAGCACAAACTGTTTGTATGTAATCATGTGTCGTGCCTTTCTTCGTGTTTTTGTGGCTTGACTTTTGGTGATTTTGAAGGTTTGCCTTTACCTCTTCCTGGTGATTTCAACATACACATATCATACCTGTGGGAATTTGTACCTAGGCCTTGTATTTTTGCCAGCCCCCCCTTTTTTTTTTTGGTTTGGGTTTAGGAGTGATTTGGTTGTGTTTTTTTTTTTTAATGTGGATTCCCTATTGTTGTATTAACCCACACACTTTTCTCACCCACAGAGGAACAGAGGCGTCGGCAAGAGGTGGCGGATTGTGTGGGGCAGATGCGCCAACATGTCATCGGCATTCTGGTGGCCCTCGACCGGCTGTCTGGCCTCCTTCGGCAGTAGTTTTTTTATTTTTGTTATATTTTCAAAATAAATTTATTAAGACAAATATACGTTGTGGCTCATTTTTAAAAACCCAAACCAAGATAGTTTAGCATGACATAAGTAGACTGTTCCTGCAAGGATTTCCCTTTTTTAAAAGTTAGATTGTGTTTTGTCTTTGTATGTCAAACAGACACAAGAAACACATAACAGTAACAATGTCATTTCCCTTTTTGGGTGTAGTGTCAATTACATATTTCTACATTTTCCAGGTTCCTAGTTGGTGCGCAAGCTGCTTAGGCCAATCTTACAAATCCCAAGGTTGGGCCAGGCTTCCTTTTGGTGTGGATTGGGAAGCTGAAAACATATTTCAGTTTAGCTCAACTGGCGTCAGTACTGGTTTACCCCTTAGTCAAATGTAACTTGTGTTAACCTGGTTACACTTGCTGTTAACGTCCCAAAAAAGGAAGACCATTTCACTCTCCAAACATTTATTCACAACATAACTGAGAAAACAAAGTGGTCACTCCCAAAAAAAGAACACAGTGATAAATTCAAATACAACACATACCAAGAAATAATTAAATAAAAACAAAAAATCAAGAACTGGTTGACGAAGGACCATGCCAACATGATTCCACAAACATGGCGTTGCGATATGGGTTCCAGAATATATGCCCAAAAGGACCAGATCCAGGTTTGGTAAGGGTAGCAGGAAGTAGTGAGCGTTGGAGTGCCAAAGATTATGTGAACAAACAGAAGATGGTGAGAAAAAAATAAATAAATTAGATGTTCGCAAACAAACACAAACACATTAGGTATAAACACTGGAGTTTTGTTCAAACTTACCTAAAAAATCTGGCCACCACATCATCGCGTATGGCCCCCCCACATACTGACCTTCGACCAACCTCGGGGGGGCCATCCTCAGGTAAGGCATCCTCTGGCTGCATTGGGACACCACTCCTTATGGCAATGTTGTGAAATATCCCACACAGGACCACAATTTTAGACACCATATCTGGCACATACATGAGCTCGCCACCAGAGCGGTGGAGGCATCTGAATCGGCCTTTTAAAAGGCCGATACAGCGCTCCACCACTTGCCTGGTGGCTGTAAGTGCGGAATTATACGCACTTTGTGGCCCTGGTGTGGGAGCCAAATAAGGAGTGAGCAGCCAGGACATGCAAGGGTATCCACTGTCTCCTGTGAACAAAAATAGACCACATCAGGAACACTGTGTATCAAGCTTAACATTGTTATGTACTAAAGGTCTCCACTTACCCAGAAGCCACGCATCACCAGCTTGTAGGTTGGTTAATTTCTGCCATATCCCTGATTGCCGGATGACGAAGGAGTCATGAGCACTTCCGGGTAATTTAGCATTCAGGGACAGGATCTGGAGGGAGGCATCACATACCACCATTACATTCAGGGAGTGATAGTGTTTACGGTTTCTAAATATTGCCTCCAGCCGTGCTGGAGGCTGAAGTGGTATGTGAGTACCATCCACAACCCCTATGATGTGTGGGAAGCCAGCTATTTGGTAAAAATTGGCCTTGGCCACACTATGGGCACCCATATCCAAAGGCATTTTAATAAAATGATGGAGGTGCTTGAAAAGTGCCTCCATCACTGCCCTCAGGATCCGGGAAAAGGAGGATTGGGAGATGCCCGCCACTATTCCCACCGTTGTTTGAAACGATCCTGAGGCACAGAAATGTAACACCGCCATAAATTGCGTCAGTGGTGGTATTGCTGTTGGACTGTCAATTTGCCGCTCAAGATCACTTTCTATTAATGAGAGAGTGTCTATGATGATTTTGGGAGGTAGACGGTAGCGTCTTAAAACCTCATCATCGGGCATTCCAAAAAGGGTGACACGTGTTCGAAATATCTGGGGCCTTGCATGCCTACGATGCCTACGCCTGGGACGAGTTTGAGGTTGGTCGTCTTCCGGGAGCAGGGCCAGAACAATTCGCCCCAGATCTACCTGAAAATCAAAGTTTACAATGTAAGGCTTTTGAGCCACCCCAAAAGTAACAAAAAACAACTTTGCTTTCTGATACCATCCATAGCTGCTTACATGCCGGGGTATTGTAATGATACGTATAAACTGTAAAAAAGGCAAAAATGAGACATCAAAAATTTAGAGGGTGAATTTTTGATTTTCAAATTGTTGCAAGCCAACACATAAAATAGGCGAAACACACATTTGGCCATCGATGAAAACGACATTGCACACCGTACGTCAAATAGGGTTCAAATGGACCCCAAAAATGGAAAAGGGAAAAGCAAAACTGGTTTACATGATGAATAAGCCGCCAAAAATGCGTTAATTAGTTCGCAAATGCAAGTCACTACACCAACAGTCAAAAATGCGTTAATTAGTTCGCAAATGCAAGTCACTACACCAACAGTCAAAAATGCGGTAATTAATTCGCAAATGCAAGTCACTACACCAACAGTCAAAAATGCGGTAATTAATTCGCAAATGCAAGTCACTACACCAACAGTCAAAAATGCGTTAATTAGTTCGCAAATGCAAGTCACTACACCAACAGTCAAAAATGCGTTAATTAGTTCGCAAATGCAAGTCACTACACCAACAGTCAAAAATGCGGTAATTAATTCGCAAATGCAAGTCACTACACCAACAGTCAAAAATGCGGTAATTAATTCGCAAATGCAAGTCACTACACCAACAGTCAAAAATGCGTTAATTAGTTCGCAAATGCCAGAAAAAAAATGGACTTACCCAACTCGAATATATAAGATTTCCAAAAAAAGGTCTTTGGGTCCGAAAGCCAAAACAAACTAAAAAAGATGAAATTAGTGTTAAAAAAAAATAGCTAACCAAAAAACAGAAGTAGACACCAATTGGCCACAAATTAGACTGCACAAAACTTACCAAATCAGGAAAGGATGGGGAAAAAAGCAAAAAAATGCGAACGGAAAACCAAAACAACTGTAGCAAAACCAAACAAAAAACCAACTCTGCCAAATCCTCCAACCGCAAACAACCAAATCCAAACAACTTAACCGCCAACAATCCAACAACCCAACCTCGACTCCACACACACCAAGCCATAAATAGTGTTTATTTTCCCGCACAAATTAAGGATGAATCATAGGGACGCACAATCAATGATGCGGCCGCAAACAAAGGACGCATGTATAAATACGTCACGAAATCACATTGAATTTCTGGTTGATTTCATTCTGGAAGCAGAGACATGGCTTCAGACCAGGGAAACAATGGCCACAAATCCGGCGGTAAGGCCTTCATGCATTTTGTCTCAATGATTATTTTAAAACAAATATATTGGTCAAGTTGTGAAGTGGCTAAATCTGCATATTTACCCAAATAGGTGAGGAGAATGACATGGAAGAGACTGCTGGCCCCAGTCAACCCGCCAAAGCTGCCAAAAAAAAAAGGCAGCCACATTTCACAAGCAAGGAGATGGAGGTTTTGATCCAGAAGTGCGTTGACATCCTGCCCCAGGCAGCCAGGAATATGAGCCAAAGCCAGAAGTGGAGAATGTGGGAGGAGGTCGCCGTTGCTGTCAATAGGGTGGGTGATTATGTCCGTCTAGCCCGGGATGTCAAACGGCGGTAAGTAAACACTTTCCCATCCTATAAACAAACCCCATTGTAAAAAAAAAGGATAATGGGTCCAATTTCATTCCACAGATGGGCAGACTTCAAATATCGTCTCAAGCAAAAACTTGCCGACAGGGCTAGGCATGCAAGGGGGACAGGTGGGGGTCCCACCCCTGTGTCATTGGAGTTGACAGACTTAGAAGAGCTGGCACAGGGGTGTGTGCAGGCTGTGGAGGTGTTTGGCGTGTCCAACATGGATACGGACATGCCAGACTTTGCGGCTCCTCATGTTGGCCAAGGTAAGTCTTGTGATGTCACCAACTCTGAAATGCTATTGTGCCAATATGTAGATTCTAATGTGAGTCTTTTCGCAATTTTCCTAACAGAGACAGAGGCAGATGAGTCTGCTCCAGAGGGGAGCCTTGGCCGCAGAATTTCTGCTGGCTCTGCAGGGGAGGAACCAGTACATCCGGCTGAGGACCCTGCAGAAGCCAGTCCAGGGCGTGCCCCCTCGCAGGCAGTGGGCCTCCTCACAGAACTCAATTTTAAATCGGATTGCCATACGGAGATTCTGCAGAGGATGGACGCCAGTCTGATACGGGTGGCTGAGGCCCTGGAGCAAAATGCTGCGGCCAACGTGACCATTGGTCAGGCCCTGGTGGAAAATACCAGGGCCAACATCCGCATCGCCGATGCCCTGGAGCAGCTCGTTCGCCAGCACATGGTGGAGCCGACCTCCCTTCCTGCCGGAACATCCGGATCCTACACCTCTGGCACAACATCAGCCAATCCTCCAAATGTGCCTAACCCTGTGCCTAGTCCAGAGGCCACAACATCTGCCTCTGGACAGGCCAGCCCGATGGCATCCCGGACCCGGTCTGGCGCCCACCCTCACCCCGCCAAACGGGCGAGAAAACGGTGACAGCAATGGCGACTTTTCCCACACTCCTTCTGTGCTTGGCTCATATTCCTTTCTGGTCAAAACTTCCCTCTCCTTTCTTGTGAAATGTTTTTAAATTTTGGATTTACGTTTATGTTAGCAGTTATGGTTTTTTTTTTTTTTTTAACAAATATCTTTGCCACAAAAAAAGGCAACAAAATATTAGCCCAATTTGTTTGTGTTTAAACAATAAATTTAAAACAAAAAACTGAGATTGTATTGTGACATTATTGTACAAATGGGTTACATTTAATCCTGGCCCTAAAGGCAAAAACTGACCCTCTTACAAAAATAAAAAGGCCTCTTTAAGGAACGTTTAAAAAATCACATAGCGATGCAAATTCCACAGTAAACCAAAAAAAAGGGGAGCTAATTAAAACATGATGACATTATTGTTACAATAGGCCATAACCAACAAATTGTGGCCAAAATAAAACACCAAAAATGTACGCTAATTGATTGTGTAATCATGACATTAGCAGCTCTGATTTCCACCTGCGTACGCTTTTGTGCTATCCCAATAAACTGCTTTCCAAACACATACCAAGCCGGTTTTCAATCCAACACTAATTACTTTACTGACCAGCCGCGATTAATCGCAGCACCATCGTTGAGTCCCGGGACGGAGGAGAAGGCCATCGCCAATGTGGTCGAGTAATCCTGACCCTAAGCTGTGCGAGCATTTTGAAGGGAAAGCGGATGTTCCAGTGACGTATGAGACGGTCCGAACACATTTGACGTTCGCATCTGCTAATGTATGTACGCCCCAAAAACGCCTCGCCACGCCTGCGTTTTTTCATCTCCACCCCCGTCAACACCCAAAAACGCCCTGTTCTGTCAATCACATTTGACATGTCACTTCCTGTACGCTATTTTAGGAACGAGAGAAAAAAAACTCGCAATCTGCCGTACGCACATGCGCAGTGTAACACCGACGCATGCGCGGTTAGTCAACATCGGAACGCAACGAGCGTACTGTTGTTAACGTGCGGCTCTGAATGAGGGCCTTTATCTTCTCACATTCCTGCTGGTTGTCGTAAAGTCCTTAGTGGTAGCGAAAAAAAAATCTGAAGCTTTTGATCAAAATTTCCTTAATAACTATAGCTGCATCTTCTACCAATGTGACATTGAACTTAGAGTATGTTTGTTCCTTCATCAGAAAACTCTAATGTATCGCACTCATTGGTTTGTAGATGTTCCCAGGGGAAGGGAAGTCTTATAAAGCTGATAAATGACATTTCTCTTTGGTAAGCTATTGCCCAGACTGATCAGCTATATAGACACTATGAAAATCTTAAGAAGAAGTTGGTGAGCGAGTCTCGGTCTCAATATAGCAAAGAACCAAATGTATCCTTTCACACAGCTATTACTCCATGTAATCAGCTCACTGTTAATAGTTTATTTTTTGCAGTGGCTTAGATATAATAAGTGCTGAAATTGTTTCCGTTTAATATACTGTATAGTGTTAGCTTGTTTAAGTAAAGGCAATAACATACTTGTTTGGACTTGATCCCAGGTCATATGCAGAGAAGATTAGTGGCATTACCGAATGAGCCACTGAAGATTCTGACCTGTGCTCTGCTTTTTATTTTTTTATTTTATACCATGTTAACATAACACTAACAGACAAAAAAGCACAGACCTGGTATAACAAGTAACTTAGTAATATACACAACATATCCTTTATTGAACAGGAAATAAAAAATGAATGAATAAATTAATAATTATAACATGACAATTACACTGAACACGCTGTAGGCATAAACTCGCAATTTGTGTCCATGCACAGAGACACGTGTAACTCAGAATTAGCCTATATACTTGAACCAGGGCTCCCATGTTTGTTTCAACTTTTTCCCTGTAGTTTACTAAATTTGAATACACCAAGCTTTTTGTATTTTAAATACATCGGTATAACATAAAGGAAATCTCCATATCTGTTCAGTGTCACAATAGTGGGATTTAGAAGCTGTGTTCCCGGACTGGGCCTTGGACCTGTATTACTTGGTGCAGACACTCGCTGGAGGAGACTTGCTTGATAAAGTTTCTCCGCATGAGAGGGTGCAGCGAACTGATAGGAGTTTGAGTAATGCAGAAGTAGCGTGGTAGCTTGGAAGCCACTTGGAATGGCTGGATAGCCCTGAGATGACGTTGGTAGCTGGGAAGCTACGTGGAGCGGCTGGATAGCCATGGGTAGAAGTTGGTAGCTGGGTGGCTACGTGGAGTGGCTGGATAGCCATGGCTAGACGTTGGTAGCTGAGTGGCTACGCGGAGTGGCTGTATAGCCGTGGGTAGATGTTGGTGGCTGGGTGGCTACGTGGAGCATCTGGATAACCGTGGGTAGATGTTGGTAGCTGGGTGGCTATGTGGAGCAGCTGGATAGCCGTGGGTAGACGTTGGTAGCTGGGTGGCTACATGGAGCGGCTGGATAGCCATGGGTAGATGTTGGTAGCTGGGTGGCTACGTGGAGCGCAGTGGGAAGGCTTACTTAGTTAGTCTAAGAAACTAGTTGCACTTGCAACTTGTGTCAGCATTGGGGATCCTTTTATAGTGGATGCTGGAAGCTGACAGGCTGAGAGAGAAGGAGAAGACTCCTCATTGGTGGTAGTGGAGTCACATAGGGAATCCAAGATGGCCGCGCCCATGGACTGGAGGACAGCAATTCAGCGTGGACCAGCGATCAGCAGGAGCCGGTGTCGGAGCAGCACAGCAGTGGGACCCTCCAGAGGACAACAGCGGAGACCGCCCAGAGAGAGGAGGAAGCAGTGTACAGCGCGGAAGCCGGAAGACAGCGCGGGTCAGCGCCCGCAAAGGTAAGCGACGGGGTCTGATTCTGGCGTCTCCAGAGCGGCATGTAACATCCAGCTTGTGATGCTTCAGTGCTTCCTCTTGCGGAGGTAAAATTGATAAGTAAATATTTGGATTTTCTTGATTGTAGTGGTAACAATACCCCAGGTGCAGTCTGTAGATTTCTTCTTTTCCAAAAATTTGGGGAATTTGGAGAAGTAATCTTCTATCTCCTTCCTATAAAGACATTTATTGAAGTTTTCAGGTGTACAATCAGGTAGCAGCCCAGTCTGGCCTTGTAAAAGGCTCTTTATCTTCTCACATTCTTGCTGGTTGTAGTAAAGTTTTTGATGGTTGCAGCAAAAAAATCTGAAGCTTTGGATCATAACTTCCTCAATTACAACAGCTGCATCTTCTACCTGTATGACACTGAAAAAGGAACTTATGTGGGTTCCGTCATCAAAAAACTCAGAGGAATCACACACAATGGTTTGTAGACGTTCCCAGTCAGAGCTCATTTTCAGGAAAGTCATATAGAGCTGATTCATGACATTTCTCTTTGGTAGGCTGCTGCCATTGGTCAAACCCAGACTGACCAGCAATACAGACACTATGGAAATCTTAAGAATCATTATTAATAAGTGGTTGAGCGAGTCTCAATATAGCAAAGAACCAATTATTTCCTTTCACACTTCTATACTCCATGCTCTTTAATAGTGTATATTTTTTATAGTGTCTTAGATACAATAAATGTTGAAGTTGTTTATGTTCAGTTTACTGTGCAAGTGTGTATAAATAAATCAACTAATACACTCGGTGGGACTCGAACCCAGGTTGTCGAGAGATATGATAAGTGATGCTACCTGTTGAACCACAGGAAACGCCAGCTTTTTGCCTTTTTTTTAAACTATGGTATTTCAACACTAACTAACAAAAGCACAGACCTGGTATGACAAGGAAAATAGTAATATAAACAACATATACTTTATTGAAAATAAATAAATTATATTTTTAACATGACAATTATTTTGAACACACTAATTGCATAAACTCGCCATTTGTGTCCATGCACAGAGATTTGTAGAACTCAGTATCAGTCTGTATAACTGAACCAGGGCTCCAATATTTGTTGTCATTTTTTCACTGTAGTTGACTGAATTTGAATATACCAAGCATTTTACATTGTAATCACATAGGTATAACATGGAACAAACCCACATGTCTGTCCAGTTTGTGAAGCTTCAGCGTTTCCTCATGTGGAGGTAGAATTGGTAAGTCAATCTATGGATTCTCTTGTTTATGGAAGGTTTCTGGTCTACAATCAGGTAGCAACCCAGTCTGGACTTATAAAAGACTCTTTATCTTCTCACATTCCTGCTGGTTGTCGTAAAGTCCTTAGTGGTAGCGAAAAAAAATCTGAAGCTTTTGATCAAAATTTCCTTAATAACTATAGCTGCATCTTCTACCAATGTGACATTGAACTTAGAGTATGTTTGTTCCTTCATCAGAAAACTCTGATGTATCGCACTTATTGGTTTGTAGATGTTCCCAGGGGAAGGGAAGTCTTATAAAGCTGATAAATGACATTTCTCTTTGGTAAGCTATTGCCCAGACTGATCAGCTATATAGACACTATGAAAATCTTAAGAAGAAGTTGGTGAGCGAGTCTCTGTCTCAATATAGCAAAGAACCAAATGTATCCTTTCACACAGCTATTACTCCATGTAATCAGCTCACTGTTTATTTTTTGCAGTGGCTTAGATATAATTAGGGGTGTGCACCGGCCACTTTTCGTGTTTTGTGTTTTGGTTTTGGATCTGGATCTTTCTTCGTGTTTTGGATCTGGATTGGTTTTGCCAAAACCACCCTTCCGTGTTTTGGGTTCTGGGTTTTGTGTTTTGGATCTGTATTTTTTTGAAAAAAAGCATAAAAACAGCTAAAATCACAGAATTTGTAGGTTTTTCTGCTCCTATGCTATTATTAACCTCAATAACCTTAATTTCCACTCATTTCCAGTCTAATCTGAACACCTCACACCTCACAATAGTGTTTTTATGTCCAAAAGGTTACACCGAGGTAGCTGGATGACTATGCTAAGCAACAGGAGTGGGCGGCACAAACACGTGACCCATCTAGGCGTGAAACTGCAGTGGCAGACAGGAAGGCAGTTTGAAAAACTAGGCCCCAAACTGTACATAATGCAAAGAAAAAAAAGTGGTGCAAGATGGAATTGTCCTTGGGCCCTTCCACCCACCCTTATGTTGTATAAACAGGACATGCACACTTTAACAAACCAATCTTTTCAGCGCCAGGGTCTGCCACACAACTGTGGCTGAAATGATTGGTTCGTTTGGGCCCCCACAAAACAAGCTGGCAATTAATCTGTCCCTGCACAAACTGGCTCTACGGAGGCAAGATGTCTTCCTCATCCTCCTCATCCACCGATTCCTCACCCTCTTCAGTGTGTACATCCTCATCCTCACAGAGTATTAATTCGTCCCCGCTGGAACCACAGGTCCCTCTGTACGTTCTGGAGGCTGGTCTCCCTGGAAGAGTTGATAATTCATTTTATGAACATCATCTTCTCCACATTTTGTGGAAGCAACCTCCTACGCCTTTCGCTGACAAGGTTCCCGGCTGCACTAAACACTCTATCGGAGTACACACTGGAGGGGGGGCAACTCAGGTAAAATAGAGCCAGTTTGTACAGGGACCTCCAAATTGCTTCTTTTTCCTGCCAGTACAGGTACGGACTGTCTGACATGCCTACTTGGATGCTGTCACTGATGTAATCCTTTAACAGACAGACGCACGCTTGTCGCTGCTGCTTTGAGGATGCAAGTGCGGCTATAGCCCACACAATTCACAAAGACAGAAAAAAAAAGAAGAATATTTTTATAGTTTGTGGAGCGCACTTTGAGGGTTACACCACCCTGTAACAGACAGACGCACGCTTGTCGCTGCTGCTTTGAGGATGCAAGTGCGGCTACAGCCCACACAATTCACAAAGACAGAAAAAAGAAGAAGAATATTTTTATTGTTTGTGGAGCACACTTTGAGGGTGTCACCACCCTTTAACAGACAGATGCACGCTTGTCGCTGCTGCTTTAAGGATGCAAGTGCGGCTACAGCCCACACATTTCACAAAGACCAAAAAAAAAAGAACAATATTTTTATAGTTTGTGTAGCACGCTTTGAGGGTGTCACCACCCTTTAACAGACAGACGCACGCTTGTCGCTGCTGCTTTAAGGATGCAGGTGCGGCTACAGCCCACACAATTCACAAAGACAGAAAAAAGAAGAATATTTTTATTGTTTGTGTAGCACACTTTGAGGGTGTCACCACCCTTTAACAGACAGACGCACGCTTGTCACTGCTGCTTTGAGGATGCAAGTGCGGCTACATCGCACACAAGTCACAAACACATTAAAAAAATAGTTTTTTATTTTTTGGAGCACTTTGAAAGTTACACCACCCATTAACAGACAGACGCACGCTTGTCGCTGCTGCTTTGAGGATGCAAGTGCGGCTACAGCCCACACAATTCACAAAGACAGAAAAAAGAAGAAGAATATTTTTATTGTTTGTGGAGCACACTTTGAGGGTGTCACCACCCTTTAACAGACAGATGCACGCTTGTCGCTGCTGCTTTAAGGATGCAGGTGCGGCTACAGCCCACACATTTCACAAAGACCGAAAAAAAAGAACAATATTTTTATTGTTTGTGTAGCACACTTTGAGGGTGTCACCACCCTTTAACAGACAGACGCATGCTTGTCGCTGCTGGTTTAAGGATGCAGGTGCGGCTACATCCCACACATTTCACAAAGACCGGAAAAAAAAGAACAATATTTTTATTGTTTGTGTAGCACACTTTGAGGCTGTCACCACCCTTTAACAGACAGACGCATGCTTGTCGCTGCTGCTTTGAGGATGCAGGTGGAATCTAGACGGGATTTGGAACCGTGGACACACTACCTCCATGAATTGTCTAAATCCCACTGCACTAATGGCGGATACCGGATGCACGTCTAACACCAACATAGCAGTCAATGCCTCAGTTATACGTTTTGCTTCAGGATGACTGCTGTCGTACTTCATCCTCATCGCTAGGGACTGTTGGAGGGTCAATTGTTTAGTAAAAGTAGTGATGTTGCTACTTCCTCTCTGGGATGATGAACAACTCCCAGCAGCAGCAATAGCACTAGGAGGAAGTGGTTCTTGATCTTTCCCTATTTTATTTTTATCGGAGAAAGTTTGGTCCTCCATTTATGTTATATTGATATATACGTGCGGCTAAAGCGCACACAAACACAGAAAATATTTTTTTATTTTTGCTGGAGAGTAGTGCACTTTGTGGGTTACACCACCCTTTAAGAAATGAGCCAGCCAGCTCTTTACTTATGGGACACAGGCGCAAGCTTGGCGCTGCTCCTTTGTTGATGCACGTGCAGCCACAGTGCACACAAGTCACAAACACAGAAAATATATATTTTTTTGGTTTGGAGTGTACTTTGGGGGTTACAGCACCCTTTAACGGTCAAGCCAGCCAGCCCTTTACTTATGACACAGGCGCACGCTTGGCACTAGTTTGTTGATGCACGTGCGGCTACTGCGCACACAATTCACAAACACAGAAAATATTTTTTTTTTTGGTTTGGACTGGAGTGTACTTTGGGGGTTACAGCACCCTTTAACGGTCAAGCCAGCTGGCCCTTTACTTATGACACAGGCGCACGCTTGGCTCTACTTTGTTGATGCACGTGCGGCTACTGCGCACACAATTCACAAACACAGGAAATAATTTTTTTTTTGGTTTGGACTGGAGTGTACTTTCTGGGGTTACAGCACCCTTTAACGGTCAAGCCAGCCGGCCCTTTACTTATGACACAGGCGCACGCTTGGCACTACTTTGTTGATGCACGTGCGGCTACTGCGCACACAATTCACAAACACGGAAAATAATTTTTTTTTGGTTTGGACTGGAGTGTACTTAGGGGGTTACAGCACCCTTTAACGGTCAAGCCAGCCGGCCCTTTACTTATGACACAGGCGCACGCTTGGCACTACTTTGTTGATGTACGTGCGGCTACTGCGCACACAATTCACAAACACAGAAAATATATTATTTTTTTAGCACTTGGGGGGAGCACCCCTGATGGACAGAGCACCCCCTGGACAACACTACAGCACCCCTTTAGGACTGGGACACTGCACAGGACTTTGGAGTGGACACAGCCCCTATGGAGAACTGACTGCACAACACAGTCCAGCCAGCCCCTATGGACTTTGAAGTAGTGGACACAGCCCCTATTAACAACAGCAGCACAGCACAACACAGCCAGCCCCTATGGACTTTGAAGTAGTGGACAACAGCAGCACAGCACAACACTACACTGCACTACACTACACTACACAGCCCAGCCAGCCCTAACTCCCACCCTCCCTCTTCACTGTCCACAGCCGAGTGAGAAAATGGCGCCGACGCAGGTACCTTATATAGGATCCAAAACCCGCGAGACTCAGAAGGCGGGATGATGACGTTTTGCCTTGATTTCAGATCCGAGTCAGGCAGGAAAAGTCGAGCCTGACTCGGATCGGACTCGGATCGGGGGGGTTTGGATTTCAGAAATCCGAACCCGCTCACCCCTAGATATAATAAATGCTGAAATTGTTTCCGTTTAATATACTGTATAGTGTTAGCTTGTTTAAGTAAAGGCAATAACATACTTGTTTGGACTTGATCACAGGTCATATGCAGAGAAGTTTAGTGGTATTACAGAATGAGCCACTGAAGATTCTGACCTCTGCTCTGCTTTTTATTTTTTTATTTTATACCATGTTAACATAACACTAACAGCCAAAAAAGTACAGACCTGGTATAACAAGTAACTTAGTAATATACACAACATATCCTTTAATGAACAGGAAATAAAAAATGAATGAATACATTAATAATTATAACATGACAATTACACTGAACACGCTGTAGGCATAAACTCGCCATTTGTGTCCATGCACAGAGACACGTCTATCTCAGAATTAGCCCATATACTTGAACCAGGGCTCCCATGTTTGTTTCAACTTTTTCCCTGTAGTTTACTAAATTTGATTACACCAAGCTTTTTGTATTTTAAATACATTGGTATAACATGAAGGAAATCTCCATGTCTTTCCAAGTGTCACAATCGTGGGATTTAGAAACTGTGTTCCCGGACTGGGCCTTGGACCTGTATTACTTGGCGCAGATACTCGCTGGAGGAGACTTGGCATGATAAAGTTTCTCCGCATGAGAGGGTGCAGCGAACTGATAGGAGTTTGAGTAATGCAGAAGTAGCGTGGTAGCTTGGAAGCCACTTGGAATGGCTGGATAGCCTTGAGTGGACGTTGGTAGCTGGGAAGCTACGTGAAGCGGCTGGATAGCCGTGGGTAGACATTGGTAGCTGGGTGGCTATGTGGAGTGGCTGGATAGCCATGGGTAGATGTTGGTAGCTGAGTGGCTACGTGGAGCGGCTGGATAGCCGTGGGTAGATGTTGGTTGCGGAGTGGCTACGTGGAGCGTCTGGATAGCCGTGGGTAGATGTTGGTAGCTGGGAGGCTACGTGGAGCAGCTGGTTAGCCGCGGATAAATGTTGGTAGCTGGGTGGCTGCGTGGAGCGGCTGAATAGCCTTGTGTAGATGTTGGTAGCTGGGTGGCTACGAGGAGTGGCTGGATAGCCGTGGGAAGACGTTGGTAGCTGGGTGGCTACATGGAGTGGCTGGATAGCCATGGGTAGACATTGGTAGCTGGATGGCTACGTGGAGCACCTGGATAGCCGTGGGTAGACGATGGTAGCTTGGTGGCTACGTGGAGCGCAGTGGGAAGGCTCACTTAGTTAGACTAAGAAACTGGTTGCACTTGCAATTTGTGTCAGCATTGGGGATCCTTTTATAGTGGATGCTGGAAGCTGACAGGCTGAGAGAGAAGGAGAAGACTCCTCATTGGTGGTAGTGGAGTCACATGGGCAATCCAAGATGGCCACGCCAATGGACCGGTGGACAGCGCTTCAGAGGGGATCAGCGATCAGCAGGAGCCGGCATCGGAGCAGCACAGCAGTGTGACACTCCAGTGGACAACAGCGGAGACCGCCCAGAGAGAGGAGGAAGCAGTGTACAGCGTGGAAGCTGGAAGACAGCGCGGGTCAGCTCCCGCAAAGGTAAGCAACGGGGTCTGATTCTGGGGTCTCCAGAGCGGCATGTAACATCCAGCTTGTGATGCTTCAGTGTTTCCTCTTGCGGACGTAAAATTGATAAGTCAATATTTGGATTTTCTTGATTGTAGTGGTAACAATACCCCAGGTGCAGTCTGTAGAATTCTTCTTTTCCAAAAATATGGGGAATTTGGAGAAGTAATCTTCTATCTCCTTCCTATAAAGACATTTATTGAATTTTTCAGGTGTACAATCAGGTAGCAGCCCAGTCTGGCCTTGTAAAAGGCTCTTTATCTTCTCACATTCTTGCTGGTTGTAGTAAAGTTTTTGATGGTTGCAGCAAAAAAATCTGAAGCTTTGGATCATAACTTCCTCAATTACAACAGCTCCATCTTCTACCTGTATGACACTGAAAAAGGAACTTATGTGGATTCCATCATCAAAAAACTCAGAGGAATCACACACAATGGTTTGTAGACGTTCCCAGTCAGAGCTCATTTTCAGGAAAGTCATATAGAGCTGATTCATGACATTTCTCTTTGGTAGGCTGCTGCCATTGGTCAAACCCAGACTGACCAGCAATACAGACACTATGGAAATCTTAAGAATCATTATTAATAAGTGGTTGAGCGAGTCTCAATATAGCAAAGAACCAATTATTTCCTTTCACACTTCTATACTCCATGCTCTTTAATAGTGTATATTTTTTATAGTGTCTTAGATACAATAAATGTTGAAGTTGTTTATGTTCAGTTTACTGTGCAAGTGTGTATAAATAAATCAACTAATACACTCGGTGGGACTCGAACCCAGGTTGTCGAGAGATATGATAAGTGATGCTACCTGTTGAACCACAGGAAACGCCAGCTTTTTGCCTTTTTTTTAAACTATGGTATTTCAACACTAACTAACAAAAGCACAGACCTGGTATGACAAGGAAAATAGTAATATAAACAACATATACTTTATTGAAAATAAATAAATTATATTTTTAACATGACAATTATTTTGAACACACTAATTGCATAAACTCGCCATTTGTGTCCATGCACAGAGATTTGTAGAACTCAGAATCAGTCTGTATAACTGAACCAGGGCTCCAATATTTGTTGTCATTTTTTCACTGTAGTTGACTGAATTTGAATATACCAAGCATTTTACATTGTAATCACATAGGTATAACATGGAACAAACCCACATGTCTGTCCAGTTTGTGAAGCTTCAGCGTTTCCTCATGTGGAGGTAGAATTGGTAAGTCAATCTATGGATTCTCTTGTTTATGGAAGGTTTCTGGTCTACAATCAGGTAGCAACCCAGTCTGGACTTATAAAAGACTCTTTATCTTCTCACATTCCTGCTGGTTGTCGTAAAGTCCTTAGTGGTAGCGAAAAAAAAATTTGAAGCTTTTGATCAAAATTTCCTTAATAACTATAGCTGCATCTTCTACCAATGTGACATTGAACTTAGAGTATGTTTGTTCCTTCATCAAAAAACTCTGATGTATCGCACTTATTGGTTTGTAGATGTTCCCAGGGGAAGGGAAGTCTTATAAAGCTGATAAATGACATTTCTCTTTGGTAAGCTATTGCCCAGACTGATCAGCTATATAGACACTATGAAAATCTTAAGAAGAAGTTGGTGAGCGAGTCTCGGTCTCAATATAGCAAAGAACCAAATGTATCCTTTCACACAGCTATTACTCCATGTAATCAGCTCACTGTTTATTTTTTGCAGTGGCTTAGATATAATTAGGGGTGTGCACCGGCCACTTTTCGTGTTTTGTGTTTTGGTTTTGGATCTGGATCTTTCTTCGTGTTTTGGATCTGGATTGGTTTTGCCAAAACCACCCTTCCGTGTTTTGGGTTCTGGGTTTTGTGTTTTGGATCTGTATTTTTTTGAAAAAAAGCATAAAAACAGCTAAAATCACAGAATTTGTAGGTTTTTCTGCTCCTATGCTATTATTAACCTCAATAACCTTAATTTCCACTCATTTCCAGTCTATTCTGAACACCTCACACCTCACAATAGTGTTTTTATGTCCAAAAGGTTACACCGAGGTAGCTGGATGACTATGCTAAGCGACAGGAGTGGGCGGCACAAACACGTGACCCATCTAGGCGTGAAACTGCAGTGGCAGACAGGAAGGCAGTTTGAAAAACTAGGCCCCAAACTGTACATAATGCAAAGAAAAAAAAGTGGTGCAAGATGGAATTGTCCTTGGGCCCTTCCACCCACCCTTATGTTGTATAAACAGGACATGCACACTTTAACAAACCAATCTTTTCAGCGCCAGGGTCTGCCACACAACTGTGGCTGAAATGATTGGTTCGTTTGGGCCCCCACAAAACAAGCTGGCAATTAATCTGTCCCTGCACAAACTGGCTCTACGGAGGCAAGATGTCTTCCTCATCCTCCTCATCCACCGATTCCTCACCCTCTTCAGTGTGTACATCCTCATCCTCACAGAGTATTAATTCGTCCCCGCTGGAACCACAGGTCCCTCTGTACGTTCTGGAGGCTGGTCTCCCTGGAAGAGTTGATAATTCATTTTATGAACATCATCTTCTCCACATTTTGTGGAAGCAACCTCCTACGCCTTTCGCTGACAAGGTTCCCGGCTGCACTAAACACTCTATCGGAGTACACACTGGAGGGGGGGCAACTCAGGTAAAATAGAGCCAGTTTGTACAGGGACCTCCAAATTGCTTCTTTTTCCTGCCAGTACAGGTACGGACTGTCTGACATGCCTACTTGGATGCTGTCACTGATGTAATCCTTTAACAGACAGACGCACGCTTGTCGCTGCTGCTTTGAGGATGCAAGTGCGGCTATAGCCCACACAATTCACAAAGACAGAAAAAAAAAGAAGAATATTTTTATAGTTTGTGGAGCGCACTTTGAGGGTTACACCACCCTGTAACAGACAGACGCACGCTTGTCGCTGCTGCTTTGAGGATGCAAGTGCGGCTACAGCCCACACAATTCACAAAGACAGAAAAAAGAAGAAGAATATTTTTATTGTTTGTGGAGCACACTTTGAGGGTGTCACCACCCTTTAACAGACAGATGCACGCTTGTCGCTGCTGCTTTAAGGATGCAAGTGCGGCTACAGCCCACACATTTCACAAAGACCAAAAAAAAAAGAACAATATTTTTATAGTTTGTGTAGCACGCTTTGAGGGTGTCACCACCCTTTAACAGACAGACGCACGCTTGTCGCTGCTGCTTTAAGGATGCAGGTGCGGCTACAGCCCACACAATTCACAAAGACAGAAAAAAGAAGAATATTTTTATTGTTTGTGTAGCACACTTTGAGGGTGTCACCACCCTTTAACAGACAGACGCACGCTTGTCACTGCTGCTTTGAGGATGCAAGTGCGGCTACATCGCACACAAGTCACAAACACATTAAAAAAATAGTTTTTTATTTTTTGGAGCACTTTGAAAGTTACACCACCCATTAACAGACAGACGCACGCTTGTCGCTGCTGCTTTGAGGATGCAAGTGCGGCTACAGCCCACACAATTCACAAAGACAGAAAAAAGAAGAAGAATATTTTTATTGTTTGTGGAGCACACTTTGAGGGTGTCACCACCCTTTAACAGACAGATGCACGCTTGTCGCTGCTGCTTTAAGGATGCAAGTGCGGCTACAGCCCACACATTTCACAAAGACCAAAAAAAAAAGAACAATATTTTTATAGTTTGTGTAGCATGCTTTGAGGGTGTCACCACCCTTTAACAGACAGACGCATGCTTGTCGCTGCTGCTTTAAGGATGCAGGTGCGGCTACAGCCCACACAATTCACAAAGACAGAAAAAAGAAGAATATTTTTATTGTTTGTGTAGCACACTTTGAGGGTGTCACCACCCTTTAACAGACAGACGCACGCTTGTCACTGCTGCTTTGAGGATGCAAGTGCGGCTACATCGCACACAAGTCACAAACACATTAAAAAAATAGTTTTTTATTTTTTGGAGCACTTTGAAAGTTACACCACCCTTTAACAGACAGACGCACGCTTGTCGCTGCTGCTTTGAGGATACAAGTGCGGCTACAGCCCACACAATTCACAAAGACAGAAAAAAAAAGAACAATATTTTTATTGTTTGTGTAGCACACTTTGAGGGCGTCACCACACTTTAACAGACAGACGCACGCTTGTCGCTGCTGCTTTAAGGATGCAGGTGCGGCTACAGCCCACACATTTCACAAAGACCGAAAAAAAAGAACAATATTTTTATTGTTTGTGTAGCACACTTTGAGGGTGTCACCACCCTTTAACAGACAGACGCATGCTTGTCGCTGCTGGTTTAAGGATGCAGGTGCGGCTACATCCCACACATTTCACAAAGACCGGAAAAAAAAGAACAATATTTTTATTGTTTGTGTAGCACACTTTGAGGCTGTCACCACCCTTTAACAGACAGACGCATGCTTGTCGCTGCTGCTTTGAGGATGCAGGTGGAATCTAGACGGGATTTGGAACCGTGGACACACTACCTCCATGAATTGTCTAAATCCCACTGCACTAATGGCGGATACCGGATGCACGTCTAACACCAACATAGCAGTCAATGCCTCAGTTATACGTTTTGCTTCAGGATGACTGCTGTCGTACTTCATCCTCATCGCTAGGGACTGTTGGAGGGTCAATTGTTTAGTAAAAGTAGTGATGTTGCTACTTCCTCTCTGGGATGATGAACAACTCCCAGCAGCAGCAATAGCACTAGGAGGAAGTGGTTCTTGATCTTTCCCTATTTTATTTTTATCGGAGAAAGTTTGGTCCTCCATTTATGTTATATTGATATATACGTGCGGCTAAAGCGCACACAAACACAGAAAATATTTTTTTATTTTTGCTGGAGAGTAGTGCACTTTGTGGGTTACACCACCCTTTAAGAAATGAGCCAGCCAGCTCTTTACTTATGGGACACAGGCGCAAGCTTGGCGCTGCTCCTTTGTTGATGCACGTGCAGCCACAGTGCACACAAGTCACAAACACAGAAAATATATATTTTTTTGGTTTGGAGTGTACTTTGGGGGTTACAGCACCCTTTAACGGTCAAGCCAGCCAGCCCTTTACTTATGACACAGGCGCACGCTTGGCACTAGTTTGTTGATGCACGTGCGGCTACTGCGCACACAATTCACAAACACAGAAAATATTTTTTTTTTTGGTTTGGACTGGAGTGTACTTTGGGGGTTACAGCACCCTTTAACGGTCAAGCCAGCTGGCCCTTTACTTATGACACAGGCGCACGCTTGGCTCTACTTTGTTGATGCACGTGCGGCTACTGCGCACACAATTCACAAACACAGGAAATAATTTTTTTTTTGGTTTGGACTGGAGTGTACTTTCTGGGGTTACAGCACCCTTTAACGGTCAAGCCAGCCGGCCCTTTACTTATGACACAGGCGCACGCTTGGCACTACTTTGTTGATGCACGTGCGGCTACTGCGCACACAATTCACAAACACGGAAAATAATTTTTTTTTGGTTTGGACTGGAGTGTACTTAGGGGGTTACAGCACCCTTTAACGGTCAAGCCAGCCGGCCCTTTACTTATGACACAGGCGCACGCTTGGCACTACTTTGTTGATGCACGTGCGGCTACTGCGCACACAATTCACAAACACAGAAAATATATTATTTTTTTAGCACTTGGGGGGAGCACCCCTGATGGACAGAGCACCCCCTGGACAACACTACAGCACCCCTTTAGGACTGGGACACTGCACAGGACTTTGGAGTGGACACAGCCCCTATGGAGAACTGACTGCACAACACAGTCCAGCCAGCCCCTATGGACTTTGAAGTAGTGGACACAGCCCCTATTAACAACAGCAGCACAGCACAACACAGCCAGCCCCTATGGACTTTGAAGTAGTGGACAACAGCAGCACAGCACAACACTACACTGCACTACACTACACTACACAGCCCAGCCAGCCCTAACTCCCACCCTCCCTCTTCACTGTCCACAGCCGAGTGAGAAAATGGCGCCGACGCAGGTACCTTATATAGGATCCAAAACCCGCGAGACTCAGAAGGCGGGATGATGACGTTTTGCCTTGATTTCAGATCCGAGTCAGGCAGGAAAAGTCGAGCCTGACTCGGATCGGACTCGGATCGGGGGGGTTTGGATTTCAGAAATCCGAACCCACTCACCCCTAGATATAATAAATGCTGAAATTGTTTCCGTTTAATATACTGTATAGTGTTAGCTTGTTTAAGTAAAGGCAATAACATACTTGTTTGGACTTGATCACAGGTCATATGCAGAGAAGTTTAGTGGTATTACAGAATGAGCCACTGAAGATTCTGACCTCTGCTCTGCTTTTTATTTTTTTATTTTATACCATGTTAACATAACACTAACAGCCAAAAAAGTACAGACCTGGTATAACAAGTAACTTAGTAATATACACAACATATCCTTTAATGAACAGGAAATAAAAAATGAATGAATACATTAATAATTATAACATGACAATTACACTGAACACGCTGTAGGCATAAACTCGCCATTTGTGTCCATGCACAGAGACACGTCTATCTCAGAATTAGCCCATATACTTGAACCAGGGCTCCCATGTTTGTTTCAACTTTTTCCCTGTAGTTTACTAAATTTGATTACACCAAGCTTTTTGTATTTTAAATACATTGGTATAACATGAAGGAAATCTCCATGTCTTTCCAAGTGTCACAATCGTGGGATTTAGAAACTGTGTTCCCGGACTGGGCCTTGGACCTGTATTACTTGGCGCAGATACTCGCTGGAGGAGACTTGGCATGATAAAGTTTCTCCGCATGAGAGGGTGCAGCGAACTGATAGGAGTTTGAGTAATGCAGAAGTAGCGTGGTAGCTTGGAAGCCACTTGGAATGGCTGGATAGCCTTGAGTGGACGTTGGTAGCTGGGAAGCTACGTGAAGCGGCTGGATAGCCGTGGGTAGACATTGGTAGCTGGGTGGCTATGTGGAGTGGCTGGATAGCCATGGGTAGATGTTGGTAGCTGAGTGGCTACGTGGAGCGGCTGGATAGCCGTGGGTAGATGTTGGTTGCGGAGTGGCTACGTGGAGCGTCTGGATAGCCGTGGGTAGATGTTGGTAGCTGGGAGGCTACGTGGAGCAGCTGGTTAGCCGCGGATAAATGTTGGTAGCTGGGTGGCTGCGTGGAGCGGCTGAATAGCCTTGTGTAGATGTTGGTAGCTGGGTGGCTACGAGGAGTGGCTGGATAGCCGTGGGAAGACGTTGGTAGCTGGGTGGCTACATGGAGTGGCTGGATAGCCATGGGTAGACATTGGTAGCTGGATGGCTACGTGGAGCACCTGGATAGCCGTGGGTAGACGATGGTAGCTTGGTGGCTACGTGGAGCGCAGTGGGAAGGCTCACTTAGTTAGACTAAGAAACTGGTTGCACTTGCAATTTGTGTCAGCATTGGGGATCCTTTTATAGTGGATGCTGGAAGCTGACAGGCTGAGAGAGAAGGAGAAGACTCCTCATTGGTGGTAGTGGAGTCACATGGGCAATCCAAGATGGCCACGCCAATGGACCGGTGGACAGCGCTTCAGAGGGGATCAGCGATCAGCAGGAGCCGGCATCGGAGCAGCACAGCAGTGTGACACTCCAGTGGACAACAGCGGAGACCGCCCAGAGAGAGGAGGAAGCAGTGTACAGCGTGGAAGCTGGAAGACAGCGCGGGTCAGCTCCCGCAAAGGTAAGCAACGGGGTCTGATTCTGGGGTCTCCAGAGCGGCATGTAACATCCAGCTTGTGATGCTTCAGTGTTTCCTCTTGCGGACGTAAAATTGATAAGTCAATATTTGGATTTTCTTGATTGTAGTGGTAACAATACCCCAGGTGCAGTCTGTAGAATTCTTCTTTTCCAAAAATATGGGGAATTTGGAGAAGTAATCTTCTATCTCCTTCCTATAAAGACATTTATTGAATTTTTCAGGTGTACAATCAGGTAGCAGCCCAGTCTGGCCTTGTAAAAGGCTCTTTATCTTCTCACATTCTTGCTGGTTGTAGTAAAGTTTTTGATGGTTGCAGCAAAAAAATCTGAAGCTTTGGATCATAACTTCCTCAATTACAACAGCTCCATCTTCTACCTGTATGACACTGAAAAAGGAACTTATGTGGATTCCATCATCAAAAAACTCAGAGGAATCACACACAATGGTTTGTAGACGTTCCCAGTCAGAGCTCATTTTCAGGAAAGTCATATAGAGCTGATTCATGACATTTCTCTTTGGTAGGCTGCTGCCATTGGTCAAACCCAGACTGACCAGCAATACAGACACTATGGAAATCTTAAGAATCATTATTAATAAGTGGTTGAGCGAGTCTCAATATAGCAAAGAACCAATTATTTCCTTTCACACTTCTATACTCCATGCTCTTTAATAGTGTATATTTTTTATAGTGTCTTAGATACAATAAATGTTGAAGTTGTTTATGTTCAGTTTACTGTGCAAGTGTGTATAAATAAATCAACTAATACACTCGGTGGGACTCGAACCCAGGTTGTCGAGAGATATGATAAGTGATGCTACCTGTTGAACCACAGGAAACGCCAGCTTTTTGCCTTTTTTTTAAACTATGGTATTTCAACACTAACTAACAAAAGCACAGACCTGGTATGACAAGGAAAATAGTAATATAAACAACATATACTTTATTGAAAATAAATAAATTATATTTTTAACATGACAATTATTTTGAACACACTAATTGCATAAACTCGCCATTTGTGTCCATGCACAGAGATTTGTAGAACTCAGAATCAGTCTGTATAACTGAACCAGGGCTCCAATATTTGTTGTCATTTTTTCACTGTAGTTGACTGAATTTGAATATACCAAGCATTTTACATTGTAATCACCTAGGTATAACATGGAACAAACCCACATGTCTGTCCAGTTTGTGAAGCTTCAGCGTTTCCTCATGTGGAGGTAGAATTGGTAAGTCAATCTATGGATTCTCTTGTTTATGGAAGGTTTCTGGTCTACAATCAGGTAGCAACCCAGTCTGGACTTATAAAAGACTCTTTATCTTCTCACATTCCTGCTGGTTGTCGTAAAGTCCTTAGTGGTAGCGAAAAAAAAATTTGAAGCTTTTGATCAAAATTTCCTTAATAACTATAGCTGCATCTTCTACCAATGTGACATTGAACTTAGAGTATGTTTGTTCCTTCATCAAAAAACTCTGATGTATCGCACTTATTGGTTTGTAGATGTTCCCAGGGGAAGGGAAGTCTTATAAAGCTGATAAATGACATTTCTCTTTGGTAAGCTATTGCCCAGACTGATCAGCTATATAGACACTATGAAAATCTTAAGAAGAAGTTGGTGAGCGAGTCTCGGTCTCAATATAGCAAAGAACCAAATGTATCCTTTCACACAGCTATTACTCCATGTAATCAGCTCACTGTTTATTTTTTGCAGTGGCTTAGATATAATTAGGGGTGTGCACCGGCCACTTTTCGTGTTTTGTGTTTTGGTTTTGGATCTGGATCTTTCTTCGTGTTTTGGATCTGGATTGGTTTTGCCAAAACCACCCTTCCGTGTTTTGGGTTCTGGGTTTTGTGTTTTGGATCTGTATTTTTTTGAAAAAAAGCATAAAAACAGCTAAAATCACAGAATTTGTAGGTTTTTCTGCTCCTATGCTATTATTAACCTCAATAACCTTAATTTCCACTCATTTCCAGTCTATTCTGAACACCTCACACCTCACAATAGTGTTTTTATGTCCAAAAGGTTGCACCGAGGTAGCTGGATGACTATGCTAAGCGACACGAGTGGGCGGCACAAACACATGACCCATCTAGGCGTGAAACTGCAGTGGCAGACAGGAAGGCAGTTTGAAAAACTAGGCCCCAAACTGTACATAATGCAAAGAAAAAAAAGTGGTGCAAGATGGAATTGTCCTTGGGCCCTCCCACCCACCCTTATGTTGTATAAACAGGACATGCACACTTTAACAAACCAATCTTTTCAGCGCCAGGGTCTGCCACACAACTGTGGCTGAAATGATTGGTTCGTTTGGGCCCCCACAAAACAAGCTGGCAATTAATCTGTCCCTGCACAAACTGGCTCTACGGAGGCAAGATGTCATCCTCATCCTCCTCATCCACCGATTCCTCACCCTCTTCAGTGTGTACATCCTCATCCTCACAGAGTATTAATTCGTCCCCGCTGGAACCACAGGTCCCTCTGTACGTTCTGGAGGCTGGTCTCCCTGGAAGAGTTGATAATTCATTTTATGAACATCATCTTCTCCACATTTTGTGGAAGCAACCTCCTACGCCTTTCGCTAACAAGATTCCCGGCTGCACTAAACACTCTTTCGGAGTACACACTGGAGGGGGGGCAACTCAGGTAAAATAGAGCCAGTTTGTACAGGGACCTCCAAATTGCTTCTTTTTCCTGCCAGTACAGGTACGGACTGTCTGACATGCCTACTTGGATGCTGTCACTGATGTAATCCTTTAAAAGACAGACGCACGCTTGTCGCTGCTGCTTTGAGGATGCAAGTGCGGCTACAGCCCACACAATTCACAAAGACAGAAAAAAAAAGAAGAATATTTTTATTGTTTGTGGAGCGCACTTTGAGGGTTACACCACCCTTTAACAGACAGACGCATGCTTGTCGCTGCTGCTTTAAGGATGCAGGTGCGGCTACAGCCCACACATTTCACAAAGACCAAAAAAAAAAGAACAATATTTTAATTGTTTGTGTAGCACACTTTGAGGGTGTCACCACCCTTTAACAGACAGACGCACGCTTGTCGCTGCTGCTTTAAGGATGCAGGTGCGGCTACAGCCCACACAATTCACAAAGACAGAAAAAAGAAGAATATTTTTATTGTTTGTGTAGCACACTTTGAGGGTGTCACCACCCTTTAACAGACAGACGCACGCTTGTCACTGCTGCTTTGAGGATGCAAGTGCGGCTACATCGCACACAAGTCACAAACACATTAAAAAAATAGTTTTTTATTTTTTGGAGCACTTTGAGAGTTACACCACCCTTTAACAGACAGACGCACGCTTGTCGCTGCTGCTTTGAGGATGCAAGTGCGGCTACAGCCCACACAATTCACAAAGACAGAAAAAAAAGAACAATATTTTTATTGTTTGTGTAGCACACTTTGAGGGCGTCACCACCCTTTAACAGACAGACGCACGCTTGTCGCTGCTGCTTTAAGGATGCAGGTGCGGCTACAGCCCACACATTTCACAAAGACCGACAAAAAAGAACAATATTTTTATTGTTTGTGTAGCACACTTTGAGGGTGTCACCACCCTTTAACAGACAGACGCATGCTTGTCGCTGCTGCTTTAAGGATGCAGGTGCGGCTACAGCCCACACATTTCACAAAGACCGGAAAAAAAAGAATATTTTTATTGTTTGTGTAGCACACTTTGAGGCTGTCACCACCCTTTAACAGACAGACGCATGCTTGTCACTGCTGCTTTGAGGATGCAGGTGGAATCTAGACGGGATTTGGAACCGTGGACACACTACCTCCATCAATTGTCTAAATCCCACTGCACTAATGGCGGATACCGGATGCACGTCTAACACCAACATAGCAGTCAAGGCCTCAGTTATACGTCTTGCTTCAGGATGACTGCTGTCGTACTTCATCCTCATCGCTAGGGACTGTTGGAGGGTCAATTGTTTAGTAAAAGTAGTGATGTTGCTACTTCCTCTCTGGGATGATGAACAACTCCCAGCAGCAGCAATAGCACTAGGAGGAAGTGGTTCTTGATCTTTCCCTATTTTATTTTTATCGGAGAAAGTTTGGTCCTCCATTTATGTTATATTGATATATACGTGCGGCTAAAGCGCACACAAACACAGAAAATATTTTTTTATTTTTGCTGGAGAGTAGTGCACTTTGTGGGTTACACCACCCTTTAAGAAATGAGCCAGCCAGCTCTTTACTTATGGGACACAGGCGCAAGCTTGGCGCTGCTCCTTTGTTGATGCACATGCAGCCACAGTGCACACAAGTCACAAACACAGAAAATCTATATTTTTTTGGTTTGGAGTGTACTTTGGGGGTTACAGCACCCTTTAACGGTCAAGCCAGCCAGCCCTTTACTTATGACACAGGCGCACGCTTGGCACTACTTTGTTGATGCACGTGCGGCTACTGCGCACACAATTCACAAACACAGAAAATAATTTTTTTTTTGGTTTGGACTGGAGTGTACTTTGGGGGTTACAGCACCCTTTAACGGTCAAGCCAGCCGGCCCTTTACTTATGACACAGGCGCACGCTTGGCACTACTTTGTTGATGCACGTACGGCTACTGCGACACAACTCACAAACACAGAAAATAATTTTTTTTTTGGTTTGGACTGGAGTGTTCTTTGGGGGTTACAGCACCCTTTAATGGTCAAGCCAGCTGGCCCTTTACTTATGACACAGGCGCACGCTTGGCACTACTTTGTTGATGCACGTGCGGCTACTGCGCACACAATTCACAAACACAGAAAATAATTTTTTTTTGGTTTGGACTGGAGTGTACTTTCGGGGGTTACAGCACCCATTAACGGTCAAGCCAGCCGGCCCTTTACTTATGACACAGGCGCACGCTTGGCACTACTTTGTTGATGCACCTGCGGCTACTGCGCACACAATTCACAAACACAGAAAATAATTTTTTTTTTGGTTTGGACTGGAGTGTACTTTGGGGGGTTATAGCACCCTTTAACGGTCAAGCCAGCCGGCCCTTTACTTATGACACAGGCGCACGCTTGGCACTACTTTGTTGATGCACGTGCGGCTACTGCGCACACAATTCACAAACACAGAAAATAATTTTTTTTTTGGTTTGGACTGGAGTGTACTTTCGGGGGTTATAGCAGCCTTAACGGTCAAGCCAGCCGGCCCTTTACTTATGACACAGGCGCACGCTTGGCACTACTTTGTTGATGCATGTGCGGCTACTGCGCACACAATTCACAAACACAGAAAATAATTTTTTTTTAGTTTGGACTGGAGTGTACTTTGGGGGTTACAGCACCCTTTAACGGTCAAGCCAGCCGGCCCTTTACTTATGACACAGGCACACGCTTGGCACTACTTTGTTGATGCACGTGCGGCTACTGCGCACACAATTCACAAACACAGAAAATATATTATTTTTTTAGCACTTGGGGGGAGCACCCCTGATGGACAGAGCACCCCCTGGACAACACTACAGCACCCCTTTAGGACTGGGACACTGCACAGGACTTTGGAGTGGACACAGCCCCTATGGAGAACTGACTGCACAACACAGTCCAGCCAGCCCCTATGGACTTTGAAGTAGTGGACACAGCCCCTATTAACAACAGCAGCACAGCACAACACAGCCAGCCCCTATGGACTTTGAAGTAGTGGACAACATCAGCACTACACTACACTACACTACACAGCCCTAACTCCCACCCTCCCTCTTCACTGTCCACAGCCGAGTGAGAAAATGGCGCCGACGCGGGTACCTTATATAGGATCCAAAACCCGCGAGACTTGGAAGGCGGGATGATGACGTTTTGCCTCGATTTCAGATCCGAGTCAGGCAGTAAAAGTCGAGCCTGACTTGGATCGGGGGGGCTCGGGGGGGTTCGGATTTCAGAAATCCGAACCCGCTCACCCCTAGATTTAATAAATGCTGAAATTGTTTCCGTTTAATATACTGTATAGTGCTAGCTTGTTTAAGTAAAGGCAATAACATACTTGTTTGGACTTGATCCCATGTCATATGCAGAGAAGTTTAGTGGTATTACAGAATGAGCCACTGAAGATTCTGACCTCTGCTCTGCTTTTTATTTTTTTATTTTATACCATGTTAACATAACACTAACAGCCAAAAAAGTACAGACCTGGTATAACAAGTAACTTAGTAATATACACTACATATCCTTTAATGAACAGGAAATAAAAAATGAATGAATAAATTAATAATTATAACATGACAATTACACTGAACACGCTGTAGGCATAAACTCGCCATTTGTGTCCATGCACAGAGACACGTCTATCTCAGAATTAGCCCATATACTTGAACCAGGGCTCCCATGTTTGTTTCAACTTTTTCCCTGTAGTTTACTAAATTTGAATACACCAAGCTTTTTGTATTTTAAATACATCGGGATAACATGAAGGAAATCTCCATGTCTTTCCAAGTGTCACAATCATGGGATTTAGAAGCTGTGTTCCCGGACTGGGCCTTGGACCTGTATTACTTGGCGCAGACACTCGCTGTAGGAGACTTGGCTTGATAAAGTTTCTCCGCATGAGAGGGTGCAGCGAACTGATAGGAGTTTGAGTAATGCAGAAGTAGCGTGGTAGCTTGGAAGCCACTTGGAACGCTGGACAGCCCTGAGTGGACGTTGGTAGCTGGGAAGCTACGGGGAGCGGCTGGATAGCCGTGGGTAGATGTTGGTAGCTGGGTGGCTATGTGGAGTGGCTGGATAGCCATGGGTAGACGTTGGTAACTGAGTGGCTACGTGCAGCGGCTCAATAGCCGAGGGTAGATGTTGGTAGCTGAGTGGCTACGTGGAGCGTCTGGATAGCCGTGGGTAGACGTTGGTAGCTGGGTGGCTACATGGAGCGGCTGGATAGCCATGGGTAGATATTGGTAGCTGGGTGGCTACGTGGAGCACCTGGATAGCCGTGGGTAGACGTTGGTAGCTGGGTGGCTACGTGGAGCGCAGTGGGAAGGCTCACTTTGTTAGACTAAGAAACTAGTTGCACTTGCAATTTGTGTCAGCATTGATGATCCTTTTATATTGGATGTTGGAAGCTGACAGGCTGAGAGAGAAGGAGAAGACTCATCGTTGGTGGTAGTGGAGTCACATGGGCAATCCAAGATGGCCGCTCCCACGGACCGGTTGACCGCGCTTCAGAGGGGACCAGCGATCAGCAGGAGCCAGCATCGGAGCAGCACAGCAGTGGGACACTCCAGAGGACAACAGCGGAGACTGCCCAGAGAGAGGAGGAAGCAGTGTACAGCATGGAAGCTGGAAGACAGCGCGGGTCAGCTCCCGCAAAGGTAAGCAACGGGGTCTGATTCTGGGGTCTCCAGAGCGGCATGTAACATCCAGCTTGTGATGCTTCAGTGTTTCCTCTTGCGGAGGTAAAATTGATAAGTCAATATTTGGATTTTCTTGATTGTAGTGGTAACAATACCCCAGGTGCAGTCTGTAGAATTCTTCTTTTCCAAAAATTTGGGGAATTTGGAGAATATTCTTCTATCTCCTTCCTATAAAGACATTTATTGAAGTTTTCAGGTGTACAATCAGGTAGCAGCCCAGTCTGGCCTTGTAAAAGGCTCTTTATCTTCTCACATTCTTGCTGGTTGTAGTAAAGTTTTTGATGGTTGCAGCAAAAAAATCTGAAGCTTTGGATCATAACTTCCTCAATTACAACAGCTCCATCTTCCACCTGTATGACACTGAAAAAGGAACTTATGTGGATTCCGTCATCAAAAAACTCAGAGGAATCACACACAATGGTTTGTAGACGTTCTCAGTCAGAGCTCATTTTCAGGAAAGTCATATAGAGCTGATTCATGACATTTCTCTTTGGTAGGCTGCTGCCATTGGTCAAACCCAGACTGACCAGCAATACAGACACTATGGAAATCTTAAGAATCATTATTAATAAGTGGTTGAGCGAGTCTCAATATAACAAAGAACCAATTGTTTCCTTTCACACTTCTATACTCCATGCTCTTTAATAGTGTATATTTTTTATAGTGACTTAGGTACAATAAATGTTGAAGTTGTTTATGTTCAGTTTACTGTGCAAGTGTGTATAAATAAATCAACTAATACACTTGGTGGGACTCAAACCCAGGTTGTCTAGAGATATGATCAGTGACACTACCTGTTGAACCACAGGAAATGCCAGCTTTTTTGCCTTTTTTTAAACTATGGTATTTCAACACTAACTAACAAAAGCACAGACCTGGTATGACAAGGAAAATAGTTATATAAACAACATATACTTTATTGAAAATAAATAAATAATATTTTTAACATGACACTTATTTTGAACACACTAATTGCATAAACTCGCCATTTGTGTCCATGCACAGAGATTTGTAGAACTCAGAATCAGTCTGTATAACTGAACCAGGGCTCCAATATTTGTTGTCATTTTTTCACTGTAGTTGACTGAATTTGAATATACCAAGCATTTTACATTGTAATCACATAGGTATAACATGGAACAAACCCACATGTCTGTCCAGTTTGAGAAGCTTCAGCGTTTCCTCATGTGGAGGTAGAATTGGTAAGTCAATCTATGGATTCTCTTGTTTATGGAAGGTTTCTGGTCTACAATCAGGTAGCAACCCAGTCTGGACTTCTAAAAGACTCTTTATCTTCTCACATTCCTGCTGGTTGTCGTAAAGTCCTTAGTGGTAGCGGAAAAAAAAACAGAAGCTTTTGATCAAAATTTCCTTAATAACTATAGCTGCATCTTCTACCAATGTGACATTGAACTTAGAGTATGTTTGTTCCTTCATCAGAAAACTCTGATGTATCGCACTCATTGGTTTGTAGATGTTACCAGGGGAAGGGAAGTCTTATAAAGCTGATAAATTACATTTCTCTTTGGTAAGCTATTGCCCAGACAGATCAGCTATATAGACACTATGAAAATCTTAAGAAGAAGTTGGTGAGCGAGTCTCTGTCTCAATATAGCAAAGAACCAAATGTATCCTTTCACACAGCTATTACTCCATGTAATCAGCTCACTGTTTATTTTTTGCAGTGGCTTAGATATAATAAATGCAGAAATTGTTTCCGTTTAATATACTGTATAGTGTTAGCTTGTTTAAGTAAAGGCAATAACATACTTGTTTGGACTTGATCCCAGGTGATATACAGAGAAGTTTAGTGGTATTACAGAATGAGCCACTGAAGATTCTGACCTCTGCTCTGCTTTTTATTTTTTTATTTTATACCATGTTAACATAACACTAATAGCCAAAAAAGTACAGACCTGGTATAACAAGTAACTTAGTAATATACACAACATATCCTTTAATGAACAGGAAATAAAAAATGAATGAATAAATTAATAATTATAACATGACAATTACACTGAACACGCTGTAGGCATAAACTCGCCATTTGTGTCCATGCACAGAGACACGTGTATCTCAGAATTAGCCCATATACTTGAACCAGGGCTCCCATGTTTGTTTCAACTTTTTCCCTGTAGTTTACTAAATTTGAATACACCAAGCTTTTTGTATTTTAAATACATCGGTATAACATGAAGGAAATCTCCATGTCTGTCCAGTGTCACAATCGTGGGATTTAGAAGCTGTGTTCCCGGACTGGGCCTTGGACCTGTATTACTTGGCGGAGACACTCGCTGGAGGAGACTTGGCTTGATAAAGTTTCTCCGCATGAGAGGGTGCAGCAAACTGATAGGAGTTTGAGTAATGCAGAAGTAGCGTGGTAGCTTGGAAGCCACTTGGAATGGCTGGATAGCCCTGAGTGGACGTTGGTAGCTGGGAAGCTAAGTGGAGCGGCTGGATAGCCGTGGGTAGATTTTGGTAGCTGGGTGGCTATGTGGAGTGGCTGGATAGCCATGGGTAGATGTTGGTAGCTGAGGGGCTACGTGGAGCGGCTGGATAGCCGTGGGTAGATGTTGGTAGCTGGGTGGCTACATGGAGCGTATGGATAGCCGTGAGTAGACGTTGGTAGCTGGGTGGCTACGTGGAGTGGCTGGATAGCCACAGATAAACGTTGGTAGCTGAGAGGCTGCATGGAGCGGCTGAATAGCCGTGGATAGATGTTGGTAGCTGGGTGGCTACGTGGAGCAGCTGGATAGCCGTGGGTAGACGTTGGTAGCTGGGTGGCTACGTGGAGCACAGTGGGAAGGCTCACTTAGTAAGACTAAGAAACTAGTTGCACTTGCAATTTGTGTCAGCATTGGGGATCCTTTTATAGTGGATGATGGAAGCTGACAGGCTGAGAGAGAAGGAGAAGACTCCTCATTGGTGGTAGTGGAGTCTCATGGGCAATCCAAGATGGCCGCGCCCATGGACCGGAGGACAGCGCTTCAGCGGGGACCAGAGATCAGCAGGAGCCGGCGTCGGAGCAGCACAGCAGTGGGACCCTCCAGAGGACAACAGCGGAGACTGCCCAGAGAGAGGAGGAAGCAGTGTACAGCGCGGAAGCTGGAAGACAGCGCGGGTCAGCGCCCGCAAAGGTAAGCGACGGGGTCTGATTCTGGGGTCTCCAGAGCTTCATGTAACATCCAGCTTGTGATGCTTCAGTGTTTCCTCTTGCGGAGGTAAAATTGATAAGTCAATATTTGGATTTTCTTGATTGTAGTGGTAACAATACCCCAGGTGCAGTCTGTAGAATTCTTCTTTTCCAAAAATGTTTGGAATTTGGAGAAGTAATCTTCTATCTCCTTCCTATAAAGACATTTATTGACGTTTTCAGGTGTACAATCAGGTAGCAGCCCAGTCTGGCCTTGTAAAAGGCTCTTTATCTTCTCACATTCTTGCTGGTTGTAGTAAAGTTTTTGATGGTTGCAGCAAAAAAATCTGAAGCTTTGGATCATAACTTCCTCAATTACAACAGCTGCATCTTCCACCTGTATGACACTGAAAAAGGAACTTATGTGGATTCCGTCATCATAAAACTCAGAGGAATCACACACAATGGTTTGTAGACGTTCCCAGTCAGAGCTCATTTCAGGAAAGTCACATAGAGCTGATTCATGACATTTCTCTTTGGTAGGCTGCTGCCATTGGTCAAACCCAGACTGACCAGCAATACAGACACTATGGGAATCTTAAGAATCATTATTAATAAGTGGTTGAGCGAGTCTCAATATAGCAAAGAACCAATTGTTTCCTTTCACACTTCTATACTCCATGCTCTTTAATAGTGTATATTTTTTATAGTGTCTTAGATACAATAAATGTTGAAGTTGTTTATGTTCAGTTTACTGTGCAAGTGTGTATAAATAAATCAACTAATACACTCGGTGGGACTCGAACCCAGGTTGTCGAGAGATATGATAAGTGATGCTACCTGTTGAACCACAGGAAACGCCTGCTTTTTGCCTTTTTTTTAAATTATGGTATTTCAACACTAACTAACAAATGCACAGACCTGGTATGACAAGGAAAATAGTAATATAAACATCATATACTTTATTGAAAATAAATAAATTGTATTTTTAACATGACAATTATTTTGAACACACTAATTGCATAAACTCGCCATTTGTGTCCATGCACAGAGATTTGTAGAACTCAGAATCAGTCTGTATAACTGAACCAGGGCTCCAATATTTGTTGTCATTTTTTCACTGTAGTTGACTGAATTTGAATATACCAAGCATTTTACATTGTAATCACATAGGTATAACATGGAACAAACCCACATGTCTGTCCAGTTTGTGAAGCTTCAGCATTTCCTCATGTGGAGGTAGAATTTGTAAGTCAATCTATGGATTCTCTTGTTTATGGAAGGTTTCTGGTCTACAATCAGGTAGCAACCCAGTCTGGACTTCTAAAAGACTCTTTATCTTCTCACATTCCTGCTGGTTGTCGTAAAGTCCTTAGTGGTAGCGGAAAAAAAATCTGAAGCTTTTGATCAAAATTTCCTTAATAACTATAGCTGCATCTTCTACCAATGTGACATTGAACTTAGAGTATGTTTGTTCCTTCATCAGAAAACTCTGATGTATCGCACTCATTGGTTTGTAGATCTTCCCAGGGGAAGGGAAGTCTTATAAAGCTGATAAATGACATTTCTCTTTGGTAAGCTATTGCCCAGACTGATCAGCTATATAGACACTATGAAAATCTTAAGAAGAAGTTGGTGAGCGAGTCTCGGTCTCAATATAGCAAAGAACCAAATGTATCCTTTCACACAGCTATTACTCCATGTAATCAGCTCACGGTTAATAGTTTATTTTTTGCAGTGGCTTAGATATAATAAGTGCTGAAATTGTTTCTGTTTAATATACTGTATAATGTTAGCTTGTTTAAGTAAAGGCAAAAACATACTTGTTTGGACTTGATCCCAGGTCATATACAGAGAAGATTAGTGGCATTACCGAATGAGCCACTGAAGATTCTGACCTGTGCTCTGCTTTTTATTTTTTTATTTTATACCATGTTAACATAACACTAACAGACAAAAAAGCACAGACCTGGTATAACAAGTAACAGTAATATGCACAACATATCCTTTATTGAACAGGAAATAAAAAATGAATGAATAAATTAATAATTATAACATGACAATTACACTGAACACGCTGTAGGCATAAACTCGCCATTTGTGTCCATGCACAGAGACACGTGTATCTCAGAATTAGCCCATATACTTGAACCAGGGCTCCCATGTTTGTTTCAACTTTTTCCCTGTAGTTTACTAAATTTGAATACACCAAGCTTTTTGTATTTTAAATACATCGGTATAACATGAAGGAAATCTCCATGTCTGTCCAGTGTCACAATCGTGGGATTTAGAAGCTGTGTTCCCGGACTGGGCCTTGGACCTGTATTACTTGGCGCAGACACTCGCTGGAGGAGACTTGGCTTGATAAAGTTTCTCCGCATGAGAGGGTGCAGCGAACTGATAGGAGTTTGAGTAATGCAGAAGTAGCGTGGTAGCTTGGAAGCCACTTGGAACGGCTGGATAGCCCTGAGTTGACGTTGGTAGCAGGGAAGCTACGTGGAGCGGCTGGATAGCCGTGGGTAGATGTTGGTAGCTGGGTGGCTACGTGGAGTGGCTGGATAGCCATGGGTAGACGATGGTAGCTTAGTGGCTACGTGGAGCGGCTGGATAGCCGTGGGTAGATGTTGGTAGCTGGGTGGCAACGTGGAGCGTCTGGGTAGACGTTGGTAGCTGGGTGGCTACGTGGAGCGGCTGGATAGCCGTGGGTAAATGTTGGTAGCTGGGTGGCTGCGTGGAGTGGCTCGATAGCCGTGGATAAACGTTGGTAGCTGGGTGGCTGCATGGAGCGGCTGGATAGCCGTGGGTAGACGTTGGTTGCTGGGTGGCTACGTGGAGTGGCTGGAAATCCGTGGGTAGACGTTGGTAGCTGAGTGGCTACGTGGAGTGGCTGGATAGCCGTGGGTAGATGTTGGTTGCTGGGTGGCTACGTGGAGCATCTGGATAGCTGTGGGTAGACGTTGGTAGCTGGATGGCTATGTGGAGCGGCTGGATAGCCGTGGATAAACGTTGGTAGCTGGGTGGCTGCGTGGAGCGGCTGGATAGCCGTGGGTAGACGTTGGTAGCTGGGTGGCTACGTGGAGCGGCTGGATAGCCGTGGGTAGACGTTGGTAGCTGGGTGGCTACATGGAGTGGCTGGATAGCCGTGGGTAGACGTTGGTAGCTCGGTGGCTACGTGGAGCGGCTGGATAGCCGTGGGTAGACGTTGGTAGCTGGGTGGCTACGAGGAGTGCAGTGGGAAGGCTCACTTAGCTAGACTAAGAAACTAGTTGCACTTGCAACTAGTGATGTGCAGTCTCGGTTCTACTCGGTTCCGTTTGGATTTTTTTACCGAATCTTATTGGGTATCAGCTGTCATGAGTTTTGGATAGCCAATAAGATTCGGTAATAAAAACTGAACGGACCCGAGTAGAACCGAGCCTGTACATCCCTACTTGAAACTTGTGTCTGCATTGGGGATCCTTTTATAGTGGATGCTGGAAGCTGACAGGCTAAGAGAGAAGGAGAAGACTCCTCATTATTGGTACTGGAGTCACATAGGCAATCCAAGATGGCCACGCCCATGGACCAGAGGACTGCGCTTCAGCGGGCACCAGCGATCAGCAGGAGCCGGCGTCGGAGCAACACAGCAGCGGGACACTCCAGAGGACAACAGCGGAGACTGCCCAGAGAGAGGAGGAAGCAGTGTACAGCGCGGAAGCCGGAAGACAGCGCGGGTCAGCGCCCGCAAAGGTAAGCGACGGGGTCTGATTTTGGGGTCTCCAGAGAGGCATGTAACATCCAGCTTGAGATGCTTCCGTTTTTCCTCTTGCGGAGGTAAAATTGATAAGTCAATATTTGGATTTTCTTGATTGTAGTGGTAACAATACCCCAGGTGCAGTCTGTAGAATTCTTCTTTTCCAAAAATTTGCGGAATTTGGAGAAGTAATCTTCTATCTCCTTTTTATAACCACATTTATTGAATTTTTCAGGTGTACAATCAGGTAGCAGCCCAGTCTGGCGTTGTAAAAGGATCTTTATCTTCTCACAATTCTAAATTTGAATACACCAAGCTTTTTGTATTTTAAATACATCGGTATAACATGAAGGAAATCTCCATGTCTGTCCATTGTCACAATCGTGGGATTTAGAAGCTGTGTTCCCGGACTGGGCCTTGGACCTGTATTACTTGGCGGAGACACTCGCTGGAGGAGACTTGGCTTGATAAAGTTTCTCCGCATGAGAGGGTGCAGCAAACTGATAGGAGTTTGAGTAATGCAGAAGTAGCGTGGTAGCTTGGAAGCCACTTGGAATGGCTGGATAGCCCTGAGTGGACGTTGGTAGCTGGGAAGCTAAGTGGAGCGGCTGGATAGCCGTGGGTAGATTTTGGTAGCTGGGTGGCTATGTGGAGTGGCTGGATAGCCATGGGTAGATGTTGGTAGCTGAGGGGCTACGTGGAGCGGCTGGATAGCCGTGGGTAGATGTTGGTAGCTGGGTGGCTACATGGAGCGTATGGATAGCCGTGAGTAGACGTTGGTAGCTGGGTGGCTACGTGGAGTGGCTGGATAGCCACAGATAAACGTTGGTAGCTGAGAGGCTGCATGGAGCGGCTGAATAGCCGTGGATAGATGTTGGTAGCTGGGTGGCTACGTGGAGCAGCTGGATAGCCGTGGGTAGACGTTGGTAACTGGGTGGCTACGTGGAGCACAGTGGGAAGGCTCACTTAGTAAGACAAAGAAACTAGTTGCACTTGCAATTTGTGTCAGCATTGGGGATCCTTTTATAGTGGATGATGGAAGCTGACAGGCTGAGAGAGAAGGAGAAGACTCCTCATTGGTGGTAGTGGAGTCTCATGGGCAATCCAAGATGGCCGCGCCCATGGACCGGAGGACAGCGCTTCAGCGGGGACCAGAGATCAGCAGGAGCCGGCGTCGGAGCAGCACAGCAGTGGGACCCTCCAGAGGACAACAGCGGAGACTGCCCAGAGAGAGGAGGAAGCAGTGTACAGCGCGGAAGCTGGAAGACAGCGCGGGTCAGCGCCCGCAAAGGTAAGCGACGGGGTCTGATTCTGGGGTCTCCAGAGCTTCATGTAACATCCAGCTTGTGATGCTTCAGTGTTTCCTCTTGCGGAGGTAAAATTGATAAGTCAATATTTGGATTTTCTTGATTGTAGTGGTAACAATACCCCAGGTGCAGTCTGTAGAATTCTTCTTTTCCAAAAATGTTTGGAATTTGGAGAAGTAATCTTCTATCTCCTTCCTATAAAGACATTTATTGACGTTTTCAGGTGTACAATCAGGTAGCAGCCCAGTCTGGCCTTGTAAAAGGCTCTTTATCTTCTCACATTCTTGCTGGTTGTAGTAAAGTTTTTGATGGTTGCAGCAAAAAAATCTGAAGCTTTGGATCATAACTTCCTCAATTACAACAGCTGCATCTTCCACCTGTATGACACTGAAAAAGGAACTTATGTGGATTCCGTCATCATAAAACTCAGAGGAATCACACACAATGGTTTGTAGACGTTCCCAGTCAGAGCTCATTTCAGGAAAGTCACATAGAGCTGATTCATGACATTTCTCTTTGGTAGGCTGCTGCCATTGGTCAAACCCAGACTGACCAGCAATACAGACACTATGGGAATCTTAAGAATCATTATTAATAAGTGGTTGAGCGAGTCTCAATATAGCAAAGAACCAATTGTTTCCTTTCACACTTCTATACTCCATGCTCTTTAATAGTGTATATTTTTTATAGTGTCTTAGATACAATAAATGTTGAAGTTGTTTATGTTCAGTTTACTGTGCAAGTGTGTATAAATAAATCAACTAATACACTCGGTGGGACTCGAACCCAGGTTGTCGAGAGATATGATAAGTGATGCTACCTGTTGAACCACAGGAAACGCCTGCTTTTTGCCTTTTTTTTAAATTATGGTATTTCAACACTAACTAACAAATGCACAGACCTGGTATGACAAGGAAAATAGTAATATAAACATCATATACTTTATTGAAAATAAATAAATTGTATTTTTAACATGACAATTATTTTGAACACACTAATTGCATAAACTCGCCATTTGTGTCCATGCACAGAGATTTGTAGAACTCAGAATCAGTCTGTATAACTGAACCAGGGCTCCAATATTTGTTGTCATTTTTTCACTGTAGTTGACTGAATTTGAATATACCAAGCATTTTACATTGTAATCACATAGGTATAACATGGAACAAACCCACATGTCTGTCCAGTTTGTGAAGCTTCAGCATTTCCTCATGTGGAGGTAGAATTTGTAAGTCAATCTATGGATTCTCTTGTTTATGGAAGGTTTCTGGTCTACAATCAGGTAGCAACCCAGTCTGGACTTCTAAAAGACTCTTTATCTTCTCACATTCCTGCTGGTTGTCGTAAAGTCCTTAGTGGTAGCGGAAAAAAAATCTGAAGCTTTTGATCAAAATTTCCTTAATAACTATAGCTGCATCTTCTACCAATGTGACATTGAACTTAGAGTATGTTTGTTCCTTCATCAGAAAACTCTGATGTATCGCACTCATTGGTTTGTAGATCTTCCCAGGGGAAGGGAAGTCTTATAAAGCTGATAAATGACATTTCTCTTTGGTAAGCTATTGCCCAGACTGATCAGCTATATAGACACTATGAAAATCTTAAGAAGAAGTTGGTGAGCGAGTCTCGGTCTCAATATAGCAAAGAACCAAATGTATCCTTTCACACAGCTATTACTCCATGTAATCAGCTCACGGTTAATAGTTTATTTTTTGCAGTGGCTTAGATATAATAAGTGCTGAAATTGTTTCTGTTTAATATACTGTATAATGTTAGCTTGTTTAAGTAAAGGCAAAAACATACTTGTTTGGACTTGATCCCAGGTCATATACAGAGAAGATTAGTGGCATTACCGAATGAGCCACTGAAGATTCTGACCTGTGCTCTGCTTTTTATTTTTTTATTTTATACCATGTTAACATAACACTAACAGACAAAAAAGCACAGACCTGGTATAACAAGTAACAGTAATATGCACAACATATCCTTTATTGAACAGGAAATAAAAAATGAATGAATAAATTAATAATTATAACATGACAATTACACTGAACACGCTGTAGGCATAAACTCGCCATTTGTGTCCATGCACAGAGACACGTGTATCTCAGAATTAGCCCATATACTTGAACCAGGGCTCCCATGTTTGTTTCAACTTTTTCCCTGTAGTTTACTAAATTTGAATACACCAAGCTTTTTGTATTTTAAATACATCGGTATAACATGAAGGAAATCTCCATGTCTGTCCAGTGTCACAATCGTGGGATTTAGAAGCTGTGTTCCCGGACTGGGCCTTGGACCTGTATTACTTGGCGCCGACACTCGCTGGAGGAGACTTGGCTTGATAAAGTTTCTCCGCATGAGAGGGTGCAGCGAACTGATAGGAGTTTGAGTAATGCAGAAGTAGCGTGGTAGCTTGGAAGCCACTTGGAACGGCTGGATAGCCCTGAGTTGACGTTGGTAGCAGGGAAGCTACGTGGAGCGGCTGGATAGCCGTGGGTAGATGTTGGTAGCTGGGTGGCTACGTGGAGTGGCTGGATAGCCATGGGTAGACGATGGTAGCTTAGTGGCTACGTGGAGCGGCTGGATAGCCGTGGGTAGATGTTGGTAGCTGGGTGGCAACGTGGAGCGTCTGGGTAGACGTTGGTAGCTGGGTGGCTACGTGGAGCGGCTGGATAGCCGTGGGTAAATGTTGGTAGCTGGGTGGCTGCGTGGAGTGGCTCGATAGCCGTGGATAAACGTTGGTAGCTGGGTGGCTGCATGGAGCGGCTGGATAGCCGTGGGTAGACGTTGGTTGCTGGGTGGCTACGTGGAGTGGCTGGAAATCCGTGGGTAGACGTTGGTAGCTGAGTGGCTACGTGGAGTGGCTGGATAGCCGTGGGTAGATGTTGGTTGCTGGGTGGCTACGTGGAGCATCTGGATAGCTGTGGGTAGACGTTGGTAGCTGGATGGCTATGTGGAGCGGCTGGATAGCCGTGGATAAACGTTGGTAGCTGGGTGGCTGCGTGGAGCGGCTGGATAGCCGTGGGTAGACGTTGGTAGCTGGGTGGCTACGTGGAGCGGCTGGATAGCCGTGGGTAGACGTTGGTAGCTGGGTGGCTACATGGAGTGGCTGGATAGCCGTGGGTAGACGTTGGTAGCTCGGTGGCTACGTGGAGCGGCTGGATAGCCGTGGGTAGACGTTGGTAGCTGGGTGGCTACGAGGAGTGCAGTGGGAAGGCTCACTTAGCTAGACTAAGAAACTAGTTGCACTTGCAACTAGTGATGTGCAGTCTCGGTTCTACTCGGTTCCGTTTGGATTTTTTTACCGAATCTTATTGGGTATCAGCTGTCATGAGTTTTGGATAGCCAATAAGATTCGGTAATAAAAACTGAACGGACCCGAGTAGAACCGAGCCTGTACATCCCTACTTGAAACTTGTGTCTGCATTGGGGATCCTTTTATAGTGGATGCTGGAAGCTGACAGGCTAAGAGAGAAGGAGAAGACTCCTCATTATTGGTACTGGAGTCACATAGGCAATCCAAGATGGCCACGCCCATGGACCAGAGGACTGCGCTTCAGCGGGCACCAGCGATCAGCAGGAGCCGGCGTCGGAGCAACACAGCAGCGGGACACTCCAGAGGACAACAGCGGAGACTGCCCAGAGAGAGGAGGAAGCAGTGTACAGCGCGGAAGCCGGAAGACAGCGCGGGTCAGCGCCCGCAAAGGTAAGCGACGGGGTCTGATTTTGGGGTCTCCAGAGAGGCATGTAACATCCAGCTTGAGATGCTTCCGTTTTTCCTCTTGCGGAGGTAAAATTGATAAGTCAATATTTGGATTTTCTTGATTGTAGTGGTAACAATACCCCAGGTGCAGTCTGTAGAATTCTTCTTTTCCAAAAATTTGCGGAATTTGGAGAAGTAATCTTCTATCTCCTTTTTATAACCACATTTATTGAATTTTTCAGGTGTACAATCAGGTAGCAGCCCAGTCTGGCGTTGTAAAAGGATCTTTATCTTCTCACAATTCTAAATTTGAATACACCAAGCTTTTTGTATTTTAAATACATCGGTATAACATGAAGGAAATCTCCATGTCTGTCCATTGTCACAATCGTGGGATTTAGAAGCTGTGTTCCCGGACTGGGCCTTGGACCTGTATTACTTGGCGGAGACACTCGCTGGAGGAGACTTGGCTTGATAAAGTTTCTCCGCATGAGAGGGTGCAGCAAACTGATAGGAGTTTGAGTAATGCAGAAGTAGCGTGGTAGCTTGGAAGCCACTTGGAATGGCTGGATAGCCCTGAGTGGACGTTGGTAGCTGGGAAGCTAAGTGGAGCGGCTGGATAGCCGTGGGTAGATTTTGGTAGCTGGGTGGCTATGTGGAGTGGCTGGATAGCCATGGGTAGATGTTGGTAGCTGAGGGGCTACGTGGAGCGGCTGGATAGCCGTGGGTAGATGTTGGTAGCTGGGTGGCTACATGGAGCGTATGGATAGCCGTGAGTAGACGTTGGTAGCTGGGTGGCTACGTGGAGTGGCTGGATAGCCACAGATAAACGTTGGTAGCTGAGAGGCTGCATGGAGCGGCTGAATAGCCGTGGATAGATGTTGGTAGCTGGGTGGCTACGTGGAGCAGCTGGATAGCCGTGGGTAGACGTTGGTAGCTGGGTGGCTACGTGGAGCACAGTGGGAAGGCTCACTTAGTAAGACTAAGAAACTAGTTGCACTTGCAATTTGTGTCAGCATTGGGGATCCTTTTATAGTGGATGATGGAAGCTGACAGGCTGAGAGAGAAGGAGAAGACTCCTCATTGGTGGTAGTGGAGTCTCATGGGCAATCCAAGATGGCCGCGCCCATGGACCGGAGGACAGCGCTTCAGCGGGGACCAGAGATCAGCAGGAGCCGGCGTCGGAGCAGCACAGCAGTGGGACCCTCCAGAGGACAACAGCGGAGACTGCCCAGAGAGAGGAGGAAGCAGTGTACAGCGCGGAAGCTGGAAGACAGCGCGGGTCAGCGCCCGCAAAGGTAAGCGACGGGGTCTGATTCTGGGGTCTCCAGAGCTTCATGTAACATCCAGCTTGTGATGCTTCAGTGTTTCCTCTTGCGGAGGTAAAATTGATAAGTCAATATTTGGATTTTCTTGATTGTAGTGGTAACAATACCCCAGGTGCAGTCTGTAGAATTCTTCTTTTCCAAAAATGTTTGGAATTTGGAGAAGTAATCTTCTATCTCCTTCCTATAAAGACATTTATTGACGTTTTCAGGTGTACAATCAGGTAGCAGCCCAGTCTGGCCTTGTAAAAGGCTCTTTATCTTCTCACATTCTTGCTGGTTGTAGTAAAGTTTTTGATGGTTGCAGCAAAAAAATCTGAAGCTTTGGATCATAACTTCCTCAATTACAACAGCTGCATCTTCCACCTGTATGACACTGAAAAAGGAACTTATGTGGATTCCGTCATCATAAAACTCAGAGGAATCACACACAATGGTTTGTAGACGTTCCCAGTCAGAGCTCATTTCAGGAAAGTCACATAGAGCTGATTCATGACATTTCTCTTTGGTAGGCTGCTGCCATTGGTCAAACCCAGACTGACCAGCAATACAGACACTATGGGAATCTTAAGAATCATTATTAATAAGTGGTTGAGCGAGTCTCAATATAGCAAAGAACCAATTGTTTCCTTTCACACTTCTATACTCCATGCTCTTTAATAGTGTATATTTTTTATAGTGTCTTAGATACAATAAATGTTGAAGTTGTTTATGTTCAGTTTACTGTGCAAGTGTGTATAAATAAATCAACTAATACACTCGGTGGGACTCGAACCCAGGTTGTCGAGAGATATGATAAGTGATGCTACCTGTTGAACCACAGGAAACGCCTGCTTTTTGCCTTTTTTTTAAATTATGGTATTTCAACACTAACTAACAAATGCACAGACCTGGTATGACAAGGAAAATAGTAATATAAACATCATATACTTTATTGAAAATAAATAAATTGTATTTTTAACATGACAATTATTTTGAACACACTAATTGCATAAACTCGCCATTTGTGTCCATGCACAGAGATTTGTAGAACTCAGAATCAGTCTGTATAACTGAACCAGGGCTCCAATATTTGTTGTCATTTTTTCACTGTAGTTGACTGAATTTGAATATACCAAGCATTTTACATTGTAATCACATAGGTATAACATGGAACAAACCCACATGTCTGTCCAGTTTGTGAAGCTTCAGCATTTCCTCATGTGGAGGTAGAATTTGTAAGTCAATCTATGGATTCTCTTGTTTATGGAAGGTTTCTGGTCTACAATCAGGTAGCAACCCAGTCTGGACTTCTAAAAGACTCTTTATCTTCTCACATTCCTGCTGGTTGTCGTAAAGTCCTTAGTGGTAGCGGAAAAAAAATCTGAAGCTTTTGATCAAAATTTCCTTAATAACTATAGCTGCATCTTCTACCAATGTGACATTGAACTTAGAGTATGTTTGTTCCTTCATCAGAAAACTCTGATGTATCGCACTCATTGGTTTGTAGATCTTCCCAGGGGAAGGGAAGTCTTATAAAGCTGATAAATGACATTTCTCTTTGGTAAGCTATTGCCCAGACTGATCAGCTATATAGACACTATGAAAATCTTAAGAAGAAGTTGGTGAGCGAGTCTCGGTCTCAATATAGCAAAGAACCAAATGTATCCTTTCACACAGCTATTACTCCATGTAATCAGCTCACGGTTAATAGTTTATTTTTTGCAGTGGCTTAGATATAATAAGTGCTGAAATTGTTTCTGTTTAATATACTGTATAATGTTAGCTTGTTTAAGTAAAGGCAAAAACATACTTGTTTGGACTTGATCCCAGGTCATATACAGAGAAGATTAGTGGCATTACCGAATGAGCCACTGAAGATTCTGACCTGTGCTCTGCTTTTTATTTTTTTATTTTATACCATGTTAACATAACACTAACAGACAAAAAAGCACAGACCTGGTATAACAAGTAACAGTAATATGCACAACATATCCTTTATTGAACAGGAAATAAAAAATGAATGAATAAATTAATAATTATAACATGACAATTACACTGAACACGCTGTAGGCATAAACTCGCCATTTGTGTCCATGCACAGAGACACGTGTATCTCAGAATTAGCCCATATACTTGAACCAGGGCTCCCATGTTTGTTTCAACTTTTTCCCTGTAGTTTACTAAATTTGAATACACCAAGCTTTTTGTATTTTAAATACATCGGTATAACATGAAGGAAATCTCCATGTCTGTCCAGTGTCACAATCGTGGGATTTAGAAGCTGTGTTCCCGGACTGGGCCTTGGACCTGTATTACTTGGCGCAGACACTCGCTGGAGGAGACTTGGCTTGATAAAGTTTCTCCGCATGAGAGGGTGCAGCGAACTGATAGGAGTTTGAGTAATGCAGAAGTAGCGTGGTAGCTTGGAAGCCACTTGGAACGGCTGGATAGCCCTGAGTTGACGTTGGTAGCAGGGAAGCTACGTGGAGCGGCTGGATAGCCGTGGGTAGATGTTGGTAGCTGGGTGGCTACGTGGAGTGGCTGGATAGCCATGGGTAGACGATGGTAGCTTAGTGGCTACGTGGAGCGGCTGGATAGCCGTGGGTAGATGTTGGTAGCTGGGTGGCAACGTGGAGCGTCTGGGTAGACGTTGGTAGCTGGGTGGCTACGTGGAGCGGCTGGATAGCCGTGGGTAAATGTTGGTAGCTGGGTGGCTGCGTGGAGTGGCTCGATAGCCGTGGATAAACGTTGGTAGCTGGGTGGCTGCATGGAGCGGCTGGATAGCCGTGGGTAGACGTTGGTTGCTGGGTGGCTACGTGGAGTGGCTGGAAATCCGTGGGTAGACGTTGGTAGCTGAGTGGCTACGTGGAGTGGCTGGATAGCCGTGGGTAGATGTTGGTTGCTGGGTGGCTACGTGGAGCATCTGGATAGCTGTGGGTAGACGTTGGTAGCTGGATGGCTATGTGGAGCGGCTGGATAGCCGTGGATAAACGTTGGTAGCTGGGTGGCTGCGTGGAGCGGCTGGATAGCCGTGGGTAGACGTTGGTAGCTGGGTGGCTACGTGGAGCGGCTGGATAGCCGTGGGTAGACGTTGGTAGCTGGGTGGCTACATGGAGTGGCTGGATAGCCGTGGGTAGACGTTGGTAGCTCGGTGGCTACGTGGAGCGGCTGGATAGCCGTGGGTAGACGTTGGTAGCTGGGTGGCTACGAGGAGTGCAGTGGGAAGGCTCACTTAGCTAGACTAAGAAACTAGTTGCACTTGCAACTAGTGATGTGCAGTCTCGGTTCTACTCGGTTCCGTTTGGATTTTTTTACCGAATCTTATTGGGTATCAGCTGTCATGAGTTTTGGATAGCCAATAAGATTCGGTAATAAAAACTGAACGGACCCGAGTAGAACCGAGCCTGTACATCCCTACTTGAAACTTGTGTCTGCATTGGGGATCCTTTTATAGTGGATGCTGGAAGCTGACAGGCTAAGAGAGAAGGAGAAGACTCCTCATTATTGGTACTGGAGTCACATAGGCAATCCAAGATGGCCACGCCCATGGACCAGAGGACTGCGCTTCAGCGGGCACCAGCGATCAGCAGGAGCCGGCGTCGGAGCAACACAGCAGCGGGACACTCCAGAGGACAACAGCGGAGACTGCCCAGAGAGAGGAGGAAGCAGTGTACAGCGCGGAAGCCGGAAGACAGCGCGGGTCAGCGCCCGCAAAGGTAAGCGACGGGGTCTGATTTTGGGGTCTCCAGAGAGGCATGTAACATCCAGCTTGAGATGCTTCCATTTTTCCTCTTGCGGAGGTAAAATTGATAAGTCAATATTTGGATTTTCTTGATTGTAGTGGTAACAATACCCCAGGTGCAGTCTGTAGAATTCTTCTTTTCCAAAAATTTGCGGAATTTGGAGAAGTAATCTTCTATCTCCTTTTTATAACCACATTTATTGAATTTTTCAGGTGTACAATCAGGTAGCAGCCCAGTCTGGCGTTGTAAAAGGATCTTTATCTTCTCACAATTCTAAATTTGAATACACCAAGCTTTTTGTATTTTAAATACATCGGTATAACATGAAGGAAATCTCCATGTCTGTCCATTGTCACAATCATGGGATTTAGAAGCTGTGTTCCCAGACTGGGCCTTGGACCTGTATTACTTGGTGGAGACACTCGCTGGAGGAGACTTGGCTTGATAAAGTTTCTCCGCATGAGAGGGTGCAGCGAACTGATAGGAGTTTGAGCAATGCAGAAGTAGTGTGGTAGCTTGGAAGCCACTTGGAATGGCTGGAGAGCCCTGAGTTGACGGTGGTAGCTGGGAAGCTACGTGGAGTGGCTGGATAGCCGTGGGTAGATGTTGGTAGCTGGGAGGCTACGTGGAGTGGCAGGATAGCCATGGGTAGACATTGGTATCTTAGTGGCTACGTGGAGCGGCTGGATAGCCGTGGGTAGATGTTGGTAGGTGGGTGGCTACGTGGAGTGTCTGGGTAGACGTTGGTAGCTGGGTGGCTACGTGGAGCGGCTGGATAGCCGTGGGTAAACGTTGGAAGCTGGGTGGCTGCGTGGAGCAGCTGGATAGCCGTGGGTAAACGTTGGTAGCTGGGTGGCTGCATGGAGCGGCTGGATAGCCGTGGGTAGATGTTGGTAGGTGGGTGGCTACGTGGAGTGGCTGGACAGCCGTGGGTAGACGTTGGTAGCTGGGTGGCTACGTGGAGCGGCTGGATAGCCGTGGGTAGACGTTGGTAGCTGGGTCGCAATGCGGAGCGGCTGGATAGCCATGTGTAAACGTTGGTAGCTGGGTGGCTGCGTGGAGCGGCTGGATAGCCGTGGGTAAACGTTGGTAGCTGGGTGGCTGCGTGGAGCAGCTGGATAGCCGTGGGCAAACGTTGGTAACTGGGTGGCTGCATGGAGCGGCTGTATAGCCGTGGGTAAATGTTGGTAGGTGGGAAGCTACGTGGAGTGGCTGGACAGCCGTGGGTAGACGTTGGTAGCTGGGTGGCTACGTGGAGCGGCTTGATAGCCGTGGGTAGACGTTGGTAGCTGGGTGGCTATGCGGAGCGGCTGGATAGCCGTGTGTAAACGATGCTAGCTGGGTGGCTGCGTGGAGCGGCTGGATAGCCATGGGTAAGCGTTGGTAGCTGGGTGGCTGCGTGGAGCGGCTGGATAGCCGTGGGTAGACGTTGGTAGCTGGGTGGCTACTTGAGCGGCTGGATGGCCGTGGGTAGATGTTGGTAGGTGGGTGGCTACGTGGAGTGGCTGGACAGCCGTGGGTAGATGTTCGTAGCTGGGTGGCTACGTGGAGCAGCTGGATAGCCGTGGGTAGACGTTGGTAGCTGGGTGGCTATGCGGAGTGGCTGGATAGCCGTGTGTAAACGTTGGTAGCTGGGTGGCTGCGTGGAGCGGCTGGATAGCCGTGGGTAGACATTGGTAGCTGGGTGGCTACGTGGAGCGGCTGGATAGCCGTGGGTAGACTTTGGTTGCTGGGTGGCTACATGGAGTGGCTGGATAGCTGTGGGTAGACGTTGTTAGCTGGGTGGCTACGTGGAGCGGCTGGATAGCCTTGGGTAGATGTTGGTGGCTGGGTGGCTTCGTGGAGCATCTGGATAGCCGTGGGTAGATGGTAGCTGGGTGGCTATGCGGTGCGGCTGGATAGCCGTGGGTAAACGTTGGTAGCTGGGTGGCTGCGTGGAGAGGCTGGATAGCCATGGGTAGATGTTGGTAGCTGGGTGGCTACGTGGAGCGGCTGGATAGCCATGGGTAGACGTTGGTAGCTGGGTGGCTACATGGATCGGCTGGATATCCGTGGGTAGACGTTGGTAGCTGGGTGGCTACGTGGAGCGGCTTGATAGCCGTTGGTAGACGTTGGTAGCTGGGTGGCTACGTGGAGTGCAGTGGGAAGGCTCACTTAGCTAGACTAAGAAACTAGTTGCACTTGCAACTTGTGTCAGCATTGGGGATCCTTTTATATTGGATGCTGGAAGCTGACAGGCTGAGAGAGAAGGAGAAGACTCCTCATTGTTGGTAGTGGAGTCACATGGGCAATCCAAGATGGCCGCGCCCATGGACAAGAGGACTGCGCTTCAGCGGGGAGCAGCGATCAGCAGGAGCTGGCATTGGATGAACACAGCAGCGGGACACTCCAGCGGACAACAGCGGAGAACGCCCAGAGAGAGGAGGAAGCAGTGTACAGCGCGGAAGCCGGAAGACAGCGCGGGTCAGCGCCCGCAAAGGTAAGCGACGGGGTCTGATTCTGGGGTCTCCAGAGAGGCATGTAACATCCAGCTTGAGATGCTTCAGTGTTTCCTCTTGCGGAGGTAAAATTGATAAGTCAATATTTGGATTTTCTTGATTGTAGTGGTAACAATACCCCAGGTGCAGTCTGTAGAATTCTTCTTTTCCAAAAATGTTTGGAATTTGGAGAAGTAATCTTCTATCTCCTTCCTATAAAGACATTTATTGAAGTTTTCAGGTGTACAATCAGGTAGCAGCCCAGTCTGGCCTTGTAAAAGGCTCTTTATCTTCTCACATTCTTGCTGGTTGTAGTAAAGTTTTTGATGGTTGCAGCAAAAAAATCTGAAGCTTTGGATCATAACTTCCTCAATTACAACAGCTGCATCTTCCACCTGTATGACATTGAAAAAGGAACTTATGTGGATTCCGTCATCATAAAACTCAGAGGAATCACACACAATGGTTTGTAGACGTTCCCAGTCAGAGCTCATTTCAGGAAAGTCATATAGAGCTGATTCATGACATTTCTCTTTGGTAGGCTGCTGCCATTGGTCAAACCCAGACTGACCAGCAATACAGACACTATGGGAATCTTAAGAATCATTATTAATAAGTGGTTGAGCGAGTCTCAATATAGCAAAGAACCAATTGTTTCCTTTCACACTTCTATACTCCATGCTCTTTAATAGTGTATATTTTTTATAGTGTCTTAGATACAATAAATGTTGAAGTTGTTTATGTTCAGTTTACTGTGCAAGTGTGTATAAATAAATCAACTAATACACTCGGTGGGACTCGAACCCAGGTTGTCGAGAGATATGATAAGTGATGCTACCTGTTGAACCACAGGAAACGCCTGCTTTTTGCCTTTTTTTTAAATTATGGTATTTCAACACTAACTAACAAATGCACAGACCTGGTATGACAAGGAAAATAGTAATATAAACATCATATACTTTATTGAAAATAAATAAATTGTATTTTTAACATGACAATTATTTTGAACACACTAATTGCATAAACTCGCCATTTGTGTCCATGCACAGAGATTTGTAGAACTCAGAATCAGTCTGTATAACTGAACCAGGGCTCCAATATTTGTTGTCATTTTTTCACTGTAGTTGACTGAATTTGAATATACCAAGCATTTTACATTGTAATCACATAGGTATAACATGGAACAAACCCACATGTCTGTCCAGTTTGTGAAGCTTCAGCATTTCCTCATGTGGAGGTAGAATTTGTAAGTCAATCTATGGATTCTCTTGTTTATGGAAGGTTTCTGGTCTACAATCAGGTAGCAACCCAGTCTGGACTTCTAAAAGACTCTTTATCTTCTCACATTCCTGCTGGTTGTCGTAAAGTCCTTAGTGGTAGCGGAAAAAAAATCTGAAGCTTTTGATCAAAATTTCCTTAATAACTATAGCTGCATCTTCTACCAATGTGACATTGAACTTAGAGTATGTTTGTTCCTTCATCAGAAAACTCTGATGTATCGCACTCATTGGTTTGTAGATCTTCCCAGGGGAAGGGAAGTCTTATAAAGCTGATAAATGACATTTCTCTTTGGTAAGCTATTGCCCAGACTGATCAGCTATATAGACACTATGAAAATCTTAAGAAGAAGTTGGTGAGCGAGTCTCGGTCTCAATATAGCAAAGAACCAAATGTATCCTTTCACACAGCTATTACTCCATGTAATCAGCTCACGGTTAATAGTTTATTTTTTGCAGTGGCTTAGATATAATAAGTGCTGAAATTGTTTCTGTTTAATATACTGTATAATGTTAGCTTGTTTAAGTAAAGGCAAAAACATACTTGTTTGGACTTGATCCCAGGTCATATACAGAGAAGATTAGTGGCATTACCGAATGAGCCACTGAAGATTCTGACCTGTGCTCTGCTTTTTATTTTTTTATTTTATACCATGTTAACATAACACTAACAGACAAAAAAGCACAGACCTGGTATAACAAGTAACAGTAATATGCACAACATATCCTTTATTGAACAGGAAATAAAAAATGAATGAATAAATTAATAATTATAACATGACAATTACACTGAACACGCTGTAGGCATAAACTCGCCATTTGTGTCCATGCACAGAGACACGTGTATCTCAGAATTAGCCCATATACTTGAACCAGGGCTCCCATGTTTGTTTCAACTTTTTCCCTGTAGTTTACTAAATTTGAATACACCAAGCTTTTTGTATTTTAAATACATCGGTATAACATGAAGGAAATCTCCATGTCTGTCCAGTGTCACAATCGTGGGATTTAGAAGCTGTGTTCCCGGACTGGGCCTTGGACCTGTATTACTTGGCGCAGACACTCGCTGGAGGAGACTTGGCTTGATAAAGTTTCTCCGCATGAGAGGGTGCAGCGAACTGATAGGAGTTTGAGTAATGCAGAAGTAGCGTGGTAGCTTGGAAGCCACTTGGAACGGCTGGATAGCCCTGAGTTGACGTTGGTAGCAGGGAAGCTACGTGGAGCGGCTGGATAGCCGTGGGTAGATGTTGGTAGCTGGGTGGCTACGTGGAGTGGCTGGATAGCCATGGGTAGACGATGGTAGCTTAGTGGCTACGTGGAGCGGCTGGATAGCCGTGGGTAGATGTTGGTAGCTGGGTGGCAACGTGGAGCGTCTGGGTAGACGTTGGTAGCTGGGTGGCTACGTGGAGCGGCTGGATAGCCGTGGGTAAATGTTGGTAGCTGGGTGGCTGCGTGGAGTGGCTCGATAGCCGTGGATAAACGTTGGTAGCTGGGTGGCTGCATGGAGCGGCTGGATAGCCGTGGGTAGACGTTGGTTGCTGGGTGGCTACGTGGAGTGGCTGGAAATCCGTGGGTAGACGTTGGTAGCTGAGTGGCTACGTGGAGTGGCTGGATAGCCGTGGGTAGATGTTGGTGGCTGGGTGGCTACGTGGAGCATCTGGATAGCTGTGGGTAGACGTTGGTAGCTGGATGGCTATGTGGAGCGGCTGGATAGCCGTGGATAAACGTTGGTAGCTGGGTGGCTGCGTGGAGCGGCTGGATAGCCGTGGGTAGACGTTGGTAGCTGGGTGGCTACGTGGAGCGGCTGGATAGCCGTGGGTAGACGTTGGTAGCTGGGTGGCTACATGGAGTGGCTGGATAGCCGTGGGTAGACGTTGGTAGCTCGGTGGCTACGTGGAGCGGCTGGATAGCCGTGGGTAGACGTTGGTAGCTGGGTGGCTACGAGGAGTGCAGTGGGAAGGCTCACTTAGCTAGACTAAGAAACTAGTTGCACTTGCAACTAGTGATGTGCAGTCTCGGTTCTACTCGGTTCCGTTCGGATTTTTTTACCGAATCTTATTGGGTATCAGCTGTCATGAGTTTTGGATAGCCAATAAGATTCGGTAATAAAAACTGAACGGACCCGAGTAGAACCGAGCCTGTACATCCCTACTTGAAACTTGTGTCTGCATTGGGGATCCTTTTATAGTGGATGCTGGAAGCTGACAGGCTAAGAGAGAAGGAGAAGACTCCTCATTATTGGTACTGGAGTCACATGGGCAATCCAAGATGGCCACGCCCATGGACCAGAGGACTGCGCTTCAGCGGGCACCAGCGATCAGCAGGAGCCGGCGTCGGAGCAACACAGCAGCAGGACACTCCAGAGGACAACAGCGGAGACTGCCCAGAGAGAGGAGGAAGCAGTGTACAGCGCGGAAGCCGGAAGACAGCGCGGGTCAGCGCCCGCAAAGGTAAGCGACGGGGTCTGATTCTGGGGTCTCCAGAGAGGCATGTAACATCCAGCTTGAGATGCTTCCGTTTTTCCTCTTGCGGAGGTAAAATTGATAAGTCAATATTTGGATTTTCTTGATTGTAGTGGTAACAATACCCCAGGTGCAGTCTGTAGAATTCTTCTTTTCCAAAAATTTGCGGAATTTGGAGAAGTAATCTTCTATCTCCTTTTTATAACCACATTTATTGAATTTTTCAGGTGTACAATCAGGTAGCAGCCCAGTCTGGCGTTGTAAAAGGATCTTTATCTTCTCACAATTCTAAATTTGAATACACCAAGCTTTTTGTATTTTAAATACATCGGTATAACATGAAGGAAATCTCCATGTCTGTCCATTGTCACAATCATGGGATTTAGAAGCTGTGTTCCCAGACTGGGCCTTGGACCTGTATTACTTGGTGGAGACACTCGCTGGAGGAGACTTGGCTTGATAAAGTTTCTCCGCATGAGAGGGTGCAGCGAACTGATAGGAGTTTGAGTAATGCAGAAGTAGTGTGGTAGCTTGGAAGCCACTTGGAATGGCTGGAGAGCCCTGAGTTGACGGTGGTAGCTGGGAAGCTACGTGGAGTGGCTGGATAGCCGTGGGTAGATGTTGGTAGCTGGGAGGCTACGTGGAGTGGCAGGATAGCCATGGGTAGACATTGGTATCTTAGTGGCTACGTGGAGCGGCTGGATAGCCGTGGGTAGATGTTGGTAGGTGGGTGGCTACGTGGAGCGTCTGGGTAGACGTTGGTAGCTGGGTGGCTACGTGGAGCGGCTGGATAGCCGTGGGTAAACGTTGGAAGCTGGGTGGCTGCGTGGAGCAGCTGGATAGCCGTGGGTAAACGTTGGTAGCTGGGTGGCTGCATGGAGCGGCTGGATAGCCGTGGGTAGATGTTGGTAGGTGGGTGGCTACGTGGAGTGGCTGGACAGCAGTGGGTAGACGTTGGTAGCTGGGTGGCTACGTGGAGCGGCTGGATAGCCGTGGGTAGACGTTGGTAGCTGGGTCGCAATGCGGAGTGGCTGGATAGCCGTGTGTAAACGTTGGTAGCTGGGTGGCTGCGTGGAGCGGCTGGATAGCCGTGGGTAAACGTTGGTAGCTGGGTGGCTGCGTGGAGCAGCTGGATAGCCGTGGGCAAACGTTGGTAACTGGGTGGCTGCATGGAGCGGCTGTATAGCCGTGGGTAAATGTTGGTAGGTGGGAAGCTACGTGGAGTGGCTGGACAGCCGTGGGTAGACATTGGTAGCTGGGTGGCTACGTGGAGCGGCTTGATAGCCGTGGGTAGACGTTGGTAGCTGGGTGGCTATGCGGAGCGGCTGGATAGCCGTGTGTAAACGTTGCTAGCTGGGTGGCTGCGTGGAGCGGCTGGATAGCCATGGGTAAGCGTTGGTAGCTGGGTGGCTGCGTGGAGCGGCTGGATAGCCGTGGGTAGACGTTGGTAGCTGGGTGGAACTTGAGCGGCTGGATGGCCGTGGGTAGATGTTGGTAGGTGGGTGGCTACGTGGAGTGGCTGGACAGCCGTGGGTAGATGTTCGTAGCTGGGTGGCTACGTGGAGCAGCTGGATAGCCGTGGGTAGACGTTGGTAGCTGGGTGGCTATGCGGAGTGGCTGGATAGCCGTGTGTAAACGTTGGTAGCTGGGTGGCTGCGTGGAGCGGCTGGATAGCCGTGGGTAGACATTGGTAGCTGGGTGGCTACGTGGAGCGGCTGGATAGCCGTGGGTAGACTTTGGTTGCTGGGTGGCTACATGGAGTGGCTGGATAGCCGTGGGTAGACGTTGGTAGCTGGGTGGCTACGTGGAGCGGCTGGATAGCCTTGGGTAGATGTTGGTGGCTGGGTGGCTTCGTGGAGCATCTGGATAGCCGTGGGTAGATGGTAGCTGGGTGGCTATGCGGTGCGGCTGGATAGCCGTGGGTAAACGTTGGTAGCTGGGTGGCTGCGTGGAGAGGCTGGATAGCCATGGGTAGATGTTGGTAGCTGGGTGGCTACGTGGAGCGGCTGGATAGCCATGGGTAGACGTTGGTAGCTGGGTGGCTACATGGAGTGGCTGGATATCCGTGGGTAGACGTTGGTAGCTGGGTGGCTACGTGGAGCGGCTTGATAGCCGTTGGTAGACGTTGGTAGCTGGGTGGCTACGTGGAGTGCAGTGGGAAGGCTCACTTAGCTAGACTAAGAAACTAGTTGCACTTGCAACTTGTGTCAGCATTGGGGATCCTTTTATATTGGATGCTGGAAGCTGACAGGCTGAGAGAGAAGGAGAAGACTCCTCATTGTTGGTAGTGGAGTCACATGGGCAATCCAAGATGGCTGCGCCCATGGACAAGAGGACTGCGCTTCAGCGGGGAGCAGCGATCAGCAGGAGCTGGCATTGGATGAACACAGCAGCGGGACACTCCAGCGGACAACAGCGGAGAACGCCCAGAGAGAGGAGGAAGCAGTGTACAGCGCGGAAGCCGGAAGACAGCGCGGGTCAGCGCCCGCAAAGGTAAGCGACGGGGTCTGATTCTGGGGTCTCCAGAGAGGCATGTAACATCCAGCTTGAGATGCTTCAGTGTTTCCTCTTGCGGAGGTAAAATTGATAAGTCAATATTTGGATTTTCTTGATTGTAGTGGTAACAATACCCCAGGTGCAGTCTGTAGAATTCTTCTTTTCCAAAAATTTGGGGAATTTGGAGAAGTAATCTTCTATCTCCTTCCTATAAAGACATTTATTGAATTTTTCAGGTGTACAATCAGGTAGCAGCCCTGTCTGGCCTTGTAAAAGGCTCTTTATCTTCTCACATTCTTGCTGGTTGTAGTAAAGTTTTTGATGGTTGCAGCAAAAAAATCTGAAGCTTTGCATCATAACTTCCTCAATTACAACAGCTGCATCTTCTACCTGTATGACATTGAAAAAGGAACTTATGTGGATTCCGTCATCAAAAAACTCAGAGGAATCACACACAATGGTTTGTAGACGTTCCCAGTCAGAGCTCATTTTCAGGAAAGTCACATAGAGCTGATTCATGACATTTCTCTTTGGTAGGCTGCTGCCATTGGTCAAACCCAGACTGACCAGCAATACAGACACTATGGGAATCTTAAGAATCATTATTAATAAGTGGTTGAGCGAGTCTCAATATAGCAAAGAACCAATTGTTTCCTTTCACACTTCTATACTCCATGCTCTTTAATAGTGTATATTTTTTATAGTGTCTTAGATACAATAAATGTTGAAGTTGTTTATGTTCAGTTTACTGTGCAAGTGTGTATAAATAAAACAACTAATACACTCGGTGGGACTCGAACCCAGGTTGTCTAGAGATATAATCAGCGACACTACCTGTTGAGCCACAGGAAATGCCAGCATTTTGCCTTTTTTTTAAGCTATGGTATTTCAACACTAACTAGCAAAAGCACAGACCTGGTATGACAAGGAAAATAGTAATATAAACAACATATACTTTATTGAAAATAAATAAATTATATTTTTAACATGACATTTATTTTGAACACACTAATTGCATAAACTCGCCATTTGTGTCCATGCACAGAGATTTGTAGAACTCAAAATCAGTCCGTATAACTGAACCAGGGCTCCAATATTTGTTGACATTTTTTCACTGTAGTTGACTGAATTTGAATATACCAAGCATTTTACATTGTAATCACATAGGTATAACATGGAACAAACCCACATGTCTGTCCAGTTTGTGAAGCTTCAGCATTTCCTCATGTGGAGGTAGAATTGGTAAGTCAATCTATGGATTCTCTTGTTTATGGAAGGTTTCTGGTCTACAATCAGGTAGCAACCCAGTCTGGACTTCTAAAAGATTCTTTATCTTCTCACATTCCTGCTGGTTGTCGTAAAGTCCTTAGTGGTAGCGGAAAAAAAATCTGAAGCTTTTGATCAATATTTCTTTAATAACTATAGCTGCATCTTCTACCAATGTGACATTGAACTTAGAGTATGTTTGTTCCTTCATCAGAAAACTCTGATGTATCACACTCATTGGTTTGTAGATGTTCCCAGGGGAAGGGAAGTCTTATAAAGCTGATAAATGACATTTCTCTTTGGTAAGCTATTGCCCAGACTGATCAGCTATATAGACACTATGAAAATCTTAAGAAGAAGTTGGTGAGCGAGTCTCGGTCTCAATATAGCAAAGAACCAAATGTATCCTTTCACACAGCTATTACTCCATGTAATCAGCTCACTGTTAATAGTTTATTTTTTGCAGTGGCTTAGATATAATAAATGCTGAAATTGTTTCCGTTTAATATACTGTATAGTGTTAGCTTGTTTAAGTAAAGGCAATAACATACTTGTTTGGACTTGATCCCAGGTCATATGCAGAGAAGATTAGTGGCATTACCGAATGAGCCACTGAAGATTCTGACCTGTGCTCTGCTTTTTATTTTTTTATTTTATACCATGTTAACATAACACTAACAGACAAAAAAGCACAGACCTGGTATAACAAGTATCTTAGTAATATACACAACATATCCTTTATTGAACTGGAAATAAATAATGAATGAATAAATTAATAATTATAACATGACAATTACACTGAACACGCTGTAGGCATAAACTCGCCATTTGTGTCCATGCACAGAGAAACATGTATCTCAGAATTAGCCCATATACTTGAACCAGGGCTCCCATGTTTGTTTCAACTTTTTCCCTGTAGTTTACTAAATTTGAATACACCAAGCTTTTTGTATTTTAAATACATCGGTATAACATGAAGGAAATCTCCATGTCTGTCCAGTGTCACAATTGTGGGATTTAGAAGCTGTGTTCCCGGACTGGGCCTTGGACCTGTATTACTTGGCGCAGACACTCGCTGGAGGAGACTTGGCTTGATAAAGTTTCTCCGCATGAGAGGGTACAGTGAACTGATAGGAGTTTGAGTAATGCAGAAGAAGCGTGGTAGCTTGGAAGCCACTTGGAACGGCTGGATAGCCCTGAGTTGACGTTGGTAGCTGGGAAGCTACAGGGAGCGGCTGGATAGCCGTGGGTTGATGTTGGTAGCTGGGTGGCTACGTGGAGTGGCTGGATAGCCGTGGGTAGAAGTTGGAAGCTGAGTGGCTATGTGGAGTGGCTGGATAGCCGTGGGTAGATGTTGGTAGCTGGGAGGCTACGTGGAGTGTCTGGATAGCTGTGGGTAGATGTTGGTAGCTGGGTGGCTACGTGGAGCGGCTGGATAGCCATGGGTAGACATTGGTAGCTGAGTGGCTACGTGGAGCGGCTGGATAGCCGTGGGTAGATGTTGGTAGCTGGGTGGCTATGTGGAGCGTCTGGGTAGACGTTGGTAGCTGGGTGGCTACGTGGAGCGGCTGGATAGCCATGGATAAACGTTGGTAGCTGGGTGGCTGCGTGGAGCGGCTGGATAGCCGTGGGTAGACGTTGGTAGCTGGGTGGCTACGTGGAGCGGCTGGATAGCCGTGGGTAGACGTTGGTAGCTGGGTGGCTACCTGGAGCGGCAGGATAGCCGTGGGTAGACGTTGGTAGCTGGGTGGCTACATGGAGCGGCTGGATAGCCTTGGGTAGATGTTGGTGGCTGGGTGGCTACGTGGAGCGTCTGGATAGCCGTTGGTAGACGTTGGTAGCTGGGTGGCTATGCGGAGCGGCTGGATAGCCGTGGGTAAACGTTGGTAGCTGGGTGTCTGCGTGGAGCGGCTTGATAGCCATGGGTAGACGTTGGTAGCTGGGTGGCTACATGGAGCAGCTGGATAGCTGTGGGTAGACGTTGATAGCTGGGTGGCTACATGTAGCGGCTGGATATCCGTGGGTAGACGTTGGTAGCTGGGTGGCTACATGGAGCGGCTGGATAGCCGTGGGTAGACGTTGGTAGCTGGGTGGCTTCGTGGAGTGCAGTGGGAAGGCTCACTTAGCTAGACTAAGAAACTAGTTGCACTTGCAACTTGTGTCAGCATTGGGGATCCTTTTATAGTGGATGCTGGAAGCTGACAGGCTGAGAGAGAAGGAGAAGACTCCTTACTGTTGGTAGTGGAGTCACATGGGCAATCCAAGATGGCCACACCCATGGACCAGAGGACTGCGCTTCAGCGGGGACCAGCGATCAGCAGGAGCCGGCATCGGAGCAACACAGCAGTGGGACACTCCAGAGGACAACAGCGGAGACCGCCCAGAGAGAGGAGGAAGCAGTGTACAGCGCGGAAGCCGGAAAATAGCGCGGGTCAGCGCCCGCAAAGGTAAGCGATGGGGTCTGATTCTGGGGTCTCCAGAGAGGCATGTAACATCCAGCTTGTGATGCTTCAGTGTTTCCTCTTGCGGAGGTAAAATTGATAAGTCAATATTTGGATTTTCTTGATTGTAGTGGTAACAATACCCCAGGTGCAGTCTGTAGAATTCTTCTTTTCCAAAAATTTGGGGAATTTGGAGAAGTAATCTTCTATCTCCTTCCTATAAAGACATTTATTGAATTTTTCAGGTGTACAATCAGGTAGCAGCCCAGTCTGGCCTTGTAAAAGGCTCTTTATCTTCTCACATTCTTGCTAGTTGTAGTAAAGTTTTTGATGGTTGCAGCAAAAAAATCTGAAGCTTTGGATCATAACTTCCTCAATTACAACAGCTGCATCTTCCACCTGTATGACATTGAAAAAGGAACTTATGTGGATTCCGTCATCAAAAAACTCAGAGGAATCACACACAATGGTTTGTAGACGTTCCCAGTCAGAGCTCATTTTCAGGAAAGTCACATAGAGCTGATTCATGACATTTCTCTTTGGTAGGCTGCTGCCTTTGGTCAAACCCAGACTGACCAGCAATACAGACACTATGGGAATCTTAAGAATCATTATTAATAAGTGGTTGAGCGAGTCTCAATATAGCAAAGAACCAATTGTTTCCTTTCACACTTCTATACTCCATGCTCTTTAATAGTGTACATTTTTTATAGTGTCTTAGATACAATAAATGTTGAAGTTGTTTATGTTCAGTTTACTGTGCAAGTGTGTATAAATAAAACAACTAATACACTTGGTGGGACTCGAACCAAGGTTGTCTAGCCACTCAAGATTCTGACCTGTGCTCTGCTTTTTATTTTTTTATTTTATACCATGCTAACATAACACTAACAGACAAAAAAGCACAGACCTGGTATAACAAGTAACTTAGTAATATACACAACATATCCTTTATTGAACAGGAAATAAAAAATGAATGAATAAATTAATAATTATAACATGACAATTACACTGAACACGCTGTAGGCATAAACTCGCCATTTGTGTCCATGCACAGAGACACGTGTATCTCAGAATTAGCCCATATACTTGAACCAGGGCTCCCATGTTTGTTTCAACTTTTTCCCTGTAGTTTACTAAATTTGAATACACCAAGCTTTTTGTATTTTAAATACATCGGTATAACATGAAGGAAATCTCCATGTCTGTCCAGTGTCACAATCGTGGGATTTAGAAGCTGTGTTCCCAGACTGGGCCTTGGACCTGTATTACTTGGCGCAGACACTCGCTGGAGGAGACTTGGCTTGATAAAGTTTCTCCGCATGAGAGGGTACAGCGAACTGATAGGAGTTTGAGTAATGCAGAAGAAGCGTGGTAGCTTGGAAGCCACTTGGAACGGCTGGATAGCCCTGAGTTGACTTTGGTAGCTGGGAAGCTACGGGGAGTGGCTGGATAGCCGTGGGTTGATGTTGGCAGCTGGGTGGCTACGTGGAGTGGCTGGATAGCCGTGGGTAGACATTGGAAGCTGAGTGGCTACGTGGAGTGGCTGGATAGCCGTGGGTAGATGTTGGTAGCTGGGAGGCTACGTAGAGCGTCTGGATAGCCGTGGGTAGATGTTGGTAGCTGGGTGGCTACGTGGAGTGGCTGGATAGCCATGGGTAGACGTTGGTAGCTGAGTGGCTACGTGGAGCGGCTGGATAGCCGTGGGTAGATGTTGGTAGCTGGGTGGCTATGTGGAGCGTCTGGGTAGACGTTGGTAGCTGGGTGGCTATGTGGAGCGGCTGGATAGCCGTGGGTAAACGTTGGTAGCTCGGTGGCTGCGTGGAGCAGCTGGATAGCCGTGGGTAAATGTTGGTAGCTGGGTGGCTGCGTGGAGCGGCTGGATTGTCGTGGGTAGACGTTGGTAGCTGAGTGGCTATGTGGAGCGGCTGGATAGCCGTGGGTAGATGTTGGTAGCTGGGTGGCTATGTGGAGCATCTGGGTAGACGTTGGTAGCTGGGTGGCTATGTGGAGCGGCTGGATAGCCGTGGGTAAACGTTGGTAGCTCGGTGGCTGCGTGGAGCAGCTGGATAGCCGTGGGTAAATGTTGGTAGCTGGGTGGCTGCGTGGAGCGGCTGGATAGTCGTGGGTAGACGTTGGTAGCTGAGTGGCTACGTGGAGCGGCTGGATAGCCGTGGGTAGATGTCGGTAGCTGGGTGGCTATGTGGAGAGTCTGGGTAGATGTTGGTAGCTGGGTGGCTACGTGGAGCGGCTGGATAGCCGTGGGTAAATGTTGGTAGCTGGGTGGCTGCGTGGAGCGGCTGGATAGCCGTGGGTAGATGTTGGTAGCTGGGTGGCTACGTGGAGCGGCTGGATAGCCATGGGTAGACGTTGGTAGCTGGGTGGCTACATGGAGCAGCTGGATAGCCGTGGGTAGACGTTGGTAGCTGGGTGGCTACGTGGAGCGGCTGGATAGCCTTGGGTAGATGTTGGAGGCTGGGTGGCTACGTGGAGCGTCTGGATAGCCGTGGGTAGACGTTGGTAGCTGAGTGGCTATGCGGAGCGGCTGGATAGCCGTGGGTAGACGTTGGTAGCTGAGTGGCTACGTGGAGTGGTTGGATAGCTGTGGGTAGATGTTGGTAGCTGGTTGGCTACGTGGAGCGTCTGGATAGCCGAGGGTAGATGTTGGTAGCTGGGTGGCTACGTGGAGCGGCTGGACAGCCATGGGTAGACGTTGGTAGCTGGGTGGCTACGTGGAGAGGCTGGATAGCCGTGGGTAGATGTTGGTAGCTGGGTGGCTACGTGGAGAGTCTGGGTAGATGTTGGTAGCTGGGTGGCTACGTGGAGCATCTGGATAGCCGTGGGTAGATGTTGGTAGCTGGGTGGCTACGTGGAGCGGCTGGATAGCCTTGGGTAGACGTTGTTAGCTGAGTGGCTACGTGGAGCGGCTGGATAGCCGTGGGTAGATGTTGGTAGTTGGGTGGCTACTTAGAGCGTCTGTGTAGATGTTGGTGGCTGGGTGGCTACGTGGAGGGTCTGGATAGCCGTGGGTAGACGCTGGTAGCTGGGTTTCTATGCGGAGCGCCTGGATAGCCGAGGGTAAACGTTGGTAGCTGGGTGGCTGCGTGGAGTGGCTGGATAGCCATGGGTAGTCGTTGGTAGCTGGGTGGCTACGTGGAGCGGCTGGATAGCCGTGGGTAGACGTTGGTAGCTGGGTGGCTACATGGAGCGGCTGGATAGCCGTGGGTAGACGTTGGTAGCTGGGTGGCTACGTGGAGCGGCTGCATAGCCGTGGGTAGACGTTGGTAGCTGGGTGGCTACGTGGAGTGCAGTGGGAAGGCTCACTTAGCTAGACTAAGAAACTAGTTGCACTTGCAACTTGTGTCAGCATTGGGGATCCTGTTATAGTGGATGCTGTAAGCTGACAGGCTGACAGAGAAGGAGAAGACTCCTCATTGTTGGTAGTGGAGTCACATGGGCAATCCAAGATGGCCGCACCCTTGGACCAGAGGACTGCGCTTCAGCGGGGACCAGCGATCAGCAGGAGCCGGCGTCGGAGCAACACAGCAGTGGGACACTCCAGAGGACAACAGCGGAGACCGCCCAGAGTGAGGAGGAAGCAGTGCACAGCGCGGAAGCCGGAAGTCAGCGCCCGCAAAGGTAAGCGATGGGGTCTGATTCTGGGGTCTCCAGAGAGGCATGTAACATCCAGCTTGTGATGCTTCAGTGTTTCCTCTTGCAGAGGTAAAATTGATAAGTCAATATTTGGATTTTCTTGATTGTAGTGGTAACAATACCCCAAGTGCAGTCTGTAGAATTCTTCTTTTCCAAAAATTTGGGGAATTTGGAGAAGTAATCTTCTATCTCCTTCCTATAAAGACATTTATTGAATTTTTCAGGTGTACAATCAGGTAGCAGCCCAGTCTGGCCTTGTAAAAGTCTCTTTATCTTCTCACATTCTTGCTGGTTGTAGTAAAGTTTTTGATGGTTGCAGCAAAAAAATCTGAAGCTTTGGATCATAACTTCCTCAATTACAACAGCTGCATCTTCCACCTGTATGACATTGAAAAAGGAACTTATGTGGATTCCGTCATCAAAAAACTCAGAGGAATCACACACAATGGTTTGTAGACGTTCCCAGTCAGAGCTCATTTTCAGGAAAGTCACATAGAGCTGATTCATGACATTTCTCTTTGGTAGGCTGCTGCCATTGGTCAAACCCAGACTGACCAGCAATACAGACACTATGGGAATCTTAAGAATCATTATTAATAAGTGGTTGAGCGAGTCTCAATATAGCAAAGAACCAATTGTTTCCTTTCACACTTCTATACTCCATGCTCTTTAATAGTGTATATTTTTTAGAGTGTCTTAGATACAATAAATGTTGAAGTTGTTTATGTTCAGTTTACTGTGCAAGTGTGTATAAGTAAAACAACTAATACACTTGGTGGGACTCAAACCCAGGTTGTCTAGAGATATGATCAGTGACGCTACCTGTTGAACCACAGGAAATGCCAGCATTTTTGCGGTTTTTTTTAAGCTATGGTATTTCAACACTAACTAACAAAAGCACAGACCTGGTATGACAAGGAAAATAGTAATATAAACAACATATACTTTATTGAAAATAAATAAATTATATTTTTAACATGACAATTATTTTGAACACACTAATTGCATAAACTCGCCATTTGTGTCCATGCACAGAGATTTGTAGAACTCAGAATCAGTCCGTATAACTGAACCAGGGCTCCAATATTTGTTGACATTTTTTCACTGTAGTTGACGGAATTTGAATATACCAAGCATTTTACATTGTAATCACATAGGTATAACATGGAACAAACTCACATGGCTGTCCAGTTTGTGAAGCTTCAGCATTTCCTCATGTGGAGGTAGAATTGGTAAGTCAATCTATGGATTCTCTGGTTTATGGAAGGTTTCTGGTCTACAATCAGGTAGCAACCCAGTCTGGACTTCTAAAAGACTCTTTATCTTCTCACATTCCTGCTGGTTGTCGTAAAGTCCTTAGTGGTAGCGGAAAAAAAATCTGAAGCTTTTGATCAAAATTTCCTTAATAACTATAGCTGCATCTTCTACCAATGTGACATTGAACTTAGAGTATGTTTGTTCCTTCATCAGAAAACTCTGATGTATCGCACTCATTGGTTTGTAGATGTTCCCAGGGGAAGGGAAGTCTTATAAAGCTGATAAATGACATTTCTCTTTGGTAAGCTATTGCCTAGACTGATCAGCTATATAGACACTATGAAAATCTTAAGAAGAAGTTGGTGAGCGAGTCTCGGTCTCAATATAGCAAAGAACCAAATGTATCCTTTCACACAGCTATTACTCCATGTAATCAGCTCACTGTTAATAGTTTATTTTTTGCAGTGGCTTAGATATAATAAATGCTGAAATTGTTTCCGTTTAATATACTGTATAGTGTTAGCTTGTTTAAGTAAAGGCAATAACATACTTGTTTGGACTTGATCCCAGGTCATATACAGAGAAGATTAGTGGCATTACCGAATGAGCCACTGAAGATTCTGACCTGTGCTCTGCTTTTTATTTTTTTATTTTATACCATGTTAACATAACACTAACAGACAAAAAAGCACAGACCTGGTATAACAAGTAACTTAGTAATATACACAACATATCCTTTATTGAACAGGAAATAAAAAATGAATGCATAAATTAATAATTATAACATGACAATTACACTGAACACGCTGTAGGCATAAACTCGCCATTTGTGTCCATGCACAGAGACACGTGTATCTCAGAATTAGCCCATATACTTGAACCAGGGCTCCCATGTTTGTTTCAACTTTTTCCCTGTAGTTTACTAAATTTGAATACACCAAGCTTTTTGTATTTTAAATACATCGGTATAACATGAAGGAAATCTCCATGTCTGTCCAGTGTCACAATCGTGGGATTTAGAAGCTGTGTTCCCGGACTGGGCCTTGGACCTGTATTACTTGGCGCAGACACTCGCTGGAGGAGACTTGGCTTGATAAAGTTTCTCCGCATGAGAGGGTGCAGCGAACTGATAGGAGTTTGAGTAATGCATAAGTAGCGTGGTAGCTTGGAAGCCACTTGGAACGGCTGGATAGCCCTGAGTTGACATTGGTAGCTGGGAAGCTACGTGGAGCGGCTGGGTAGACGTTGATAGCTGGGTGGCTGCATGGAGTGGCTGGATAGCCGTGGGTAAATGTTGGAAGCTGGGTGGCTGCGTGGAGTGGCTGGATAGCCATGGGTAGACGTTGGTAGCTGGGTGGCTACGTGGAGTGGCTGGATAGCCGTGGGTAGACGTTGGTAGCTGAGTGGCTACGTGGAGTGGCTGGATAGCCGTGGGTAGATGTTGGTGGCTGGGTGGCTACGTGGAGCGTCTGGATAGCCGTGGGTAGACGATGGTAGCTGGGTGGCTATGTGGAGCGGCTGGATAGCCGTAGGTAAACGTTGGTAGCTGGGTGGCTGCGTGGAGCGGCTGGATAGCCAGGGGTAGACGTTGGTAGCTGGTTGGCTACGTGGAGTGGCTGGATAGCCGTGGGTAGACGTTGGTAGCTGGGTGGCTACGTGGAGCGGCTGGATAGCCGTGGGTAGACGTTGGTAGCTGGGTGGCTACATGGAGCGGCTGGATAGCCGTGGGTAGACGTTGGTAGCTGGGTGGCTACGTGGAGCGGCTGGATAGCCATGGGTAGACGTTGGTAGCTGTGTGGCTACGTGGAGTGCAGTGTGAAGGCTCACTTAGCTAGACGAAGAAACTAGTTGCACTTGCAACTTGTGTTAGCATAGGGGATCCTTTTATAGTGGATGCTGGAAGCTGACAGGCTGAGAGAGAAGGAGAAGACTCCTCATTGTTGGTAGTGGAGTCACATGGGCAATCCAAGATGGCCGCGCCCATGGACCAGAGGACTGCGCTTCAGCGGGGACCAGCGATCAGCAGGAGCCGGCATCGGAGCAACACAGCAGCGGGACACTCCAGAGGACAACAGCGGAGACCGCCCAGAGAGAGGAGGAAGCAGTGCACAGCGCGGAAGCCGGAAGACAGCGCGGGTCAGCGCCCGCAAAGGTAAGCGACGGGGTCTGATTCTGGGGTCTCCAGAGAGGCATGTAACATCCAGCTTGTGATGCTTCAATGTTTCCTCTTGCGGAGGTAAAATTGATAAGTCAATATTTGGATTTTCTTTATTGTAGTGGTAACAATACCCCTGGTGCAGTCTGTAGAATTCTTCTTTTCCAAAAATTTGGGAAATTTGGAGAAGTAATCTTCTATCTCCTTCCTATAAAGACATTTATTGAATTTTTCAGGTGTACAATCAGGTAGCTGCCCAGTCTGGCCTTGTAAAAGGCTCTTTGGCCCTCATTCAGAGCCGCACGTTAACAACAGTACGCTCGTTGCGTTCCGATGTTGACTAACCGCGCATGCGTCGGTGTTACACCGCGCATGTGCGTACGGCAGATTGCGAGCTTTTTTTCTCTCGTTCCTAAAATAGCGTACAGGAAGTGACATGTCAAATGTGATTGACAGAACAGGGCGTTTTTGGGTGTTGACGGGGGTGGAGATGAAAAAACGCAGGCGTGGCGAGGCGTTTTTGGGGCGTACATACATTAGCAGATGCGAACGTCAAATGTGTTCGGACCGTCTCATACGTCACTGAAACATCCGCTTTCCCTTCAAAATGCTCGCACAGCTTAGGGTCAGGATTACTCGACCACATTGGCGATGGCCTTCTCCTCCGTCCCGGGACTCCATGATGGTGCAGCGATTAATCGCGGCTAGTCAGTAAAGTAATTAGTGTTGGATTGAAATCCGGCTTGGTATGTGTTTGGAAAGCAGTTTATTGGGATAGCACAAAAGCGTACGCAGGTGGAAATCAGATCTGCTAATGTCATGATTACATAATCAATTAGCGTACATTTTTGGGCTTTTATTTTGGCCACAATTTGGTGGTTATGGCCTATTGTAACAATAATGTCATCATCTTTTAATTAGCTCCCCTTTTTTTTGGTTTACTGTGGAATTTGCATCGCTATGTGTTTTTTTAAACGTTCCTTAAAGAGGCCTTTTTTTTTTAAAAAGAGGGTCAGTTTTTGCGTTTAAGGCCAGGATTAAATGTAACCCATTTGTACAATAATGTCACAATACAATGTCAGTGTTTTGTTTTTAATTTATTGTTTACACACAAACAAATTGGCATAATATTGTATTGCCTTTTTTTGTGGCCAAGATATTTGATCAAAAAAAAAAAAAAACATAACTACTAACATAAGCGTAAATACAAAATTTAAAAACATTTCACAAGAAAGGAGAGGGAAGTTTTGACCAGAAAGGAATATGAGCCAAGCACAGAAGGAAAGTGGGAAAAGTCGCCATTGCTGTCACCGTTTTCTCGCCCGTTTGGCTGGGTGAGGGTGGGCGCCAGACCAGGTCCGGGATGCCATCGGGCTGGCCTGTCCAGAGGCAGATGTTGTGGCCTCTGGACTAGGCACAGGGCTAGGCACATTTGGAGGATTGCCTGATGTTGTGCCAGAGGTGGAGGATCTGGATGTTCCGGCAGGAAGGGAGGTCGGCTCCACCATGTGCTGGCGAACGAGCTGCTCCAGGGCATCGGCGATGCGGATGTTGGCCCTGGTATTTTCCGCCAGGGCCTGAGCAATGGTCACGTTGGCCGCAGCATTTTGCTCCAGGGCCTCAGCCACCCGTATCAGACTGGCGTCCATCCTCTGCAGAATCTCCGTATGGCAATCCGATTTAAAATTGAGTTCTGTGAGGAGGCCCACTGCCTGCGAGGGGGCACGCCCTGGACTGGCTTCTGCAGGGTCCTCAGCCGGATGTACTGGTTCCTCCCCTGCAGAGTCAGCAGAAATTCTGCGGCCAAGGCTCCCCTCTGGAGCAGACTCATCCGCCTCTGTCTCTGTTAGGAAATTGGAGAAAAGACTCACATTAGAATCTACATATTGGCACAATAGCATTTCTGAGTTGGTGACATCACAAGACTTACCTTGGCCAACATGAGGAGCCGCAAAGTCTGGCATGTCCGTATCCATGTTGGACACGCCAAACACCTCCACAGCCTGCACACACCCCTGTGCCATCTCTTCTAAGTCTGTCAACTCCAATGACACAGGGGTGGGACCCCCACCTGTCCCCCTTGCATGCCTAGCCCTGTCGGCAAGTTTTTGTTTGAGACGATATTTGAAGTCTGCCCATCTGTGGAATGAATTTGGAACCATTATTCTTTTTTTTACAATGGGGTTTGTTTATAGGATGGGAAAGTGTTTACTTACCGCCGTTTGACATCCCGGGCTAGACGGACATAATCACCCACCCTATTGACAGCAACGGCGACCTCCTCCCACATTCTCCACTTCTGGCTTTGGCTCATATTCCTGGCTGCCTGGGGCAGGATGTCAACGCACTTCTGGATCAAAACCTCCATCTCCTTGCTTGTGAAATGTGGCTGCCTTTTTTTTTTGCAGCTTTGGCGGGTTGACTGGGGCCAGCAGTCTCTTCCATGTCATCCTCCTCACCTATTTGGGTAAATATGCAGATTTAGCCACTTCACAACTTGCACAATATTATGTTTTAAAATACTCATTGACACAAAATGCATGAAGGCCTTACCGCCGCAATTTTGACCATTGTTTCCCTGGTTTGAAGCCATGTCTCTGCTTCCAGCATGAAATCATCCAGAAATTCTATGTGATTTCGTGACGTATTTATACATGCGTCGTTAGTTTGCGGCCGCATCATTGATTGTGCGTCCCTATGATTCATCCTTAATTTGTGCGGGAAAATAAACACTATTTATGGCTTGGTGTGTGTGGATTCGAGGTGGGGTTGTTGGAGTGTTGTCGGTTAAGTGGTTTGGATTTGGTTGGTTGGTTGCGTTTGGAGGATTTTGGAGAGTTGTTTTTTTGTTTGTTTTTGCTACATTTCTTTGGTTTTTCCGTTCGCATTTTTTTCATTTTTTCAACATCCTTTCCTGATTTGGTAAGTTTTGTGCATTCAAATTTGTGGCCAATTGGTGTATTCTTCTGTTTTGTGGTTAGTTAATTTGTTTAACACTCATTTCATCTTTTTTAGTTTTTTTTTGTTTTCGGACCCAAAGAAGTTTTTTGAGGACATCTTATATATTCGAGTTGGGTAAGTCCATTTTTTGTCTTGCATTTGCGAATGAATTACGGCATTTTTGACTGTTGGTGTAGCGCCTTGCATTTGCGAATGAATTACGGTATTTTTGACTGTTGGTGTAGCGCCTTGAATTTGCGAATGAATTACCGCATTTTTGACTGTTGGTGTAGTGACTTGCATTTGCGAATAATTTACCGCATTTTTGACTGTTGGTGTAGTGACTTGCATTTGCGAATATTTTACCGCATTTTTGACTGTTGGTGTAGTGACTTGCATTTGCAAATTAATTACCGCATTTTTGACGGCTTATTCATCATATAATCCAGTTTTGCTTTTCCCTTTTCCATTTTTTGGGTCCATTTGAACCCTATTTGACGTACGGTGTGCAATGTAGTTTTCATCGATGGCCAAATGTGTTTTTCCGCTATTTTCTGTGTTGGCTTGCAACAATTTTTAAACAAAAAAAACACCCTCTAAATTTTTGAAGTCTCATTGTTGCCTTTTTTACAGTTTATACGTATCATGACAATACCCCGGCATGTAAGCAGCTATGGATGGTATCAGAAAGCTAAGTTGTTTTTTCTTACTTTTGGGGTATAACAAGTAACTTAGTAATATACACAACATATCCTTTATTGAACAGGAAATAAAAAATGAATGAATAAATTAATAATTATAACATGACAATTACACTGAACACGCTGTAGGCATAAACTCGCCATTTGTGTCCATGCACAGAGACACGTGTATCTCAGAATTAGCCCATATACTTGAACCAGGGCTCCCATGTTTGTTTCAACTTTTTCCCTGTAGTTTACTAAATTTGAATACACCAAGCTTTTTGTATTTTAAATACATCGGTATAACATGAAGGAAATCTCCATGTCTGTCCAGTGTCACAATCGTGGGATTTAGAAGCTGTGTTCCCAGACTGGGCCTTGGACCTGTATTACTTGGCGCAGACACTCGCTGGAGGAGACTTGGCTTGATAAAGTTTCTCCGCATGAGAGGGTACAGCGAACTGATAGGAGTTTGAGTAATGCAGAAGAAGCGTGGTAGCTTGGAAGCCACTTGGAACGGCTGGATAGCCCTGAGTTGACGTTGGTAGCTGGGAAGCTACGGGGAGCGGCTGGATAGCCGTGGGTTGATGTTGGCAGCTGGGTGGCTACGTGGAGTGGCTGGATAGCCGTGGGTAGACGTTGGAAGCTGAGTGGCTACATGGAGTGGCTGGATAGCCGTGGGTAGATGTTGGTAGCTGGGAGGCTACGTGGAGCGTCTGGATAGCCGTGGGTAGATGTTGGTAGCTGGGTGGCTACGTGGAGTGGCTGGATAGCCATGGGTAGACGTTGGTAGCTGAGTGGCTACGTGGAGCGGCTGGATAGCCGTGGGTAGATGTTGGTAGCTGGGTGGCTATGTGGAGTGTCTGGGTAGACGTTGGTAGCTGGGTGGCTATGTGGAGCGGCTGGATAGCCGTGGGTAAACGTTGGTAGCTCGGTGGCTGCGTGGAGCAGCTGGATAGCTGTGGGTAAATGTTGGTAGCTGGGTGGCTGCGTGGAGCGGCTGGATTGTCGTGGGTAGACGTTGGTAGCTGAGTGGCTACGTGGAGCGGCTGGATAGCCGTGGGTAGATGTTGGTAGCTGGGTGGCTATGTGGAGCGTCTGGGTAGACGTTGGTAGCTGGGTGGCTATGTGGAGCGGCTGGATAGCCGTGGGTAAACGTTGGTAGCTCGGTGGCTGCGTGGAGCAGCTGGATAGCCGTGGGTAAATGTTGGTAGCTGGGTGGCTGCGTGGAGCGGCTGGATAGTCGTGGGTAGACGTTGGTAGCTGAGTGGCTACGTGGAGCGGCTGGATAGCCGTGGGTAGATGTCGGTAGCTGGGTGGCTATGTGGAGAGTCTGGGTAGATGTTGGTAGCTGGGTGGCTACATGGAGCGGCTGGATAGCCGTGGGTAAATGTTGGTAGCTGGGTGGCTGCATGGAGCGGCTGGATAGCCGTGGGTAGATGTTGGTAGCTGGGTGGCTACGTGGAGCGGCTGGATAGCCGTGGGTAGACGTTGGTAGCTGGGTGGCTACATGGAGCAGCTGGATAGCCGTGGGTAGACGTTGGTAGCTGGGTGGCTACGTGGAGCGGCTGGATAGCCTTGGGTAGATGTTGGAGGCTGGGTGGCTACGTGGAGTGTCTGGATAGCCGTGGGTAGACGTTGGTAGCTGAGTGGCTATGCGGAGCGGCTGGATAGCCGTGGGTAGACATTGGTAGCTGAGTGGCTACGTGGAGTGGTTGGATAGCTGTGGGTAGATGTTGGTAGCTAGTTGGCTACGTGGAGCGTCTGGATAGCCGAGGGTAGATGTTGGTAGCTGGGTGGCTACGTGGAGCGGCTGGACAGCCATGGGTAGACGTTGGTAGCTGGGTGGCTACGTGGAGAGGCTGGATAGCCGTGGGTAGATGTTGGTAGCTGGGTGGCTACGTGGAGCGTCTGGGTAGATGTTGGTAGCTGGGTGGCTACGTGGAGCATCTGGATAGCCGTGGGTAGATGTTGGTAGCTGGGTGGCTACGTGGAGTGGCTGGATAGCCTTGGGTAGACGTTGTTAGCTGAGTGGCTACGTGGAGCGGCTGGATAGCCGTGGGTAGATGTTGGTAGTTGGGTGGCTACTTAGAGCGTCTGGGTAGATGTTGGTGGCTGGGTGGCTACGTGGAGGGTCTGGATAGCCGTGGGTAGACGCTGGTAGCTGGGTTTCTATGCGGAGCGCCTGGATAGCCGAGGGTAAATGTTGGTAGCTGGGTGGCTGCGTGGAGTGGCTGGATAGCCATGGGTAGTCGTTGGTAGCTGGGTGGCTACGTGGAGCGGCTGGATAGCCGTGGGTAGACGTTGGTAGCTGGGTGGCTACATGGAGCGGCTGGATAGCCGTGGGTAGACGTTGGTAGCTGGGTGGCTACGTGGAGTGCAGTGGGAAGGCTCACTTAGCTAGACTAAGAAACTAGTTGCACTTGCAACTTGTGTCAGCATTGGGGATCCTGTTATAGTGGATGCTGTAAGCTGACAGGCTGACAGAGAAGGAGAAGACTCCTCATTGTTGGTAGTGGAGTCACATGGGCAATCCAAGATGGCCGCACCCTTGGACCAGAGGACTGCGCTTCAGCGGGGACCAGCGATCAGCAGGAGCCGGCGTCGGAGAAACACAGCAGTGGGACACTCCAGAGGACAACAGCGGAGACCGCCCAGAGAGAGGAGGAAGCAGTGTACAGCGCGGAAGCCGGAAGTCAGCGCCCGCAAAGGTAAGCGATGGGGTCTGATTCTGGGGTCTCCAGAGAGGCATGTAACATCCAGCTTGTGATGCTTCAGTGTTTCCTCTTGCGGAGGTAAAATTGATAAGTCAATATTTGGATTTTCTTGATTGTAGTGGTAACAATACCCCAGGTGCAGTCTGTAGAATTCTTCTTTTCCAAAAATTTGGGGAATTTGGAGAAGTAATCTTCTATCTCCTTCCTATAAAGACATTTATTGAATTTTTCAGGTGTACAATCAGGTAGCAGCCCAGTCTGGCCTTGTAAAAGGCTCTTTATCTTCTCACATTCTTGCTGGTTGTAGTAAAGTTTTTGATGGTTGCAGCAAAAAAATCTGAAGCTTTGGATCATAACTTCCTCAATTACAACAGCTGCATCTTCCACCTGTATGACATTGAAAAAGGAACTTATGTGGATTCCGTCACAAAAAACTCAGAGGAATCACACACAATCGTTTGTAGACGTTCCCAGTCAGAGCTCATTTTCAGGAAAGTCACATAGAGCTGATTCATGACATTTCTCTTTGGTAGGCTGCTGCCATTGGTCAAACCCAGACTGACCAGCAATACAGACACTATGGGAATCTTAAGAATCATTATTAATAAGTGGTTGAGCGAGTCTCAATATAGCAAAGAACCAATTGTTTCCTTTCACACTTCTATACTCCATGCTCTTTAATAGTGTATATTTTTTAGAGTGTCTTAGATACAATAAATGTTGAAGTTGTTTATGTTCAGTTTACTGTGCAAGTGTGTATAAGTACAACAACTAATACACTTGGTGGGACTCAAACCCAGGTTGTCTAGAGATATGATCAGTGACGCTACCTGTTGAACCACAGGAAATGCCAGCATTTTTGCGGTTTTTTTTAAGCTATGGTATTTCAACACTAACTAACAAAAGCACAGACCTGGTATGACAAGGAAAATAGTAATATAAACAACATATACTTTATTGAAAATAAATAAATTATATTTTTAACATGACAATTATTTTGAACACACTAATTGCATAAACTCGCCATTTGTGTCCATGCACAGAGATTTGTAGAACTCAGAATCAGTCCGTATAACTGAACCAGGGCTCCAATATTTGTTGACATTTTTTCACTGTAGTTGACGGAATTTGAATATACCAAGCATTTTACATTGTAATCACATAGGTATAACATGGAACAAACTCACATGGCTGTCCAGTTTGTGAAGCTTCAGCATTTCCTCATGTGGAGGTAGAATTGGTAAGTCAATCTATGGATTCTCTGGTTTATGGAAGGTTTCTGGTCTACAATCAGGTAGCAACCCAGTCTGGACTTCTAAAAGACTCTTTATCTTCTCACATTCCTGCTGGTTGTCGTAAAGTCCTTAGTGGTAGCGGAAAAAAAATCTGAAGCTTTTGATCAAAATTTCCTTAATAACTATAGCTGCATCTTCTACCAATGTGACATTGAACTTAGAGTATGTTTGTTCCTTCATCAGAAAACTCTGATGTATCGCACTCATTGGTTTGTAGATGTTCCCAGGGGAAGGGAAGTCTTATAAAGCTGATAAATGACATTTCTCTTTGGTAAGCTATTGCCCAGACTGATCAGCTATATAGACACTATGAAAATCTTAAGAAGAAGTTGGTGAGCGAGTCTCGGTCTCAATATAGCAAAGAACCAAATGTATCCTTTCACACAGCTATTACTCCATGTAATCAGCTCACTGTTAATAGTTTATTTTTTGCAGTGGCTTAGATATAATAAATGCTGAAATTGTTTCCGTTTAATATACTGTATAGTGTTAGCTTGTTTAAGTAAAGGCAATAACATACTTGTTTGGACTTGATCCCAGGTCATATACAGAGAAGATTAGTGGCATTACCGAATGAGCCACTGAAGATTCTGACCTGTGCTCTGCTTTTTATTTTTTTATTTTATACCATGTTAACATAACACTAACAGACAAAAAAGCACAGACCTGGTATAACAAGTAACTTAGTAATATACACAACATATCCTTTATTGAACAGGAAATAAAAAATGAATGCATAAATTAATAATTATAACATGACAATTACACTGAACACGCTGTAGGCATAAACTCGCCATTTGTGTCCATGCACAGAGACACGTGTATCTCAGAATTAGCCCATATACTTGAACCAGGGCTCCCATGTTTGTTTCAACTTTTTCCCTGTAGTTTACTAAATTTGAATACACCAAGCTTTTTGTATTTTAAATACATCGGTATAACATGAAGGAAATCTCCATGTCTGTCCAGTGTCACAATCGTGGGATTTAGAAGCTGTGTTCCCGGACTGGGCCTTGGACCTGTATTACTTGGCGCAGACACTCGCTGGAGGAGACTTGGCTTGATAAAGTTTCTCCGCATGAGAGGGTGCAGCGAACTGATAGGAGTTTGAGTAATGCAGAAGTAGCGTGGTAGCTTGGAAGCCACTTGGAACGGCTGGATAGCCCTGAGTTGACATTGGTAGCTGGGAAGCTACGTGGAGCGGCTGGGTAGACGTTGATAGCTGGGTGGCTGCATGGAGTGGCTGGATAGCCGTGGGTAAATGTTGGAAGCTGGGTGGCTGCGTGGAGCGGCTGGATAGCCATGGGTAGACGTTGGTAGCTGGGTGGCTACGTGGAGTGGCTGGATAGCCGTGGGTAGACGTTGGTAGCTGAGTGGCTACGTGGAGTGGCTGGATAGCCGTGGGTAGATGTTGGTGGCTGGGTGGCTACGTGGAGCGTCTGGATAGCCGTGGGTAGACGATGGTAGCTGGGTGGCTATGTGGAGCGGCTGGATAGCCGTAGGTAAACGTTGGTAGCTGGGTGGCTGCGTGGAGCGGCTGGATAGCCAGGGGTAGACGTTGGTAGCTGGTTGGCTACGTGGAGTGGCTGGATAGCCGTGGGTAGACGTTGGTAGCTGGGTGGCTACGTGGAGCGGCTGGATAGCCGTGGGTAGACGTTGGTAGCTGGGTGGCTACATGGAGCGGCTGGATAGCCGTGGGTAGACGTTGGTAGCTGGGTGGCTACGTGGAGCGGCTGGATAGCCATGGGTAGACGTTGGTAGCTGTGTGGCTACGTGGAGTGCAGTGTGAAGGCTCACTTAGCTAGACGAAGAAACTAGTTGCACTTGCAACTTGTGTTAGCATAGGGGATCCTTTTATAGTGGATGCTGGAAGCTGACAGGCTGAGAGAGAAGGAGAAGACTCCTCATTGTTGGTAGTGGAGTCACATGGGCAATCCAAGATGGCCGCGCCCATGGACCAGAGGACTGCGCTTCAGCGGGGACCAGCGATCAGCAGGAGCCGGCATCGGAGCAACACAGCAGCGGGACACTCCAGAGGACAACAGCGGAGACCGCCCAGAGAGAGGAGGAAGCAGTGCACAGCGCGGAAGCCGGAAGACAGCGCGGGTCAGCGCCCGCAAAGGTAAGCGACGGGGTCTGATTCTGGGGTCTCCAGAGAGGCATGTAACATCCAGCTTGTGATGCTTCAATGTTTCCTCTTGCGGAGGTAAAATTGATAAGTCAATATTTGGATTTTCTTTATTGTAGTGGTAACAATACCCCTGGTGCAGTCTGTAGAATTCTTCTTTTCCAAAAATTTGGGGAATTTGGAGAAGTAATCTTCTATCTCCTTCCTATAAAGACATTTATTGAATTTTTCAGGTGTACAATCAGGTAGCTGCCCAGTCTGGCCTTGTAAAAGGCTCTTTGGCCCTCATTCAGAGCCGCACGTTAACAACAGTACGCTCGTTGCGTTCCGATGTTGACTAACCGCGCATGCGTCGGTGTTACACCGCGCATGTGCGTACGGCAGATTGCGAGCTTTTTTTCTCTCGTTCCTAAAATAGCGTACAGGAAGTGACATGTCAAATGTGATTGACAGAACAGGGCGTTTTTGGGTGTTGACGGGGGTGGAGATGAAAAAACGCAGGCGTGGCGAGGCGTTTTTGGGGCGTACATACATTAGCAGATGCGAACGTCAAATGTGTTCGGACCGTCTCATACGTCACTGAAACATCCGCTTTCCCTTCAAAATGCTCGCACAGCTTAGGGTCAGGATTACTCGACCACATTGGCGATGGCCTTCTCCTCCGTCCCGGGACTCCACGATGGTGCAGCGATTAATCGCGGCTAGTCAGTAAAGTAATTAGTGTTGGATTGAAATCCGGCTTGGTATGTGTTTGGAAAGCAGTTTATTGGGATAGCACAAAAGCGTACGCAGGTGGAAATCAGATCTGCTAATGTCATGATTACATAATCAATTAGCGTACATTTTTGGGCTTTTATTTTGGCCACAATTTGGTGGTTATGGCCTATTGTAACAATAATGTCATCATCTTTTAATTAGCTCCCCTTTTTTTTGGTTTACTGTGGAATTTGCATCGCTATGTGTTTTTTTAAACGTTCCTTAAAGAGGCCTTTTTTTTTTAAAAAGAGGGTCAGTTTTTGCGTTTAAGGCCAGGATTAAATGTAACCCATTTGTACAATAATGTCACAATACAATGTCAGTGTTTTGTTTTTAATTTATTGTTTACACACAAACAAATTGGCATAATATTGTATTGCCTTTTTTTGTGGCCAAGATATTTGATCAAAAAAAAAAAAAAACATAACTACTAACATAAGCGTAAATACAAAATTTAAAAACATTTCACAAGAAAGGAGAGGGAAGTTTTGACCAGAAAGGAATATGAGCCAAGCACAGAAGGAAAGTGGGAAAAGTCGCCATTGCTGTCACCGTTTTCTCGCCCGTTTGGCTGGGTGAGGGTGGGCGCCAGACCAGGTCCGGGATGCCATCGGGCTGGCCTGTCCAGAGGCAGATGTTGTGGCCTCTGGACTAGGCACAGGGCTAGGCACATTTGGAGGATTGCCTGATGTTGTGCCAGAGGTGGAGGATCTGGATGTTCCGGCAGGAAGGGAGGTCGGCTCCACCATGTGCTGGCGAACGAGCTGCTCCAGGGCATCGGCGATGCGGATGTTGGCCCTGGTATTTTCCGCCAGGGCCTGAGCAATGGTCACGTTGGCCGCAGCATTTTGCTCCAGGGCCTCAGCCACCCGTATCAGACTGGCGTCCATCCTCTGCAGAATCTCCGTATGGCAATCCGATTTAAAATTGAGTTCTGTGAGGAGGCCCACTGCCTGCGAGGGGGCACGCCCTGGACTGGCTTCTGCAGGGTCCTCAGCCGGATGTACTGGTTCCTCCCCTGCAGAGTCAGCAGAAATTCTGCGGCCAAGGCTCCCCTCTGGAGCAGACTCATCCGCCTCTGTCTCTGTTAGGAAATTGGAGAAAAGACTCACATTAGAATCTACATATTGGCACAATAGCATTTCTGAGTTGGTGACATCACAAGACTTACCTTGGCCAACATGAGGAGCCGCAAAGTCTGGCATGTCCGTATCCATGTTGGACACGCCAAACACCTCCACAGCCTGCACACACCCCTGTGCCATCTCTTCTAAGTCTGTCAACTCCAATGACACAGGGGTGGGACCCCCACCTGTCCCCCTTGCATGCCTAGCCCTGTCGGCAAGTTTTTGTTTGAGACGATATTTGAAGTCTGCCCATCTGTGGAATGAATTTGGAACCATTATTCTTTTTTTTACAATGGGGTTTGTTTATAGGATGGGAAAGTGTTTACTTACCGCCGTTTGACATCCCGGGCTAGACGGACATAATCACCCACCCTATTGACAGCAACGGCGACCTCCTCCCACATTCTCCACTTCTGGCTTTGGCTCATATTCCTGGCTGCCTGGGGCAGGATGTCAACGCACTTCTGGATCAAAACCTCCATCTCCTTGCTTGTGAAATGTGGCTGCCTTTTTTTTTTGCAGCTTTGGCGGGTTGACTGGGGCCAGCAGTCTCTTCCATGTCATCCTCCTCACCTATTTGGGTAAATATGCAGATTTAGCCACTTCACAACTTGCACAATATTATGTTTTAAAATACTCATTGACACAAAATGCATGAAGGCCTTACCGCCGCAATTTTGACCATTGTTTCCCTGGTTTGAAGCCATGTCTCTGCTTCCAGCATGAAATCATCCAGAAATTCTATGTGATTTCGTGACGTATTTATACATGCGTCGTTAGTTTGCGGCCGCATCATTGATTGTGCGTCCCTATGATTCATCCTTAATTTGTGCGGGAAAATAAACACTATTTATGGCTTGGTGTGTGTGGATTCGAGGTGGGGTTGTTGGAGTGTTGTCGGTTAAGTGGTTTGGATTTGGTTGGTTGGTTGCGTTTGGAGGATTTTGGAGAGTTGTTTTTTTGTTTGTTTTTGCTACATTTCTTTGGTTTTTCCGTTCGCATTTTTTTCATTTTTTCAACATCCTTTCCTGATTTGGTAAGTTTTGTGCATTCAAATTTGTGGCCAATTGGTGTATTCTTCTGTTTTGTGGTTAGTTAATTTGTTTAACACTCATTTCATCTTTTTTAGTTTTTTTTTGTTTTCGGACCCAAAGAAGTTTTTTGAGGACATCTTATATATTCGAGTTGGGTAAGTCCATTTTTTGTCTTGCATTTGCGAATGAATTACGGCATTTTTGACTGTTGGTGTAGCGCCTTGCATTTGCGAATGAATTACGGTATTTTTGACTGTTGGTGTAGCGCCTTGAATTTGCGAATGAATTACCGCATTTTTGACTGTTGGTGTAGTGACTTGCATTTGCGAATAATTTACCGCATTTTTGACTGTTGGTGTAGTGACTTGCATTTGCGAATATTTTACCGCATTTTTGACTGTTGGTGTAGTGACTTGCATTTGCAAATTAATTACCGCATTTTTGACGGCTTATTCATCATATAATCCAGTTTTGCTTTTCCCTTTTCCATTTTTTGGGTCCATTTGAACCCTATTTGACGTACGGTGTGCAATGTAGTTTTCATCGATGGCCAAATGTGTTTTTCCGCTATTTTCTGTGTTGGCTTGCAACAATTTTTAAACAAAAAAAACACCCTCTAAATTTTTGAAGTCTCATTGTTGCCTTTTTTACAGTTTATACGTATCATGACAATACCCCGGCATGTAAGCAGCTATGGATGGTATCAGAAAGCTAAGTTGTTTTTTCTTACTTTTGGGGTATAACAAGTAACTTAGTAATATACACAACATATCCTTTATTGAACAGGAAATAAAAAATGAATGAATAAATTAATAATTATAACATGACAATTACACTGAACACGCTGTAGGCATAAACTCGCCATTTGTGTCCATGCACAGAGACACGTGTATCTCAGAATTAGCCCATATACTTGAACCAGGGCTCCCATGTTTGTTTCAACTTTTTCCCTGTAGTTTACTAAATTTGAATACACCAAGCTTTTTGTATTTTAAATACATCGGTATAACATGAAGGAAATCTCCATGTCTGTCCAGTGTCACAATCGTGGGATTTAGAAGCTGTGTTCCCAGACTGGGCCTTGGACCTGTATTACTTGGCGCAGACACTCGCTGGAGGAGACTTGGCTTGATAAAGTTTCTCCGCATGAGAGGGTACAGCGAACTGATAGGAGTTTGAGTAATGCAGAAGAAGCGTGGTAGCTTGGAAGCCACTTGGAACGGCTGGATAGCCCTGAGTTGACGTTGGTAGCTGGGAAGCTACGGGGAGCGGCTGGATAGCCGTGGGTTGATGTTGGCAGCTGGGTGGCTACGTGGAGTGGCTGGATAGCCGTGGGTAGACGTTGGAAGCTGAGTGGCTACATGGAGTGGCTGGATAGCCGTGGGTAGATGTTGGTAGCTGGGAGGCTACGTGGAGCGTCTGGATAGCCGTGGGTAGATGTTGGTAGCTGGGTGGCTACGTGGAGTGGCTGGATAGCCATGGGTAGACGTTGGTAGCTGAGTGGCTACGTGGAGCGGCTGGATAGCCGTGGGTAGATGTTGGTAGCTGGGTGGCTATGTGGAGCGTCTGGGTAGACGTTGGTAGCTGGGTGGCTATGTGGAGCGGCTGGATAGCCGTGGGTAAACGTTGGTAGCTCGGTGGCTGCGTGGAGCAGCTGGATAGCTGTGGGTAAATGTTGGTAGCTGGGTGGCTGCGTGGAGCGGCTGGATTGTCGTGGGTAGACGTTGGTAGCTGAGTGGCTACGTGGAGCGGCTGGATAGCCGTGGGTAGATGTTGGTAGCTGGGTGGCTATGTGGAGCGTCTGGGTAGACGTTGGTAGCTGGGTGGCTATGTGGAGCGGCTGGATAGCCGTGGGTAAACGTTGGTAGCTCGGTGGCTGCGTGGAGCAGCTGGATAGCCGTGGGTAAATGTTGGTAGCTGGGTGGCTGCGTGGAGCGGCTGGATAGTCGTGGGTAGACGTTGGTAGCTGAGTGGCTACGTGGAGCGGCTGGATAGCCGTGGGTAGATGTCGGTAGCTGGGTGGCTATGTGGAGAGTCTGGGTAGATGTTGGTAGCTGGGTGGCTACATGGAGCGGCTGGATAGCCGTGGGTAAATGTTGGTAGCTGGGTGGCTGCATGGAGCGGCTGGATAGCCGTGGGTAGATGTTGGTAGCTGGGTGGCTACGTGGAGCGGCTGGATAGCCGTGGGTAGACGTTGGTAGCTGGGTGGCTACATGGAGCAGCTGGATAGCCGTGGGTAGACGTTGGTAGCTGGGTGGCTACGTGGAGCGGCTGGATAGCCTTGGGTAGATGTTGGAGGCTGGGTGGCTACGTGGAGTGTCTGGATAGCCGTGGGTAGACGTTGGTAGCTGAGTGGCTATGCGGAGCGGCTGGATAGCCGTGGGTAGACATTGGTAGCTGAGTGGCTACGTGGAGTGGTTGGATAGCTGTGGGTAGATGTTGGTAGCTAGTTGGCTACGTGGAGCGTCTGGATAGCCGAGGGTAGATGTTGGTAGCTGGGTGGCTACGTGGAGCGGCTGGACAGCCATGGGTAGACGTTGGTAGCTGGGTGGCTACGTGGAGAGGCTGGATAGCCGTGGGTAGATGTTGGTAGCTGGGTGGCTACGTGGAGCGTCTGGGTAGATGTTGGTAGCTGGGTGGCTACGTGGAGCATCTGGATAGCCGTGGGTAGATGTTGGTAGCTGGGTGGCTACGTGGAGTGGCTGGATAGCCTTGGGTAGACGTTGTTAGCTGAGTGGCTACGTGGAGCGGCTGGATAGCCGTGGGTAGATGTTGGTAGTTGGGTGGCTACTTAGAGCGTCTGGGTAGATGTTGGTGGCTGGGTGGCTACGTGGAGGGTCTGGATAGCCGTGGGTAGACGCTGGTAGCTGGGTTTCTATGCGGAGCGCCTGGATAGCCGAGGGTAAATGTTGGTAGCTGGGTGGCTGCGTGGAGTGGCTGGATAGCCATGGGTAGTCGTTGGTAGCTGGGTGGCTACGTGGAGCGGCTGGATAGCCGTGGGTAGACGTTGGTAGCTGGGTGGCTACATGGAGCGGCTGGATAGCCGTGGGTAGACGTTGGTAGCTGGGTGGCTACATGGAGCGGCTGCATAGCCGTGGGTAGACGTTGGTAGCTGGGTGGCTACGTGGAGTGCAGTGGGAAGGCTCACTTAGCTAGACTAAGAAACTAGTTGCACTTGCAACTTGTGTCAGCATTGGGGATCCTGTTATAGTGGATGCTGTAAGCTGACAGGCTGACAGAGAAGGAGAAGACTCCTCATTGTTGGTAGTGGAGTCACATGGGCAATCCAAGATGGCCGCACCCTTGGACCAGAGGACTGCGCTTCAGCGGGGACCAGCGATCAGCAGGAGCCGGCGTCGGAGAAACACAGCAGTGGGACACTCCAGAGGACAACAGCGGAGACCGCCCAGAGAGAGGAGGAAGCAGTGTACAGCGCGGAAGCCGGAAGTCAGCGCCCGCAAAGGTAAGCGATGGGGTCTGATTCTGGGGTCTCCAGAGAGGCATGTAACATCCAGCTTGTGATGCTTCAGTGTTTCCTCTTGCGGAGGTAAAATTGATAAGTCAATATTTGGATTTTCTTGATTGTAGTGGTAACAATACCCCAGGTGCAGTCTGTAGAATTCTTCTTTTCCAAAAATTTGGGGAATTTGGAGAAGTAATCTTCTATCTCCTTCCTATAAAGACATTTATTGAATTTTTCAGGTGTACAATCAGGTAGCAGCCCAGTCTGGCCTTGTAAAAGGCTCTTTATCTTCTCACATTCTTGCTGGTTGTAGTAAAGTTTTTGATGGTTGCAGCAAAAAAATCTGAAGCTTTGGATCATAACTTCCTCAATTACAACAGCTGCATCTTCCACCTGTATGACATTGAAAAAGGAACTTATGTGGATTCCGTCACAAAAAACTCAGAGGAATCACACACAATCGTTTGTAGACGTTCCCAGTCAGAGCTCATTTTCAGGAAAGTCACATAGAGCTGATTCATGACATTTCTCTTTGGTAGGCTGCTGCCATTGGTCAAACCCAGACTGACCAGTAATACAGACACTATGGGAATCTTAAGAATCATTATTAATAAGTGGTTGAGCGAGTCTCAATATAGCAAAGAACCAATTGTTTCCTTTCACACTTCTATACTCCATGCTCTTTAATAGTGTATATTTTTTAGAGTGTCTTAGATACAATAAATGTTGAAGTTGTTTATGTTCAGTTTACTGTGCAAGTGTGTATAAGTAAAACAACTAATACACTTGGTGGGACTCAAACCCAGGTTGTCTAGAGATATGATCAGTGACGCTACCTGTTGAACCACAGGAAATGCCAGCATTTTTGCGGTTTTTTTTAAGCTATGGTATTTCAACACTAACTAACAAAAGCACAGACCTGGTATGACAAGGAAAATAGTAATATAAACAACATATACTTTATTGAAAATAAATAAATTATATTTTTAACATGACAATTATTTTGAACACACTAATTGCATAAACTCGCCATTTGTGTCCATGCACAGAGATTTGTAGAACTCAGAATCAGTCCGTATAACTGAACCAGGGCTCCAATATTTGTTGACATTTTTTCACTGTAGTTGACTGAATTTGAATATACCAAGCATTTTACATTGTAATCACATAGGTATAACATGGAACAAACTCACATGGCTGTCCAGTTTGTGAAGCTTCAGCATTTCCTCATGTGGAGGTAGAATTGGTAAGTCAATCTATGGATTCTCTGGTTTATGGAAGGTTTCTGGTCTACAATCAGGTAGCAACCCAGTCTGGACTTCTAAAAGACTCTTTATCTTCTCACATTCCTGCTGGTTGTCGTAAAGTCCTTAGTGGTAGCGGAAAAAAAATCTGAAGCTTTTGATCAAAATTTCCTTAATAACTATAGCTGCATCTTCTACCAATGTGACATTGAACTTAGAGTATGTTTGTTCCTTCATCAGAAAACTCTGATGTATCGCACTCATTGGTTTGTAGATGTTCCCAGGGGAAGGGAAGTCTTATAAAGCTGATAAATGACATTTCTCTTTGGTAAGCTATTGCCCAGACTGATCAGCTATATAGACACTATGAAAATCTTAAGAAGAAGTTGGTGAGCGAGTCTCGGTCTCAATATAGCAAAGAACCAAATGTATCCTTTCACACAGCTATTACTCCATGTAATCAGCTCACTGTTAATAGTTTATTTTTTGCAGTGGCTTAGATATAATAAATGCTGAAATTGTTTCCGTTTAATATACTGTATAGTGTTAGCTTGTTTAAGTAAAGGCAATAACATACTTGTTTGGACTTGATCCCAGGTCATATACAGAGAAGATTAGTGGCATTACCGAATGAGCCACTGAAGATTCTGACCTGTGCTCTGCTTTTTATTTTTTTATTTTATACCATGTTAACATAACACTAACAGACAAAAAAGCACAGACCTGGTATAACAAGTAACTTAGTAATATACACAACATATCCTTTATTGAACAGGAAATAAAAAATGAATGCATAAATTAATAATTATAACATGACAATTACACTGAACACGCTGTAGGCATAAACTCGCCATTTGTGTCCATGCACAGAGACACGTGTATCTCAGAATTAGCCCATATACTTGAACCAGGGCTCCCATGTTTGTTTCAACTTTTTCCCTGTAGTTTACTAAATTTGAATACACCAAGCTTTTTGTATTTTAAATACATCGGTATAACATGAAGGAAATCTCCATGTCTGTCCAGTGTCACAATCGTGGGATTTAGAAGCTGTGTTCCCGGACTGGGCCTTGGACCTGTATTACTTGGCGCAGACACTCGCTGGAGGAGACTTGGCTTGATAAAGTTTCTCCGCATGAGAGGGTGCAGCGAACTGATAGGAGTTTGAGTAATGCAGAAGTAGCGTGGTAGCTTGGAAGCCACTTGGAACGGCTGGATAGCCCTGAGTTGACATTGGTAGCTGGGAAGCTACGTGGAGCGGCTGGGTAGACGTTGATAGCTGGGTGGCTGCATGGAGTGGCTGGATAGCCATGGGTAAATGTTGGAAGCTGGGTGGCTGCGTGGAGCGGCTGGATAGCCATGGGTAGACGTTGGTAGCTGGGTGGCTACGTGGAGTGGCTGGATAGCCGTGGGTAGACGTTGGTAGCTGAGTGGCTACGTGGAGTGGCTGGATAGCCGTGGGTAGATGTTGGTGGCTGGGTGGCTACGTGGAGCGTCTGGATAGCCGTGGGTAGACGATGGTAGCTGGGTGGCTATGTGGAGCGGCTGGATAGCCGTAGGTAAACGTTGGTAGCTGGGTGGCTGCGTGGAGCGGCTGGATAGCCAGGGGTAGACGTTGGTAGCTGGTTGGCTACGTGGAGTGGCTGGATAGCCGTGGGTAGACGTTGGTAGCTGGGTGGCTACGTGGAGCGGCTGGATAGCCGTGGGTAGACGTTGGTAGCTGGGTGGCTACATGGAGCGGCTGGATAGCCGTGGGTAGACGTTGGTAGCTGGGTGGCTACGTGGAGCGGCTGGATAGCCATGGGTAGACGTTGGTAGCTGTGTGGCTACGTGGAGTGCAGTGGGAAGGCTCACTTAGCTAGACGAAGAAACTAGTTGCACTTGCAACTTGTGTTAGCATAGGGGATCCTTTTATAGTGGATGCTGGAAGCTGACAGGCTGAGAGAGAAGGAGAAGACTCCTCATTGTTGGTAGTGGAGTCACATGGGCAATCCAAGATGGCCGCGCCCATGGACCAGAGGACTGCGCTTCAGCGGGGACCAGCGATCAGCAGGAGCCGGCATCGGAGCAACACAGCAGCGGGACACTCCAGAGGACAACAGCGGAGACCGCCCAGAGAGAGGAGGAAGCAGTGCACAGCGCGGAAGCCGGAAGACAGCGCGGGTCAGCGCCCGCAAAGGTAAGCGACGGGGTCTGATTCTGGGGTCTCCAGAGAGGCATGTAACATCCAGCTTGTGATGCTTCAATGTTTCCTCTTGCGGAGGTAAAATTGATAAGTCAATATTTGGATTTTCTTTATTGTAGTGGTAACAATACCCCTGGTGCAGTCTGTAGAATTCTTCTTTTCCAAAAATTTGGGGAATTTGGAGAAGTAATCTTCTATCTCCTTCCTATAAAGACATTTATTGAATTTTTCAGGTGTACAATCAGGTAGCTGCCCAGTCTGGCCTTGTAAAAGGCTCTTTGGCCCTCATTCAGAGCCGCACGTTAACAACAGTACGCTCGTTGCGTTCCGATGTTGACTAACCGCGCATGCGTCGGTGTTACACCGCGCATGTGCGTACGGCAGATTGCGAGCTTTTTTTCTCTCGTTCCTAAAATAGCGTACAGGAAGTGACATGTCAAATGTGATTGACAGAACAGGGCGTTTTTGGGTGTTGACGGGGGTGGAGATGAAAAAACGCAGGCGTGGCGAGTCGTTTTTGGGGCGTACATACATTAGCAGATGCGAACGTCAAATGTGTTCGGACCGTCTCATACGTCACTGAAACATCCGCTTTCCCTTCAAAATGCTCGCACAGCTTAGGGTCAGGATTACTCGACCACATTGGCGATGGCCTTCTCCTCCGTCCCGGGACTCCACGATGGTGCAGCGATTAATCGCGGCTGGTCAGTAAAGTAATTAGTGTTGGATTGAAATCCGGCTTGGTATGTGTTTGGAAAGCAGTTTATTGGGATAGCACAAAAGCGTACGCAGGTGGAAATCAGAGCTGCTAATGTCATGATTACATAATCAATTAGCGTACATTTTTGGGCTTTTATTTTGGCCACAATTTGGTGGTTATGGCCTATTGTAACAATAATGTCATCATCTTTTAATTAGCTCCCCTTTTTTTTGGTTTACTGTGGAATTTGCATCGCTATGTGTTTTTTTAAACGTTCCTTAAAGAGGCCTTTTTTTTTTAAAAAGAGGGTCAGTTTTTGCGTTTAAGGCCAGGATTAAATGTAACCCATTTGTACAATAATGTCACAATACAATGTCAGTGTTTTGTTTTTAATTTATTGTTTACACACAAACAAATTGGCATAATATTGTATTGCCTTTTTTTGTGGCCAAGATATTTGATCAAAAAAAAAAAAAAACATAACTACTAACATAAGCGTAAATACAAAATTTAAAAACATTTCACAAGAAAGGAGAGGGAAGTTTTGACCAGAAAGGAATATGAGCCAAGCACAGAAGGAAAGTGGGAAAAGTCGCCATTGCTGTCACCGTTTTCTCGCCCGTTTGGCTGGGTGAGGGTGGGCGCCAGACCGGGTCCGGGATGCCATCGGGCTGGCCTGTCCAGAGGCAGATGTTGTGGCCTCTGGACTAGGCACAGGGCTAGGCACATTTGGAGGATTGCCTGATGTTGTGCCAGAGGTGGAGGATCTGGATGTTCCGGCAGGAAGGGAGGTCGGCTCCACCATGTGCTGGCGAACGAGCTGCTCCAGGGCATCGGCGATGCGGATGTTGGCCCTGGTATTTTCCGCCAGGGCCTGAGCAATGGTCACGTTGGCTGCAGCATTTTGCTCCAGGGCCTCAGCCACCCGTATCAGACTGGCGTCCATCCTCTGCAGAATCTCCGTATGGCAATCCGATTTAAAATTGAGTTCTGTGAGGAGGCCCACTGCCTGCGAGGGGGCACGCCCTGGACTGGCTTCTGCAGGGTCCTCAGCCGGATGTACTGGTTCCTCCCCTGCAGAGTCAGCAGAAATTCTGCGGCCAAGGCTCCCCTCTGGAGCAGACTCATCCGCCTCTGTCTCTGTTAGGAAATTGGAGAAAAGACTCACATTAGAATCTACATATTGGCACAATAGCATTTCTGAGTTGGTGACATCACAAGACTTACCTTGGCCAACATGAGGAGCCGCAAAGTCTGGCATGTCCGTATCCATGTTGGACACGCCAAACACCTCCACAGCCTGCACACACCCCTGTGCCATCTCTTCTAAGTCTGTCAACTCCAATGACACAGGGGTGGGACCCCCACCTGTCCCCCTTGCATGCCTAGCCCTGTCGGCAAGTTTTTGTTTGAGACGATATTTGAAGTCTGCCCATCTGTGGAATGAATTTGGAACCATTATCCTTTTTTTTACAATGGGGTTTGTTTATAGGATGGGAAAGTGTTTACTTACCGCCGTTTGACATCCCGGGCTAGACGGACATAATCACCCACCCTATTGACAGCAACGGCGACCTCCTCCCACATTCTCCACTTCTGGCTTTGGCTCATATTCCTGGCTGCCTGGGGCAGGATGTCAACGCACTTCTGGATCAAAACCTCCATCTCCTTGCTTGTGAAATGTGGCTGCCTTTTTTTTTTTGCAGCTTTGGCGGGTTGACTGGGGCCAGCAGTCTCTTCCATGTCATCCTCCTCACCTATTTGGGTAAATATGCAGATTTAGCCACTTCACAACTTGCACAATATTATGTTTTAAAATACTCATTGACACAAAATGCATGAAGGCCTTACCGCCGCAATTTTGACCATTGTTTCCCTGGTTTGAAGCCATGTCTCTGCTTCCAGCATGAAATCATCCAGAAATTCTATGTGATTTCGTGATGTATTTATACATGCGTCGTTAGTTTGCGGCCGCATCATTGATTGTGCGTCCCTATGATTCATCCTTAATTTGTGCGGGAAAATAAACACTATTTATGGCTTGGTGTGTGTGGATTCGAGGTGGGGTTGTTGGAGTGTTGTCGGTTAAGTGGTTTGGATTTGGTTGGTTGGTTGCGTTTGGAGGATTTTGGAGAGTTGTTTTTTTGTTTGTTTTTGCTACATTTCTTTGGTTTTTCCGTTCGCATTTTTTTCATTTTTTCAACATCCTTTCCTGATTTGGTAAGTTTTGTGCATTCAAATTTGTGGCCAATTGGTGTATTCTTCTGTTTTGTGGTTAGTTAATTTGTTTAACACTCATTTCATCTTTTTTAGTTTTTTTTTGTTTTCGGACCCAAAGAAGTTTTTTGAGGACATCTTATATATTCGAGTTGGGTAAGTCCATTTTTTGTCTTGCATTTGCGAATGAATTACGGCATTTTTGACTGTTGGTGTAGCGCCTTGCATTTGCGAATGAATTACGGTATTTTTGACTGTTGGTGTAGCGCCTTGAATTTGCGAATGAATTACCGCATTTTTGACTGTTGGTGTAGTGACTTGCATTTGCGAATAATTTACCGCATTTTTGACTGTTGGTGTAGTGACTTGCATTTGCGAATATTTTTCCGCATTTTTGACGGCTTATTCATCATATAATCCAGTTTTGCTTTTCCCTTTTCCATTTTTTGGGTCCATTTGAACCCTATTTGACGTACGGTGTGCAATGTAGTTTTCATCGATGGCCAAATGTGTTTTTCCGCTATTTTCTGTGTTGGCTTGCAACAATTTTTAAACAAAAAAAACACCCTCTAAATTTTTGAAGTCTCATTGTTGCCTTTTTTACAGTTTATACGTATCATGACAATACCCCGGCATGTAAGCAGCTATGGATGGTATCAGAAAGCTAAGTTGTTTTTTCTTACTTTTGGGGTGGGTCAAAAGCCTTACATTGTAAACTTTGAATTTCAGGTAGATCTGGGGCGAATTGTTCTGGCCCTGCTCCCGGAAGACGACCAACCTCAAACTCGTCCCAGGCGTAGGCATCGTAGGCATGCAAGGCCCCAGATATTTCGAACACGTGTCACCCTTTTTGGAATGCCCGATGATGAGGTTTTAAGACGCTACCGTCTACCTCCCAAAATCATCATAGACACTCTCTCATTAATAGAAAGTGATCTTGAGCGGCAAATTGACAGTCCAACAGCAATACCACCACTGACGCAATTTATGGCGGTGTTACATTTCTGTGCCTCAGGATCGTTTCAAACAACAGTGGGAATAGTGGCGGGCATCTCCCAATCCTCCTTTTCCCGGATCCTGAGGGCAGTGATGGAGGCACTTTTCAAGCACCTCCATCATTTTATTAAAATGCCTTTGGATATGGGTGCCCTTAGTGTGGCCAAGGCCAATTTTTACCAAATAGCTGGCTTCCCACACATCATAGGGGTTGTGGATGGTACTCACATACCACTTCAGCCTCCAGCACGGCTGGAGGCAATATTTAGAAACAGGAAACACTATCACTCCCTGAATGTAATGGTGGTATGTGATGCCTCCCTCCAGATCCTGTCCCTGAATGCTAAATTACCCGGAAGTGCTCATGACTCCTTCGTCATCCGGCAATCAGGGATATGGCAGAAATTAACCAACCTACAAGCTGGTGATGCGTGGCTTCTGGGTAAGTGGAGACCTTTAGTACATAACAATGTTAAGCTTGATACACAGTGTTCCTGATGTGGTCTATTTTTGTTCACAGGAGACAGTGGATACCCTTGCATGTCCTGGCTGCTCACTCCTTATTTGGCTCCCACACCAGGGCCACAAAGTGCGTATAATTCCGCACTTACAGCCACCAGGCAAGTGGTGGAGCGCTGTATCGGCCTTTTAAAAGGCCGATTCAGATGCCTCCACCGCTCTGGTGGCGAGCTCATGTATGTGCCGGATATGGTGTCTAAAATTGTGGTCCTGTGTGGGATATTTCACAACATTGCCATAAGGAGTGGTGTCCCAATGCAGCCAGAGGATGCCTTACCTGAGGATGGCCCCCCCGAGGTTGGTCGAAGGTCAGTATGTGGGGGGGCCATACGCGATGATGTGGTGGCCAGATTTTTTAGGTAAGTTTGTTCAAAACTCCAGTGTTTATACCTAATGTGTTTGTTTTTTTTGGCAAACATCTAATTTATTTTTAATTTTCTCACCATCTTCTGTTTGTTCACATAATCTTTGGCACTCCAACGCTCACTACTTCCTGCTACCCTTACCAAACCTGGATCTGGTCCTTTTGGGCATATATTCTGGAACCCATATCGCAACGCCATGTTTGTGGAATCATGTTGGCATGGTCCTTCGTCAACCAGTTCTTGATTTTGTGTTTTTATTTAATTTTTTCTTGGTATGTGTTGTATTTGAATTTATCACTGTGTATTTTTTTGGGGAGTGACCACTTTGTTTTCTCTGTTATGTGGTGAATAAATGTTTGAAGAGTGAAATGGTCTTCCTTTTTTGGGACGTTAACAGCAAGTGTAACCAGGTTAACACAAGTTACATTTGACTAAGGGGTAAACCAGTACTGACGCCAGTTGAGCAAAACTGAAATATGTTTTCAGCTTTCCAATCCACACCAAAAGGAAGCCTGGCCCAACCTTGGGATTTGTAAGATTGGCCTAAGCAGCTTGCGCACCAAGTAGGAACCTGGAAAATGTAGAAATCTGAAATTGACACTACACCCAAAAAGGGAAATTACATTGTTACTGTTATGTGTTTCTGGTGTCTGTTTGACATACAAAGACAAAACACAATCTAACTTTTAAAAAAGGGAAATCCTTGCAGGAACTTATGTCAGGCTAAACTATCTTGGTTTTGGTTTTTAAAAATGAGCCACAACGTATATTTGTCTTTAAAAATTTATTGGGCAAATACAACAAAAAAAAAAAAACTAATGCCGAAGGAGGCCAGACAGCCGGTCGAGGGCCACCAGAAGGCCGATTACATGGTGGCGCATCTGACCCACAACATCCGCCACCTCTTGCCGACGCCTCTGTTCCTCTGTGGGTGAGAAAAGTGTGTGGGTTAATACAACAATAGGGACTCCACAGAAAAACATTAAAAAAAAAACAAATCACTCCTAAACCCAAAAACATAAATAAAAAGGGTGGGCTGGCAAAAATACAAGGCCTAGGTACAAATTCCCACAGGTATGATATGTGTATGCTTAAATCACCAGGAAGAGGTAAAGGCAAACCTTCACAATCAACAAAAGTCAAGCCACAAAAACACGAAGAAAGGCACGACACATGATTACATACAAACAGTTTGTGCTTTAAAAAAAAAAAAAAAAAAACATACCGGGAAACAAATCGGGAGCTCCGGCAAAACCTCCATGATCCTCCTCGGAGGATCCGTCATTCCCCAAAGAATGGGGCGGAGTTATGCTGGACTCCGGGGAGGGGGTAATTGGAAGAGGGGTGGGTGGAGGAGAGGGGGAAGTGGGACGGAGGGGAAGGAGGCCCGACATTTCCGGGAGAGGGTCTGGGAAGGATGGGGAGGAGTGGGGAATAGGGGAAAGATTTGGGGTGGAGTGTTGGCTGGGGGTTGGGGAGAGTGGGCGGGAACGCCGACGTTGACGGCGGAGTCTTGGCTGTCCCCCTAAAATATGTCAAATAAATTGCGTTTAGTTTATGGACAAATCCGGGCAAACAAACAAAAAAAAAAAAAGAAAAAATAAATAAAACCAAAAAAAATAGCAGTAGAATTAAAAATTCATAAAAAGAGGGAAAACATGCAGACGCAGATATGAGTACAAATAATAAATAGAACAGACAGGAAAACATGCAGACGCAGATATGAGTACAAATAATAAATAGAACAGACAGGAAAACATGCACACGCAGATATGAGTACAAATAATAAATAGAACAGACAGGAAAACATGCACACGCAGATATGAGTACAAATAATAAATAGAACAGACAGGAAAACATGCACACGCAGATATGAGTACAAATAATAAATAGAACAGACAGGAAAACATGCACACGCAGATATGAGTACAAATAATAAATAGAACAGACAGGAAAACATGCAGACGCAGATATGAGTACAAATAATAAATCGAACAGACAGGAAAACATGCACACGCAGATATGAGTACAAAAAATAAATAGAACAGACAGGAAAACATGCACACGCAGTTTGCCCCACAAACACAAACATTAAAACCACAATACATAACACTTACTTGCCAGGATCTGCATGCGAAAGCATGCCAGCAAGCGGGGCGTTCGCCGTTGCAGGTCGGACCACCTGCGCTCCAGCTGCCCGATGTTGCGGCGTGATCCGAAGGACCGCAGGCGGGACCGTACCTCCGCATACGCGGAGCGCTTCTGCCGGTTGGTCATGGGTTCTGGCTGGCTGGTGATCCGGCGATCCATGACCTCCGTAAGCACCAGCAGCTCACGCCTGGTGAATGCGGAGGCTCTCATGATGGCAATGGTGTTTTTCTTAAAAATCATTTTTGATAAAGTGTGTAAAAATTTTCTGATTGGCTAATGTATTTTGGAAATTAACAGGAGCAATTTTATTGGTTAGTGTATGAGTCATGTGTTCGACAGGGCCAGAAATCTCTGGAGAGTTAGGATAGGCTTGATGCAGTGACATGCGTAAGCAAATTTAAATAAAGAAATGAACCCAGGGAAATATGCGGGGATCCACAGCAATAGTACAATTGTTTAATTGTGGTTCACATGTTTTTTAAACAATAAAAGCGAATGTTTCATCCGTACGTATTCTGCGGGTAAACACAAACACAGACAAGAGTAAAGTTTCTTGCATTGTGTTGAAAAAAAACAAACAATTAAGCTAATTGATACATTGATTGGCATGATACGATTGATGGAGGTAGGCAGAATAAAGGAGCAGGTAATCGACATCTGACAAGGCCACTTCCTGTTTATACTTGTGCGTGCGTTCCTTTCAAGCCATTTCGGGGATGTACGCTCGCTATTTCGTACGCTCGTTAGTTAGAGGAGGGGTCGTCAGAGTTTAGGGAGGAATTTTAGATGCGAACGAAAATACGAGCGAGCCATTGAATTTAAATATTTTTGTACGTACGCCTAACGTACGTGCGCCCGCTTGCGTGCGGCTCTGAATGAGGGCCTTTATCTTCTCACATTCCTGCTGGTTGTAGTAAAGTTTTTGATGGTTGCAGCAAAAAAATCTGAAGCTTTGGATCATAACTTCCTCAATTACAACAGCTGCATCTTCCACCTGTATGACATTGAAAAAGGAACTTATGTGGATTCCGTCATCAAAAAATTCAGAGGAATCACACACAATGGTTTGTAGACGTTCCCAGTCAGAGCTCATTTTCAGGAAAGTCACATAGAGCTGATTCATGACATTTCTCTTTGGTAGGCTGCTGCCATTGGTCAAACCCAGACTGACCAGCAATACAGACACTATGGGAATCTTATGAATCATTATTAATAAGTGGTTGAGCGAGTCTCAATATAGCAAAGAACCAATTGTTTCCTTTCACACTTCTATACTCCATGCTCTTTAATAGTGTATATTTTTTAAATTGTCTTAGATACAATAAATGTTGAAGTTGTTTATGTTCAGTTTACTGTGCAAGTGTGTATAAATAAAACAACTAATACACTCGGTGGGACTTGAACCCAGGTTGTCTACAGATATGATCAGTGACGCTACCTGTTGAACCACAGGAAACACCAGCTTTTTTGCCTTTTTTTTAAGCTATGGTATTTCAACACTAACTAACAAAAGCACAGACCTGGTGTGACAAGGAAAATAGTAATATAAACAACATATATTTTATTGAAAATAAATAAATTATATTTTTAACATGACAATTATTTTGAACACACTAATTGCATAAACTCGCCATTTGTGTCCATGCACAGAGATTTGTAGAACTCAAAATCAGTCCGTATAACTGAACCAGGGCTCCAAAATTTGTTGACATTTTTTCACTGTAGTTGACTGAATTTGAATATACCAAGCATTTTACATTGTAATCACATAGGTATAACATGGAACAAACCCACATGTCTGTCCAGTTTGTGAAGCTTCAGCATTTCCTCATGTGGAGGTAGAATTGGTAAGTCAATCTATGGATTCTCTTGTTTATGGAAGGTTTCTGGTCTACAATCAGGTAGCAACCCAGTCTGGACTTCTAAAAGACTATTTATCTTCTCACATTCCTGCTGGTTGTCGTAAAGTCCTTAGTGGTAGCGGAAAAAAAATCTGAAGCTTTTGATCAAAATTTCCTTAATAACTATAGCTGCATCTTCTACCAATGTGATATTGAACTTAGAGTATGTTTGTTCCTTCATCAGAAAACTCTGATGTATCGCACTCATTGGTTTGTAGATGTTCCCAGGGGAAGGGAAGTCTTATAAAGCTGATAAATGACATTTCTCTTTGGTAAGCTATTGCCTAGACTGATCAGCTATATAGACACTATGAAAATCTTAAGAAGAAGTTGGTGAGCGAGTCTCGGTCTCAATATAGCAAAGAACCAAATGTATCCTTTCACACAGCTATTACTCCATGTAATCAGCTCACTGTTAATAGTTTATTTTTTGCAGTGGCTTAGATATAATAAATGCTGAAATTGTTTCCGTTTAATATACTGTATAGTGTTAGCTTGTTTAAGTAAAGGCAATAACATACTTGTTTGGACTTGATCCCAGGTCATATACAGAGAAGATTAGTGGCATTACCGAATGAGCAACTGAAGATTATGACCTGTGCTCTGCTTTTTATTTTTTTATTTTATACCATGTTAACATAACACTAACAGACAAAAAAGCACAGACCTGGTATAACAAGTAACTTAGCAATATACACAACATATCCTTTATTGAACAGGAAATAAAAAATGAATGAATAAATTAATAATTATAACATGACAATTACACTGAACACGCTGTAGGCATAAACTCGCCATTTGTGTCCATGCACAGAGACACGTGTATCTCAGAATTAGCCCATATACTTGAACCAGGGCTCCCATGTTTGTTTCAACTTTTTCCCTGTAGTTTACTAAATTTGAATACACCAAGCTTTTTGTATTTTAAATACATCGGTATAACATGAAGGAAATCTCCATGTCTGTCCAGTGTCACAATCGTGGGATTTAGAAGCTGTGTTCCCGGACTGGGCCTTGGACCTGTATTACTTGGCGCAGACACTCGCTGGAGGAGACTTGGCTTGATAAAGTTTCTCCGCATGAGAGGGTGCAGCGAACTGATAGGAGTTTGAGTAATGCAGAAGTAGCGTGGTAGCTTGGAAGCCACTTGGAATGGCTGGATAGCCCTGTGTTGACGTTGGTAGCTGGGAAGCTACGTGGAGCGGCTGGATAGCCGTGGGTAGATGTTGGTAGCTGGGTGGCTACGTGGAGTGGCTGGATAGCTGTGGGTAGACGTTGGTAGCTGAGTGGCTACGTGGAGTGGCTGGATAGCCGTGGGTAGATGTTGGTAGCTGGGTGGCTACGTGGAGCGTCTGGATAGCCGTGGGTAGATGTTGGTAGCTGGGTGGCTACGTGGAGCGGCCGGATAGCCATGGGTAGACGTTGGTAGCTGAGTGGCTACGTGGAGCGGCTGGAAAGCTGTGGGCAGATGTTGGTAGCTGGGTGGCTACGTGGAGCGTCTGGGTAGACCTTGGTAGCTGGGTGGCTACGTGGAGCGGCTGGATAGCCGTGGGTAGATGTTGGTAGCTGGGTGGCTGCGTGGAGCGGCTGGATAGCCGTGGGTAAACGTTGGTAGCTGGGTGGCTGCGTGGAGCGGCTGGATAGCCATGGGTAGATGTTGGTAGCTGAGTGGCTACATGGAGTGGCTGGATAGCCGTGGGTAGATGTTGGTGGCTGGGTGGCTACGTGGAGCGTCTGGATAGCCGTGGGTAGATGTTGGTAGCTAGCTGGCTATGCGGAGCGGCTGGATAGCCGTGGGTAAACGTTGGTAGCTGGGTGGCGGCGTGGAGCGGCTGGATAGCCATGGGTAGACGTTGGTAGCTGAGTGGCTACGTGGAGCGGCTGGATAGCCGTGGGTAGACGTTGGTAGCTGGGTGGTTATGTGGAGCGTCTGGGTAGACGTTGGTAGCTGGGTGGCTATGTGGAGCGGTTGGATAGCCGTGGGTAAACATTGGTAGCTGGGTGGCGACATGGAGCGGCTGGATAGCCGTGGGTAGACGTTGGTTGCTGGGTGGCTACGTGGAGCTGCTGGATAGCCGTCGGTAGACGTTGGTAGCTGGGTGGCTACGTGGAGCGGCTGGATAGCCATGGGTAGACATTGGTAGCTGGGTGGCTACGTGGAGCGGCTGGATAGCCGTGGGTAGACGTTGGTAGCTGGGTGGCTTTGTGGAGTGCAGTGGGAAGGCTCACCTAGTTAGACTTAGAAACTAGTTGCACTTGCAACTTGTGTCTGCATTGGGGATCCTTTTACAGTGGATGCTGGAAGCTGACAGGATGAGAGATGGAGAAGACTCCTCATTGGTGGTAGTGGAGTCACATGGGCAATCCAAGATGGCCATGCCCATGGACCGGTGGACAGCGCTTCAGCCGGGACCAGTGATCAGCAGGAGCCGCCGTTGGAGCAGTACAGCAGCGGGACCCTCCAGAGGACAACAGCGGAGACTGCCCAGAGAGAGGAGGAAGCAGTGTACAGCGCGGAAGCCGGAAGATAGCGCGGGTCAGTGCCCGCAAAGGTAACCGACGGGGTCTGATTCTGGGGTCTCCAAAGCGGCATTTAACATCCAGCTTGTGATGCTTCAGTGTATCCTCTTGCGGAGGTAAAATTGATAGGTCAATATTTGGATTTTCTTGATTGTAGTGGTAACAATACCCCAGGTGCAGTCTGTAGATTTCTTCTTTTCCAAAAATTTGGGGAATTTGGAGAAGTAATCTTCTATCTCCTTCCTATAAAGACATTTATTGAAGTTTTCAGGTGTACAATCAGGTAGCAGCCCAGTCTGGCCTTGTAAAAGGCTCTTTATCTTCTCACATTCTTGCTGGTTGTAGTAAAGTTTTTGATGATTGCAGCAAAAAAATCTGAAGCTTTGGATCATAACTTCCTCAATTACAACAGCTGCATCTTCCACCTGTATGACATTGAAAAAGGAACTTATGTGGATTCCGTCATCAAAAAACTCAGAGGAATCACACACAATGGTTTGTAGACGTTCCCAGTCAGAGCTCAGTTTCAGGAAAGTCATATAGAACTGATTCATGACATTTCTCTTTGGTAGGCTGCTGCCATTGGTCAAACCCAGACTGACCAGCAATACAGACACTATGGAAATCTTAAGAATCATTATTAATAAGTGGTTGAGCGAGTCTCTATATAGCAAAGAACCAATTGTTTCCTTTCACACTTCTATACTCCATGCTCTTTAATATTGTATATTTTTTATAGTGGCTTAGATACAATAAATGTTGAAGTTGTTTACGTTCAGTTTACTGTGCAAGTGTGTATAAATAAAACAACTAATACACTTGGTGGGACTCGAACCCAGGTTGTCTAGAGATATGATCAGTGACGCTACCTGTTGAACCACAGGAAATGCCAGCTTTTTTGCCTTTTTTTTAAACTATGGTATTTCAACACTAACTAACAAAAGCACAGACCTGGTATGACAAGGAAAATAGTAATTAAAACAACATATACTTTATTGAAAATAAATAAATTATATTTTTAACATGACAATTATTTTGAACACACTAATTGCATAAACTCGCCATTTGTATCCATGCACAGAGATTTGTAGAACTCAGAATCAGTCCGTATAACTGAACCAGGGCTCCAATATTTGTTGACATTTTTTCACTGTAGTTGACTGAATTTGAATATACCAAGCATTGTACATTGTAATCACATAGGTATAACATGGAACAACCCAAATGTCTGTCCAGTTTGTGAAGCTTCAGCGTTTCCTCATGTGGAGGTAGAATTGGTAAGTCAATCTATGGATTCTCTTGTTTATGGAAGGTTTCTGGTCTACAATCAGGTAGCAACCCAGTCTGGACTTCTAAAAGACTCTTTATCTTCTCACATTCCTGCTGGTTGTCGTAAAGTCCTTAGTGGTAGCGTAAAAAAAATCTGAAGCTTTTGATCAAAATTTCCTTAATAACTATAGCTGCATCTTCTACCAATGTGACATTGAACTTAGAGTATGTTTGTTCCTTCATCAGAAAACTGTGATGTATCGCACTCATTGGTTTGTAGATGTTCCCAAGGGAAGGGAAGTCTTATAAAGCTGATAAATGACATTTCTCTTTGGTAAGCTATTGCCCAGACTGATCAGCTATATAGACACTATGAAAATCTTAAGAAGAAGTTGGTGAGCGAGTCTCGGTCTCAATATAGCAAAGAACCAAATGTATCCTTTCACACAGCTATTACTCCATGTAATCAGCTCACTGTTAATAGTTTATTTTTTGCAGTGGCTTAGATATAATAAATGCTGAAATTGTTTCTGTTTAATATACTGTATAGTGTTAGCTTGTTTAAGTAAAGGCAATAACATACTTGTTTGGACTTGATCCCAGGTCATATACAGAGAAGATTAGTGGTATTACCGAATGAGCCACTGAAGATTCTGACCTGTGCTCTGCTTTTTATTTTTTTATTTTATACCATGTTAACATAACACTAACAGCCAAAAAAGCACAGACCTGGTATAACAAGTAACTTAGTAATATACACAACATATCCTTTATTGAACAGGAAATAAAAAATGAATGAATAAATTAATAATTATAACATGACAATTACACTGAACACGCTGTAGGCATAAACTCGCTATTTGTGTCCATGCACAGAGATTTGTAGAACTCAGAATCAGTCCGTATAACTGAACCAGGGCTCCAATATTTGTTGACATTTTTTTACTGTAGTTGACTGAATTTGAATACACCATAAAACTCTGATGTATCGCACTCATTGGTTTGTAGATGTTCCCAGACAGAGCTCATGTTCAGGGAAGTCTTATAAAACTGATACATGACTTTTCTCTTTGATAAACTATTGCTGTTGATCAATCCCAGACTGATCAGCTATATGGACACTATGAAAATCTTAAGAATAATTTGCTGAGTGAGTTTCTGTCTCAATATAGCAAAGAGCCAATTGTTTCCTTTCCACTTCTATTACTCCATGTAATCAGCTCGCTGTTAGTAGTGTATTTTTGTGCAGTGGCTTAGATATAATAAATGCTGAAATTGTTTATGTTCAGTATACAGTGCAAGCATGTTTAAGGAAAGGCAATAATGTACTTATTATAATACTAACAGACAAAGCACAGCCCTGGTATAACAAGGACCTTAGTAAGATACACAGCATATTCCTTATTGAACTTGAAAAAAAATGAGTGAATAAATTAAAAATTTTAACATGACAAATACATTGAACCCGCTGTATGCATAAACTCGCCATTTGTGTCCATGCACAGAGACACGTCCATATCAGAATCAGCCCATATATACCTGAACCAGGGCTCTCATGTTTGTTTAATCTCTTTCCCTTTAGTTTACAGAATTTGAATATTCCAAACTTTTTTGTATTTTAAATACATCGGTATAACATGGAGCAAAGTTCCCTTGACTGTCCAGCCTGTGATGCCTCAGTTTTTCCTCTTGCGGAGGTAGAATTGGTAAGTTCATCTATTGATTCCCTTGATTGCAGTGCTAATGATTCCCCAGGCTCAGTGTGTAAAATTATTCTTTTCCAACATTTTGGGGAATTTGGAGAAGTAATATTCTCTCTTCTTTCTACAAGGATGTTTATTGAAGTTTTCTGGCCTACAATCAGGTAGTAGCACAGTCTGGACTTTTAATAGATTCTTTATCTTCTCACATTCCTGCTGGTTGTAGTAAAGTCCTTGCTGGTGGAAGCAAAAAACTCTGAAGCTTTGGATCATAACTTCTTCAATAATAATAGCTGCATCTTCTACCTGTGTGACATTGAAAAAGGAACTAATGTTGGTTCCGTCATCAGAAAACTCAGATTTATCACACAGAATGGTTTGTAGATGTTCCCAGCCAGAGCTCAAGTCTTTGGCAGGCTGATGCTTTTGGTCAAATCTAGACTGATCAGCATTTTGGAGACAATGGAAATCTTAAGAATCATTTTAAAAAGTTGTTGAGCGAGTGCCTGTCTCAATGTAACTTGAAGGTATGGTTTATAACTTCCTCAATAACAATAGGTGCATCCTCTTATAGAGCTGATACATGACATTTCTCTTTGGTAGGCTGCTGCCATTTGTCAAACCTAATAGATAACAAGATCTTTCAGCTTTATAGTTAGTAATAGAACAGTATGGTGCAGTTCTCAACTACACCACAACTTGACATATGCTTATTCATATTCACCTATATTTAGATTATAATAACTATAGTATATTATTATATTATTCTTTTCTCACTCTCAGATGCTTCTTCCCCTTGTTCTCTTTTGTACTGATAAACAACAAGATTAATAGAATAATTTTTGTTTTTGGAAAGTTTGAAACAGCCATTGGTATCAAATGAAATAAAAGAAATTCTGTGCTTCTGTATAAAGAAATTATTGAAATAAAACAGTTACTCCACCTTGATAAAAGTTCAAGTTTTAAGGAAATATTGAATCATTTTCTTTAGGGTATTCTTAACCAGTCTGAACTTATTCATTTTGGATCATATATTTCTCCCCAATATTAAAAAGGGGGGATCCTCAAAATAATGGAGAAACTGATATAGTGCATAAAACTTTTTTACAATAAAACATAAAATGAGTTAATTATTCTGTGTATAAAAAGGAAAGGTAAATAATCGCTTATCTGAAAATAAGGTCCCGAACACCTTCCTGCTCAGCTCGCAGTTGTTTCCAATCCAACTAAGGTACACCGATCCAATAAGGCAGCTAGAAATCCTCCCATCAACAATGAACACATCTGTCTTCCTCAGGGTGATATCTATTCTGGCCTTGTATTCCTTTATATTTCCTCCTTTATTTTTGCCCCCTATGTGAATTAACCCTAATAAATAGTACACGGGGCTGGATTAAGGGGGGGGCGACAGGGGCGATCGTCCCTGGGTCCCCACACCTGAAGGGCCCCCACACTTTCAGGGTTAACGTGAACCGGAGGAGACAGAACCAGTTCCGCCTCCTCCAGCCAACCTAACCCCGGCGCCGCAGGGAGGCATTATTTGCCAGATGCCCGCTGATTGTAACCAGTGGGCGCCCGGCTCACTCCTCGCAGTGACAGCTGGAGCCTAGAGCTCATTCGTGAGCACCGTCTTCTGGCTCACGCAGTGCACTATGGGAGAGACGTCATGACGTGTCTCCTATAGTGCAGAAGAGCAGCCGGGCGGAATGGACGTGGACGGCAGCGGGAGCGAGGCTTAAGGTAAGTATTAGCTTTTTTTTTTTAAGTGCAATTAGCTTTTCTACTGGGGGCATTACTCGGGGGGGGCACCACTTCTGGGGGCATTACTCGGGGGGGATTACTACTGGGGGCTTTACTCAGGGGGGGAAATTACTACTGGGGGCATTACTCTGGGGGGCATTAATATTGGGGGCCTCTACTCTTGGGGGCTTTACTACTTGAAGGTGGGGCATTGCTACTGGGGCACTACTACAGGAGGCACTACTACTGGGGCCACTACAACAATGGGCATTACTACTGGTGGCACAACTACAGGGGTATTACTACTGAGGGAATTTATACAGGGGGCATTACTACTAGGGCATTACTATTGGGCACGCACAGGGGGCATGACTACTGGGGGGCATTACTATTGTGGGCACAACTACAGGGGTATTACTACTGGGGGTAGTTATAAAGGGGGCATTACTATTGGGGACACAACCACAGGGGGCATTACTACAGGGGGCATAACTACAGGGGGCAAGACTACTGGGGGCACTACTAATGGGAGTATTGCATAGGGGGAACCACTCCTGGGGCACTGCATAAAGGGCACCACTACTGTGGGCTCTGCATATGGGGTACTACCACTGTGGGCACTGACACTACTGGGCTCCCCATTGCGCATACCCCCAGTTTGTCACATTTAACAGGGGCCCCCACATGTTTGCTGCCCAGGGGCCCCCACAAACCTTAATCCATCCCTGATAGTACAGTCCAACCTGTAAAGCCTTAATTTGAACCAAATGTTGTGCATAACTGTAATGACATTCCAAATATCACTAAACGCTTTATAAAATCATATACACTTAAAAAGAGACACCAGATGTTAGACAGGCAATAGGTCGACAGGGACAATAGATTGATAGGGGAAAAATGTCGACACACTAAAGGTCAACTTGTAAGAAGGTAGACAGTGTCAAAGGTCGACATGCAGAGGGTTGACATGAAAATAGTTGACACATGTTTTTTTTTTTGTTTAGGGTTAGACACTTACCAAAGTATTAGGGTTAGGCACTTACCCCAAGGGTCAGGGTTAGGCACTTACCACAACAGTTAGGGTTAGGCACCAGGAGGGAGGGTTAGGCACGCACCCCGATGGTCAGGGTTAGGCACCAGGAGAACACAGAACAGGATACCGATGCCGGCATCTCGATGCTCCACAATCCCGATGCTCTAGACAGGTAAGTAGCAGCAAAGTCCAAAGGAAAGGGGGGTTAGGTTTAGGCACCGCTCGGGGGGAGGTTAGGGTTAGGCCCCCCCGGGAGGGTTAGGGTTAGGCTAGGGGACGGGGGGGGTTTAGGGTTAGGCACCACTGGGGGGAGGGTAGGGTTAGGCATCCCCTGGGGAGATTAGGGTTAGGCACAACCAAGGGAGGGTTAGGGGTTAAAGAGGTAGATTAGTATACTTACCCACCGCTTCCAGCTTATCATATCGATTCCGTATATATATATATATATATATATATATATATATTTTATATATATATATATATATATATATTCCATTTCAAGCGGCACTCTCAGCTACAAACACAAAAAGAATTCTGGTGCCCTCCGTCAGAGACCAACTCCAGCCGGTCCCAATATGCAATCCACATCGGCGGCACTCAGGAAAGAAAAAACGTCCCAACACAGGGGTATATTACCGTAGTTTCAGAGCCATTTATTGCTCCATCATCAAGGTCCTATATATATATATACATACACACATATTTATATATTCACACACACACACACATATATATGTATATGTATGTATATAAAGTAAATAAATATAATTAAATATACATTTGTTCATATAAGTATATGCATATATATATATATATATATACTTTATATATATATATATATATATATATATGTGTGTGTGATATATAATACATATACACCATATATGATATATATATATATGATATATCATATATATATATATGATATAAATATGGTATACATGATATGTATATATATATATATATATATATATATTATATATAAATAATACATAGTAGAGTGAACTTACTTTATTTAACATGTTGTATATAATGCTGGTGCCTACCTGGTGATGCAGCACACTGAGCACAGAGACATTTGGCAGGCAGCTACCACCTCCCTCCACCCTCCTCGTGTTTGGCAACTCACCGTTGGATACTGCCTTGCAGCCTGAGCCTAGCACTTTGCTGGCAGCCTGATCCTGGGGCCGTCAATCACTATTGATGGCTCCGCCTCCAGCTCTTCCGCAGCCCTCATCCAGTCTCCTCACAGACATCAATCACACCATGCATTGTGGAGCAGGGCTGCGGGAAGGGCTGGAGGCGGAGCCGTCAGTAGTGATTGACTGCCCCAGGCTCCGCAAAGGCTTCTGGGAGGAGCTGCTGCTGCTGAGCAGCTCCCCCATCGGGCATTTTATTTATTTATTTTTAAATTTACCTAATTAATCGTGTGCGCTGTGCAGCTGCACGGATCAGCGATCGCAGGGACGGAGCTGCGGAAGCCAGGGGGAGGCAGGATAGTCAGTCAGTGAAGGAAGGGCTGAGTGGCCGCCGGCCACCAAAGGCACCGGCCCAGCGGGAACTGGCCCGGCGTCCCGGCGTCGCAATCCGCCCCTGGTGGTAGCCTCTGGCTTTAACTTCAGCTGCTATTCAATTCCAGACCCTTTTCCACTCATTAAATTGATAAATGAAGTGGCGTCAACACATGTTAGGGGGCATTAACATATACTGTAGAACCTGTGATAAGTTCATGGATCTATGCGTTAAAAGGGGCTTGTGCCGGGTTCCGGCGGAGATGCGGTGAGACGCTCAGGCACACAGCTCTGCTACACGCCTAGCTCCATCAGCTTTCACGGCTGCTTTGCAGCCTCCAATTTGGCACACACCCAACCTAACCTCCACTGGCGATCACCCAGTGTATGGAGCGGTATTTTCCGGCTCTGATGCCTGGAAAACAGCAAAGGCAGTGAAGTGAAAAACGGCGCGCAGTATCCTTCATGGCGGCCGCACCCTACTCTTCAGTGTCTCAGTCTGCATCAGGCTTTGGCTCTTCATTACCTGACTGCACGGACTCCTGTTCCAAGATCACAGCTCCCTGCTCCCAGACCACAGCTCCCTGCTCCCAGAACACAGCTCCCTGCTCCCAGACCATAGTGAGTACTTCTCTTATATATGAAGATATGGTGGAATCCATAACAAATACTATGAAGCCTTTATTAAAAGAGCAAGAAGCTCAGTTTACACAATCAATTAAAGAAATACAGTATCATATGCATCAACTCAGTATTAGGGTAGATCAATCAGAACACAGGCTTTAGGAAGCTTTTTAGAATATACATATACTAAAGAAAGATACAGCTCACCTTACTAAAGCCCAACATCAAATCTGGAACAAACTGGACGAGTTGGAAAATTGGGCCAGAAGGAATAACCTGTGCATCCTGGGTCTTCCTGAATCATTAAAGGGTTCAGAGCTGCACTCTTTCTTGCAAAAGATACTTCCAGAGCTATTGAAACTCACAGACACGTGCCCTAGCCTCATTATTGAGCGGGCTCACAGAATCGGTCCCATACGTGAATAGGGATCACTCAGACCTCCAGTCGTTAATTTTAGATGTCTGAATTATGCACAAAAAGAAGCTATTTGGATAGCATCTAGAAAAATAAGAAACCTGATGTGGAATGAAGCTAAATTGCTAATCTTTCAAGATTTTTCAGTCGAGATCATAAAAGCTCGCAAGACATTCTCACCAATATGCTCCAGGCTTATCAAAATTAATCGCAAGTTTGCATTGCTGTTTCCGGCACGACTTCAAATACACGGTGGTTCGTCTTTTCAGGACTTTACCAGGTCAATTGATGCTGAAGCATTCCTAGATGAAGAACTCACAGAAGAAGAAGCAAATGACTCGCGTGTTGATGAGTCCAACATAGATTGTCTTTGATGACACGGGATTTATATCACCGCTTAACAAAGATCTAACAATGGCTCATGCATCGGGGAGAGGAGACCAGACGATAGCTATGACTACATATATGACGAGCCAAATCCTGTTTGAAGTGCAGCAAGTTATATATGTTCACCTTATTATATATATTGTTGCGATGATACGAAATTTATGTTTCTCTTTTTTTTTTTTTTTTTTCCATTACACCAAAAGAATATTGCTTACTTATGATTGCTGCCTTCCTAGACAGGGGATTAGGTTTTACGATGTTATGATATTTCATTAAGCCAAATCTACACAAATATTTACTAGTTGGGAACTGGGCGGTGTTTAGGGGCGAGTGTCGCTGTTAAATTTTTATTTATTTTTCTGAAAATGGATGTTTTTTATTGCCACAGAAGTCATATTATTCATATGATAGTTTCATGTTTTTATTTTGAGTTACTTACATACCTGTTTTCTGACATGGAAGATTATCTCTTATATACATGTGATGGTTATGAGTTGTTTTTTTTCCTTTTCCCTACGGTTGCTGCTATTTCCAAGTTGGAGAAAGGACCTCTGTGACGTAGACACCACGTGACCGCTGCAGGAGGCTGGACCGCTCCTGCGTTACCATCCACTAGGGCATAGAGGGGGAATATATATTTGTGGCGAGCGCAGCGAGCCACTGTGCCCGAAGCGTGGCGAGCGTAGCGAGCCTGCAAGGGGACACTTTTGGTCCCCCGTTACCATCCCCGCCCCTCCCCCTTTCAGGCCGAGTCATGTGGGTGTGATGTCACAGGGCCATCAGCCCTGTACAGTCTAGACCTAACCTTTTCCCTACCCCTTTCTCCCACTAAAATTGCAGGTTTCACTTTCACTTTGCGACCAAATATAACTCTGACAAACTTTCCTTCTTTCTTTTATTGTAAATCATAACTCATACAATCTTAGATATCAAAGATCAAATGGATTATTAATGTCACAGATTAAAATAAGCACTTTGAATGTAGGGGGCCTTCACTCCCCAATAAATCCGATTGATAAAGAATTCACTTGTCTCTCAGCAGCTCATAAATCCTTATCTAGGATAGATTATATTCTGATTTCAGATAATATTTTCCCTAGAATTATTGCCACAGAGATCGAACCCATCTCAGACTCGGACCACACTTTGGTTTGGGCTACTATTTCTACGGCAGTTGACATGGGTTGCCATAGGCCGTGGAGATTTCCATCATATTTAACCCGTTCAGTTAAATTTAAAAAACAATTTAAAAACAAACTGGAAACTTTTTGGCAGGAATACGAATTTAATAATTCCTCGCACGAATCGGAGAACCCACTGCTATTCTGGCAGACCTCCAAAGCAGTAATAAGGGGTAACATCATCTCCTACAAGGCACATACACAAAAAGAGTTTATGACACTATATAAAAAAGCCCAGGAGGCATTATATGAGGCATTCCAAAACCTACAAAGATGTACCTACCCACTCACATAGAACTGCTTATCTCTCAAAAAAGTACAATTCGATGAGATTCTAGACCAGATAGGTGACCGTAATTCCTTTTAACAAGGAATATCAATTCCATAAATTTGGAAACAAAACCAGTAGACTTCTCTCCATCTTGGTAAAAGGTTCCCGCCCCTCTAATCTGATTAAAAATCTCTGTCGACAAGACGGCACTATAACTTCAAACAGCCCTCAAATTCTCTCTATATGCAAGAAAACAACTCGATGTCAATAACCAGACTTCTTTTTGGGCACAGTTACCTATACCGCAATTGTCTGACAGTGCAGCAGGGGAACTACTAGTCCCAATTTCGACTTCAGAGGTGTCAAGGACTATTAAAGCTTTAAAAGGAGGCAAATCCCCTGGCCCAGATGGCCTTACAAGTGAATATTATAGAATACTAGAGCCTAAAATTTCAGAGACCCTAGTCAAAGTTTTTAATTACATTCTGAAAAACAAAACAATACCTACCTATTTTAACTCTGCTATAATCAAACTTCTGCCCAAGGCGGGGCGAGACGTTGAATTGCCAGGGTCTTATAGACCGATCTCGCTGCTTAATATTGATTATAAACTACTGACGAAAATTTTAGCTGACCGTTTAAAAATTGTAATCCCTGCTTTGGTTCATACAGAACAAACAGGATTTGTATGGCAATGTCACTCGGTGGTGAACATTCGGAAAGTTTTATCGGCAATTCATTTTATACACTCTCAGAATCTCATAGAGCAGAAAGTCCTTCTCTCGCTAGATGCAGAGAAGGCATTTGACTCTATTTCATGGGAACATTTATTTGATACCTTAGATTTGGGTTCCCTTCAGAATATGTTTTTCTTCTACAAACTCTGTATGGTTCATCCACTTCCCAAATTTCGTGTAATGGTTATATGTCCTCACCTTTTCCGATTCGTTGTGGCACAAGACAAGGTTGCCCGCTTTCACCATTATTATTCGTGGTAGCATTAGAACCACTAGCCATAGTGCTGCGTAATACCAATTTATTCAAAGGTATTAATATAGGCCCCACTGAGCTTAAAATAGCTTTATTCGCTGACGACATGATGTTGTTAGTCTCCAACCCATCAGTCTATCCCAGCCATTTTAGACATTATTGCAAAATTTGGCACCTTTGCAGGCTATCAAATTAACATAGATAAGTCTGAACTACTCACCATTAATGGAATATCTCATCAAGCACAATTAACCACACCTCTCTCCCTGTTTAGACATGCATTAGATAAAATTAAATACCTAGGGATATTTATAACATCCCAAATACATCATCTTTACACAGCCAAGTTTACACCTCTCCTTAAAAATATATATAATTTATTAGATATGTGGAAAGCTTTACCCCTGTCTCTAATGGGACGAATAGCTTTGATTAAAAGTATTATTCTCCCCAAATTAAATTACATGATGCAGATGTTTCCTATTGCCTTAACAAAAGTTGATACTACCTTGTGCTCGTGAGCCTTTACAAAATTTATTTGTCACAAAGAGAAAAAAGGCAAAGATTTGTCCTCCTATGTGGCGCACTTGTCCATAATTAAATAAAATATATAACGTCTTTATTAGATATGCATTAAAACATTCCAAACGGAATACAATTACAGCGAAATAGGATAAAAAAAGGGGGGGGGGAAATGTGAAACTATTAGTAGAAAAAATGTGATATTAAAATAACGAAAAGAATCCTGCCATGTGAGTTTTATTTCATATTTATATTATCATTAATTTCCATGCTGTACAAACCCAAATTATTTATTTGCAGAGCTTCTGTGTTAATTAATGTAAAATGCGTTTTATTACATTTATGGGAGCATTGCTCAAATCATCTTCACCTTCAATCAATATTTAAGTGAATAAGGGGTGACAATATATCTTCACCGCCAATCAATATTCATGCGGATAAGATGTAGTAGTATATATCAGCGTCATAAATAATTCCAATATAGCTCTAGCTTTATCTAAACGCTATTATATGCTTATAATTCCTTAAAGATGTGTATCCATTTAGGACATATTATTTTACTACGGCTTTATATTGCTGCCACCTTAATTCATCACAAAAGATATCGATTGCCAATATCAGTTAATTCCAGATAGTTGTAATGATAGTTCTCAATTGTAGAGAGCTAGAAATTTAGCAATATTAATATATGAATTTCTGCTGTTTAAATTGAAATAACATGTTACTAGATCCCATTAGAATTCACATATATAAAGAGTGCACATTGTCCTGTAACTGGACATTTATCACATATACATAGATGTCCTGTAAATGGACATATAACACAGAAATATTGTAGCGCCCAGTCAAATGAGTGAATAATATATTACTTATGTTTCATTACAATGGTGAGTTGTTTCTAACATATGAGAGCGCCGTACAGCCGATCGAGTATATTTGCAACAGTGTTGCCAATCACCGTCAGCTCGAATGACATAAGATACACAGAATTAACTATTAAGTTGTCCTGTAACTGGACAAGGCTACAATGCTACAATGCTGCAATATTATTGCACGGAGTACACACGGCGGGTATACCGCCGACGCGCGTTTCGCTGATTAGCTTTGTCAAGGCAAGACGATTGCATCTACCATCCCACATTTTATTCATACAGGGAGACCAAGGAAATCATCTCCCTTGGTCACGTGGTCTATTTGACCAATCCAACATCTGCTTATGAGTAGTCACTCCAGGTTCTGAGTCTCAGCCAATAGGGGACACTATTTCATATGTCTTGTTGCGGGGGTGTGTCCGCGACCTCCAATCAGGTTGTAGGTATCTCCGGTCTTAATTATAGAACCACCGTATTTATATTTACGTAGCAGAGTTACGGGGGTGTGTTCATCTCTTCCAATCAAAAGTCTCGATTATAGAACCACCGTATTTATATTTACGTAGCGGAGTTACGGGGGTGTGTTCATCTCTTCCAATCAAAGGTCCTATATGGTGTCTCTAATATTGGCTATAGATTCATCATGTTTATGTTAACATGATGGAGTAACGGAGGTGTACTTTTCCTCCAGTTAGAAATCCCTTAGTATTGAAGATATGATTCCCTGCACATCATTCATCAATAATTGGATGCTATTTTCTCATTTATCCTAATTAAATTCTATAAAAAATATATATTAGAGTCAAAAGTGGCATATATAGGTGGGTAGTGAATTGACTGTGATAAATAAAGGAAAAATTAATAAAAATTGGGTGAAATTTATTATTGTACATAAAAGCCTATAAAATTTGTGAAAAATAATAATCTTTTAATTATTTCATCCACATACTCAATATTAGTGAACTACAATTCTTTGTTCCAGTATACTAACTCATATCCATAATTAATAATATGTTAATATAAATAAAATTACATAAAAAGAGGGGGGCCTATAAAATTTATAAATATAGTGTTCTTTTAATTGTTTCATCAATCATTCTAGATGTTAATAAGCCACAATTTCAATTATTAGTTTAGTAATTCATATCCACAGTTAATGATATATTGATATAAATAATGATAAATCCCATAAATCTTAATATAATCCATATGTCAATAACATAATAGATTTAAAGAAAGGAAAAGAAAGTGTGAGAGAGAAAGAGGGGGGGAGTGATAAATCATTGAAATTGGTGACAATAAAAATGCAAAAAGTAAAAAAAGTTTTAATGAAACAAATATATATAGCATGCGTGTCAAACAAATAGTGTAATAGGATACCTGAAGACAAATGTATGTAAACACATACATACAATTATATACATATGAATATACATACATCACATCAATCTGGTAATTGTGTTATCAAATCTAGGTTTTAAAGAGTGTGTATATAGAATTAGATTGTGATTAATCTGAAAAGAAAAATTAATATTTAATAAATAAAATTAAATTATATATTAGTGAATTAAGTCCAAATTGACCAATAATGTGCATAATGAAGGTAATATCAAATTTCATACTAAAAGAAGAGGGGGTGTATGATATAATATCTATACCCCTATTAGATTTTATTTATCCTAATTCCTCTACTTTCATAATCTCATTGAAGAGAGTATTAATTCATATCTTCATTATCTAATTCTTTATTAATATGAATATATTGACTTTAAGATCAACATGTTCAATAAAAGGGTATATACATGTTAATATATGATTATTAACAACAATGCATTAATGTATATGTATGATGTCCCTAAATTACATTAGGAATTTCTTCTATGGTCTCCACAGATTGTTTGATGGATTCCTCCATTTAATTGAAAATTTTGATATTTTGGATGATTCTATAGTTCTTTAAAGAAATGGTATATAGCTGTTATTTTCATTCAAACCATGTGGGTGAATACTGTTCATTAAGAAAATGAGTTTGGTCTCTTCTTTCAAAAGTTCTTCATCAAGGTTACCCCCTCGAATTCCCAATTTGACATGTTTCATTCCAAATGCCTTTAAATCATTGGGATTACTATTGTGGTATTTGTGGAAGTGTCTAGCCACTGTTGTGAGAGGTTTAAATATTGCTAAATCTTGATTAGCCTTTCGAATTGTCCCAATATGTTCTAATATCCTCACTTTGAGGGGCCTTGATGTTTTGCCTACATATGCCTTTCCACAGGGACATTCTAGATGATATATCGTCCCTACTGTTGTGCATGTGATATAATTTTGGATTGTCCATTTTCTGTTATATCTATCAAAAAACCACTTCCTAGGAACCATAGTTTTGCAGGCTTTGCATTGTCCACATTTGTAAGAGCCCTGCTTGTTAAAGAATGTTTTTTTACTAGAAGTCAAATGGCTATGTACCAATCTGTCTTTTATGTTGTGTGATCTCCTCCAACTCATTTGAATCTTTGGAGGTAAGATTGATACTAAATCATTATCCGTCTGAAGTATTGGCCAATGTTTTTGGAGGATGTTCTTAATTTCCCTCCTCTGGGCATTGAAAGTACCTTAGAATCGAATTGGTTCTTCTCTATATTGTTTAGCTTTTGGTTTCAGTAATGCTTCTCTTGGTATTTTCTCGGTCTCTTTAATTGTTCTTTTAATTAATCTGTTACTATATCCCCGATTTTTTAACCTATCACTTAGCTGTTTTTTCTGGAAATTGGACGCATCTGGGGTAGAGCAATTCCTTTTTGTCCTCAGCATTTCTCCTTTCGGAATTGCACGGATAGTTGATGGTAGATGGGAGCTGGTTGAGTGTAAAATACTGTTTGTAGCAGTATCCTTTCTGAACATATCCGTAGTAATAAGACCTACTTCATTGATCTTTATTTTGAGGTCTAGGAAACTAATTTCTTTTTGGCTCATGGTGTAGGTTAGCCTCAAATTGAGGTTGTTATTATTCAAAATCCTAATGAATTCTTCTAGTTTTGTCTGATCACCATCCCATAGAATCAAAATATCATCAATGTAACGTAGATATAATAGGATGTTCTCAGTATAGTTGTCGTTTTGTTCATGAAAAACTATCTCCTTCTCCCACCACCCCAGGTAGAGGTTGGCATATGTGGGGGCACATGCTGTCCCCATTGCCGTCCCTCTGACCTGGAGGTAGTGGCGTTCGTTACAGATGAAGTAGTTCCTGGTCAGTACAAAATGGAGTAGTGTAATTATGAATTCATTGAAATCATTTGATACTCCCATGTTCAGGAAATATTTAACTGCTACAATACCGTTATCATGCTCTATACTTGTGTACAAGCTTTCTACGTCGCAAGAAACTAACCATACTCCAGAGTTAACACTTAAATCTTGCAATTTGTTAAGGACATCCATCGTGTCTCTCACATAAGATGGTAATGTAAATACATGTTTGCGTACATGTTGGTCTACAAAAATGCTCGCCTTCTCAGTAAGATTGCCTACTCCTGATACTATAGGTCTCCCGGGAGGAATTTTTTCATTTTTGTGGACTTTAGGGAGAAGATATAGTGTAGAGGTTTTTGGTTTGTCAATTTTAAAAAAATCAAAATCACATCTCTTAATGATCCCTTTGTTAAAGGCTGTAGTAATTAAGCTTGTGTATTGTCTGAGGAAATTTGAAGTTGGGTTAAAGATGAGTTGTTGGTAACAACTTCTATCATTTAGTTGCTTATTTAATTCCTCTACATACATCTGCTTAGGCCACAGAACAATGTTACCCCCCTTGTCTGAGGGCTTTATCAAAACGTTTTGGCATTTAGAGATTTGAGCTAGTGCTTTTCGTTCTCCCTTAGTAATGTTGTCCCTGTATGGTTTATTCCGGATAAATAGTTGGTCTAAATCCTTGGAGACTAGTTCTTGAAATACCTGAGCTGCTGGACAGATTTTACTGTCAGGAAAAAATGTTGATTTCTTCTTTAACTTTGAACCATCGAATGGTATTTGAGGATCATGACATAAGGGATCATTACCCTCCTCCAAATCTTCCAGAATCTCTATTATAGGTTGATCTTCTATTTGTAATATATCATTCCTATAATTGGATACTGTGTATTGATCTTTTTGTTTACTCTGGACAAGAAAAAAATTTTTAAGCAGTATTTTTCTGGTAAAAAGATGTAAATCTTTTTCAATGTCAAACCTGTCAAATCTTTGAATAGGGGAAAATGAGAGCCCTTTACTTAATATGGAGATCTGATCATTGTCTAGAACTATCTCTGTTCAATTTATGACCCTTAATAGATCATTGGGAGTAGTAATTGCCTCTATTTCCGATGTCGTCGCTGTTCTCTGGGCTCCTCTCTCCAATCTAGAATTTCTCTTTTTCTCCTTTCTCCTCTTGCTCCTCCTTGTCTTCCACCATCTATATCCATTTTGGTTCTCACTACTTTGGGGATTGGACCTAAAAAATCCCTTCTGTAGTTGTTAGCGAGGGACATACTGTTGGTGCTTTCACCTTCTGAGGAGTCCATCTCTGATGTACTATAGTTAGGAGAATTAACATTTCTTCTGCGCTGTTTTTGTATATTCCACTTATATACTCTATTCTGGAGATAGTCTTCTCGATCCCATTGAAATTTCCTTCTTTTCCTCTCTACTATGTCATCCTCAAATTTTTCAACTTCCTTCTTATACTTCTCATACCTCTGCTGGAATTTTCCCAATGATTCATAAGGTCTCAATTTCTCCCCCGATTTTATTATTTCTTGATTTAACTGTTCCAAGATGATCTCATCATGTTTGATGAGTATCCCTATTAATGTCTTGGAACATTGTGTCAATGTGGTTTCCCACTCCTGTTTCAAATCATCTTTGGCCAAATCATACATCGGGAATAATTTTATTCTTAGGCCTCTTGGAATTAAACCATTCTTCAGATAGTTGTCAAAAGTGGTCTTATTCCACCATGTCTTACTCTGTCTCATAAGCACAGTCTTTAAAGTATATACCTCATCTGACCAGTCTTTGGAGTTTAGATCTTGTTTGTCAGTATTGATATTAAAAAAGGAAGAACCAATATAATTTCTAAGTTTGTCTCGTCTATCTTCTAAGTCTCTACTGAGACTAAAAGAAGTCATATTTGGGGTGTGATGCAATCCTAATATTGTATAACAAACAATGATTTAGTGTTTGTGTTCATAAATTTCTATATTAATTATTTCTCATTAATGAATTTATTGTGGTGCTAGATGTTATAAAGAAAACTGGATTACCAGTCAAAACAACTGCATACGATACAAAGGAACGTAAACATCTGCACACTTATCATAGTGCTTGAAATATTACCCCCGTATTCCTTATTCTTTAACTATTCTTTATAGTTCTTTAAAGAACTATAGAATCATCCAAAATATCAAAATTTTCAATTAAATGGAGGAATCCGTCAAACAATCTGTGGAGACCATAGAAGAAATTCCTAATGTAATTTAGGGACATCATACATATACATTAAGGCATTGTTGTTAATAATCATATATTAACATGTATATACCCTTTTATTGAACATGTTGATCTTAAAGTCAATATATTCATATTAATAAAGAATTAGATAATGAAGATATGAATTAATACTCTCTTCAATGAGATTATGAAAGTAGAGGAATTAGGATAAATAAAATCTAATAGGGGTATAGATATTATATCATACACCCCCTCTTCTTTTAGTATGAAATTTGATATTACCTTCATTATGCACATTATTGGTCAATTTGGACTTAATTCACTAATATATAATTTAATTTTATTTATTAAATATTAATTTTTCTTTTCAGATTAATCACAATCTAATTCTATATACACACTCTTTAAAACCTAGATTTGATAACACAATTACCAGATTGATGTGATGTATGTATATTCATATGTATATAATTGTATGTATGTGTGTACATACATTTGTCTTCAGGTATCCTATTACACTATTTGTTTGACACGCACGCTATATATATTTGTTTCATTAAAACTTTTTTTACTTTTTGCATTTTTATTGTCACCAATTTCAATGATTTATCACTCCTCCCCCTCTTTCTCTCTCACACTTTCTTTTCCTTTCTTTAAATCTATTATGTTATTGACATATGGATTATATTAAGATTTATGGGATTTATCATTATTTATATCAATATATCATTAACTGTGGATATGAATTACTAAACTAATAATTGAAATTGTGGCTTATTAACATCTAGAATGATTGATGAAACAATTAAAAGAACACTATATTTATAAATTTTATCGGCCCCCCTCTTTTTATGTAATTTTATTTATATTAACATATTATTAATTATGGATATGAGTTAGTATACTGGAACAAAGAATTGTAGTTCACTAATATTGAGTATGTGGATGAAATAATTAAAAGATTATTATTTTTCACTAATTTTATAGGCTTTTATGTACAATAATAAATTTCACCCAATGCAGCAATTTCTTTACTTATTTTTATTAATTTTTCCTTTATTTATCACAGTCAATTCACTACCCACCTATATATGCCACTTTTGACTCTAATATATATTTTTTATAGAATTTAATTAGGATAAATGAGAAAATAGCGTCCAATTATTGATGAATGATGTGCAGGGAATCATATCTTCAATACTAAGGGATTTCTAACTGGAGGAAAAGTACACCTCCGTTACTCCATCATGTTAACATAAACATGATGAATCTATAGCCAATATTAGAGACACCATATAGGACCTTTGATTGGAAGAGATGAACACACCCCCGTAACTCCGCTACGTAAATATAAATACGGTGGTTCTATAATCGAGACTTTTGATTGGAAGAGATGAACACACCCCCGTAACTCTGCTACGTAAATATAAATACGGTGGTTCTATAATTAAGACCGGAGATACCTACAACCTGATTGGAGGTCGCGGACACACCCCCGCAACAAGACATATGAATTGTGTCCCCTACTGGCTGAGACTCGGAACCTGGAGTGACTACTCATAAGCAGATGTTGGATTGGTCAAATAGACCACGTGACCAAGGGAGACGATTTCAATGGTCTCCCTGTATGAATAAAATGTGGGATGGTAGATGCAATCGTCTTGCCTTGACAAAGCTAATCAGCGAAACGCGCGTCGGCGGTATACCCGCCGTGTGTACTCCGTGCAATAATATTGCAGCATTGTAGCATTGTAGCCTTGTCCAGTTACAGGACAACTTAATAGTTAATTCTGTGTATCTTATGTCATTCGAGCTGACGGTGATTGGCAACACTGTTGCAAATATACTCGAGCGGCTGTACGGCGCTCTCATATGTTAGAAACAACTCACCATTGTAATGAAACATAAGTAATATATTATTCACTCATTTGACTGGGCGCTACAATATTTCTGTGTTATATGTCCATTTACAGGACATCTATGTAAATGTGGTAAATGTCCAGTTACAGGACAATGTGCACTCTTTATATATGTGAATTCTAATTGGATCTAGTAACATGGTTATTTCAATTTAAACAGCAGAAATTCATATATTAATATAGCTAAATTTCTAGCTCTCTACAATTGAGAACTATCATTACAACTATCTGGAATTAACTGATATTGGCAATCGATATCTTTTGTGATGAATTAAGGTGGCAGCAATATAAAGCCGTAGTAAAATAATATGTCCTAAATGGATACACATCTTTAAGGAATTATAAGCATATAATAGCGTTTAGATAAAGCTAGAGCTATATTGGAATTATTTATGACGCTGATATATACTACTACATCTTATCCGCATGAATATTGATTGGCGGTGAAGATATACTGTCACCCCTTATTCACACAAATATTGATTGAAGGTGAAGATGATTTGAGTAACGCTCCCATAAATGTAATAAAACGCATTTTACATTAATTAACACAGAAGCTCTGCAAATAAATAATTTGGGTTTGTACAGCATGGAAATTAATGATAATATAAATATGAAATAAAACTCACACGGCAGGATTCTTTTCGTTATTTTAATATCACATTTTTTCTACTAATAGTTTCACATTTTTCCCCCCCCCCTTTTTTTTATCCTATTTCGCTGTAATTGTATTCCGTTTGGAATGTTTTAATGCATATCTAATAAAGACGTTATATATTTTATTTAATTATGGACAAGTGCGCCACATAGGAGGACAAATCTTTGCCTTTTTTCTCTTTGTGATATCTTAATTTCTTTTTGTCTGTTGGCAGCACCCACGACCTATATGTATATGAATTAAGGAATAAGGAATACGGGGTTAATATTTCAAGCACTATGATAAGTGTGCAGATGTTTACGTTCCTTTGTATCGTACAAAATTTATTTGGCAAGGGATAAAGCCTAGGATTGCGATGCAGAAACTTCAATTGACACGCTCAGAAGGAGGGTTAGGGATGCCTAATCTGACAGTCTTCTCTCAAGCCATTATTTTCGATACATATCAGACTGGCTGCTAAACAGGGAAGTATATACTTATCTCTCCTTAGATATGGCCTTGTTGGCTCCTTTCTCTCCAGCTGCACTGCTTCATACCACCCGAACATTAATTCCGCCCATCATCTTATCTAATCCCTTGTTCACAGATACAAGGCGTGGATTTCCATTAATCGCAGATTGGGTAGAAAGTTTGATAGCTCCCAATATATTACCTTTTGGGGCAACCTATCTTTCATTCCAGGGCAAGGCAATACCAGGTTTCTAAACTGGAGAGATAAGGGCATTATGAGCATCAAAGACATTTTCGATCCTGGGGGAAACATTCGACCATTTAATGAGATTCAAACAGTCTTTGACATCCCATGCTCTCAATTCTTTATGTTCTTGCAAGCACGCCATTTCACTAATACTAAACCCAAACCAATGATACAAGTAGATAAACCTGACAATCTAATGCAACTTCTTAAGTTTATGCAGCATAATCCATATCACACCAGACTATTATATTCGGACTTAATATACAAAGATACCCAAAAGCTGTGAAAATGCACTCAAACTCGCTGGACAGAAGACCTATCCCAAGAAATATCTCCCCCAAATGTATTGCTCTACTTTGACTCCATAATGAAAAGCTTACAATCTGCCCTATTTCAAGAGGTTCATTTCAGGACCATATATAGAGCTTACATTTCTCAAATACAATGTAAACAGATGGTCCAAAGTGAATCTGGGTGCTGCCCTTAATGCCATTATTATACGGCCTCATTTTACCACAATTTTGGGGACTGTACCAAAATTAGAAAGTTCTGGCATAAAGTTATTTCATTTATAAACTCACTGTTTTCTCTTCACATAAATATGAATCCAATGGCACTATTATGTGCTAACTTCTCCAATTAGGATTTCGGACCCAATATAAAGACCATTAGACCCCTATTAAAAACAATAGTGACAGTTGCAAAAAAAGTTATTTTGAAAAAATGGACGTCCAAGGCAGCTCCCCAACTTAATCATATAAAAAGTTGGCTGCTAAAACTACTGTATTTTGACCGTAGGTCTAGCTAATCAGATATTGAAAGAGGAGCCCAGAAGTTTTATGAAAAATGGAGCCACTTTATAGATCAATTAGACAAAATTTCCCAAGATCATATTCTCAAGCTGTTTGAAAACACAGAATGGTTTATGCTTAGACAGCTAATGCCTTCTACCTCGGTGATGTTGCACAGAACTGCAAATACTATGATAACCCTTTTGGTTACATTAATTAATCTTCTTTCCGACCTGCACCTTTCTGTCTGTTCACTATAAATTGATTGTATGTTTACACAAAATATCTCAAGTGTGTATTTTGGGGTTTTAGACCGTAAAGTGTTTATTCTATATCTTCCTAATTTCTTGTAACTATTTTATCCCCCAGTCCTTATGACCCCCCCCAAACCCCATCCCTCTTATCTCCAACCTGTTCTTATTCCTCATTTCCATGTTTGTTTTGTGGATAGAAAGAAAGAGTGATGTCAGTAGTGAGCTTCCGGGGTTTCGTCGCAAGCCTGATGGTGGCGACCATCACCTGGCTGCTCGCAAAAGCGGCGGGTGGTCACCCACAGCTTAGCGAGCGGCCAGGAGGGCATTTTTTTTTTAAAAACGGCCGCCCTGATTCAGAGCGAGCGCTCGCTTTTTACGAGCGGCTCTGAATCAGGGCCACTGTTCACACAGTGCCAACACATTCGTGTATCTCATTGCACTCCACACTCTGTTCCCACAATGCCAACACCTCTGTGTACCTCACTACATGCTACAAACTTTACAAACAGTGCCATTGTATCCGTGTAGAGCATTGCACACTACCAAACTACCATCTCTTGGAGTATCACAGCTATACCCCTTTCTGTGTGTTCCACCATAGAAGAAAAATCCCAAAGCTTTACAGAATACTCAAGCCATGACTATGGACGGAACTTCATCTGCAATGGATCTCCTGCAAGCCCTCACTGGAATGGTGGACAACCATGTAATCAACCAAATACAGATAATGCTATGTCTGCAGGACATGTCACATCACATTGATGATTTTGACCAGCTCCAACTCACATCCCCAGGGAATTCAACAGTTCCACCTGGCAGCACTATGCCTCTGTTGCCCAGTGCAGTGCCCAGCCACCTACAGTTTCCCAACCCTAGAGTATATAAATATCAGTATACCAAAAAGGTGTATTTACTGTAAATCTACCTTGAAAATTAATAACAATTAGTAGATCTAGCTGCTGCGTTAAATGGTAGCCAAAAAAAAATGCAAATACAGAAAAAAAGCAAATGTATTCAAATATAAATTTTATGTTGTCAAGGCATTATCCTTTTTCTAGTTCTCAGTATTAGAGGAAATGTAGCGCCGTTTTTCTTTTTGTTTATTTGAAACTACTAGACTCTCTGCAATCCTCAGTGTGTTCCACATCTCACTGATAGGTGTAGGTACTTAGAGGGGGGATTAGGGATAGGCACTGGGGGGAAGGTTAGGGTTAGGCACCCCTAAGGAGGGTTAGGGTTAGGGGGGGTTAGGTTAGTCAATACTTACCTGGAGACGATCAGGATTTTCACCCATGTCGGGCAGCCGCTGTCGGGATTCCAACTGCCGGACAGGCGTCCGGCGGTAAATCATACTGATTCCGTGTCATCACAGGTGGAGCATGATATCAAGCAGGTTTTAGGTGTCCACATATGCAAAGATACCCTGCAGTATCTGATAGACTTGAAGAGTTACAGACCAGAAACAAACCTGGGTGGGGGCATCATATGTCCAAGTTTCACAAGCTGTTAGGAAATTCCTGGGGAAATTCCCCATAAGAGGATTCATTGGTGTCCAGGGCCAAATTTTTGAGGACGGGGATTTGAGGTCACTGATGATTGCTGGCATTTACAATCAGCATCCTCAACAGAACCTAGCTGGGCTCAGCCTCAGGCTAGAGATGACATAACACCTCTCTCAGGTGTTACCACTAACTTCTAGCACAATGACTCCTGCAGGGAATCACCTATCAGCCAGCCACTATAAAATCCTGCTCATTACATGATCTTTTAATTTTGGTAGTCACAGAGTTAGCTTATTTTCTGATATTATGCATTGGTGCATACTGACTGTTTGGGTGAGACTACCTTATAGTGTAAACGCGAATTATAGACAAATTTATTATTGTTTTACCATTTGTCTTTTATGGACCTCTGCGTAAGTCATTTCTCATTCTTACAATGATATTTCCTCATAAAAAAGCCTGTACAGTGCATTCCTCCAGTGAGTATGAATTGTGTTTTCATAGATGCTCCTGCTTCCAAACTATACTTCTAGATTGCTCCCAGTGTTGTTTCAACTGCAGTTTTCAGTCTCCTCAACAGTAGCACATCCATACCATAATTTCCATCAGCTGTGTTTCCAGGCTCATACCTCATACTAGCTAAGTACTCCGGGCCTGATTCAGAGCCGCTCGCTCTGACAGAGCGCTCGCTCTGAATCAGGGCCGGACTTTTTTTTTTTTTTTAGAACGGCCTCCTGGCCGCTCGCATAGCTGTGGGTGACCACCCACAGCTATATCGAGTGGCCATGATGATGGTCGCGATGGTCAAGACCATCGTGACCATCGGGCTTGCATCAAGACCCTTGTGGTAGGGTCTCGTGGCCGCAAGCCCTAGAGAGCTTTCGGCTCAAACAGAGCCGAAAGCTCTCCCACTGACATCACTTGTGATGTCAGTGGAGCCGCCCCCAGATGGTAGGCGTTCTCATGGGAATGCCTCCATCTGGGCAGCCACCACCCCCACCAAAGGGGGCATGCTGTCACTCTACATCGACAGCACGCCCCCTTTGGTGCGAGACCCATAGCTGCAGATTGCCTGTCGCTATCCGGGTCTCGCGCATGCGCACGATGGAGCCGGCTCCATCATGCGCATGCACTCTGGGCCACCATCGACCCGTTTGCGAGCTCTCAGCGGTTGCGATCAGGTCTGAATCAGGCCCTCTGTTCCTTTCAAGCTAGGAACCAACTTCACTGGGCCACAACTTGGATCCTCACTAAGTAAAGTCTATATTCTCTTGCGGTGATCCCTTGTGAAGTCTGGTTTGGGGTATTTTACTAGAACAGTAATTCCTCACCTGTACCAGGGGAAAAAAGTTATTCTATTTCTAGCCTAGAAAATGCATTTGTACAACTATCCATTAAATACAGATATGTAGACAAGTGGTACTGGTCAAAGTAAAGATTACATGACTATGACAGCCTACTGGGTGCATGTATCACTTTCAGCAACAGCATCATCCAACACACAATGCCAGTTCATACACACACAGGTTACTCTGTGTATCACCAGCTTCACTAAGTGGCATACTGGTGTCAATCTATTAGAAACACTCAGGTATGTGATAGTAGAATGGCTCACCCTGCAATCAATCGAAGCGTACATATCAAGCCATGAAATAGGGAGAAGAGGGCATGTTACCTTAGTCCAGCAGAGTGGAGAATTTATGCAAGCTACTGAAACCATTTGAAATAGTAACCAATGAATTGAGTTTACCAGGACCAAAAGATTAGCAAAATCTTGCAATTGGATCACTACATTTTGGTAACCATGCTTGATCCTAGTTGTAAATTGTATGTAATGTCTCTCTTTACAACTACTACAGATCTTAAAAGATGAAAAGAGCTCCTCACAAGCAAGTTGTCAGCTCAAGTGCCACATGAAATAACATCTACTGCTTCAATTTCTCCTGCAAATGCTGTTGCCAGAAAAATCATTTTCCAAGAGACCCACTGGTAATGATGATGAGTCAACTAGATGCACCAGACTAAAACATTATGACATCTGGTCAGGCGTAAAAGAATTACCCACATATATTGACACCTCTATCATGATTCAGTCTGATACAGTAAGCATCAACAGAATGGTGGAAGATTTATTTAATGAAAATGTACAAATTAACAAGCCACCCAGTCCCCTTGAATACTGGGAGGAAGATAAGGCATGGTGTACTTAAGCTGCCCAACCTGCAGTGTGTACTCGGAGTGATTGTTTAGCACAGCCAGAAACCTTGTGAGAGACCGGCGTAGTAGAATACTGTACTTCCTCATAGAAGTTGTAGTTCATCAGTTTTTCCACACTTTAAGGCAGAGCATTGCCGCCAATTACAACAAACATAGACTTCTTTAATTGTGGATTTAAATGGGGATGAGCCATTTATTTTTGGAGAGCATTAGGGACAGTCTTTTTTGTGAAGTGTGTTGGCAATATATTATATTTTCTATTAGACTTTTTACTTTTAGCAATGAAACTGCCATCCTGTCCATCACTGCTGTGCTACTATGTTTCATCGATGTGCTATATTCTTTTAAACTGTCATTTGTTGTGACGCTGCTCTGTTGCTGTGTTAGCCAGCCAGCTCGCTGCAACCTTTTGCCTATAGTCATGAAAACAATATTATGAGATGTGAGGTGGTCAAACTTGACTGGAAATTAATGTTATTGATGTTAATAATACTCTACACGATTTTAGCTGTTTTATACATTTTTCAGAGATATCCAATACCAAAATATTTGAGGGTGGTTTTGCCAAAAGCAAGACACGACGAAGATTTAGAACCAAAGCACAGGGGTCTGCATGCCATCTGTAATTTATACTAGTGTAACAACACACTAGCTCCCTCTTCCAGATCCAGACTTCAGCTTCAGAAAAAAAAGCATCAACTCCTGTGATGTTCCTGTGATCTGGTGTCCTGTCCATAAGATGTAATAATAACTGACCTCCAATGATCATAGGGCCTAATTATGTTAATTTGATATTAAAGGAATTCTCCAATGTTTTTTATATGTGAGGGAGCCGTTCTGCCCATGCGGAGATCAGGTCCTGTGCCGTTGCTCACAGAGCCCCAAAAACTGTAACATGATGACATGCTGATGGCGCATTTGGGGGTGGCCACTGGAAACATAGCAGAAAATGGGGGCGAGTCTGAGTCTGAATATGGCCTCCTGAGTAAACAATTCTACATCTCTAAATGCAATCACTATAAGCAACAATCCCGTGACACTCCCATAAGATGCATCTGATTAGCCCATTACCTCCTTGTTACTGCCCAAGAAAGCTCCATACAAATCTAATAAACTTCTGCGACTGTTCATCTAAATCTGTATTGCGTCTCTGTACAAAAGAAAAATCAGGACTCATGCGTCGTGCGACTCAGATGCATACGCCGACGAAAAACACAGGATCACTGCGTCTGACATTGCTGCTGTGTCCAACTCAGAATTAAACCCCCTGTGAGGTCCATCTCATGGTGAATTCCCATCTCTGGGCCTGATCAGCAGAAGACGCAGTTGCTATGGCTGCTGCTAACATGGTAGCAGCTGTGATAGCTCTGATATGGTAATGCAGCAGGAGGCCTCAAGCCTTTTGCATGCATTACAGATCACAGTTGTGTTGTACATTGGATTATCTGCATGTTCATCGGCTGGCTAAGTGACCTATGGGGTCACCCAAGCCGGCCGCCGCAGATGCACAAGAGAGGCCTACAGAGATTCTGGTCTCGTCACTCCACCCCCAACGGCGGCTGCGATATACCTCCGTTTTGGGAAACGGAGGCCGTCACCGCACCCTCACTGCCCCGAAATGGCAGCAGACTGCCAATCACTGACAGTCTGCTGCTGAACTCTGTGCGATATTGCAGATCCGTAATACACATGTCCAGTACTGGTCCGGCGCATGAGCAGATACCCAACCATTGATATCTGCGGGATTTCTTCTCCTGTGTCCTCTGCTGAATCACGCCCTCTGTTCCATTGCTAATGTCACAGCTTTACAGGAAACTACTCACTCCCAACACATGCATGCAATATTTATACTACAATATGTTGTAGGCATGGTTATTTATTTGTCTGCAGTCTAGTTTAAGTATTAGCTGTTCTGCAGCACAAAAGGTTAATTGTGGTTGCTGCAACAATGTTTTACTAAAGATGCAAACTAACAGGAGCCCTGACCGTAAGTAGCTACACGAGACGATATGAGAAGTCTGCTATCTATTAAAACTCAAGTCATTTCTGCTGAAATGTTCTGTTCACAAACACATACATTAGCAACAACTTTTAATATATGCTTATACTGCCACCAAAAGGCAGCAGAAAACATCATCCCATCATCATCTAAATGATATTAAAAGAAAATGGTGCTGATGCAGAACTGGAATTAAATTGTGATTATCCTGCTCCAAAGCTATGTGCATGGAAAAAATGTGTATATGTAACTATATTCAGAGACCACAACTCGAGATGCACCTACACATACGTGTATGCCTGGCACTTACACATCCTACAACAAGCTAATTCCCTGCTGGGGGTAAATTTACTAATAATCGTGCCTAGCCAAGAATAAACAAGCTGGGCATCACAGGGACACGTGTGAGATTTTCTCGATCAAACCTATGATTAACGAAAAAAGGACGAATATTAACAACATGGCTGTATTTGTTGTAGTGATAAAGGATAGTTTAGACGACACTACATAGCAAGTCAAATGCAACAGATGCAGCGCTGCTGCTGGAGTAGAATCGCAGTAACGGGCAGAAGAATGGTCGAACGTGCGTACAGACTGCACATTAGGTACGATATTGCCCTGTTGAATCTGCTGACTATTAAACTGTACATTAGATCCGAGCGGCCAAAGTCGACCATTGCGGAGCGTTTCAAGCCGTTTAACGGCTAATGCTCCAGAATCGGCACAGTATACACTGTACACACCTATACAATGGTCAGCATGAACAGCTGAAATCGGGTGATTGGGCCGCAGATTGTATAGGGGGATGCGGTCAATATACTGGCAAATGGGATACCTGTCAAAATCCTGTTGCCGGCATCCCAAACTTAAGTAGCATGGTTAGGGTTAGACACTAGGTGGAGGGTTAGGGTTAGGCACTAGGGGGTGAGGTTAGGTACAGGGTGCGGGGGGAGAGAGAGATAGGGGTAGAAGAAGGGTTAGGACACATACTGACAGGTGTCAGTATCCTAACCCTGTCAGAATGCCGATATTGGGATTGTGACCGCCGGGATCCTGAGCACCGGCATCCCTTACCCAATCCTGTATAGGTGTGTACCCAGCTTTAGTTAAGCCAGCAAGCTCACTGCAGCCTTTGGCCTGTATTGGTGAAAACTATTTTGTGAGCTGTGAGGTGATCAAAATTGACGGGAAATGACTGGAAATTAATGTTATAGAGGATAATGATACAGAAGGAACATAACAGGCCCAAATTATGTGATTTTAGCTGAGTTTATAATAAAAAAAAAACATACAGATTCAAAACCAAGACACGTTGATGAATTAGAACCAAATTAAAAATATGGGGGTCGCTGACATCTGAAATATATATATTGTAAAACGGGTACTTGAAATGAGGACTCCAGAAGGCAGGTACTTGGAAAAGCAGACACTGCACCTTAGCATACGTGAGGTTAGGCCTGGACACACACAGGCACTTAACAGAAAAAACCAAACAACATAAAAGTAAATATCTCAGCACTCCTTGTGCTAATGTCTTTGTACTCTCCAGGTCCTGGCACCCTAATGCTATCCACCACCCCCAGCCTATCGCCTGGTTAGCTTATCCAGCATCAGGAGCAAGGAGCATCAGGTGTGTAGGAGTTTTAAGCCCTTCCTGTGCTCCATTGATTATTCCAGCTGGGTCTGTGTAAATGTGAAAACCTGGAATTCCGGAATTCCACAATTCCACTTACTAAAGCAGAACGCACAGGTTTTACGCCAGCTTCCCTTGGAGGGAGCTGATTCTGCCAGGGCAATTCAGGTGAGGGACAACCTCTCTCACCACAATATATATATATATATATATATATATATTGTGACACAGTCAGATTAGGGGTCCCTCTCCTGAGTAGAGGACTCCTTCCTTACACACACAGCAGCTGGGAAACAGTACGCCAGTCTGGATTCGAGTACAGGCTGGTCGGCGCCAGTCTTTATTGTGCAAAACAGAAACAACAAAAAGAAACATAAATCCTAGCCCTGGCTGGGCTCTAACTTTACAGGTGGTTCCCTCACTACAAGAACCTGGCAGGGCCTAATGCCCTCACCAGCAACAAAGGCACAGCACAGCACTTACAGATAGGTTTTTCAAGTGTCTCTGAGCAAACTCCCTGCCTGCTCTCCCAGGTGAGACACTAAGCCTTAAACAAACTAGGCTTATATTGGCCACTCTCAGGTGGAAACCCTAACAAGCCTGTTACCAGGCTGCAAGACCCAAAACCTGGAGTGGCCGTGGGTGGAGCCCTCCCTCTCCTCTCCTCTCAGCCACAACCCCCAGGTCCCAAACCGGCTTTTCAAAAAGCCGAGACTCAAGCCTGCTACACTGCAGACTTTCTCCTGGGGGTTTAAAACACATAAGACAGGAATCTTGGACAAATGTACCTGCCACAGACCACTTTACCAGTGATCCTATCACATATCCCCCCCCTTTGTTTCGACCTGTGGGGCGGAACAACTGAAGCCCCCAAACAATGAGCGCGTGACAACGCGTCTGCATTGGCCAGCTGGCTTCCTGGCCTGTGTTCCACTGAAAATTTCAAAGTTTGTAATGCCAAGAACCATCTCGTAATTCTTGCATTACTGTCCTTATTTTCGGACATCCACTTCAGAGGGGCATGGTCAGTGATCAATTTGAACTTTCTTCCGACCAAGTAGTACCTGAGAGCCTCTAACGCCCACTTTATGGCCAACGCCTCCTTCTCCACTGTGGCATAGTTTCTCTCATGTACATTCAACTTTCTGCTTAGATAGAAAATAGGGTGTTCCTCACCCTCCTTGTTCTGGGACAGGACCGCTCCTATACCTACTTCTGATGCATCGGTTTGTACTATGAATTCCTTGTCAAAATTAGGAGTCATCAGGACTGGTTGGGAACACAAAGCTACTTTCAACTCCTGAAAAGCTTTTTCTGCCTCAGGACTCCATTCCACCATGACTTTTTGTTTGCCTTTGGTCAGGTCAGTCAGTGGGACTGCCATGGTGGCAAAGTTGGGTATAAACCTCCTGTAGTACCCCGTAATTCCCAAGAAGGCTCTCACCTGCTTCTTATTCAGAGGCCGTGGCCAGTTTTGTATGGCATCAACCTTATTGAGCTGAGGCTTTATCAGGCCTCTGCCAATGGTGTATCCCAGATATTTTGCTTCCTCCATGCCTAGACAACACTTTTTTGGGTTGGCTGTCAAACCTGCCTTATAGATGGAGTCCAACACTGCTTGTACCCTGGGTAAGTGAGACTGCCAATCAGGACTATGAATGACCACGTCATCCAGATAAGCAGCCGCATACCGTCTATGGGGCCTTAGAATCCTGTCCATCATTCTTTGGAAGGTAGCGGGTGCCCCATGTAGCCCGAAGGGCAACATCTTGTACTGAAATAAGCCCTCTGGCGCTGAAAAAGCTGTCTTTTGTTTGGCGCTCTCGGTTAACGGTACTTGCCAATACCCTTTGGTTAGGTCAAGAGTGGTTAAATACCTTGCCGTCCCTAGTCTCTCAATCAGTTCATCCACTCTTGGCATCGGGTAGGCATCGAATTTTGAAACACTGTTCAACTTTCGGAAGTCATTGCAGAAACGCACACTCCCATCGGGCTTTGGAATCAACACAATGGGACTTGACCATTGACTATGTGATTCTTCAATAACCCCTAACTCTAGCATATTTTTAATTTCTTTCGACACCGATTCTCTTTGTGCTTCTGGTAACCTATAGGGCTTTAGATTAACTTTAACCCCTGGGTCAGTGATTATGTCATGTTTAATGACCGAGGTTTTCCCAGGTACGTCAGAGAACAGCACCCTATTTCTGATCAGAAACTCCTTGACCTCTTGTTGTTGAATTGCCGACAGGGTTTTTGCCACTGTCACTTCGGGAACTAAGGGCCCTGGATTTACTGGAGGGGCTCGGACGGCCGACAGTACCGTTCTATCTTTCCAGGGCTTTAACAGATTTATATGGTATATCTGTTCCAGCTTTCTTTTCCCCGGCTGGTAAACTTTGTAATTGACCTGTCCCACTCTTTCTAAGATTTCAAAGGGCCCTTGCCATTTAGACAAAAGTTTATTTTCCACAGAGGGAACCAACACTAACACTCTGTCCCCAGGAGCAAAGCTGCGTAACCGAGCATTGCGGTTGTATACCCTCTGCTGTGCCTGTTGAGCCTGTTCCAGGTGCTCTCTCACTATCGGCACTACCGCAGCAATTCTCTCCTGCATTTGAGAAACATACTCAATCACCGTTTTGTAAGGACTAGACTGCCCCTCCCATGTCTCTTTGGCAATGTCTAGTAACCCCCTTGGGTGTCTCCCATACAACAAGTCGAAGGGTGAAAACCCGGTGGAGGACTGGGGAACTTCTCTTATGGCCAACAATAAATACGGCAAAAAGTAATCCCAATCCCTACCATCCTTGTCGACCACTTTCCTAAGCATGTGTTTTTACGTCTTGTTAAACCTCTCGACCAACCCATCGGTTTGGGGGTGATAAACCGAAGTTCTTAACTGTTCGATTTTGAACAGGCGGCATAACTCCTTCATGACTTTTGACATAAATGGTGTACCCTGGTCAGTTAGTATCTCCTTGGGTATACCCAGCCTGCTAAAGACATGAACTAGCTCTCTGGCAATGGTCTTGGTTGATGTATTGCGCAACAGGATCGCTTCCGGGTACCTGGTAGCGTAATCCATTATGACCAGAATATACTGGTGTCCCCTGGCAGACTTCATTAAGGGTCCAACCAAATCCATCGCTATTCTTTCAAATGGCACCTCTATAATAGGCAATGGAACTTGTGGACCCTTAAAATGTGGTCTGGGAGCATGATACTGGCACTCAGGGCAGGATGCGCAAAAGTCAGATACCTCTTTATGAAGCCCGGGCCAGAAAAACCTCTGCATTATTAGCTCAGTGGTTTTCTCTACCCCTAGATGGCCTGCCGTTATATGACCATGGGCCAGATCCAACACTGTTCTTCTGTAGGCTTTGGGAACTATTAGTTGTTCCACAATATCTTCCCCCTTCTTAGTCACCTGATATAACAAATCCTGACACATTGCCATTTGGGGATAGGACAAAGGACTCTCAGGGTCTACAGGTTTACCATCAACTACTTTTACATTCTCCCTGGCTTTTACCAAAGTAGGGTCATTCAACTGCTCCACGGCAAAGACATCTCTTCTGACCACTAAATCAGGCAGATGATCAACTTGCCCAACAACACTTCCCACCTCAGTGGGAGGCACATCAGTTGGCGAGCCACCCTCACGCTCCGCATTCTCTACTTCGCCAATCATAGTAGAAAAAGGGAATAACTCTGCCTCAGAAGAAACTCCCTCTTCCACTACATCGACCACCTTCTCAAATGGGTCGGGGTTGTTCACTTCTGGAACAAAACGGTTTTCCCACAACTTCCAGAAGTGAGCAAAGTCTCTCCCCAATATTGCATCGTACATCAGACCATGCACCAAACCCACAGAAACTATAGCAGAACCACATGGTGTCTCGATGTTCACCTCGGCAGTAACATAATATCGAGTATCCCCATGTATGCAGGTCACACCAACAGTTTTCCCCTTATGCCTCAAGGGGTTCACCAGCTCAGCTTTCATAAGTGTCACCAAGCTACCAGAGTCTAACAGTGCCTCTACTCGGTTGCCATCTACACTGAGTACACACATGTGCTTATCAGTCTCAGCCTGCCGGTCAGCCGTACAGGCTGTCTGTGCAAAGAAAGACCCCCTGCGGTAGACATGAGCAGTATCACATTGCATAGGTTCAGTTGTAAGTGAACAATTAGCGGCAATATGGCCGAAGCCACCACACCGGAAACACTGAGTCATATTAATGTCTAGTTGTTTACGGGGCAAGAACCTTCAAGGCCTGGCAGGCCTGTCTCCAGGTTCTACACCCTCAGTCTTAGGTACATTCCACTGCCCAGCACCCTTCTCCCCTGGAACAGTCTTACCAGTGTCTGTGGGAGTTTGCCGGTGCACCATCAAGGCTCGGTGGGGCATATTCATCAGCTCCTCAGCTGCCACGTACCTCTCCACCAGCTCGATCAACTGGTCCGCGGACTTAGGGTCTGCATGGCTCACCCACTTGCGCAGAGTTGCAGGTAACGATTGCAGGTACCGGTCCATCACGACCCTTTCCACGATCTGTGGTCCCGTCAGCGTCTCGGCTGTAGCCATTTTGAGGACAGATGGACGAGGTCATGCATCTGCGAACGTGGAGGCTTGTCCATATGGAACTCCCAGTGGTGGACCCGTTGGGCACGAACAAAGGTGGTGACTCGAAAGCGAGTTAGGATCTCCTGTTTTAGTTTTTCATAGTCCTTGGCATCAGCCAGGCATAAGTCATTATAGGCCTTTTGTGGCTCCCCAGACAGAAAAGGTGCCACCAGACTTGCCCACTGCTCCTGGGGCCAACTCTCCCTTTTGGCCGTTCTTTCAAATGCGATGAGATAGGCCTCCACATCATCGCCCGAAGTCATCTTTTGGAGGAAGTGACTGGCTCGTATGGAGTGAGTGGTGGTGGGAGGACCAGTAGTAACATCTCTGGGCCGGGCGACCAGGTGCTGTACCACCTCTTTTATGGCCTGACTGTTTTCCGCTAAGGCCTGGCGGGTTTCCTCAATGGCAACCTGTTGTTGCCTCTGGGCTGTCTCCAAGGCCAACAGTTGCACCCTGGTGGATTCCTGCTGAACCCTGGCAGATTCCTGCTGAAGTTTGTTTGTCTCCTGCTAAGCTGCTGTAGCTTGGAGCAAGGCCTTAATAATGTCCTCCATTTGTCCTGGGGTGTAGGTTGGAAGCTGAACCTTGCCTCTCTGAGCATTGGCTGACGCCTCCTCTATGGGACTCCAATGACACAGCGTTATTTCCACACTCACAAATTGGGTGTCTGTACCTTTAATTTTTAAACGGAAAGTTTTCCTCTCGCTGCAACTTCAGTGTGTGTGGGTGCCCGCATTCTCCACCATATTGTGACACAGTCAGATTAGGGGTCCCTCTCCTGGGTAGAGGACTCCTTCCTTACACACACAGCAGCTGGGAAACAGTACGCCAGTCTGGATTCGAGTACAGGCTGGTCAGCGCCAGTCTTTATTGTGCAAAACAGAAACAACAAAAAGAAACCATAAACATAAATCCTAGCCCTGGCTGGGCTCTAACTTTACAGGTGGTTCCCTCACTACAAGAACCTGGCAGGGCCTAATGCCCTCACCAGCAACAAAGGCACAGCACAGCACTTACAGATAGGTTTTTCAAGTGTCTCTGAGCAAACTCCCTGCCTGCTCTCCCAGGTGAGACACTAAGCCTTAAACAAACTAGGCTTATATTGGCCACTCTCAGGTGGAAACCCTAACAAGCCTGTTACCAGGCTGCAAGACCCAAAACCTGGAGTGGCCGTGGGTGGAGCCCTCCCTCTCCTCTCCTCTCAGCCACAACCCCCAGGTCCCAAACCGGCTTTTCAAAAAGCCGAGACTCAAGCCTGCTACACTGCAGACTTTCTCCTGGGGGTTTAAAACACATAAGACAGGAATCTTGGACAAATGTACCTGCCACAGACCACTTTACCAGTGATCCTATCACAATATATATTCATGTATTTCAAATCTATAGAACAAGCAAAGATGACGATGCTGCACATGACCTGACTGCTATACTAGAACTTCTCAGGATGAGGGAGATGTCCAAGTTAGGCCCGTATTCAATTTGAAGCGCAAAGCCGAAAATTTACTTTTTCGCCGATGACGTCATTTCGCCAGCCGTAAAACTATCACTGTATTCAATGCAATATAATAGGCGAAAAAGTTTTGCCTATGAATAGCAGGCAGAAAAAAGTGCAGAATTGGGGTTTTGGGGTGCAACGTTGCGGGAACCCCTGTGCAGCCTTCAAACAGTCCCCCAAAGGTAATCTGCTTCAATTTTTTTTTTGAAAGACTTAAGAACACCCCAAAAAATCACTTTCATTTTGGGAGAGAAAAAAAAAGTTGGGGGACAAAGTTAAAAACTAGTGAACTCGACTCTAGGGGGGTCCCCGAGTATACCCCAGGTGTTTTTTCTCTGCAGGTGCTTGCGACAGGTGGATTTTTCACAATTTTTAACACTTTACATTAGCAACTTTAAAATATGCTGCCCTCCATTTTCAAGTACCCCAAATTTGCTGGGATAAGTTAATTTCTGCAAAAAAACATCCAAAATACTCTTCTTCACCACTTATACAAAAACTCTATGTAACACCTATTGAGCCCGTTTAAAAACACCAAATACCTTCAGCAAGCCAAATCGAGGGGAACCATAGTGAACCCCCATGTCAGAGCATATTTTTGGGAGTGTCAGGCTGATTTCCCCAAATCTGACAGGACTTTCCGCTTCTTTTCAGTTTCGCCGGGTCCTGTTTTTGCATCCTTTGAAATTGAATACGGGGATACGCGGGCACGCGCGCGATACTATTCCGCCTGCAAAACACGCGATGTAGGCGGAAGGTCCGGGAAGCGAAAAAGTATCGCGGGTGTGATTCAAATTGAATACGGGCCATAGTCTGTTACAATTATTATAACAGCAAAAACAAAATTGTATCCTTCATAACAGAAGTGGCCGATGAGCAGTTTCTGTCATGATTAATTACAGTCACATTTAATGTCTTTGCCACAACACACTAGTGACATTTTGAATAAAGTTTGGCATGATTTCACTATTACACAAAATTGCAAAATTAAAGCTGCATGTTCAATGTGGATAATTTCTGACATACTTCTCTTTCCACTGTCAAATGCCCAGGCAGAAGCAAGTGGGAAAAATCTAATTAAAAATGTAATATACTGTACCACATGTGTGTGCAATATGATTTTAATGAATCAGTTTTGCCAGTATTGCCGTATGAGTCATCTTCAGCTCATGTCTGCGCAGAGTATATAAAACGTAAACACTGGATATTCGGACAGGGCCCACACGCTTCTGTGACATCAGTCTTTCCATATGGAAAACTGTTTTGCAGAGTTTTTTTAAGAATCATAACAGTATAAATTGCAGTGCCAATGCTTTTTGTGACGTTACAGTTACTTTTAGGCAGTTGAACCCATTTTACAGGCAAATGTATGGATTTGCAGGCCAAGATTCCAGCATCTGCTTGTGTACAAATGTTTGCGCTGGTAAATGGAAACGGGAGGCACCTGATAAAATGTGGATTAAGCATAGGAGCATGTATAGTTTTCAACTGAATTACAGAAATTATATTTGCGGCACAGGGTTATTTACCTGGTATAAAAGCGTGGATTGGGCATTGTTACAGAATGGTACACAGCCTTTTCCTTCACTGAAAAAAATCTCAATACTCAGTCATCTTAAATACAAAAAGTGCCACATTTAATAAGAATTTACAGTATGTTTAATTTGAGGCATAAAGGAGGTTTAATTTACAGTATTTTAAACACTTCAGTGGGAATCGTTTACAGCATGTACATCAAAAATTCTGAGGGCAAGTTCTAATTGTCTACATCACTACAGTTCTTCTGGTATGTATTGAGTATACTTAATAGAGCCCCACCAGTAAATATTAAAAGTGGTGAACGAGGGAGTAGGCAGCATTTAATGCTTACTTACCGACTTTACAGCTCTACAGGAGAAGCCAAGACGAGAGATGCTGGCTGACTGGAGGTGGGGGCGGGGCCCAGCAATACACATCAGTCGGCCCTACCCCCTCATGGGTAATGCCGTGATTCGCGGGTTGATCGTGAAAAGGCGGGGCTAATATCATATGATTTGCATAGTAACTGGAGCATGATGATGTCACTGAGCATGATTTTTCTCCACTGCACTACAGAAAAAAAACTGATGTGCAGAAGATGAGGGTTGGGGGGACTGAACGTCACCCATATCCTATATCTTGGCACCTACAAACTTGTGGCCATCCCATTTTAAAAGAGGAAAGGCCCCTATTTCAAACTAGGGGCCCCTTTACAAGTTATTATCTGGTGATCAGTGTGATCACCAGTCAATAACCCCATACACTGCAGACAAATGGGGATGGCAAGGGATGGGGTAAGATCTCCCTCATACTGGCTTTAATAATATCAGTGCACCAACATTGAAATAGGGGACCACCCTTTTTCAATTGGTCTGGCCCCTTAGTTATCACTAGACAAATTTACCCTGCACTGCGAAAACATTAAGTGTTCCAGAAATGGCGTGGTGAACTAAGAATGCCCTATTTTCCACATACTGGCAACTACAGTACACACCTACAGTATTTCAGATTATGGGCCTGATTCTGTTGTGGACGGTATTGTCATGGGCAACATCTCCTTTTCTAAAAACTCTCACTTTAGTAAATATAACCCCAAAACAAGGCAAAATATAATCTTCCCTGCATCGGATCTTGCATGTTTTTGATTTAAAATCCCCTCCTTCGTGATCGCAGGTGTCATTTCACACAGGACGCCGGAGGGTTACGGTGGGCTATGGGCCAGAGAAGAAACATATATAACCAGGTGCATTTACTGCCACCTGGTTATATATGTTAAGCAGGGAACAGACAAGATTAAATAATGGAATTGCAGCACCCCAGCTAGCAAGTACGTGCTGCCAAAATTGATACAATTATATACTAAATGGTAAAAAATTATCACAAAGATCAATTTGTTAATATATTCATAAAAATGTATTCAATTATACATATAAACATATAGAATCAATAAAACAGTATAAGATAAAAGCATCACTTTCATCAATATTAAACTTTTTTCATATAAATTATAGAATAGTCCATCCAACGAGTGTCTCCGCTCCAAAGAGGTATTTATTAAAGCAATTTATTGGTATCCACTTGGGGATAATAATAATAAGTGCCAGGTATTGCAATTTACTAATTACCGGTAAATATAACATCTGATGGTAAGGTATATGCAGGGGCATCAGAACGATTTTTTGTTGGGGGGCAACATGATACAATCGTTCTAGCACCCCCTCTCTCCTCTTCTCCCCTCCCCTCCTTGTTTTTTACCTGAGCAGCGCCTGCGGGTGTGGACAATGCTCCTTTAAAAAGTATGGGGGGGTTAGAGCAGCCCCCTTGACCCCCTCCCATTTCGTATGATCTAGTTCATGATTGATGAAAACATTATTGGTTTCTATGAGGTTGTATAGTTTATTAACTTGCTATCCTGTCTGTTACTTCTGTGTGGCAATGTTTCATAGATGTGCTATGGTCTTTGAAACTGCCACGTTTTTGTGCCGCTTATCTGTTGCTTTGGACAATATTGGTGAAAAATATTGTGAGCTGTGAGGTGGTCAAAATTTACTGGAAATGACTGGAAATGAATGTTATTGAGATCACTCATACTGTAGGAACAAAAAGAGGACCAAATGATATGCTTTTAGCTGTTTTTATAATTTTTTGAAAAAAATATACAGATCCAAAACCAGAATCAAAACACGTGAGAGTGGTTTTGAAAAACCAAAACATGATTCCAGACCCAAAACCAAAACACAGGGGTATGCACACATCTCTAATTAGAATGTCGACAAATGTTCCTGGTGGTTCTAGTGGTGACATATGTGGTTTGGCAGGTCCAGTGGCTCCAGCTGTGTCTTCCGGATCCTATGGTCAGCAGATTATGATGACTTCCAGCTGATCTTGTAACACTTCTGGCAGTGAGTATCCCTAACCCCAAACCCTAACCCTGTCACATGTTGACATCCTGCAGATGCCGACATGTTAATTGTTGACATTTCAAAAATGTCGACATCATGACTGCATTCCATTTTATGTATATTGTTCAGTCTAGCTATTATGTGAATAGAGTAAACCTCTGTTAGGACGTATATCTTTTACTCCTGTTATAGGCAGATGCACATGCACTCTGATGATGATGATATACCTCCAAACCGTACAGCTTTCAGCAAGACAATACCAAATTTGGAGGACTGCCACCGCATAATTGGGAATTTTCTAAGATTTGAGGATAAATAGCCAAGCCGGTTTGTTACAGTATGTCCCCGATAATTCCTCTCGTCCCAATTTGGAGACCTCTGAATATTGGGAGGCATGAGATGACAAGGCCCATATGCTTCCCATGCTGATCTGGACACATTTCAATGTTTAAATACACAATTTGTGTTTGCACCATAAGCAATATGCATATATACTGTATGCATGTTCATTTTGTTACTAACTCTGCATCTAGCTCAGCATGTCTTTATAAAAGTGGAACTAAATCCCCCCAAAAATATTCTCTAAAAATTCTGCAATGTTTGTGCAGTTTCTCTGTTTGTTTAAACCTTGTGTTTACTTTGGGTTGTGGATGTGTTCCAGCCTTATTTTGATGACAACTGATTGATGTGCCCACTTTATTTTGTGATCTGCATGTTATATTTAAGTCCCTACAAAGAAGGTATACCCATCAAAACACATACTATTTATTACAGTTGTTTTGTTTTATTTGCTATTATTGCTGTAAATAATTATTGTTACTATAAAAAAAGTAGAGATGTGCACGAGCCCCCTTGTTTTTTGGTTTTGCCAAAACCACCCTCAAGTGTTATGATTTTGAAACTGGATTTTTTTATTTTTATTTATAAAAACAGCTAAATTCATGTAATGTGGGCCTGTTATTGTTTCTACAGTATTATTAACCTCAATAACATTAATTTCCAGTGATTTCCAGTCAATTTTGACCACCTTCTAATATTGTTTTCAGTTTTCACCCATATTGACCAAAGGCTGCAGCGAGCTGCCTGGTTAAACTAAGAGCCAGAATTGCTGCACAAACACATGGCAGTTCAAAAAAGGATATAACACATGTAGACAACATAGTAGCACTGCAGTGGCAGACAGGATGGCAGTTTAATATTAACTATACAATGCTATAAAATGTTATCATTAATCAAGAACTAGATCAGAGGCCTGAGGACAGCACAGGTAAATGGAGGTGGAGTACTATTTAGTGGAAGCTGGGCAAATAATTGATTGATTGATTAATTGATCAGAAGATAAAAGAGCAGAGTCTATTTCTCAGATAAAGACTTCTGTGCTTAAATCTTACCACCAATCAAATATTATTGAAATTCTTCCTTCTCACCAGTGTGAGAAAATCTCTAAAGAAATATTATAAGATCTTACGTGTCTCATGCATGTCCAAAGTCAACATATCATTTCCAGACTTGGGGCCAAATGTAATAGGGTGAGAATTTAGAAAATGTGAGTTTACCAGTAAACTTTCACACTTTTTAAACTTGGCCAATGTAATAAAGTCAGAGAACATGCAAACTCGCATGTTTTTTAGACTCAAAAAAATCTCATGATTTAAACTCTCATCCAGATGTTCTCCCATATTGAAGATAAAACTCGACCAATGTGAGAGTTTACAGCTAAACTCTCACATTTTCTAAACTCTCACTCTATTACATTTGGCCCTTGCTGTCTATTTGACAGACATTCCCAGTATGATGGCTGAGAAGTTTGAACAAAATGAAATCCTTGTGTATGATTTCGATACGTTCATAGAAGAAATTTAGATGGTAGATGCACAGCACCAACCTTCATGTTGATCACGATGAATCAAAAGTTTATCTAGATAGCACAAAGAAAATAAAGATATACATGTCAATAATAGTTTTGTAAATAAATATAGAAGCCAAACGAACAGAAATACAGCTCCAGTTTGTTGGTAATGGCACTAGGCAATAATGTTTACTTGGTGTACTTCAATTTAAAATCTGTACCAAAGCAGTCACAAGTCTGGTCTTATTTCTGTGTATGTCTGTATATATGTTTGTATTTATTTACTTTTGCACCTTCTAACTAAATTTGCTGAGGATTTTTCGAATATGGCTTTCGGACTACTGGCCCGCTTTAAAATTGATTCTAGTGTGCAAAATCATGTACTGAGACACATAGGGGTATATTTACTAAAGTGCGGGTTTTTAGAAGTGGACTTGTAGTCCCTAGCAACCAATCAGATTGTACTTATCATTTACCTAGCACCTTCTAGAAGATAATGGCTAGAATCTGATTGGTTGCTATGGGCAACAACTCCACTTCTAAAAACTCACACTTTAGTAGATATTCCCTATAATGTTGTTATGTTTATGTTTATTGCATCTGTAGTCTGAAAATAGAAGATATTTTGAGATAATGCATCAGTCTCACTAGACTTTACAAAATATATGGAAAAAAAGCTAACCACATTACAGTTAGTGGTTTTTTTTTATTTTGTTTTAAACAATAATATTGTAATATAACACAAATATTGTTTTATAGAATTTTATTTATAAGTATTGAAAATAATACTTAATGTACAGTATATCACAATTTAAATACAATATTTTTTAGTCTTCTGGTATGCATTGTAAATTAATGTATGCAAAATGTTAAGCTACTACAAATAGCTTAAAAACTAGCTAGTAATATATGTTACTAAATCAATACTTTATACTAATTATATGTTTTAATTTTTTTAGTTTTTCCTCTTTGACTTCCGGTCATGTCAGCTTCAAAGTGTATGTAGTAGATCTAAAATATAGAAATGTTCACAGCTCATTTCTGATATTGATTTTTTTGTATGGAAAATATTAGGGGTGTGCACCGGCCACTTTTCGTGTTTTGTGTTTTGGTTTTGGATCTGGATCTTTCTTCGTGTTTTGTATCTGGATTGGTTTTGCCAAAACCACCCTTCCGTGTTTTGGGTTCAGGGTTTTGTGTTTTGGATCTGTATTTTTTTTTAAAAAAGCATAAAAACAGCTAAAATCACAGAATGTGTTGGTTTCTCTGCTCCTATGCTATTATTAACCTCAATAACCTTAATTTCCACTCATTTCCAGTATATTCTGAACACCTCACACCTCACAATAGTGTTTTTATGTCCAAAAGGTTGCATCGAAATAGCTGGATGACTATGCTAAGCGACACGAGTGGGCAGCACAAACACGTGGCCCATCTAGGAGTGATACTGCAGTGGCAGACAGGATGGCAGTTTGAAAAACTAGGCCCCAAACACTACATAATGCAAAGAAAAAGAGAGGTGCAAGATGGAATTGTCCTTGGGCCCTCCCACCCATCCTTATGTTGTATAAACAGGACATGCACACTTTAACAAACCAATCATTTCAGCGCCAGGGTCTGCCACACGACTGTGGCTGAAATGATTGGTTCGTTTGGGCCCCCACAATACAAGCTGGCAATTAATCTGTCCCTGCACAAACTGGCTCTACGGAGGCAAGATGTCGTCCTCATCCTCCTCGTTCACCGATTCCTCACCCTCTTCAGTGTGTACATCCTCATCCTCACAGAGTACTAATTCGTCCCCGCTGGAATCCACCACCACAGGTCCCTCTGTACATTCTGGAGTCTGGTCTTCCTGGAAGAGTTGATAATTAATTTTTATGAACATCATCTTCTCCACATTTTGTGGAAGCAACCTCCTACGCCTTTCGTTGACAAGGTTCTCAGCTGCACTAAACACTCTTTCGGAGTACACACTGGAGGGGGGGCAACTCAGGTAAAATAGAGCCAGTTTGTACAGGGGCCTCCAAATTGCCTCTTTTTCCTGCCAGTACAGGTACGGACTGTCTGATATGCCTACTTGGATGCTGTCACCGATGTAATCCTTTAACAGACAGACGCACACTTGTCGCTGCTGCTTTGAGGATGCAGGTGTGGCTACAGCCCACACAATTCACAAGGTCAGAGAAAAAGAGAATTTTTTATTTTTTGTCGAGCGCACTTTGAGGGTTACACCACCCTTTAACAGACAGATGCACGCTTGTCGCTGCTGCTTTGAGGATGCAGGTGCGGCTACTGCGCATACATTTCACACACAAACACAGAAAAAAAGAAGATTATTTTATTTTGGTTGGAGCGCACTTTGGGGGTTACACCACCCTTTAACAGACAGACGCATGCTTGTTGCTGCTGCTTTGAGGATGCAGGTGACACAATTCACAAAGACAGAAAAAAAAGACACATTTTTTATTTTTTTTGGAGTGCACTTTGGGGGTTACAGCACCCTTTAACGGACAAGCCAGCCAGCCCTTTACTTATGACACAGTCGCACACTTGGAGCTGCTCCTTTGTTGATGCATGTGCAGCCACAGTGCACACAATTCACAAACACAGAAAATAATTCCTCCACCATTCTGTCAGTGGTGACAGTATAATATGCAGTGACAGTAGACATGTCAGAAATTGTTGGCACGTCCTTCAGTCCAGACCAGATGTCCAAACTGGCCCTTGACTTATGACACAGGCGCACGCTTGGCGCTGCTGCTGTGTTGATGCACGTGTGGCTACTGCGCATACATTTCACACACAAACACAGAAAAAAAGAATTGTTTATTTTTTGTGGAGTGCACTTTGTGGGTTACACCACCCTTTAACTGACTTATGGGACACAGGCGCATGCTTGGTGCTGCTCCTTTGTTGATGCACGTGCAGCCTCAGTGCACACAATTTCCAAACACAGAAAATTATTTTTTATTTGGTTTGGAGTGTACTTTGGGGGTTACAGCACCCTTTAACGGTCAAGCCAGCCGATCCTTTACTTATGGCACAGGCGCACGCTTGGCGCTACTTTGTTGATGCACATGCGGCTACTGCGCACACAATTCCCAAACACAGAAAAAAATATATCTTATTTGGAGTGCACTTTGGGGGTTAAAGCACCCTTTAATGGATGAGCCTGCCGGCCCTTTACTTATGACACAGGCGCATGCTTGGTGCTACTTTGTTGATGCACATGCGGCTACTGCACACACAATTCACAAACACAGAAAAAAAAAATATATTATTTGGAGAGCACTTTGGGGGTTACAGCACCCTTTAATGGACGAGCCAGCATGCCCTTTACTTATGACACAGGCGCACGCTTGGTGCTACTTTATTGATGCACGTGCGGCTACTGCGCACACAATTCACAAACACAGAAACAATTTTCTTTTTTTGCGCTTGGGGGGAGCACCCCTGATGGACAGAGCACCCCCTGGACAACACTACAGCACCCCTTTAGGACTGGGAAACTGCACAGGACTTTGGAGTGGACACAGCCCCTATGGACAACTGACTGCACAACACAGCCCAGCCAGCCCCTATGGACTTTGGAGGAGTGGACACAGCCCCTATGGACAACAGCAGCGCAGCACAACACAGCCAGCCCCTGTGGACTTTGGAGGAGTGGACACAGTCCCTATGGACAACAGCAGCACAGCACAACACAGCCAGCCCCTATGGACTTTGGAGGAGTGGACACAGCCCCTATGGACAACAGCAGCACAGCACAACACTACACTGCACTACACTACACTACACAGCCCAGCCAGCCCTAACTCCCACCCTCCCTCTTCACTGTCCACAGCCGAGTGAGAAAACGGCGCTGACGTGGGTACCTTATATAGAATCCAAAACCCGTGAGACCCGGAAGGCGGGATGATGACGTTTTGCCTCGATTTCAGATCTGAGTCAGGCGGGAAAAGTCGAGCCTGACTCGGATCGGCCTTGGATCGGGGGGGTTCGGATTTCAGAAATCCGAACCCGCTCACCCCTAGAAAATATACAGTGAATGCAATATAATTACTTTATTGACCTGTTTGAAAGAGTCTTCCTATCTATTTTACAAATAAAGTGTGCAGAAAGGAATTTTGACATTGAAAGCATATGCAATAAGATCATTTGATAATTTGTATCTAAAATGCTTTTTCCTTTTTCATGTCACTCATTTAATTTACATTTCATATATCAATAGATGAACGGACATGAATAATGCATGCCTGGTCAAACTCCATTTTTATTCATACTGTTTTTATATACACTTGAGAATTGTTTTGGGGTGCCGATTAAGGGTGGGACACCACCAGACACACCGTCGCTTACGCTGGAACGATAACACACTATGCAAATTTTTTTGCACTAATGTATTTGTTATTTACACACAGAAAAACACTAGATGTCCAACAAAATCATATTGCTGGGTTCAAAGATGCAGCCACAGGCTTTGGAACACCCAGAAAATGGGGCAGGCATGCCCCCATTTCGTAAACACTCCATCCCCAAATGCCAACAGCATGTCAATCATGCTACGGCTTTTGGGGCACTGCAACCGATATCGCAGGCCAGACATGCACATGCACAGTGTGGCTCTGGTGCTCTGTTCGTAATTGTGTTGCAGATAGTCGACTTATTAACAACAGTCCATGTTTTATTGTCATTCAATTATACCATTTCTTTATCTATTGATGAATTCCATTCCTCCCAGTTGTTGCTTTACTATGCTTCTTGGATATGTTGGGGTTCACAGAAAGCAATGTTTGCAAACTCCTCTTAATATCTCCTAGTGGGTTTTCTTTTATTATTTCTCACAGAACTCATGCTCTGTGATTTGTGATTGGCTTCCCACACTGGCAGTTTCTATTTCAGACACACTTCCAGGTGTTGGTATATCCAGCATAACAATCTTGTGCTGCAATTCTTGTTTCAGCTTCACATTAAGTAGCACTGTTTCACAGACCACCACACACAGGATTTTATAAGCTTTTTGTTTGTAATGTCCCATAGTCTGTATCCCATACTCTCTTGGTAGTATCCAAGCATGATACATTCAACTGCCTTGGGATCCAGCTTAAGTCTCTTATGTTTAGGAATGTGTGCATAAGCTCTGCATCCAAATACTCTGAGATGATTGACATTTGGCTTACTTCCAGACCACATCTCTAGTGATGTTTTGTGTTTCTCAGATACCCAGGGTGCACTTTTCTTCAAGTATACTGCAGTAGACACTGTTTCTGGCCAAAACTACCTCTCTAGGCCCACATCACTCAGCATAATTTGTTCTCTCATCACAATTGTGTGGTTGGCATACTTTCTGACATAATTCTGTTCTGGCATGTATGCAATGGTTAACTGGTGCTCAATTTCGTATTCTCCACCAATGTCATGAAATATAGGTATTCACTTATCAATTTAACCTCAATCGGGCCACACACGTCTGTATGCACCAATGCTAGTGGTGCCTCAGCTCTCGTTGTTGACTTTGTAAAGGAACAATGGGTTTGCATATCCATTAAACAGCTCTAACATGCTGATTTTTCTTTACTGTTAATGGCCATTTCCATCACCATTCCATCAAGGAGTTTTCAGACGTTATCATACCCCAGATGGCTTAGCTGGCTGTGCCATAGATCCATAGACTGGATTTTATCAGAGCCCATCATCGCACAACACTCTTCTGTATCTAAGCTGTATAGTGGCTGACACCAAGTTGCTGTTGCTTTCACAGTCCCTCTATTATTTTGCACAACACACTTGCCACTTTTAGGACAATTATGTCAATTAGGGTTGTCCCCAAAACTAGTATTAATAAAACATCTTGGATGTCTGTGACCATGGTTTAACCTTTTATTCATAGTCACAACGTAATGGTTTCAACTTTTTTGGCAGTGAGCACCTTGTCTTGAATTACTTTGACTGTTATAGGATCACAAGTGCTTAACAATGTAAACCATTCTTTATTACAACTGAAATGCCTTGTGGCTCTTGAGTTCATGTTCCAGCAATCTTTATTGCAACTGTTTGTGACATTCAAAGCTGACTTGTTCCTTATATCACACTTGTTCAGTGTGCCACTTAAATCTTTCAGTCTGCATTTGGAGGCTTTATGTCTCACTATTTGACATATGAAACACTTGTACTTAGGCCTTTTCAGCTTAGTGTCCTTTGTGAGTAAAGCAGAACACTCAACATTTGTCTCAACTTATATGCTTTCCTGGATCTACAGCAGTTTAGCCCTCATGATCTCCGTTGATAGCTTAGTCACACAGAATTGTAAAGCCACTACCAATCAATCAAATTCAGGCATTAGATCCTATACCATAAAATTGCAATTTCATTGGTGTCCACCTGGACTTCTGCAGATCTCAATTGCTGAGATATGGATAGCATCATCTTGCTAATATACTCACTCAAGTCTCTGCATGCACTCAACTTGGTACTGTACAGTGTACACCTCAGGTTTATTTTCATCTTGAGACCTTTATCTTCATACATTCCTTGCAGAGCTATCCACGTCATGTGCCAACTTTTTCTTGTGAATAATGGAATATATACATGCTGCTCTACAGCCAGACTAATTGTTCCCATTTCTGTCTACTTCATCAGGATTTGAATCATCACCTGGATCATATGTGATTTTCCACAGCTTTTCCCACTTCAGCTGCATCTCTATAGCAAACTTCCATGTGGTTCAGTTCACTTAACCATGCTTGCAGCTGCAATGTGCACTTTATGTGCTGACCCAAACACAGGACTTCACTATGTACTTCACACGCAGGGTACTGGAGTGCCTGCGCCCATAACCTATTCATAGGTCCTATTGGTGTAGAACCTGGGTGGCTGCAATAGGGAGGTTAGTACACACAGGTGTAATACAGGGTAAACAACAGTAATAAGTCCCACTTTCAGAGAAGCTAAGTACTGTGTAACTGCACAGTACTGCAACACTCACCACAGTAAGTTGCGCAGGTCTTGCATGCACAGTAGACAGGTCATAGGTCGCATCTCTGAAATGACTTTGAGTCCTAGTGCTTAAAGTGTATGGTAGCAGAGACAGTACAGGAGCACAATCCTCTCTAACATAAATATCTCACAGTGTATGACCACAATATCTGATGGATTGCAGCTTGTCAGATAAAATGTCTGACTATTATGTGCAGTTATAGTTATTAATTATTGTCCATATTGTCAAATGCCTCCTGAATGAAATTTCACACTAAACCCTGATAGTTAACTAAGCTCACACAAATGTCTGCTTGTAGTTATGGCAATTTTAAACAACAGATAATAAGTTTCCTATACCATGTAATATGTTAATATTATATAGTCATATAATATCCAGGACAAAATAAATGTTGTAGTTGTAGAAACAGTTCAAAACTAAAAAAAATCACCTAAGTATTAAAGTTTTAAATGAAAGAGAGGAATTATGTCGAAGATCAGCTCCTTGACACCACAGACTAGCCTGTCGAAAGTGCATTCCTTAATTCCACAGTGGCAGCTGAAGAGTAGGATATGATAAGGATATTTATTATGTTGACAGTAACTATTGTGTTGACAGATAAAGGTAGTGGAATTCCTATATCAATTGTCTGGTGCTAAATTTAAGAAACTAGGAATGTGTTAAAATAAAAATACATGCAAAATAGCAACATGGAATGTAAGTCATTCATCGTGGGAAAAATATAGTTTAGTAAATATAGCTTGGAACCTCGACAAATGCAAGAATGAAATATCACTGATTCAGCTTATTGCTGCTGACTTGACATGGACACTGTAAAGTTCCTTAAAATGTATGGTAATTGAAACATTAAGAAAATGTGATAATTGTCACATAGAACCATACTTGCCTACTTTTGACTTCTCTCTTGGAAAAACCCAGAGAGGAAATGCAGCTGACCACTGTAGGGGGTGGGGTGGACTCTCGTGGCATTGTAGCCCCACTGGCTCACTACAGACCGGTAGTTACAGTATTTCCCCATCCTGACAACTTCAATGGGAAGTGGACAGGATGCATAAAATCCGGCCACTCTTCCGAGGGTGCGGGGGACTACCTGAAAAAATGTGGGACTCCCTTACCATCCGGGAGAGTAGGAGACTAAGAGCAAGTGGGTTGTCAAGGCCATTAATTGTAAATTGTTATTGTTGTATAATAGAGAGCCTTCTAACGTATTCTATCACTGTTTGGTTTGGGAATTTCAAATGTTGGGACCTGCTAGGGTGGTTAAAGCGGCCGAAAGAACCATTGGCCAATCCCTACCTAGATTAGTAGATATTTACACTAAAAGGTGTGTTTTGAAAGCAAATAAGATTGTCGCTGATTTTAGCCACCCATGTCATTCTCTGTTCTCTTTATTGCCTTCTGGTAAGCGTTTTAGATGTATTAGGTGTTGAACTAGTAGAATGCGAAACAGTTTTTTCCCTGACGCAATTATTATTTTAAATTTTCACATTTTGCTGGATGTTATGTAATTTATCTGGCTGAGTATTTTTCACTACAATTTCGCTGACACATTGTAATGTGGATGTGACAATAAATTTTGATTGTTTTATTCATATCAATCAATCAAACAAACCCTGAATTATGCCCTATCTACCATATATGCAGATAGAGAATATATTGTGCCTTTCTACAGGTTTAAGTAGACTTATACAGTAGGAGCTGATTCAGAATTGGGAGCAAAGCAAATTAAAGGCATATAACTTTGCACCTTGGCATAACAATGTTACTCTACAGGTGGAGCACATTTAAAATGTGCAGAGATTTAGAAGGGCTGAAATTTACATTGCGGTTTAAAAACAAAGCTGTGCAGAATTGTGAGCTACATGCAAAAGCAGCCAGTATTTACCACACATGCAAAAACACTGATTTAGACAAAAATGTCATGGATTTCTTTTTTTCTTTATCATTATGACCAAAATCTTCATTCCTCTTCAATTGCCTCAAGAAAAGGAAGATATCTGTGAAACATGTACCAGCAATATTTGATGTAGTGAAACAATACTCATATTTTTATGATTATTATTTAATTTTGTGTTTACTCAAAAACCAATTGTTTAAGAAATATTTTCATTCAATGTTATTTTGTGATACTATGAAATTATTTATACCATAATTGTAATTTTGACATGTTTTCTGATTGGTTGCTATGGGCAATATCTCCACTTCTAAAATCCCAATATACCCCTAATGGTGCTTATACACTGTGTAATAAAAATGCACGATATGAACGATATCGATCATATCGTTATCGTTCATATCATGCATTTTTTGGTGCCTCCAACCCACCAATGATCTGCAAAACGTATGGACGATAAGGATATCGTCCTTCAACCGTGCATGCAGGCCAACCTGGTCGATATCGACCAGGTTACTATAGGGGCCACTAGCCATCGTTGGTGGATTGGTGGTGTACCGGATGATCGATATCGATCATCCAACACACTGGGAAGGTGCAGGGAGATCGTTCAGCGATATTGTTATCGCTGACGATCATCCCGTGTGTATGTACCATAAAGGTTGTCAAAGCCGGATAATTTGCTGAGACAGAATCTGTTTAAATTGAAATCTGCACGACGCCATTTTGCGAATGGCAACAAGATGCCATTTTGCGAATGGCCGCACAACGCCATTTTAGCGAATCCCACAATATCAGTACATACAGCGATGCTATTATTTAGCGCTGTGCGATTCCCACGCGAAAGAACAATGTTAAAAGTCCTCATTATATAAATACATACACTTACTAAAACATATAATATGAACAACCCTACAAAACACGTACCACGGTGTACTCCACAAACACATAGACGCACAACGCTAACTAGCATCTTTTCTTAATATCCTTACACTTATACATTGCACACTTACATAGGAAGGTTCCCTAGCATTAAGGTTAATATCCAAGGTTTTATTCATTTATTCATTATTAATTATGTAATAAAGCGACTGTAGTTAAGATCTCAGGTTTAGTACATGATAAGCAGACCGTGTTTGGTGCCATTCTGAACCACTGTTTATTTGCATATTTCTGGTTCCATCGGCGAAGAAATTGCAACATGCGTCTGCGAATTATGGATCATAGAGAGATAGGCATTGAAATGTACTCTGTAAATGTAATGTAATTAGCCAGTTCAGACTTGTTCTTCGGCGGGAAAATGGACACAAAGAAGCTGTTGGAGACTGAACTATTACAATTCAAACTGACCTATGAACTGCATTGTAACAGAAGAACCAGGAAGAAGAACCAATGGGATTATGCCAACTTGATCTATTGTATTGCCTATCTCTGTAAGAGTACATAAGCAGCTCTCTGAATCTGTTAGCTAGTCATCATTTACTTGCTATTGACGGAGGCTTCACCTTTGATGCCGGAAATCTGGATCCAGAGCGCATGCGTATGTATTCGACTGTACCTAGTGATTGTATAATCTGTTTGCACTAATTGTATTTAGATCACAGTGTGTAACTATCTGCTTTTTGGTGAATAATATCTTTTTGTGCGTTGGAACCACAATCAAAGTCTGGAAAGCAATTATTTCTTATGCGACTTATAACGCTAAATAGCGACATTTAGGGTGTATAGATAGGTAGGAATTCATAGTGTTTATGTGCCTTATCAGACCCAGAGAACTATGAATTCTTTTTTTCGTTCACCCTGGGGTTTGTTTGGGATACCCTTTACCGTCTTGGCTGCAGATTAAGAGGCTGAATCAGGGAGGTACGTTAATTCGATGATAAAGGACATCTCTGACGTTTTAAGATCTGCACATGGCATGATTGACATGCTGCTGGTGTTTAGGGGTGGCGACAGTGAGGATACGGGCAATGTTACAGAAAACAGGGGCATGTTGGCACAGTTTTTTTCGGCATACTGAAGCCAGTGGCTGCGTTTTTGGATGCAGCTTCACTGGACCCGGCAGAGTGATTTCACTGGATTTAACCTGGGAGTAACTCAGATGTCTGATGGTCACACAGTTGATCCGATGGGTGTCTCTTCAGACGCAGCATTAGATCAGAGAAGCTGACAGAAGGCTATTTATACAAAAGAGGCATCCTGCAGCTTTTGCATAATTTAGCACAGCCGTTACATACAAAGACGAAGCGGCTGTGTGAATAGCATCCATATCTGGATCAGCTCCTGAAACACTGATCCTTGTTGCGAACCAAATATTTTGTTGCACCCAATCTTGGCAATGCCTACAGTCTATGGGCTAATTGGGATTAAAAGTGTCCTGAAATATATTCTGAAACTGGCCTCATGTCGAAGAGATAACTAAATTGTCATGATACAGGGCAAAATCAGAAGGAGGCAGGATGCCTATATGTGTGCCACCATGCAACCCAAAAACAAAGGGTAAGAAGTTTTCCAAGTGGGCCAGACCATTTTGGGGCCATTGAATGCATTAAAAAACCAACTTGTTCTATTTTCTATTTTTTATAAGTAGGTGATTGGGCCAGCCCTAGCCTATTAGTTGATAGCGGAAACACACTGCCCCAACATTAATTTTCTTCATGATAGTTGGTCCATCCCCAGGAACCAGCCAGTTTATGGCTGTTCTACAGGGATCAACCACCCCCTTCTGCTTCTCATGTGAGTTTCTCAGATGCTTGTGCAAAGTGTTGTCTTATTTAATGGATTGGAAAGCGCCCCAAGTGGTTGGAGCTGCCCCGGGTAAAGGCTCTGAATGCATTGGAAGAGAGTAACTGTCAAGTAGTCTGTTCTATAAAAGGTTAAGATGTATAAGATGTGTTGTCTTCTACCGGACCTGGTTCACAGGGTTACTATGTATTAGAACATGATTATGGAAAGTTGGAGATGTCCTTTGTGGTAGTATTCCTGTATTGTGCAGGGATATGTAGGGACAGTGGTACATGCAGTGTCTGGGATGTAAGGAAAGGAGTACATGTTGTGTCTGGGGTGTAAAGCATTGGCGTATCTATAATGGGTGCAGGGTGTACGGTGAACACGGCCCCCAGGACCCAGAAGGGCCCACACCGCACTCCCTGCAACCTTATAATCAGAATACTTACCTCTCAGCAGTCCCACTTTGGCCAGTACTGAAGCCCTTAATCACCAGGAAAATGGTGCGGCGGCACAAAGCCAGAGTCAACTGCACTGTTGGAGAGGAGGAGGTGTTTTAAGTGAGAAAGGGGCCTGTACTGAGCCTGCACCTCCATCTCTCTTAAAATGCCCCTGGTCTAAGGACAGGGGACATGCAGTATGTAAAATGGCTAAACCTGTCTAAAGTTCTGGTTAGGGTGCTCTAACTGCGGTTAGCGCACCCTAACCAGGGGGTTACTCACATATTTCTGCTCACACCCTCCTGAGGGTGTAAGCAGAAATGCCGGCGCCGGTGGCTATCGTGCCCTTACAGAGCAACAATTGAATTGCTCTGTTGGGAGTCTTAAAAAAAAGCCACCGGAAAAAGAATTGAATCACCCCCATAGAGAGATTTAATGTTCTACAACACAGTTTTGTAATATTCATATGTTAGGTATCAACAACAACTTTTATCCATAGCAACATTAATACTACATTATTTTATCGAGGTAAAGTGGATGCTCTCCTTATTGTAAGGTTGTCACGTGGATTTTATAGTATGGCAGTCATGTGATTGCTCTCTGTATTGTATTGTGGCTAGAGCTAACATCAACATGTATGCTGAGTCCCGTCTAAATGGGACCACTCAGAATTTTTTCCAGGGCTACTTTAATTTCTCAATCAACCCTTGGGTATAGCTATTGCTTTAGACAGTGATAAGCCATTCTCCAATCCCATCCTCTTTAAGCACTCTGGCAATGATGCACACACCACTGTTTGATGCATGTGACACCTTCTTAAATCAGACCAGCTTGAAGCAGGGACATACCTCCCAACTGTCCCTACAATTGGGACAAAGTACTGAGTATGTGTGTCAGTCCAACCACAAATGAGAAATTTGGCAGGCAGTCTCTCTCCTACCTGTGCCTGAAGCTTTTTGTATCTGCCGCTGTCTTAAGCTCACTTGCTGCGTGCCGAAGCTTGAAAGTTGGAATGTTTGGAAAAGGGATAGTTACTATTCACCTCATAGAAAGCCAAACAATTTCTTAATACTCCAGACTTCAACTAGCTGGCTCCAACATTAAATCAATATATTTAACCCGATTTCCCCTCATGGCTCCCAACATTACATTATTAGCACCCCATTACATCAATAAATACCCCCTCGCACACACACATGTGCACAAACACACACTATAGCGACAAGCAATACCCTCCACATTACAGTAATCAGCAATATCCCCACATTACAACAATCCACCTCCCCCACACCGCATCAATACTGCCTCACCCACAACAATACCAAGAAGAGCAGTCACTAGCAGAGGGTGTCCAATCCAAAGGGCTGCCCATCTCCACTGCTGTTGTGCTGCCTGGGAGAGCCTGATTCTGCAGACTGTCACTGTTGGTGACGATCAATCTGGGTGGCCATGTAAGGAGCACTCGCGAGCAGGTCGATGATGGCCCAGTGCGCACGCGCATACGCATGCCCCGTAGCGAGTGAGAACTTCACTTGCTACGGGGCTCGCTACAAGATGGGGCGGCTGTCGATATTGAAAGACAGCTCACCTTGTTTTGCAGGCGGGTAGGGGGGTGGCTGCACAAACAGAGGTGTTCCCGAAGGAACACCTGGCATTTGTGGGCGGCCCTACTGACATCACTCGTGATGTCAGTAGTGGACTTCCTGCTCTATTAGAGCAGGAAGTCCACTCAGTCTTGCGAGACCTGAGACCCTACCACAGGGTCTCCTCACAAGCCCGATGGTCGCGATAATCGCGACCATCATCAGGCCGCCCGCTAAGTCTGTGGGTTGTCACCCACAGCTTAGCAAGCAGCCTGGAGGCCGGAATTAAACAAAAAACACCCCACCCAGATTCAGAGTGAGCGCTTGCAAATAGCGAGCATCTCGGAATCAGGCCCTCAGTTCATACACTATCACTGCTGTGTCAAACCTGGAAGTGTAAAACTCCACGACTAGTCATTAGCGACGTTATCAGCTGTTTTAGAGATCGATGGGACAGCTGCTCCGTAAAACTGGTTTTTTTGGGTTTTCTTAGACATTGTAATTGAGGGGATGCAATCGGGAAGCCGGCTGACATTATACCGACAGCCGGCTTCCCGACTGTCATATCCCGGTGAGGGTGAAATGCCCGGCGTCTAGATGTAGACGCTGCTCATTTCACCGACGCCGGGACACCGGAGCCCGGCATCCCAATCGAAGGGATGCCAGGCGCCGCGGGCGGACAGGCGCGGGGGGAGGGTTAGGTTTAGCGCACCCGGGGGGACTTAGGGTTAGGCACCCCCCCCTGGAGGGTTAGGGATAGGCTAGGGGGAGGGAGGGTTAGGGTTAGGCACCCCCCAGGGGGACTTAGGGTTAGGCACCCCCCCGGGGGACTTAGGTTTAGGCAGCGGGGAAGGGGGGGTTAGGGTTAGGCACTTACAGGGGGTATTAGGGTTAGGCACCCCTAAGGAGGGTTAGGGGGGTTAGGTTAGTCATTACTTACCTTACGACGATCGGGATTTCCAGCGCTGTCGGGCTGTCGCTGCCAGGATCTGTTCCAGTGTCGGGCTGCCGCTGCCGGGAATCGAACCGCCGGGGTATTTCATACCGATTCCGTAATTGAGCAGTGCCAAGAGCCCTTTTATATACAGTACTTTTCCAATGTGTCCGAAGCCAATGAACCTCCCGGTATGTTTTTATAGTTTGGGAGGAAACCAAAGCCCCAGGAGGAAACACCATGCTAACACTGAGAGAACATACAAACTACACACTGATAGGGTCTTGGTTGGAATCTATCCCACGACCTCAGTACTGTGAGGTAGCTAGGCAAACCCTGGTGCCACTATGTTGCTATGATATAATAGGCATGAGAAAGATAAATAATAAAATATATTTATAAATATAGATTCTAAACAAAGGCAAGAGCTTTACATTAGATGCAGCTGAGTGGAACAAATTTCAATTTCACCAACCAGCTCATTCTCTTTCATCCGTGAGGTTAGCCAATGTCACCAAGGACTTGCAAAAAGAAACTGTTTATACCCTCGCTCAAAGTAGAAGTATACAGTGTACTTTACAAAATAAATATGGTGTCACACAAATCTGATAGCACACCACATCTTCTAAATACGTGCACTATAAATGTTTGTGTCTTGTATATGTACAGTTTTTTTAAGTGCTTCTGGCTATTGTTTTTTTTACGTTTTACAGACTGCATTTAGCAGACGGTTAAAGCTATTCGGTTAACTTTACAACTTCCAGATAAGTAAGTGGACTTATCTTTCATTTTGGCTACGTGCTAAAATCCACATTATCCTTTGTAATTGGTATTAATGTTATTTTTTCATTATCATAGAAATACAGTAACCTATGATCAAATGTCTTACTACAGAGAAAACAAAGAGGGGAAAAAAAGCTGAGGGGGGAAAAGTGAATCTTCTAGACTTATATATTCACACCATTTTGTTTGATGTATTGTATTACCGGAATGTAGATACTGCTGTTCGCCAGCAGCATAACAAAACCACAGACAAATATGAAATATGAGTCTAGCAATACATTTTTATCCTTCGTTATATTTTTGTTATGCTCTAATGAGATATAATCATGTTGGCTCTTGATATGCTTCCAATGACTTTTTTTTTTGGTCCAATTTAATTTCATTATAAAATATAAATACGGGGAAACATAAAAAATAATATGAGCTCAATACAACTAATAATTAAGTTAGCATTGCTTAAGTTTATTTGTATTGAAAAAAACAAATGTTACAGCAAACACCTATTTACTGTTCTACAAATGTTGCATATTGTGTTTTATTTTGCCCTTTGGTACTATTTCAGATTTTTACTTGATTTGTTTAGTGAGACCTCACGGCAGTAATGATTGTCTATGTTTTGTGAAGTGAATTTTGGACTTGTAGCTAATAAAGGGGGTCATTCAGACCCACTCGCGAGCGGCAGTACACTCGCAAGTGGGTCGATGTTCCCCACTGCGCATGCGCACGACGGAGGGAGCTCCGTCGTGCGCATGCACGAGACCCGGCGAGCGAAGGACTTTCCTTCGCTCGGAGTGTCTCATCAAAGGGGGCGTGCTGTTGATGGTGACTGACAGCACGCCCCCTTTGGTGGGCGTGCCGTGGGCGTGCCTGCCAGACGGAGGCGTTCCCAAGGGAACGCCTACCGTCTGAAGCCGGCCCCACTGACATCACTAGTGATAGAGCCAAAATCACTCCTGGCCTTGCAGTTGAAAAACCCAACCGCAGGCTTTCACTCGCAGTTCCGATGGTCGCGATGGTCAAGACCATCGCGACCATCATCTTGCACGCTCGTATATGCTGTGGGTGGTGACCCACAGCTATACGAGCGTCCAGGAGGACGCTCCATTTTAATGGAGGTGGGCCCTGATTCAGAGCGAGCGCTCTGGTCAGAGAGTCCGGCTCTGAATCAGGGCCAAAGTTCTAAATTCAGGAAATCCATAGAACTAGAGATCACTGCATACAGTACTTTTACATGCTGTGGGAAAGGGCATTTTCTAAAGGTGCAAAGTTCGGGTGATACAAACCTTCAGGTTTTGCGCAAAATGCTACAGTATGACTATGATGGGCAATTTGTTCTGCTGTGTGGTGTGGATGAGATGGGATTGGGAACACTTAACGCCAAATTCCAATGACAAAATATGGCAAATTTCACTGGCAAAATTTTACAGCCAAATGCGGATTGAGGCAAATAGTTCAGTAAACAGCTCTGAGAATTTTGCTCGTCTTTTCCCAGATACAGTGTATTAAGATAACTAAACTTGAAAGCAGCAAACGACTAAACCACCCATAGTTCTTGGCCGAAGTTATTTTTCTATTGTAAATTATAAACCGCTGCTCTAATATATTTTTTTTAACAGCAAGCTGAATTAGCTCGATAAATCTATAGAAGATTTTAGCCAATAGTTACCTGATTTTTAAATTTTTCTATACTGTACCTGTTCCCATTTTTCAAAATGCTACAGATATTTCCATATTCACCTAGTGTTTCTGTACTATATAGCACTATATGGCACGAGATGCATAGTGACTTAGATGCCACGCCACAGAAATCTAGTTTCTAGCATATTTTTCGCACTGCATAGTGTTCTTGTCGAATAGCTATAGCATGCAAATCCACAAGCATTGTACAGGGTACACACACGTTGGGATTTTCTGACATTAGCAGTGTGAAAAACATACAATTACAGTAAAAATATTGAGCGACAGGAGGCATGGCGTGGAGTAGTTGCATTTTTCATGATGTACCAAATGGGGTGAATGGAGGATAGGTGAGTGAAGACACATCTGTAGGTCCACACCACTCATGTGTCATTTAGCCAATTTCATGCACTTTTAAAATCCCATTGCTAAGCTCTATCTAGAATGGTAATTTGAAACACAGGTTGCCTGGCCTATTTATATTCATATCAAAGAGTGGAAATTGTCCTTGGTCCAGCAGGACAGTGAGGCTATCACTGCACTTCCTAGTAATGAAGACTGGACAGGCCCTTCCCTCTCCCATCCCCATATTGTCTAAGGAAGACACTAGACCTTTTACTTCCAAGGGCAGCATCTACTTAACATTAACCCTCGTCTTAAATTACTTCTTTGCTTTCTCATCAAATTCTAAAAATGGAATAAGACCTCATAAAGACAGTTCATTTAAATGGCACAAACCTCAGCATATGTGTTGTCACATTCAAGGACAATGAATATAAACAACTTGCTCAAAGATAAACTTGCAGGTGGAGTTCCCCTTTAGCTAATCTTAAAAATAAGTAATGAGGAGTAAATTGTCCCAGGAAAAAAATGTGTGGCTTTTATGTTACACATAACTAGGATTCATCACCATCTGAGCACCTGACTTCTAGCGGAATGGGTATGATATACCATCGGCCGCATGGCCGGCGGTTCGATTCCCGTCAGCGGCAGCCCGACAGGAGCAGAGTGTGGCGCAGCGGAAGCCCGACAGCGCTGGAAATCCCGATCGTCGATAGGTAAGTATCCACTAACCTAACCTAACCCCCCTAACCCTAACCCTCCTTAGGGGTGCCTAACCCTAACTTCCCCCCCAAGTGCCTAACCCTAATCCCCTCTCTAAGTGCCTAACCCTAACCACCCCCTTCCCCGCTGCCTAAACCTAAGTCCCCCGGGGGGTGCCTAACCCTAAGTCCTCCCTGGGGGTGCCTAACCCTCCCTCCCCCTAGCCTAACCCTAACCCTCCCGGGGGGGTGCCTATCCCTAAGTCCCCCCCCGGGAGCCCTAAACCTAACCCTCCCCCCCCGCGGCTGTCCTCTCGCGGCGCCCGGCATCACTACGATTGTGATGCCGGGCGCCGGTCTCCCAGTGTCGGGGAAATGCGGGCGTCTACATCCAGACGCCCGGCATTTCACCCTTGCCAGTATAAGACAGTCGGGAAGCCGGCTGCCGGTATATAGGCAGTCGGCTTCCCGATTGCTTCCCCTTCTAGCTGCATCTCCTGTGATTCTGGGATGTTATCAGTTTTGAAGTGGATGGGAATAAACCTATAGACATTCAGAATGGGAATGTGTGCAACGGCTGTAGAACAGTATTCACATGTCAGATTGTGTGATGACAGAGCTGCATATGACAGGAGCAGTGTCTAGCTGTGAGGAGGGGAACTTAGGCAAATAGGAAGCCACAAATTGAGGGATTATTTGTGGAAGAAATATGGACCCCTGCAGCAGAATGGTGATGTGAGTTATATGGATTTTGGAAGTTTGCGGTATCAAATGCACCTCTACATGAAGCTTATACATCCAATTTGTTCAGATAGCAGTCAAAATTCCCAGTAGAGCTCAGCATGGGGTGACTGATTTAAATAAAGCAGGTTTTAAAAATATATACATTTAGTTTTACAATTTTGCAACCTTCTACAGAGGAAACAGAGCAAAACGAAAATGTCTTTGAGACTTGGAAATCATGCACTCTTTTTGATCAGTGATTACAGGTCTAATTGTTACCATGAAACATTAGCTCATAAAACTGCACGTGAATTCTTGAATTCCTATGGAAACCAGATAAACATTTTTACATAACAAACCAAATTCAAACAGTAAACAATCTAGATCATATAACAACTACGTACCACATTAGTAGGGCACATTTCTGTGCATAAAATGTAAAATTTTATATATATATATATATATATATATATATAGTGTATATATATTTACATATATATATATAGAGAGAGAGAGAGATAGATATATAGATAGATAGAAAGATAGATAGATAGATAGATAGATATAGATAGATAGATGAATGATAGCGATGGACAATTAACATATAATTTTGATCCAAGTAATAAACTTTTTTATATTAAGAGCTTCTTCCTGTCACAATTCTCAAACCAGCAAGAAACACAAAATTTCTTTTACCAGACACACCCTCACCCCAGGCTCTACAGGAAAGGCAGCATATTGTAACTGCCTGTGGTGCCCGAATTTTAGGGATACAAAATAAGCAAAATAAGCAGGGAGACTGAGGGCCTGATTCAGACACGGTCGTGAGCGCTATGCACTCGCAACCGGGTCGAAGGTGGCCCACAGCGCATGCGCACGACGGAGCCAGCTCCTTCGTGCGCATGCGCTAGACCCGGCACGAGTGACGGGCACTCCGTCGCTCTGGGTCTCGCAACAAAGGGGGAGTGCTGTCGATGTTGAGTGCCAGCACACCCCCTGTGGTGGGCGGGCTGGAGGAGTGGCTGCCCAAACTGAGGCGTTCCCATGTGAACGCCTCCATCTGGGGCCGGCCCCACTGACTTCACGAGTGAGGTCAGTGGGAGAGATTTCGGCTCTGTTAGAGCCAAAATCTCTCTGGGGCTTGCGGCAATGAGACCCTACCACAATGGTCTCGTCGCAAGCCCGATGGTCGCGATGGTCCTGACCATCGCAACCATCTTCCTGGCCGCTCGCTATAGCTGTGGGTGGTCACCCACAGCTATGCGAGCGGCCAGTAGGCCGTTCAAAAAAAAAATAGCCCGGCCCTGATTCAGAGCGAGCGCTCTGTCAGAGAGAGCGGCTCTGAATCAGGGCCTGAATGTATAGAGGCCAGAATATAGAGATTAAAAAGGGGTTAGTTTATTCAATAGGTGTAAAAAGCTCCAGTGGAGCATTGCAGACAGAGGTGTCAACCTAAAAGCATTGGGGGTCCCTTCAAAATTTTGCTATGGGGCCCACAAACTTCTATTTATGCCCTTAATGTTGCCTACTGACTAACTTAACCCCCTAGAAAAGATATAGGGCTTGATTCAGACCCGCTCGCAAGTGCTATGCGCTTGTAAGCGGGTCGATGGACGGGTAGTGCGCACTCGCAAGGCGCGAGCCCCAGAGCGAGCAAGAAATCACTCGCTCCGGCGCTCACATCCAAAAGGGGCGGCTGTCGATGTTGATTGACAGCTCGCCCCGTTTGGTAGGCGGGTCGGGGGGGGTGGCTGGCCAAACGGAGGCATTCCCGAAGGAACGCCTGCCGTTTGGGGGCGGCTCTACTGACATCATGAGTGATTAGAGCCGGAAGCTCACTGGGGCTTGTGGCAGATGAGACCCTACCACAAGGGTCTCGTCGCAAGCCCCGATGGTCGCGACCATCGCGACCATCACCTGGCCACTCGCTAAAGCTGTGGGTGGTCACCCACAGCTTTAGCGAGCGGCCAGGAGGGCGGACAAAAAAGAAATTAAAAACGCCCTTCAGACCTGCGAGCTGCCTCCTGCAGCGAGCGGGTCTGAATCAGGGCCATTGGGCCTGATGCAGACCCGCTCGCGAGCAAAGGGCGCTCGCAAGCGGGTCGATGGTGGGCGAATGTGCATGCGCACGACGGAGGGAGCTCCGTCGTGCGCATGCGCGAGACCCGGTGAGCAACGAGGAATTCGTCGCTCGAGGTCTCGCACCAAAGGGGGCATGCTGTCGATGGTGAGTGACAACACGCCCCCTTTGGTGGGCGTGCCGGGGGCGTGGCTGCCAGACGGAGGCGTTTCCATGGGAATGCCTCACTAGTGATGTCGGTGGGAGTGATGTCGGTGGGAGTGATTTTGGCTCTGCTAGAGCCAAAATCACTCATGGGCTTGCGGTCACCGAGACCCTACCGCAGGGTCTCGTCGCAAGCCCGATGGTCGCGATGGTCTTGACCATCGTGACCATCATCATGGACGCTTGCATAGCTGTGGGTGGCAACCCACAGCTATGCGAGCGTCCAAGAGGCCGCTCCATTTTTAGGGAGGAGGGCCCTGATTCAGAGCGAGCGCTCTGGTCAGAGCGTTCGGCTCTGAATCTGGCCCATAGTCATCAAGTCTTGCTCCCATGTGTATTTATCTGTCACCTATTTTAGTTTGAAAAATTTAATTTCTATAATTCTAATATATTTCATTTTTCAGAATTCACTAGTACATAGTGGAAGTCACAAAAGTCAGTTGTCAACCCCATAAACATACACAACTGTCTCTGAGAACTTACAAGGGTGAGAAAGAAAGAAGCTGTTACACATCAAACTAAAGGAACCAATTGGTTATTGAAGTTTTGTTCATCTTTGCACCATAATTTTTATTTAATTCTGTTTTAAAGAAACCTATTTAAATTGTAATACTGTTTTTAGATGTACTAATCCTAAGAGATAGATAACGTACCAACAAATCAGCTCCTAACTGTCATTATTCAAACACAACCTGTAAACTGACTTTTAGGAGCTGATTGGTTGGTACTTTATCTCTCTTCACTTTATCTCTCTCCAAGGCTTACATCTACCCATGTATCTCACAATATCATTTTGCATACCCTTACCATTATTACCATTTTGAAAATTTAAGTTCCATAATAACATTCTCTCTTTGTGGCCTTAAACAATTTCACATAATAGATGGCTTGGTTATTAAACCACTACACAAATTAAATAAATGGGATTGTCTAGGTCAGAGGTTTCCAAACTCGGTCATCAAGGCACCCAAACAGTGCAGGTTTTAAGGATATCCATGCTTGACCATAGATGACTTAGAGCGGGATGTACTCTGCATCGCATCCGCAATGCAGTATATCCCGCCTCTTATCAGGTAGATTCCGCAGTTGATTACCGCGGTATGTATCTAGAAATGTGAATATAGTCACAAAGGGCAGCTCTCCCGATAAGAGCTGTCTTTGCAATACTCTCGGACAGAGAAGTCCCTCTCCAGCATTGCAGGTATCCGATCAGATCCCTTTCAGGGCGCATCCTGATAAGAAGCCCATAGCCGTCTATTGGGTAATGCCACCTGAAGATGGTGTTACCCTCCGGGATCCCTCTTAGGAGCATCCCGATAAACCCACAGGCTTCTATTGGGTAATGCCACATGAAGATGGCGTTACTCACTGGGATGAAGCACCGGAATTCATCACATTCCGGTGGTTAGTACATATGGGAAATGCGGTAAAAAACCTGAAAACTGTATTTTGGGGGGTTTAACTGCATTTTTCACTTTAGTACATCCCACCCTTAATTAGTACCTCAGTCTATTTGATTTAACCACCTGTGCTCAATCATGGATAACTCTAAAGCCTGAACTGTGTGGGGTGCCTTGAGGACAGCATTTAGAAACCTCTGGTCTAGGTTATGATTACTGTGGTTATTTTCATTTGTACTGGTTTTTAAGGCCAGGAGAAAATAGGAACTCCCACAAAAGGTTAGCTTCTGAGGGGCCTATTCATCATCTATAAATGGCCCGGTAACCATGCGGAAACACTAGTTTCCGTATAATTTACTTACCGGGCTTTTCATCATGAGGGGTCCAATAGGACCCCCTGATATTCAGCAAACTCCAAAAACTAAATGTTTTTGGAGTTTGCTGACGAGAACAAGCTCCATCTTCAGACGGCGCTTGTTTTTGGATCCCCACTCCTTCCTATGGGAAGGAGTTCCGGTGATGCGAAGAGGGATCTTGAGCGGATCCCTCCGCTGCCTCTTCACTACCTCCTCAGCGGCTGTGCGCATGTGTGACCTCGATTCACGCATGCGTAGCCGGGCCGACGAGGATGAGGTAAGTAACGCAGCTACATCTGTAGCTGTAATACTAACCGAGAGGACAGCTGCTTTTTGGAGCAGTTGTCCCCTCACCAGAGCAATGATGAATTACTCCGGTGTAATCTATCCCCCGCTGCGAGTTGGATACTTACAGTAAGTATCCCTCGCAGCGAGTTCAATACTAAAACATCGGAGGCCATACAGCGTTCGATGATGTATAGGCCCCTGAAGCTCTTGGTGGCAGCAGTGTGAGATATAGTTAAGGAGACATATTATTTTTTTTTTCAAATCAGGTGATTTCTGTGATTAACCTTGGGGGGGGGGGGGGAGAGTAGGGCTGGATTTTAAAAAAGGGGGATAATTTCCAAGTTTAAGTAAATTGCACTGCAAAAATAGTATTTGTATAGTACATGCAACATCAGGCAGCATTTACTCTTCATGCAACAAAAAAAGTTGAACTTGCACCTTTGCATTTCAACTATTTGGGCCTGACTTAGAGGCGGACGCTAATGCAGTCGCGACTGCATCTTTATGCCAGTGAGATTCGCACAGAGACACCCACCGGCTACCTCGCTAATCCTCTGCTTTGCATAATATGTTGCACCATCGGGCTCACATCGGTCACACCATCAGACATTGGAGCAGCCCTATGGTTGACTAGAATGTACGTCAGAACATGGCCATCGGACTCAATGCAACTGCAAAATAAATACAAAGTCGATGGACGTGACATGCCCACGTCTAGCTCGCCACCCAATGCTACCACCCAGGAACGCCCGCTGTCTCTCTCTGCGACCAATTCGATATGTGTCCAACGGCGGCTACTGTCGGGAAGCAAGCGCAGCACACAAAACATCGGACAACTGCCCAAACATTGGCACTCCGTCCAACTGTGAATTAGGCCCTGTCACATGGAACATTTATATTCAGTTGAGCAATTTTTTTTTCTACTTTGCGTACATTGAAACCCTAAAAACCTGTATGAGGCATGCTTTACACAGTGTACACACAAAGGCACTATTGTGATTGACACACATGGTATCAGAATGTTTGGATAAGTGCTGGGCATTCCTGGGCTGTGACAGGAAGGTAGCTAAAGAGATGCATGGAAATGGTCCATCTTATGAGCGTGTTATGGGACATATGCAGACGTGTTGCTAAAGTGATCGTGTGCGCAGGTCCTCAATCATTCACATACTGCAACCAATTGTGACGTCTAAAGATGAGCCATGTGGTATTATAGCCATGGACATAGAGAGTCATCCCGGGTCCCATTACTAACAGGGCGTGGCCTGATTGTGGGAGGTGTGGTCACACCCCCTTATAAAAAAACTATTTGCAGCGCCGCAAAGCAGTGCTGTGCACTGAGGAGGCAGGCGCTGTGAACCCATCGGCCCGTCACAAATCCACCAGGGGGTACGATAAGTGTGATTGCTCCCCCTACAGGTAGAGGAGAGAAGACTGCTGCTACTGCTCAGCAGCGTGCAGTCTCACTGGTCTCCTACTGCAGCCCAGCACACTGCAGCGTGTGCTGGGCTGCTGACAGGTAAGAAGGAGGGGTGGTGGCATTGAACCTGTGCTCCTGCTGGACCCCACCATTAAGCCCAGGTAATTAGTACCCGCTCCCCCCCCCTCCTCTCGGTGCCCCTGGTTATAGCATCTACTCTCAAAATGGGCATCTCAGTGCTCGCACATTCATATACATGGTTTTACACCACGGAATTGCTTTATAGCAACATTTCCATAAAGTTACCATACATATGGGTGACCACCAAAACATTAATCAGGCCCTATTCCTATAAGTACAACATCTTGGATTTTCTACAGTAACTTTAAATAAGGCACAGTGTGCTCATAGAGATTGAAATCAGGATAGAGTGCATTGTGTTGGGCACTTGTAACTGTAGTCCCAAATCAAGTGTTTATATGAGGCTGGTTACAGCTTTTAGGCTATCCAAGAGGCCCACTGAGAGATAGAAACCACATGCTAGAGTCATGCAATCTATTTTTGTTTAGACAGACATGGCAAGGAAGCAATATTGTTTTGGCTCTTTAGAAAGTGACACAACTACTGTACAGAACGTTAAGGCTAGATAGCTGTGGGCATATTTTGTTCCTCTGCAGTTTATCAATGTGCTGGATTTAACCAGCATTTATTTTAAAAACCATTTAATCACATGCAGCTGACCGGCATTCCTCTGCAAACTGTATTTCACATACCAGCATTAGACCTTTAATCCCCAGGCATGTGTAAGTGTGAAATAGTAGTGTCAAGACGTACCTCTAGTTCTTGAGGCAAGCATTTAAAACAAAACAGTTCTTCAAGCAATGCCTTAAAAAATCTATGTCCCTGGATAATAAACAAACACATTTCCAGACCTTGCAAGTGAATGCATATGCGTTTATGTTAGGCTTTTATCGGAAAAAGAAATCTATTGACTGAGAAAGTGAGTATTTCAACAAATTCAAGTTTATTCAAGTTTAATTACGTAGGGGCCACAAAGTTTAGGCACATCTAAAATTATTGCAGTGCTAAGTATACAGATCTGTCAGCCAAAATTCCCAAGGAATTAATTTACAATTATATGTTGTCCTGACACACCCATATTTTCTAGCAATACATATAATAATAAACTTTCTCTTTTAGCTAACCTTCTACCAAATGTTATGTTGATACCTAGACAGGTCATATAGTAGCTGAGAGATTTTTGAACAATGTCTGTTTTCCATTTAGTATTGAACAGAGTTTAAAGTCTAGAGCGAAATAAAGTAATATAAATAGCATAAGATATTTTTGAACATCTAAATGTGGTCTGGACGTCATTGAAACAGCTGCCTATATTTTCATGATTAGCTCATATATATAAACCTTGTAATAAACATGTCGTTATTAGAGTATTATCATCCACTTGGAAATCAAAACACTTGAAATGACAGAAATAGTAATTATTTTTATTGCAACCCTGAGAGAAAAGAATGACTATGGGGTAGTATCCAGACAAACTACCTTCCACCCCACCAAGGTAACTTAAGTAGACTATTGTGGTAGGATCATGGAATTTGATTTGCAGAATAGTGGAAATGAATGAGAAGCATATATAGTTTTCAAATGGCATTGAGAAAGTAATTCACATTCATATCACGGACATATTTACCAATATAAATTTTTCCAAAATAATGGGAAAACAGATTTTTTTACACCTTTTTTACATTATTTTATAATCACTTAAATGTTTTAAAGGGCTTTTGGAGCAGTTTATGTAAAAAACGACTCCAAGCCCTTAAATTTGCATTCTTTCAGTAAGCAGATTGCATTTACCATACTTGCAATGAGAAATGGGATCTGTTCAGCAGCAGTCTCTGCTCTCTCGCTACTCAATGTGCCACTGCGCTGCTATACAGTCGTTGTGGGTAAAGCAGTGTGGGCGGACGCTGACCCGGGCCTCTCCAACTGGTCCGGGACCAGTTAAATATTACCCTCTGCCCCCCTCTTGGCACCCTTGTTTATCAGTATTTTGAGGTTTTATGTAGTAAAAAACCTGGAGCACCCATCTTAAAGCAATCTGTCCCCTGGCTCAGCACAAAAAGCTTAAAGGGGTCTATCCATTAGCCGACTTTGTTAACAATTCAACCAAAACCAGAAGGTTTTGGTCGCATTGTTCACAAAGTCGGGCAATGGATAGCTGGCAAGGACCAGCGATGCGTGTGCACGCTGGTTCTTGCCGTCCCCGACTATCTACTGAACATGCCCCTCAACCTGACGACGCTCGTCAGGTTTGGCATGTTTAGAGATAGGAGGTCGAGCTCCTGCACTGAATGTCATTCAGTGAACGTCGTTCAGTGCGGGCACCGCACCTCGGCGACCTGAAGGTCTGAACGCTAGACGTTCAGACTTTTAGGTCGCCTAATGGATCGGCACCTTAACATTCATTACACAGTAATCATTTTCATTTTACCTACTAAATACTGTAAGTCATTGGCTTTTTCCAGCACTGGTACATAGATAATATAATCATTGTATATACCTCGGTATGGGGATTTGTTTAAAAAATTGGGAGGGCTTTAGTTTACTTGCTTATATTGCTTATATCATGTGACTTCCTAAATGTCCTTACTGCAGTTCCTTATTACAATACTAAAGATTTCATTCACATTGACATTAAGTACTCATTGGGGGCGATTCAATTCAACGCGAAATGAAAAGTGCCGGGAGCGAGCTCCCGGAGCTATTCAATTCAGTGCGCTGTGTGGTTGGATTATTGCCGATTATCGCGCCTATCGTGCCTTAACAAGGGGCCCGGCACTTTGGTCGGATTTCTCCTTGCATCCCCAGGAGGGTGCGAGAAGAATTCCTTAGCGCGCCCAAACAGTGCGGTGTACTGAATAGCTGCAGGAGCTCTCTCCCGCAGCTATTCAACATCGCGTTGAATTGAATTCCCCCCATTATCTGCAATGCAATTTATACATTTTAAATGCATTGCTTATAATGACTGTAATGCAAAAGGGAAATCATGTAATGTGCTATGTTACCCAATCAGGGATTTGGATGGGCTACTGTACCTAATGAGGTCAGATGCTCAGATAGTTGTGCACTGTTTACATTCAAATCCAATCTGCAGAAGTCTCAAAGGTTGATATTTATTCTTTATTTAATGCTCTAAATTAATAAATCATCAAAATAAATTGGATTAAACTTTATGGTTACAGAATTTCCAGGTCACCCCGTTATGTCTTACAAAAGAACTAAATATATTTGTGCTTATTTGAGTCGGATGTTGTGAAACTTTCACAGAGATTTCAGGAATCAAAATACTGGGCACATGCCATGCTTGAATTGCTAACATTGTGGTAATATACAAGGGCTGATGAAAAGTAAAGCCTCTGTTTTTCTGTTTCATAGGTAGATGTGGCAAAGCTATGCTGGTTATTGTGAAGCTTGTACATCGATGTGCTTGAACCTGCGGTTGGACTGCTGTAGTATTCTTTGTTTGATGACAGCAAGAGGAAGATCTTCGTACGTTTTATCATGGCGGATGAGGAAGACGTGTCTGTGAGATTACGTCAGATGTGTGATTGAATTTTATGTTAAACTTGGAAAAAGCGGAAATGAAACTCATGAAATGTTACGGCAAGCATACGGTGGAGAAACAATTAGCCGTGCTGCAGTATACCGGTGGTGGAAGCACTTCAAAGAGGGCAATAAGCGAGTGACTGACGAAGCGTGTTCTGGGAGAGCATCCACCGCAGTTACAGATGTCAACATTGCCAAAGCTGCAGAGATGTTGCAAAATGACAGAAGGTTAAGTTTAGGCAAACTTTTGGCTTCACTTGGCATCTCATTCCAACGGGTTCAGCATATTGTGACAAAGGAACTGTGTGAACCTGTGTGACAGGTGGGTACCCAGAAATCTCACAGAAGAGCAGATGCGATGATGAGTTGAATTGTGCAAGGATACCGTTCAAATGTCGGAGAGGATACTAGATTTCCTGACATCAATTGTGACGTGTGATATGTGTGAATAACTTTCTCAACGTCATTATGATCCGGAATCCAAACAACAGTCCAGTGTATGGAAACATGTGAATTCACCTCCGCCCAAAAAATTCATTGTGACTCCTTCGGCATGTAAAGTCATGCTTCTGCTGTTCTTTGAAGCACACATGATGATCCTACAGCACTGGGTTCCCTGTGGACAGACAATTAATGAGACTACTATGCATACGTCCTAAAAACCCATTTGCGTGCTCCAAGACAATGCCCCGACCACATGTTGCTGCTGCTGTTACATTGACAGCACTGACTGAAATTAATGGGACAGCACTGGAACACCCTCCACATAGCCCGGACTTAGGGCCCGATTCAGACCCAGACGGTAAGCCGCAGATGCACGCTATGGGCGATTGTCACCTGTCTGCGCATGCGTATGCATCGCAGTGCACGTGCCAGTCATTGCGATCGGGAATCGTGCGCTCTTAACACAAAGTCTGAGCGCTACTTTGAGTGACAGATAGTGCCGTTTGTGGGTCATTGCGATCGGGAATCGTGCGCTCTTAACACAAAGTCTGAGCGCTACTTTGAGTGACAGATAGTGCCGTTTGTGGGTGGTAACAGGGGAAGGTGCTTGTGAATGGGGGAGTGGTGCTGAGAATGCAGGAGTGTCTGGGCGTCAAAACTGAGTTTTATGGGTGTGCATAATTAGCATGTAAGCGTCACTGTACACATCACTTGGTTGTATTTCTGCCTGCAGTGAACGCAGTGCTTGCGGTGGAGTAGGGTCTACCTCAAGCGCTGCATGCAGCTCTGATGACTCTCGATGGTTCTGATTAATCATACACTTCCTGAAGATGATGTGTGTTAAGAAAGAAAAGTGGGCGTCTTTATACCGGCGTACGCTCACTCTGTCATCGCTCTTTAAGACATAGAGGGCGTCCTTACACCAGACAGTGTGATCGTGGAATTTGCATACCCTGTCCCTTTTGGCAGTGAGAGAGTGCAGCTTAGCGTCCGGGTCTGGATCAACCACTTAGTGTACTGTGATTTCTGGGCATTCCCAACCCTGAAAAAACAACTGCGCGGAAAGAAGATGATGAAGTGAAAAATACCAAAACATCCTCCAAGAGCAACTTCTCCAAACCATCCAAGAACAGTTTGGTGATGAACAATGCCTTTTCCAGCATGATGGAGCACCTTGCCAAAAGGCAAAAGTGATAACTAAATGGCTCGAGGAACAAAACACCGAAATTTTGGGTCCATTGCCAGGAAACTCCCCAGACCTTAATCCCATTGAGAACTTGTGATGGGATTAAGAATGGGCAGCCATCAGTCAGTATGTGGCCCAGAATTTGATTGACAGCATGCCAGGACGAATTGCAGAGGTCTTGAAAAAGAACGGTCAACATTGCAAATATTGACTCTTTGCATAAACTTAATGTAATTGTCAATAAAAGCCTTTGACACTTATGAAATGCTTGTAATTTTACTTCAGTATACCATAGTAACATCCGACAAAAAGTTCTAAAAACACTGAAGTAGCAAACTATGCGAAAACCAATATTTGTGTAATTCTCAAAACTTTTGGCCATGGCTGTATAAATCACAGTCCTATAACATCAGCAAAAGTCATTATATATCCACAAGAAAAGAAGACAGAAAACAGAGAGATACTGACAAACTGCATTATGTTATGGGGGGCATCCACTAGACGATTTTATCCTTGTCCAACCTCTTAACGATTTTCCCTTGAAGTTTCCCGTGAAATATGATCTTCCACTCTGAACAATTTGCAAAAGATTTGCAAAAGATTTGCAAAGGATTTGCAAAAGATTTGAAAACGATTTGCAAAAGATCTAACAATAAACTATGTTGTTTTAATCTGTGATTGAGAGCTTTCAGCTATAGTGGGCAGACAGTGGTTCATCGTTTGATCGTTCAGCGTGAACGATGTGTAAACGATGTGTAAACGATGTGTAAACGATGTGTAAACGATTTGTAAGCAATCAAGTGAAATTGACCTGCATGTTCAGTCGATGGAGGAGACGATGAAACGACCAGCGGGAGCGCGCATCGTACATCGCTAGAAACAATTACTGCACGATTTGCAAATGATGTTCAAACGATGTTTGAACGATTATCGAACGATTTTATCATTATCATTCAATCGTTCAACTTTATCGTCTAGTGGATACCCCCCTTTACCCTTAGATGACCACCATTTACAGGGCTCCAATCCTCTTTGCTGAGTTGTGTATATTAGCCAATAGCTCTATTCCACTCTATCTGATGAACAATTTCTCTTAAGATGAAAATACCCAGCTATATTGTCTATAGAGAAATGGTTCATCCATACTCTTATGCACAGTAGCAAGGATCTATTAGCTAATTTGCACAAGTCAACATGGAGGATCGGGTTCATTGATGGCCAACTAAGGGTATCCATACCTTTAGGCAACTCATGGCATTAAAAGAACAGGTAGAAGAGGTTAAATCACCACTGAGCTTACAAAGGGGGAGATGAATCAAACCTTGGAGAGAAATAAAATACCAACCAATCAGCTTCTAAATGTCATTTTACAGGCTGTGTTTTGAAAATGACAGATGCTGATTGGCTTGTACTTTATCTCTGTACAAGCTTTGTTACATTTCACTGAGAGATCATCCACATCATTGTATCTTTCAGGGCATTATACAAAGTGACATCACAAAAGTTCCCTTTGAAATTTTTTAACTGCAAATAAATGATTACATTTTCACGTATTAAAAAAAGAATTAGTTGATACGCAAGTATTTATTGTTGTTTGTCCGGTACATCATTTTAACGATTAGATGAATTAGTTTGCTTTTCTTTGCAGCTCCATTCACTTTGTGAAACAAAAGCGTTCTCTTCCACAGCTGGAACTATTAACTGATTTTATATCATAGCAGTCGTGATAAAAATCTGTAATCTTTTAGGGTGTGCAAGTCTATTACATGGGGGAAACCCATAAAATAAATAATAGTTTCCAAAACTGCATTTCATATTCGGTTATTGGACAGCAAAGTATTATTAAACTAAACAAAAGATTGGATATAAAAATACATATTTTCACCAGAACTATAACAGGAATTTAATTTGTAAGCTTTTCATTTTAAAGTTTACTAAATCTTCATGAGAAGTTCAGATATTAAACTAATATTTTTGTGTAGAGACCAAATGAAACGTTTATTATTAGAAGAGGAAATATACAAACGTATACAGCTGCGATTACGCACGCAGGTCTGCTGCAAAAATATGCTAATGACTGCAATCGCAAAGCCGTCACACAGCCAGCATAGAGACGCCTAGTACACTATCTCACATCCGTATTACCTTGCAGTAGAGATGTGCGCCGACCCCCGTGTTTTGGTTTTGGATCTGGATCTACCCTGGTTTTGGATCTAAATTGGTTTGGCCAAAACCTCACCTCTGTGTTTTGTTTTTGTGTTTTGGTATTGGATCTGGATTTTTTCTTAAAAAATCATAAAAACAGCTAAAATCACATAAAATTGGCCTGTTTTTGTTCCTACAGTATAATTACCTCAATAACATTTATTTCCAGTAATTTCCAATCAATTTTGACCGCCTCACAATATTATTTGCTTCATTTAGTTAAGGCTAAAAGGTTGCATCCAGCTAGCTGGCTGACTAAGCTAAGTGACACAGTGGACGCCACTAACATGTGGCAGTTCAGTTTCTAATTTCCAACACGGATACTGAGCCTGATTCAGACCCGGACTCTATTTGTGGCTAAAAGGGGCCGGCTATTTAAATCATGCGCTCGCACTGTGTCGCGTAAAGCCGCCCACTAAGTAATAGCAAGCGGCCGCACTATGCGCTTGCACCTGTATAAAGGCGCCCCTTCCACACATCCACACCCCTGTTTACAAGCACCTTCCCCTGTTACCACCCACAAACGGCACTATCTGTCACTCAAAATAGAGGTCCGACTGTGGGCTACAGGCGAGTGCTTGCCCATCGCAATGACTGGTTCGCGCACTGTGACTCATACGCATGCGCAATTGCAAAAAATCGCTCAATGCGAGCGAGCACAGCATAGCATCCGGGTCTGAATCAGGCCCATAGTGTCTTATACAGTGTGGGTTGGATACACCAATAGTGCACTTACTGTGACAACAGTGTCGGCAGAGCGGGGTTGCTGACGGTGTCCTCAGTACATGGAATGGCAGTGCTGCGGTGCTGGCAGTGTCCTCAGTGAAGGGTTCCGGTGATGTCGGCAGTGCGGGGGTGCCAGCGTTGTCATAGTGCAGGTTTGCTGGCTGTGTCGGCAGTGCGGGGGTGCCAGCGTTGTCATAGTGCAGGTTTGCTGGCTGAGTCAGCAGTGCGGGGGTGCCAGCGGTGTCTTTAGTGCAGGTTTGCTGGCTGTGTCGGCAGTGCGGGGGTGCCAGCGGTGTCTTTAGTGCAGGTTTGCTGGCTGTGTTGGCAGTGCGGGGGTGCCAGCGGTTTCTTAGTCAGAGGTTTGCTGGCTGTGTCGGCAGTGCAGAGGTGTCAGCGGTGTCCTCATTGCAGGTTTGCTGACTGTGTCGGCAGTGCGGAGGTTCCAGCGGTGTCCTCAGTGCAGGTTTGCTGACTGTGTGGGCAGTGCAGGGGTGTTCTCAATGCAGGGTATTGGCAGAGTGGGGGTGCCAGCGGTGTCCTCAGTGCAGGTTTGCTGACTGCGTCGGCAGTGCAGGGGTGCTAGTGGTGTCCTCAGTGTGGGAGTGTCGGCAGTGTGGGGGTCGCTGACAGTATCCTCAGTACGTTGGGCAGCAGTGCAGGAATGTCGGCAGTGGTGGTGTCAGCAGCATCCCCCGCTGCCGACACCACTGCTGCCGACATTCCTGCAGCGGGGGATGCTGCCAGTGGGGGTGCCGGCGGTGTCAGATGGCGGGCGCCATCTTATTTTTCTTGATTGTGCTGTTTTCAATGTTCTTAACGCTGATTGGCTGAGAGCCGTGACAGACGGCTCTCAGCCAATCAGCATTAAATCCTCTCAAAACAAAAACTTTGGCCTCGGGTCAGGGATCCGGGGCAGGCAGGGAGATCCGAGCTGTGCTCAGATCATCCCGGATCCCCGAAATTCGGGTGGGTTCGGATCTCTGAGATCCGAACCCGCTCATCTCTACCTTGCAGTAACATTAGCCCCTCACACAGAATTACAACAGGTCTGACCTTACTCAGAAATTGCTAACCTCGTCACGCACAGTAAGTACTCAAGCTGCGTATGCTGTCACAGTGCTAATTTATGCACGCCCAAGTAACAGCGTTATAAAGGACAGGCACGTCTGAATTTCTCCTACCACTCCCCCTTCACCACCTCCAATTACTGACGTCCTGTCCTCGATCTGTGATGACTTTGTATCTGCGTAGGTCCTCAATCTGTGATGGCTTTGTATCTGCGTAGGTGATCGCAATGTGATCGCAAATTTTCCAACTCACGCATGCACAGTACACACCATCGGCTGATCTGCATACACTGTTGCAGTTGCTATCCGTAGTGAATCAGGTCCAGAGAGCAGGATCCCATCACGCAGTCATCCAGTGTTGGAAGTTGAACTGGGGGTGTAATTCAAACCTTCTGGGAAGTGTCAGCAAGCAGAGAGGTGGGGGGTTTACAGGTGCCCAGATTCTCCCCTTTTGTAGCATATTTTGTTTTAATACAGCACTGCACAAGCAGCAGTAACAGCTTCACTTTACTGAGCCGTGTGATTTGTAAACCTTTTAAAGCAGTGTATACATATAAATCATGTTATATAAAGTATACATAATAATATTTTGGTGACCAGAAAAGTTGGCATCCCTCCCATAAAAATCCTGTGCTTTCCCTGGGAAAGGAATGAGGTCAGTAGCAGCAGCCATTTTACTGTTGGTATATGTGTTTACTGTTGCAAATGATGATAGCAGAGTACACACAAGCGGATAAACTGAAGTCACTGAACAGCCCAGTACTTAATTAGTGGAGTGGTTTATTTATCAGTAACTTGAATGTACAGCCGTACTCATGGTTATGCATGTAACAGACTTTCAGAATGAAGTGGAGTTTGAGAGGAGCATACAGACCACCAGCCAGTAGCAGTATATTACAAGGTCTCACTGAGCGGCGCTCTATCACAGTGACAAGATGCATGACAGAAGTACTGAGGGTGGCCATCTTGGTTAGGGAATGAAGCCTCTCTAAAAGTGGCAATATGGAGACTCCACAGAAGCATTTTCCTACAGTAGCTTCAACAGTTACCAGGTGGCACCTTCTTTATATGGGCATGTAGTCATAAAGTCAATATTCATAATGTCAGCCCCAGAATGTTGGCATGGTCTGGTTGTAGACACTGACATATCAACATTATCAGAATGTTGATATTGTGAATATCGACAACCAGAATTTTGACAGTCGATTAGGGTTAGGGTTTGGGTTAGGCTGCAGTTAGGGTTAGGTATACATGTAGGGCCGCCATCAGGGGGGGACTGCCGGGACTGGAGTCCTGGGTCCAGACCCCGGAAGAACGGGGGGGGGTGTCCGCTCCTACGGCTGCTACACAGCCTGCAGCCCCACACTACCCCATTAACAAAAGCAGGTGGCCCGGCCGCTGCCACTGCCCGTCTAGTAGTGTTATACAGTTAGAAACACTCTCTGGGAGTGTGATACAATTGATACACTTTCTAGTAGTGCCATACACTTAGATACAGATACACTCTCTAGTAGTGCCATACACTTAGATACAGATACACTCTCTAGTAGTGCCATACACTTAGATACACTCTAGTAGTGCCATACACTTAGATACACTCTAGTAGTGCCATACACTTAGATACAGATACACTCTCTAGTAGTGCTATACACTTAGATACAGATACACTCTCTAGTAGTGCCATACACTTAGATACAGATACACTCTCTAGTAGTGCCATACACTTAGATACACTCTAGTAGTGCCATACACTTAGATACACTCTAGTAGTGCCATACACTTAGATACACTCTCTAGTAGTGTGATACTGTGATACCATAAAGGGGTGAGAATACAGTTAGTGTGGTGCAGGTTTAAGCTGGAGTTATCCCTGTGGTGGATAAATCTTCTCACTTCTTCCTTCGGCTGCAACTCTCGACAATACCCGGCAGAGAGACAAAGGGTTCCCCAACCAAATGCAAACAATGGGATACAAAGCTTATGCAGAAGAAATTTCAACTTTATTTCCAGTAACCTTAAAAAAAAGGTTAGCACAATTCACTTTAATTAAGCATATAAATATACAGCATTTCTCACATAACATTCATTAAATGTTTAAATAAACACAGAATCTCATTAACAGTTGTTACCACACTTTAGTTTAAACATTTCTGAACAAAAGCGTAACTTAATACTGACTGTTGCCTGTTACTGACTAGGCAATGCTCTGTCCTGTTACTAGTAGGGTGGCCTTAACGGTGGCAATCCAGGTCACATTTAACTCTTTCTGCACATGTTGCGGCCCTGGAAGCAAATACACAAGCTAGGTTCAACTAGCAACATTGCAGCACTGATATGTAAAATAGAAGTAGTTTCTCTAGAGCAAACCTAGAACTTGTATGTAATGATGGAGTTCTCTGATGATCTAAATCAGGATGCACCTTCCTGTCCAGATGGCAGGACCCTGAGCTTGGCTTTCTAGGTGGCACCTGCCACCACAAGTCCCAGCTTGACTTGAGATAATCTATGCTTCTCCTCAGAAAATCTCTTTTTTTAAACACTCTTGCTCTGCTCCTTCTGCTTTCCTCTGTATCTCTGTTTCTGGTCACTGTCTTTCTCTTGCCACTTAGCACTCTCTTGCCCAGTCTGGAATATATTTTGCTTATCTCTCTCCTCCCTCAGCTGCTTCTTTCTGTGCATCTTTGCTCTGGACTCATTTGTACTCTTATTTTTCAGTGTTTTTTCTCAATCATGGCGATCTGCTCTCCACTTCCCTCTGCACTGCTGCTCCTTCTAGCCCCATACTCAAGGTGTCCTGTCCTTCTCTGTTTAGGCCCGTATTAAATTTGAGCCGAGCCGCGATACTTTTTCGCCTCCCGGACTTTTCGCCTACTTCGCCTGTTTTACCCGGTGAAACTTAAACAAGCGGAAAGTACTGTCACATTTGGGGAAATCAGCCTGACACCCCGAAAAAAGATGGGTGTTAGCTATGGTACCCCCCGATTTGACTTGCTGAAGGTATTTGGTGTTTTTAAACGGGCTCAATAGCTGCTAAATAGTGGTGCAGAATAGTATTCAGGAGGTTTTTTTAAAGCAAACAACTTATCCCAGCAAATTTGGGTTACTTGAAAATGGGGCTCAGCATATTTTAAAGTTGCTAAAGTTAAGTTGAAAAAATCGTGAAAAATCCACCTGCCGCAAGCACCTGCAATGAAAAAAAACACCTGGGGCATACTTGGGGACCCCCCAGAGTCAAGATCGCTAGTTTTTATCTTTGTCCCCCAACTTTTTTTTTTTCACCCCCAAATTCAAAGTGATTTTTTTGGGGTGTCCTTCAGTCTTTTAAAAAATTTTTTTGACACAGTTTACCTTTGGGGGACTGTCTGAAGGCGGTTCCTGAAACGTTGCACCCCAAAACCCCAATTCTGCACTTTTTTCCGCCTGTTATTGTTATCTTTTTCGCCTATTACATTGCATTGACTTTCCGCCTAGGCGGAAAGTCTTTCAAATTGAATATGGCGATACTTTTCTGCCTGGCGAAATGACGTCATCGGCAAAAAGTTTTTGGCAAAAACACGCGAAAACGGCTTTTCGCTCCAAATTGAATACGGCCCTTCTCTCATCCAACTGCCACTGCTGTCCTCCCTTCAACTGTCATTCCTGTCCTCTCTCCAGCTATCGTTTTTTTTGTCCGTTACTTTCTGACAAGCACAGGTTCTTCGACCTACAGTAGCTCCGTATCTTTTCATTTCACAGGCTCTGGCCCCATCCTTTGTGAATGTGCCTTTGTGCATGCAGCCAACCTCTTAGCTTCCGCAATTCATCCTGGGGTGTATAGCCCGACAGCCACGGCTCCCTGCAGCCTCAATAGCCACGGCTGATTCGGGTACCAGTGACACTTATACCTCACAAAAGGGGAGTTTTAGAATATCCTGGAGCGGGATAAAGGGCTCGATTCAGACCCACTTGCTATATGCGTATGCAAATTTCAGCAAGACAAGCGATTGCACGCCAAGGCATTAGCAGCACGCCCACTATGTCTTGGATTGTGATCGCTATGTGTATGCAGACGCCCATCAGCCTGTCTTAAGATGCCCACTTGTGCACATCATCTCCAGGATGCAAATGCAACCATCGGTACATCGAGTAGCATTAGAAGCGAACACAGCGCTCGAGGTTGACTATACCCTACCGCAGCACTGCGAGCAGTTCAGTGCGAAATGCAACCAAGTGACGCGCAGTATGACACTGCCTGTTAATTATGCATGCCTCTGAAACGGCATTAAGACGCTCAGGCGCGCCTGCGCTCGCATCTCCCCCCCCCCGTTTCTAGTGGCCTGCCCCTGTCGCCACCCACAAACGGCTTCTTCTGTTACTCATTGTACTGGCTGTCTATGCGCGGCAAGCGTATGCTTCCTGATCGCTCGCACTGGTTCGCGCACACACAATGCAATGCATATGCATGCGCACAATGCAAAAATCGGCTGGCTGCGTGCGAACGCTTCCTAGCGAGTGGTTCTGAATCGGGTCCAATGTGCTGTAAACATTTCTTTTTATTTTGCATAATGAAGAGTAGGCAAAACTCAAATGCTTTAGAATACAGTCAACCACACAGCTGAATATAATTGGTTCAAAGTGACAGACTGGACACTCTGGTCCTCTAGAGCTAACAACAATGCATGTTTTCCAGGTCTCCTCACAGAATCACAAGTTACATAATTAACTCCACGTGTGGATCTTTTAAAATGTATATTGATTAATGCAGGGGTAGCCAACCTCGGTCCTTGAGAGCTACTAACAGTTCACGTTTTCCAGACCACCTAGCTGGTGTACAGGCAGGGCAGCCATCAGAAATTGTGGGGCCCGGGACTGACAACAGGGCCGAAACTAGGATTTTTGTCACCAGGGGCAAGACAGTAATTTGGCGCCCCCCATGTAATTCCCCCTGCAGTAGTGCCCATATTGCAATGCCCCCATAGTAATGCCCATATGTTAATACCCCCTTAGTAATGCCCCTGTAGTGCCCACCATACAGTAATGCCCCTGTAGTGCCCATGCTCCCATATTAATGCCCCTGTAGTGCCCATGCTTTCATAGTAATGCCCCTGTAGTGCCCATGCTCATAGTAATGCCCCTGTATTGCCCATGCCCCATAGTAATATCCCTGTAGTGCCTTTACAGTAATGCCCCTGTAGTGCTCATGCCCCCACAGTAATGCCCCTGTGGTAATGCCCCTGTAGTGCCCATGCCCCAATAGTAATGCCCCTGTAGTGCTCATGCCCCATTAGTAATGCCCCTTATTGCCTATGCCCCCATAGTAATGCCCCTGTGGTAATGCCCCTGCCCCCATAATAATGCCCCTGTAGTGCAGCTTATTAAAAAAAAAATACTTACCTTGAACCCCGCTCCTGCATCCAGCGTCGCGTCCGGTCCGCCGGCTGCTCCTTGGAACTATGGGGGAGATGTCATGATGTCTCCCCCATAGTGCCCGTGGGGAGAGCCGGAAGCTGGAGTTCGGGAGAGAACTCCAGCCTCCGGCTCCGGCTACACCGCGTCGCTGCAGAGAAGGAGCCGGGCGCCCGCTGGTAATAAATATTACCAGTGGACGTCCGGCTTGGAGCCTCTTTGCAGCGCCGGGCTGGAGGTCACTGGCACCAGGTACAGCGGCTCACCCGGTGCACGTGCACCTCCAGCCCTTCCCTAGTTGCGGCCCTGCTGACATAATAGGCAGGTCCCCCCACGCCCCCCCAACTCCTCACAGTATAGAAACCTAGTACCTCCCCCAGGCGATCCCACCTTATGTGGCCGCACACCTCTGTTTACGGCCCTGTATATCGCCATACAACTGCATTTGCACATGCAGCATATGTGCCTGGTACACACACATACTGTACATATATATACTGTATATATTATATATATATATATACATACAGTATATACACACACATATATATATATATATATATATATATACACATGTATATACACAAACATATATATAATTTGTGGGTTATGCTCTGTCCCTCCAGCCCTGCACACAGTGTTCTTGCAGCCCCCTTCTCCCTCAGCCAAGCAGCATATAAATCTTACCCGTTTGCTCTAGTCTGGTGATGGCGAGGCGTGGCTCCTCTCTTCTTCATTGGCGCGCGGTGACGTTATGATGTCAAGCGTGCCGCATAAGGAGCCCGCCGCCCACCATGAACATGTGGCCTGTCCGATGTACAATAACATTTATTGTACATCTGCAGAAGGAGCATACAGGCACCTCGTCCATGGCAGGCGGCGGGCTTCTTTCACTTTGGGGACGTGGTACTGTAGTAGCAGTGTGTTAGGGAGCGGACCATCTGGGGGCTCCATTAATTTGCTCTCACAGGGCAGGAGGTAGGAGCGGGCCGGGCCCCCCTTTTCTGTCGGAGTGTCCAAGCCCGAGACAGTAGTCCCGACAGTCCCCCCTGATGGTGGCACTGTGCACAGGTGTATTCATTACTCACTGACACATTTGAAAAAATCCAAAGATGGAGCTAATTATTTCACTTGCGATTCTATGAGAAGACCTGGAAAACATGCACTGTTGGTAGCTCTCGTGGACCAGGGTTGGCTACCCCTGGATTAATGCAGATAATATGTACTAAGCGCTCACCTGGAGTATGTTGACAGGTAGATACTATATACAGTAATATCTAATTGTGACCATTATTAAAAACGAGTAATAGGTATGAGGAATAGTGTTTCTTTTTCTGGCAGACACAACGCTCCAGTATAGACACTACCACTGTGTAAAATCCCAAGGAGTGAGAATGGTTGCTAGGGATGTCAGACAGCTCCTTCAGGGTGCCTCTATCCATAGTGCTAGCTAGGAGCATTTCCCTCTAGGCACCTATGGTGCAGCAACTTGACTCTGTGGAGTTACTTTTGCAGGTGTGGTATAATGTCTGTGTGGTGAGTGTGCCCTTTTAGGGGGTAACTCTCCATAGATATTTACATCACCCTGCTGTGTAGGTTAGGATGTAAGGAAACCTTGTGATAATGGGTCCGTTTCCGTATGTGCGAGATGTCATACACATCCCTCACTGTTGTTAATAATTAAAGTCTGATAACAGTGTGCAGCCTCGGCGTCCCAAATATGCACTTACCGGTAGGTGTCTTCAACGTGCTGTTTACCTCCTATGCCCTCAAGTTGCCCCAAGGGGAGGGGGGAGAAGTGAAAGTGACTCTCAAGTTGTGAGTTCGTGGATCATCCCCAATGTCCAGCAGTGAAACCCTCTTCTTCCGAGGTTTCAGACCACCGTATCAGAATAAAGTCCTGAGCAGGAAAAAACACTGAGGCAGCGTGAGAATGTGCACTGGTTTCCCTGCAAGTCTTGTGCTCTGTGTGTGGAGTGGTCACGTGTCGACGCGTTTCGGCCAATCAGGGCCTTCTTCAAGAGAGGGTGTGCGTTTCTGCATGCATGGTTGATATGCTGCAGGCCAGCCAATCATCTGTTGGTTGGGTGTGTCTGTGATTTCTTTCGCAAAATGTCTGCACCAACCCTGCAATATATTTATTGTGCTCTTCAGGCTCTGGTTGTTTTTAATTATCTCTGTGTGGTTTTCTATTTTCTGCAATACCTAATCCTTGTACAATGTACCATGTTTTCTGATGTCTGTAAAGCGACATATAAGAGCTTTACAGCTCTTATATATCGCTTTAGACAGTAGAGCTATATAAATACAATTATTATTATTATTATTATTATTAAAGCAGGTGGGGAAATTGGATGAAATAAAATGCCTCTAAGATCAAGTGAGGTGTTTGAAATGGTACTAGTTTACCAGTATTCTATTATTGAATTCAATATTCATACCATTTGGAGTCATGGTGTGCAGAGTGTAAAACCATTTAATTTCTTGTTTGTCTTTGACCTTCAAAAATGGTCCCCCCCTCCTCCAATTGGCGGGTGGCTGCTCTATTGCCATGAAGAACAAGTTTGTAGGGTCTGCATTGTGCTTGTCCTTAAAATGTTTGAACACACTGTGGTTGTCATAACCTATTTTTATGTTCCTAACATGTTCATAAATATGAACCTTGAGTGGTTTAATAGTCCGAATTATATACTCAAGACCACAATCACATCTCAAGATACCTCTTGACAACTCGGGATTCACATGACATGTTTTGTTTGATTATTAAACTTTTGGCAATCGTAGATGAGTGAAGGTGTGTCACTTTCTTACATCTATGGGAATGTGTCACCTTGCAGCCAGCACATTTGCCGCAATAGTCCTGTCCTATGACAGGTAATTCTTTCTGAATCAGTGTTTGTGGTGGGATATGATTCCTCACCAGTTTGTTTTTGATGTCTGGGGCTTTTCTGTAGATGACCCTTGGTGTTTTGCTGAGAACTTTACTTAAATCTTCATCTTGTAATAGAAGATTTCAATGTTTATTTATGATATTTTTTACCTGTTTTCCTGACTTGTTGAATTGAGTAATGAATTGAGCTTCCTGTTAATGGGATATTTTAGTTGTGTTGTTACCTGTTTGTAAGAGTGTGTTCCTGTCTATTTGTCCTGTCTCTATAAAAGCCTGTTGTACCAGCGAAAGATTGTATTTTTAATTTGTGAATTGTGCACTCAATTCTAGTGCTTGTGTGTAATAATCTTCAAGCTTGGAGCAGTTAATCCTTATCCTCCTAAATTGCCCTTTGGGTATGTTATCTAGCCAGCTCTTGTAATGTCCACTAGTGGATAAAATATAGATGTTGACGTCTACGTTCTTCTTGTAGGTTTTGGTGTGTAGTTCATTGTTGTCAATGTAAATCTCGAGATCTAGTAAAACTACTTTGTCTCTGCTAATCTGAGTTGTAAATTTCAAATTCCGGACATTATTATTGATGTGGCTTATGAATTTTTCTAATAATAGTTTGGAGCCCTTCCATATAAAGATGATGTCATCTATGTACCTCCGCCATAGGATCAGGTTTGCCCCAAAGCCATGCCCCCTCCATATGTGTTCCTCCTCCAACTTACCCATAAAGAGGTTGGCATAGCTAGGGGCAACCCTTGATCCCATGGTGGTGCCTGTGGTCTAAAGTTAGAATGTGCTGTCAAACCACAGGTAATTGTGGTGTAATATGAAATCAATGGCTCCAATGATAAACTCAATTTGAGTATGTTCTAACATATCATCTCTCTCTAAAAATGTCTGGTGCTCTCTAAACCCTGTGTGTGTTTAATCACAGTGGAAAGCAAGCTTACGACACTGGTTACTAACCAATAATCCCTGGATTAATGACTACACCTTTTCATCAGCTAGGTGGTCTGGAAAACGTGAACTATTAGTAGCTCTCGAGGACTGGGTTGGCAACCCATGTACAAATAAATGCATATTTGATGATTGCTTGTGATTGGCACCTCAAGGCCTCAGAATAGCTGCAGCAGACAAGCAGACCTGTTTTGGCATTATTTAACTCTGACCTTTGTGACATTCCTGTTTTCACGAGAATTATTTTCTCTGTCCCCCACATAATCAGGAATTGCATTTCTTTGATGTTTTCCTTAGCAGTCCAGACATAATAATTGCCTTTCTACCTCAGATCACCTGATTTAACCATTTTAAAGGCATTTTGTCCTTAACTCACCTTTTAATACTATTAATTTGGAAATATCCTATTTAGAACCAGAAGTTTTATCTTATGTTTTAGTGGTATTTGTTTGTTTTTACTCTGATGTATTTTAGCATTAGGGAAAGCCATTGAACATAGATGGAAGAGTTACAATGGCAAAAACACACATGCGTGGTTCCATTTTCTTTTATTTTTTTAATTCAATATTCTTTTAGTAATTTTCCCATGTCAAAAAAATAAGACAAATACAATTATCTCAGACAACATATAGAATATGTATACATTGCACATCATAGGTGTTAGCTGTACACTCTATACAGTTACAGTGCATACCTAATCACAGAAACAGATCAAAAAAATATATATATAATATTTTCTCTTCCCCCTCCCCCAGCACCCCCTGCCTAAGCCAAACAAATGGACATAGTAGATTAATCTAACTCTGAGATTTGTAAAATATTATAAATTAATCCATTTATACCAGATTTTACCAAACTTGGATTCTGCTTGTCTGACCAAATATGAATACTTCTCATGGGCCAGGGTGGTATTAACTATATCCATTGTTTAAACACTGGACCTTCCTGGGCCATCCATGTACGGGCTATACATACTTTAACCTGGCTTTATAGATTCACAATATATTGTTTAGTGTGTCTATCCTTCCCCGGTTCCATTTTCATTGCTTTGAGCACGCACAGACCCGAACCATCGATGGTTTACCCTGATCATAAACTCATTGACCATTAACACATTGATGATCATCCCTAGCTTTAATCAGGATACAATAGATAACTGCCTTATAAGCACCCCGCAGCAATATGAGGGAGATTATTAGGGTGGCTTGATTCAGAGATGGACGCAATGACGATATTTACACAGATCGAGCGATTGTTTGACAGTGCGCATGCATATAAGTCGCAATGTGTTAATGGTTAATGAGTTTTATGATCAGGGTAAACCATTGATGGTTCAGGTCTTTGATCTTTGCAAAAGTTAGCATATTTTCGCAGCTGTGTCTCATACAAAATCGCAGCTGCGATCGCATTAACGTTCATCTCTTAATCAGGCCCTGTGTTTTCAATTGAGGGGGGTTGCATTTTATATTATTTTGTGTACTCAAATAAATGTCAGTATGTGGAAAAATCTCTATGATTACTAAGATAGTTCCTGCATTTGTATAGACCAACATGGTTACTGCGTGTGGCACCTCTTTGGCTTGGAATCCATTTATAACACTATTGTTGCAACTATTTTTAGTTGAAATTGTCTAGAACAATTTGTATGAACGGAGCATGTGTAATATCTCTTTCATCATAACTAATTAAACAATATGCAAAAGTTTTGATCAACATGTTACAGTATGCGTCCAAGAATTCTTAGTGTTCTTTTCTTTGTTTTTTTACCCTTACCCATGGGAAGTCGAGGTGCTGCCAAGGAAATGCCTTAATGCTATAATATTAAAAAAAACAATAACAAAACAGAAAATCAACAGAGGCAATAAAAATATAGTACAAAATATACATACTTTGTTCTTAAGTAGGAACATTACCTATGCTCTAAGAATTTTGTTTTTGATTTAACCATTGATTGGGTAGTGACATAGAGTTCTTTATATTTGATAAATGTGTGTGGTATATTCTTTTATGTGTATATACTTATAGACTGCTTGATAGGGTGTTATTTTTTTTACAGTTATTTATTAATCATTGTTTATAATGCGCATACATGTTCCACAGAGCTTTATAGAGAATATTTCATTATTTACATCAGTCCCTGCACTGCCAGTAGCCAATTAAACTACCATTATGTGTTTGGATTGTGGGAGGAAAACTATGCAAACACAGTGAGAAAATACAGACTCCACACAGATAGGGATTTGGTCATAGTTGTAACTAAAACACTGATGTTAACAACAGTGCCACTGTGCTGCAGAAAGTATTACTGCATTAAGAGGGCCTCATTCCCATAGCTTTTTTAGAGCCTACCTCCAAAAAGATTAGTAAACAAAGAGAAATAAATAAACTACCTATGCTCTGTTGCTGGATGAAAATTTTTTTTGCCTGCTAAAATGGCTTGCTGGCGCTTCTGAATACTCTATTTACAAATATTCCAAGTTGATATCACCATGTTTGTTTTCTTACTATTCATTTACTATTCAACATATCCACTCTTTGAGTTTGGAAGCCAATAATAACAAAACAAGCACAAAATAATAAATGTACAGTACACTAATAGCCCTGATACACCTGTGTTACAGCCTATAACTGTGCGTATTTACAAGTGCTACCATTTGCTTGCAATAAGCAGCATCCTATCTATAAATTGGTCAAAAGAACATGTGGTAACACATTTTTAAGATTTCAACACAGATTGAGGCGTGCTGAGTTTTTAATGACTCATTATGGGATTATAACAAGATTATAGTTTGCTAAAACCACACCAGTAAATCTCCCCCTTAGTATTAATTGTTTGATGACAGAGAAATATACACATTTAATTATCCCCAATTACAGACCATCTATTCTAGAACTGCACATGCACCTAAAAGCAACACTTGATTTTGGCTTCTCTTGTAGACCATTTGTTGTACAAACAAAGCATTTCATTTATGAAACAGCCATTGTTATATAACTTTACCTAGGAGGAAAGAGGTTAGGTTTGCAAATGGAAATGACGACAGGCTGTAATTAGCTTTGCATTTTTTAGGGCATTTGCCAGGGACCAATCGGTTTATTAGGGCTGCTCTCTAATGGTAGGTACACATTGACAGATACATTGACCGATCAATTGATTGGCCAATATATCTGCTGCACGTCGGCCAGTGTGTACCCGCAATAAGACGGTGAACATCGTTGTTCACCGACATCGCATTGGCTGTGCGGCACAGCTGATGGACAGATATGCCTGCAGACATATCTGTCCACCGGAAGGTGTGTATGGGCGGTCGGCAGACCGCCTGTACACACACACAGCGGCAGCCGCGAGGAGGGGTGCAGGACACTCCCCTGACCCACCCACCGGCCACCGGGTCCCGCCTCCCAGCCGCCGAGAGACGAGGGCACAAGCAGATGATGGCAGTTCAGTGTGGGCTATATACAGTCAGGTGCATAAATATTGGGACATTGAAAGAATTTTCAGATTTTGGCCCCTATTCACCACCACAATGGCTTTGAAATTAAACAAACAAGATGTGCTTTAACTGCAGACTTTCAGATTTAATTTGAGGATAATTACATCCAAATCAGGTGAACGGTGTAGGAATTACAATGGTTTCTCTATGTGCCTCCCACTTTTTAAGGGGCCAAAAGTAGGGGTGTGCACCGGCCACTTTTCGTGTTTTGTGTTTTGGTTTTGGATCTGGATCTTTCTTCGTGTTTTGGATCTGGATTGGTTTTGCCAAAACCACCCTTCGGTGTTTTGGGTTCCGGGTTTTGTGTTTTGGATCTGTATTCTTTTTTAAAAAAGCATAAAAACAGCTAAAATCACAGAATGTGTTTATTTTTCTGCTCCTATGCTATTATTAACCTCAAAAAACTTAATTTCCACTAATTTCCAGTCTATTCTGAACACCTTACACCTCACAATAGTGTTTTTATGTCCAAAAGGTTGCACCGAGGTAGATGGATGACTATGCTAAGCGACACGAGTGGGCGGCACAAACATGTGGCCCATCTAGGAGTGACACTGCAGTGGCAGACAGGATGGCAGTTTGAAAAACTAGGCCCCAAACACTACATAATGCAAAGAAAAAAAAGAGGTGCAAGATGGAATTGTCCTTGGGCCCTCCCACCCACCCATATGTTGTATAAACAGGACATGCACACTTTAGCAAACCAATCATTTCAGCGCCAGGGTCTGCCACACGACTGTGGCTGAAATGATTGGTTCCTTTGGGCCCCCACAAAACAAGCTGGCAATTAATCTGTCGCTGCACAAACCGGCTCTACGGAGGCAAGATGTCGTCCTCATCCTCCTCATTCACCGATTCCTCACCCTCTTCAATGCTGTGTACATCCTCATCCTCATAGAGTATTAATTCGTCCCCACTGGAATCCACAACCACACGTCCCTCTGTACGTTCTGGAGGCTGGTCTCCCTGGAAGAGTTGATAATTAATTTTTATGAACATCATCATCTCCACATTTTGTGGAAGCAACCTCCTACGCCTTTTGCTGACAAGGTTCCCGGCTGCACTAAGCACTCTTTTGTAACCCTTTAACAGACAGACGCACGCTTGTCGCTGCTGCTTTAAGGATGCAGGTGCGGCTACAGCCCACACATTTCACAAAGACAGAAAAAAAAAGAAGAATTTTTTTATTGTTTGTGGAGCGCACTTTGAGGGTTACACCACCCTTTAACAGACAGACGCACACTTGTTGCTGCTGCTTTAAGGATGCAGGTGCGGCTACAGCCCACACATTTCACAAAGACAGAAATAAAAAGAAGAATTTTTTTATTGTTTGTGGAGCGCACTTTGAGGGTTACACCACCCTTTAACAGACAGACGCACGCTTGTCGCTGCTGCTTTAAGGATGCAGGTGCGGCTACAGCCCACACATTTCACAAAGACAGAAAAAAAAGAAGAATTTTTTTATTGTTTGTGGAGCGCACTTTGAGGGATACACTACCCTTTAACAGACAGACGCACGCTTGTCGCTGCTGCTTTAAGGATGCAGGTGTGGCTACAGCCCACACATTTCACAAAGACAGAAAAAAAAAGAAAGAATTTTTTTATTGTTTGTGGAGCGCACTTTGAGGGTTACACCACCCTTTAACAGACAGACACACGCTTGTCGCTGCTGCTTTGAGGATGCAGGTGGAATCTAGACTGGATTTGGAACCGGGACACACTACCTCCATCAATTGTCTAAATCCCACTGCACTAATGGCGGATACCGGACGCACGTCTAACACCAACATAGCAGTCAAGGCCTCAGTTATACGTTTTGCTTCAGGATGACTGCTGTCGTACTTCATCCTCCTTGCTAGGGACTGTTGGAGGGTCAATTGTTTAGTAAAAGTAGTGGTGTTCCTACTTCCTCTCTGGGATGATGAACAACTCCTAGCAGCAGCAACAGCACTAGGAGGAAGTGGTTCTTGATCTTTCCCTATTTTATTTTTATCGGAGAAAGTTTGGTCCTCCATTTATGTTATATTGATATATACGTGCGGCTAAGGCACACACAAACACAGAAAATATTTTTTTATTTTTTCTGGAGAGTAGTGCACTTTGTGGGTTACACCACCCTTTAAGAAATGAGCCAGCCGGCTCTTTACTTATGGGACTCAGGCGCATGCTTGGCGCTGCTCCTTTGTTGATGCACGTGCAGCCACAGTGCACACAATTCACAAACACAGAAAATATTTTTTATTTTGTTTGGAGTGCACTTTGGGGGTTACAGCACCCTTTAACGGTCAAGCCAGACGGCCCTTTATTAATGGGACACAGGTGCACGCTTGGCACTACTTTGTTGATGCACGTGCGGCTACAGTGTACACAATTCACAAACACAGAAAATATATATTTTTTTGTTTGGAGTGTACTTTGGAGGTTACAGCACCCTTTAACGGACAAGCCAGCCGGCCCTTTATTAATGGGACACAGGCGCATGCTTGGCGCTGCTCCTTTGTTGATGCACCTGCAGCCACAGTGCACACAATTCACAAACACAGAAAATATTTTTTATTTTGTTTGGAGTGCACTTTGGGGGTTACAGCACCCTTTAACGGTCAAGCCAGCCAACCCTTTACTTATGACACAAGCGAACGCTTGGCACTACTTTGTTGATGCACGTGCGGCTACTGTGCACAAAATTCACAAACACAGAAAAAATATTATTTTTTTTTGCACGTGGGGGGAGCACCCCTGATGGACAGAGCACCCCCTGGACAACACTACAGCACCCCTTTAGGACTGGGACACTGCACAGGACTTTGGAGTGGACACAGCCCCTATGGACAACTGACTGCACAACACAGTCCAGCCAACCCCTATGGACTTTGAAGTAGTGGACACAGCCCCTATGGACAACAGCAGCACAGCGCAGCACAACACTACACTGCACTACACTACACTACACTACAACACTACACTACACTACACAGCCCAGCCAGCCCTAACTCCCACCCTCCCTCTTCACTGTCCACAGCCGAGTGAGAAAATGGCGCCGACGCGGGTACCTTAAATAGGATCCAAAACCCGCGAGACCCGGAAGGCGGGATGATGACGTTTTGCCTCGATTTCAGATCCGAGTCAGGCGGGAAAAGTAGAGCCTGACTCGGATCGGCCTCGGATCGGGGGGACTCGGGGGGGTTCGGATTTCAGAAATCCGAACCTGCTCACCCCTAGCCAAAAGTAATGGGACTATCAACTCAAAAGCTATTTAATGGACAGGTGTGGGCTATTCCCTCATTATTTCATTATCAATTAAGCAGGTAAAAGCTCTGGAGTTGATTCTAGGTGTGACATTTGGATTTGGAATCAGTTGCTGTCAACTCTCAATATGAGATCCTAAGAGTTGTCACTATCAGTGAAGCAAGCCATCATTAGGCTGAAAAATCAAAACAAACCCATCAGAGAGATAGCAAAAACATTAGGTGTGGCCAAATCAACTGTTTGGAACATTCTTAAAAAAAAGAATGCACCGGAGAGCTCAGCAACACCAGAAGACCACGGAAAACAACTGTGGTGGATGACAGAAGAATTATTTCCCTGGTGAAGAAAAACCCTTCACAACCGTTGGCCAAATCAAGAACACTCTCCAGGAGGTAGGTGTATATGTGTCAAAGTCAACAATCAAGAGAAGACTTCACAAGAGTGAATATAGAGGGTTCACCACAAGATGTAAGCAATTGGTGAGCCTCAAAAACAGGAAAACCAGATTAGAGTTTGCCAAACAACATCTACAAAAGCCATTACAGTTCTGGAACAACATCCTATGGACAGATGAGACAAAGATCAACTTGTACCAGAGTGATGGGAAGAGAAGAGTATGGAGAAGGAAAGGAACTGCTCATGATCCAAAACATACCACCTCATCAGTGAAGCATGGTGGTGGTAGTGTCATAGCGTGGGCATGTATGGCTGCCAATGGAACTGGTTCCCTTGTATTATTGATGATGTGACTGCTGACAAAAGCAGCAGAATGAATTCTGAAGTGTTTTGGGCAGTATTATATGCTCATATTCAGTCAAATGCATCAGAACTCATTGGACGGCGCTTCACAGTGCAGATGGACAATGCCCTGAAGAATACTGCAAAAGCAACTAAAGAGTTTTTTAAGGCTAAAAAGTGGAATGTTATGCCATGGCCAAGTCAATCCCCTGACCTGAATCCGATTGAGCATGCATAGCACTTGATGAAGACAAAACTGAAGGGAAAATGCCCCAAGAACAAGCAGGAACTGAAGACATTTGCAGTAGAGGCCTGGCAGAGCATCACCAGGGATGAAACCCAGCGTCTGGTGATGTCTATGCGTTCCAGAATTCAGGCTGTAATTGCCTGCAAAGGATTTGCAACAAAGTATTAAAAAGTGAAAGTTAGATCTAGGATTGTTTATTTTGACCCATTACTTTTGGCCCCTTAAAAAGTGGGAGGCACATATAGAAATCGTTATTCCTAAACCGTTCACCTGATTTGGATGGAATTACCCTCAAATTAAATCTGAAAGTCTGCAGTTAAAGCACATCTTGTTTGTTTCATTTCAAAGCCATTGTGGTGGTGAATAGAGGCCAAAATATGAAAATTCTGTCAATGTCCCAATATCTATGCACCTGACTGTGTGTATATATATATATATATATATACACACATATGTGAATGTAATTATACCACGCTATTATATATACATATTATATATACATACATACACACACACACACACACATATATATATATAATTATATATATATATATATATATATGTAGTGTAAATATATATATATATATTTATATATAGTGTGTATGCACACATATATATATGTGTGGTATATAGTGAAAACTTCCACCAACTTGATTGGACAAACTAGATAAAATGGCCATGCATTATTTCCCAAAGACCGCACACCGCACACCTAATGCCTGAAATACTTTCCACTGTTATCAAAACCTCATCATAAAGTCACAGCTGTATCACACCACAAGTGTAAACAATAACATCTCTCACAGAGACACTGCTCACAAAAAAGCAGCACAACACTACCTCACTGAAATACACATTTCTGACAGACAAATTTCAAGAAATGGAACAAAAGTGGTACATTAATACCAAAAAGCGCTCCCCACTCAACATGTATAACAAATAGGACACCACTGTGTTTTCACACAAAAAAGAACAATAATCACCAATAATAATGGTATTTAGTAATTCCAAGTTCTGGATACCCACTACTAAGCTTCTCTATTGAGGTGCTGGTCAATTTTCCCTTAGGGTAATTCCATATGCATAGAGGAATAAGAAAAAAGTAGAATAATAGTGCAGTATGCCTCAGACAACATAAGCTTTTAATGACAAATTTGCACTTACAATAAAGGAGAAGTATAAAAAGCATATAACAAATGCAAAACTGCATACAGCCCCCGTCCACGTGTCGACATCCACACCCAGATGTATCATGGAAACAGTGGAACCGCTACTCCGGATATAGAGGTCCACTAGGATGAAGTCCACAAAAGGAGGCTGCAGACAATGCAATCAGTTCAGAGGGTGAGACCCGCTTAACGCGTTTTGGACATCAATTGGTCCTTCATCACAAGCGTGGCATGCTCACCCAGTTTCTTCCTTAAATACCCTAAATACAATAAACTCACATGATTCCAATTAACGATTGCCGGCGGCTGTGTGTGGATCCGGAAGTCGGAAGTCACCAACCCGAGTGTGTTCCACCGCACCCGGAAGTCCTGCCTTCCAAAGGTACACAACACGTGATTCTGCTTGACGCTTGCACATAAGGCGGAAGTCACAAGACCTGGTGCGCTCCACCACACCCGGTGTTGTGTGCCTTTGTAATGCAGAACTTCCGGGTGCGGTGGAACGCACTCGGGTTGGTGACTTCCGGCTTCCGGATCCACACACAGCTGCCGGCGATCGTTAATTGGAATCATGTGAGCTTATTGTATTTAGGGTATTTAAGGAAGAAACTGGGTGAGCATGCCACGCTTCTGACGAGGGACCAATTGATGTCCGAAATGCGTTAAGCGGGTCTCACCCTCTGAACTGATTGCATTGTCTGCAGCCTCCTTTTGTGGACTTCATCCTAGTGGACCTCTATATCCGGAGTAGCGGTTCCACTGTTTCCATGATACATCTGGGTGTGGATGTCGACACGTGGACGGGGGCTGTATGCAGTTTTGCATTTGTTATATGCTTTTTATACTTCTCCTTTATTGTAAGTGCAAATTTGTCATTAAAAGCTTATGTTGTCTGAGGCATACTGCACTATTATTCTATTTTTTTCTTATTAATCAATGCATATGGAATTACCCTAAGGGAAAATTGACCAGCACCTCAATAGAGAAGCTTAATAGTGGATATCCAGAACTTGGAATTACTAAATACCATTATTATTGGTGATTATTGTTCTTTTTTGTGTGAAAACACAGTGGTGTCCTATTTGTTATCCATGTTGAGTGGGGAGCGCTTTTTGGTTTTAATGTACCACTTTTGTTCCATGTATGTTAATTGAGTATTATATTCGGGTGTATACTCCTGTGCATTTACCTAGCAGCACCTCCCTCTTTATTTGCGCTATATTTCCTTTATCTACGTTTTTACATTTCAAGGAATACCAAACTTACTTAATACTCAAAGGACCTGGCACCAGTCCTCACCAAAGATTGACATGTACAAATGATGACCTATTTAAATAACTTGAACAGAATTCACCTGATTAACCACTACAGAATCCAGCACAGCAAACAGTGAGTAGACATGCCAGCCTTGACCCTGAAGAAGCATTAAGCACTTCCTGCCTGTACAATTCATTGCTCAACACAAGTTTTCTTACCAAAATGAATCACTGTTAAAGTGACAAGAGTCATTAATGTTCAACTGTATGAGCAGCCTATTCTTAATGTTCATCTGTTTCTTTCACTTACAGTGTTATCCAGTTAAATGTTTATTCATTAAAAATAATTTAAATCAAACAGCCTATTCTGAGCTATTTTATCTCCTATTCTATATCTGTTTCATCCTAAATTATTTTCACAGAGAACTATTTTGTCATAACAAGGAAAATTAACTTTAGCATTCTCCCATCCTTGCAACATTGCTTTCTTTTTAAATTTCCCAGATGCAGAGCAGCTAAATGTTGCCACCTTTAACTTTTATGTCTAAATGTTTCTGGGGTATTTCTGAGATATAGTTATAAAGTAAGAGTACAGTATATAATAAATACATACTTGCCTACTTTTGACAAAGCAAAAAGCATTTCAGGGAGATTGTGAAAGCAACACCTATGAGCGCTGCAGTAAAGTGGGCATGTACTGCTACATCTGTGTCATAAAATTGATTTACATCCAAATGTTAACAAGTCCCAAAGCAGTTAGTAAAATCTATTTGTTGATGAAAACACACTGAAACTTATCAGAAAATTTATGTAGCCATAGGGATCATTGTGCCTTATAACCCATGCAGGGAAATGATACTAATGATCACATTTGAATGTATATATCTGGGGTTTTTTTATACAACAGCTTCATAATTGGGGTAAGGTGTAATCAGGGATATTGCTAGACTCTTCAGGGAGATAACTGCTATTTTAATTACATTATTTGGTTATCACCTCGTCAGTACAAACACAAAGTACCGACATGTGGACTGAATACGTCAGAGAGGGTTGGCAAGTATGCATAAATATTCGTTAATAGCACACAAGATTGAAAATGAGTTAGCGGTGTTAACGAAACCAGATCATTCAACAAAAGTCCATATATATATATATATATATATATTGTGATGACTTGGGGTATTTAGCTCGGCAGAGGGTGGATGGGTGCAGTGCTTAGGTGCTTATTGAGGGTCCACACACGGCTTCCAAGTAAACAAATGATGCTTTTACTTCCAGCTTGTGAATTCAGGATACAGAAAATAACAAACAGAAAATAACAAAACAACTTAGCCCCTGTTTAGGGCATCTAGCTCACTTCTTGAGCCCTCTCTATAAGGGTGCAGCTAATCTGCCAACACAGTCTCTGTAAATGGGGGTCCTTCCTGCCACGTGCAGAACTGGACCCTGGCCTCCTGGCCTGATATAGCTTCCTTAGCCTGCAGCCTCGCTGCTCTATAGTACCACAGTCTGAGAGTTTGATGGTCCCCCCTTGCCTCTTGCAAGATCCGGACTCAGGCCTCCTGGCCCACAATGGCTCGCTTATCTTCACTGGGCTCTCCTGACTGCTACAGTCTCACCTAGACTGTCCCCAGCAGCCTGACTGCTCGGCCTTCTCATTAGCTCACACCTGAGCTCTCTCCTCCTGACAGGTGTATCACCACTCAGAATTTCTTCAACCCTGTGTGGGAGGATTTCTCCAATCCCACACAGAATCTGCCGCTCACCAACGCCAGCTCTGGTGATACTGCCACAATATATATATATATATATATATATATATATAAATATGAGGGATCATAATATGGACCCCCTACAACGAAGTAAGTAGAATGCGTGCTGTAGATGATTACATAATTACAGATTAAGTCATTAACAGAACTATGTGCAAGACCGCCAAAAACACTTGTCATTAGTGGCGGATTTTACCTAGGGGCTGCGAGCCCCCCCCAGTAAAATCAGCCACTTCAGTGAGCCAGTGCAGTCCATGACTGCACTGGCTTCACTATTAGTGGAGGTGGCTTCTAATTGGAAGCCCCACCTGCCAGTCACACTGAGGACAGGCAGCCAGGGGGAGGTGTCTCCTCCCCCTGCAACTGCCAATCCGGGCCGCAATCAGCAGAGAGCAGCTTCCAGTGGAAGCCGCTGCTCTGCCTTTCAGGCAGCACTACAGAGATTCTCAGGGGTGCAATCAATGCAGCCCCGAGAAGCTGGTGTTAAGAGTGCACATGTGAGACGCCACCGCCACTCATGCGCCTTCCAGATTCATTGAGCTTGCACCAGGACCCAGGCCAGCAGCAGTCGCAGCCCCCATCAGGTACGAGGGCAGGAGCTGAAGCTGCTTGTCGTAACACGTATTCAGTCCACATGTCGGTACTTTGTGTTTGCACAGCTGAATGTGATGGCCACATAATGTAATGGCCAAATAATGATATTAACAGTGACATTAGATATTTATGACTATCAGGTCACCAAGTTATTTTCTTTTTTGTTTTTTCTTATCGTGGTGGATGTAGCACTGATGGAAAATAACACTGGTGGCATTGTTGGTGTTGATGATTATGCTATTCTGTGCTTTTATTATCTTTCTAGAATGGGGGGAAAAAGGGAAATTTGGGAAAAAGGATTCTGCACAAGAGAAAAAGTAGAATAGAAATATAGATAACCAACTATAGATACAAATTACTGGAGAAAAACCTCCTGTTGAATTGAGATTGTTGGTGGTGCTCCCAAAAGTCAATTATTATAAACAGAAAAAATGTCCCTACACAGGCAGGTTAAGTGGACTCTTTTACTGGGGCACTCTTGAATAGTAGTTTGAAATGATATGATGAATAATTGATAAAATAACAATTTTAATTCACTCGTTAAAATATTGGTGCTAACAGCACTGGAAATACTGAATACCAAGACAAGACAAAAAGACGAACATAAACATATAACATATAATATAATAAATCCTGCCTGAAGTATCCAATCAATATTCTTATCGCAGGGAAAAATGATTAGGGCGAAAATATAGCCTATCTCTCTGAAGAGATGCTGAAGGCTGGCAGCCGCAGACAAGGTAAGTGTGGAAAAACAATAAACACAAAGCAGGTATCCCTTACCAATGGTGACCATACATATCCCTGTTGTTTAACAATAAGCTTAGGTAGAAATGTAATCACATAATAAATCCACTTATTTCTAAATGATGGATAATAGTGCCTCTGTGTCTAAATATCATAAACCACAGTCAGATATTTATCAAGCTACTAATTGAGGCCTAGCATGCAGTCTGCAATCAGTGTAAAATGATTCTAGGCTTGGCACAAATGGATAACAGCTTTAAAGATCATCATTTGCTAGGTTTGTAAAGTACACATATTATACAAGTCTCAACCATTAACATTGAGATCACATCTATGCATGTCATCAGTGTAAATAATAAACACAAAGCAGGTATCTCTTACCCCTCTGTGTCTAATTGTCACAAAACACAGTTTAGGTGTTAGACAGGCTCCCTGTTAAAGCCTAGTATGCAATCTACAGTCAGTGTAAGAATGGTGCAGGGCTTGACACAAATAGACAACAGTGTTGAAAATCATCAATTGCTTGTTCTGTGAGACACATATAATACACAAGTCTCAACCTTTTATATTGAAATCACATTTGTGTATAACATAAAAAAAAAAAATATATATATATATAAGTAGCTGAAAGAAGGAAAGTAGGCACATAGAATAACTTCCCACTTCTGCTTTCACTCAGAATAAGTGCAGGCCGAGTGATGAGAGAGTGGAGAGTTTAGTGTCCATGGAAACAACAGGGTAGTGGTGTGTGTTAAGGACCTGTAGGGTGTTAGGTGGGCTCTGTTACATAAGCATTGCAGAACCTCAAATGCGCCCCAGATCAGTCACACTGCCACCAGAGGGGATAGAAAGGTACCTGTACAGTATAATGTAGTCTGCATCAGCAAAAATAGTGAGCGCTGCCCCGCCTTCAGCCGTCTTATCAACTGCCTTGTTCCAGGCTGCAACAAGCTAGTGTATACTGTGCAGCGTCTGAGGCGTGTTGCACAGTGGCAGTCACGTGACTCCGGTCAGCTGATCAGGCCTGTGCTGACGCGCGTTTCGCCCGCAGGCTTGTTCACAAACAGGATGCCCAGGTACCTTTCTATCCCCTCTGGTGGCAGTGTGACTGATCTGGGGTGCATTTGAGGTTCTGCAATGCTTATGTAACAGAGCCCACCTAACACCCTACAGGTCCTTAACACACACCACTACCCTGTTGTTTCCATGGACACTAAACTCTCCACTCTCTCATCACTCGGCCTGCACTTATTCTGAGTGAAAGCAGAAGTGGGAAGTTATTCTATGTGCCTACTTTCCTACTTTCAGCTACTTATATATATATATATATATTTTTTTTTATGTTATACACAAATGTGATTTCAATATAAAAGGTTGAGACTTGTGTATTATATGTGTCTCACAGAACAAGCAATTGATGATTTTCAACACTGTTGTCTATTTGTGTCAAGCCCTGCACCATTCTTACACTGACTGTAGATTGCATGCTAGGCTTTAACAGGGAGCCTGTCTAACACCTAAACTGTGTTTTGTGACAATTAGACACAGAGGGGTAAGAGATACCTGCTTTGTGTTTATTATTTACACTGATGACATGCATAGATGTGATCTCAATGTTAATGGTTGAGACTTGTATAATATGTGTACTTTACAAACCTAGCAAATGATGATCTTTAAAGCTGTTATCCATTTGTGCCAAGCCTAGAATCATTTTACACTGATTGCAGACTGCATGCTAGGCCTCAATTAGTAGCTTGATAAATATCTGACTGTGGTTTATGATATTTAGACACAGAGGCACTATTATCCATCATTTAGAAATAAGTGGATTTATTATGTGATTACATTTCTACCTAAGCTTATTGTTAAACAACAGGGATATGTATGGTCACCATTGGTAAGGGATACCTGCTTTGTGTTTATTGTTTTTCCACACTTACCTTGTCTGCGGCTGCCAGCCTTCACCATCTCTTCAGAGAGATAGTCTACATTTTCGCCCTAATCTTTTTTCCCTGCGATAAGAATATTGATTGGATACTTCAGGCAGGATTTATTATATTATATGCTATATGTTTATGTTCGTCTTTTTGTCTTGTCTTGGTATTCAGTATTTCCAGTGCTGTTAGCACCAATATTTTAACGAGTGAATTAAAATTGTTATTTTTTCAATTATTCATCATATAATTTCAAACTACTATTCAAGAGTGCCCCAGTAAAAGAGTCCACTTAACCTGCCTGTGTAGGGACATTTTTCCTTTTATTATCTTGCCTATCAGTTTGCAGAAAACTATAACCTTAGCCGATCGTAATCTTTAATTAATTATGTTCAGTCTTAGAATTATGTAACAATATTTAAAAGTATCTTAAATAAGTTTTTAATGAACTGATAAATATTCTGCAGCAGAAATAAATTCAATCTTTTTTTAAGAACACATCAGTGACAACACAGTAAAAATACTTAGCACACTGACATTACCAATAGTAATACTCCTGGAATTAGAGTATATATAGCAAGTCTGCTAAAAAAAAAAAAAACTAACAAAAAAAAAAACACTATGGATATATTTCTCTGCTTTCATGATTATATAAGAAAGACAGATAATTCCATACTGAAAAACATTCTCAAATATGTGTCAAGGGAGGTGACCTGGACATCTCAAACTGTGCTGCAAGCTTCTTGAAAATACTGTAGAAACATAATTTCTAAATATAAATTTTTACTATATGGAGATTATTTGGTTTATTTACATGTCCCATAATATTCTCTATCACACTGAATAAAAAGTAAAACATTAGACACCTAATATGGTTGTCCTATATGTTTTTCTCACTGTTATGAATCATAAATCATAAGATACATTTTTAGAATCAGAACCTTGACTTCAGTTATGTTTTATATGCTTACCGGTACTTGGATGCCACCAAGACTTCAGTGTGGGCAGATACTGTATGCCACAGAAAATATTGGCTTTGATAACTCAGAAGGTGACAGTTTCTTATACACTGTGGGGGATATGTATGGTATAAAGATGCTGTGCCACACAGTGAGCAAGGACTGGCCTGGGTTGTACTGCTGCGATACACTTTCATTTCAGCACCATTATATACCATTAAATATCTTAAATAATGAGAAATGTTTATGTGATTTGCTCTTCTGATTGTGTTAGCGTATATGTACCCATGTAGATTTTTATTTCACATAATGTTCCACACACCAACAGCAAAGATAATTCTATGAAGCACTGTCCATAAAATTTAAATATGACATTTATTAAAAGCATTTAAAATGTTCAAAATAATAGTACTTAGGCGAACACTAAAAGCACCTTGGGTTTAGGCAATCTGGTAATTATCAAAGGATTATCTCACTCTTGCTTTGTATACCATATTACGCAGATACTAATTAAATAATTACTGAATATAGTAAACAATTACTATAATTATGGAAATTTAATATACTGTAATTAGAAAAACAAAATGGATATTTTATATGAAGGCATGCCAATTACATACACAGTTGATACATCCAATAGATGTCATGTTGAAGTAATCATTCCTTAAAGCTAATGAGTGAGTAATCTTTTTAAGTGCAGAAAACTTCAAATCACTGGGGGGAGAGTTTATGTAATAAACTGTAATGGGATTATACATTTCTTGTTATGTGCCCTTAAGCTTTGAAAAATCGCATGATCACACTTTATGTACATCTTTCTACTTTTCAATGGGCAAGTAGGGCAATGTGTATAAATAATGTAATTTTATGCAGTAATTCATTAATTATTTCAGGAAAATTTTCTGGTAGAGTGTGGCGAAGTGGAGAAGGGTTCTATCTGAACAGCAGTTGAACATTTATCAGTCGGTCCTAAGATTATTATTTATGGTGTTCTGTGTGCCCACAATGTACAGATTTATAGTTATCATTGGGGAGATTTAGATAAACAATTATCAGAAGTGATGAGAGTAAAAGTGTCACTATGTATCAAATAATCCCTGAGAGACGTGTTATGTGTATATAGCATACAGTAAAATAGACAAAACAGTTTGAAATTCCAGTGTGTACAAATAAGCAGTGTCCTAACTGTAAACAACAGTTTAAATTAATGATCATGTAAAATCTGAATTTCTAGAGATACTGTAGGTGTCCTATATATTGTTTTAACAATTAATATGTTGCAAAATATATTGTCATATACTGTAAAGTAATAAAATAAGGTAGAATGCAGACTTCCAAAGGAACATGCTCATGAAATAAATAGTGCAGCGTATCTTGTATGGAATTCTTTATATTTAAACAATATTTAAATACCTAATGTTTACTACAGTATTTGTTTAGATGTTTACTGCTTTATATTGTTTCCACATAATTTTAGATAATTTCTTTTATACTTTGAAACACCACTGGTTATGGGTTACTACACTTTTGTAGTGTTCATTCGAGTAGCCTCGTCAAAATCTTTATCTTTATCTCCTAATCTCCCCCCATTGTCTTATTAAAGTATCCAATCTATTTTTCCAGTACTGTATCCCAGGTGTAAATCATTATCTTCAATCCTAAAACCAGTCCCTAAACATAGTCTCTAATACCTAACCCCAACCGTAATGTATTACTATAGTCCTAATACTTTCCAAAAAGATGATTCCCTAATGATGCTACTTTTTATTTCCAAATTTGAGCAGTTTCGTTACAAAAACTCTCTGGAGTGCATATAAATACTGTTCTAACGCAATATTACCTCAATAAAATACTGTCAGTTCATGGTTAACGGCAACTGCAGTGTTCTGAATGCTTTGTGCTATCTCTGATTTTCATTTTTTTCCCTGGGTTTTGTTATGTGACATTTATAGTGGTAATGTGCATCATGTGCAATGTCAAATATCTCCCCTTTAGACTGTAAGCTCTCACGAGCAGGGCCCTCTTCCCTCATGTGTTTTTCCTTCCCTCAATTATACCATCATCTCCTCCAAACTTTCTCAAGGCACAGGATCTGTGCCTTTAGAAAGACCGCTTTGGTAGAAACGTGTTGGAAAGCAAGTGGAAACTACCCCCTGAGCAGTGAAACAAGCCCATCTGACCGGAGACCGTGAGATAGTGAGACAGTGACGACGGGAAGCCGATCCTGGGAGTATAATATCAAATTGGTTTAAAACGCTCATCTCATTGTGAGTCACTCAGTCCGGTACGCCCACTTGCAAGGGGGATTTTATATAGGATCCGTTTTACCTGTCTTTTTAATGTTTTTTTATTCTTTGACATACACTGATGTGTAAATAAACGTTTCGCTTTTAATGCACTAAATGTGCCACGTATATCTTTTCCTCTTTATTCCCTCCTGAGGCTACACCTGAGCTGGCAAAATTGGAGTTCCCTCTAAGCTACTAGCTTTGGAATAAAGAAAAAGCTGAAGAAAACAGATTGACACAGCAGGAGATGATTATTTGGACGACAACTCTTGGAGACGCTATGTCGGGGATATCTGGATATCGGGCCCTGTAAAGCTCATTTGAAATAAAGGACGCATGTTATTTGTTTCCTTGGAATCAAGTAAGTGCAAACACAAGAGGGTTAAATGATCAGGATAAAGTGAAAATAAGAAGAAAATTGACTGTTTGATCCAGCGCCATACTTCTTGGGTTAATTTTGTTATATACATTGTATCTTTATTAAGGTGAAACTAAACAATTTGAGGCAGCAGCATAATAGCAGAGCGGAGAGGAGCAGGGCAGGCCCACATAAAAGCTCAACCGGCCGGTTTCCCTGTGTCTGAGACATGAGCTGCTTATTATTACATTGACCGGGAGCCCAGAACCGGAGGAGAGGCTGCAACTCTGGAGCATTCATTACTCTCACATCAATGTGATTGTGCAACATAGCTGTACATAGAGACTGCACGCAGGAATACTCTGACTGGTTCTTTACAGACAGAGTATAACAAGGAGACGTGGATGATTTATACGACAATTGAGAAATATGAGGCAATGTTATTTGGAACTTTTGGGTCATTTTCTCTACCCCTGGATGGTATCTGAACAATAACTGTGTTGATCCTTTCCTAGAAGGAGTGCATATTCCTATTTGTGTATTTTATATTTTTGTGTAGTATTGGTGATACTATCAGGACTGCTACTGCTCCCTGCTTTTGCTCAAAATAGACTATATTGTTTTATTCTAGTGAAGTGGGCTGCAGGTGATACTGAGTGCCATGTAGGGCTCATTTTTTGTTTATATCCCCTCCCCACTGTCTACAACGGCACCTGTCCCTTGGGTTCTGCCTTCCTGCTGCTTATTTGGGTATTATGACTGCTGATACAGCAATGTTTATAAACCTTGTCCATGTCCTGAAATGTTCTGTACTGTTAGACAGTTTTGTCTTGTTTTGTTCACACTGTTTGTGTTTATGTACTTTGTAAGGCGCTGCAGAGTCCTTGTAGCACCATATAAATAAAGGATAATAATAATAATAATAATAATAATAATAATAATAATAATAATAATAATAATAATAATATATCAATACGAAGCAAATCTTTGAACAAAATTTGTCTTGTTTCACGAATTTGCTTGGCCCATGAGATTTAGCAATATTCATACATACTGAAGTTAAGTTATAAACATGTTTCACTATGGGAGTATTTGTTATGGAGTTTGGGGTATTTGAAGATTCTACACTATACAACAAAAAGTTAAAGTTCAAGGGAAGAGAGTAAATGTTTTGTCTAACTTTGTCCATAAATAAACTAAATATTCTAACCGCAATCATCAAAACTTTTTTTTTAATGTTTTAAAAAAAAAAATTTGAATCACCACGATGTAGCATGTTTCCATAAGTCTTGAAAAACATAACATTGAGCCATATCTTTGTAATTGCTCCAAAATTATATATATGAACACGTCAGATAAAATTACTGAGAGAAAACACAGAAAAAGGATTGTTGTATTTTTTTTAAGATATATTTTAGAAACATCTGGAATCTGGACTGACATTGACATGTACATTTTTTTCCATATTTATAACCTCAAATTTGGGATATTCTGTATCAGTGCACTGTACTGAATACAAAAATATAATTATATGGCTATATGTATGACTCATGATAAACACAATGTAAAATTTTAGGTACAGTACATTAATTTGTAAAGGAATTATAAAAATGTAGTTGGATAAAACTATTAGCAATAATATTAATACAGTTATTATGTACTAAAAGTACATTAATAATTATAATAATAATAATAATAATAATAATGATGATGATTATTATTATTATTATATTAGTAATCCTATAAAATTATGGAAATCTTAGTGAAGAAGATCTTAATCCATATACCAGTCAGAATCATGAAAATGAGTTTTCATTTTTTATTCCAATTATATAATCCACAATTGCAAAACAAGCAAAAAACTGGATCTATTGCAAAAGAAACTGCTTATTGGTCCCATACAAATACTATTTATTTCACAGCTCATGTTCTGATACATCTATTTTTGTGCTCTGAATGTCACATGACATACTTATTATTTACATTGGATCCAATATACAGCTTCTTTTGCAATTGTGGATGACATTTGGAGGATTACGAGGTCTAAGTGATTGGTTGGGCACATTTCATTGCTGCTTTACATTCCATGCCTCTGAATAAAAGGTATTCCCAACGATGGTTACAGCAAAAGCGTGAGCAGGTCTGGTGACACTCAGTGCGCACTGTCGGCTCCTCTGTGACAGGAGCAGAGTGCTGCAGGAGGATGTCATATTGCAGCACCCGGCTCCTGTCAGTGAGTAGGAGCTGTCATTTTGGTGTCACCCCCTCCGAGGGTGACACCTGGTGCACTCCGCACCTTTCGTATTTCTATAGCGATGCCACTGGGTCACAGTTTCACAGCAAAAGTCTAAATATAGTACTCCGCATCCCCTAAAACACACCCTGCTTTAAACTGCAGTGCCCATTCGAGTTGAATGAACTTCCAAAAATTCACTTTATCGCAATTCAGCCAAATTCAAAGGCCATGAATCTCTGTTGTGACGTTTGCTCAACCCTGTTATAGCCCGAAGCCAGTATGGACTAAAAATGGGATCTAAAAATAGTGAATTACCTAATAACCAGTTACAGTATAATAGTCTAAAATGAAAAATGTATTTCAAACAAATGGAATATCATCTTATATCAATTTAATTCTAGTTCTGATAGAGTCTAACAATTATTATTTTCTCAATACTTGGTTCCTGCACACTCACAACTTCTATCCCATAACCTGGTATAGAACTGTTAACTGGTTTCCAGTCAATAGATAGACATTATGTCCATAGGGACAAAATGCCAACAGGGACAAATGGTCGACACAGAAAATGTCGACATGGTCAAAAGGTTGACACAAATATGGTTGAAAATAATTTTTTTGTTTTTTTAGGATTAGGGTTAGGCACTTACGAGAGTGTTAGGGTTAGGCACTAGAAGGGATGGTTAGTGTTAGGCACTTACCCCGACAGTTAGGGTTAGGCACCAGGAGGGAGGTTTAGGGTGAAGATTAGGGTTTAAAAAAAAAAATGTGTTGACCATTTTGCATTGACCTTTTGTATGAGTCAACCTACGTCAATGTCGACATTTTCTGTGTCAACCTTTTGTCCTTTTTGACCTTTTGTCCTGGTCAACCTATTACCTGTCTAATATCTGTTGTCTTTCTAGACACTGTCTATCTTATTCTTGTTTATCTATTATACCAAACCCCAGGTAACTAACCCACATGTCTGTATATGCATTAAGATCCAGGTCTGGTACAGAGAAATTGATCAAATATCTACTAAACCAGACCTGTTGCTGCTTTTTGCTCCTAATAGGGGACCACCTGGCTGGGGTAGCTATTAGGGAGAGACCGCAATTAGACAAGCCACTGAGTCCTATGAAAAAGGTGAAGTCAATGGGTTGGAGAAAGTATTATCATGAGGATAAAGTCGAAGTTGATAAACTGGTAAACAAAATTCTCTAGTAGAGAAATGAAATACCAACTTTGTTCATGAAAAGATTAGCAATAGTGATGGTCTTATACAGGATGCATACAGAAAAGGCCTCTTAGGACTAATTGATTTGAACTTTAGGAAGTTGCTAAGTGAAAACAGAAGTGCAGTTGTCAGTGCTAAAGGTGCACTAGACCCTTACATTTGTAGCTGGTATTGTGATGGATCTTCAAATGTTGTCTTTGTTGACGGTGCACTGCCATCTGTCAATTGTAGCTAACCATAGAATAACACCAGATCTCCAAACTGCCCTGATTTTGGTGGGACAGTGAAGCTGTTTGAGCACTGTCCCACCACCCCACCTTCGGGCCACAGTGTCTAGAAGTGGGGAAAGGTTAGAAGGTCTCTCTCTCACATTCTGCTATTCATAGCAGAGCAGTGGTAAATGGATGCCATATGCAAACAGTAAATAGAGAGAGAGACTGGAGCAGTCCAGCAGCTCAGGGAGTGCTTTGCACTCCCCCAGTAAGATGAGAGCTGGGGCATGACATGTAAGTCTATGTCTCATGCTAAGAGGCCGCACCGCACCCCAAAAGGCCACTCCACTTTTTCATGCATGTACCTACAGTGTGCAAAATGTTAGGTTCCCCACCTCCTAACTGTTGGGAGGTATGATAATATCACAGGAACATTCTATCCCCATCGTAAAAAAAGCTAAAGCTTTGTGCACACCTGACAGATTTGCGACTAGACAAATATTGATGACTGAAACAATCCCAATAACACCAAATGTGGAGCATACACACTACACAGTAATTGCATTGTCATCTGGATTTCAAATTGTTGAGGTGACGTTATTTATATGCAGAATTGGGCTGATCTCCATACACACTACAAATTCTGAACAATGCCTTTCCCATGGGACCAACATAGCATGTGCAGCTATGTTGGAGACAGATCCGACAGGTTATCGACTGACCTTCAGGCCCTGGTGCAGTGTACACACTAAATAATTCTTGGGCCGACAACCCAATATCTTGACAGATTGGCCAGAGAATTGTATAGTGGGTATACAATCGGGAAACCGGCTGCCTTAATACCGATAGCTGGCTTCCCTACTGTCATATCCCGGCGAGGGTGAAATGCTTGGTGTCTCCATGTAGACGCCTGACATTTCCCCAACGCCGGGAGACCGGCGCCTGGCATCACTTTGATCGGGATGCGAACAGCCGCGGGGGGGAAAGGTTAGGTTTAGGGCACCCGGGGGGGGGCTTAGGGTTAGGCACCCCCCCGGGAGGGTTAGGCTAGGGGGAGGGAGGGTTAGGGTTAGGCACCCCCCCCGGGGGACTTAGGTTTAGGCAGTGGGGAAGGGGGGGTTAGGGTTAGGGTTAGGCACTTACAGGGGGGAGTAGGGCTAGGCACTTGGGGGGGAGGTTAGGGTTAGGCACCCCTAAGGAGAGTTACTGTTAGGGGGTTAGGTTAGTTTGTACTTACCTTAGGGACGATCGGAATTTCCAGCGCTGTCGGGATTCCGCTGCCAGGAACTCTGCTTTTGTCGGCCAGGCGCTGCCGGCGGTATTTCGCATGCGGCCGGCGGTATTTCATACCGATTCCGTATAGTGTGTACCCCAGCTTAAGTAAACGAAAATAACCTGTTCAAATACAAAGGAAAAAACATAAGTGGAATACCATATTTCAAGAATAAACCAATGTAAAAGTAGATATGATTCTGCCAAACCTTTGGAGAGACCTCTTTTTAAAATAGATGTTCACTGTTGACATAGAAGTGCTGGTGCACTTATAATGAACTTGCACAACCGGGATGTAGTTAGCTTATCAACAGTTAGAGTACTGACAAGCAGAAGGGGAACAGCTTTATGGCGAACTTGACAGTCTAGTACTGTAATGTAAAGCATTTTGTATGTCTAGGCTTTAGAAATTTAAACATGATGTTTAAACTTTTGAAGCTGGCACGGCTTTAGATTGTTTGATTATTGACATTCTTATTGTAGAATGTACTCTATTACATTTGTTTTCATTATAGTAGTTAAGCTATGCTTCTCGGATCTTGTTAAATACTGTCCTCATAGAAAACTATGGGGATTGCTTCTGTGGGCACTGGTGGCCAGAAAATTCAAACTTGTTATATTTAAGGGATACTTAGTTCTGCCCTTAACATACAGAAAAAGCAGTTTCAGTATATTTTAAGGACATAATAGGCCCCTAAGTGTTCTAAGAGCCTTAAATACTACCTCATCCCATCCATTGACAAGCTAAATGTATCTGGATGCTTCCACTAGTGTAAATAATGTCTAAAATTTTAGGATTGTTGCATCCGCATTCTTAAGGTGCCTATCCACAAGAAGACAGGCAAAAGACTGCATGATTACGACTTTGTAATCGTGCAGTCGTTTGTTGGTCTGTGATGTGCCTACACTAAACGAGCAATCATTCAGTGTAGGCACACTCAATCATCTGCAAACATGCTGAACCTGACGTTATCGTCAGGTTGACCAGCATGTTTGCACGATGATAGATGTCTAAAAGACTAATTTTTTAAACAATCTGCAAACGATTTTCAAATGATTATTGAATGATCGAACAATATCGATATCATTATCGTTCAATCGCTCATTTTAATCGTCTAGTGGCTAGGCACCTTTACAGCAAACCACATTATTACTCCTCATTAGGCAAATGTATAGACTAGCCATTGCACAAGTAACTTGCTTTTATATGTAACCAATTAGATATAGACACAGGCAGATTTTTTTTGCCCAACAGATGTTTCAGCCGATCTTCATTTTCTATCATAAAAGAAAAACCAATTGTGGATTTGAGTAAAATGAGTGTATATCTATTAAATTGAAATTAAATAATAACTAGGAAGGAGAAGATATACATGAGGACCACAACCAAATATGGGATGAATTTTGTTGGAGTGTGTCACTATTTTATTGTGTGACAGCAGGGTTGGACTGGCCCGCTGGGGTACAGGGAAAATCTCCGTTGGGCCCCACCCTCCTCCTCTAGCTGTCAGGTTCCAGACCTCAAATTATAGATTGTTACTCTATTAGAAGGTCAATTACATGGAGGAGCAGAACAACTGATCAACAAGGGGCCTCGGTTCACTTCTATAGAAACGACTCTACACCAATATTTGCCTAATGGTTAGCCAAGTGTCTGTGGTGGTTGGCCACATCCTCTAGGGGGGGTGACTATAACCCGTTAAGCATGGGCCCCTACCACTGCATTTTCCTGGTCGGCCCTTCATACCCCAGCCCGACACTGTGTGACAGAACTGGAAAACGTACAATTAATATGTGTAAAAGAGTTGTGGCTAATGGATGGTACTAAAGATTGTTTAGGCTTAGCCTACTAAAGATTGTGTGCCTATAGGACAGGATATGAGGAGTGAAATGACAGCTCGGTAGGGGTCATAATGATTTGATTCTAATTGCATCATCAAGGCCCCTCCTAATTCAGAAGAAAGTGAAGCGTAATACTGAAGGGTGACCAACTCTCCCATGAGTCTAGGAGGACTCCCCAAAATTTTTGAATCTCCCAAACATTCTGGGAGAGTAGGAAAGTATGTATAGTATATACAAAGTACAAAATGTCTGTTTTGAAGGGAGCAATAAATAATGATTGATACTAACAGTTTTATTTTTCAGAACAGACTGCAAGCAGGATCAATAAGAGCATGACAGCTGGAGTATGATAAATTATCAACTGTCAACATTTCAAACAAAATAGTTTAGAGAGTGGAGGTAAAGAGAAGTTGTAGCATTTAGCCTTTGACTCCCTAGTGTCTGGGAAGTAAGTAGATGGCTTTGGCATTATGGTGGTCTGTTCTTCTTCTTATAAAGTGTCTCACTGTCAAATTAGGATACTTTACATGGCATTCCAAGCTTGTTTAAGATAGGAGGTGACACAGAGTCATACAAGAAACATAAATGGCAGTGTGTGTGTGTGTCTGTGTGTGTGTACAATGTTATGTATGATGCCAAATATATTCCTATTTTACTTGAGTGAGCAGAAATGACAGTGATTAAGTGACTTCTAATAGTACTTAAATTTATAGTTTAAAGAGGTTTTAAGAGATGTTCGTTATATGTGACGTGTGGAATACACAGGCAGACAGCCAGTCATTCTAGACAATAGGATTAATCATAGTACATATATATTATAGACCTATAGTACATAAGGTTTACTACACTGGAAATCGTACTCGTAATTTACTTCTTATTACATCAGTATACTGAGAGCTCCATTTAAGAAAAAGTCATAATCCCCTTAGCACTCATTTTTGACGATAATATTTAGCAAACAGCAGTAAACTTAGCTTACTGCTGTTTATAAAGAAGCCCTTACCCCATCTATAGATGCAGCAAAACTTTCCAGGCTTCTCTGAGTCCCCACTGAGTTGAAGTTCAATACGCAGACAGTCAACATGCTTGCACAGTAATCAGTAACCCAACGCCGGCAGTGGTAAGTTGTTGGTAACACAGAAGAAAATGCAGAGAGGGAAGAAGACATTGCTGAGACTTAGTGACTGATAAGCAGTGTTACATACCGACGGCATATTTGTAATTAATACTACGCGATGCAGTGATACTAAACTAAACATGCTGCTGCCAAACAAAGTCATTGTCTTGATACAGATTTTCCAATTACAGAGCAACATTGGGAAGCCTATTCTTTTTAAAGATTAATTCCACCCAAGCCTGAAGGTTTAGTTGAAATATTCAAATTATAAACCAGTCTCAATGGTTTAATATACAGAAACAGAGGTAATAAATCTTAGTGCTAATTTTGTCCAACGATAGTATTAGTGTTCCATATTCCTGAGTTTTCTACCACATATAAATGTCTCTTTAGTTGAACCAGGTCGGCTCAGCAGCATAAAGAAGAGGAAAAAACAGAAGCGATATGCATTGTTATATGACCATATACTAATATTTTGATAATAGGTGAGATAAAGATCCAAAGGGCTGTGCACCTTGAAAAAGACACACATTGTGTCGAAAGGTCGGAGGAGTGACCAGGGGATATTTATTACTTCATACACCAGCTGATCCAGAACCTTTCCAGCTTTAGAAGTACCCGGGCTCTGTTGCTGTCCATAGTTATGTTAAGCATTGGGTATTGGGAACCAGCAGCCCACAAATGACTCGTGATCCCCTGGACCTCTAGGGAAAAAAGCAAGTGCACTTTTACTTTAAATACATATATTTAATACCTTTTTACATTAAACGTATAACACTCTTTGCCTGTGCACAGCACATACTTGTCGACATTCAGCTCCCTCCTTCCGGGAGGGAGCTGAATGCCTGCAAACAGAGGGGGGCGTGGCCAGGCAATTGGTCCATGTAGGGGGCCAGGGGCGGAGCTGCACAATTGCATCATCGTGGCCCCGCCCCCTCCTCACAATGCCGAAAATAAAGGCATTGTGAAGCAGGGGGCAGAGCCACGATGATGCGATTCAGCGTGAATTGAGTCATCGGGCCCCCCGCTGTGGGGGTTTCTAGTAGCTAGTCGGGGGGGCAGGCAGCAGCCGGGAGGCTTGCCTGCCTTTCCGCGGGGTCAGGAGCGGCACCCAATATTTGGGAGGTTCCCGACCAAATCGGGAGGGTAGGCAAGCCTGGCACAGCATCAGGCTTCACACAACGCGCACATTGCAGCTTGGAAACTGCTTTCCCAGCTCATACCTTTTTAAATATTTTTTGGACATTTTATACATATCTGCACACAGTTTAGCTAAACAATTATATATTTCTTTATGTATTGTACACTGTGCCACAGTACTGCAGTACTGGGTGCTAGACGCCTAATCCCCAGCATGTGGCACTTACACTTACAATCTCACTTACAATCTCCCGTGGCAGACTCTGGACTTGGTCTAGGCTACGGCGCCCCTAACTCCCCCTCTCTGCACTGGAGTATTGAGAGCTGATGCTCCCAGTCCCCCAGCCAGCTATTACTATAGCCCTGCAGCCTAGCTGCAGTAGCTGTGGTTCACCCCGGCATCCTCTTAGCCCACATTAAGTTAAATTAAATTTGTACTTGTCTCGGCACCTCGCTGTTTACCCTTGGTGCTGGGACTTTAACCATAAACGTGCCACAGCCACTGGAGGTGATCTGGGGTTGCGGCATACATAAGTACATTACTCTGCACCTGGTGCCGGCATTTGGTTTATAATTGGTGCCTGGCGCCAATTGGACATTTTAAATATGGCACCACGGCACAGGGGTTAACTCCTTCAGTGTTGTGAATGTCATCTTAGACAAATGGACATATTTATTTTGCATGTAGGGTAAATACTGGCTGCTTTTGCATGTAGCCCACAAATACTGCACAGCAGTGGCAGAACTCCCGAAGACAATGGAGTAATTTGCCGCCGGGCGCCAGCCCTGAAGGGGGCACCTGGCTCCATTGTCCCCGGGAGCTGCATGGAGAAGGAGTGCCGCTGATCTGTGCTCCACCTCCACTGGTGTAACTATGGAGGGAGCAGGGGTCGCACCTCTTGCACCCTCCATTTGGCGGGCGCCCGCTGAGCACAGCGCTTGCAAGCAGCTCTGAATCGGGCCCTCTATTTCCACAGTTGAATCAGGCCCTGAGATCTATAACCACTAGAGAGCTGAATATTCCATTTTGTTTGTGTGCAGGACAAACAGCATTGTAGGCTAACTTTTGCCTTATTGTGGAAAACCACCTAGCAAGATAATACTCCAATGAAAGGACAATGTGTGCACTTATAAAGTGAATGACTGATCATTTTGGGGGGTTCAGTATGAAATCCCACCGGACGTGAGCCCGGCGGATGTAATACCGATGCCGGATGCTCCACAGGACTAGATCCCGACACTGTAAGTATCTCATCTATCCCTGACCTTTCCCCGCCCCTAACCCTCCTTTAGGGGTGCCTAAACCTAACCTCCCCCCAAGTGCCTAAACCTAACCCCCTCTCCCTGCACCCTAAACCTAACCCTCCCGGGGGGGTGCCTAAACCTAACCTCCCCCTCGAGGTGCGTAACCCTAACCCCCCCCTTTCCCTAGCATAACCCTAACCATCCCAGGGGGGGTGCCTAACCCTAAGTCCCCCCCCAGGAGCCCTTAACCTAACCCTCCCCCCCGTGGCTGTCCATTGCCGCCACCCGGCTTACCTTCGTTTGGTATGCCGGGTGTCTCGCAGCATAGGGCTAAGGATAGGCCTCGGGATTTCGACACCTACCATTAGTACCTTGCCGGGATATGACAGTCGGGAAGCCGGTGGTCTGCATTTCGACTGCTTACCCAGGTATTTGGCATAATAGAAAATACATTCTATTTTGCTATTTCATAAAATGTGTTTGTAATTTGATAATATGTGTTTATGTTAGAGATACTGTGTATATTCAGAATATAATATGTTGAATTATTTTAGGAATTGTGTTTTCTACCAAGTGCTGATTAGAGAAGTGCTGCAGCAGCCGAGGTTAAGAAGTGTGTTTGATTGACATGAGAGACGCAGTTTGCTGGTTATTCATCTTAGAGAGTTATTGATAGGAATCTAGTGTATATTAATATTATGGTATTTGTGCAGAATTGTATGTCATTTGCATGATAATAATTATTTTCTGCCTATTCGCTGCTAAAGTTATTGTTGTGTGAAGCCTCATGTCATTGTATGCTGATACTTATTTCTAGCTTACCCCCGTATTATATTACACTATTTGGGCACACATACTTCCTATAGTACGTGCCTATCAAAGTTGTCACGTTAAGTCATTTTACTGTGTAGGAGCCTAGCCTCTATGCTACAGTGTGGGAAGGGCAAGCCGATGGAGTTGTTAACAGAAGAAAGGAATGTCCAATGGAGCTGCCATCTTCACTGTAAGGGAATCGGTATGAAATACCGCCGGCCGACAGATGAACAGATCCCGGCAGCGGCAGCCCGACAGCGCTGGAAATCCCTATCGTCCTCGGGTAAGTAATAGCTAACCTAACCCCCCTAACCCTCCTTACGGGTGCCTAACCCTAATCTCCCACACAAGTGCCTAACCCTAACCCCCCCCTTCCTCGCTGCCTAAACCTAAATCCCCCGTGGTGGGTTCCTAACCCTAAATCCCCCCCGGGGGTGTCTAACCCTAACCCTCCCTCCCCCTAGCCTAACCCTCCCGGAGGGGTGCCTAACCCTAAGTCCCCCCCGGGAGCGCTAAGGCTAACACCCCCCCCCGCGGCTGTCTGCTCACGGCACCCGATCGAAGGGATGCCAGGCACCTGTCTCCCGGTGTCAGGAAAATGACAGGCGTCTAGTTATAGGCGCCTGTCATTTAACCCATGACGGGATAAGGCAGTCAGGAAGCCGGCTGTCGGGATCACGTCAGCCGGTTTCCCGATTGCACCCCACTGTAAGGTACCATCTATATCTAACTTCTCTGTGCCCACACTTTCACTGCAGGGTACCACAGGTGTACTACGGAAACATTACCTTCATGTGAGTCCCAGGAGAGCTTCCTTACTGTACAATAGCACATTTGTCTGCTTGTTCAGCATCTGCAGGGCTGGATTTAGAGAAACTGAACCCCAGGGCAGAAACCATGGTGTGTCCCCTACACAATGAATGCTGGACCAGCTTTGTATACTCTCCATTATAACATATACAAATTGCCAGTCACATCACACATGCCAAATTTCCAGCTATATACTGAACCTACTGTACAAACCACTATATAATTGTTTTAGCTATGCCCCCTATTCCCATGCAGTTGAAGTGGTGAGCCATTTCTACAGTAAGGTGATGTGCTCAAGGGCTGTGGCATGATACTGTGTTGTATATTCATCAGAGATTGCTGCAAACCAACAATGGGATCTACTGAAAAAAAAAAAACGAACAAAAACAAATATGTTATCCAGCACTTGGAGTACATGTAAAGTGTTCTTCATAGTAATTAAGAGGGGATTTATGAAACTTTCTAAAGAGGACAGAGAGAGGGTGTTGCCTATAGCAGCCAATCAGATCCTAGCTAGTATTTATATAGCACATTGTATAAAATGCACTGATTGGTTGATATGGGCAACACCTCCACTTGTCCTCTTTTGAAGGTTTCACAAATCTCCCTCTAAAAGATCACACTTTTGAGGAATTTTCTAATGAACATAGGGCCTAATTCAGAACTGTATGCAACCCTGATGAAGTCCGATTGTTAGAGATCTGCCCACGGGCAGGTCTCTATCTGTGAATACGCTGGTAGTGTCCCTAAGCTGAAACATGATTGATACCATGCATCGTTTGGGGGCGAGGGGTCAACAGGGCCCATCTGCATTCCAAAATATGTAGCAACGATGAGAGTAGCATACAACTCTGAATCAGACCCATAGGGCAATGTACTGGACCATACCAGGTGTCACCATCCAAGGGGCTGATACCAAAATGCTGGCTCCTCCTCAGTGACCGGGAGTCAGGCACTGTAATGTTATTGTGCGGTGCCCTGCTCCTGGTCACTGAGAGAGTCTCTGGCGGCAGCCAGCATCTCTGCAAGTGCTGGGAACACTCCCAGAGTGGGGACGTGATGCGAGACATCTTCCTTTCCATTTGAGACCACACCACCTTTTTGGGCATCTACCTTATACACATGCAGGGGTCTTCTATTTGGGTCACTGGGTGTAACTGACCCCAATGACGCCTCAGGGTTCTGTAGACTTTTATCTTAATTCCAACATCTTTGCTGTCCCTAAGTAATCATGTGGAAAGTTAAAACTGATGGTTTATTAGCACTCCAAGCTTCAAGGCAAATAAAACAAAAGGAATTTTGACTACATTGTTTTATTTTGTTACATATTTTTGCAACATGTAAACTGTCTATACTGTACATAGAAGATTTTCTATGAAAATATATCTGTAATGTGAAATAAAATCTAATTTGAGAAAAAATAAATATCACTTTTAGCCCCTGCTTTGCCTACAACTGTGTAAACAGTGTAGTCCTAATTTTTTGCAGTGCTATGTGGAGGGTTTGATGTGTTAGCTTTAAACAAAAAGGTTATAATGATGAAAATCTTTCTCTGGATAGTGAGGAGAGCACTGTTGATACGGTGAGTGACATTGACCTCTAGAAACGAGACAACTGAACAATGCCATCTGACTTTCTCGATACTCCCGATTAATGCACTCATGCATATTTATGAGTTGGGTGAGGAGTTCTGTAACTCTCTTTGCACCTTTGCAGATGGGCATCCTCTTGAACCTGCTTATTAAAATAACAAACCAAAAAAACCTGGACCAACAGACATAAATACTGTCCTCTAAGGACAGTGTTTCACGAATGACAGCACAACCACTGCATTTCCCATAGAAATTAATTGGCTGAATGTTCATTGGCTGAGAGAGGTGAGCCTCCATCTCTCTTAGCCAATGGTGGGAACCACTAGGTAACTAAAGTGAAGTCTGCTGTGGAATTACACCCCGCTAGAAAGACTCTGGTTGTGGATAATATGGGGGACCCCTACTAATTTTATTCCCTGTATTTCCACAACTAGGACTAGCTCGCTGAGCCTGGTACTGGTTGATAAAAATATGGGGGACCCCTACTGTATGTCTTTTTCCCCCCATATTTTCACAACCAGGACCAGTTCAGAAAAGCCCAGTGCTGGTTGTGCTTTTGGGGGTAACCCCACAATATTTTTTTTAAATTTTAACACTTTTATAGTTTTTTTTAATACAGAAGCATGCACTTATCTCACTGATCTGTGCATGCCTCTGCGTAACTCACTTAACTATTTTTTGTGAGTTTTAATTAAGTAATATGTGTGAGTTAAAAATGTACACTCTATTACATTGGCCGAGTTATATGCTTTCCGTGGGAAAACATCTGGATGCAAGTTTCTGCAATGTGTATACCTTAATACTCGCACATTTTCAAAACTCAGAACCTGCTACATTTAGCCCCATGTTGCACAAATCTAAATATGATCACTCCATACACCCTACACACATTTAATTTGTTATAATTTCTGCACCTTGCTGTTACCCTAGAGGGTTTAATTTGCTGCAACATAGCGGTGATATTTTCACTATGGGCTCTATTTACTACAATCCGCATATTGAATGCGGATTGTAGTGTGATATTACCGAGTGAATTCGCATTGCGAATTCAGGCAATATCACAGGGATTTACTATAAATCCCTTGCAGGGACAGAGCTTGCGATAAAGCTCTGTCCCTGCGGATCCCATCCGCACTCTAGTCGCGGTATTTTCGGAAAAAATACCGCGACTAAGAGCCCGCGCATGCGCCGACCGACCACCGCTACTACCCCCCACCAATGCTAAGCCCCGCCCCCCGGTGCTAAGCCCCGCCCCCCGTGATCGCGGACCCCTGCGACCCCCCCACCCTTCATTACACTTACCTGCATCCTCCTGGCCTCCGGTGATCTTCTCCGGGCTTCCCAATCAGGTGATCTCCCATACTGCACTGGGGCCCGATCACCTGATGACCGGGCCCCAGTGTACTATGGAAGACCAGCTGACCGGAGAGGAGCCATCACCGGAGGCCCGATCACCGGTCCCTGGATTCAGGTAAGGAAAGAAAAAATGTTTAATTTTTTTTTTCTTTTTTGTACAGCAATCAGCTTGCGGTCTGCTTAGACCACACAGCTGATTACTGGTACCGGCTCCCGACTCTGCTCTCCCCGTTAGAGCAGAGTGGGAGCCCTGTAACCGGGGGAGACCCTGGATAACGCCACCTCCAGGTGGCGTTATTATCACAGGGCTTCCCCCGGTATTTTTTTACAATTTATTTTTAGTAACTTAGGTCGGATCACATTTCCCATTACAATTATGGGAAATGCGATCTGCTTTACTAAAAATAAGTGATACTGGGGGTTGGAGTATAATTTTACTAATTCTACTCCAATTGCCCTATAGTAACTACAGGTGAAACTAAAATAATGTGAAAAGGGTGTGAAAACACCCTTTTTCACTTTATTTTAGTAAAAATAATGTTAATAAATAGAGCCCTATAAGTGAAAAGAACACCTGAACGTATTACAAATAAAATAGCAGTGACATCAGCTGATATGTGCCTGTGGCCTCCTCCCTCCTGTACACTAGTGTCACACTGCAACACATATGGTTTGAGTTTGGATTTAGGTAGAGTTACAGTACTTAGGTGGGGCTGCAGCGCAGTCAAAAATTCAAAAAGGGGAGCCACATCAACTGCCTTTCCAAACACTGCCATACATTGCCAGTCAGGACTCACTAGCAGTTGGTGTTAAGCCTGTCACTGACACATCCCCCTAACTGGGAGACGGGAGCTCCGATCACAGCACAGCCCAGCCATTATCATCTCTCTCCTCTGAACTTAATGATGCAGAGGAGAAAGATGATAATGATCGGACAAACTGTGATAGGGGGGGGCGATCGCCCCCCCTGGATCTGCCACTGCTAGAGCTGCCACTGGTGGTGACGTTGGGCTGCATTGGCTGCTTTCTGGTATGACTGTTTGAGATGAAGCGCAGCTTGATGAGGGAAGGGCAAAGGAATTTGCTAGAGCAGAGTTTCCAAAGACAGCATTGCATTGGTCATAATATGGGCAATACATTCTCCCAGCACCACTTTTCTTATGATTGTCGTCTTGCTGTAGTGCTTTTGAGTGCCTTCAGATTGTTTATGAATGGGTGCTGTATGTGTGGGTACTACGACTTTGTTTATGTACATTTGCTAAGAATTGTGTCCTGCCCTTGTCTGTCCATTTTTAAACACGGGTAGGAATGATCAGAATTGAGAGGTTTTTTTAAAAATAAATTCAGGAATTTACCAAGCATCCATGTTTGTCAGGATCGTGTTTCCCAATGGTATATGTGTTAGTTCCCACCCGTGTTTCCCACCCTCCCAAACAAGCAAACAAAAACATATCAATGAGATACATGCAGGCTGCTTGTTTCTATGAAATTATTAAGGGATTAATTAAAAAAAAATGACGTGGGGTTCCCCCCCAAAGCATAACCAGCCCCGGGCTCCTGAGCCAGTCTTGTTTCTAAAAATACGGAGAGAAAAAATGTGTAGGATTATAGGTACCAGCACTGGGGAAAAAATGGTGTGAGGTCCGCATATTTTTAAAACCAGCATCGGACAACCTAGCATTGGTGTAATGCAACAGCCAGGGGACCCTTTCACCGGGTCTCCCCGCCCAAAGCATTAACACCCCAAGCTAGTCAGCCAAAGCCGGGGATCTCAGGGGAGGTGGGGACCCCCATAAAAAAGTGTCCCCCTCTCACGAGCACCCCAGGCTTAGGCTGATGCCCGAGGCTCTTCTCTGCACCCCTTGCTGGTGGGTGCAGGGGTAATAGTGTCAAAAATAGATTGATACTATTGCTTTTTACAGAGGAACTACACTTGGCACTTGTGGAACTACAAGTACCAGCAGGCAGCTGATATCCATACCCCCACTTAAAAAGAATTATAAGATAATGACAGTAAACACACACCTTTCAAAGTAAAGTTTTTTTACATGCAAAACACACTCACACATTTTTACCTTCTGCCAGATGTCGTGTCCACATCTCCAGTAGAAATTCCATGGTTATCCTGAAAAAAAATCCAATACTCATCTACCTCCTTGTGTAGCTTGGCCCACTTCTCCAGTAGTCTCCCCAGCACTTGGCAAAAAAATGAGTAGCACCGACCCCTCAGACATGTAGAGATATAGGTGTTTACAGTGCTCAAAATGGGAATTTAGAGGTGGGGATATGGAAGATTGAATTCACCCCTCCACTACTCCACCACACACCCACCCCCATGTAGCACACTACAGCCCCTTCCCTGCCAGATCTCTGACCTGAGGACTGTCCTCCAGGGTCTCCTCGATGGGCAGCTTGTCTGTCCTGAGCATGTCAGAAGCTACTCGGAGGGAAACAAGAACCAACAGCAGATGTCCACAGTCAAACCCCTGAACCAGCTGTCAGATAGGGAATGGGATCCGCGATGCAGGTTACCAGTGGGGACGCGTGACTCAGACAAACGAAAGAACAGCTTTTTAAATCCAGTGCTGGCCAATGATAAGCTGCCACTGGTGGTATGCAAGCTGCTATTGGCTAGCGGAAGGCGCCAGATTGAAAAATCCGCCCCTTTTTTTATTTACTGGCAACTGGTTGACGAGCCAGGATTGACTTGTGGTCAGTGCTACCTTTAAACAGCAGTGCAACCAAGAGCCGATGCTCTCAGCTCTGTTCTGGCCAGCACTGTCGCCGATTGAGATGTGTCCCCAGCGGGACACATCTCCACACAATGCCGCAGCTGTTCCAGCGCTGGGATCCCAAACTCGATCCCAGTGCTGGTACATACTCTACTGTGGCAAAAATGAAGTGGGTGTATGTCATGCCACCGTATAGCACCCCACTTCGAGCACTGGGTGTTTAGACATAAATCTCTGCCATGGTAAATGACAGAGACGAAGTGGTTTCTGTCATTAGCCGGGCCTGTCAGCCTATCAGAGGTCACTCTACAGTAAGCGGCCGCTGATTGGCTGTCACCCACGAGGCTGTTGATTGGCAGCCATGCAGAGTTCTCTTTTTTCTTCTAATCTCAGTAGAGGAACATCTGTTTTTGAATAACCAGTACCCAAAACTCCTGGGTAGCAACACCAACCCCTATATAAATAATTTAGACTTATCTATTGTGATATCTGTGCATACGGTTGGTTCAAAATTTCTTACATATTTAATTAGGTAGTCCTGTGCAGAAATCCCCATCTATCCTATGTTTCTGCAAGACACACTGCTCACGCTTCGAAAGTTCTATTTTTGGACCGAGTTTGCTTTTATTACACCCGTGATTATAATCACGAATCTTGGTACATCCTGTTTTGTATTTCTGTCTGTGGAAAGTACCGCCATGTTCAGACAATGGTTGTTCATTTCTAGTTGTATTAACGGGTGCATTTTAACTGCCTCTGTTTATTTCTTAGTAAATTCCTATGTTTGTAAAAATGGCAAAATACTCCTGTGACTGTAAATTCGGGTAAACACCGAGCTTAGTAAATTAACCCCATAGTGTTCCATGCGAAGGGGGTTGCTATAGGTGAAGACCCCATCAACACTGATTCTAATAAAAGTGCAAGAGTAAAATGGAAATTATGACGTGTAATGGGGCTTTGAGTGACTTATGTGGGCTCTATATAAATATATATATATATTTATATATATATATATATATATATATATACAGTCAGGTCCATAAAAATTGGGACATTGACAGAATTTTCATATTTTGGCCTCTATTCACCACCACAATGGCTTTGAAATGAAAAAAACAAGATGTGCTTTAACTGCAGACTTTCAGATTTAATTTGAGGGTAATTACATCCAAATCAGGTGAACGGTGTAGGAATTACAATGGTTTCTATATGTGCCTCCCACTTTTTAAGGGGCCAAAAGTAATGGGACAAACTAAACAATCCTAAATCTAACTTTCACTTTTTAATACTTTGTTGCAGATCCTTTGCAGGCAATTACAGTCTGAAGTATGGAACGCATAGACATCACCAGACGCTGGGTTTCATCCCTGGTGATGCTCTGCCAGGCCTCTACTGTAAATGTCTTCAGTTCCTGCTTGTTCTTGGGGCATTTTCCCTTCAGTTTCGTCTTCATCAAGTGAAATGCATGCTCAATCAGATTCAGGTCAGAGGATTGACTTGGCCATTGCATAACATTCCACTTTTTAGCCTTTGGTTGCTTTTGCAGTATGTTTCAGGTCATTGTCCATCTGCACTGTGAAGCGCTGTCCAATGAGTTCTGAAGCATTTGACTGAATATGAGCATATAATGTTGCCCGAAACACTTCAGAATTCATGCTGCTTTTGCCAGCAGTCACATCATCAATAAATACAAGGGAACCAGTTCCATTGGCAGCCATACATGCCCACGCCATGACACTACCACCAACATGCTTCACTGATGAGGTGGTATGTTTTGGATCATGAGCAGTTCCTTTCCTTCTCTTCTCTTCCCATCACTCTGGTACAAGTTGATCTTTGTCTTACCTGTCAATAGGATGTTGTTCCAGAACTGTAATGGCTTTTTTAGATGTTGTTTGGCAAACTCTAATCTGGTCTTCCTGTTTTTGTGGTTCACCAATGGCTTGCATCTTGTGGTGAACCCTCTATATTCACTCTTGTGAAGTCTTCTCTTGATTGTTGATTGTTGACTTTGACACATATACATCTACCTCCTGGAGAGTGTTCTTGATTTGGCCAACTGTTGTGAAGGGGTTTTTCTTCACCAGGGAAATAATTATTTTGTCATCCACCACAGTTGTTTTCCGTGGTCTTCCGGGTCTTTTGGTGTTGCTGAGCTCTCCGGTGCATTCTTTCTTTTTAAGAATGTTCCAAACAGTTGATTTGGCCACACCTAATGTTTTTGCTATCTCTCTGATGGGTTTGTTTTGATTTTTCAGCCTAATGATGGCTTGCTTCACTGATAGTGACAGCTCTTTGGATCTCATATTGAGAGTTGACAGCAACTGATTCCAAATGCAAATGTCACACCTAGAATCACCTCCAGACATTCTACCTGCTTAATTGATAATGAAATAACAAGGGAATAGCCCACACCTGTCCATGAAATAGCTTTTGAGTTGATAGTCCCATTACTTTTGGCCCCTTAAAAAGTGGGAGGCACATATTGAAACTGTTGTAATTCCTACACCGTTCACCCGATTTGGATGTAATTACCCTCAAATTAAATCTGAAAGTCTGCAGTTAAAGCACATCTTGTTTGTTTCATTTCAAAGCCATTGTGGTGGTGAATAGAGGCCAAAATCTGAAAATTATGTCAATGTTCCAATATTTATGGACCTGACTATATATATATATATATATATATATATATATATATATATATATATATATATCATTAACATGTGTATTGTCAAAAAATTAAAAGTGTTGAAAATTTTTAAATGGTGACATTTGAAATGTCGTAAACATCAGTACTCTTTAAGATGAGCATAAAAATACTTAAAAATATATTGTTTTATGTAGTTTTTCGTTGACAAATTGGTGAATTACAGTATTTTAGAATAAGCCGCTGTAAGTTATTGTGGTGACACTTAAATTAATAGGTTGCAGTATATTCTGCAGGGCTTCCCATAAAAAAAAATAGCATACTGAAAAGGTAATGCGTTTATCATTTAAACCTCTTGAACTCTTCTGAGTAATACCTCTTTTCCACCAAAAACCCAGGTCCGACCTGGGTTTTTGGACATGGTTACAACCCTGGTCAGACCCATTTACACTGCAGCTTCAATCTGGGTTACTCCCAGGTCAGCCCTGTTCACACTGAACTCAGGTCTGCCCTGCTAAACCTGTGAGGTCATAAAAAGTGGGAGGTGAATGCCCCACAACCACCAATCAGCTCATTTTAGGCATGACCCAGGTCAGATAACCCGAGTTGAACCGTTTACACTGCACCATTACCCAGGTCCATCCTGGGTCCAACACTGGTAGCTACCTGGGTTGGATTGCTGGGTCACTTGACCTGGGTTATTTTTCAGGAACCCTTTTACACTGAGCTGCGACCCGGGTAGACCCAGCAAAAACCCAGGTTTTTGCTCTGGTGTAAAAGGGGTATTAGAGGGCATTTAGAGTTTGTGCTGTAAATGGATATTCCCTACTGTAATTAAGTAATACTGTAGTTCACCTCATATGAACAAAACTTTCTACTCTCCTGCCTCTGAACAACGCGGTCCTAGGAATATGTCTAGTTTGCCTTAGCTAGTGTACCACCTGTGATACCAGGGAGGGAATGTCACGCATTAGTGACATGTTGAGAGTGTTAGCTGGGCCTGAGGACTTAGAAATTGTGACCTTGTGTCCTGAGTGAGTCTAAAGTAGGGATTCCAAGCTTTTGTGATTCCATTTAAAATTTTGGCGTGATATTTGTCAGGGTGCGTACCCACGGCACGATTTGTTCCATGAACGAAATCGTCCCGTGTGTCCCTGGCAGGGGTGTGCTCAGTGTCGTTAACAACACTGAGCACAAACACTGAACGAAATCAAGAACGATTTTGTTCAGTGCCGGGCTCCCTCCCTCACCCCCGAACATGTTCAACCTGACAATATCGTCAGGTTAGACGGGAGGTTTGGGTGATGAACGGTAACTACCAACTACAAACGGGAGTGCGCATTGGTAGTTATCGTTCATCATTTTGGTGATGAAACTGGCCGATTTTTTGGACTGAACAATAACGACGTCGTTATCGTTCACTCATCCAAAAAATAGACCTGTGTGTACGCACCTTTAGACTCTAACCTAGTGGAGTGAAGGCTCAGTGAGACCAACTGCAGAGTAGTATGGGGAGTATATTTACTAAAGTGAGAGTTTTTAGAAGTGGAGATGTTGCCCATAGCAACCAAGCAGATTCTACTTAACATTTAACTAGCACCAATCAAGAAGATAATAGCCATAATTGGATTGGTTGCTATGAGTAACATCTCCACTTCTAAAAACTCTCACTTTAGTAATATACCCCTATGTGTGAGCTCAGAGAGGAATGCTCCAGATCATAGAGGAAAGCCAGTGACACACATAACAATGATTCATTTACAATTCACCTGACAACTGAAGAATTGTATCCAAATGCACTGGCCTTTCATTTATTATGGTATCACACGAAATGTCTGGGCATTATTCAAAAGTGTTATTAAGTGTGGAAACTGGTGAAATTAAGTGCAGCTGTGAAAATGTGTTGCATCTGGTAATGACACCCAATATAATTAGGTATAGGGGTATTTTGTTAATTTTAAAATATCTGTGCAAGTAAAATAGAGTGCATTAAGAAATTAAAGTGACACCAATCCATTTGTATATCACAGCTGGTTGATTTCCAAAGTGAAATCATTGTGTTTTAAACTGCTCTGCAAACCATGATGTCATGCTGCGAGGAGTGCATTCACTGACCGCCAGCTTCACTACTGATTATATCCCAGCAAACTATTGGGAGCTCCATAAGCATGTGTCTTCTCCTTCATCTCCTACAGGGTGCATGGTAACGAAATCAAAGCAAAAGTTCTAACCGCCTCCTGCTATTATTAGTTACATAACCACCTCCTGCTATTGTTAATACATACACTTCAAGCACCATGATTCATTGAGCACAAACATTTGATGATTACAGTGTAAAGTGACCCTGTGACCTAAACTGCTGGGTACAAATTGTTACTAGATCCAAATAATTATTTAATAATACAGGATAATTGTGGTGTCAAAATTGTCACGCTTCAATGTGTGAAATAGGAACAAAGGCTTTTATAATTGTTTTACTTATTCTTTGCTTTCTCTGATTCCTTAGAAAAAAATGAGACAATTGAAAATGGAACATTCAAAGAATAAATTCAGTCCCACATGCTTCTATTTCATATTCAAAGAATTCCATATTGTCTAGCAATTAGTTTACACTATTAGACACAGTAAGAGCAGGTCTGGCGCTCAGATAAGTCTCTAGTACAGGTCAAAAAACTATTTACAAATGTCAGAAGATAAAGTTGCATTGGTATAAATATCTTTTTTTAAGTCCACATCGTAGTTGAAGAAGGAAGAATGGGACCCGTGTATGGAAAGTTCTTCCGCAGTCACACACAAAATTCCGTTGCAAAATGTATCTATCCAAATTTCCTCATACTTAAGATCCATACGTAATGTAGTCACTGTAGATTAAATGACATCATAGTGTAATCTGCTGAATAAAATTGTCTCTAAGGGCTCTATTCATCATCACTTCATTTCTACAAAAGCAGGTGAAAATGTAAATTTTCATGTGTAATTTTAGAAATTAAGTTATCAGGCCATTCATCAAGAAGGTAAAGCAGGAGTTATCACACTGCTTACCTTTCTCTTGCGGAATGGCCCACTGTCCCCATACACTAGTATCACAGATATCTCCTACTTACCTTTCTCTTGCGGAATGGCCCACTGTCCCCATACACTAGTATCACAGATATCTCCTGTCAGAGTTCAGCCGGGGATCTGCCGTCCCTTACCGTCCTGCCAGCTTCCTCTGACTTCCCGGGCAGTCGGGCGGCTGGCGCGGCGACGTGGGAGGAGCTGAGCTTTCACCCTGTAGCTGTGGTGTCAGGCAACCCGGTGAGCGGGGATCGCAGTTTCCATCATGGGCACCGCCATGACACTTTCCCTATGTCAGTACTTCCTTCCCTGAGTGGCCCGGCAGGTCAGCTGACGCTGTGGGCCTATCAGCAGGCTTCCAGGGGTATATATCCGGCTCCTGTGCTCCAGGTAGTTGCCTGAACAATCATTGTCGCCGCTAGTGTAACTAGAGGAGTCTTGTTCCAGGTTCCCGTGCTTCCAGTGTGTTTCTTCCAGAGCTTCTGAGCTATCTCACCACAGTGCCTTTACTATCAACAGCCTGTGTGCAAGTTTAATCTCCATCTCTCCACAGTGCCTTTACTATCAACAGCCAGTGTGCAAGTTTAACCTCCATCTCACCACAGTGCCTTTACTAATCAACAGCCTGTGTGCAAGTTAACCCTCCATCTCACCACAGTGCTTTACCATCACAGCCTGTGTGCAAGTTAACCCTTCATCTCATCGCAGAGCCTGTACCATCACAGCCTGTTTGCAAGTTAACCCTTCATCTCACCGCAGTGCTTTCACCATCACAGCCTGTGTGCAGGTTAACCCTTCGTCTCATCGCAGAGCTTTTACCATCAGTCTGTTTGCAAGTTAACCCTTCATCTCATCACAGTGCTTTCACCATCACAGCCTGTGTGCAGGTTAACCCTTCATCTCATTGCACCCTAGTGCATGATCTCCGGCCGGCAATCCGGTATATACTTCGTGGGATATCCAGCTGTTGCCTCAGCCTACCAATAAATATCCACACCTCTCTAGCCAGCACCTCAAGTGCCTTTCTCCAGCCAGGAGCTATCCCACTCCCCACGTGCCTATTCCAGGCATTACCCTTGGACCACGGGTGTTTTTGATTCTCTTTTCCCTGCAGGCCTTGGTCACCAAGTCAAAGGACTGTGACCTGCTTACAGGGAGCTGCACAAGCCCATATCCCGCTTGGAGGGGTCACTGGCGAACACCTCCTTGTGAGTTAGACTCCACACCATTGACTAGGTCTAGCCAACGACCAAAACTTGTGGATGCGGAGATCATACGTCCAGGCCCCTCGCCTTCACCTCCGCCCGCAGCCTCAGACCTCAGCTTTCAAAAACCCGCCTCCCAGCGTGACATCTCCTACTTACCTTCCTCTGGCGGAATGGCCCGCTGTCCCCATACACTAGTATCACAGGTATCTCCTACTTACCTTCCTCTTGCGGAATGGCCAATTGTCCCCATACACTAGTATCACAGATATCTCCCGCTTACCTTTCTCTCGCGGAATGGCCCACTGTCCCCATACACTAGTATCACAGTTATCTCCTGCTTACCTTTCTCTAGCGGAATGGCCCACTGTCCCCATACACTAGTATCACAGATATCTCCTGCTTACCTTCCTCTTGCGGAATGGCCCACTGTCCCCATACACTAGTATCACAGATATCTCCTGCTTACCTTTCTCTTGCGGAATGGGCCACTGTCCCCATACACTAGTATAGGGACAGAAATTCATCAAGCTCCGAAAATACAATATTTCGGAGCTTGATTGTGGGAGCATTCGCCATCTTCAGATGGTGAGTGCTCCTGCTATCTGCTCCTTCCCTATGGATCCTTTTGGATCCCTCCACCCCTGTCCAGCTCCTTCCTCTGGACGTCGGGGTTCTTGTGAGCCTGCGTGAACTGTAGGAGCAGTGAAGCCACTCACAGAGACAGACAATTTTCGGTTCAGCTGTCTCTGCACTGGAGCAATGATGAATTGCTCCGGCGCTTGCAGTGAGTTAGTATGTAATTATCTGGGTCTGGACCTTAATAACTAACATAATGAATAGACCCCTAAATGAGGTATAATGAGATCCCTTCTAAATACCACACAACATCAGGGTAGGGGAGGGCAAACACTGGCGGTGGAAATGATGGATATTTGTGTCACACCACAGAAGATATGGGAACCCCATCCATGTTGGTCATCTGCTTACAATACACTCTCTTGATGTGCAGCATATAGCGTTTTCTTTTCCTCCCAGATCTCTAGTTATCTCAAAGATTCACCACAATTCATATAGATAAAATATGACAAATACAACACCAGCCACAAATTCTATCATGCACATAACAGAGTACTATATACAGTCAGGTGCATAAATATTGGGACATTTACAGAATTTTCATATTTTGGCCTCTATTCACCACCACAATGGCTTTGAAATGAAAAAGACAAGATGTGCTTTAACTGCAGACTTTCAGATTTAATTTGAGGGTAATTACATCCAAATCAGGTGAACGGTGTAGGAATTACAATGGTTTCTATATGTGCCTCCCACTTTTTAAGGGGCCAAAAGTAATGGGACAAACTAAACAAACCTAAATCTAACTTTCACTTTTTAATACTTTGTTGCAAATCCTTTGCAGGCAATTACAGCCTGAAGTCTGGAATGCATAGACATCACCAGACGCTGGGTTTCATCCCTGGTGATGCTCTGCCAGGCCCCAAGAACCCTCTTGCTTGTTCATGGGGCATTTTCCCTTCAGTTTTGTCTTCATCAAGTGAAATGCATGCTCAATCAGATTCAGGCCAGGGGATTGACTTGGCCATTGCATAACATCCCACTTTTTTGCCTTAAAAAACTTTTTGGTTGCTTTTGCAGTATGCTTCGGGTCATTGTCCATCTGCACTGTGAAGCACCGTCCAATGAGTTCTGAAGCATTTGACTGAATATGAGCATATAATATTGCCCGAAACACTTCAGAATTCATTCTGCTGCTTTTGTCAGCAGTCACATCATCAATAAATACAAGGGAACCAGTTCCATTGGCAGCCATACATGCCCACGCCATGACACTACCACCACCATGCTTCACTGATGTGGTGGTATGTTTTGGATCATGAGCAGTTCCTTTCCTTCTCCATACTCTTCTCTTCCCATCACTCTGGTACAAATTGATCTTTGTTTCATCTGTCCATAGGATGTTGTTCCAGAACTGTAATGGCTTTTTTAGATGTTGTTTGGCAAACTCTAATCTGGTCTTCCTGTTTTTGTGGCTCACCATGGTTTACATCTTGTGGAGAACCGTCTATATTCACTCTTTTGAAGTCTTCTCTTGATTGTTGGCTTTGACACATATACACCTACCACCTGGAGAGTGTTCTTGATTTGGCCAACTGTTGTGAAGGGGTTTTTCTTCACCAGGGAAATAATTCTTCTGCCATCCACCACAGTTGTTTTCCGTGGTCTTCCGGGTCTTTTGGTGTTGCTGAGCTCTCCGGTGCATTCTTTCTTTTTAAGAATGTTCCAAACAGTTGATTTGGCCACACCTAATGTTTTTGCTATCTCTCTGATGGGTTTGTTTTGATTTTTCAGCCAAATGATGGCTTGCTTCACTGATAGTGACAGCTCTTTGGATCTCATATTGAGAGTCGACAGCAACTGATTCCAAATGCAAATGTCACACCTAGAATCAACTCCAGACCTTTTACCTGCTTAATTGATAATGAAATAACGAGGGAATAGCCCACACCTGTCCATAATATAGCTTTTGAGTTGATAGTCCCATTACTTTTGGCCCCTTAAAAAGTGGGAGGCACATATAGAAACTGTTGTAAATCCTACACCGTTCACCTGATTTGGATGTAATTACCCTCAAATTAAATCTGAAAGTCTGCAGTTAAAGCACATCTTGCTTGTTTCATTTCAAAGCCATTGTTGTGGTGAATAGAGGCCAAAATATGAGAATTCTGTCAATGTCCCAATATTTATGCACCTGACTGTAGATGGAACCCAGGATATCACTCAATGTAATGTGCCAACAGTGTAATATGGTCTAATTTGGTCTATATGTGTAGGCAAAATCATTTGTAAGTCTTGCCCTTCAGAAACTCGAAAAATAGTTGATTTTGAGGTAAATGGGCAGACTTTTAAAATAGACCTTTTCATTACATGGAACAGTAAGTAGTAGTGCGCCTTATAAACACAATGCCCACAGTAGTGCCCCTATTACACAATGCTCTCAATACTGCTCCTTATACACAAAGACCACAGTAGTAATATCCATACATAATGCCCACAGTAGTAGTGCCTCTTAAACCTAATGCCCTCAGCAGTAGTGTCCCTTACACAATGCTCACAGTAGTATTGACCCTTATACAATGCCCACAGTAGTATTGATCCTTATACAATGCCCACAGTAGTAATGCCCCTTATACATTATGCCGCACAGACACACAACACGGTACTTAGATGAAGCCCCACTCCTGGGCCAAAGCCTCACAGCTCCTCGCGCTCGGCTCTATGGGAGAGACGTCATGATGTCTCTCCCTACACACACTGTGGCAGGAGCCACAGTGGCAGAGCTCAGGAGTGAGGCTCCAGCCTACAGCTGCATGGAAGGAGCCTCTGGGCACCTGCTGGTAACAAAATCTGGAACTTCCATATCTTTGCAGCCCCCTGCTGGATGTGTGTTGAAGATACGGAAGTAGCGTAAACTTCAGGAAATACTATTCGGACCCTTACGGGTTCGCTGCGCTCGCCACGCTGCAGGCACGGTGGCTGGCTTTGCTTGCCACATGGATTTATTCCCCCTCCATGCCCACTTGGATGGTAGGGAATGACGTTGGATGGTAGGGAATGACGTTTGACACAAGCTTATAAGCCAGCATCCAACGTCATTCCCTACCATCCAAGTGGGCATGGAGAGGGGTAATAAATCCATGTAGCGAGCGAAGCGAGCCACCGTGCCTGCAGTGTGGCGAGCGCAGTGAGCCCGCAAGGGTCCAAATAGTATTTCCTGAAGTTTACGCTACTTACGTATCGTCACTGAATAGTGAAGATACGCAAGTAGCGTAACCAGGGGCCGCAAAGATACGGAAGTAACCAAATCTTATGGGCACCTAGCAAATGGAGAAGGTGGCGGTGGAGCTGGCTCCTCTCAAGTCCAGCGCCTCCCTGTTGTGCAGGGCCAGCTTACCTCATCACGACAGCCCTGGTTACAATGTCTTTCTGCATTGTTACACATTTTTCAGGTACAAACTGACCCAATGGAAGGCCTAGGTGGCAGGCCAATCAGAACTCATTGTCAGACTTTTGAATTTGGTGCAGTCAGCTGGCCCCACCCCTTTCCAATGTCTTATATTACTTATCATAAATGGAGTGGCATCAGTTCGTCAGCAGAGAAAGATCAGAGAAGATCTCCCAAAGGATGACAATGTTCTGACAGGAGAAGCGGTACCACTGGCAAGAGGAAAAAAGTAGACACTGGAAAGTAGAGAGGAGACCGTGCCAGACTGAAGAAGTAGGAAGATGGTGAGGTCAAGACAGAAGACAGGCCACAAGCAGTGGGAAAAAAGTTCCTGGAAGAAAGAAAGGGTGCCGTTGGCTGGAAGCTGCAATGAAAAGAACAAAGAAGAAAAGAAAAGAGCCCTGGACTGTCAGATGGCCAATGACAAAAGAGCTTACACTTTGCTGCCCAGATGAAGCCACGGAGAGTCAAATAGAGGAATGTTACCCTTGCTGCATTGGGTATCTTCCTTCCTTTACAGGGCACAGCACTATCATCAAAGAACCCATAGAGACCTGCCCCCAGTCATTTTTCCTAGGGTTTACTGGCCCTCTATGGTGCGATTAACTTGGCATTAGTCCCAGTGACATAGTGGTTATTAAGCCTGGCTGCCATATTAGAGTTAGGTACTAGATCTACCTCCACTGTGCCGCTGATGGTTTAGTAGGCATTAGGCCTAGGTTCCACAGTCCACTGGATCACAAACACGTGTTGGTTTTTCAAAATGCTACATCTATGCTGTCATTGTTTGGTTACCCAAACTCTGAATAATTTAGGATATTATTGCAGCTTGGGAATAATTGTTAGTGGTGACAGGAATGGGTGTTTATTAGTGAGTGGAAGATATACCGTATATGAGAGGCGTACTAAGGGTTAGTCATATTTAAACAGACCAGGTAGTTTTGTTTTGATCAATGGAGGCTTCCAGTCCACATACAGTAGGTAAAAAATAAAATAAAAAGTTGTTACAAAATATACAAAAAAAAACCCCAGAAAAAATTATATAGTTTAAGAGTAAAGCAATTTTCAATTATTTTTTTCTGTTATCACCATCCTGAGCAGATGATAACAGAAAAAAGATTGTGACTCTGCATGGGAAAACTATTGGAAGTGAAATCTGTCAAATCTTACGAAAAGATGGAAAATTCTAAAATGCAAGTTAGCACATTTTGAGCACGGGGCACACATTTTATGCATGGAGCACTAAATTATGCAAAAAAAAAACCCTTACACAGTAATATCCCAGACATTCAAAATCATAGCAATTCTGATGCACTAGGGCGCAGCAATTCAAAAAAGTTTGGGAACCACTGGTATATGCTATTCAGCACTGAAAGGGTATTTCCTTGTGTGTCCTCAGAAAACATATAGCTCTGAGAGTACATGATGCTTTCTCTCCAAGCTGTGTTCTTTGTCATTTAAATTTATGGTGAATTGATCGGTCAGAAACAAAGTAATTGGACATTGTTGTATTTTCACAGCTATCTTTGTTGGACAGACACTACACTTCACGGTGTCAAGTTCAGGCAGAAGAATACAAATTTAAGCATGTGAATTATATAATATAGGATTAGGCATTCATTCTAGTGGGGATAATGAGGAATAAAAAAACAGTTTTGAAAATTGCTACCATATGAGGCTGGGTGGGGGAAGAAACACTGTTATGCTGAACAAAACACTATTATACAAAATGTAATACAAATATTACATGTGCACAGAACAAGAAACATACAGGGCCATTTACTTTTGTAAAAGTATCACAACAAGACTCAGCTGGGCATACGTGTCCTATAGGTGTAAAAGAGTTAATTAAAACAAAATCACCTGGTCTGAGGGAGTGTTTTTTGCAATATGGCATCACCCCATAAGGGGGTAAAAGCCATTATAGCCAATGGTGACCCCCACCAGTGATAAGATTCACCATGCTTTGCTGGTAATAGCTTCGCCACGCAGAACCAGAACAATTGTTCTTTTATCATCTTCTCAGAATGGCTCTTTCAGAAAAACAAAGGCCCTGATTCAGAGCCGGACGGTCTGACTAGAGCGTTCGCTCTGAATCAGGGCCCTCTTCCATTAATATGGAGCGTCCTCCTGGACGCTCGTATAGCTGTGGGTCACCACCCACAGCATATACGAGCGTGCAACAAGATGGTCGCGATGGTCTTGACCATCGCGACCATCGGACTTGCGAGTGAAACCCTGTGGTCGGGTTTCTCAACCACAAGCCCTGGAGTGATTTTGGCTCTATCAGAGCCAAAATCACTCCCACTGACATCACTAGTGATGTCAGTGGGGCCGGCTTCAGACGGTAGGCGTTCCCATGGGAACGTCTTCGTCTGGCAAGCACGCCCCCGGCACGCCCACCAAAGGGGGCGTGCTGTCAATCAACATCGATGGAAAGTCCTTCGCTCGCCGGGTCTCGCGCATGCACACGACGGAGCTCCCTCCGTTGTGCGCATGCACAGTGGGGACCTTCGACCCACTTGCGAGCATACTGCCGCTCGCGAGTGGGTCTGAATGACCCCCAAAATCTTTTATTTTTCTATGTGTAAAACTTTTGAAATATTTATTTTCTATATTTTTTTAACTATTTGTAATAATGTAACTGTGCATGCAACGGATCATGCTTTTGCATATCCCCTGAGACTGGTAAAGCAATACGTTACCGTTTTCCGCACCAGGGGCCTGATTCAGAGATGTACGCTAATGCAATCGCATTCTCACAGATCGCAATTGTGAAAATCTGCTAATGTCTTCCAAAGTTTACCCGAGCATAGGTACACCTACTGCTGCCTCCTCATATCGGTATGACAACATGCAATAGCATAAACATCAGTAACATCGACGCAGATCGGGCAACCACGCAGCTTCTGAGTCAGGTCTGACTTGTCTCAAACACTGCGCCTATCCTGACACGCTGAGAGCCCTCATGCTATGAAAGAGATCGCAATGGCTAATTTATGCACGCCCATTAAATGGTGGTTAAATGGTCTGACACATCTGGTTTTCCTTAGCCACCCTCCCATTACCTCCCCCAAATGTTGACTATCTGTCACTCACTTTCTGTGCAAGTGTAATCGCAAACCATTGCTGCAGGTGCACAGTGCGGCTTTCACGCTTGCTCAATGACTAATAATCGCTCAATATGCTTAAATATCAACATTGTGTACATCTCTGCATCAGGTCCCAGGTCAGTAGTCTCTGTGGGCTGCAGTCAGGAAGCCGACGGTTGCAATGCCGACCGCCGGCTTCCTGACTGTCAAATCCTGGCAAGGTACTAATGACAAGCGTTGCAATCCCGACACCTCTCATTAGACCTACGCATACCCATCGAAGGTAAGCCGGGCACCGGGCGTGGACAGATGCGGGGGAAGGGTTAGGTTAGGGGCTCCCGCGGGGGACTTAGGGTTAGGCAGCCCCCCGGGAGGGTTAGGGTTAGGCTAGGGGAAGGGAGGATTAGGGTTAGGCACCCCTGGGGGGCAGTTAGGGCTAGGCACACCCCTGGGAGACTTAGGTTTAGGCTACGGGGAAGGTGGGGTTAGGTTTAGGCACTTAGGGGGGGTTAGGGTTAGGCACTTGGGGGGGAGGTTAGGGTTAGGCCCCTAAAGGAAGGTTAGGGTTAGGGGGTAGAATAGGGTTACTTTTACTTACCTTTTTTAGCGTCGGGATCTTCACCCCTGTCGGGCTTCCGCTGTGGGATTCCTCATGGCCGGTGGTATAACATACTGATTCCGTGTCTGTGTATTATATTATCACTTAGTAACAGTAAATACTAACTTTTTACAGTTTTCTGGCTTCTAGAATTGCCTGGACTATGAGTTTCCGGACAATAGATTTCGTACCTGTATATTGTAGCATTATTTTTACTACTATAGTTATTTTACGTTGTTTATACTAGGTTTTCATAGATATGAAAATCATAACCTTCAGGAAAATCCACTTTTCTTTCCACACTATATAAACCATAGTTCTATCTTTAGCTAATTATAATGTCTTAGGTGTGACCTGTAATTGTCACAAGACGTACAAACTGTGCACCACCAAAAAGAGGAAAACAATACTTATAAATAAAAACTGTTTATGTATAAAAAAGGGAAAAGAATATCTTAAAATAAAAAGGCACAAGCTCAAGAAATGAACATTAAAGGAAAGGCTATATCTGGAAAACGTTATAGAGAACAAGAAACATCTGTTAAAACAAAGTGAATTTGCTATTTTCCTTTTTAGCAGAGCAAAAGGAAAGTGGAGAATAGCAAAGGAGTAAAATAAAAATAGAATTTACTATTGAAGTCTAGTTTAGACCCTGCACGCAGAACAAACATTTGCAGATATAGCTTCAACAAGTGCACTCTTTATTTCATGGTGATGAGTGTCCCGAAAGGGTCACATTAACAATAACCTTCTACAACCTGGGTTAGCTTACAGATCCATAGAGGTGTTGAAATCAGACTAAAAGTTTAAGGCCCATTAACACTAAATCTCTCTGTGGGAGTAAGTCAGAGTTTATTCAACACATTCAGGGGTATCTCATGGTACATGGTATTTGGTGATATATGACTTGTATTTCCACTCATACGGAGCAACTCTCTAATGCCTCCAGATGTTCTGTCCATCAGAAGATAACAAAAACAGGACAACTGTTCCTACTGAAGAACTCAATGTATCATGGCAATGAGATAGAACCATAGTCCAGAGTCCAGGGTAGACTTTTCCATGTACATTACTTACTCAGTAATTCTAAATAAAAAGAAAATCAAGAACCCCATTCAGTCATCTAATTCCTCTTACTATGGAGCATTATTTTGGTGGAAAATTATATAAAGGAAAAAATACAAAGATGAAGTCACATTTCTATTCATTTCAGCTATTGTCCTTGTATTTGTATAGTGATGTGTTACAACATTATTATACAATTATTTGAGTATTCTCTTGTAAGTTGGTTGGAAAAAGTAGTCTACTCCCCTATTTCCCTTGTGCTTGAGGAAAATTGGATTTGCCCAGTTCACTGTTGCAATACTGGTGTAACACCCCCTAACACTGGGTATACATAAGAATGGGGTTTCTAGGTTCTTTCTTGGGTACAGAGAGGTAAAGAGGTGAGTAGACTGACTTTGGACAAGTATATTAGGTATTTTATTACAATAAAGAGAGCATATCATGTCAATTGGCACTTTTACAATGAAAATTACAGGTTCAATTTCTATTACAATTCACAAGAATAACACAACAAATTATATTTTATTGTTCAGGAACACAGCATCCTTGCAATCGATAAGCAGTCGATAAGGACTCCTCTCCTCCTGCTGATTCCAAAAGATTAATGCATGTAATGCTTTTCCAACAACAGTTTATCCTAAATACTTATAAGCAAACAATAGTGAAAATGCATAACAGTCTCTATTTAGTCCTTCGATATGCTAACTAATTTCCTAAGATTTTCTGGCCAGAAAACAAATAGTTCATGAATTAATATAACCCTTAAGTCCTGTTGGTGTACACTGCGTTGCACGGGGTAGTAGATGCTAGCGCTGACTCTAATCTGTCATTAGAAAAGGCCTCTCCAATTACAATAGCTCAAATTGACTAAGCTGAGCGTGCTCCTGTGACAACTGTCTCTCGTTATTAATCCTAGCCGGTGGAGTGGCTAGTTTGGTTACAGTTTAAGCAGGGATATGAGCAATCAGCTGCAATTCCAGAAGTTACTTATGTTGCAATTTAACAATTAGTACTTATGTTGCAGGTTGGCACTTGCAGATAGACTTAATTCTTTCTACCTGTCTTCAGTCTCTTTTTATCCTGAATTCCACTGTATTTGTTGGCTTAAGTTGGGAAGACTGTGTGTTACTCTGCCGCTAATCTTTCCTAATGGGACAGGTGCTTAGCCAATGTAAACAGCAGCCTGCAGTAATGCGCTGCAGATTTTTTCTAGAAGGCTCTTGAGGGGTGGTGATGCCAATGGGGTGGCTTAGTCCAACTGCCTGCCGTTAACTTTGGTGGTCAACTGGTTCGGGGATATGTGCGGTGTAGTCTCTTACCACCCGGCTCCGCGGCTGATCCTCCCCATCTCCTCTCTACTTCTGCAGAGACAGTTACTGCAACCAGCTGTCCAGGACTAGCCGCACTTCCGCTGCAGCATCAGGCTGCCAGTCTCCGCTCCAGCCGCACCTCCTTTCCCGACTGCCTTCTGCTTCCTGCTGACAGGTTCTCTCTGCCTCCACGATGTCTGTGGACCACTACACCGACTCTCAGCACACCCGGATCGACACTCCTGCCCTCCGGCTCTAATAGGTAAGCCGTGCCTCGGACCTCTCTTCAGCCACCGTTCACTCCAGGAATTACTGCCTCTCTCTCAGCGGCACCATCACCAACATCCCTGAGGTACGGGCCCCTTAGCACAGGAGCTCTGCTCCACTTAACTGCCTCAGGCAACGACTCCAACTGTCAGTCCTGCAGTCCCTTATATCTCCTTCCTCCGGGTACCCTGCACGCTCCGGCTTCTCTATATTCCCCAATGTCCAACCGGGGTATCTTTTCCCCTATTTACCATCCTTTGGTAGCGTCCTGCTCTTGTGCCCCTGAGTAACACTGGGTCCCTCTATCCAGGCCGTACCATAGTTTCTCCTTTTATCGGGACAGTTTATACAGCCATTTTATCAGCAAATTACACTTTATAACAACATTTTTCACTAAATAACAGTGCATTTGTCTTCATACATATATAGGGGCACTCCTGACTATTTTTACTGGCACAACTTTATAAAGAAATGGGATCCTCTAATTCCGGGGTACCACATTCCTCCCTGCTAAATCATGCGTGTCGTCATGTATTTTGCCATTTTAACAAGTTTAGCAAACATCACTTTATAACATTGCAGCTAAATGACTATATAACACTTTTATGCAGAACAACTATCATTTACATTTCTTTCTTTTAAGTAACAAGACAGTATGATACCTTGATGCATGCAACCTCTAGTTACATTAACTAATTCTCTTTATAATGGGTAGAGGTTCCCTTGCATTTCTTCCCTGACTGGTTACATGCCTGTTGCAAAATTGAAGCTACCTCTCTATAGCCTATTGTTATGTATTTGTCGTCTGGATGGTACCACGATGGGAAAAGGCTTATCACTGTTTCCTTAGCTGTACTAAGAGTATCAGTAGGGATATCAGATTCTGACTTCAATTTAACTGAATCTGGGCATTGGGGGTTAGGAGTTTCCGATTCTCTTGCCATGGCCATGTGTATCACCCTTTCAGTGTCTCTTTCTTGTTCAGCGGCACTTGAATTCGCCGGATTGAAACAAGTTGTTCCAGATTTGATGTTCTCCACTCTGGATTCACTGTCAGGTACTGGCTCTGGTGAAAGTTGTTGCTTGGCCATGCTCTGCCGACCCCGTAGTGCTGTTTCTCTTTGTCTGTCCACAACTGGTTCATCTGTTCCTTCCGATGGCTCACCTTTCACATGGTCACTAAGGCATTGTTGTCTGTATCCATAAGGTTTCTGTAGATAGTACGGCATCTGATAAGGCTGTCGTTGAGTTGTACTTTGTTTCACCCTTCCTACTTCATTGAGCTCTTCCTCATATTCATGATAGCAATAGTTTGACTGGTATTTACATGGATAACCTCTGTGTCGTGAATAGCGCCAATAACGCTTACAATCTGCTGCATATCTGTTGCCTTGAACTGCTATACCACCAGGACCAGTTCCATTAGAAACCTGCAGACCTTTCGCTCCTTTGACCACATCAAACTCTACAGTCTCTCCTTATCCCAGGCTTCGATAATATTTTCTGGGGTTGTTCTTTTGAATGGCTGAGTAATGTACAAAGATATCTCGCTTTGTGTCCTCACGATTAATGAATCCGTACCCGCGTCTAACATGGAACCAGACGACTTTTCCCGAAACCTTCCCATTCTGGATCAAGGATCAACATCTATGATGGCGGTCAATTCATCTTCACCGAGATGACATGGTTTGTCATAGCGAAGCCGCCATTCTCCATTGGTAGGTCCTACTTTCTTCTCCCCGAGGCTCGGTCTCCATCCTCGGGCATTGGAGTTGAAATATTCCACCTGAGGACAATTCCTCTCGATATGACCTGACCTTTGGCAATGATGGCAAATAGGACGTCCCTGGGCATCGAACTGATCAGTAGCTTGCCGACCTGTTCTTCAAGGAAGGACCCACCAATCATCTGAAATTTGTTCCCTTTCACTTCTCCACCTGTAGTTTGGGAATTAGGGGATTTATATTTCTTTAGAGTTCGCACTTCATTACAAATTTCAGCCATCCCTGAAGTTAATTCCTTTAATTGTTTTTGTAAAGTTTCAAAAGGATCTGAAGATGGAGTCTGAACACTATGTTTTGCAGTATTCTTTTTCTTCAAATGGTTTTCCCCTTCTATATATTTTGTTCTTGCCAAGCTCTGACTCTCCTGATACCCTGGCATTTCTGGAAACTTTAATTCCGACCCAATCTGGGGTCCCACCACCTTAATAGCTGTTTCCTAAAAATCAAAGAAAGAGTGCTCAGGCATCTGCATCCTTAACAGTTTTAATTGTGTTTTTATACCTTCTCCATCAGAGCCCTCAATGAATTGAGCTATCAGCACCTCGTCAGGATCAGCAATTTCGTCTTTTCCGATTGTACGGATATCTCGAAACGCCTCCTGCAGACTCAGAGCATAATCTCTCAACATTTCTCTCGGAAATTGCTTACGTCCGTAAAACAGCGTCTTTAGTTCTGATGCGGTTCTAGTTTCGAATGTGGTGGCTAACCATTGGAAGATCTGATCTACATTTCGTCTTTCCTCTGCTAGCCAGGCTGCCCCATTTAGTTGCCAAATGAGAATTTCTACTTGCTGACGTTCATTCAAAGGGTACAATCTAAACATTGATCTAATTTTATTCTTGAATTCCGTTAAGTTGCTTCCTTCACCTCCATACATATCCCCACTATATGTAGGTAGCCAGGGAGCACCGAAATAATACGGAAGGGTTATGGAATTAACTTGCGGTACACCACTTCCACTTGCTCTGGCTGAATCTCCCATTGCTCTCTGCTCTTGTGACATTGTAAAGATTTCCAGTTATCTTCAGATTACACTCTTCACTTTAGCTCTGTATCCTGTGCCAATTGTAACATTCCCCTAACACTGGGTATACATAAGAATGGGGTTTATCCTAAATACTTATAAGCAAACAATAGTGAAAATGCATAACAGTCTCTATTTAGTCCTTCGATATGCTAACTAATTTCCTAAGATTTTCTGGCCAGAAAACAAATAGTTCATGAATTAATATAACCCTTAAGTCCTGTTGGTGTACACTGCGTTGCACGGGGTAGTAGATGCTAGCGCTGACTCTAATCTGTCATTAGAAAAGGCCTCTCCAATTACAATAGCTCAAATTGACTAAGCTGAGCGTGCTCCTGTGACAACTGTCTCTCGTTATTAATCCTAGCCGGTGGAGTGGCTAGTTTGGTTATAGTTTAAGCAGGGATATGAGCAATCATCTGCAATTCCTGAAGTTACTTATGTTGCAATTTAACAATTAGTACTTATGTTGCAGGTTGGCACTTGCAGATAGACTTAATTCTTTTTACCTGACTGTAGTCTCTTTATCCTGAATTCCACTGTATTTGTTGGCTTAAGTTGGGAAGACTGTGTGTTACTCTGCTGCTAATCTTTCCTAATGGGACACGTGATTAGCCAATGTAAACAGTAGCCTGCAATAATGCCCTGCAGATTTTTTCTAGAAGGCTCTTGAGGGGTGGTGATGCCAATGGGGTGGCTTAGTCCAACTGCCTGCCGTTAACTTTGGTGGGCAACTGGAACGGGGATATGTGTGGTGCAGTCTCTTACCACCCGGCTCCGTGGCTTATGCTCCCCATCTCCTCTCTACTTCTGCAGAGACAGTTACTGCAACCAGCTGTCCAGGACTAGCCGCACCTCCACGGCAGCATCAGGCTGCCAGTCTCCGCCCCAGCCACACCTCCTTTCCCGACTGCCTTCTGCTTCCTGCTGACAGGTTCTCTCTGCCTCCACGATGTCTGCGGACCGCAACACTGACTCTCAGCACACCCGGATCGACACTCCTGCCCTCCGGCTCTAACATGTAAGCCGTGCATCGGACCTCTCTTCAGCCACCGTTCACTCCAGGAACTACTGCCTCTTTCTCAGCGGCACCACCACCAACTTCCCTGAGGTATGGGCCCCTTAGCACAGGAGCTCTGCTCCACTTAACTGCCTCAGGCAACGACTCCAACTGTCAGTCCTGCAGTCCCTTATATCTCCTTCCTCCGGGTACCCTGCACGCTCCGGCTTCTCTATATTCCCCAATGTCCAACCGGGATATCCTTTCCCCTATTTACCATCCTTTGGTAGGGTCCTGCTCTCATGCCCCTGAGTAACACAGGGTCCCTCTATCCAGACCGTACCATAGTTTCTCCTTTTATAGGGACAGTTTATACAGCCATTTTATCAGCAAATTACACTTTATAACAACATTTTTCACTAAATAACAGTGCATTTGTCTTCATACATATATAGGGGCACTCCTGACTATTTTTACTGGCACAACTTTATAAAGAAAAGGGATCCTCTAATTCCGGGGTACCACACTGGTCCTAAGCATTTCATGAACTTGAATAGGTAAGTAGTTATTATATGACTACAATAGGTTTCCATATTGTTGCCCACGGACATTAATATGTTTGTAAATGCAGAAGAAATCTTAGATGTTCATTGCTATGATGAGCTATGTATATTTTAGTATTTCCACATTCATTTTGTTGTACATGCTTAAATTCCAATACATTTAAACACTTGTGGTGTTTCCATTTTCAGCCATTATATTTATTGCCATTTTACAAAGTCTTACTGAGATGGAAACGTCAGCATGGGAATAACTGTATTTGCCATTAATCAGAGTGAAATGGCTCCATGTCCATGTTTTATGCATTTTACATTTTTTAGTGGTAAGTCTTTGTAAATGGTCAAATTATTTAGTAACATCTATGATCACGTAATATGCATTGGGTTTCAGCAACTATAATGGATCAGAGTGATGCAACATGTATACAAGAGGGATGTAGTCAAGTTACCTCTGATCGGGATGCCGGTGGTCGAAATCCTGGTGCCGGAATCCTGACCCGCGGAGAGAACACTGGCGCCAGAATCCCAACATCAGTTGAGATGCCGATGCCGGAATCCTGACAGCCGACATCCTGATCGTAAGTATAGCGAGCCAGGTTAGCTGTTAGCCGCAGGGGGGGAGGGTTAGATTTTTTTACTGCCACGGAGGGGTTGGGGTTAGGCTGCGGGAGGGGAGGAAGTTGAGGTTAGGCTGTGGGAGGGGGGAGGAGTTGGAGTTATGCTGCGGACAGGGGGGTTGGGGTTAGGTATCACGGGGGGGTTAGGTTTATTTATTTATTTTATTATTTATTTATTAACAGTTTCTTATATAGCGCAGCATATTCCACTTTACAATTGGAATATTAATAGAACAAAACTGGGTAATAACAGACAGATATATAGGTAGGCCCTGCTTGCAAGCTTACAATCTATAAGGAAATAGGCATTGATACACAAGGATAGGTGCTATATATTTGCAATTTGGTCCAGCCAGACTGCAGAGTTTCTTGGTGGGCTGCATGATCCAGTCACACAGGAATGTCGGGCAAATGTCAGGAGGATGTGAAAGGAAGACAGTGTGTGAGGTTATGTGTGGACTGTGAAAGGGGATTTAATTAGACATGGAGCTATGAAGGTTATGTGGGCGGTTCTGGAATCTGATAAGCTTGCCTGAAGAGGTGAGTTTTCAGGGAATGCTTGAAGGATTGGAGACTAGATGTGAGTCTTATTGTGCATGGTAAGGCATTCCATAGAGTGGGTGCTGCCCGAAGAAAGTCCTGTAACCGTGAATGGGAGCAAGGAATGCGTGGGGATGAGAGACGCAGATCTTGTGCTGAGTGGAGGGGTCGGGTTGGGAGATATTTTGAGATGAGTGAAGAGATGTATGTTGATGTGGTTTGGTTAATGGCCTTATGTGTAAGTAAAAGTATTTTGTATTGAATACAGTAGAAGACCGGCAACCAATGGAGGGACTGACAGAGCGGGGCAGCAGACGATGAACATTTGGCAAGGAAGATCAGCCTTGCAGCTGCATTAATAATGGATTGTAATGACGATAGCCTGTTTTTAGGAAGACCAGTAAGGAGACTATTGCAATAGTCAATGCGTGAAATAATGAGTGCATGGATCAGAGTTTTTGCAGTGTCTTGTGTGAGATATGGTCGAAGTTTGGATATGTCTTTTAGATGCATGTAACATGATTTTGAGACAAATTGAATGTGGGGAACAAAAGACAGTTCAGAGTCAAGGATGACACCTAGGCAGCAAGCTTGGGGAGCAGGATGGATTGTCGAGTTATCAACCGTGATCGAGAGATCAGGCTGGTAACTGTTCTTGGTCGGTGGAAATATAATTAATTCTGTTTTAGAAATATTAAGTTTCAGGTGGCAAGATGACATCCAAGATGAAATGGCAGAAAGACATTCAGTGACACGGACCAATACAGATGGTGATAAATCTGGGGAGGATAGGTAGATTTGAGTATCACCTGCATACAAATGGTACTGAAATCCAAAAGAGCGGATTAGTTTGCCAAGAGAGGTGCTATAGATTGAGAATAACAAGGGACCCAAGACAGAGCCTTGCGGTACTCCAACTGGTAGAGGTAGCGAAGAAGAGACAGAGCCAGAAAAATGAACAGTAAAAGAGCGATCAGATAAGTAGGAAGAGAACCATGAAAGAGCTGTGTCCTTAAGACCTAGGGATTGTAGTGTTTGTATGAGGAGAGAGTGGTCAACATTGTCAAAAGCAGCAGAGAGATCTAGAAGATGACCAGATCATTTACTACCTCAGTCAGTGCTGTCTCTGTGGAGTGTTGGGAATGAAAGCCGGACTGAAGTGGGTCCAATAAGTTGTGTGAGTTTAGAAAATGTGTGAGGTGGATGTAGACAAGTCTCTCAAGCAGCTTGGTGAGGCATGGGAGCTGGGAGATAGGTCAGTAATTTGAGAGAGTGTTGGGGTCAGAATTTTGTTTGTTCAGAATGGGAGTAATCACTGCATGCTTGAACAGTGATGGAAAGATGCCAGTAGCGAGAGACAGATTGCAGATTTTAGTTATGGTTGGAATGAGCACAAGAGACAGAGCTTTACTGAGTTGTGAGGGTATAGGATCTAGAGGGGAGGTAATAGAGTAGGAGGATGAGAAGAGTGTAGATACTTCATCTTCGTTTGTGAGGTCAAATGAAGAGAATGAGCCAGAGGGTTAAAGTAGGGAATTGAGCAGGTCACTAGCTGAGGAAGAGCATACCATTTCATTTCGGATCTTTTCAATCTTATCAATCTTGTCCTTAAAATAGGAAACAAGATCATGCGCACTGATAGTAGCAGGTGGGTTGGGTGAGGGATGGGTAAGAAGCAGTTTAAATGTATTAAAAAGTCGCTTGGGGTTAGAGGCTTGAGCAGAGATAAGAGATTGGAAATATATTTGTTTGGCAGCATCCAGAGCAGCACGATAAGAGTTGTATATAGTCTTATATGTGAGGAAGTCACTTGGAGTACGAGACTTTCGCCACTGACGTTCTACTTTACGTGAGAGTTTTTGTAGATGCCTTGTTAATTATAATGCCACTGTTGACGTTTAAGTCTATGTGGTGTGTGATGAGTAGCTGTAGCTACTTAATCGAGGGCTTTTTCTACAATCTGGTTTAGGTGTGATGTAGCAGTCTCAGGAGAAGTGAATGCAGAAATTAGTGAGAGTTGTTGTTGTAGAGAGGTAGATTGTTGTTGAAAGTTAATAGCATTAATATTTATACGGGTTTTAGGAGGCTTGGGTGATTTCAATGACATAGAGGTTGATGTAATGGAGGACAGTGTGCAGGTGATAAGGTTGTAATCTGAGAGAGGGAAAGGAGAATTAATGAAATCAGAAACTGAGCATAGTCTGGTAAATACAAGATCAAGGCAGTGGCCCTCCTGATGAGTAGAGGAGTCAGTCCATTGGGAGAGGCCAAGGGAGGAGGTTATAGAGAGTAGTCTGGAGGCATGAGGCAATTGTGGACAGTCAATGGGGATATTGAAGTCACCCATAATGATGGTGGAGATGTCTGGGGATAGGAAGTGAGGGAGCCAGGCAGAAAAATGTTCCAGAAATTGTTGGGGTGGCCCAGGTGGGCGATAGATAGCAGCAACTCGTAGAGAGAAAGAAGTGAAAGTCCTGATAGAATGTACTTCAAAAGATGTAAATGTGAGTGACGGTACCTGTGGGAGAACTGTGTATGTCAAAGATTGGGAGAGTAATATTCCTACCCCACCTCCTTTACAATTACCAGGCCTGGAGGTGTGTGAGAAGTCTAGGTCACCATGTGAAAGTGCAGCAGGGGAGACAGTGTCTGAGTGTGTGAGCCATGTTTCTGTAATTGCCAGAAGGTTGAGCTTAGTTGAAATAAAGAGGTCATGGATGGATATTAGTTTGTTGCAGACAGAGCGTGCATTCCATAAGGCACATTTTAGTGACTTGGAGGGTGAAGGGAGGCATGCAATGTTTATGAGGTTAGCTGGATTTATAGTTCGTTGTGGGTGTGGCATGTGGGTTGGGCCTGGATTTGGTGATATGTCACCAGCTAATAGAAGCAGCAGGAGAGAAATATAAATATAGTTGTGGGATTTGTCTGAAAGTTTTTTATGCCGACAGGTTGTGGATGTTATTGTCAGTGTGTATAGATAAGTTAAAAGCTCATGTGTGTTTTTAAGAGGAGAGTAGATTAATGAGGCAGCAATATGTACAGAAGGATGAGCTGCAGGGAGAGTAAAGGATATAGTAGTCTTAGAGATGATTCCATGGAGTGAGATTATTAAGAGAAGTTTTTGATACATTGTTTTTTCTCAAAACATTCGAAAATACACAAAACACAAACTACTGGTAAGTAATGATATTGTAATTACCTGGACTTAGATGTTGTTCAACGTTTGTTCAACTGTTGTATAACTGTTACATAAATTACACTTGGTGTTCTAATACACTTAGGACCTCATTCAGAGTCGGTTGAAGCGGCCGCATGGTCGTACGCCACCGATGTTCGCTATACTGAGCATGCGTAAAGTTCGCAATGCGCATGCGCAAACTAGCCGCTATGATCAGAAATTTCTCTCTCCTTGAACACAGCCAGGTCGGTAGTTTGAGTGACAGAGTGAGGCGTTTGTGGGTGGTAACAGGGGAAGGTGCTTGAAAACCGGGGTGTGGAGATCCGAACGCAGGCGTGCCTAATTATGCGAACGGCGTTTTATGGGAGTGCATATGGTTTATGGGAGTGCATAATTAACAAAGTAGCGTCATGGCACATGTGACATGGGAGGTTTTTACACGACATGATCGTAGAGCTTAAGAGAGGGTATGGTCAACCTTAAGCTCTACGACCAGTTCCAAAGGTTCCCGATGGTCTCGATTAATCCTTATATGCCCGGAGATGACGTTCAATGCGTACGAGAAGGGGGCGTATTTTTTTTAATTCCGAACGCTTCCTCTCCTTGGTCGGCCAGCTACCGATCCGAACTTAGGGCCGCAACTTGCGAGGGAATCATTTGCATATCCGGCCCCTTTTCCCGTACGACCGTGCGGCCGCTTCGACCGACTCTGAATGAGGTCCTTAGTGCTTATAATGCACGGCTGCCATCGTCATCCACGGCTGCCGCAATACTGATTCTAAACTTAAAGTAAGTCTGATTGAGACATGCTACAGCTGAGGACAAATGCTCACTAATCAAAGGAGAAATTTAGCACTGGGTTTGAGTAAACACAAGCACTATCCTATAATAAACTAGGCATCACTGAACAACATCCCCCACCCAGGTAATACCAATTACAATCAAGTCATTACATCTAAATGTTTGCTAACAGAGATACATTCCATGAGGCAGAAATGTAAGTAAGAATATGCAGCTTGAGACTGGATTACATACGTTTTCAAAAACGAAGCTGGTCTAAGTGTTTGCAAGCAGTAGTATGAATATGCAGCTTGAGACTGGATTACATATCTGTAGGGATGAAAAGAAATAGAAGATGTTCAGTCCAGTATATGCAGACAACTAACTGTTGTATAACTGTTACATAAATTACACTTAGGCACTAGCAGGGAGGGTTAGGGTGCAGGGCAGGGAGGGTTAGGATGCAGGGTTAGGGGATGAAGGGGGGAGGGTTAGGATACTTACTTAGCCCCTGTCTGGATTCTGAGCATCAGGATGCCTCTGTCTGTCTTTGACAGCTGGCATCCCGAATGCCAGTCTCCCTAACCCAACCCTATACAAGGATCACAGTATAGAGTGGTTTGCTAACTGGTGAGCGTTTAGTAACATAGATAGTCTAATAGTTCTCCCAACCACCAAATTACTGTTCCAAGAAAAAGAATGTGAATGTGCTGGTAAACATATATCATGGGCCGCAATTGATATTCAACATTAATGCACAATATTTATTAAAAATGCAAATATATAAAAAAAAATATGAATCTTAGCATATAAAAGAGAGTATCTCAATAATATCTTCATTGTATACACTGGAATGTATTACTCATTCAAGTAACCCTGTACTGCAGGTTAACAGGTGGGGTTGTGAGTGCGTGTCCGCTGTATACCAACTAGGACTAGTCACTACCATTTGCTCACTCTGGATCCTGAATAGTGCCGCACCCAGCAGCCGGCGATTGGCGCCTCACGAGCAGACTGCTGGACCGGCCAGTAGAATAAGAGACTGTGAGTATAAAGTTACAATTGATACAGATATAACCCACTGGAGTAAAAAATCAGTAGTCTTTTCCATTATAAAATAACCTTTCTCTATAAGAGAACTGACATTACAACAACTGGATTTTCGTTTTACATTATCAATGCTGAAGCTAAATGCAATACCGATACATTGTTATTTTTAACTGTCTATAAATGGATTGAGACCTCCAAATGCGTTTCCGACCACCTAGGTCCTTCCTCAGGTGGTTGGAAACGCATTGGTGCTGGAGGAGGAGAGTGTGACACTACACCATTTGGAGGTCTCAATCCATTTTTTTCATACCTATTTGGATCAGTCATTCGTTTTGATACTCAGTCCGGGTGAGATACAGATGCATGACTGTGGGACTACTCCTATATGTTGTAAGTGTTTCTTTCTTTTTTTTACTGTGTTGGAATATCCGTAATTGTTTTTATGAGACTTTTTTGGAATAAATATATACAAAGAAGATACCTTTCCAGGAACGTCTATAGTTATATTAAGGTGAGCCTGGTTTCAATTGCATAATTGTCCTTGCCGATAGAAGCTTACCTTAATCACGAGGGAGGATATATAAAGATACTTTTCAGGGAACGCATATGTTTGGGACTAGGTGAGTGGAGAATATCACCTCCACCTATGTGATGAAGTACAGACTTGTGTATGATTAACCATCTGTTTTCTCTACGGGTCTGGTATAATTTAAGGGTCACATCTAGACATGATCCCTTCAAAAGGACAGCGCCAATGGAATCGCCCATATCTCTTTTTCTATGTGTTTGAAGGTGTGGTGCTCCAGGGCGTGAACTAGGCTACAATCCAGGAGCACAGGAAACTTGAACAATTTTTATTATTAGATACTGATCAGAGCTTACACTTATCCGATTCCTTAGTTGTTCAACAACAGAAAATATATAGCAGTGTCTTTAATACTGTAGCAGGAATTGCACAATCCTCAGCATCATAGGATTAAATAGTTCCTTCATAGATGGCTTCCCTGCTACCAAGGACATAAGTCACTAGTCAGTTACTCTTCATCCATTGCTTCTTCAAGTCCTGTATCTATGCTCAATGTTTGTGACACACAACAGCGAGTTGTATAAAACTGGAGAAAGCAGAACGTGCAGGAAAAAATGTCCTGAAAATAGAGGTTAATTAACTCCAGATTGTATTAAAAAATACCACCACCTTTCAGTTATAAAACGAGTAATAGAATCTGGAGTTAATTTACCTCTACTTTGTACTTCCTCCACTTTGATATAATTGTTCCGCAGTATGCTCTTGTTTACATTCTAAAATACGGTAATAGTTTAAGTAATAAATGGAACAGTTATAAGGGGATGTGTAAACCATTCCAAATAATCAAGAAACCTGTTTCCCCTACACTCAGAAACCCGATTACAAAAAATCTTCATGCGCAGATGCATTTAACAAAATAAGCTCTAAAGCTGGGTAGGTACACACTACGCGATCCATTGCACGATAAATACTTCTGACGCGGTATAGGAACGATATATTATGCGGATCACATAGTATGTACCCACCATCGTGCCTGCCCGTGGGTTGTTCGTCGCATAGCCCCATCTACTGTGATGCACACCAGATAGGAAGATGCAATGAATGATGCCATGCTGCTAAATGCAGTATGGAGCGACACATTGCGCTGTCCTCCACTGCATCGTGTAGTGTATACAGACGGTGTGAAGTATTGCTCAATTGCGTTGTCCCGTCGCTAGGTACATACATTGTGTAGTGTGTACCCAGCTTTAGTTGCACCATTTGATAGAATGGCCCTCACACTACTCACTCAGGAGTCAGGACTAACACCATTCAATTAAATATCCGTTTTAATAATTTGTATTATTGTTTAATGCAGGTGTTAAATTCGGTGTCTATTGCAAACCAGCAAAAAAACATGTTATTGTTTCTTCTTATAAAGGTCCCTATTAGAACCATATGGTAACTAACCCTTTGTGAGTGTTGTGATTGCCTTGGAGAAGAGGGGACATTCTATGGTATGTCAATTTTAATTTTGTAAATTCTCTTGATACTAGGGGTGTGCACCGGCCACTTTTCGTGTTTTGTGTTTTGGTTTTGGATCTGGATCTTTCTTCGTGTTTTGGATCTGGATTGGTTTTGCCAAAACCACCCTTCCGTGTTTTGGGTTCTGGGTTTTGTGTTTTGGATCTGTATTTTTTTTAAAAAAAAGCATAAAAACAGCTAAAATCACAGAATTTGTTGGTTTCTCTGCTCCTATGCTATTATTAACCTCAATAACCTTAATTTCCACTCATTTCCAGTCTATTCTGAACACCTCACACCTCACAATAGTGTTTTCATGTCCAAAAGGTTGCACCGAGGTAGCTGGATGACTATGCTAAGCGACACGAGTGGGCGGCACAAACACGTGACCCATCTAGGAGTGACACTGCAGTGGCAGACAGGATGGCAGTTAGAAAAACTAGGCCCCAAACTGTACATAATGCAAAGAAAAAAAAGAAGTGCAAGATGGAATTGTCCTTGGGCCCTCCCACCCACCCTTATGTTGTATAAACAGGACATGCACACTTTAACAAATCAATCATTTCAGCGCCAGGGTCTGCCACACAACTGTGGCTGAAATGATTGGTTCGTTTGGGCCCCCACAAAACAAGCTGGCAATTAATGTGTCCCTGCACAAACTGGCTCTACGGAGGCAAGATGTCATCCTCATCCTCCTCATCCACCGATTCCTCACCCTCTTCAGTGTGTACATCCTCATCCTCACAGAGTATTAATTCGTCCCTGCTGGAACCACAGGTCCCTCTGTACGTTCTGGAGGCTGGTCTCCCTGGAAGAGTTGATAATTCATTTTATGAACATCATCTTCTCCACATTTTGTGGAAGCAACCTCCTACGCCTTTCGCTGACAAGGTTCCCGGCTGCACTAAACACTCTTTCGGAGTACACACTGGAGGGGGGGCAACTCAGGTAAAATAGAGCCAGTTTGTACAGGGACCTCCAAATTGCTTCTTTTTCCTGCCAGTACAGGTACGGACTGTCTGACATGCCTACGTGGATGCTGTCACCGATGTAATCCTTTAACAGACAGACGCACGCTTGTCGCTGCTGCTTTGAGGATTCAAGTGCGGCTACAGCCCACACAATTCACAAAGACAGAAAAAAAAAAAGAATATTTTTATTGTTTGTGGAGCACACTTTGAGGGTTACACCACCCTTTAACAGACAGACGCACGCTTGTCGCTGCTGCTTTGAGGATTCAAGTGTGGCTACAGCCCACACAATTCACAAAGACAGAAAAAAGAAGAAGAATATTTTAATTGTTTGTGTAGAACACTTTGAGGTGTCACCACCCTTTAACAGACAGACGCACGCTTGTCGCTGCTGCTTTAAGGATGCAGGTGCGGCTACAGCCCACACATTTCACAAAGACCGGAAAAAAAAAGAACAATATTTTAATTGTTTGTGTAGAACACTTTGAGGTGTCATCACCCTTTAACAGACAGACGCACGCTTGTCGCTGCTGCTTTAAGGATGCAGGTGCGGCTACAGCCCACACAATTCACATAGACAGAAAAAAAAAGAACAATATTTTAATTGTTTCTGTAGCACACTTTGAGGGTGTCACCACCCTTTAACAGACAGACGCACGCTTGTCGCTGCTGCTTTGAGGATGCAAGTGTGGCTACATCGCACACAAGTCACAAACACATTAAAAAAATAGTTTTTTATTTTTTGGAACACTTTGAGAGTTACACCACCCTTTAACAGACAGACGCACGCTTGTCGCTGCTGCTTTAAGGATGCAGGTGCGGCTACAGCCCACACATTTCACAAAGACCGAAAAAAAAAAGAACAATATTTTAATTGTTTGTGTAGAACACTTTGAGGGTGTCACCACCCTTTAACAGACAGACGCATGCTTGTCGCTGCTGCTTTAAGGATGCAGGTGCGGCTACAGCCCACACATTTCACAAAGACCAAAAAAAAAAGAACAATATTTTAATTGTTTGTGTAGCACACTTTGAGGGTGTCACCACCCTTTAACAGACAGACGCACGCTTGTCGCTGCTGCTTTAAGGATGCAGGTGCGGCTACAGCCCACACAAATCACAAAGACAGAAAAAAGAACAATATTTTAATTGTTTGTGTAGCACACTTTGAGGGTGTCACCACCCTTTAACAGACAGACGCACGCTTGTCACTGCTGCTTTAAGGATGCAGGTGCGGCTACAGCCCACACATTTCACAAAGACCAAAAAAAAAAGAACAATATTTTAATTGTTTGTGTAGCACACTTTGAGGGTGTCACCACCCTTTAACAGACAGACGCACGCTTGTCGCTGCTGCTTTAAGGATGCAGGTGCGGCTACAGCCCACACAATTCACAAAGACAGAAAAAAGAACAATATTTTAATTGTTTGTGTAGCACACTTTGAGGGTGTCACCACCCTTTAACAGACAGACGCACGCTTGTCGCTGCTGCTTTAAGGATGCAGGTGCGGCTACAGCCCACACAATTCACAAAGACAGAAAAAAGAACAATATTTTAATTGTTTGTGTAGCACACTTTGAGGGTGTCACCACCCTTTAACAGACAGACGCACGCTTGTCGCTGCTGCTTTAAGGATGCAGGTGTGGCTACAGCCCACACATTTCACAAAGACCAAAAAAAAAAGAACAATATTTTAATTGTTTGTGTAGCACACTTTGAGGGTGTCACCACCCTTTAACAGACAGACGCACGCTTGTCGCTGCTGCTTTGAGGATGCAAGTGTGGCTACATCGCACACAAGTCACAAACACATTAAAAAAATAGTTTTTTATTTTTTGGAACACTTTGAGAGTTACACCACCCTTTAACAGACAGACGCACGCTTGTCGCTGCTGCTTTAAGGATGCAAGTGAGGCTACAGCCCACACATTTCACAAAGACCGAAAAAAAAAGAACAATATTTTAATTGTTTGTGTAGAACACTTTGAGGGTGTCACCACCCTTTAACAGACAGACGCACGCTTGTCGCTGCTGCTTTGAGGATGCAGGTGGAATCTAGACGGGATTTGGAACCGAGGACACACTACCTCCATCAATTGTCTAAATCCCACTGCACTAATGTCGGATACCGGACGCACGTCTAACACCAACATAGCAGTCAAGGCCTCAGTTATACGTTTTGCTTCAGGATGACTGCTGTCGTACTTCATCCTCATCGCTAGGGACTGTTGAAGGGTCAATTGTTTAGTAAAAGTAGTGATGTTCCTACTTCCTCTCTGGGATGATGAACAACTCCCAGCAGCAGCAACAGCACTAGGAGGAAGAGGTTCTTGATCTTTCCCTATTTTATTTTTATCGGAGAAAGTTTGGTCCTCCATTTATGTTATATTGATATATATACGTGCGGCTAAAGCGCACACAAACACAGAAAATATTATTTTATTTTTGCTGGAGAGTAGTGCACTTTGTGGGTTACACCACCCTTTAAGAAATGAGCCAGCCGGCTCTTTACTTATGGGACACAGGCGCACGCTTGGCGCTGCTCCTTTGTTGATGCACGTGCAGCCACAGTGCACACAATTCACAAACACAGAAAATAATTTTTTTTTTGGTTTGGACTGGAGTGTACTTTCGGGGGTTACAGCACCCTTAACGGTCAAGCCAGCCGGCCCTTTACTTATGACACAGGCGCACGCTTGGCACTACTTTGTTGATGCACGTGCGGCTACTGCGCACACAATTCACAAACACAGAAAATAATTTTTTTTTAGGTTTGGACTGGAGTGTACTTTCGGGGGTTACAGCACCCTTAACGGTCAAGCCAGCCGGCCCTTTACTTATGACACAGGCGCACGCTTGGCACTACTTTGTTGATGCACGTGCGGCTACTGCGCACACAATTCACAAACACAGAAAATAATTTTTTTTTGGTTTGGACTGGAGTGTACTTTCGGGGGTTACAGCACCCTTTAACGGTCAAGCCAGCCAGCCCTTTACTTATGACACAGGCGCACGCTTGGCACTACTTTGTTGATGCACGTGCGGCTACTGCGCACACAATTCACAAACACAGAAAATAATTTTTTTTTAGGTTTGGACTGGAGTGTACTTTCGGGGGTTACAGCACCCTTAACGGTCAAGCCAGCCGGCCCTTTACTTATGACACAGGCGCACGCTTGGCACTACTTTGTTGATGCACGTGCGGCTACTGCGCACACAATTCACAAACAGAAAATATTTTTTTTTTGGTTTGGACTGGAGTGTACTTTCGGGGGTTACAGCACCCTTAACGGTCAAGCCAGCCGGCCCTTTACTTATGACACAGGCGCACGCTTGGCACTACTTTGTTGATGCATGTGCGGCTACTGCGCACACAATTCACAAACACAGAAAATAATTTTTTTTTTGGTTTGGACTGGAGTGTACTTTCGGGGGTTACAGCACCCTTAACGGTCAAGCCAGCCGGCCCTTTACTTATGACACAGGCGCACGCTTGGCACTACTTTGTTGATGCACGTGCGGCTACTGCGCACACAATTCACAAACACAGAAAATATTTTTTTTTTGGTTTGGACTGGAGTGTACTTTCGGGGGTTACAGCACCCTTTAACGGTCAAGCCAGCCGGCCCTTTACTTATGACACAGGCGCACGCTTGGCACTACTTTGTTGATGCACGTGCGGCTACTGCGCACACAATTCACAAACACAGAAAATATATTATTTTTTTAGCACTTGGGGGGAGCACCCCTGATGGACAGAGCACCCCCTGGACAACACTACAGCACTCCTTTAGGACTGGGACACTGCACAGGACTTTGGAGTGGACACAGCCCCTATGGAGAACTGACTGCACAACACAGTGCAGCCAGCCCCTATGGACTTTGAAGTAGTGGACACAGCCCCTATTAACAACAGCAGCACAGCACAGCACAGCCAGCCCCTATGGACTTTGAAGTAGTGGACAACAGCAGCACTACACTACACTACACTACACTACACAGCCCTAACTCCCACCCTCCCTCTTCACTGTCCACAGCCGAGTGAGAAAATGGCGCCGACGCGGGTACCTTATATAGGATCCAAAACCCGCGAGACTCGGAAGGCGGGATGATGACGTTTTGCCTCGATTTCAGATCCGAGTCAGGCGGGAAAAGTCGAGCCTGATTCGGATCGGACTCGGATCGGGGGGGCTCGGGGGGGTTCGGATTTCAGAAATCCGAACCCGCTCACCCCTACTTGATACACAAATCATACTTTGAAATTGTCCTGAAACAGAGCAGTTCACTTAGGTTACTGGTAGGTTTGGCCACAGTTCCTCTGCCAAACAAAGGATGGCGTGGGGAGGAAAGTGTCTGTATTTTTCTTACATGATCTTTACATAAATGAAGTATAAATGATAATCCATTAATTTAGCTAAGAGCAGTAATAAAAAAGCTGCATGTTTAAAAATAATTAGCACAATTTGCTGCCTGCAGATCTCGCTGTGATGGCATTAGCAATATAATCAGGAGATTGGCACAATATGGCAGCTTGTGTAAATAATCCAATAAGAATCCAATGGCAGATTATGGGACATTTGGAAAAGTCTGTCATAAGAGGGGCATTATTGGCCTGAGTGTCTCTTATTGATGTCTGTAGTCAAACAGTCCAAGCAGCAGGACTGGACCCTGTGTGGCCAACTTTGACCTTATTATCTGCCCATATACAAGCTAAATCACTTGGCAGTAAGTGAGAAAATGCTCTGTCACAGCCTAGGAGACAACACAGGAGGGGGCCTGTGTGCAATTTCCGTGGAGTCCCTCCCCTCTGAATAATCGCAGAGGACTTTGGCACTGAGCCACAGTCTTCTGCACATGTGACATATTTCCTGTAATGGAATCGGTATGAAACGGCAGCGGCAGTCCGACACTGGAACAGATCCCGGCAGCAGCAAGCCCGACAGCGCTGGAAATCCCGATCGTTGTAAGGTAAGTATAGACTAACCTAACCTAACCCCCCTAACCCTAACCCTCTTTGGGGTGCCTAACCTTAACCTCCCCCCTAAGTGCCTAACCCTAATCCCCCTGTAAGTGCCTAACCCTAACCCCCCCCTTCCCCGCAGCCTACGTCCCCCGGGGAGGTGCCTAACCCTAATTCCCCCCCGGGGGTGCCTAACCCTCCCTCCCCCTAGCCTAACCCTAAGTCCCCCTTTGGTGCACTAAACCTAAGCCTCCCCCCTCCGTGGCTGTCCATTTGCGGCGCCCGGCATCCCTTCGATCGGGATGCCGGGCGCCGGTCTCCCGGCGTCGGTGAAATGAGCGGCATCTACATCTAGATGCCGGGCATTTCACCCTCACCGGGATAAGACAGTTGGGAAGCCGGCTGTCGGTATAATGTCAGCCGGATTCCCGATTGCACCCCCCTGTAATAGCTATTGAAATATGTCCTGAGAGTTCTTTAGAAATATGGTACCCGTGTGCACCCAGGGGCATTGAGAGGGGGATAGAGGTGCTCTTTATCCAGTCCCAGGCTGGGCCCAGGTCAGTTGGGGGACACTGTACCCTTTTGCAGCATTTATGCGATGGCTGTATGACTTCAGTGCACCTGTGATCTGCAGCCCAATGGCCCTGACAGGTGGTTTAGTCATTGTTCAATTCAAGCATGGGGGCCAGAGCAGCTGCTGAGTGTTTTCCTGACTGCTGAGCCCCGAGTCAGAGCAGAGCAGCAGAATGAGCTGGGGCTGTGTCTGGGGAACGGGCGCTCTAAACCAAGACTGGAGCTGGGATTAGGGGAGCCCATAAGGTCAGTACTGTTCCGGGTTAGTTGCTGAGAGGAACAGTGACCCCCTATGCAGCACTGCGCATAACATTTGTTTTCTATATTTTGGGGAGGAGAAAACATGGCCACGCCTTCTGGATATGGCTACGCCCCCAGTATCCGGCAGCCTTATGTGCACCCATTATAGAAATACCACTGGATATCAGAGCAGTACATACTTTAATAGGCAAATGGAAAAAAAAATCACATTCCTGCTTAGTAATAAGAACTTACTTAAACAATGTTCAAATGCATGTTTCCTGAAATAAAGAACATTTGTTTTCACTGTTTGGTTTGGTAAAGACTCTAATGAAGGAATGTATTTTCCTTTTATACTATGAGCATTGGTATATAAAAAAAACAGTTTACCATTCGTGGTTTTAGTAATGATTTCTCTGGTTGGTACAATTTACTCAGAATGTTCTTGAAGTGACAATATAAACAGAACGGATGCTTGTTATTCTTTCTCAGTCCGTGGGCATTTCTTACAGATTGATTATGCTTTGTGAGGCTAGATAATTATTGCTAGTGATGGAACACAAAAAGGCATACTTGCCGGCTGTCTATGAATGTCAGGGAGATTCTCTGAAATAGTGGTGATCTCCCAATATGTTGGGCATGAGAAAATTACTCTATAGTCATGGAACTATATACCATGGGCAACTGGCAAAATATTTACAGTATTCAGGGGTCTATTTACTAAGCAGTGTTAGGAGACAGAGTGAAAAGTGATAATGTGCCAGCCAATCAGCTCCCAACTGTCATTTTTCAAACACAGCCTGTGAGATGGCAGTTGGGTGCTGATTGGCTGGCACCTAATCACTTTTCACTCTGTCTCCTAACACTGCTTAGTAAATAGACCCCTAAGGGGGTCATTCAGACCCGCTCGCGAGCAGCAGTACGCTCGCAAGTGGGTCGATGTTCCCCACTGCGCATGTGCACGACGGAGGGAGCTCCGTCGTGCGCATGCGCGAGACCCAGGGAGCGACGGGCTTTCCATCGCTCCGGGTCTCGCACCAAAGGGGGCGTGCTGTCGATGTTGATTGACAGCATGCCCCCTTTGGTGGGCGTGCCTGCCAGACGGAGGCGTTCCCATGGGAACGCCTACTGTCTGAAGCCGGCCCCACTGACATCTGATAGAGCCAAAATCACTCCAGGGCTTGTGGCAGGGAGACCCTACCGCAGGGTCTCCGTCGCAAGTCCGATGGTCGCGATGGTCAAGACCATCGCGACCATCTTTTTGGCCGCTCGCATATGCTGTGGGTGGTCACCCACAGCTATACGAGCGGCCAGGAGGCCGCTCCATTTTCATGGAGGAGGGCCCTGATTCAGAGCGAGCGCTCTGGTCAGAGCGTTCAGCTTTGAATCAGGCCCTAAGTCTTTTCTCATACCCTGTTTTCTAATTATTTACTTTTTTGATGCACTGGGTATGTATAGTGCATAGCACTATCAGCCCTATTTATCATTCTTTTTGTTTCTAAATAAAATGTGGAAATGGTGTTTTCACACCCCTTTCACATTATTTTAATTACTACTCCAAGTCCTTCAATTCACTTACATTTAGTAAGAAAATCGCATTTCCCATACTTTTAATGGGAAATGTGATCTGCTCAGATTTACTAAAAATGAATTGTAAATAAATACCAGGTATAGCCCTGTGATAATAACGGCATGTCCAGATGGTGTTATGCGGGCTTTCCCCTGTTTCCCCACTCCTGCTCTGCTCTAACAGGCAGAGCAGAGCCAGGAGCAGGCCCCTGTGATCAGCTTTGTGTGTCTAAATAGACCACAAGCTGATCACTCTAAAAAAAGAAAGAGTTAAAAAAGCAACACTTACCTGCATCCAGGGACCGGTGATCAGTGCTCCAGTGAGATCCTCTGGGACACCGGTCAGCTAGTCTCTGAGCGTTTGGATCATAGGTGAAGGGGGTGGCCAGCGGTTCATGCACAGTCACACTGTTAGGGTATTTTTTTGCGAAAACCCTGAAAAGTGTGCAGAGAAAATTTGCAGGGACAGAGCTCTCTCGCAAGCTCTGTCCCAGTATGCGATATTTGATGTAGATTGTGATTGTGATATAAAACATAAGTGTAACTTTTTCACTATGTCACATATCATTTAGTAAGTATTCACTATTTACAGCGCTACATATAAATATATATTTGCAACATACTGTAAACCATAGTCCACCAGTAACCAGCAAATTGTCATCGGCTGGTGTGGGTGCACATCTGTCTAGACATGAACCACAAGCGACCGGCAAGTGACAAGTGACAGTTGGCATTGTCAGAAGCTCAACGGCTTGCAGATGCCGGCATGTAAGGTCTTGCGCACACACAAACGGTATGACCTAATTTTTATCAGCAGTCAGTTTTATTATATAGATTAAAGAAAAAAAGTGAATTAATACAGAATATACCTTTCTTTATTCCATGCTAAAATTGAAATAACTGGTGATTCTAAATTGTTCACTACTGTAGAAGATATCTATAGGTATCGTTCAAATTAACTAAATGCAAACATTGCAGTTATAACATTTGTGGCATCTTTTTTTATTAGAAAAAAAACCATGTTCTTAGGGTGCATACACACCAGGACGATATCGGCACGATTAAGGTAATTGGAACGATGAATCGTGTAAATCACATAGTGTGTACGCACAATTGCGCTCTCCCGCTGGTCGTATGCGACGTCTTATGATTGTCTGTGCAGCACGATCAGCCCACTGTACACTGTACAGCGCATTCGATTTGACGATTCAACAAATCATCAAATCTTATGCGAAATTGGACAGTGTGTACGCTCAATTTAGGAAGTTCTGCCTTCAAGGGAAATTGGATAGGAAATCAGAACGATTACAAATCGTTCAGGTGTGTACCCTGCCTTACATGAGTGAAAGGTACCTGCATCGTGCAAGATCACCACACTAATCTCATGAAACATTCTGTGCTGCTGTGAGTAGTCTGATGATCTGATTAGTTACAGTTTGTTCTATTTCCAGCCACTTGAACATTTGAACAAACGCACAGGAGAAGGATATTAATAATAAAAGTCAAAGGCAAAATGAAAAAGGTAAATACTGTACGAGAAACGAGAGTACTGTAAAGCAACCTTGCCAATCTTGCCTCATTTTTTCAATCCAGGGATTCCAGGGATACCCGGCACTGAGTTGATCAATGAAAATAGGCCCCCAAGAAAAACATAAATGGTAGGAAACGATTGTAGAAGGAAGGTGAACAGATGGGATAATAGGACAAAGAGGGATAATTAAAGTGACAGGCAGAGGCACTTACAGGTGTGTTCACATTAGAGATGAGCGGTTCGGATTCTGTGGAATCCGAACCGCTCCGAACATTGGGGATCCGAGTCCACCCGAACCCTGTTCGGGTGTTCACCGCCTGGCGGCCGCCTGATGTCGGATTCTCACTAGAGAATCCGACATCAGGGCTCCTATTGTGTAGGGCAGAGCGCTGTGATAACGCTCTGCCCTACACAGACACAAACACACCGCTGTGTGTTTGTTACAGCAGCCAATGAGAGTCACACAGACTCTCATTGGCTGCTGCACGGAGGGAGCCGGCTGGAGCTCACACATGAGCTCCGTCTTCCGGCTCCCTCCTCAGCGTGTGACAGCAGAGCGGACGGCGCGGGAGCGGGGATACAGGTAAGTTTTTATTTTTGTATTTTTTATTTGTACAAGGGCCGGGGGCACTACTGGGGGGGTCTGCTACTGGGGGGGTCTGCTACTGGGGGTGCGGGGGGGCCATACTACCGGGGGGGTCTGCACTACTGGGGGGGTCTGCTACTGGGGGGGCTATACTACTGGGGGGGCCATACTACTGAGGGGCCTGCTACTGGGAGGGGGCTATACTACTGGGGGGGCCATACTACTGAGGGACCTGCTACTGGGGGTTCTATACTACTGGGGGGGTCTGCTACTGGGGGGGCCATACTACTGGGGGGCCTGCTACTGGGGGGACCATACTACTGGGTGGCCATACTACAGGGGGGGCCCATACTACAGGGGGGGCTACTACTGGGGCAGCCTACTACTGGGGGGGCCTGCTACTGGGGCAGCCTACTCCTGGGGGGGCCATACTACTGGGGGGGCATACTAGTGGGTGGCATGCTAATGGGGGGCATACTACTGGGGGGCCTGCTAATGGGGGGCATACTACTGGGTGGCATGCTAATGGGGGGCATACTACTGGGGGGGCCTGCTAATGGGGGGCATACTACTGGGGGGCATTCTACTGGGGGCACTGCATAGTGGACCCTACTACTAAGGGGACTGCATAGGGGGCACCACTGCTGGGGGTATTGTGTAAGGGACACCACTACTGTGGGCATTGTGTAAAAGGGGCACTACTGTGGGCATTGTGTAAAAGGGGTACTACTGTGTGTCGTAACATAAATAAGAGACACTACTTTATGGTGTAATGTGAATCAGGCCCTATGTGCGGTTTAATGTGAATACGATTGTGCACTGTGACTCCTTGGGCCGTAGCCCACTATCTAAACAAGTACTGTGATTCTGCTGGCCGTACCCCACTGGGTGGGTGCACTACTTTTCATTTCTGCCACTGCTGTGTGGCAATGTGTCATAGATGTGCTTTATACTGTGGTGTCTGTGTCGTTGTGCCGCTGCTTTGTCGCTTAGTAATAGTAACCAGTCAGCTCACTGCAACCTTTGGCCAATAATGTTGAAAACAATATTATAAGCTGTGATATGGTCTAAATTGACTGGAAATTAATGTTATTGAGATTAATAATACTCTAGGAAGAAAAAAAAGACCAATTTATGTGATTTTAGCTTTTTTTGTCAATTTTTGTAAAAAAATCCAAATCCAAATGCAAATCCAAATCCAAAGCCAGTCACCGCAGTTTGGCAAATCCAAATCCAAAGCCGGACGACGAATTAGAACCAAATCCAAATCCGGCAAAAATGGTCCGGCGCACATCCCTAGTTCACATACATCTGTCCTCCGTGTGCTACAAGTTGCGTTACACACAACGCGGAAGCTCCATGTGACTCAGTAGCGCAGAGCATCTTTTCATGCGACTTTTTACCTTCAAATGTGTCTTATTCACACAAGCAGCTTCTGCTGATTAAAATTATATGCAGCATGCCCATGTTCTGTGAGCGACTGCGGATGTAGCGTTTCGCATGAAGATACACCCGCTATCACAAAGAGAACGTAGGCATGCTGCATATCATTTTAATCAGCAGAAGCTGCTTGTGCAATCTATTCGCATCGATGTGCTAATAAGACGCATTTGAAAATAAAAAGATGCATGAAAAGAGGCTCGGCACTACCGAGTCAGGCCACGGCATGGCACAACTAGAAGGGCTGTTTAGCGTGCAAGGAGGCTAGATGTATGAGGACACATCTGTATGGAGAGCAGGGTAGGAATGAGCACACATGGGGGAGCAGATGCATACATGGGTGGATCAGAGGCACACACTTACAAAAACTAGAAAGACAGATTAGGAGACAGAGGGTGGGGCTGAGGGGCATGAACAAAGGCAGTGAGTAGACAGAGGAGTTTCTTTTATTATGTACTTACTACTTACATGGCCACACTAAGCATTAAGCAGAGCTAGTGGTGGAGGGGGCATAGTCTATGAACAGAGGCACATAGGGCATACTTGCCTACCCTCCCAACTCGGCCAGGAGCCTCCCGAAAATCGGGTGCCTCTCCCGGCCACCCCGGACAGGTAGGCAAGCCTGCCGGCGGCCGCCGACCCCTCTGACTCCCCCCCTCCGCGTTAACAAGAGAAACCCCTGCATCAAGGGGGGGCGGTGACACGATTCATGCTGAATCCTGTCATTTTGGCCCCGCCCTCTGCTACTCAATGCCAGGAATCTCGGCATTGTGTCGCGGGGACGGGGCAAAAAATTACGCAATCGCGTAGCCATGCCCCTGCTCCGCCCACAAATACAGGTAATCTTTCTGCCCCCCCTTGTGCTGGCCACGCCCCCCTGCTATGCCTGAAGTGGCAGCCAGAATATCGGCAACCCTGACATACGGCAGGATGGAATGCTCTCCGCTGTCTGGGCCCAGTGTGTGTAGCTGATTTGGCGGCCCCCCTCGCCCATACCCTCCCTGATGGTGACCCTGCCAACCATCCGCCCACACAACAGTCTACAGTGCAGGCGGACGGGCGCGGCTGAAGGGGCGGACTGGCGTGGGGCTGTGTAGCATGATCTCTGACATCATGCTGCACACAGCCGCACAGCCTGGCAGCGTCTGAGTGGATGCTGCAGATGCTAAGTGCTGCTCGATATTAATAAAAATAAAATAAAGATAAACTAAATTGCGCAGAGTGCCAGGCGCATATGCTCACTAATCCCAGGATTGGAAACTCCAATCCCGGGATTCAAATCCCACCAATTTTAGTTTAAAATCCCAGGATCCCACCAGGCCTCCCTACTTGCAAAGAGAAAATAGGCAAAATAGTTAATATTCTTTTAAACTACGGAATATTTACAGTAAGAAATTCAGCAGTATTCTAAAATATTTTAATAAACTATTTGATTATCAGCACTTAAGTAAATAATATCAGTGCTAGAGACAGTAATATTTTACAATATTGTGGCATAAGAAAGTTTAATTTCAACCTCTGTGATCCATCCAAGTCAATTAAAATCTGGTCTGTATGATGTATACTTTGGATCTAGCGCTGGACCGGTCCTTTCATAATTTAACAGCTGGTCTCCACAGAGATGAAAAATAACTGAAGAAAAATGTTTAAAGTAATGAGTGTCATGCATAACAGGCTTTTGCTAATCAATTTTAAAATACATTTCAAAAAATCTTTTGCAAATGAAATATAAATATGCAGGTTTCAACAGGGAAGGGGGGGGGGGAGTTCACCAAAATTGGGAGGGGCTTAATTAGCAGCACATCCGTAGAGCATTTGTAAATATGTAGTTATACTGTAACTTGTGACAAAAAATGGTGCTTGTCCTACGAAGTCAGTATGTTGCCATTTGGGGGAAATGTATCTGTATAGTGCGGCGTTTTTTAACCACTGTACCGTGGCACACTAGTGTGCCACGAGCGGTTGTCAAGTGTGCAGCGGCAGTCAGCTCAGCGCACTTGTACTGTAGTGTGTTTTATTCCTGAGGAGGCCAACATACTGTGTTTTATTCCTGTGGAGGTCAATGTAGTATGTTTTATTCCTGTTGAGGCCAATATGTGTCTATATGTTTATGTGGGAGCCAATGTTTATGTTTTTTCATTAGTCACGCACACTGTATAGCCAGATAGTGTGCCTTGGCAATTTTAAAATCTTGTGTAATGTGCATCGAGTTGAAAAGGTTGAACATCACTGGTATAGTGTCTGCCAGATCCATTTTTGGTCCTGTAATATTAGGTAGGCAGAGCCAAGACAAATGCAGTATCAGAAACATTTTCCCTAATCATGTAAAAGAAACAAATAAATCACTTTGTCTCTGCATACCTGTACCCAAAACTTAAGCATCCTAATGACATGCAATAAGAAGAGCATCATAGGGACTAGCATACAATATAATTTATTAAGCACCCTCATGAGTGAAATACAGCATTCCTGAGACTTATGTAAAATGAAGATAGCATCCTAGTGACATACATACAAAATAGAGCATTCTGCTAATCACCATACAATACAGAGTGCATCCAAATGACTGGTAACCACCAAAAAACAAGAAGCCTCCTAGTAACCTCCATACAATACAGACATCATGCTATTTAAAGTTTAATGAATGCAGTGTATATTAGTGGAGCAGAACAGTGAGCTTGCAGTTTTGTTAAATAAGCTGTAGTCATAATCGTCTTATATAATGCATCATGATAAGCCAGTTGTTAGTGAGTAAATCACAGTCAGAATGTGAGCTCACACTATTATATCCAGAACACAAGCATAGAAAGACTGTCATTCCTCAATGTAAGTTCAGTATGTACTACCTCCACTTGTGCTGAAAAAGATCAACAGTAATCAGTTCACCTAAAAGCATCCCTAAACAATCATTTTCCTCTGTAATTTGTGGAAGTCAGTGCTGATGCCAGTACACAATCATGCAGGCAAACAATCAACCATGTGTACCGCTAGTACACAGTGAATGACATGTAATACAGAAAGCATCCATATACTACAAAAAGCATCCTATGTACTGTAAGGTGGTCATTCTTGCGACAGCCATACAATATAGAGGATGTCTTACTGACCATCATAGGATATTGAGCGCCTCCTAATGTAAAATACAGGCTGTATCCTATTGACAACCATATAACACATAACGCATTCTAGTACACACTGCATTCTAGACACAATCATACAATACAAAAAAGAGCATCACAATAACTGATATTCAATACATAGAACATCTTAGTGTAAAATACATACTTTATAATCATACAATACAGAAGGCATCCTAGTAATACAACAGGACGCGCAGTAGTGACGGTCATTCATTGCAGAAAGCATCTAATTGACATACATTCAATACAGTATGCACGCTAATGGAAAATATTATATACTGAGATAATACAATACAAAGAGCATCCTAGTGATTACCATACAATACAGATAGCATCCCAGTGACCGCCAAAAATTAAAAGAACTTTTTACTGACTGCCATAAATACAAAAAACATCTTAGTTGTAGATTTATCAAACTTTTTAAATAGGACAAGTGGAGCTGTCACAAAATCAGATTTGAGCTATCATTTATGTAGTACATTCTATAAAATGATTGCTTGGATCTGACTGGCTGCTATTGGCAATACCTCCATCTGCTTTCTTTAGAAGATTTGATAAATACCCCCCCCCCACCGTTAGTGACTGTCACAGAGTAAAGAGAACATTCTAGAGATAGCCATACTATAGATAGAACATATCAGTGACAATATAGAGACCATCTCAGTGACCACCATATTATATACCAAGCACCCTAATGACCACCATACAATATAGGGAGCATCCTAGTAAAGGACACACAATATAGAAAGCATCCTAGTTATATATCTACACAAATATATACTTGGCTGAGATCTGAATCAAGACACTGTTTCACATTTCATTGCCTCCATTTTATCTGCACTACATTGGAATAGTCAGCATGCTACATTGTCTGTCCCATGTCTACATTGTCTGACCCATGGATGGAGCTCACAGAGGCCCAATAATACAATAGGAAACAAGAGCAGGGATATGTCATTACCCTCTGAATTGTCCTTCTCATGGTTCTTTATCCTCTTTCTTCTTCTTCCTCATTCTCCTCCATTTTTCTTCCTGATATATCCTATTCACCATTCCTTGTCAAACCTTCTCCTCCTCCATCCTCAACAGTCCACTTCCTCTTTCATCCATCATTAAGACTAACTCATTTTTCCAGTCTAATCATCAGAGGAGCGTGTAATGAGCATGCTTGAGCATGCTGAGGAGATCAGCAGTTGTAGTTACTGTGGTGGTGGGCTGCTGCAATGTATGTACTGCTTCAGCTGCACTAGGGCTATCCCTGACAATGTGCAGTGTACACACCGCTGATGGCAGGCAGCAGGGGGGTGGATCAAACCAAGGCTGATTCACAGAATATATGCAAAGATTGCTGGTACCTGGGGAAAACAAGGTAGGTCTGGCCACTAAATGTACAAGCTGTAAGCAGCACCCCATTCCAAACCCCAACTCAAATAAGAAAAAAATGAGGCAGCCCCTTGGGGCCACTGGACTACCGGGAAATGTGAGGCTGAGGTATATGGTCAATCCATCCATGGTGCTTAGCAGTTCTTATTTCGACCAGTATTTCTATCCACACATGCAAATATTTGTTACTTTACATAGTTCTCACCTTAAGAACAGACTAAAAGCTTCTGATATTTCCTCAAGTCCCATACTTGAAGTGTCTACAGGAAAAATAACCCTTTAAAGATTCCATTGAGAGATATTAAACTGAAAGCAAAGTCTTCAAACTTCATGATTTGATCTTATTTTTCTAAATGTATTTTGCAGCTGCTCGTATTAGTGCGTATTTATATATAATTGTGGACTAAATCATAACTTATCTATAGTCCCCTATAAAGTGTGGTAGGCTACATGTTCTATGGGGAAAAAAAACATAGAAAGTAAGCAAAGCAATTACATTGTATTTGGCATCCGCTAAAAGTATAATAATTAATCTATAAAATATTTCACAAATTTAAATAGAAAACAAAGAATCCTGTATGGGGCTATATAGCTGAGGAATGTCACTATAAAGCTAAGCCAATATATATAGACCTCTCCTGAAAGTTATAGAAACTGTAGAATTATAGAGGCATAACCTCACTGTAAATTTAACTGGTTTTTGGGAGATTGTGTGAAATATTTTGATTTTACATAACATATGTTAGTTACAAAAAATTGTTATTACATTAAATAATTACACCTGTGTGTGTTATATAACAGTGGTTTTTTAAAACGTCTTTGGAGATCTCTAGCCTAGCAACTCATGCTTTGTTTATAGGAATGGGTATGTAAAGCCGGCTGTCGGGATGTCTCCTGTCAGAATACCGACACCGGCATCCCGATGGTTGGTATCCTGACAGGGTCGGGTAAGTATACTTATCCTCCCACCTTTCCCCCCTAACACTCCCTTTTTGTAGCTTAACCCTCCCCACCTCGCACCCTAACCATTCCCATTAGTGACTCACCCCCGCGGCTAACACTAAGGGTGCCCCGGACTTACCTCGTTTGAGCTGGTGTCCTTTGGCGTTTCGGCGTCAGTATTTCGATGCCTATCTTAAGTTCCTTGTAGGGATTCAGCTGACGGTATTGAGACCGACGGCATCACAGCTGCCGGTCTCATAACTACATCCCGTTTATAATGAACGAATACCATTAATATGGGAGGACAAGGTGATGAAATATGGGCTGGGTCTCCAAAAAGAGTTTATTTATGCAACTTCTCAATAAACCCCCCCCTGTCCAACCAGCCGGGAAGCAGTCGGGAAGGTGGCGGACGCAATGCCGACCGCCGGCTTTCTGACTGTCTAATCCCGGCAAGTGTCAAATGACAGGTGTCGAGATCCAAACACCTGTCATTAGACCTATGCCGGGAGCCCAACACCCGGCTTACCGATTGAAGGTAAGCCGGGCGCGGACAGCCGCAGGGGGGGAGGGTTAGGTTAGTGGATCCCGGGGGGGACTTAGGGTTAGGCACCCCCCCGGGAGGTTAGGTTTTGGCTAAGGCAAGGGTGGGTTAGGGTTAGGCACCCCCGGGGGGAGGTTAGGGTTAAGCACCCTCCCGGGAGACTTAAGGTTAGGCTGCGGGGAAGGGGTGGTTAGGTTTAGGCACTTAGTGGGGGGTTAGGGATAGGCACTTGGGGGGGAGGTTAGTGTTAGGCAGGGAGGGTTAGGGGGTAGAATTAGGTTAGTTGTACTTACCTTAGGGACGATCGTGATTTCCTTCTCTGTCGGGCAGACGGGATTAGAACCACCGGCCATGCGTTGTATTCCCAACCAGCCTGTTATTGCACATTGCTTAGTGGTAATAGCCCTGAAAATGGTCTATTATCAGCAAACTTAAGGGCCGATTCAATTGCCAGTGGGGTCCTCTAGTAGTGTAATACAATGAGTTTCTGCACAAAAAAGCGGCAAATATGATAATGAAAACTGCAAATATTAAGGATCCTCAGCATTTAAAATGTTGGGACCGCAGCAGATATCTTCTATATCTGCCACGTCGCTCCATTTACAACCACAAAGCAGCCCAAACAGGATGCTAACGCTGTCTGAAGCAGGCATTCGCTTATAGAAGCCTATGGGCTCTGTATCAGTAATTCAGCCGATTGTTACGTACTGCGCATGCGTTTGCATTGCAGTGTGTGAACCGGCCACTGTGATCGGGACTGCAGTGACCACGCAGACCCATCACAGAGTGATTGACAGGACGTGCTGCTTGTGGGTGGTGGTCAGCTGAACGCAGGCGTGCCAGTGCATTTCAACGCCGTTGCATAGGCGTACATAAATTAGCCACTGCGATGCTGTACGTAGCCTGGGGCCTCATAACGTGCGCTGAAGTAAGCAATTCTTGAGTAAAGTCTGACCTGCCTTAACTGTGCGCATGATTCCGATGTTACTCGATTGTACCGATGTTTTTGCAGTCTTGCTAGCCATTACAGATGTGCGTGTATGGTAAATTGGGCGTCCTTATGTAGTGTTGCGGCGGCATTGTGATCGCTATGGATTAGCATACTATCGCACTGAACTGCGTGAGTACGCTATATTACGATCTGTAGTGAATCAGGCCCAATACCAGCACCGAACACCACAGCAAGAATACAGCTCTTGGCTTCAGATAACAGTGCGTTCAAATGGGGAAACATGCAATACTATAATGTAATATTTGGATGGGATTATCTGTTTTTCTTTTTTTTTTGAAGGGATTGTCCACAATTAAATAATTAAAAATATGGATAACACTGAACTAACAGAGTTAAATGGTAATGGTAGTAAAATGGTGATGTATCAGTGAAAGCTAATGTAATTCCAAACGCCTCATTGGCATTTTATAAATGAATACCCTATACTTTAGCTGATTTCACATCTTGCACCAGCAGAGCCCCAATATTGATGTGTTATAAATTCACATACTTAAAGCATACTTGCCGACTTCTTAAATGTACACTCTGGGTGTGGGTGATGTGCTGCTATGAAAGTATGATCATGGCAAAGCACCCGCTATACAATGACGCAATTTAGCATTTGAAATGCTACTGTTTGTCACAGATTAGGCTGTGGATCTATACTAGGGGTGTGCACCGGCCACTTTTCGTGTTTTGTGTTTTGGTTTTGGATCTGGATCTTTCTTCGTGTTTTGGATCTGGATTGGTTTTGCCAAAACCACCCTTCCGTGTTTTGGGTTCTGGGTTTTGTGTTTTGGATCTGTATTTTTTTTTTAAAAAGCATAAAAACAGCTAAAATCACAGAATTTGTTGGTTTCTCTGCTCCTATGCTATTATTAACCTCAATAACCTTAATTTCCACTCATTTCCAGTCTATTCTGAACACCTCACACCTCACAATAGTGTTTTCATGTCCAAAAGGTTGCACCGAGGTAGCTGGATGACTATGCTAAGCGACACGAGTGGGCGGCACAAACACGTGACCCATCTAGGAGTGACACTGCAGTGGCAGACAGGATGGCAGTTAGAAAAACTAGGCCCCAAACTGTACATAATGCAAAGAAAAAAAAGAAGTGCAAGATGGAATTGTCCTTGGGCCCTCCCACCCACCCTTATGTTGTATAAACAGGACATGCACACTTTAACAAATCAATCATTTCAGCGCCAGGGTCTGCCACACAACTGTGGCTGAAATTATTGGTTCGTTTGGGCCCCCACAAAACAAGCTGGCAATTAATGTGTCCCTGCACAAACTGGCTCTACGGAGGCAAGATGTCATCCTCATCCTCCTCATCCACCGATTCCTCACCCTCTTCAGTGTGTACATCCTCATCCTCACAAAGTATTAACTCGTCCCCACTTGAATCCACCACCACAGGTCCCTCTGTACCTTCTGGAGGCTGGTCTCCCTGGAAGAGCTGATAATTCATTTTGATGAACATCATCTTCTCCACATTCTGTGGAAGCAACCTCCTACGCCTTTCGCTGACAAGGTTCCCGGCTGCACTAAACACTCTTTCGGAGTACACACTGGAGGGGGGGCAACTCAGGTAAAATAGAGCCAGCTTGTACAGGGGCCTCCAAATTGCCTCTTTTTCCTGCCAGTACAGGTATGGACTGTCTGACATGCCTACTTGGATGCTGTCACCGATGTAATCCTCCACCATTCTGTCAATGGTGACAGTATCATATGCAGTGACAGTAGACATGTCAGAAATTGTTGCCAGGTCCTTCAGTCCGGACCAGATGTCCAAACTTGGTCCTGCCTGCCCTGCATCACCGCCAGCGGGTTGCTTAGGATACCTAAGTTTTTTCCTGGCAGCCCCAGTTGCGGGAGAAAATGAAGAAGGAGCCGTTGACGTGTCACGTTCCGCTTCAGCTGACAGTGTGTTCACCAGCAGGTCTTTGCACCTCTGCAGGCTTGTGTCGGCCGGAAAGAGAGACACCACATAGGCTTTAAACCTAGGATCAAGCACGGTGGCCAAAATGTAGTGGTCTGATTTCAACAGATTGACCACCCTGGAATCCTGGCAAAGCGAATGAAGGGCTTCATCCACAAGTCCCACATGCCGAGCGGAATCGCTCCGTCTTAGCTCCTCCTTCACTTTCTCCAGCTGCTTCTGCAAAAGCCTGATGAGGGGAATGACCTGACTCAAGCTGGCTGTGTCTGAACTGACTTCACGTGTGGCAAGTTCGAAGGGCTGGAGAACCTTGCACAACACGGAAATCATTCTCCACTGCGCTTGAGTCAGGTGCATACCCCCTCCTTTGCCTATGTCATAGGTGGATGTATAGGCTTGTATGGCCTTTTGCTGCTCCTCCATCCTCTGAAGCATATAGAGGGTTGAGTTCCACCGCGTCACAACCTCTTGCTTCAGGTGATGGCGGGGCAGGTTCAAGAGTGTTTGCTGGCGCTCCAGTCTTCGGCACGCAGTCGCTGAATGGCGAAAGTGGCCAGAAATTTTTCGGGCCACCCAAAGCATCTCCTGCACGCCCCTGTCACTTTTCAGAAAATTCTGCACCACCAAGTTTATTGTGTGAGCAAAACATGGGACGTGCTGGAATTTGCCCAGATGTAATGCCCGCACAATATTGGTGGCGTTGTCAGATATCACAAATCCCCAGGAGAGTCTAAGTGGGGTAAGCCACTGGGCGATGATTTCCCTCAGTTTCTCTAAGAGGTTGTCGGCGGTGTGCCTCTTACTGAAACCGGTGATACACAGCGTAGCCTGCCTTGTAACGAGCTGGCGTTTCTGAGATGCTGCTACTGGTGACGCTGCTGCTGTTGCTGCGTAAGGTGATACATCTACCCAGTGGGCTGTCACAGTCATATAGTCCTTAGTCTGCCCTGTTCCACTTGTCCACATGTCCGTGGTTAAGTGGACATTGTGTACAACGGCATTTTTCAGGACACTGAGGACACTTTTTCTGACGTTTCTGTACAGTCTTGGTATCGCCTGCCTAGTGAAGTGGAATCTAGACGGGATTTGGAACCGGGGACACACTACCTCCATCAATTGTCTAAATCCCACTGCACTAATGGCGGATACCGGACGCACGTCTAACACCAACATAGCAGTCAAGGCCTCAGTTATACGTTTTGCTTCAGGATGACTGCTGTCGTACTTCATCCTCCTCGCTAAGGACTGTTGGAGGGTCAATTGTTTAGTAAAAGTAGTGGTGTTCCTACTTCCTCTCTGGGATGATGAACGACTCCCAGCAGCAGCAACAGCAGCAGCGGCAGCAGTAGGCGTAGCAATGCAGGATCCTCCAGAGGAATCCCGGATAGGAGAGTCAGTCATGCCAGTGACATGGCCTGCAGGACTACTTCCGATCCTGACTAAGGAGGAAATTGACGAGGAGGGAGTTGACGGTGTGGTTTGCAGGCGCTTGGATACAACAGGACAACGGGATTTAGGTGTCCCTGGACTGCTTACGGTCTTAGCCAAAGTTTCTGAACTTGACAGTAACTTTTTATGAACGCGCTGCAGGTGCCGTATAAGGGAGGATGTTCCTAGGTGGTTGACGTCCCTACCCCTACTTATTTCACCTTTACATATGGTACATATGGCAAGACAGTTGTTGTCCGGATTTGGATAGAAATATTGCCAGACCAAAGAGGTGGAATGTTTGGTCTTCTGCCCAGGCATGACCGTGATGGGCTTTTTCATCCCACGGACAACAACTGTCTCCCCCGGAGCCTGATTTAAACAAACCACATCACCATCAGAATCCTCCTCGCCAACTTCCTCCTCAGCGCCAGCTACACCAGTATCCTCATCCTGTTGTACTTCAACAGTGACATCTTCAATTTGCATATCAGCAAGTGGACTGTGGGTGCTCCTTTCAGCACTTGCAGGGGGCGTGCAAATGGTGGAAAGAGCCACCTCTTCCCGTCCAGTGCTGGGAAGGTCAGGCATCGCAACCACCACCACACTTGGACTCTCCTTGGGGATTTGTGATATCTTCTTAGAAAGCACAGTTCTTCGCTGTGCTTTTGCCAGCTTAACTCTTTTGATTTTTTTAGTGGGAGGAGGGCTTCCATCGTCATGTGAAGCTGAACCACTAGTCATGAACATACTAGGGATCGACCTTAGCCGTTCCTTGCCACTCAGTGTCGTAAATGGCATATTGGCAAGTTTACGTTTCTCTTCAGCTGATTTAAATGTCTTTTTCAAGGTCATTTTCCTGAACTTTGCCATTTGGGATTGTATGTGCCCTCTACTATGACATTGGGCATCGGCCTTGGCAGGCGACGTTGATGGCATGTTATCGTCTATGTCATGACTAGTGGCAGCAGCTTCAGCACTAGGAGGAAGTGGTTCTTGATCTTTCTCTATTTTATTTTTATCGGAGAAAGTTTGGTCCTCCATTTATGTTATATCGATTTGCTATATACGTGCGGCTAAACACAGAAAATAATTTTTTTTTTGGTTTGGACTGGAGTGTACTTTGGGGGTTACAGCACCCTTTAACGGTCAAGCCAGCCGGCCCTTATGACACAGGCGCACTCTTGGCACTACTTTGTTGATGCACGTGCGGCTACTGCGCACACAATTCACAAACACAGAAAATAATTTTTTTTTTGGTTTGGACTGGAGTGTACTTTCGGGGGTTACAGCACCCTTAACGGTCAAGCCAGCCGGCCCTTATGACACAGGCGCACTCTTGGCACTACTTTGTTGATGCACGTGCGGCTACTGCGCACACAATTCACAAACACAGAAAATAATTTTTTTTTTGGTTTGGACTGGAGTGTACTCTCGCGGGTTACAGCACCCTTAACGGTCAAGCCAGCCGGCCCTTTACTTATGACACAGGCGCACGCTTGGCACTACTTTGTTGATGCACGTGCGGCTACTGCGCACACAATTCACAAACACAGAAAATAATTTTTTTTTTGGTTTGGACTGGAGTGTACTTTCGGGGGTTACAGCACCCTTAATGGTCAAGCCAGCCGGCCCTTTACTTATGACACAGGTGCACGCTTGGCACTACTTTGTTGATGCACGTGCGGCTACTGCGCACACAATTCACAAACACAGAAAATAATTTTTTTTTTGGTTTGGACTGGAGTGTACTTTCGGGGGTTACAGCACCCTTAACGGTCAAGCCAGCCGGCCCTTTACTTATGACACAGGCGCATGCTTGGCACTACTTTGTTGATGCACGTGCGGCTACTGCGCACACAATTCACAAACACAGAAAATAATTTTTTTTTTGGTTTGGACTGGAGTGTACTTTCGGGGGTTACAGCACCCTTAACGGTCAAGCCAGCCGGCCCTTTACTTATGACACAGGCGCACGCTTGGCACTACTTTGTTGATGCACGTGCGGCTACTGCGCACACAATTCACAAACACAGAAAATAATTTTTTTTTTGGTTTGGACTGGAGTGTACTTTCGGGGGTTACAGCACCCTTAACGGTCAAGCCAGCCGGCCCTTTACTTATGACACAGGCGCACGCTTGGCACTACTTTGTTGATGCACGTGCGGCTACTGCGCACACAATTCACAAACACAGAAAATAATTTTTTTTTTGGTTTGGACTGGAGTGTACTCTCGGGGGTTACAGCACCCTTAACGGTCAAGCCAGCCGGCCCTTTACTTATGACACAGGCGCACGCTTGGCACTACTTTGTTGATGCACGTGCGGCTACTGCGCACACAATTCACAAACACAGAAAATAATTTTTTTTTGGTTTGGACTGGAGTGTACTTTCGGGGGTTACAGCACCCTTTAACGGTCAAGCCAGCCGGCCCTTTACTTATGACACAGGCGCACGCTTGGCACTACTTTGTTGATGCACGTGCGGCTACTGCGCACACAATTCGCAAACACAGAAAATAATTTTTTTTTTGGTTTGGACTGGAGTGTACTTTGGGGGTTACAGCACCCTTTAACGGTCAAGCCAGCCGGCCCTTTACTTATGACACAGGCGCACGCTTGGCACTACTTTGTTGATGCACGTGCGGCTACTGCGCACACAATTCACAAACACAGAGAATAATTTTTTTTTTGGTTTGGACTGGAGTGTACTCTCGCGGGTTACAGCACCCTTAACGGTCAAGCCAGCCGGCCCTTTACTTATGACACAGGCGCACGCTTGGCACTACTTTGTTGATGCACGTGCGGCTACTGCGCACACAATTCACAAACACAGAAAATAATTTTTTTTTTGGTTTGGACTGGAGTGTACTCTCGCGGGTTACAGCACCCTTAACGGTCAAGCCAGCCGGCCCTTTACTTATGACACAGGCGCACGCTTGGCACTACTTTGTTGATGCACGTGCGGCTACTGCGCACACAATTCACAAACACAGAAAATAATTTTTTTTTTGGTTTGGACTGGAGTGTACTTTCGGGGGTTACAGCACCCTTAATGGTCAAGCCAGCCGGCCCTTTACTTATGACACAGGTGCACGCTTGGCACTACTTTGTTGATGCACGTGCGGCTACTGCGCACACAATTCACAAACACAGAAAATAATTTTTTTTTTGGTTTGGACTGGAGTGTACTTTCGGGGGTTACAGCACCCTTAACGGTCAAGCCAGCCGGCCCTTTACTTATGACACAGGCGCATGCTTGGCACTACTTTGTTGATGCACGTGCGGCTACTGCGCACACAATTCACAAACACAGAAAATAATTTTTTTTTTGGTTTGGACTGGAGTGTACTTTCGGGGGTTACAGCACCCTTAACGGTCAAGCCAGCCGGCCCTTTACTTATGACACAGGCGCACGCTTGGCACTACTTTGTTGATGCACGTGCGGCTACTGCGCACACAATTCACAAACACAGAAAATAATTTTTTTTTTGGTTTGGACTGGAGTGTACTTTCGGGGGTTACAGCACCCTTAACGGTCAAGCCAGCCGGCCCTTTACTTATGACACAGGCGCACGCTTGGCACTACTTTGTTGATGCACGTGCGGCTACTGCGCACACAATTCACAAACACAGAAAATAATTTTTTTTTTGGTTTGGACTGGAGTGTACTCTCGGGGGTTACAGCACCCTTAACGGTCAAGCCAGCCGGCCCTTTACTTATGACACAGGCGCACGCTTGGCACTACTTTGTTGATGCACGTGCGGCTACTGCGCACACAATTCACAAACACAGAAAATAATTTTTTTTTGGTTTGGACTGGAGTGTACTTTCGGGGGTTACAGCACCCTTTAACGGTCAAGCCAGCCGGCCCTTTACTTATGACACAGGCGCACGCTTGGCACTACTTTGTTGATGCACGTGCGGCTACTGCGCACACAATTCGCAAACACAGAAAATAATTTTTTTTTTGGTTTGGACTGGAGTGTACTTTGGGGGTTACAGCACCCTTTAACGGTCAAGCCAGCCGGCCCTTTACTTATGACACAGGCGCACGCTTGGCACTACTTTGTTGATGCACGTGCGGCTACTGCGCACACAATTCACAAACACAGAGAATAATTTTTTTTTTGGTTTGGACTGGAGTGTACTCTTGGGGGTTACAGCACCCTTAACGGTCAAGCCAGCCGGCCCTTTACTTATGACACAGGCGCACGCTTGGCACTACTTTGTTGATGCACGTGCGGCTACTGCGCACACAATTCACAAACACAGAAAATAATTTTTTTTTGGTTTGGACTGGAGTGTACTTTCGGGGGTTACAGCACCCTTTAACGGTCAAGCCAGCCGGCCCTTTACTTATGACACAGGCGCACGCTTGGCACTACTTTGTTGATGCACGTGCGGCTACTGCGCACACAATTCACAAACACAGAAAATAATTTTTTTTTTGGTTTGGACTGGAGTGTACTTTGGGGGTTACAGCACCCTTTAACGGTCAAGCCAGCCGGCCCTTTACTTATGACACAGGCGCACGCTTGGCACTACTTTGTTGATGCACGTGCGGCTACTGCGCACACAATTCACAAACACAGAAAATAATTTTTTTTTTGGTTTGGACTGGAGTGTACTTTTGGGGGTTACAGCACCCTTAACGGTCAAGCCAGCCGGCCCTTTACTTATGACACAGGCGCACGCTTGGCACTACTTTGTTGATGCACGTGCGGCTACTGCGCACACAATTCACAAACACAGAAAATAATTTTTTTTTTGGTTTGGACTGGAGTGTACTTTCGGGGGTTACAGCACCCTTAACGGTCAAGCCAGCCGGCCCTTTACTTATGACACAGGCGCACGCTTGGCACTACTTTGTTGATGCACGTGCGGCTACTGCGCACACAATTCACAAACACAGAAAATAATTTTTTTTTGGTTTGGACTGGAGTGTACTTTCGGGGGTTACAGCACCCTTTAACGGTCAAGCCAGCCGGCCCTTTACTTATGACACAGGCGCACGCTTGGCACTACTTTGTTGATGCACGTGCGGCTACTGCGCACACAATTCACAAACACAGAAAATATATTATTTTTTTAGCACTTCGGGGGAGCACCCCTGATGGACAGAGCACCCCCTGGACAACACTACAGCACTCCTTTAGGACTGGGACACTGCACAGGACTTTGGAGTGGACACAGCCCCTATGGAGAACTGACTGCACAACACAGTCCAGCCAGCCCCTATGGACTTTGAAGTAGTGGACACAGCCCCTATTAACAACAGCAGCACAGCACAACACAGCCAGCCCCTATGGACTTTGAAGTAGTGGACAACAGCAGCACTACACTACACTACACTACACTACACTACACAGCCCTAACTCCCACCCTCCCTCTTCACTGTCCACAGCCGAGTGAGAAAATGGCGCCGACGCGGGTACCTTATATAGGATCCAAAACCCGCGAGACTCGGAAGGCGGGATGATGACGTTTTGCCTCGATTTAAGATCCGAGTCAGGCGGGAAAAGTCGAGCCTGACTCGGATCGGACTCGGATCGAGGGGGCTCGGGGGGGTTCGGATTTCAGAAATCCGAACCCGCTCACCCCTAGTATATATGCAGAGAGAGCGCCTTCTCACAGTGAGTACATGGGTATATATGCAGAGAGAGCGCCTTCTCACAGTGAGTACGTGGGTATATGCATAGAGAGTGCCTTCTCACAGTGAGTACATCGGTATATATGCAGAGAGAGTGCCTTCTCACAGTGAGTACGTGGGTATATGCAGAGAGCGTGCCTTCTCACAGTGAGTATGTGGGTATATATATGCAGAGAGAGTGCCTTCTCACAGTGAGTATGTGGGTATATATGCAGAGAGAGTGCCTTCTCACAGTGAGTATGTGGGTATATGCAGACAGAGCACCTTCTCACAGTGAGTATGTGGGTATATATGCAGAGAGAGCGCCTTCTCACAGTGAGTACATGGGTATATATGCAGAGAGAGCGCCTTCTCACAGTGAGTACGTGGGTATATGCATAGAGAGTGCCTTCTCACAGTGAGTACATCGGTATATGCAGAGAGTGCCTTCTCACAGTGAGTACGTGGGTATATGCAGAGAGCGTGCCTTCTTACAGTGAGTATGTGGGTATATATATGCAGAGAGAGTGCCGAGTGCCTTCTCACAGTGAGTACGTGGGTATATGCAGAGAGAGTGCCTTCTCACAGTGAGTATGTGGGTATATATGCAGAGAGAGTGCATTTGCACAGTGAGTAGTTGGGTATATATGCAGAGTGCCTTCTCACAGTGAGTATGTGGGTATATATGCAGAGAGAGCGCCTTCTCACAGTGAGTACGTGGGTATATGCAGAGAGAGTGCCTTCTCACAGTGAGTATGTGGGTATATATGCAGAGAGAGTGCCTTCTCACAATGAGTATGTGGGTATATATGCAGAGAGAGTGCCTTCTCACAGTGAGTATGTGGGTATATGCAGAGAGAGCACCTTCTCACAGTGAATATGTGGGTATATATGCAGAGAGAGCGCCTTCTCACAGTGAGTACATGGGTATATATGCAGAGAGAGCGCCTTCTCACAGTGAGTACGTGGGTATATGCAGAGAGAGCGCCTTCTCACAGTGAGTACGTGGGTATATGCATAGAGAGTGCCTTCTCACAGTGAGTACATCGGTATATGCAGAGAGAGTGCCTTCTCACAGTGAGTACGTGGGTATATGCAGAGAGCGTGCCTTCTCACTGTGTGTATGTGGGTATATATATGCAGAGAGAGTGCCTTGTCACAGTGAGTATGTGGGTATATGCAGAGAGAGTGTCTTCTCACAGTGAGTATGTGGGTATATATGCAGAGAGAGTGCCTTTGCACAGTGAGTACGTGGGTATATATGCAGAGTGCCTTCTCACAGTGAGTATGTGGGTATATATGCAGAGAGAGCGCCTTCTCACAGTGAGTACGTGGGTATATGCAGAGAGAGTGCCTTCTCACAGTGAGTACGTGGGTATATGCAGAGAGCATGCCTTCTCACAGTGAGTACGTGAGTATATATGCAGAGAGAGTCCCTTCTCACAATGAGTACGTGGGTATATGCAGAGAGAGTGCCTTCTCACAGTATGTGGGTATATATGCAGAGAGAGCGCCTTCTCACAGTGAGTATGTGGGTATATATGCAGAGAGTGCCTTCTCACAGTGGGTATGTGGGTAAATATATATACAGTATATTCAGAGAGAGTGCTTTCTCACAGTGGGAATGTGGGTATATATGCAGAGAGAGTGCCTTCTCACAGTGAGTATGTGGGTATATATGCAGAGAGAGAGCCTTCTCACAGTGAGTATGTGGGTATATGCAGAGAGAGCACCTTCTCACAGTGAGTATGTGGGTATATATGCAGAGAGAGCGCCTTCTCACAGAGAGTACATGGGTATATATGCAGAGAGAGCGCCTTCTCACAGTGAGTACGTGGGTATATGCATAGAGAGTGCCTTCCCACAGTGAGTTCATCGGTATATGCAGAGAGAGTGCCTTCTCACAGAGAGTATGTGGGTATATGTGCAGAGAGAGCGCCTTCTCACAGTGAGTATGTGGGTATATATGCAGAGAGAGTGCCTTCTCACAGTGAGTACGTGGGTATATGCAGAGAGAGTGCCTTCTCACAGTCAGTATGTGGGTATATATGCAGAGAGAGTGCCTTTGCACAGTGAGTACGTGGGTATATATGCAGAGAGAGTGCCTTCTCACAGTGAGAATGTGGGTATATATGCAGAGAGAGTGCCTTCTCACAGTGAGTATGTGGGTATATATGCAGAGAGAGTGCCTTCTCACAGTGAGTATGTGGGTACATATGCAGAGTGCCTTCTCACAGTGGGTATGTGGGTATATATATACAGTATATGCAGAGAGAGTGCCTTCTCACAGTGAGTATGTGGGTATATATGCAGAGAGAGCGCCTTCTCACAGTGAGAATGGGGGTATATATGCAGAGAGAGCGCCTTCTCACAGTGAGTATGTGGGTATATATGCAGAGAGAGCTCCTTCTCACAATGAGTACATGGGTATATGCAGAGAGAGTGCCTTCTCACAGTGAGTATGTGGGTATATATGCAGAGAGAGTGCCTTCTCACAGTGAGTATGTGGGTATATGCAGAGAGAGTGCCTTCTCACAGTGAGAATGTGGGTATATATGCAGAGAGAGTGCCTTCTCACAGTGAGTATGTGGGTATATATGCAGAGCGAGCGCCTTCTCTCAATGAGTACGTGGGTATATGCAGAGAGAGCGCCTTCTCACAGTGAGTATGTGGGTATATATGCAGAGAGAGTGCCTTCTCACAGTGAGTATGTGGGTATATATGCAGAGAGAGTGCCTTCTCGCAGTGAGTATGTGGGTATATATGCAGAGTGCCTTCTCACAGTGGGTATGAGGGTATATATATACAGTATATGCAGAGAGAGTGCCTACTCACAGTGAGTATGTGGGTATATATGCAGAGAGAGTGTCTTCTCACAGTGAGTATGTGGGTATATATATGCAGAGAGATTGCCTTCTCACAGTGGGTATGTGGGTATATATGCAGAGAGAGTGCCTTCTCACAGTGAGTATGTGGGTATATATACAGAGAGAGTGCTTTCTCACAGTGGGTATGTGGGTATATATATGCAGAGAGAGTGCCTTCTCACAGTGAGTATGTGGGTATATATGCAGAGAGAGCACCTTCTCACAGTGAGTATGTGGGTATATATGCAGAGAGAGCGCCTTCTCACAGTGAGTACATTGGTATATATGCAGAGAGAGCGCCTTCTCACAGTGAGTACGTGGGTATATGCATAGAGAGTGCCTTCTCACAGTGAGTACATCGGTATATGCAGAGAGAGTGCCTTCTCACAGTGAGTACGTGGGTATATGCAGAGAGCGTGCCTTCTCACTGTGTGTATGTGGGTATATATATGCAGAGAGAGTGCCTTCTCACAGTGAGTATGTGGGTATATGCAGAGAGAGTGCCTTCTCACAGTGAGTATGTGGGTATATATGCAGAGAGAGTGCCTTTGCACAGTGAGTACGTGGGTATATATGCAGAGTGCCTTCTCACAGTGAGTATGTGGGTATATATGCAGAGAGAGCGCCTTCTCACAGTGAGTACGTGGGTATATGCAGAGAGCATGACTTCTCTCAGTGAGTACGTGAGTATATATGCAGAGAGAGTGCCTTCTCACAGTGAGTACGTGGGTATATGCAGAGAAAGTGCCTTCTCACAGTATGTGGGTATATATGCAGAGAGGGCGCCTTCTCACAGTGAGTATGTGTGTATATATGCAGAGAGTGACTTCTCACAGTGGGTATGTGGGTATATATATATACAGTATATGCAGAGAGAGTGCTTTCTCACAGTTGGTATGTGGGTATATATGCAGAGAGAGTGCCTTCTCACAGTGAGTATGTGGGTATATGCAGACAGAGCACCTTCTCACAGTGAGTATGTGGGTATATATGCAGAGAGAGCACCTTCTCACAGTGAGTACATGGGTATATATGCAGAGAGAGCGCCTTCTCACAGTGAGTACGTGGGTATATGCAGAGAGAGTGCCTTCTCACAGTCAGTATGTGGGTATATATGCAGAGAGAGTGCCTTTGCACAGTGAGTACGTGGGTATATATGCAGAGAGAGTGCCTTCTCACAGTGAGAATGTGGGTATATATGCAGAGAGAGTGCCTTCTCACAGTGAGTATGTGGGTATATATGCAGAGAGAGTGCCTTCTCACAGTGAGTATGTGGGTACATATGCAGAGTGCCTTCTCACAGTGGGTATGTGGGTATATATATACAGTATATGCAGAGAGAGTGCCTTCTCACAGTGAGTATGTGGGTATATATGCAGAGAGAGCGCCTTCTCACAGTGAGAATGGGGGTATATATGCAGAGAGAGCGCCTTCTCACAGTGAGTATGTGGGTATATATGCAGAGAGAGCTCCTTCTCACAATGAGTACATGGGTATATGCAGAGAGAGTGCCTTCTCACAGTGAGTATGTGGGTATATATGCAGAGAGAGTGCCTTCTCACAGTGAGTATGTGGGTATATGCAGAGAGAGTGCCTTCTCACAGTGAGAATGTGGGTATATATGCAGAGAGAGTGCCTTCTCACAGTGAGTATGTGGGTATATATGCAGAGCGAGCGCCTTCTCTCAATGAGTACGTGGGTATATGCAGAGAGAGCGCCTTCTCACAGTGAGTATGTGGGTATATATGCAGAGAGAGTGCCTTCTCACAGTGAGTATGTGGGTATATATGCAGAGAGAGTGCCTTCTCGCAGTGAGTATGTGGGTATATATGCAGAGTGCCTTCTCACAGTGGGTATGAGGGTATATATATACAGTATATGCAGAGAGAGTGCCTACTCACAGTGAGTATGTGGGTATATATGCAGAGAGAGTGTCTTCTCACAGTGAGTATGTGGGTATATATATGCAGAGAGATTGCCTTCTCACAGTGGGTATGTGGGTATATATGCAGAGAGAGTGCCTTCTCACAGTGAGTATGTGGGTATATATACAGAGAGAGTGCTTTCTCACAGTGGGTATGTGGGTATATATATGCAGAGAGAGTGCCTTCTCACAGTGAGTATGTGGGTATATATGCAGAGAGAGCACCTTCTCACAGTGAGTATGTGGGTATATATGCAGAGAGAGCGCCTTCTCACAGTGAGTACATTGGTATATATGCAGAGAGAGCGCCTTCTCACAGTGAGTACGTGGGTATATGCATAGAGAGTGCCTTCTCACAGTGAGTACATCGGTATATGCAGAGAGAGTGCCTTCTCACAGTGAGTACGTGGGTATATGCAGAGAGCGTGCCTTCTCACTGTGTGTATGTGGGTATATATATGCAGAGAGAGTGCCTTCTCACAGTGAGTATGTGGGTATATGCAGAGAGAGTGCCTTCTCACAGTGAGTATGTGGGTATATATGCAGAGAGAGTGCCTTTGCACAGTGAGTACGTGGGTATATATGCAGAGTGCCTTCTCACAGTGAGTATGTGGGTATATATGCAGAGAGAGCGCCTTCTCACAGTGAGTACGTGGGTATATGCAGAGAGCATGACTTCTCTCAGTGAGTACGTGAGTATATATGCAGAGAGAGTGCCTTCTCACAGTGAGTACGTGGGTATATGCAGAGAAAGTGCCTTCTCACAGTATGTGGGTATATATGCAGAGAGGGCGCCTTCTCACAGTGAGTATGTGTGTATATATGCAGAGAGTGACTTCTCACAGTGGGTATGTGGGTATATATATATACAGTATATGCAGAGAGAGTGCTTTCTCACAGTTGGTATGTGGGTATATATGCAGAGAGAGTGCCTTCTCACAGTGAGTATGTGGGTATATGCAGACAGAGCACCTTCTCACAGTGAGTATGTGGGTATATATGCAGAGAGAGCACCTTCTCACAGTGAGTACATGGGTATATATGCAGAGAGAGCGCCTTCTCACAGTGAGTACGTGGGTATATGCATAGAGAGTGCCTTCTCACAGTGAGTACATCGGTATATGCAGAGAGTGCCTTCTCACAGTGAGTACGTGGGTATATGCAGAGAGCGTGCCTTCTTACAGTGAGTATGTGGGTATATATATGCAGAGAGAGTGCCGAGTGCCTTCTCACAGTGAGTACGTGGGTATATGCAGAGAGAGTGCCTTCTCACAGTGAGTATGTGGGTATATATGCAGAGAGAGTGCATTTGCACAGTGAGTAGGTGGGTATATATGCAGAGTGCCTTCTCACAGTGAGTATGTGGGTATATATGCAGAGAGAGCGCCTTCTCACAGTGAGTACGTGGGTATATGCAGAGAGAGTGCCTTCTCACAGTGAGTATGTGGGTATATATGCAGAGAGAGTGCCTTCTCACAATGAGTATGTGGGTATATATGCAGAGAGAGTGCCTTCTCACAGTGAGTATGTGGGTATATGCAGAGAGAGCACCTTCTCACAGTGAATATGTGGGTATATATGCAGAGAGAGCGCCTTCTCACAGTGAGTACATGGGTATATATGCAGAGAGAGCGCCTTCTCACAGTGAGTACGTGGGTATATGCAGAGAGAGCGCCTTCTCACAGTGAGTACGTGGGTATATGCATAGAGAGTGCCTTCTCACAGTGAGTACATCGGTATATGCAGAGAGAGTGCCTTCTCACAGTGAGTACGTGGGTATATGCAGAGAGCGTGCCTTCTCACTGTGTGTATGTGGGTATATATATGCAGAGAGAGTGCCTTGTCACAGTGAGTATGTGGGTATATGCAGAGAGAGTGTCTTCTCACAGTGAGTATGTGGGTATATATGCAGAGAGAGTGCCTTTGCACAGTGAGTACGTGGGTATATATGCAGAGTGCCTTCTCACAGTGAGTATGTGGGTATATATGCAGAGAGAGCGCCTTCTCACAGTGAGTACGTGGGTATATGCAGAGAGAGTGCCTTCTCACAGTGAGTACGTGGGTATATGCAGAGAGCATGCCTTCTCACAGTGAGTACGTGAGTATATATGCAGAGAGAGTCCCTTCTCACAATGAGTACGTGGGTATATGCAGAGAGAGTGCCTTCTCACAGTATGTGGGTATATATGCAGAGAGAGCGCCTTCTCACAGTGAGTATGTGGGTATATATGCAGAGAGTGCCTTCTCACAGTGGGTATGTGGGTAAATATATATACAGTATATTCAGAGAGAGTGCTTTCTCACAGTGGGAATGTGGGTATATATTAGGGGTGTGCACCGGCCACTTTTCGTGTTTTGTGTTTTGGTTTTGGATCTGGATCTTTCTTCGTGTTTTGGATCTGGATTGGTTTTGCCAAAACCACCCTTCCGTGTTTTGGGTTCTGGGTTTTGTGTTTTGGATCTGTATTTTTTTGAAAAAAAGCATAAAAACAGCTAAAATCACAGAATTTGTAGGTTTTTCTGCTCCTATGCTATTATTAACTTCAATAACCTTAATTTCCACTCATTTCCAGTCTATTCTGAACACCTCACACCTCACAATAGTGTTTTTATGTCCAAAAGGTTGCACCGAGGTAGCTGGATGACTATGCTAAGCGACACGAGTGGGCGGCACAAACACGTGACCCATCTAGGAGTGACACTGCAGTGGCAGACAGGATGGCAGTTAGAAAAACTAGGCCCCAAACTGTACATAATGCAAAGAAAAAAAGAGGTGCAAGATGGAATTGTCCTTGGGCCCTCCCACCCACCCTTATGTTGTATAAACAGGACATGCACACTTTAACAAATCAATCATTTCAGCGCCAGGGTCTGCCACACAACTGTGGCTGAAATGATTGGTTCGTTTGGGTCCCCACAAAACAAGCTGGCAATTAATGTGTCCCTGCACAAACTGGCTCTACGGAGGCAAGATGTCATCCTCATCCTCCTCATCCACTGATTCCTCACCCTCTTCAGTGTGTACATCCTCATCCTCACAAAGTATTAACTCGTCCCCACTTGAATCCACCACCACAGGTCCCTCTGTACGTTCTGGAGGCTGGTCTCCCTGGAAGAGCTGATAATTCATTTTGATGAACATCATCTTCTCCACATTCTGTGGAAGCAACCTCCTACGCCTTTTGCTGACAAGGTTCCCGGCTGCACTAAACACTCTTTCGGAGTACACACTGGAGGGGGGGCAACTCAGGTAAAATAGAGCCAGTTTGTACAGGGGCCTCCAAATTGCCTCTTTTTCCTGCCAGTACAGGTATGGACTGTCTGACATGCCTACTTGGATGCTGTCACCGATGTAATCCTCCACCATTCTGTCAATGGTGACAGTATCATATGCAGTGACAGTAGACATGTCAGAAATTGTTGCCAGGTCCTTCAGTCCGGACCAGATGTCCAAACTTGGTCCTGCCTGCCCTGCATCACCGCCAGCGGGTTGCTTAGGATACCTAAGTTTTTTCCTGGCAGCCCCAGTTGCGGGAGAAAATGAAGAAGGAGCCGTTGACGTGTCACGTTCCGCTTCAGCTGACAGTGTGTTCACCAGCAGGTCTTTGCACCTCTGCAGGCTTGTGTCGGACGGAAAGAGAGACACCACATAGGCTTTAAACCTAGGATCGAGCACGGTGGCCAAAATGTAGTGGTCTGATTTCAACAGATTGACCACCCTGGAATCCTGGCAAAGCGAATGAAGGGCTTCATCCACAAGTCCCACATGCCGAGCGGAATCGCTCCGTCTTAGCTCCTCCTTCACTTTCTCCAGCTGCTTCTGCAAAAGCCTGATGAGGGGAATGACCTGACTCAAGCTGGCAGTGTCTGAACGGACTTCACGTGTGGCAAGTTCGAAGGGCTGAAGAACCTTGCACAACACGGAAATCATTCTCCACTGCGCTTGAGTCAGGTGCATACCCCCTCATTTGCCTATGTCATAGGTGGATGTATAGGCTTGTATGGCCTTTTGCTGCTCCTCCATCCTCTGAAGCATATAGAGGGTTGAGTTCCACCGCGTCACAACCTCTTGCTTCAGGTGATGGCGGGGCAGGTTCAAGAGTGTTTGCTGGCGCTCCAGTCTTCGGCACGCAGTCGCTGAATGGCGAAAGTGGCCAGAAATTTTTCGGGCCACCCAAAGCGTCTCCTGCACGCCCCTGTCGCTTTTCAGAAAATTCTGCACCACCAAGTTTATTGTGTGAGCAAAACATGGGACGTGCTGGAATTTGCCCAGATGTAATGCCCGCACAATATTGGTGGCGTTGTCAGATATCACAAATCCCCAGGAGAGTCTAAGTGGGGTAAGCCACTGGGCGATGATTTCCCTCAGTTTCTCTAAGAGGTTGTCGGCGGTGTGCCTCTTACTGAAACCGGTGATACACAGCGTAGCCTGCCTTGTAACGAGCTGGCGTTTCTGAGATGCTGCTACTGGTGACGCTGCTGCTGTTGCTGCGTAAGGTGATACATCTACCCAGTGGGCTGTCACAGTCATATAGTCCTTAGTCTGCCCTGTTCCACTTGTCCACATGTCCGTGGTTAAGTGGACATTGTGTACAACGGCATTTTTCAGGACACTGAGGACACTTTTTCTGACGTTTCTGTACAGTCTCGGTATCGCCTGCCTAGTGAAGTGGAATCTAGACGGGATTTGGAACCGGGGACACACTACCTCCATCAATTGTCTAAATCCCACTGCACTAATGGCGGATACCGGACGCACGTCTAACACCAACATAGCAGTCAAGGCCTCAGTTATACGTTTTGCTTCAGGATGACTGCTGTCGTACTTCATCCTCCTCGCTAAGGACTGTTGGAGGGTCAATTGTTTAGTAAAAGTAGTGGTGTTCCTACTTCCTCTCTGGGATGATGAACGACTCCCAGCAGCAGCAGCAACAGCAGCAGCGGCAGCAGTAGGCGTAGCAATGCAGGATCCTCCGGAGGAATCCCGGATAGGAGAGTCAGTCATGCCAGTGATATGGCCTGCAGGACTACTTCCGATCCTGACTAAGGAGGAAATTGACGAGGAGGGAGTTGACGGTGTGGTTTGCAGGCGCTTGGATACAACAGGACAACGGGATTTAGGTGTCCCTGGACTGCTTACGGTCTGAGCCAAAGTTTCTGAACTTGACAGTAACTTTTTATGAACGCGCTGCAGGTGCCGTATAAGGGAGGATGTTCCTAGGTGGTTGACGTCCCTACCCCTACTTATTTCACCTTTACATATGGTACATATGGCAAGACAGTTGTTGTCCGGATTTGGATAGAAATATTGCCAGACCAAAGAGGTGGAATGTTTGGTCTTCTGCCCAGGCATGACCGTGATGGGCTTTTTCATCCCACGGACAACAACTGTCTCCCCCGGAGCCTGATTTAAACAAACCACATCACCATCAGAATCCTCCTCGCCAACTTCCTCCTCAGCGCCAGCTACACCAGTATCCTCATCCTGTTGTACTTCAACAGTGACATCTTCAATTTGCATATCAGCAAGTGGACTGTGGGTGCTCCTTTCAGCACTTGCAGGGGGCGTGCAAATGGTGGAAAGAGCCACCTCTTCCCGTCCAGTGCTGGGAAGGTCAGGCATCGCAACCACCACCACACTTGGACTCTCCTTGGGGATTTGTGATATCTTCTTAGAAAGCACAGTTCTTCGCTGTGCTTTTGCCAGCTTAACTCTTTTGATTTTTTTAGTGGGAGGAGTGCTTCCATCGTCATGTGAAGCTGAACCACTAGTCATGAACATACTAGGGATCGACCTTAGCCGTTCCTTGCCACTCCGTGTCGTAAATGGCATATTGGCAAGTTTACGTTTCTCTTCAGCTGATTTAAATGTCTTTTTCAAGGTCATTTTCCTGAACTTTGCCATTTGGGATTGTATGTGCCCTCTACTATGACATTGGGCATCGGCCTTGGCAGACGACGTTGATGGCATGTTATCGTCTATGTCATGACTAGTGGCAGCAGCTTCAGCACTAGGAGGAAGTGGTTCTTGATCTTTCTCTATTTTATTTTTATCGGAGAAAGTTTGGTCCTCCATTTATGTTATATCGATTTGATATATACGTGCGGCTAAACACAGAAAATAATTTTTTTTTTGGTTTGGACTGGAGTGTACTTTGTGGGTTACAGCACCCTTTAACGGTCAAGCCAGCCGGCCCTTTACTTATGACACAGGCGCACTCTTGGCACTACTTTGTTGATGCACGTGCGGCTACTGCGCACACAATTCACAAACACAGAAAATAATTTTTTTTTGGTTTGGACTGGAGTGTACTTTGGGGGTTACAGCACCCTTTAACGGTCAAGCCAGCCGGCCCTTTACTTATGACACAGGCGCACGCTTGGCACTACTTTGTTGATGCACGTGCGGCTACTGCGCACACAATTCACAAACACAGAAAATAATTTTTTTTTGGTTTGGACTGGAGTGTACTTTCGGGGGTTACAGCACCCTTTAACGGTCAAGCCAGCCGGCCCTTTACTTATGACACAGGCGCACGCTTGGCACTACTTTGTTGATGCACGTGCGGCTACTGCGCACACAATTCACAAACACAGAAAATAATTTTTTTTTGGTTTGGACTGGAGTGTACTTTCGGGGGTTACAGCACCCTTTAACGGTCAAGCCAGCCGGCCCTTTACTTATGACACAGGCGCACGCTTGGCACTACTTTGTTGATGCACGTGCGGCTACTGCGCACACAATTCACAAACACAGAAAATAATTTTTTTTTAGGTTTGGACTGGAGTGTACTTTCGGGGGTTACAGCACCCTTAACGGTCAAGCCAGCCGGCCCTTTACTTATGACACAGGCGCACGCTTGGCACTACTTTGTTGATGCACGTGCGGCTACTGCGCACACAATTCACAAACACAGAAAATAATTTTTTTTTTGGTTTGGACTGGAGTGTACTTTCGGGGGTTACAGCACCCTTAACGGTCAAGCCAGCCGGCCCTTTACTTATGACACAGGCGCACGCTTGGCACTACTTTGTTGATGCACGTGCGGCTACTGCGCACACAATTCACAAACACAGAAAATAATTTTTTTTTGGGTTTGGACTGGAGTGTACTTTCGGGGGTTACAGCACCCTTAACGGTCAAGCCAGCCGGCCCTTTACTTATGACACAGGCGCACGTTTGGCACTACTTTGTTGATGCACGTGCGGCTACTGCGCACACAATTCACAAACACAGAAAATAATTTTTTTTTTGGTTTGGACTGGAGTGTACTTTCGGGGGTTACAGCACCCTTAACGGTCAAGCCAGCCGGCCCTTTACTTATGACACAGGCGCACGTTTGGCACTACTTTGTTGATGCACGTGCGGCTACTGCGCACACAATTCACAAACACAGAAAATAATTTTTTTTTTGGTTTGGACTGGAGTGTACTTTCGGGGGTTACAGCACCCTTAACGATCAAGCCAGCCGGCCCTTTACTTATGACACAGGCGCACGCTTGGCACTACTTTGTTGATGCACGTGCGGCTACTGCGCACACAATTCACAAACACAGAAAATAATTTTTTTTTGGTTTGGACTGGAGTGTACTTTCGGGGGTTACAGCACCCTTTAACGGTCAAGCCAGCCGGCCCTTTACTTATGACACAGGCGCACGCTTGGCACTACTTTGTTGATGCACGTGCGGCTACTGCGCACACAATTCACAAACACAGAAAATATATTATTTTTTTAGCACTTGGGGGGAGCACCCCTGATGGACAGAGCACCCCCTGGACAACACTACAGCACCCCTTTAGGACTGGGACACTGCACAGGACTTTGGAGTGGACACAGCCCCTATGGAGAACTGACTGCACAACACAGTCCAGCCAGCCCCTATGGACTTTGAAGTAGTGGACACAGCCCCTATTAACAACAGCAGCACAGCACAACACAGCCAGCCCCTATGGACTTTGAAGTAGTGGACAACAGCAGCACTACACTACACTACACTACACAGCACTAACTCCCACCCTCCCTCTTCACTGTCCACAGCCGAGTGAGAAAATGGCGCCGACGCGGGTACCTTATATAGGATCCAAAACCCGCGAGACTCGGAAGGCGGGATGACGACGTTTTGCCTCGATGTCAGATCCGAGTCAGGCGGGAAAAGTCGAGCCTGACTCGGATCGGACTCGGATCGGGGGGGCTCGGGGGGGTTCGGATTTCAGAAATCCAAACCCGCTCACCCCTAGTATATATGCAGAGAGAGTGCCTTCTCACAGTGAGTATGTGGGTATATATGCAGAGAGAGAGCCTTCTCACAGTGAGTATGTGGGTATATGCAGAGAGAGCACCTTCTCACAGTGAGTATGTGGGTATATATGCAGAGAGAGCGCCTTCTCACAGAGAGTACATGGGTATATATGCAGAGAGAGCGCCTTCTCACAGTGAGTACGTGGGTATATGCATAGAGAGTGCCTTCCCACAGTGAGTTCATCGGTATATGCAGAGAGAGTGCCTTCTCACAGAGAGTATGTGGGTATATGTGCAGAGAGAGCGCCTTCTCACAGTGAGTATGTGGGTATATATGCAGAGAGAGTGCCTTCTCACAGTGAGTACGTGGGTATATGCAGAGAGAGTGCCTTCTCACAGTCAGTATGTGGGTATATATGCAGAGAGAGTGCCTTTGCACAGTGAGTACGTGGGTATATATGCAGAGAGAGTGCCTTCTCACAGTGAGAATGTGGGTATATATGCAGAGAGAGTGCCTTCTCACAGTGAGTATGTGGGTATATATGCAGAGAGAGTGCCTTCTCACAGTGAGTATGTGGGTACATATGCAGAGTGCCTTCTCACAGTGGGTATGTGGGTATATATATACAGTATATGCAGAGAGAGTGCCTTCTCACAGTGAGTATGTGGGTATATATGCAGAGAGAGCGCCTTCTCACAGTGAGAATGGGGGTATATATGCAGAGAGAGCGCCTTCTCACAGTGAGTATGTGGGTATATATGCAGAGAGAGAGCCTTCTCACAATGAGTACGTGGGTATATGCAGAGAGAGTGCCTTCTCACAGTGAGTATGTGGGTATATATGCAGAGAGAGTGCCTTCTCACAGTGAGTATGTGGGTATATGCAGAGAGAGTGCCTTCTCACAGTGAGAATGTGGGTATATATGCAGAGAGAGTGCCTTCTCACAGTGAGTATGTGGGTATATATGCAGAGCGAGCGCCTTCTCTCAATGAGTACGTGGGTATATGCAGAGAGAGCGCCTTCTCACAGTGAGTATGTGGGTATATATGCAGAGAGAGTGCCTTCTCACAGTGAGTATGTGGGTATATATGCAGAGAGAGTGCCTTCTCGCAGTGAGTATGTGGGTATATATGCAGAGTGCCTTCTCACAGTGGGTATGAGGGTATATATATACAGTATATGCAGAGAGAGTGCCTACTCACAGTGAGTATGTGGGTATATATGCAGAGAGAGTGTCTTCTCACAGTGAGTATGTGGGTATATATATGCAGAGAGATTGCCTTCTCACAGTGGGTATGTGGGTATATGTGCAGAGAGAGTGCCTTCTCACAGTGAGTATGTGGGTATATATACAGAGAGAGTGCTTTCTCACAGTGGGTATGTGGGTATATATGCAGAGAGAGTGCCTTCTCACAGTGAGTATGTGGGTATATATGCAGAGAGAGCACCTTCTCACAGTGAGTATGTGGGTATATATGCAGAGAGAGCGCCTTCTCACAGTGAGTACATTGGTATATATGCAGAGAGAGCGCCTTCTCACAGTGAGTACGTGGGTATATGCATAGAGAGTGCCTTCTCACAGTGAGTACATCGGTATATGCAGAGAGAGTGACTTCTCACAGTGAGTACGTGGGTATATGCAGAGAGCGTGCCTTCTCACTGTGTGTATGTGGGTATATATATGCAGAGAGAGTGCCTTCTCACAGTGAGTATGTGGGTATATGCAGAGAGAGTGCCTTCTCACAGTGAGTATGTGGGTATATATGCAGAGAGAGTGCCTTTGCACAGTGAGTACGTGGGTATATATGCAGAGTGCCTTCTCACAGTGAGTATGTGGGTATATATGCAGAGAGAGCGCCTTCTCACAGTGAGTACGTGGGTATATGCAGAGAGCATGACTTCTCTCAGTGAGTACGTGAGAATATATGCAGAGAGAGTGCCTTCTCACAGTGAGTACGTGGGTATATGCAGAGAAAGTGCCTTCTCACAGTATGTGGGTATATATGCAGAGAGGGCGCCTTCTCACAGTGAGTATGTGTGTATATATGCAGAGAGTGACTTCTCACAGTGGGTATGTGGGTATATATATATACAGTATATGCAGAGAGAGTGCTTTCTCACAGTTGGTATGTGGGTATATATGCAGAGAGAGTGTCTTCTCACAGTGAGTATGTGGGTATATATGCAGAGAGAGTGCCTTCTCACAGTGAGTATGTGGGTATATGCAGAGAGAGCACCTTCTCACAGTGAGTATGTGGGTATATATGAAGAGAGAGCGCCTTCTCACAGTGTGTACATGGGTATATATGCAGAGAGAGCGCCTTCTCACAGTGAGTACGTGGGTATATGCATAGAGAGTGCCTTCTCACAGTGAGTACATCGGTATATGCAGAGAGAGTGCCTTCTCACAGTGAGTACGTGGGTATATGCAGAGAGCGTGCCTTCTCACAGTGAGTATGTGGGTATATATATGCAGAGAGAGTGCATTCTCACAGTGAGTATGTGGGTATATATGCAGAGAGAGTGCCTTCTCACAGTGAGTATGTGGGTATATGCAGACAGAGCACCTTCTCACAGTGAGTATGTGGGTATATATGCAGAGAGACCGCCTTCTCACAGTGAGTACATGGGTATATATGCAGAGAGAGCGCCTTCTCACAGTGAGTACGTGGGTATATGCATAGAGAGTGCCTTCTCACAGTGAGTACATCGGTATATGCAGAGAGTGCCTTCTCACAGTGAGTACGTGGGTATATGCAGAGAGCGTGCCTTCTCACAGTGAGTATGTGGGTATATATATGCAGAGAGAGTGCCGAGTGCCTTCTCACAGTGAGTACATGGGTATATGCAGAGAGAGTGCCTTCTCACAGTGAGTATGTGGGTATATATGCAGAGAGAGTGCATTTGCACAGTGAGTAGGTGGGTATATATGCAGAGTGCCTTCTCACAGTGAGTATGTGGGTATATATGCAGAGAGAGCGCCTTCTCACAGTGAGTACGTGGGTATATGCAGAGAGAGTGCCTTCTCACAGTGAGTATGTGGGTATATATGCAGAGAGAGTGCCTTCTCACAGTGAGTATGTGGGTATATATGCAGAGAGAGTGCCTTCTCACAGTGAGTATGTGGGTATATGCAGAGAGAGCACCTTCTCACAGTGAGTACGTGGGTATATATGCAGAGAGAGCGCCTTCTCACAGTGAGTACATGGGTATATATGCAGAGAGAGCGCCTTCTCACAGTGAGTACGTGGGTATATGCAGAGAGAGCGCCTTCTCACAGTGAGTACGTGGGTATATGCATAGAGAGTGCCTTCTCACAGTGAGTACATCGGTATATGCAGAGAGAGTGCCTTCTCACAGTGAGTACGTGGGTATATGCAGAGAGCGTGCCTTCTCACTGTGTGTATGTGGGTATATATATGCAGAGAGAGTGCCTTGTCACAGTGAGTATGTGGGTATATGCAGAGAGAGTGTCTTCTCACAGTGAGTATGTGGGTATATATGCAGAGAAAGTGCCTTTGCACAGTGAGTACGTGGGTATATATGCAGAGTGCCTTCTCACAGTGAGTATGTGGGTATATATGCAGAGAGAGCGCCTTCTCACAGTGAGTACGTGGGTATATGCAGAGAGAGTGCCTTCTCACAGTGAGTATGTGGGTATATATGCAGAGAGAGTGCCTTCTCACAATGAGTATGTGGGTATATATGCAGAGAGAGTGCCTTCTCACAGTGAGTATGTGGGTATATGCAGAGAGAGCACCTTCTCACAGTGAATATGTGGGTATATATGCAGAGAGAGCGCCTTCTCACAGTGAGTACATGGGTATATATGCAGAGAGAGCGCCTTCTCACAGTGAGTACGTGGGTATATGCAGAGAGAGCGCCTTCTCACAGTGAGTACGTGGGTATATGCATAGAGAGTGCCTTCTCACAGTGAGTACATCGGTATATGCAGAGAGAGTGCCTTCTCACAGTGAGTACGTGGGTATATGCAGAGAGCGTGCCTTCTCACTGTGTGTATGTGGGTATATATATGCAGAGAGAGTGCCTTGTCACAGTGAGTATGTGGGTATATGCAGAGAGAGTGTCTTCTCACAGTGAGTATGTGGGTATATATGCAGAGAGAGTGCCTTTGCACAGTGAGTACGTGGGTATATATGCAGAGTGCCTTCTCACAGTGAGTATGTGGGTATATATGCAGAGAGAGCGCCTTCTCACAGTGAGTACGTGGGTATATGCAGAGAGAGTGCCTTCTCACAGTGAGTACGTGGGTATATGCAGAGAGCATGCCTTCTCACAGTGAGTACGTGAGTATATATGCAGAGAGAGTCCCTTCTCACAATGAGTACGTGGGTATATGCAGAGAGAGTGCCTTCTCACAGTATGTGGGTATATATGCAGAGAGAGCGCCTTCTCACAGTGAGTATGTGGGTATATATGCAGAGAGTGCCTTCTCACAGTGGGTATGTGGGTAAATATATATACAGTATATTCAGAGAGAGTGCTTTCTCACAGTGGGAATGTGGGTATATATGCAGAGAGAGTGCCTTCTCACAGTGAGTATGTGGGTATATATGCAGAGAGAGAGCCTTCTCACAGTGAGTATGTGGGTATATGCAGAGATAGCACCTTCTCACAGTGAGTATGTGGGTATATATGCAGAGAGAGCGCCTTCTCACAGAGAGTACATGGGTATATATGCAGAGAGAGCGCCTTCTCACAGTGAGTACGTGGGTATATGCATAGAGAGTGCCTTCCCACAGTGAGTTCATCGGTATATGCAGAGAGAGTGCCTTCTCACAGTGAGTACGTGGGTATATGCAGAGAGCGTGCCTTCTCACAGTGAGTATGTGGGTATATATATGCAGAGAGAGTGCCTTCTCACAGTGAGTATGTGGGTATATATGCAGAGAGAGTGCCTTCTCACAGTGAGTATGTGGGTATATGCAGAGAGAGCACCTTCTCACAGTGAGTATGTGGGTATATATGCAGAGAGAGCGCCTTCTCACAGTGAGTACATGGGTATATAAGCAGAGAGAGCGCCTTCTCACAGTGAGTACGTGGGTATATGCATAGAGAGTGCCTTCTCACAGTGAGTACGTGGGTATATGAAGAGAGCGTGCCTTCTCACAGTGAGTATGTGGGTATATATATGCAGAGAGAGTGCCGAGTGCCTTCTTACAGTGAGTACGTGGGTATATGCAGAGAGAGTGCCTTCTCACAGTGAGTATGTGGGTATATATGCAGAGAGAGTGCATTTGCACAGTGAGTAGGTGGGTATATATGCAGAGTGCCTTCTCACAGTGAGTATGTGGGTATATATGCAGAGAGAGTGCCTTCTCACAGTGAGTACGTGGGTATATGCAGAGAGAGTGCCTTCTCACAGTGAGTATGTGGGTATATATGCAGAGAGAGTGCCTTCTCACAGTGAGTATGTGGGTATATATGCAGAGAGAGTGCCTTCTCACAGTGAGTATGTGGGTATATGCAGAGAGAGCGCCTTCTCACAGTGAGTATGTGGGTATATATGCAGAGAGAGCGCCTTCTCACAGTGAGTACGTGGGTATATATGCAGAGAGAGCGCCTTCTCACAGTGAGTACGTGGTTATATGCATAGAGAGTGCCTTCTCACAGTGAGTACGTGGGTATATGCAGAGAGCGTGCCTTCTCACAATGTGTATGTGGGTATATATATGCAGAGAGAGTGCCTTCTCACAGTGAGTACGTGGGTATATGCAGAGAGAGTGCCTTCTCACAGTGAGTATGTGGGTATATATGCAGAGAGAGTGCCTTCTCACAGTGAGTATGTGGGTATATATGCAGAGAGAGTGCCTTCTCACAGTGAGTATGTGGGTATATATGCAGAGAGAGTGCCTTTGCACAGTGAGTACGTGGGTATATATGCAGAGTGCCTTCTCACAGTGAGTATGTGGGTATATATGCAGAGAGAGCGCCTTCTCACAGTGAGTACGTGGGTATATGCAGAGAGAGTGCCTTCTCACAGTGAGTACGTGGGTATATGCAGAGAGAGTGCCTTCTCACAGTGAGTACGTGAGTATATGCAGAGAGAGTGCCTTCTCACAGTATGTGGGTATATATGCAGAGAGAGCGCCTTCTCACAGTGAGTACGTGGGTATATGCAGAGAGCATGACTTCTCTCAGTGAGTACGTGAGTATATATGCAGAGAGAGTGCCTTCTCACAGTGAGTACGTGGGTATATGCAGAGAAAGTGCCTTCTCACAGTATGTGGGTATATATGCAGAGAGGGCGCCTTCTCACAGTGAGTATGTGTGTATATATGCAGAGAGTGACTTCTCACAGTGGGTATGTGGGTATATATATATACAGTATATGCAGAGAGAGTGCTTTCTCACAGTTGGTATGTGGGTATATATGCAGAGAGAGTGTCTTCTCACAGTGAGTATGTGGGTATATATGCAGAGAGAGTGCCTTCTCACAGTGAGTATGTGGGTATATGCAGAGAGAGCACCTTCTCACAGTGAGTATGTGGGTATATATGCAGAGAGAGCGCCTTCTCACAGTGTGTACATGGGTATATATGCAGAGAGAGCGCCTTCTCACAGTGAGTACGTGGGTATATGCATAGAGAGTGCCTTCTCACAGTGAGTACATCGGTATATGCAGAGAGAGTGCCTTCTCACAGTGAGTTCGTGGGTATATGCAGAGAGCGTGCCTTCTCACAGTGAGTATGTGGGTATATATATGCAGAGAGAGTGCCTTCTCACAGTGAGTATGTGGGTATATATGCAGAGAGAGTGCCTTCTCACAGTGAGTATGTGGGTATATGCAGACAGAGCACCTTCTCACAGTGAGTATGTGGGTATATATGCAGAGAGACCGCCTTCTCACAGTGAGTACATGGGTATATATGCAGAGAGAGCGCCTTCTCACAGTGAGTACGTGGGTATATGCATAGAGAGTGCCTTCTCACAGTGAGTACATCGGTATATGCAGAGAGTGCCTTCTCACAGTGAGTACGTGGGTATATGCAGAGAGCGTGCCTTCTCACAGTGAGTATGTGGGTATATATATGCAGAGAGAGTGCCGAGTGCCTTCTCACAGTGAGTACATGGGTATATGCAGAGAGAGTGCCTAATCACAGTGAGTATGTGGGTATATATGCAGAGAGAGTGCATTTGCACAGTGAGTAGGTGGGTATATATGCAGAGTGCCTTCTCACAGTGAGTATGTGGGTATATATGCAGAGAGAGCGCCTTCTCACAGTGAGTACGTGGGTATATGCAGAGAGAGTGCCTTCTCACAGTGAGTATGTGGGTATATATGCAGAGAGAGTGCCTTCTCACAGTGAGTATGTGGGTATATATGCAGAGAGAGTGCCTTCTCACAGTGAGTATGTGGGTATATGCAGAGAGAGCACCTTCTCACAGTGAGTACGTGGGTATATATGCAGAGAGAGCGCCTTCTCACAGTGAGTACATGGGTATATATGCAGAGAGAGCGCCTTCTCACAGTGAGTACGTGGGTATATGCAGAGAGAGCGCCTTCTCACAGTGAGTACGTGGGTATATGCATAGAGAGTGCCTTCTCACAGTGAGTACATCGGTATATGCAGAGAGAGTGCCTTCTCACAGTGAGTACGTGGGTATATGCAGAGAGCGTGCCTTCTCACTGTGTGTATGTGGGTATATATATGCAGAGAGAGTGCCTTGTCACAGTGAGTATGTGGGTATATGCAGAGAGAGTGTCTTCTCACAGTAAGTATGTGGGTATATATGCAGAGAGAGTGCCTTTGCACAGTGAGTACGTGGGTATATATTAGGGGTGAGCGGGTTCGGATTTCTGAAATCCGAACCCCCCCGAGCCCCCCCGATCCGAGTCCAATCCGAGTCAGGCTCGACTTTTCCCGCCTGACTCGGATCTGAAATCGAGGCAAAACGTCATCTTCCCGCCTTCCGAGTCTCGCGGGTTTTGGATCCTATATAAGGTACACACGTCGGCGCCATTTTCTCACTCGGCTGTGGACAGTGAAGAGGGAGGGTGGGAGTTAGGGCTGTGTAGTGTAGTGTAGTGTAGTGCTGCTGTTGTCCACTACTTCAAAGTCCATAGGGGCTGGCTGTGTTGTGCTGTGCTGCTGTTGTTAATAGGGGCTGTGTCCACTACTTCAAAGTCCATAGGGGCTGGCTGGACTGTGTTGTGCAGTCAGTTCTCCATAGGGGCTGTGTCCACTCCAAAGTCCTGTGCAGTGTCCCAGTCCTAAAGGAGTGCTGTAGTGTTGTCCAGGGGGTGCTCTGTCCATCAGGGGTGCTCCCCCCAAGTGCTAAAAAAATAATATATTTTCTGTGTTTGTGAATTGTGTGCGCAGTAGCCGCACGTGCATCAACAAAGTAGTGCCAAGCGTGCGCCTGTGTCATAAGTAAAGGGCCGGCTGGCTTGACCGTTAAGGGTGCTGTAACCCCCGAAAGTACACTCCAGTCCAAACCAAAAAAAAAATTATTTTCTGTGTTTGTGAATTGTGTGCGCAGTAGCCGCACGTGCATCAACAAAGTAGTGCCAAGCGTGCGCCTGTGTCATAAGTAAAGGGCCGGCTGGCTTGACCGTTAAGGGTGCTGTAACCCCCGAAAGTACACTCCAGTCCAAACCAAAAAAAAAATTATTTTCTGTGTTTGTGAATTGTGTGCGCAGTAGCCGCACGTGCATCAACGAAGTAGTGCCAAGCGTGCGCCTGTGTCATAAGTAAAGGGCCGGCTGGCTTGACCGTTAAGGGTGCTGTAACCCCCGAAAGTACACTCCAGTCCAAACCAAAAAAAATATTATTTTCTGTGTTTGTGAATTGTGTGCGCAGTAGTCGCACGTGCATCAACAAAGTAGTGCCAAGCGTGCGCCTGTGTCATAAGTAAAGGGCCGGCTGGCTTGACCGTTAAGGGTGCTGTAACCCCCGAAAGTACACTCCAGTCCAAACCAAAAAAAAAATTATTTTCTGTGTTTGTGAATTGTGTGCGCAGTAGCCGCACGTGCATCAACAAAGTAGTGCCAAGCGTGCGCCTGTGTCATAAGTAAAGGGCCGGCTGGCTTTACCGTTAAGGGTGCTGTAACCCCCAAAAGTACACTCCAGTCCAAACCAAAAAAAATATTATTTTCTGTGTTTGTGAATTGTGTGCGCAGTAGTCGCACGTGCATCAACAAAGTAGTGCCAAGCGTGCGCCTGTGTCATAAGTAAAGGGCCGGCTGGCTTGACCGTTAAAGGGTGCTGTAACCCCCAAGTACACTCCAGTCCAAACCAAAAAAAAAATTATTTTCTGTGTTTGTGAATTGTGTGCGCAGTAGCCGCACGTGCATCAACAAAGTAGTGCCAAGCGTGCGCCTGTGTCATAAGTAAAGGGCCGGCTGGCTTGACCGTTAAGGGTGCTGTAACCCCCGAAAGTACACTCCAGTCCAAACCAAAAAAAAAATTATTTTCTGTGTTTGTGAATTGTGTGCGCAGTAGCCGCACGTGCATCAACAAAGTAGTGCCAAGCGTGCGCCTGTGTCATAAGTAAAGGGCCGGCTGGCTTGACCGTTAAAGGGTGCTGTAACCCCCGAAAGTACACTCCAGTCCTAACCAAAAAAAAATTATTTTCTGTGTTTGTGAATTGTGTGCGCAGTAGCCGCACGTGCATCAACAAAGTAGTGCCAAGAGTGCGCCTGTGTCATAAGTAAAGGGCCGGCTGGCTTGACCGTTAAGGGTGCTGTAACCCCCGAAAGTACACTCCAGTCCAAACCAAAAAAAAAATGATTTTCTGTGTTTAGCCGCACGTATATATCAAATCGATATAACATAAATGGAGGTCCAAACTTTCTCCGATAAAAATAAAATAGAGAAAGATCAAGAACCACTTCCCCCTAGTGCTGAAGCTGCTGCCACTAGTCATGACATAGACGATAACATGCCATCAACGTCGTCTGCCAAGGCCGATGCCCAATGTCATAGTAGAGGGCACATACAATCCCAAATGGCAAAGTTCAGGAAAATGACCTTGAAAAAGACATTTAAATCAGCTGAAGAGAAACGTAATCTTGCCAATATGCCATTTACGACACGGAGTGGCAAGGAACGGCTAAGGTCGATCCCTAGTATGTTCATGACTAGTGGTTCAGCTCCACATGACGATGGAAGCCCTCCTCCCACTAAAAAAATCAAAAGAGTTAAGCTGGCAAAAGCACAGCGAAGAACTGTGCTTTCTAAGAAGATATCACAAATCCCCAAGGAGAGTCCAAGTGTGGTGGTGGTTGCGATGCCTGACCTTCCCAGCACTGGACGGGAAGAGGTGGCTCTTTCCACCATTTGCACGCCCCCTGCAAGTGCTGAAAGGAGCACCCACAGTCCACTTGCTGATATGCAAATTGAAGATGTCACTGTTGAAGTACAACAGGATGAGGATACTGGTGTAGCTGGCGCTGAGGAGGAAGTTGGCGAGGAGGATTCTGATGGTGATGTGGTTTGTTTAAATCAGGCTCCAGGGGAGACAGTTGTTGTCCGTGGGATGAAAAAGCCCATCACGGTCATGCCTGGGCAGAAGACCAAACATTCCACCTCTTTGGTCTGGCAATATTTCTATCCAAATCCGGACAACAACTGTCTTGCCATATGTACCATATGTAAAGGTGAAATAAGTAGGGGTAGGGACGTCAACCACCTAGGAACATCCTCCCTTATACGGCACCTGCAGCGCGTTCATAAAAAGTTACTGTCAAGTTCAGAATCTTTGGCTAAGACCGTAAGCAGTCCAGGGACACCTAAATCCCGTTGTCCTGTTGTATCCAAGCGCCTGCAAACCACACCGTCAACTCCCTCCTTGTCAATTTCCTCCTTAGTCAGGATCGGAAGTAGTCCTGCAGGCCATGTCACTGGCATGACTGACTCTCCTATCCGGGATTCCTCTGGAGGATCCTGCATTGCTACGCCTACTGCTGCCGCTGCTGCTGTTGCTGCTGCTGGGAGTCGTTCATCATCCCAGAGAGGAAGTAGGAACACCACTACTTTTACTAAACAATTGACCCTCCAACAGTCCTTAGCGAGGAGGATGAAGTACGACAGCAGTCATCCTGAAGCAAAACGTATAACTGAGGCCCTGACTGCTATGTTGGTGTTAGACGTGCGTCCGGTATCCGCCATTAGTGCAGTGGGATTTAGACAATTGATGGAGGTAGTGTGTCCCCGGTTCCAAATCCCGTCTAGATTCCACTTCACTAGGCAGGCGATACCGAGACTGTACAGAAATGTCAGAAAAAGTGTCCTCAGTGTCCTGAAAAATGCCGTTGTACACAATGTCCACTTAACCACGGACATGTGGACAAGTGGAACAGGGCAGACTAAGGACTATATGACTGTGACAGCCCACTGGGTAGATGTATCACCTTACGCAGCAACAGCAGCAGCGTCACCAGTAGCAGCATCTCAGAAACGCCAGCTCGTTACAAGGCAGGCTACGCTGTGTATCACCGGTTTCAGTAAGAGGCACACCGCCGACAACCTCTTAGAGAAACTGAGGGAAATCATCGCCCAGTGGCTTACCCCACTTAGACTCTCCTGGGGATTTGTGATATCTGACAACGCCACCAATATTGTGCGGGCATTACATCTGGGCAAATTCCAGCACGTCCCATGTTTTGCTCACACAATAAACTTGGTGGTGCAGAATTTTCTGAAAAGCGACAGGGGCGTGCAGGAGACGCTTTGGGTGGCCCGAAAAATTTCTGGCCACTTTCGCCATTCAGCGACTGCGTGCCGAAGACTGGAGCGCCAGCAAACACTCTTGAACCTGCCCCGCCATCACCTGAAGCAAGAGGTTGTGACGCGGTGGAACTCAACCCTCTATATGCTTCAGAGGATGGAGGAGCAGCAAAAGGCCATACAAGCCTATACATCCACCTATGACATAGGCAAAGGAGGGGGTATGCACCTGACTCAAGCGCAGTGGAGAATGATTTCCGTGTTGTGCAAGGTTCTCCAGCCCTTCGAACTTGCCACACGTGAAGTCAGTTCAGACACAGCCAGCTTGAGTCAGGTCATTCCCCTCATCAGGCTTTTGCAGAAGCAGCTGGAGAAAGTGAAGGAGGAGCTAAGATGGAGCGATTCCGCTCGGCATGTGGGACTTGTGGATGAAGCCCTTCATTCGCTTTGCCAGGATTCCAGGGTGGTCAATCTGTTGAAATCAGACCACTACATTTTGGCCACCGTGCTTGATCCTAGGTTTAAAGCCTATGTGGTGTCTCTCTTTCCGGCCGACACAAGCCTGCAGAGGTGCAAAGACCTGCTGGTGAACACACTGTCAGCTGAAGCGGAACGTGACACGTCAACGGCTCCTTCTTCATTTTCTCCCGCAACTGGGGCTGCCAGGAAAAAACTTAGGTATCCTAAGCAACCCGCTGGCGGTGATGCAGGGCAGGCAGGACCAAGTTTGGACATCTGGTCCGGACTGAAGGACCTGGCAACAATTTCTGACATGTCTACTGTCACTGCATATGATACTGTCACCATTGATAGAATGGTGGAGGATTACATCAGTGACAGCATCCAAGTAGGCATGTCAGACAGTCCATACCTGTACTGGCAGGAAAAAGAGGCAATTTGGAGGCCCCTGTACAAGCTGGCTCTATTTTACCTGAGTTGCCCCCCCTCCAGTGTGTACTCCGAAAGAGTGTTTAGTGCAGCCGGGAACCTTGTCAGCGAAAGGCGTAGGAGGTTGCTTCCACAGAATGTGGAGAAGATGATGTTCATCAAAATGAATTATCAGCTCTTCCAGGGAGACCAGCCTCCAGAAGGTACAGAGGGACCTGTGGTGGTGGATTCAAGTGGGGACGAGTTAATACTTTGTGAGGATGAGGATGTACACACTGAAGAGGGTGAGGAATCGGTGGATGAGGAGGATGAGGATGACATCTTGCCTCCGTAGAGCCAGTTTGTGCAGGGACACATTAATTGCCAGCTTGTTTTGTGGGGGCCCAAACGAACCAATCATTTCAGCCACAGTTGTGTGGCAGACCCTGGCGCTGAAATGATTGATTTGTTAAAGTGTGCATGTCCTGTTTATACAACATAAGGGTGGGTGGGAGGGCCCAAGGACAATTCCATCTTGCACTTCTTTTTTTTCTTTGCATTATGTACAGTTTGGGGCCTAGTTTTTCTAACTGCCATCCTGTCTGCCACTGCAGTGTCACTCCTAGATGGGTCACGTGTTTGTGCCGCCCACTCGTGTCGCTTAGCATAGTCATCCAGCTACCTCGGTGCAACCTTTTGGACATAAAAACACTATTGTGAGGTATGAGGTGTTCAGAATAGACTGGAAATGAGTGGAAATTAAGGTTATTGAGGTTAATAATAGCATAGGAGCAGAGAAACCAACAAATTCTGTGATTTTAGCTGTTTTTATGCTTTTTTAAAAAAAAATACAGATCCAAAACACAAAACCCAGAACCCAAAACACGGAAGGGTGGTTTTGGCAAAACCAATCCAGATCCAAAACACGAAGAAAGATCCAGATCCAAAACCAAAACACAAAACACGAAAAGTGGCCGGTGCACACCCCTAGTATATATGCAGAGTGCCTTCTCACAGTGAGTATGTGGGTATATATGCAGAGAGAGCGCCTTCTCACAGTGAGTACGTGGGTATATGCAGAGAGAGTGCCTTCTCACAGTGAGTATGTGGGTATATATGCAGAGAGAGTGCCTTCTCACAATGAGTATGTGGGTATATATGCAGAGAGAGTGCCTTCTCACAGTGAGTATGTGGGTATATGCAGAGAGAGCACCTTCTCACAGTGAATATGTGGGTATATATGCAGAGAGAGCGCCTTCTCACAGTGAGTACATGGGTATATATGCAGAGAGAGCGCCTTCTCACAGTGAGTACGTGGGTATATGCAGAGAGAGCGCCTTCTCACAGTGAGTACGTGGGTATATGCATAGAGAGTGCCTTCTCACAGTGAGTACATCGGTATATGCAGAGAGAGTGCCTTCTCACAGTGAGTACGTGGGTATATGCAGAGAGCGTGCCTTCTCACTGTGTGTATGTGGGTATATATATGCAGAGAGAGTGCCTTGTCACAGTGAGTATGTGGGTATATGCAGAGAGAGTGTCTTCTCACAGTGAGTATGTGGGTATATATGCAGAGAGAGTGCCTTTGCACAGTGAGTACGTGGGTATATATGCAGAGTGCCTTCTCACAGTGAGTATGTGGGTATATATGCAGAGAGAGCGCCTTCTCACAGTGAGTACGTGGGTATATGCAGAGAGAGTGCCTTCTCACAGTGAGTACGTGGGTATATGCAGAGAGCATGCCTTCTCACAGTGAGTACGTGAGTATATATGCAGAGAGAGTCCCTTCTCACAATGAGTACGTGGGTATATGCAGAGAGAGTGCCTTCTCACAGTATGTGGGTATATATGCAGAGAGAGCGCCTTCTCACAGTGAGTATGTGGGTATATATGCAGAGAGTGCCTTCTCACAGTGGGTATGTGGGTAAATATATATACAGTATATTCAGAGAGAGTGCTTTCTCACAGTGGGAATGTGGGTATATATGCAGAGAGAGTGCCTTCTCACAGTGAGTATGTGGGTATATATGCAGAGAGAGAGCCTTCTCACAGTGAGTATGTGGGTATATGCAGAGAGAGCACCTTCTCACAGTGAGTATGTGGGTATATATGCAGAGAGAGCGCCTTCTCAAAGAGAGTACATGGGTATATATGCAGAGAGAGCGCCTTCTCACAGTGAGTACGTGGGTATATGCATAGAGAGTGCCTTCCCACAGTGAGTTCATCGGTATATGCAGAGAGAGTGCCTTCTCACAGTGAGTACGTGGGTATATGCAGAGAGCGTGCCTTCTCACAGTGAGTATGTGGGTATATATATGCAGAGAGAGTGCCTTCTCACAGTGAGTATGTGGGTATATATGCAGAGAGAGTGCCTTCTCACAGTGAGTATGTGGGTATATGCAGAGAGAGCACCTTCTCACAGTGAGTATGTGGGTATATATGCAGAGAGAGCGCCTTCTCACAGTGAGTACATGGGTATATAAGCAGAGAGAGCGCCTTCTCACAGTGAGTACGTGGGTATATGCATAGAGAGTGCCTTCTCACAGTGAGTACGTGGGTATATGAAGAGAGCGTGCCTTCTCACAGTGAGTATGTGGGTATATATATGCAGAGAGAGTGCCGAGTTCCTTCATACAGTGAGTACGTGGGTATATGCAGAGAGAGTGCCTTCTCACAGTGAGTATGTGGGTATATATGCAGAGAGAGTGCATTTGCACAGTGAGTAGGTGGGTATATATGCAGAGTGCCTTCTCACAGTGAGTATGTGGGTATATATGCAGAGAGAGTGCCTTCTCACAGTGAGTACGTGGGTATATGCAGAGAGAGTGCCTTCTCACAGTGAGTATGTGGGTATATATGCAGAGAGAGTGCCTTCTCACAGTGAGTATGTGGGTATATATGCAGAGAGAGTGCCTTCTCACAGTGAGTATGTGGGTATATGCAGAGAGAGCGCCTTCTCACAGTGAGTATGTGGGTATATATGCAGAGAGAGCACCTTCTCACAGTGAGTACGTGGGTATATATGCAGAGAGAGCGCCTTCTCACAGTGAGTACGTGGTTATATGCATAGAGAGTGCCTTCTCACAGTGAGTACGTGGGTATATGCAGAGAGCGTGCCTTCTCACAATGTGTATGTGGGTATATATATGCAGAGAGAGTGCCTTCTCACAGTGAGTACGTGGGTATATGCAGAGAGAGTGCCTTCTCACAGTGAGTATGTGGGTATATATGCAGAGAGAGTGCCTTCTCACAGTGAGTATGTGGGTATATATGCAGAGAGAGTGCCTTCTCACAGTGAGTATGTGGGTATATATGCAGAGAGAGTGCCTTTGCACAGTGAGTACGTGGGTATATATGCAGAGTGCCTTCTCACAGTGAGTATGTGGGTATATATGCAGAGAGAGCGCCTTCTCACAGTGAGTACGTGGGTATATGCAGAGAGAGTGCCTTCTCACAGTGAGTACGTGGGTATATGCAGAGAGAGTGCCTTCTCACAGTGAGTACGTGAGTATATGCAGAGAGAGTGCCTTCTCACAGTATGTGGGTATATATGCAGAGAGAGCGCCTTCTCACAGTATGTGGGTATATATGCAGAGAGAGCGCCTTCTCACAGTGAGTATGTGGGTATATATGGTATATATGCAGAGAGAGCACCTTCTCACAGTGAGTACGTGGGTATATATGGTATATATGCAGAGAGAGCGCCTTCTCACAGTGAGAATGTGGGTATATATGCAGAGAGTGCCTTCTCACAGTGGGTATGTGGGTATATATATATACAGTATATGCAGAGAGAGTGCCTTCTCACAGTGAGTATGAGGGTATATATGCAGAGAGAGTGCTTTCTCACAGTGGGTATGTGGGTATATATGCAGAGAGAGTGCCTTCTCACAGTGAGTATGTGGGTATATATGCAGAGAGAGTGCCTTCTCACAGTGAGTATGTGGGTATATGCAGAGAGAGCACCTTCTCACAGTGAGTATGTGGGTATATATGCAGAGAGAGCGCCTTCTCACAGTGAGTACATGGGTATATATGCAGAGAGAGCGCCTTCTCACAGTGAGTACGTGGGTATATGCATTGAGAGTGCCTTCTCACAGTGAATACATCGGTATATGCAGAGAGAGTGCCTTCTCACAGTGAGTACGTGAGTATATATGCAGAGAGAGTGCTTTCTCACAGTGGGTATGTGGGTATATATGCAGAGAGAGTGCTTTCTCACAGTGAGTATGTGGGTATATATGCAGAGAGAGTGCTTTCTCAAAGTGAGAATGTGGGTATATATGCAGAGAGAGTGCCTTCTCACAGTGAGTATGTGGGTATATGCAGAGAGAGCACCTTCTCACAGTGAGTATGAGGGTATATATGCAGAGAGAGTGCCTTCTCACAGTGAGTACATGGGATTATATGCAGAGAGAGCGCCTTCTCACAGTGAGTACGTGGGTATATGCATAGAGAGTACCTTCTCACAGTGAATACATCGGTATATGCAGAGAGAGTGCCTTCTCACAGTGAGTACGTGGGTATATGCAGAGAGCGTGCCTTCTCACAGAGAATATGTGGGTATATGTGCAGAGAGAGCGCCTTCTCACAGTGAGTATGTGGGTATATATGCAGAGAGAGTGCCTTCTCACAGTGAGTACGTGGGTATATGCAGAGAGAGTGCCTTCTCACAGTCAGTATGTGGGTATATATGCAGAGAGAGTGCCTTTGCACAGTGAGTACGTGGGTATATATGCAGAGAGAGTGCCTTCTCACAGTGAATACATCGGTATATGCAGAGAGAGTGCCTTCTCACAGTGAGTACGTGAGTATATATGCAGAGAGAGTGCTTTCTCACAGTGGGTATGTGGGTATATATGCAGAGAGAGTGCTTTCTCACAGTGAGTATGTGGGTATATATGCAGAGAGAGTGCTTTCCCACAGTGAGAATGTGGGTATATATGCAGAGAGAGTGCCTTCTCACAGTGAGTATGTGGGTATATGCAGAGAGAGCACCGTCTCACAGTGAGTATGTGGGTATATATGCAGAGAGAGTGCCTTCTCACAGTGAGTACATGGGATTATATGCATAGAGAGTACCTTCTCACAGTGAATACATCGGTATATGCAGAGAGAGTGCCTTCTCACAGTGAGTACGTGGGTATATGCAGAGAGCGTGCCTTCTCACAGAGAGTATGTGGGTATATGTGCAGAGAGAGCGCCTTCTCACAGTGAGTATGTGGGTATATATGCAGAGAGAGTGCCTTCTCACAGTGAGTACGTGGGTATATGCAGAGAGAGTGCCTTCTCACAGTCAGTATGTGGGTATATATGCAGAGAGAGTGCCTTTGCACAGTGAGTACGTGGGTATATATGCAGAGAGAGTGCCTTCTCACAGTGAGAATGTGGGTATATATGCAGAGAGAGTGCCTTCTCACAGTGAGTATGTGGGTATATATGCAGAGAGAGTGCCTTCTCACAGTGAGTATGTGGGTACATATGCAGAGTGCCTTCTCACAGTGGGTATGTGGGTATATATATACAGTATATGCAGAGAGAGTGCCTTCTCACAGTGAGTATGTGGGTATATATGCAGAGAGAGCGCCTTCTCACAGTGAGAATGGGGGTATATATGCAGAGAGAGCGCCTTCTCACAGTGAGTATGTGGGTATATATGCAGAGAGAGCGCCTTCTCACAATGAGTACGTGGGTATATGCAGAGAGAGTGCCTTCTCACAGTGAGTATGTGGGTATATATGCAGAGAGAGTGCCTTCTCACAGTGAGTATGTGGGTATATGCAGAGAGAGTGCCTTCTCACAGTGAGAATGTGGGTATATATGCAGAGAGAGTGCCTTCTCACAGTGAGTATGTGGGTATATATGCAGAGCGAGCGCCTTCTCTCAATGAGTACGTGGGTATATGCAGAGAGAGCGCCTTCTCACAGTGAGTATGTGGGTATATATGCAGAGAGAGTGCCTTCTCACATTGAGTATGTGGGTATATATGCAGAGAGAGTGCCTTCTCGCAGTGAGTATGTGGGTATATATGCAGAGTGCCTTCTCACAGTGGGTATGAGGGTATATATATACAGTATATGCAGAGAGAGTGCCTACTCACAGTGAGTATGTGGTTATATATGCAGAGAGAGTGTCTTCTCACAGTGAGTATGTGGGTATATATATGCAGAGAGATTGCCTTCTCACAGTGGGTATGTGGGTATATATGCAGAGAGAGTGCCTTCTCACAGTAAGTATGTGGGTATATATACAGAGAGAGTACTTTCTCACAGTGGGTATGTGGGTATATATGCAGAGAGAGTGCCTTCTCACAGTGAGTATGTGGGTATATATACAGAGAGAGCACCTTCTCACAGTGAGTATGTGGGTATATATGCAGAGAGAGCGCCTTCTCACAGTGAGTACATTGGTATATATGCAGAGAGAGCGCCTTCTCACAGTGAGTACGTGGGTATATGCATAGAGAGTGCCTTCTCACAGTGAGTACATCGGTATATGCAGAGAGAGTGCCTTCTCACAGTGAGTACGTGGGTATATGCAGAGAGCGTGCCTTCTCACTGTGTGTATGTGGGTATATATATGCAGAGAGAGTGCCTTCTCACAGTGAGTATGTGGGTATATGCAGAGAGAGTGCCTTCTCACAGTGAGTATGTGGGTATATATGCAGAGAGAGTGCCTTTGCACAGTGAGTACGTGGGTATATATGCAGAGTGCCTTCTCACAGTGAGTATGTGGGTATATATGCAGAGAGAGCGCCTTCTCACAGTGAGTACGTGGGTATATGCAGAGAGCATGAATTCTCTCAGTGAGTACGTGAGTATATATGCAGAGAGAGTGCCTTCTCACAGTGAGTACGTGGGTATATGCAGAGAAAGTGCCTTCTCACAGTATGTGGGTATATATGCAGAGAGGGCGCCTTCTCACAGTGAGTATGTGTGTATATATGCAGAGAGTGACTTCTCACAGTGGGTATGTGGGTATATATATATACAGTATATGCAGAGAGAGTGCTTTCTCACAGTTGGTATGTGGGTATATATGCAGAGAGAGTGTCTTCTCACAGTGAGTATGTGGGTATATATGCAGAGAGAGTGCCTTCTCACAGTGAGTATGTGGGTATATGCAGAGAGAGCACCTTCTCACAGTGAGTATGTGGGTATATATGCAGAGAGAGCGCCTTCTCACAGTGTGTACATGGGTATATATGCAGAGAGAGCGCCTTCTCACAGTGAGTACGTGGGTATATGCATAGAGAGTGCCTTCTCACAGTGAGTACATCGGTATATGCAGAGAGAGTGCCTTCTCACAGTGAGTACGTGGGTATATGCAGAGAGCGTGCCTTCTCACAGTGAGTATGTGGGTATATATATGCAGAGAGAGTGCCTTCTCACAGTGAGTATGTGGGTATATATGCAGAGAGAGTGCCTTCTCACAGTGAGTATGTGGGTATATGCAGACAGAGCACCTTCTCACAGTGAGTATGTGGGTATATATGCAGAGAGACCGCCTTCTCACAGTGAGTACATGGGTATATATGCAGAGAGAGCGCCTTCTCACAGTGAGTACGTGGGTATATGCATAGAGAGTGCCTTCTCACAGTGAGTACATCGGTATATGCAGAGAGTGCCTTCTCACAGTGAGTACGTGGGTATATGCAGAGAGCGTGCCTTCTCACAGTGAGTATGTGGGTATATATATGCAGAGAGAGTGCCTTCTCACAGTGAGTATGTGGGTATATATGCAGAGAGAGTGCATTTGCACAGTGAGTAGGTGGGTATATATGCAGAGTGCCTTCTCACAGTGAGTATGTGGGTATATATGCAGAGAGAGTGCCTTCTCACAGTGAGTACGTGGGTATATGCAGAGAGAGTGCCTTCTCACAGTGAGTATGTGGGTATATATGCAGAGAGAGTGCCTTCTCACAGTGAGTATGTGGGTATATATGCAGAGAGAGTGCCTTCTCACAGTGAGTATGTGGGTATATGCAGAGAGAGCACCTTCTCACAGTGAGTACGTGGGTATATATGCAGAGAGAGCGCCTTCTCACAGTGAGTACATGGGTATATATGCAGAGAGAGCGCCTTCTCACAGTGAGTACGTGGGTATATGCAGAGAGAGCGCCTTCTCACAGTGAGTACGTGGGTATATGCATAGAGAGTGCCTTCTCACAGTGAGTACATCGGTATATGCAGAGAGAGTGCCTTCTCACAGTGAGTACGTGGGTATATGCAGAGAGCGTGCCTTCTCACTGTGTGTATGTGGGTATATATATGCAGAGAGAGTGCCTTGTCACAGTGAGTATGTGGGTATATGCAGAGAGAGTGTCTTCTCACAGTGAGTATGTGGGTATATATGCAGAGAGAGTGCCTTTGCACAGTGAGTACGTGGGTATATATGCAGAGTGCCTTCTCACAGTGAGTATGTGGGTATATATGCAGAGAGAGCGCCTTCTCACAGTGAATACGTGGGTATATGCAGAGAGAGTGCCTTCTCACAGTGAGTACGTGGGTATATGCAGAGAGAGTGCCTTCTCACAGTGAGTACGTGAGTATATGCAGAGAGAGTGCCTTCTCACAGTATGTGGGTATATATGCAGAGAGAGCGCCTTCTCACAGTATGTGGGTATATATGCAGAGAGAGCGCCTTCTCACAGTGAGTATGTGGGTATATATGGTATATATGCAGAGAGAGCGCCTTCTCACAGTGAGTACGTGGGTATATATGGTATATATGCAGAGAGAGCGCCTTCTCACAGTGAGAATGTGGGTATATATGCAGAGAGTGCCTTCTCACAGTGGGTATGTATGTATATATATATACAGTATATGCAGAGAGAGTGCCTTCTCACAGTGAGTATGAGGGTATATATGCAGAGAGAGTGCTTTCTCACAGTGGGTATGTGGGTATATATGCAGAGAGAGTGCCTTCTCACAGTGAGTATGTGGGTATATATGCAGAGAGAGTGCCTTCTCACAGTGAGTATGTGGGTATATGCAGAGAGAGCACCTTCTCACAGTGAGTATGTGGGTATATATGCAGAGAGAGCGCCTTCTCACAGTGAGTACATGGGTATATATGCAGAGAGAGCGCCTTCTCACAGTGAGTACGTGGGTATATGCATAGAGAGTGCCTTCTCACAGTGAATACATCGGTATATGCAGAGAGAGTGCCTTCTCACAGTGAGTACGTGAGTACATATGCAGAGAGAGTGCTTTCTCACAGTGGGTATGTGGGTATATATGCAGAGAGAGTGCTTTCTCACAGTGAGTATGTGGGTATATATGCAGAGAGAGTGCTTTCTCACAGTGAGAATGTGGGTATATATGCAGAGAGAGTGCCTTCTCACAGTGAGTATGTGGGTATATGCAGAGAGAGCACCTTCTCACAGTGAGTATGTGGGTATATATGCAGAGAGAGTGCCTTCTCACAGTGAGTACATGGGATTATATGCAGAGAGAGCGCCTTCTCACAGTGAGTACGTGGGTATATGCATAGAGAGTACCTTCTCACAGTGAATACATCGGTATATGCAGAGAGAGTGCCTTCTCACAGTGAGTACGTGGGTATATGCAGAGAGCGTGCCTTCTCACAGAGAGTATGTGGGTATATGTGCAGAGAGAGCGCCTTCTCACAGTGAGTATGTGGGTATATATGCAGAGAAAGTGCCTTCTCACAGTGAGTACGTGGGTATATGCAGAGAGAGTGCCTTCTCACAGTCAGTATGTGGGTATATATGCAGAGAGAGTGCCTTTGCACAGTGAGTACGTGGGTATATATGCAGAGAGAGTGCCTTCTCACAGTGAGAATGTGGGTATATATGCAGAGAGAGTGCCTTCTCACAGTGAGTATGTGGGTATATATGCAGAGAGAGTGCCTTCTCACAGTGAGTATGTGGGTATATATGCAGAGTGCCTTCTCACAGTGGGTATGTGGGTATATATATACAGTATATGCAGAGAGAGTGCCTTCTCACAGTGAGTATGTGGGTATATATGCAGAGAGAGTGCCTTCTCACAGTGAGTATGTGGGTATATATGCAGAGTGCCTTCTCACAGTGGGTATGTGGGTATATATATACAGTATATGCAGAGAGAGTGCCTTCTCACAGTGAGTATGTGGGTATATATGCAGAGAGAGCGCCTTCTCACAGTGAGTATGTGGGTATATATGCAGAGAGAGCGCCTTCTCACAGTGAGAATGTGGGTATATATGCAGAGAGAGCGCCTTCTCACAGTGAGTATGTGGGTATATATGCAGAGAGAGCGCCTTCTCACAATGAGTACGTGGGTATATGCAGAGAGAGTGCCTTCTCACAGTATGTGGGTATATATGCAGAGAGAGTGCCTTCTCACAGTGAGTATGTGGGTATATGCAGAGAGAGTGCCTTCTCACAGTGAGAATGTGGGTATATATGCAGAGAGAGTGCCTTCTCACAGTATGTGGGTATATATGCAGAGCGAGCGCCTTCTCACAATGAGTACGTGGGTATATGCAGAGAGAGCGCCTTCTCACAGTGAGTATGTGGGTATATATGCAGAGAGAGTGCCTTCTCACAGTGAGTATGTGGGTATATATGCAGAGAGAGTGCCTTCTCGCAGTGAGTATGTGGGTATATATGCAGAGTGCCTTCTCACAGTGGGTATGTGGGTATATATATACAGTATATGCAGAGAGAGTGCCTTCTCACAGTGAGTATGTGGGTATATATGCAGAGTGCCTTCTCACAGTGGGTATGTGGGTATATATATACAGTATATGCAGAGAGAGTGCCTTCTCACAGTGAGTATGTGGGTATATATGCAGAGAGAGTGCCTTCTCACAGTGAGTATGTGGGTATATATGCAGAGTGCCTTCTCACAGTGGGTATGTGGGTATATATATACAGTATATGCAGAGAGAGTGCCTTCTCACAGTGAGTATGTGGGTATATATGCAGAGAGAGCGCCTTCTCACAGTGAGTATGTGGGTATATATGCAGAGAGAGCGCCTTCTCACAGTGAGAATGTGGGTATATATGCAGAGAGAGCGCCTTCTCACAGTGAGTATGTGGGTATATATGCAGAGAGAGCGCCTTCTCACAATGAGTACGTGGGTATATGCAGAGAGAGTGCCTTCTCACAGTATGTGGGTATATATGCAGAGAGAGTGCCTTCTCACAGTGAGTATGTGGGTATATGCAGAGAGAGTGCCTTCTCACAGTGAGAATGTGGGTATATATGCAGAGAGAGTGCCTTCTCACAGTATGTGGGTATATATGCAGAGCGAGCGCCTTCTCACAATGAGTACGTGGGTATATGCAGAGAGAGCGCCTTCTCACAGTGAGTATGTGGGTATATATGCAGAGAGAGTGCCTTCTCACAGTGAGTATGTGGGTATATATGCAGAGAGAGTGCCTCTCGCAGTGAGTATGTGGGTATATATGCAGAGTGCCTTCTCACAGTGGGTATGTGGGTATATATATACAGTATATGCAGAGAGAGTGCCTTCTCACAGTGAGTATGTGGGTATATATGCAGAGTGCCTTCTCACAGTGGGTATGTGGGTATATATATACAGTATATGCAGAGAGAGTGCCTTCTCACAGTGAGTTGGTGGGTATATGTGCAGAGTGCCTTCTCACAGTGGGTATGTGGGTAGTGTCTTCTCACAGTAGCGCAATCACACAGCAAGCACTTGGGTATATGCTGGGAGAGTGCAATCAGGAATACATCGGGCGATACAGTATGCCGGGTTGGAGATATTAGGACTATAAAAAGCTATTATTCTGCCCAAAAAAATCACTCCACTCTTCACAGTCCAGCGTAACAGTCAGCCTACACCTCCACCGGCATAAAGCCGATGAGACCAGTGACCTAATAGGGCGTGCTCTTCCCCGGCCCCGCTTCTCCTGCACAGCTGGGCCCAATCACTGAGTAGGGGTGTGCCCGATGCCCGGATTAACCCTCCGTAGCCGGGCAGGCCTGACGTGTGTGCTGGGAGGCCGCTCGCCTCTCACTGGTTTCTTCTGCAGAGAGCTGCAGCTGCCTCAGACTCAGTTAGGACGCGCATCTCTCCATCAGCCGGATCCAGGAGACGTATCACAGGAGACAAAGGTGAGAGATGGACTGTCCATTTACATGAGGGGGGATTGGGCGCCACACATACATTGCTGCTGTTACAGATGTAGAAAGGGTGCACTGACATGATGAGTGTATATGACAGTGACCTATGTGCACCGTCTCCCCCTGGTACTGAGTGTGTGTGTGCTGCTGCTGCTGATAGTACTCGGATGCTCAGTGATTATAACGCTGCTGCTGGGGCATTGTTCATCCGCTGGGTGATACAGTACATTTCCTGGACCAAATGTAACCGCGCTGGGACTGGGAGACACCGTTATATATCACGCTGCATTGTCCGTTACCTGTCACTGTGCTGCATTGTAGGCTCGCTAATACATGGCATTACCCATTATGCTTATAATGTACTAATAATACTCATCAAGTCCTGCATTTTGCATCACTCTAATTAGAAGAACCATGATGGACTGAACCATGGACAGGCATCATCTGACTCCATAGATCTGATTGATATATCATTGTCATTATAACTGTGCTAGGCGCTGCAAGGCTTTATGGACTGTTTATTGGTTTGAAGCCTATGCTCAACACACTGTTTAATCAGCTTTGTATTCCCAGGTAAAATAAGTGTATAATACAGCATATAAGTGTATAATACATCATATAAGTGTATAATACAGTTTATAAGTGTATAATGCAGCATATAAGTGTATAATACAGCATATAAGTGTATACAGTATATAAGTGTATAATACAGCATATAAGTGTATAATACAGTATATAAGTGTTTACAGTATATAAGTGTATAATGCAGCATATAAGTGTATACAGTATATAAGTGTATAATACAGCATATAAGTGTATACAGTATATAAGTGTATAATACATCATATAAGTGTATACAGCATATAAGTGTATAATACAATATATAAGTGTATAATGCAGCATATAAGTGTATAATACAGCATATAAGTGTATACAGTATATAAGTGTATAATACAGTATATAAGTGTATACAGTATATAAGTGTATACAGCATATAAGTGTATAATACAGCATATAAGTGTATAATACAGTATATAAGTGTATACAGTATATAAGTGTATAATACAGTATATAAGTGTATACAGTATATAAGTGTATACAGCATATAAGTGTATAATACAGCATATAAGTGTGTAATACAGTGTATAATGCAGCATATAAGTGTATAATACAGTATATAAGTGTATACAGTATATAAGTGTATAATGCAGCATATAAGTGTATACAGTATATAAGTGTATAATACAGTATGTAAGTGTATACAGTGTATAAGTGTATAATACAGCATATAAGTGTATAATACAGTGTATAATACAGTATATAAGTGTATACAGTATATAAGTGTATAATGCAGCATATAAGTGTATACAGTATATAAGTGTATAATACAGTATATAAGTGTATAATACAGCATATAAGTGTATAATGCAGCATATAAGTGTATAATACAGTATATAAGTGTATACAGTATATAAGTGTATAATACAGCATATAAGTATATACAGTATATAAGTGTATAATACAGCATATAAGTGTATACAGTATATAAGTGTATATTACAGCATATAAGTGTTTACAGTATATAAGTGTATAATACAGCATACAAGTGTATGCAGTATATAAGTGTATAATACAGCATATAAGTGTATAATACAGCATATAAGTGTATACAGTATATAAGTGTATAATACAGCATATAAGTGTATACAGTATATAAGTGTATAATACAGCATATAAGTGTATACAGTATATAAGTGTATAATACAGCATATAAGTGTATACAGTATATAAGTGTATAATGCAGCATATAAGTGTATACAGCATATAAATGCATAATACAGCATATAAGTGTATAATACAGTATATAAGTGTATAATACAGCATATAAGTGTTTACAGTATATAAGTGTATAATACAGCATATAAGTGTATACAGTATATAAGTGTATAATACAGTATATAAGTGTATAATACAGCATATAAGTGTATACAGTATATAAGTGTATAATACAGCATATAAGTGTATACAGTATATAAGTGTATAATGCAGCATATAAGTGTATACAGCATATAAGTGCATAATACAGTATATAAGTGTATAATACAGTATATAAGTGTATAATACAGCATATAAGTGTATACAGTATATAAGTGTATAATACAGCATATAAGTGTATAATACAGCATATAAGAGTATAATACAGTATAAAAGTGTATAATACAGCATATAAGTGTATACAGTATATAAGTGCATAATACAGCATATAAGTGTATTATACAGTATATAAGTGTATAATACAGCATATAAGTGTATACAGTATATAAGTGCATAATACAGTATATAAGTATATACAGACAGCAAGAAATTCACAGTGTTTTCAAAATGGCACTACTATGTCTTCCCAATGTGCTGTCCGGGCTTTGGGATTGGATGGGGCAGCTACCAACAAACGACCCAAATGTATAATTGGTCAGAAGGTCATGTACCCTCTGTAATCCCTCTTTGACGATATTCATATCCCTGCAACATCCACCCCTGGTCACGACCCCCCCTCTCCCCCTCTTCTTATAGCATTGTCTGTGAGATGAGTGACTGTGGCGCCATGCCATACTGATAGCTGGCAAATAGGCAGAGAAATGCCAACATAAATCTCTTATCTCACTTCCTTATCCTCATTTTCTCAGAGACCTGATCCTGTTCTCCAGCAACATTGTTCCTGATTGCTAGGTCTGGCACGCACACTGCCCTTTCTCCTGTCCTCCACCAGGCTTGTTTCATTCTTAGCAACAACTTCATATGTAGTCATTGTATTTAATACATTGAATTTGGACTTTTAGCCTTCTCTTTTTTTCTAAGGATATTTCACAGTAGTGCACTAGCAAGTACAGCCCCAAGTGCCCAGGGAAGTGATGACATAGTGCCCCTCCAACCTGAGGAGGAGTACAGATAGTCCTGGTGTTTTCTCTCTGCTGCTGCAGGAACTCTGGAGTGAAGGATATTTTAAAGAAGCCATTAATGGAACATATTTCATGTGAAGTCTGACAGACTAGATATTATCATAGCTGAGATAAAATGCTGAAAGATAACTTCATAACTCACATCTCTACAGGAGCCTGACTAATGTTCTCTTTTTCTCCTAAACTATTCTGCCTTTGTGTGTATTGTTTATATTCTTCTGTGTGCATTACTCCTGTGGAGGAATACTAGATTGCTCTTTTCTGTATACAAGAGAATATCACTGCATCTATTGTAAGCTACAGTAGTTGCCTATTTCAAGAACTTTAGCACTTAAATAAAAAACGTCTGTTTGCGAAAAAGGAATTTCTGAACATTAACTGTGCGATGGCCAGAAGCTGATTCTTTGTTGTTTGGTTCTGTAGGTAGAAAAATAAAACAAATGTTAGATCTGGCATTATACAGTGTTCTTCATGAGTAGAGGATTTACAGTTAGGGAAGCCAATCCCATGAGTCCCAAAAATACCCTGGATTTATACCAGGTACTATGAGATTCAAAACACACTGTGGATTAGGCCGGGGGCAGTGGGATAATACTTAAACTGGGTACACAGTAGACCAGTGGTTCCCAAACTGTGCGCCATGGTACCCTGGTGTGCCTCGGGACACTTGCAGGGGTGCCTCAGGTTGGTGGTCCAGCACCAAATCAAATTATTTATGATCAATGTAATGTAAATATGTGGACAAACAGAAGCGCAAACCTGTCCCCATCACATAACTGAGCCTAAGGATAACAGGGAAGCACAATTTACTTCACTTTACTACTTTACTAAATTTTTTCTGAATTTCTCAATAACAAACTTTTGGCTTAGGGGCGCCGTGATTCTAAAAAGTTTGGCAACCACTGCACTAGACGATAAGTCGTCTGCCATATTGGGCACATCATCTAGTGTGTACCCACTAAGCGCGCTCCCGTGGTTCATTCGTCTGGGACCGCGTACACAGCCAATGGAGCGACCCAGCTGCCGACTCCGGCAGGGTCAATGGTGCCGCTGAGCGATATATCAAGCGGTCGTTCACCGGATTGTGCAGTGTGTACCGCCCGCCCGACATATATTGTTTATCAACACCATCAGGCGTTGCATTGGTGGGTTGCTAAGTGTGTTCCCAGCCTTACCTTCTCTGTTCTGATCGCATTATCTGGTCCTCTCAAACTCTCCCAGCTGCAGGTAGAATAGATAGAGTCCCAGAATGCAGTAGCTCTTAGTCATTGATAGGCTGGGAGCGCACTGTGCGGTGACATCACTGTGTGGCGCGCTCCCTGCCAATCAGTGACTGAGAGCAGCCACATCACAAGACTCCAGATTTTCTTCTGCAGTTGATCCTGGGACAGGACTGGACAATTCGCCCACCGACAAGAGAGGTCCCTTCTGACCACCGCTGTGTGACTAAGTAAAGTGAAAAAAGTGGACGGAGAGGGATGCTAGTGGTGGATGATGGAGAAGGAAAGCGGGTGGAGGGGGATTAAAGGATATCTTTGTACAATTTAATCCTGGGGTTGAGATCTTTTCAATCCTGGGATTATTAACATGGGTTGGAATTGGCTTCCCTACTCACAATAATGGCGGGATGTTTCAAGCATAACTTTATGGATGAGATAAATTGCGCCTCTTGCTTCATGCATACCGGTGTATGCACTTACAAATGCGATTGAAATTGCAAAGTACAGCTTTGACTAGGAGTCCTTGTGTGTATGCGCACGCTGAAGCACGAGCTGCAGGGGACCCTGGGGGGGATACTATTGGGTCCCTTATGGGGGACATTGTGCAAAGAAGGCGATAGGCTCCTATTAGGCAATACCATTAGGCAATACCATTTATAGATGGCCTACCGGACAAAAGCTCAGGAAAATTTCCGGACCTTTGTAAATTTGAGGAATGCTGTAAAATCTCTGAAAACGGACGTGTTCTGAGTTTTGCCCGCATTTTCACTTTAGTACATCGTGCCCTACGTGCCATTGCTCTGTGCATGCACTCTATTTGTAGGACTGCAGCTTAAAGGAAAACCAAGGGGTTTGTTGTGAAGCTGATAAACCATTTTTCTACCAAAACTGACAGAGAAATGTCTTATGTCAGTTTCTTACAATTTCTTAAGAGGTAAACCTTGAAGAAATCAGAGAATTTTCCTGCGGTACCTCTCTTTGCAATGCTAATTGCTATTTCCATAGACTTCTATAGGGACAGCGACTTGACTTGTGTTTAACAAGAACCATCTCAGGATGGGATGCAGTCGGGATGCCAATGATCTAAATGCCGACCATCGGCATCCCGACTGTTTAATCCCGGCAACTGTCTAATGACCGGCATCGAAATCTCTACGCCTGTAATTAGACCTACGCCGGTAGCCTGACACCCGGCTTACCGATCAAAGGTAAGCCGGACGCGGAAAGCTGCGGGTGGGGGGTTTGGTTAGGGGCTCTCGGGTGGAACTTAGGGATAGGCACTCACCGGGAGGTTAGGGTTAGGCTAGGGGAAGGGACGGGGGAGGTTAGGGTTAGGCACCCCCCCGGGAGACTTAGGTTTAGGCAGCGGGGAAGGGGGGGTTAGGTTTAGGCACTTAGAGGGGGATTAGAGTTAGGCACTTGGGGGGAGGTTAGGGTTAGGCACCCCTAAGGGAGGGTTAGGGCTAGGGGGGAGGTTAGGTTAGTAAATAGAAAAAAAACTTACCTGCCGGGATCTTCACTGCCGGGCTTCCGCTGTTGGAATTTGAACAGCCGGCCATGCGTCTGGCGGTAAATCATACTGATCCCCTCAGGATGGTGTTAGCTGTAACCGGAAGCTGGGACCAGCAAAGCAGGAGACTCTGCTGGATCCCCTCTGGGTAAAATGACCTTGCACAGACGATAGACGCGTATGCACAGATTATAGACGCACATGCACATATTCCTTTAACTCTCTGCTGGCAGGTTTAGGCTGCTGTTAACCAGGAGAAATCTCTCCCTAAGGACAAACATTATGTATCAATGCGATATGCACCGATACCTAGGGCACCATATAAGAATGTGTCATACTCTTAAGCATACGCTAAAGGGTTTATGACATCCATTATGTATTTTGCAAACAGAAGTAAGCTTAGTTTACGGCTATTTGTGACACTACCGCATAAGCCATCTAAGGCATTAGTGGTATGTCCCCATTGCTGGCAATGAGGAACCAGCAAAGCCTTTTCCAGCTTCAACAAACTTTTCTGTATCTCCACTGGGTGTAAGCACAATGTGCATTTGCAGGCATCCGACACGCTTTAACCAGAAACTGGTCTCCAGCTGCAGTATGCTCCTGGCAAATCAGCAGAAGACACACCGAGGTTTGAGACATCGTGGGACCTCACAGATGGGTAAGTGATGATAAACGCTGGCAGCATATTTGTTTGTATAACTGTGATACTAAATATACCAATGGAAATAAGTACTGTTAATAAATGGAGCCCATAATGTTTCAGCAGCATGCTAAATAGACCCTTAAATCAAAGAGTATAGGCTGTAGTTTTTAATTTATAGATGCGCCCAGTCACATTGTGGCTGATCGCACAACAAATGTGCGCACGCATCACGCCATGCGATACCCCTTGTCTGCATACGCTACGGTACGCTATGGCGCACACTGCGATCGCACCAAACATTCCTATGAAGGCACGGTTGCAGGCGCAGTGTGCATATCTGCTCGCGGGTGTACATCTCGCGGTATGCGTGGCACGATTTGCTGCGTCAGCGGCAAGGATATAACTGGTCATATCTGTAGATTGTAGGCTCTGGCTCATCAGAGTGTAAAACACCAAAGTATACGAAATACACAGTAATTCAGACATGGGCAACCTTTAGCAACTTTTATTTTACTGAACATATTCCGCGAGCATGTGTATTTAGCTCAAAGTCTAAAATATGCTTGAAGAATATTTTTTTGGTAACACACACACTTGCAATTTTTTTATTCTGGATTGGCAAGTGCTGAAATTGTGCTTTCACAATGGCACAAGCTGAAAAATCCACATTCTACACTGCATTGCATTGTCAGATGCGCCTCATTACATAGTAATGTCTACTGTAATAACTAATGCGTGACCTTTACAGTGCACAGCTTTATAAAACACATGTGTTTATGCACCTGTGAAAGAACTTTTAGGGAGGAATGTAATAGGGTGCGACTTATTAAAATTGCAGATTTTTCAGCTATTCAGCCGCGGGATTCAATGCAGCACTATTTTTAAAGGCAAAAATCTGTTGTATCTGCACTTTTAAGAACTTGCACCTTCCTACTGTTCATTCACTGCTTAGTCCCCAGTAGTGCACTGTGAGTCAGCAGACAGTGATTGGCAAAGCATTTGGAAGATATAAGTTATCAACACTGGGAGAAAATGTAATAGAGTGCGATCAGTCATAATCGCTGATTTTCCGCCATTTTTCAATGGGATTTAAAGCAGCAAATTTTTTAATGCAAAATCAAATCAGAAATTTTGACAAATTGCATCTCATTACATTTCCCACTGAGAATATGGAATGTTGTTCATACATGGTCCTCTTAATTTATTCTTGTTATATACTTTATATTATCCAATATGTAAACACATCTCTCTACTTCCAAATATTCCAAAGCAAAGCTGACATTACTAGTAGCATTCAGTTTCTGTCTGGCTGAAACCAAATATTCAGTAATGAATAGGGATGGGCATTGGAAGCCCGGCATCGAATTCCGACATCAAATCCAACTAGACATTGCATCGCAACAATTCGATAGTATAACCATCATGATGGTTATACTTCGAACCAAAAAGGGACGGGGCATCTCTGAAATTGGCGGAACCTTGTGACAACCCCGTTCACGTCACTTTATGGACGTGCCCAGCACTCTCCTAGATGCTGGGCCGCCCCCAGGCTCCCTCTTCATTTTGAATAGATGCCGTGCGCATGCGCACGGTATCTATTATACTGCCGCAGGACAGTTGAGAGGTAAGATTAACTGAGCCAAAAACATCCAGCCATCGGATAATCTGAAAGCTGCATCCGATGGCTGGCAACCATCGAATTCCCGCTATTCGATGAAAAACGTCCATTGAACCGGAAACATCGATGTTTGCTAACCATCGTCTTCCGATGTCCATCCCTAGTAACAAAACATACCTGTACAATAGTCGGGCAGTTGATTCCTGACTCGTTCATGTGATATCGCAAGGGTGTGTACGCACCTTCGATCATGATTTATCGGATGAAAACAGGTCAAATCGAAATATCACATCTTACTGTATGTGCAGTTTAATTTTCATGTGATTCATGTACTGTATCGGGCCTAAAGTGACATTTGTACGCACGGGCGACCATTCTGCCTGACTGTTCTGCCCATGCTTCTGCTGCCTTTTGGTCTTTTCATCCGATAGTTTAGACAGACAGTGGTCGAAAGTGCAAGTCAGATTGTATAGGTGTGCACGCAGGTGATCGGGACTTCTGAACGAGAGTGAAATTGAAAGTATAATCTCATCGAAAGTCTGATTGTACAGGTGTATACCCAGCTTTACACAGCAAGCAATGTCTAGGGCAGGGCACCTCGGCTGTAAATATGAATAATAATGATTATAATAAAAATGTATCCTTAGTTGTGTGATCTTTTATCCGAAAAAACCTGTTACCCAGAACGTTCTGAAATATGGAAAGGAAAGAAGTAAGTTATTGTTGCATTTGGCTGATGTTACAGACATGATCACTATTTCTTCCTATAGTATACTGTAATGAGCTCTGCTAAACAATTTAATAAGGAGGGGGATCCCATGGGAAGTGTGGGGAAAGACAGGTGGAATTTTTATATGTGTTTTAGTAGCTTTCAGACACAGTGCTCCAAACTATAGAAATACAAGTGATCTGGAAAATCCCAAGTCCCAAGACTTCCGTATAATAGATCAATTTTGTAAGACCTGGTAATTTAGTGGTGAGACAAGGTTTTTTGTCACTCGAGGCGGATATGCCAAAGCAGCCATCCCATCTAAGCCAATACTCATAAAGAGGCTTAAATGTTTCTCTTCGATTGGCATTAAATGAATCTAACAGGCTGTGGAAAACATGGATCCTTCTTTCTGTGGTGTAGGCATTTCATTTACGGGCACAGTTTACAGTACATGCTGAGAGAAGTAATAAAACACTTAAGGGTTCTATGCAGCAAGCAAATTTCTACTTAAATCATGCGGATATTAGCATTTCCACATAATAATATTCCAGCTATTTAGCACGATTTCTGCTGTGCAGGTAGTAGGGAATCGATAAAAAATGCGTAAAAGCTCACTAAATATAATACCATCTCGGAAAAATCCTTCTTTCAGCCAGAATCTGCAGGGACAGAGGGACGTCGTCCAATCAGTCCCTGCACCCAACTGAAACTCTCCGCCGCTGGCTCAGTAATTATATATACATATTTTTTATAAAACTGTGTAATTACACTGCTGTGGACACTGGCAGTTTAAGTACTAATTATATTGCCAGTGTTCCCGGCACTGTAATTACACAGTTTTGTAAAAATATGTATATATATATATATATATAGTGTATATAATTACATGTAGACTACAGTGTGTGTGTGCGTGAACTACATTCTGCGCGTGTGCGTGAACTACACACTGTGATCGCAATCCATTCGCTCGCCCAGCAAAGGCAGCCCAGGGTAATGAGTGGCAGAAGAGGCCGTTTGTGGGTGGTAACCGGGGCAGGACACTAATAACGGGGGATTGGAGATGCGAACGCAGGCGTGCCTGAGTGTTTCAATGCCATTTAAGAGGCATGCATAATTAACAAGAAGCGTCATAGTACACGTCACTTGCTTTTTTTTTTGCACTGATTTCCTCGCAATGCTTGTGGTAGGGTAAAGCTACCTCAAGCACTGCGTTCACATCCGATGGTGCTCGATGTACGAATGTTTTAATACACTTCCTGGAGATGATGTGTTGCTGGTGGGCGGCTCTGCCTGTGCGATTGGGCGTACGCATACACAAAGTGGGCGCTCGCTAAGACATGGTGGGCGTGCTTATGCCTTGGCGAGCGTTCGCTTCCCGTGGCGTCACTTTGATAAATTTTCATACGCATCCAGCGAGCGTATGCAGATAGCGAACGGGTCTGAATCAGGCCCTATATACATAGTGTATATATAAATGTATAAATTATATATAATGTGCAGGGATGGGGCATGCGCAGAGTAGGCAGACTTTACGGACAACTAAAAAGACTGCCTGTGGGGACTTCATTTTCCTGAAGGGCGGGGAAATGTATAGAGAGAAAAAAAATATTGTATTGATGTTGTCCGAAAATATTCAGGTCAGTATCAGCATAGTTCCTGAATAGATCCCTTATTGCATTCAGGATTGGATGTTCATTCAAATCGTTGTTGTTAGAGATTATAAAAATGAAATAATTTGCTTAAACATTTCTTTGGCTCAGACTGTCCATTTTTTTCCCTTACTTTATATCCTGACACCATTGGGCTTTGTACACTGTAATCCCACTCTTCCTCCAGTTGCTAAGAAAAGTGGTGAAGGAATGGTAATTGTCAGGTTCTCAAGCTAATTTCTTTAGACCACCAATGTCTTTGGCATGTCATGTTTATTTATGATTTTCAGGCATATGCATTTCTTTAAGCAAACAATGCAAGACTTCCTACCCTGTCAAAATGACACTTATTACATATACTATATACTCAATTGGCACTCCATATTCTGTAGCTTGTGTGAATGGGCACTGTGGTTTGTAATGTGTAATATTCATGAACATTAGGCTGGTTTTGACATCTGATCTTAAAATATAGTTAAAATCCTGCATTACTTTCTGCTTATGGACATAAAAGTACTTTCCCCTACTGTGCAAGCAGAAGAACGGAGTGTAAATCTTTTGATCTAAAAAAAACTTCTTAAATCTTCCCAAAAATTAAACATTTTATTTAATATGAAATGTATGTACATGATACAATAATATAGGAACACAAAGTTATTTTTCCTCCCAAAGAGCAAAGCAAACAGTTGTAGAATTCTCAATGATCTGGAAGGAATCCAGCAACATATCCACAGTGTACGTCTTTCCCTATGCTATCTGAGTGACTGAAACAGTGACCTGCTTTCTTTATTGGCTGAATGTGTGCAATTGTATCTAGCCTGGTGTAAGACTAATACTACCAGTGTGTCTTAATTCAATTGTCCTGGTGTTCTAAAGTCTCCACTCACAGCTGGCTCAGAGATGAATCATTTGGAATAATTTTTCTGGGTTTGATTTTATATTTTCATTGCTGGGCTTTTCTTGAGACCAAATTTGGTAATGGTTGGCTGTTGTGTATGTATGCTGAAATATTGAGTGATGTAGTAGCTATCGTGTAAAATTATATGGAGGAAAGGCAGAGTCATGTTATAAAGAGAATTTCATTGTTGTCTTAGTGGACTGAGGGTCTGATTCGGAGACGGACTCAAATGCCGTCGTTGCTGCGATGCCGCAAGTGCTGGTTGTGCGAAAATATGCAAAAGCTGGAATTTGTATTGAGACGCCCACTGGCAGCATCGCAGATCTGCCACTTGTATACAAGGACGCAACCATCGGATGCACAATGGCCAATCATTGGACTTCGAGTAGCCCTATGGTCGTGCAGAATGGGCGACAGAACTAAGACGCCGGAGCCTTCACAACTGCATATGAGAACGCAGCCGATCTCATATCGGCTGCAAATCGTGACACACCTGCGTTTGAGTCGCTACCCTTTGTTACAAATGGTCCCTGACTTTACGAATAAATCCTCTCAGGGACTCAGGGAACACCATCGTAAGTCCATTGCGCCACATGCGCAGTGAGACTCTGAAGCATGCACAGTAGAAAAATCATTGGCCATTCGCGAAAACATCGGCAATGTGTCCAACTCTCTATTAGGTCCAGAGAGCACCTATTGTATTTTTTTTTATTACAGTGGCATCTGTGTGTAAAGCTGAGTACACAGTATGCGATTGCGTACCCAGCTGACGACACAACATGATGGAATGATATATTGCGCTGTCTGTACACAATGCACGATGCGGTGTTCGCAGTGCAATGCATTTAGCAGCATGGCGTCGTTCATCGCATCATCTCATCTGGGGCGGGATGCAGCAAAGCAAGAAAAGCGGTCTGACTGCATTATTACAGGGCTTTGATGTGGTGGGCAACACTATCTTCAGATGGCACTGCCCAATAGAAGCCCCTGCAACGCGCGTCCTTCTGTGCATGTGCAGAAGATCGCCAGAGGGACTTCTAGGTCATAGACCTGGAAGTCCCTCACTCAAAAGCTTGTACCGAGAGTGCTGTCCTTTGCATTTTCTATCATGCATACCGGCGTAATTAATGTCGGCATGCACGTGAAGAGTGGCGGGATGCATCGCATCCCGAATGTACTGTGTCATGCATTCCGCCCCTGCTGTGCAGCACAGCACATGAGACAATGATGCCATGAATGACCTACTGACATGCAAAATCAGGCGTACAAACTATGGGGAAGATGTACTAAGCTTTGGAGAATGATAAAGAAGAAAGAGATAAATTAACAACCAATCAGCTCCTAACTGTCACTTTTCAAACACAGTGTGTAACATGGCAGTTAGGTGCTGATTGGTTGGTAGTTTATCTCTCCACTTTATCACTCTCTAAGGCTTAGTACATCTCTACCCTTATGTGATCCGCATGATATATTGTTCTGATCCTCTTTGGAATGATATAGCGTAATACGCATTGCATAGTGTGTCCCCAGTTTTAGTGACTTTAAAGTTGGGTGAGGCTAAGAAAATCTTGTAGCCAATTAAGGTTACACCCCCATGTACTCAACCCGTGCATAAGACTGCAATAAAAAACAGAAGTGAGTATGGGACTCCCATTTACAAGCTTGCAACTCTTTACTCCGATGCTTGAAAGAATATCTACTAATAGAGGACCTTGGGTTGGACCAGAGTTGGACGGAGCATTGGCGATCTGAGTAAGCCTAAGGCTGAAGCCAGTAAATCTGCATTGGTAGACACAGACACTGGCCTCGGCACTCCCAGAAAACGGGCACGGTGCCCAGCAATCTGGCAATCAGGCTGTGGCTTAGGGGTCACTGCATGCAATGGAGCTGGAACAGAATTTCTTATTTATGTAAATTAAAGACTTAAGACATGGGAATAAATACTATTTATAAAAACTGGGAGTTTCCCTGCATATCTATGACAGATGACTATGCTATACTCACCTCTTCCAATTATACAATTTGCAATTCAGCCATAACCATTTGCACTAAAATAAACTGCTAGTACTTCTGGATGGGTTGGGTATGATTTGCCGGCAGTTGGGATTACAGCAGTCAAAGTCCCGACAGGGTTAACATACCGACACTTGTTGGTCGGTATGCAAACCCTCTCCCTTTCCTTACTCTGACCCTAGCCTTCCTTTCTTGGTGCCTAACCCTAACTTCCCCCCTCCCCAGACCCTACATCTAACCCTCCGCCCTTAGTGCCTTACCCTAACCCTCCTCCTTGTGCCTAACCCTAACTTCGCACCCTAACCCCCAATATTTACCTTTGGGATGCCGACGATCGGTATTCTGTCAGGATTCCAGCATCAGTATTTAGACCGTCGGCATCCCGTCAGCCTGAATGCTGACTACATCCCCTTATGTACAGACCATTCATGACCGCAATTTCCTAATTTAATTAGTATTTAAATGTAAAATGTTGGACTGTAAAAACTGTATTTTTCCCCATAGTCCCGAACACAAAACCTAAAAATTTCCATCCTCCGACCATGGAATTCACTACTATTCTGAAACGCTTTCGTACAACTAGTTTTACCTCATCTAGAACAAAAATAAGGGACTGCAAACATACACACAGCCCAAATACAGCTCCTAATTATAACTTGTTTGTCACATATTCATGTGCTGTTTATAATTAGGAACTCTTACCAGCATTTGCATTGGTCCGCATTAGTACTATTCTTGGCAGCTATTGCTTTCCAACTGTAACACTCTTTAGAAACTATTTTGTAGTAATAAACTAATAATAGTAATTAAGCTGCATCACTAAATTCATTGTTAAACATTTCAAAACAATATTTGCCTTTAATAATTGACACCTTGCAACTAAAGGTAAATAAGGCTTTTTAAATTAAATTTTCCAGCTGTAGTGCATTGCATGAAGTGTCATTTATATGAGGCTGTAAATGTGTTATTGTAATAAATAAACAATTGTCTAAGTTAAACTCTTGCATAGGAATGTTCAGTCTCGTGTTTCAGGACAGTAAATATGTTTGTCTATATAGCCCAGCCCAGCCATTGGGCATTCCATTATTGTGTACACATATTAGTCAGCGATTTGTTGAAATTGATAGGCACTGTTATTTGCTACATTTGTGCTGATGGCAATTTATGGAAACCCAGCGGTCAGCAATAAATAAATTATCTGCTGAACTTCCTATGGCATAAAGAACATTAGGGATTGGTATGTCAGGTGCTGTCATGTCTAGTTACTAATTCTTTATTAACATTTTGTAGTAAGTCCATTGTTGTAAATAAAAATTTATTTTTTTTCAATATTAATTTTCTGTGTCCCACAAATTAGGTCATAGATGGACTATTAATATTAATATGGATATTAATCAAAAATATAATGTTTATATATACATTATTAAGTAGAGAGAATATTGTATAAAGGTAATACTAAAGAAGAAAATGTTGATAAGGGATGCAATTTAATGTTTGAATTTCCCACATTGCAAATGGGAGTTCCCCAATTTATAACTAGGTGGTGTTACTATTAGTATATGGTGGTTGACCACATGTGTTCACATGCAAGAACAATCAGTGTCTGAGGCTGAATATTGAAGGTTTCCTTCATCTTTGTAAGATGTGTAATTTTAGACTCCATAAGGTATATGAGGTTTCTGGACATCAATCCAAAACCTCAAAGTCCATTGATGGCCATTAAGTAAAATAGCTTATCTTATAAATGGTAACTAACGTTACTATTTTCTGTCACTGTTGTTACATGTGTATTTAAGTCAATATCATATGCTACATAAATGTTATTATCTCCTTCTTTGTCCTCTTTTATAACCTACTAGGGGTAAAGCACATTGAGTGTGAAAATACAATGGGCTCTAGAAAAATGTGGTTAATTTTTTTTTTATTATCAAATGCTGAAATATTAAAATATACAAAAGGTGGAAGCATTGGTGGTAGGATGATGATCACATGAGGGAAAGGGATAGGGACCCCTTTGGACTTGTTTTGAGGTTTATTTTTTTGTTTACACAATAGCAGAGCTCATCAGCCAATTGCAGAAAATTTCTACTCATTCATATAACATTAGGAGTCACGCTTCAGAACTGAGGGCTCAAAAACTAAATATTAAAGAGGGTACAGAAATTGTATTGACCAACTTCTCTGAAAATTATGCCATCTACTCTTGAAGGAACTAAGAAGGTTTGCTGAAGGAGAAATTACAAATCTAGATATATGGACTGATGCTGCATCCCAACATTTAAAAAACAGAAAAGTAATGTCATATCGGTCACATTTGCAGGCTGCCGAGTACATTTCAGTTAGATGGAATTATCATGAATCTTAATTTGGTAAAAGCCCCCATTATGGTGTTGGTAGCACCTTAAAGAAGAAAGTCTGGAAACATGTTTTAAAGGGCAAAGCTGTAGTGCAAAATTACAAAGAATTTTTTGAGGTCGCCAGCCAATCCACAAAAATCCACTGTATTCTTGTTGATTCTACTCTGAGACAGCAATTCATATATGAAAATCAAGTATCAATTTTCGCCAACCTCCAGGATGCGAAAGGAATACGATGTGTGGTTCCTGTCAAGGAATTTGTTGTGAAATTATATGAAAACAGTTGTGAAAGTGCTTCTCTTAGTACATGCAAATAAAAACATATTGCTGAAATACAACTTGTGATGAAGATGCAAATATTGATCAATCTGCTGTTACAACTGCTAATACTCAAGAAGTTGAATCTCTGGTCACAGTTCCACTGTGTACTCCTTTGTAGTAGTAAAGTACCCTACAGTTAAAGGGGATCACAAACACTACATTGTAAATATTATAAGTATCAGTAATGACAACTTTCTTACTGTACAATACTTGAAAAGAAAAGGTGGTCTGGGTTTACAGGAATATATTATGTTTTTCTTGAGAAAGATGACATTGACATCATAAGCAAAGATTTAGTGCTGTGCACTTTGGCAAAGCCAAGTTAATTGTGTGGCAAACATTGGCCCTGATTCAGAGCCGGACGCTCCGGCCAGAGCGCTCGCTCTGAATCAGGGCCCTCCTCCATTAAAATGGAGCGTCCTCCTGGACGCTCGTATAGCTGTGGGTCACCACCCACAGCATATACGAGCATGCAAAACCATCGGACTTGCGAGGGAAACCCTGCGGTCGGGTTTCCCAGCCGCAAGGCCAGGAGTGATTTTGGCTCTATCAGAGCCAAAATCACTCCCACTGACATCACTAGTGATGTCAGTGGGGCCGGCTTCAGACGGTAGGCGTTCCCATGGGAACACCTCCATCTGGCAGGCATGCCCACCAAAGGGGGCGTGCTGTCAATCAACATCGACAGCACGCCCCCTTTGGTGCGAGACCCCGAGCAATGGAAAGCCCGTCGCTCGCCGGGTCTCGCGCATGCGCACGACGGAGCTCCCTCCATCGTGCGCATGCGCAGTGGGGAACATCGACCCACTTGCGAGCGTACTGCCGCTCGCGAGTGGGTCTGAATGACCCCCATTGTTTCTCTGATTTCCCATGTATTATTGGGTTATGTTAAATGTTTGTTATACTGCACAGAGTATAATGTATATTCTTTGTGTAACGTAGTTATATTAGTTGTAAAAATCTATGCCTATTTTGATAAATATTAGGCCTAAACATACAGATGTGTCCACATACATGCGCTTAAAAGAGCCCTTCTAGTGACTCGGTAGCGCTGAGTGTCTTTTCGTGTGACTTTTTACCTTCAAAAGGTTTATTCACAAAGTTATGCAAATAGAACGCACAAGCAGCTTCTGCTGATTAAAATGATATGTGGTATGCCTATATTCTGTGTGTGACTGTGGTTGTATCTGCATGCAAAATACTACCTTACAGTGTCACAGCCACTGATTTACCAAGTAAAATTGAGTTTATTCTTATTGAGTTTATTCTTATTATACTATGCAAAGAACAATTTTTAATGTATTGTATTGTATTCTCTGTGTAATGTTAGTTACAAGAACATCTATTTTATAAATATTAAACATATATATATATATATATATATATATATATATATATATATACAGTCAGGTCCATAAATATTGGGACATTGACAGAATTTTCATATTTTGTCCTCTATTCACCACCACAATGGCTTTGAAATGAAACAAACAAGATGTGCTTTAACTGCAGACTTTCAGATTTAATTTGAGGGTAATTACATCCAAATCAGGTGAACGGTGTAGGAATTACAACGGTTTCTATATGTGCCTCCCACTTTTTAAGGGTCCAAAAGTAATGGGACAAACTAAACAATCCTAAATCTAACTTTCACTTTTTAATTCTTTGTAGCAAATCCTTTGCAGGCAATTACAGCCTGAAGTCTGGAACGCATAGACATCATCAGACACTGGGTTTCAACCCTGGTGATGCTCTGCCAGGCCTCTACTGCAAATGTCTTCAGTTCCTGCTTGTTCTTGGGGCATTTTCCCTTCAGTTTTGTCTTCATCAAGTGAAATGCATGCTCAATCGGATTCAGGTCAGGGGATTGACTTGGCCATTGCATAACATTCCACTTTTTAGCCTTAAAAAACTCTTTGGTTGCTTTTGCAGTATGCTTCGGGTCATTGTCCATCTGCACTGTGAAGCGCCGTCCAATGAGTTCTGAAGCATTTGACTGAATATGAGCATATAATATTGCCCGAAACACTTAAGAATTCATTCTGCTGCTTTTGTCAGCAGTCACATCATCAATAAATACAAGGGAACCAGTTCCATTGGCAGCCATACATGCCCACGCCACGACACTACCACCACCATGCTTCACTGATGATTTGGTATGTTTTGGATCATGAGCAGTTCCTTTCCTTCTCTTCCCATCACTCTGGTACAAGTTGATCTTTGTCTCATCTGTCAATAGGATGTTGTTCCAGAACTGTAATGGCTTTTTTAGATGTTTGGCAAACTCTAATCTGGTATTCCTGTTTTTGTGGCTCACCAATGGTTTGCATCTTGTGGTGAACCCTCTATATTCACTCTTGTGAAGTATTCTCTTGATTGTTGACTTTGACACATATACATCTACCTCCTGGAGAGTGTTCTTGATTTGGCCAACTGTTTTGAAATGGTTTTTCTTCACCAGGGAAATAATTCTTCTGTCATCCACCACAGTTGTTTTCCGTGGTCTTCCGTGTCTTTTGGTGTTGCTGAGCTCTTCGGTGCGTTCTTTCTTTTTAAGAATGTTCCAAACAGTTGATTTGGCCACACCTAATGTTTTTGCTATCGCTCTGATGGGTTTGTTTTGATTTTTCAGCCTAATGATGGCTTGCTTTACTGATAGTGACAGCTCTTTGGATCTCATATTGAGAGTTGACAGCAACTGATTCCAAATGCAAATGTCACACCTAGAATCAACTCCAGACCTTTTACCTGCTTAATTGATAATGAAATAATGAGGGAATAGCCCACACCTGTCCATGAAATAGCTTTTGAGTTGATAGTCCCATTACTTTTGGCCCCTTAAAAAGTGGGAGGCACATATTGAAACTGTTGAAATTCCTACACCGTTCACCCGATTTGGATGTAATTACCCTCAAATTAAATCTGAAAGTCTGCAGTTAAAGCACATCTTGTTAGTTTCATTTCAAAGCCATTGTGGTGGTGAATAGAGGCCAAAATATGAAAATTCTGTCAATGTCCCAATATTTATGGACCTGACTGTGTGTATATATGTATGTATGTGTATAATGTATATATATATATATATATATATATATTATTATTATCCTTTATTTATATGGCGCCACAAGACAACAGCTATTAACAGTACAGACAATGCAGTGCAAGTACATGATTTATATACATTGCTGCATAACACCTAAATAAGCAGCAGGGTGTCAGTAATCAGTTTTAGGTGCCATTGTGAATGAAAGTAAAAGTAAGGCAAGAAGAAGCACGTGAGGAAAGAGGGCCCTGCTCGCGAGAGCTTACATTCTGAGGGGAGGGTCAGACAAACAGGGGTGACACAGATGGGCTAGATAGTGAGGAAGGAGCATAGAGTAGTGGGTTAGGATGAGCGCTGGAAAGCATTGAGGAAGAAATGGGTCTTGATGGCCCATTTGAAGATTAAGAGCCAGGAAGCCAAGTGATGGAGGAATTTTGCAGGAGCAGTGGTGTCAGAGGGGTAAATCCAGGGTTTGGTGATGGCTAGGAGAATCCAGGCATTGCAGATGAAGTGCTCATGAACGGAGACCAGTTTATTATAGACAAAACTGGCTTTCCAGAGGGAACAGGAGAGAGGGACAGAGTTAAGAGGTGAGAGGAGAATGAGATTATTAGGGTTGATGCAGTGTGGAGGTGATACTGATCTAGAGAAGGGGAATAAGGAGTGTGGGGTTATGTGGCTGGCTTCTGAATGAGGAAGGGTGACAGCAGGTGGTGGGTCAGGTGGAGGTTTAGTGTGGTGTGGGGGGGGAGAGGATAGGTAACTTGGAGAAAAGAGAGGGTGCAGGGTTTAGTGGTGGTGCAGCAGGACCATGGTGGAAGAGAAGTGAATAATACTGGAGTTGTGGGAGATGCAGTTGAGAGACTTATATGTGATGAAGAGAGACAGAGGAGGGGGAGAACGTAGAGGGGACTATGGATGGAGAAAAGAGGTGAAAACTGGTGGTAGAGGAGAAAATAATGTAGCGGCTGAGTGAGGGTGGAGTAGAATAAAAGAGACATCGTGTAGATGAGGCGGTTGGGGGTGAAAAAGTCAGTAGTAGTAATGAGTTTGAGATGAGGGAGCAGTACAGGTCAAAGATCAAAATCAGATAAAAGAAAGAACAGTGCTGGAAGATGTAAAGGCACAACTACAATAGTAAATTATAACCAAAAAAGGAGTGTAGAGCTGTTAAAGTAGCAAGACTTGAGAATTAGTCTAAAGTATGAATATATATATATATATATATATATATATATATATATATATATAAAAAAAAGGTATAGGTGTGAAACAATGGTAGATACTACAGTAAAGATAAATTGACAGTGGTATTGGAATGATTTAAACAATGTAGAGAAGAAACGCAAACATACAAGTATTAAATGTTCAGTAAGCAGGTAGTTGCTTGCAATGCTGAAGCAGGGTGTTGTCAAAAGGTGGGTCCAGGTTATAATGGAAGCTGGTTGCTGAGTAGCAGGGTTTCCAGAAGCTCAGAAGATCCTTTGCTTTTTTCCAAGTTATAGAGAGTTCTTTTAAAATATTGTCCTCCTGTCTTCCTCCTGCTTAACTCCTGACTAACTCTTGAAGTTATGCTGTACATGTAGTCCCACTTAGAAAAAACCCACTTTGAAATAAAACCTAGCAGCCTTGTACAAGCCTAAAGCCTTGTGACCTACTGATTATATAGTTAAGCATAACATGTGTAGTCACTGATGACACCCACCCTCATTACCCTCACCCACACCAGATACAAGTCATAAAATTCTAATACAAACAAGCAAGGCCAAAACAGCATCCCATGAAGCTAGGAGATAAGATCTGACTATATAATTAAATTTAAAGTTACTCTGGTGTTTACAGATATTAAATAAAGACAGTATACCCAGCAAATCAGAGAATTCCAAACAGCATTGGTTTTTCTATAATAGGTGCCTGGTGCAAATATATGATTACCCAGCAAATCAGAGAATTCCAGACAGCATTGGTTTTTCTATAATAGGTGCCTGGTGCAAATATATGATTACCCAGCAAATCAGAGAATTCCAGACAGCATTGGTTTTTCTATAATGGGTGCCTGGTGCAAATATATGATTACCCAGCAAATCAGAGAATTCCAAACAGCATTGGTTTTTCTATAATAGGTGCCTGGTGCAAATATATGATTACCCAGCAAATCAGAGAATTCCAAACAGCATTGGTTTTTCTATAATAGGTGCCTGGTGCAAATATATGATTACCCAGCAAATCAGAGAATTCCAAACAGCATTGGTTTTTCTATAATAGGTGCCTGGTGCAAATATATGATTACCCAGCAAATCAGAGAATTACAAACAGCATTGGTTTTTCTATAATAGGTGCCTGGTGCAAATATATGATTACCCAGCAAATCAGAGAATTACAAACAGCATTGGTTTTTCTATAATAGGTGCCTGGTGCAAATATATGATTACCCAGCAAATCAGAGAATTCCAAACAGCATTGATTTTTCTATAATAGGTGCCTGGTGCAAATATATGATTACCCAGCAAATCAGAGAATTCCAGACAGCATTGGTTTTTCTATAATAGGTGCCTGGTGCAAATATATGATTACCCAGCAAATCAGAGAATTCCAGACAGCATTGGTTTTTCTATAATAGGTGCCTGGTGCAAATATATGATTACCCAGCAAATCAGAGAATTCCAAACAGCATTGGTTTTTCTATAATAGGTGCCTGGTGCAAATATATGATTACCCAGCAAATCAGAGAATTCCAAACAGCATTGGTTTTTCTATAATAGGTGCCTGGTGCAAATATATGATTACCCAGCAAATCAGAGAATTCCAGACAGCATTGGTTTTTCTATAATAGGTGCCTGGTGCAAATATATGATTACCCAGCAAATCAGAGAATTCCAAACAGCATTGGTTTTTCTATAATAGGTGCCTGGTGCAAATATATGATTACCCAGCAAATCAGAGAATTCCAGACAGCATTGGTTTTTCTATAATAGGTGCCTGGTGCAAATATATGATTACCCAGCAAATCAGAGAATTCCAAACAGCATTGGTTTTTCTATAATAGGTGCCTGGTGCAAATATATGATTACCTGCAATGAAAGAATGGAAAAATCCATCAAATCATCATCCCTCACTGATCGCAGAGGATATAGCTAGTAAGAACTCCTGACTAACTCTTGAAGTTATGCTGTACATGTAGTCCCACTTAGAAAAAACCCACTTTGAAATAAAACCTAGCAGCCTTGTACAAGCCTAAAGCCTTGTGACCTATATATATACCAACATGATCATGTTTAGTGAAATTAAATTTTTAACACAGGCTAGTATTGTTTATCACTCATTACATGTAACATAATTTACAGCAAGCCGGACCAAAATTTTTAATGAAATGTCAACCTAATTTTTTCCGTAAAGAATGTAAATGACACTTATAAAAACTCATTAAAATCCACTTATCTTGTAATACCATATTTTATACACCTTCCATCCATTTGGAAGTTATGCAATATTGTTCACGTAACAGACAGTAGATATGTAACGTTAGTTACTTTGAAATGGACCAGTATAAAGTTAAGTTGGTAAAGTTTGTTTGGCCTGTGGAAAGATTCTAAATTCTATATGAAATATAATGTAGATGAGTCATGTTTGATTCTGGTTACACTTGAGAACTTAATTCACTTACAAGCGTCAAATGCTTTAAGGGGTCTCAAATGGTTGACAGTAACTGAAGCGAAATATTTACAGCCACACTAAATGTTTATAACCAAAGGGTGTACTAATCATTCCCATATTTCTGTGGACACATGCTTTTATCTTATTGAGATGCTTCACTGCAATTCTGCTTGTAAGTTCCAAGTGGCTCTAATTCTCTAGTTTCCAGTAACAGTTCCAGGTTTTAAAGATTTGTGCTTGGAGTCCTTGCTTCCCTGGATAGTACCACTGCTCTTATATTGTACACTAATTGCAATTCCTGTGGGGGCTATTGTTTGACCAGATTAAGGCCCGATATCCATTAAAAACTAATGTTTTTGCCAGTGATATAGCTCCTAAGTATCTATCAAAAGCTACTGCAGTGTGGAAGTTCAGGGAAATCTATAAAACAGGACAGCTCTACCAGGAGATATTCAATGACAAAATCTAGCCAAGTCCATAATTAGCATATGTCCGTATACAGTCTACTCTTACCACTCCTGGCCAGTGTCACTCAGCTGCCTCAGAGATGTTTTGTTAGTAAATCATGGTGATAGGAGGTTTTCGACAACTGCTATAAACAGCAATAGAAAACCATTCCAATTGCACCTTTTTAACAAATTACCCCCTGTATCTGTAATAGTGTAATACATTTATGTCATGAACATCCCAATTGGTCATATTTTTGTGTAGGAGTGATCTATGCCTGTATAACAAGTACATACGCTATGTTCCTGGTATGTGCTCCGCTTCTACACAGCAGCAAATCTCTTGTGTTTGTATTTTAAATGTTGGCATATGTGAGAGTGGTATGTAAAACATGACATTTATTCTTCCAGCGAAAGTGTATACAGTGTTTCCATGCTCTGGTATGTTACCATGGTTTGTTCTTTATTGGATATACTTCTGATGTGTTATCAGGTGAATGGTTAATTTCTGACAACTCAGGAAAACTTGAAATTAGACAAAATGATTACAGTTAAAATGCCAGTGAATAACAATTAAGGAATCAATCTATGTTTCTAGGATTTTTTGTTGTTCTGTATATCTTTATTGCTTGGTTTACACCCCATGGTTGCTAGTTTGATTAGTCAATCTGCCCATTTTTGCATAAACTGGTGAAATCATCGTGTACCGTATGTGGATGATAAACATTCCTTAACTATAATCAAAATCCTGTGGGTCTATTCTCCTTCTCTCCAGTCTTTCTTCAGTTTTCACTGCCTGTCTTCAAGCTTCGCAGCTTGAAGACATGCTGTGAAGAGACTGAACTGCAGCAGGAGAAAAGAGAACCTCCTTCCCCCCCGCCTATCTGCCCGCACAGCCGCTCGCCAACCCCGCTGGTGTCTGTGTCCAGACCAACCCCCCCGATCCTCCGCACGCAAAGTTGCCGCCACCAGATACTGTGCCCCCCCACCTATCTGCCTGCCCGTCCACCATCCCTGCCGGTGTCCAGCGCAGGCCCACCAGCCTTCGCTGCCAGTGAATGCCCCCCTGCTCAGACCTGCAACCCCATGCAGGTCCCCCGCTGCTGCTGTGCCCTCCCACTTGTTCCCGGCTCACAAGAGGAGAGCTCGGGGAGCCGGGAGGGAGCAGATTCAGGTAGGAGGACACAGCAGGGAGGGATTTTTTCAGATCTGCTGCATCGGGTGCTGCGCCTCATCTCAGGAAGCTTTTTCGGATCCTGATGAATTACATAATTTCCACATTACCGTATGGGGACTGTGGAAATTATCAGGAGACAATTGTAACCAGGAGATATCAGTGATATATCCTAGGTTGCATGACTGATGAATTACCCTGACATTTCATTTATACAAAATTAGGTGAGAACCTTAATTTTAACCTGCTTTTGTAGAAATTAAGTGATGATGAATTGACCCCTAAAGGAATTATGTGGCAGAAACAAGAAACAGTGGGACAATGGGGCAATGGCCTATTTTGTGGTATATTTTACTATATGCCCAGAGATATTTGCTGCTGTCCATATTTACGATCATCAGAGCAGTCCTCAAGTTTTCTCTGAGAGCTTCAAATATGGCAAGTTTATCAAGCTCCCTGAAGCTTAGCTGGTGTTAGCCATTGTAGACTATAAGCTGCTATTCCACATTTATTTTCGGTATACAATCGGGAAGCCGGCTGCCTTAATACCGGCAGCTGGCTTCCCGACTGTCATATCCCGGCGAGGGTGAAATACCGGGCATCTAGATGTAGACGCCTGACATTTCCCGACGCCGGGAGACCGGCGCCCGGCATCCTGATCGAAGGGATACCGGGCGCCGCGATCGGACAGCCGCGGGGGGGGGAGGGTTAGGTTTAGGGCACCCGGGAGGGACTTAGGGTTAGGCATCCCCCCGGGAGGGTTAGGGATAGGCTAGGGGGAGGGAGGGTTAGGCACCCCCGGGGAGGACTTAGGGTTAGGCAGTGGGGAAGGGGGGGTTAGGGTTAGGCACTTAGAGAGGGGATTAGGGTTAGGCACTTGGGGGGGAGGTTAGGGTTAGGCACTCCTAAGGAGGGTTAGGGGGGTTAGGTTAGTCAATACTTACCTATGGACGATCGGGATTTCCAGCGCTGTCGGGCTTCCGCTGCCGGGAACTCTGCTTTGGTCGGCCATGCAGCCGGCGGTATTTCATACCGATTCCTCATTTTCAGAACCCTCTACAAGACACTCACATTTAAATCCAAGGGCTAGTCTAAAGCCTCTAATTCACAAGCACATAGTTTGAGTTTGGACTGTGAAGTGAAATGCATTTAAACACAGGGGGAACATACTAATTCGACACAAGTGATTGATTGGAATAGAACCCATGGCCCCAGAATGTGATGCGCTGCACCGCTGTGTCATAAGAAAATTAAATACTGTGCACTAAAAACTGAAAGGCGATTTGGTTAAGGAAGCAAACGAAAAGGTTAAAACAGAGAGGCTACTGCATAACACAACAGCTGCTTTGTGTAGAAGATTATCTCACCTTTTAAAATTGCATATTTAATCAATGTCCAGTTTTCATGGTTTTGTCCTTGAAGTATATTATTATAAGAGGGTGTATGCAATGTCTTAGAAAGATCATTTAGAATACAGCGGAAGAAGAAAGAAACATGGTCTTTAAAGTAATAAGAATCTCTCTTGTTTGGTACCAGCTGATTAGTTTTTCAGTTGTCAGGTTTACATTTATATTCCCATGAATTAGTACTACAACAGGTGTCTAAAACACAGTATATTATATAGTGTTTATATAATATATTAGCAGTGCCTACCCATCGTGTCAAGTGAATATTTTATTCAATGACAAGAAGATGTTTCCAGCAAAGATACCCGCGTAAGTCTTGGATACAGAAGTCACCCTGCAAATGGTGGGCAAGTAGATCCCAGAGGCGGCGGTGTGCCCAGTGCTCAGAGCAGCTTTTCCCCAACCAGAAGATGGGGAAACAACTCATGCTCGAAGGACGGCGCACATGAGTGGGGGCTGTGTTGGTCCGTAAACATCCAGATGGAAGAGGCTGGTGGGGGGGGAACAGATACTGCGCGGCCTGCGGCCAAAAACAAATATAGGCAAAAGAGACATAACAGCACTGAGCTCCGGACGGCCCCTCCTCTGCCTCCCTGGGCACAGAGCAACAGAACAAGGGAGCGCAGACTCACCGTGCAAACTTCTCCCTGCACACCACTCAGCTGGCACCATATGGGGCACTCGGTGTGATGTGGAGCAGGCTCTGGGCCTCGGCGGAGACTGTCATCCGGAAACGCCTGTGTGGGATCCTCTACTCGCGGGACATTTTTGGGCAGCCCTTGTCTCTCCACAACTGATTACATTAACACGCGGTTTCACACTCCTACAAATAACCAGAGCCTGGCCCTGCCCCAGCCATGCTAGGCAAGGCACGTTACAGTCAATTGCCGCGCCGTTGTCCCAAAGTGATGTCATGACATCACTAGATGCAGGAGCAACTCGTCACCCTCCCCTTGCCATTCTCAGGGAAGCCTTCCACCTGGGCTGCTCAGCACAGCAGCAAGCCAATATTGAGGGGGATGGGAGGGACCAGCTGGCATCAGAGAGGGAAGGGCAGGAAACAGAGCAATAGCTGCCTGGCTGCTGTGTCTCAAAGTAAAATGGGGCCAAGAGGCTCTGCTCCCCCAGATTACACTCGGGAGGATCTCAAGGAGCATTTCAGTGAAAACTTGGTAAAAAATGGTTCAGTAGTACCCGAGTTTATAGCGTAAATGCATACAAATGAACAATTTTATATAAATATATAGAGATATATACATACAGATATGTCCACATACATCTATCCTTTGTGCACTACAAGTCGCGTTACACATAATGCATGAGCACCGTGTATCTCAGTAGTGCTGAACGTCTTTTCGTGCAACTTATTCCCTTAAAATGTGTCTTATTCGCACAGCAATGCAAATAGAACACACAAGCAGCTTCTGCTGATTAAAATGATATGCGGCATACCTATATTGTGTGCGCGGCTGTATCTGCATGCGCAATGCTACGTTACTGTGTCTGTAGCTGTGACACTAAATAAGTGGAGTCAACTTTATGAATGTCGACATGGTAACTGTAGACAATGTGACTGGATCCCGTCTGTCTCCACTTATACCCCTTTTACACCAAAATCCCGGGTCCGACTCTGGAATTTGAACACTGGTCAATCCCGGGTCGAACTCGGCTTCAGACCCCGTTTACACTGCAACTTGACCCGGGTTATTCCCGGGTTTGCCCCGTTCACACTGAACCTGGGTAATCCCTGCTTTTCTCTATAGAAGTCATTAAAAATGGTCTGTTTTAAGGTCTGATGGTCACAAAAGGCAACAAAAGAAAGGGGTGGGGACTGATTACAGCATTGCTACAGGTTGTTCTGGCTGTGGCAGGCTGTGTGTCAGCCTGCGTTTGTGGCTGCTGGTCAGGCTGTGGTGCAGGCTGCAGTTCTGGCTGTGGCAGGCTGTGTGCCTGCCTGCTTTTGTGGCTGCTGGTCAGGCTGCTGTGGTGCAGGAGGTTAGGCAGGCAAGCGATGGCTTCATGTGCATCTCTCTGCAGGGCACTGACAAATTACATCATCTGCCAGTGCCCCAGAAGCTCCAATCAGCATCTTTCAGAGCTAGCCGGGTCAAATAAGCAGGGTAGCACCCGTTCACACTGCCGCATGACACGGGAACAACCCATGTTCAACCCTGTTCTCAACCCGAGTAAGATTCCCGGGAATCAACCCGGGAATTTTTTCTGGGAGCCGTTCACACAGAGCATCGACCCGGGTCGACCCGGCACTAACCCGGGTTATTCGGTTGGTGTAAAAGGGGTATTTATTTTATTGTAGTGGCCCAAGATTTGGGCATAGCTGATCTCTTAGCCTGATCAGTGAGTGTCCAGTTTGGCAAATTTAGCTACAGATCTAGAGGTCTATTCACTAAGCCTTGGAGAAAGATAAAGTACCAACCAATCAGCTCCTAAAAGTCACTTTGCAGGTTGTGTTTGAAAAATGTTGGCGCTGATTGGTTGATATTTATCTCTCTCCACGGGTTAGTGAATAGACCCCATAGAGCCAAATTGTAGGGTCAGGTCAAACAACCATATTGCTGTCACACCCACAAACCCACCAGTGTAGGCACCACACACCAATGTAGCCAATCAGCCAAATAGATTTTCCATTGAGCCCAAACACATTTTGGTTTTAGGTCATAGTAAAGTGGTCCAGACATACTAAGGTCCATATTCAATTAGCAGCCATCATCTCCGTTTTTCCAGGGGATAAAGTATCGGGCGTGTGCCTGCTTATCCCCGTATTCAATTAGGAATCAGCGAATACGGGACCCGACGGAAAAGTAAGTATCGAAAAGGCCAGTCACTTTTTTAGGGAAATCAGCCCCCCAAAAGATGGTCTGACATGGGTGATCGCTATGGGTACCCCCGATTTGGCCTGCTAAAGGTATTTGCTGTTTTTAAACTTCCGCGACAGGTGCTTTAATGTGGCTATAAAGAAGTGGTGAAGAATAGCACTTAACTTTATTTAAAAAAAAAATAACTAGTCACATCAAATTTGGGGTACATGAAAATGGGTGCAAGCATATTTTTAAGTCCCTAAAGTGATTTTAATTTTTTTTTTTAAAAACTACCTGCCGCAACCAACCGCTTTCTAAAATACACCTGCCGCATACATAGGGACCCCCTGAGGCTATTTCACTAGTTTTTAAGTTTGTTCCCCAACTTTTGTTTTTTTGCCCCCAAACTGGAACACTTCTTTTTTGGCGTGTCCTATGCTATTTTTTTTTACACAGATACCTTTTAAGGGACATTCCAAGGGGTACAGGGTACTTTTTTAAGTCTGCACCCCAAAACCCCAATTCTGCACTGTTATTCGCCACCTATTCAGTGGTGAAAACGTATCCCCATTTTTTTACAAAGACTTTTCGCACCTGCGAAAAGTCTTTGAAATTGAATATGGGGATTAATGAAAATGGTGAAAATGAAGTCATCGGCTATAATTTATTGCCGATGATGTCATTTTCGCCACTTTTCGCTCCTAATTGATTACGGCCCTACATGTCAGAGTAGTTTTGCAGAAATCAACTGACTGGTCATATCTACCCACCTATATGCATGTATTTCTTGTCTAGGGACCTAAAACTTGTCACGTAATGTGTCCTCCTGTCCGATTAATTCAACTGTGGTGACAGTTTTGTAGGTGATATCATTGTTCATTACATCATCACAGTAACATCACTGAGACACAAACTCTTTTGGAAAACATCTGACATTATACAGAATAATAAGTAAATTAAATATTAATTATCTTTAATGAAAGTAATATGGTGGACCCTAGCTAAATCTAAAAAGTACTGTGAAAAAAGCATAATATCTGATGCGTAAAATGTCCTAGTAATGGCTGGGATCCATAACATTTAATAGAGGTCTGATTCTCTTTCTAGCTTTACCAGTGATATGACAAAAAAGTGCATAACAGAAACAAATTGTTTGCTTGGAAACTTTTTAAAAAAACGCTTCATATTCTAGTGGGGATCTGCACTAAATTATTAAGGCAGTGTGTAGATTACATTGCTACTTTAGCCAGAAAATGGAAAATCCTAGTAATATTATTGTGATAGGCTGTAAATTGTGTTAAGGAATTTCAAGTAAAGCCTTCTGACCTGGAGATAGAAGTTCATCTTGTAAAAAAAACAGTTGGATAAAGTTTCTCCTTCAGAATAATAAATTAGGTTAATTTGTCTGATAGTAACTGATACAAGCACTCAACATCAGGCTACTAGGTCTGCACTTAGGGCCTGATTCAGGGCCTGATTCAGAGACGGACACTATTTGCGCTCGCTCGTTCAGAAAAAGGGGCCGGATATTTAAATAGAGCGCTCGCTCTTTGCGGTCTGTTGACGCCTCTATGTCTGAACGAGCGAACGAAACATGCGCTCGCTATTTTTTAGGAAATGCCCCCTGGCCGCTCGCATCCTATGTCATCTCCGCTATTTATTAGATTAATCGAGTACATCGAAAGGCGTATGAACTGCTCGCAGTGCTTGTGGTAGCATTTTCCTACCGCAATCATGCGAGCAGTTCAGGCTAAAAGACAACCAAGTGACGTGGTTGATGACGCTGCTTTGTTAATTATGCACACCCTTAAAACGCCCGTTTTGACCGTTTGGCACGCCTGCGTTCGGATCTCCACTCCCCGTTTTCAAGGACCTTCCCCTGTTACCACCCACAAACGCCTCATTCTGTCACTCAAATTAGCAGGCACTCGCTATTTTGCGAGCACACAATTTCTGACCGCAATGACTGGTTCGCGCATGCATATTACAACCCATACGCATGCGCAGTTGTGCGAACATCGCTCGGAGCGAACGAGCGGCCGCTTACGAGCGGCTCTGAATCAGGCCCTCAGTACGGAATGCAACTGCGAATGCAATAGCGATGATGCACGCAGTTCAACTGCGATAGTATGCTAATTCATTGCGATCTCAATGCTGCCGCAGAACTACTTAAGATCGCCCACTATACCTTACACATAAGCGTTATGTTTAGTAAGACTCCAAACCATCGGTACAATCGAGTACCATCGCAGCCTCACGCGCACTTGCACAAGCTCTGACCTTACTCAGAAATTGCTAACTTCCACGCATGCTCTGAGACCAGTGGCTCATTTATGCAGGCCTCTGCAATGCCATTCAAACGCACTGGCACACCTGCATTCGGCCGACCACCCCCCTGTTACCACCCATAAACCGCACTTCCTGTCAATCACTCTGCGATGTGTCTGCATAGTCACTGCGATCACAGTCCCGATCGCAATTGCTAGTTTGCGCACTTTGATGCGTACGCATGCGCAGTACGCAGCAATCGGACGATATTAGCAACTGCGTTCCTTGCTGAATCAGGCCCTTACTTCATTAAACAACTAGCAAATGGTTTTGGTCATTGCCCAGAATGAATCTTAGCACATTTACAGACCCCTTTCCAGACACTGCACAGTACATCTGCCACCTATATTTGCACCTTCCAAATGCCTAATCTGCCTCTCCAGGTGTAGGGACAAGTGCAAGTTGTCTGGCTGCATTAAAGTCCATGTACACAGTATGGAAAAGCATATTTTTGGATTCTGCCATTTGATTTACATTTACCTCTAAATTCCGTTCCCATAGTTCCTTCCCACTCGTTCCCACATTATAGTAGAATTGAGCACTAAAGAATCATAGTAGTCTACATCTTAGACATCCTCGCCAGAGAGGTGACAATTTGATTCTCCACTCTGTAATGCACCGTGCATCATGCCCAGTGATCGCAAATTATGTGCTATAGCTACAGACTGTGAGAAACTCTGTTTTTAAAAATGAGCGGGTCCTGCAGCAGCCAATCACCGCCGGCAGTTTCCCCAACCATTCATCACTGGCAGCGTCTCCTAAACCAATTGCCACCGGCAGCATCTCCCCAAGTAATCACTGCCAGCAGCGGCTCCTCAACCAATCGCCGCTGGCAGCTTCTCATCCAATTGCCACCTGAGACCTTCTTGACTGCAGCAGGAGTGTTGTCGGTGGTGCCTGTGCTCCATCTCTGACTCCTTCAGCCATCTTTCTGCATGCAGGAGGCCGGGGAGGTGTACACTGCCCGGGACAGGAGGGAGCTTGAGGTCTACACCTGGCTGCTGAGGGACTAGCTGGGGTTGCAGCTCATGCTAGAGGCGGACTTCCCCAATTGTTATCTACCCTTACCCCATTCATACCTCCAGTACTGCCCCAGCTGCTATACAGACCCTTCCTACCACCAGCACCGCTCCAGTATTGCGTGTCCCTAACTCCCTCCTTGCCTCCAGTACTGTCCTAGCTGCTATCTACCTTTACCCCCTCCCTACCTCCAGTACTGCCCCAGCTTCTATCCTGAATCCCTCCCTACACCCAGCACTGCCCCAAGTATTGCCTGCCCCAATCCCCTCCTTGCCCCCCCAGTACTGCACTAGCTGTTGTCTACTTTAACCCCCATCCTACCCCAGGTACTGCCCAGTTGCTATACTGACCCCCTCCCAAACCACAGCACTGCCCCCAGAATTGTCTCCCCCAACCCCCTCCTTGCCCCCCAGTACTGCCCTAGCTGCTATCTACCCTTGCCCCCTCCCTACCCCTAATACTGCCTGCATTTCACCCCCTCCTGTCCCCCAGCACTGTCCAGCTGCTATCTACCATTACCTCTTACCTACCTCCGGTACTGCTTGCCCTTACCCCCCTCTACCCCAACTTCTTGCCTCAACCCCCACCTCTACTACCTGTGACTTTCCATAGCGTACAGTGTATGTAGGGCATGTGGGGTGGTCTCATTGCATATGGGGAGCTCAAAAAGTATAAATTGCGTTGGAACCCAGAAACTGTGGAGTTAGGCCCCAATCTTTTAAAGTGACGGGTCCTCGGGGGGTCCTGCGAGTGGTCGGGAGGTCGCCGCGGTGGTGCTGCACCCTGGAGAAGGAAGAGGGCTGGGGACAGCCCAGTTACTGAAGGAGTTCTGGGCTCGCCCCCAGCCTGATGTTAAACGGGAGGCGTGCCATTCGGCCACGCCCCCAAATAGCGTCATCCAGTTTAGCTAATCATCCTAATTACCATAGGCCACGCCCCTTTTCGGGCGTGTGCGCACAGGGTTAACGGGCGCCTCAGTCCCGTTCTGCACAGGACGCGGCTCATCCTGGAGCCGGCCCTGGGGATGCATGACGCATTGCATTTTTAATGCAATCCATCCTGCCACTCATCACAAGAATAACAGTGTTTACTAATGCTGTATGCTTGAAAGAATCACAAAGGGCAACTCTCCTGGAAAGAGACAGAAGGACTTACAGGTTTAGGTCCCAGGAGACCTTATGCGCATACGTCAAGTGGAGCACGTGCTGTGGGGGGTGCTGGAAGGAATCTGATTGGATCCCTCTCAGGGGGAAGTACGAATTGAAGCGCATAGGCTAAAGATTGCATTTTCCAACTTCCAACTTTCTGGCAGGCAGGTTGGCGCTGCAGGGGACGTGGCAGCTAGATTGGTGAGCGTAGCGTGGTGATTACGTCATCGCTGCCCCGTTATACAATGCAAAGATTACAGGCATTGTAAAACAAAGTGGGGTTACGATGACATGATTCATCGCAAATCGCGTCATTGGACAGCCCACTTTCACTCGGTAAGAGGGTGGCTGCGGGGGGTGGAGGGTGGCATTTTGCGCTTGTGGCAGCTGGTCCGGGAGACTTTACCTCTCTTGCACGTGGCCGGTAGCGCCACCTCATTTTTAAGAGCCTCCCGGCCGTTTCGGGGGAGTAGGCAAGTATGATCCAAGCCTCTGGTATCACATTTCAGAGCTTGGTGCATATGCAGTAAGCAGCCAAACTGCCGAAAACTTAATTTCCAGTGATTTGATCGCAAAAACTGCTTTGATGCATTCTGCCCATAGTATAAATGTTTATTTCTTTTTATGAGTATGTGCCTGAAGTGCATAAATGGATTAAGGATAGTAGATACATTTGGGGAAAACATAGTGTTGCATAAATATGTTTCCATTCATGATTAAATATTAGGCAAAATTTTAAATAGAAATATTTATTAAAATGATGGTCATTTATGGATGGTGTGTGTGTTTTTTAAAGGAAGCGTCCATTCCTGCTATTACATAGCCTTTGAGTTATAGCCATAACAATGAGCACATAATTGTTTCCTATTTGTTTGCAGAAACACATGTCATAAACACAAGACTGGGAATCCAGGTGTCTGTCAGAGTAAATCTTAAACAGAGCTTTATCTGCTTCCGTGGCTCAATCACTGCGTCTTTCTCTGGAATGATTCAGACATCAGTTGGGGTGACTCATTTATGCATCAATTGTAAAGACAAACGTCAGTGGAAGTGGGGAACTATGAGTTCCTCTTGGCGATTGTTCCACCAGAATAAAACAACATTTTGAGAGAAAGCAGGTGTACCGGCAATCAAAACATGGCTGTTTTTAATGAAAAGCAAATGAACGGTATCTTGTTTTGAGATGAACACAGGGATTAAAAATAGGCTACAATGTGCAGGTTTCTGACTGATGTGAGATGTGGGCTGACCAATTCGACTAGTCATCTGTCCTGTGCACCAAAATGAAATGTTAGCAAATCACATGCAATTAAAATGATTTGCTGGCATAAAAAAAAATGTCTTCTTTAATCATGTTTTGCTTTGCTATATACAAACATGAATCCGATTTGTGTGTATGGATGAGATTTCCGTCATGCAAAGGTGTAACATGACACGGGCTGATTCAGCATCAGACGGAATTGCAAAGCTGCATGTAGGCAGCTTTTCAATTCCGTCCTTGCGAATATGCAAATGCAGCAGGAGGTGTATGACACCCCCTGCTACATTTGCGATCCCAGCACTGTGACCAAGGTCGCAGCCCGGGATCACCATCACCACTATCGATGGTCGCAATGGCAGACGGCGCTCGGCCACCGGCTCAGGCTGGCCGGCTTGCGAGGCCAGGAAACTGTGTCCGTCGACGCAGTCCCTGGCCTTGCCACTCCCAGTAAACAGGACGGAAACGCCCCAGTTTCAGGAAATGCCGGCCGCCCCTTGCACAGCCCCTTAAATGCCTATCAGTCAGGCAGATGCATCGAAGGGGTTGTGTGTGATTACGCAGGACCCATTCTGCACATTTGCAGAATGGGTCCTGCGCACGCACAGATTCCCGATAATCAGGAATCTGCGCTCAGCTTTGCACTTGCATGCAATGCTGTATCAGACCCACAGTCTGTATTCTTTGCCAGACTTCTCACAATAGACCAACAAATCTGGGGTCTTTTGATAATAGGTCATGTGACCTAAACCAGATGAGATTGGGCTCATCATAAAAATCCCAAATATAGTATATGCAGTGACTGAGCAGTGAATGTGGAATGTGTGTACAAGGGAAGGACTTCTGCAGGGTCGGAACTAACTATCATAAAACCCTATAGCAAAATCTTTTTGCAGGTAAGGGGCATGAGATGCGTTTATGTTCACTGCTACAGAGGCCTCTTAGTCTTTCCTGTATGTTATGGGGATGGCACATGTTGCACTGTGCATGTGCTGGCTCCCTATGTACTGAAAACACTAAGCTATGTAAGGTATTGGCAAAGAACAGGATTGAAGTAAGTTGCTACAGAAAAACTTGGCAGATACAATTTTAGTGGTATAGACCTAGACCGTGGTATTACCTTTTCTAATTGCACATTAAATGAAATACAAGTTAGAATAAAACTAGTTGGAAAAGGACTTTTTCTGCTTTTGCTATTTTGCTATTGCTTGAAAGCTACAGATATGTCCTTCCTCGTCTATCCTCTGTGCATTATGAGTTGCGTTACACAGGGCGCATAAGAGCATCTTATTTGCAATGTATCTTGAATAAGACGCACAAGCAGACTTGGCTGATTAAAGTGATAATCGGCATGGGTACGTTCTGTGTGCAGCCGCGTCTGTAAAATATCATTACTGACACTGTAACATAGCATTCTGTATAAAGACACAGCTGCAGTCGTGCGCAGAACATACACACGCCGCATACCATATTGATCAGTAAATTATTTTTATGTGCCTTATTTGCATTGTGGAAAAGACACATTTGCGACGAGAAAGACGCACAAAAAGACGCTTGTCATAAGTAAACTCACACAGGACTAGGCGCGATTAGAAGGCTGTTTAACTCGACTGTTGCAACAACAACGGAGGACACATCTGTAAATACAGGAGTTCAGAAAGTAAAAAAAGAGCACACCGTGATTGCAAAACATAATGTTAACCTGAGATGCTGAACAAGGGGGGTAACAGCCCATGATGCAAACATAGCACCATTTTTTTAGTCACTAGTTACAATTAGCCAATTAGGAACTTTGCCAGGGCAGCGATGCTGATCTCCCTGGCGACGCTGTTTGGCAATGGTAAGGTTGAATTTACCACTTCACCAGGCCAGTGCCGAGGCAAATACACATGTGGAAAAGCATTCTACTTACTTCTAGCCCTTACTATTGCCATCCTGAGATATTGATAGTGATAAGAGGATATGTGTACTGCTGCATTCATTATTATATAGGCAAATCTATGCAAAGCATGGGGAAGGCAGCTGGCAAACCCTGGTGGGTTTCTTAATTATGGAGAAGCCCTATCTTTATCTGCATATCATAAATTGACCCCTAAGGACCATACAAATAACTACTTGCTATAAGTTTAGAGTGGAAGACAGGTCTATTATAAATGAGGAAACCATAGCTTCTTCATGTTGTTAGCAACGGACCTATTCCCTATTCCATATTGCTGTAACCACAAAGGAGATATCACTGATATATCCTGCGCACAGGACAGTAACGATGCTTTTCCATCATCGGGACCTACATTCATCTAACTCCGAAAACTGAAAGTTACAGACTTTGATTGCAGGAACTGATGCCATTGAAGATGGCGTTCGGAAGGAGCGGTGCTCCGGGAACTATCGGAAGGAGGACTAGTTTGCATAGAGGGGTCTATTCTGATGGGGGAGGGAAGTTATGCTTTATACATTTTACAAAGCAAGTGATTTTACAGAGCAAAAAAGACATATAGTTGGTACATGCCTTATAATTACTACAATAATAGAGGATGTTTAAAGAGTAAGATATGCTTAAAAATACAATTTTAATCTTTTAAACGAGTAGTGATGAAATTAAGACAATACTGAGTACAAGCATAATAATGTGATCTCAATTGAGAGAATAAGGAAGATAATAAACAAACAAGTGCAAAGAAAGAATGTAACAGAATACAGAGACATAAGAAATGAAGTCAGATTAGGTAAAAGATATGAACCATGGCCCATGTATTCCAGGGCAGATCTCTCGCAGGGGATTGGTGTTACAAATTTTTTACAATCCCAAGCGAATAAATAAAAGTCATCAAGGGGACTTTCCTCATCTCCATAGCAGAGACCAACCAAGTTTTCAATTTGATTAGCTAAAGTGGGATTGGTGGTTTTCCATTTCTTAACCACACAACAGTGGGTGGTCAGGCATGTTGGAGCTGCCAAATGGAATGTTGATTTTGGACAATCTTTTGGTCTTCTATGTAATTGCGCTAACCAAGGATTGAGTGGAGACGGTTCTCTTTTTCCGCAAAGCATACGGAAGATTAAGCCAAATTCTCAAGAGTTCCTAACCAGTTTTCTGTAAGTAATTCTTCTAAAAGCATTGACTTTTTGAAGCATACAATTAAAATAAAGCCTCATCTATCTGGACTTTATTTAGGCTTCTTGTTAAATGTGTTAAATCACTATAGTCTGCAGGAAGGCTGTTCACTTAATGAACCAGCTGTGTGTATCTAAACTCCTACTGCGGTAAATTAAGATAAATTTTCAGATCTTGTAGATAAATAATTATGGATAGAGTAAGCCTAGGTAGAAAATTAGAATTCCCAAATAGAGGTAGTAAAAGTACTTCTCTGGTGGTTTTGCAAGGAGATGGGTGCATAGCATCTACAGTTCCAGAAAGTGTTTTAGAATAAGATTTGCACAGTGTGAGGGTTGTCTGTGTGTGGTTTAGAGCATGAATGTGTCCTGGTCTACATGAGCTCCTGTCTAACTGGTCTAGTAGTCTGTCCCTTAATATAACCATGGTCCCTATGATCCATTTCATATATGTAGAACATGCAAATAGTGGAAACCATGACTTATAGGACTATTTACATTACAGCAGTGGGATCAAAGATATCCAGCTATAGAAGATCTTGTTTTGCTCAATAAACAAACTTAGTGGGAGTATTTGAGTGATACTCAAGTCCCTGGCGATGTTGGCTGGCAGAGAGGTATTGGCATATTTTACTGTAAGGTCATCTGCTATTGCCATCCTGATATGGTGATAGCCGTAGGAGGATGGCGGTGGCTCTTGTACCACCACTGTCCTTATTACATGGGTATACATTTTTCAGAGAGACCCAGCAGAAGCAATTGTCAGCAATTCCCATTGTCAACTGACAAATTAGTTTTCTCCCTATGATGAATAGCCCTATGTTCAGATAAGTCTTTAAAAACACCCTATAAGTGCTTTTTTTGTGTATATAAAACTAATTATCTTGCATTCCTTTCATGCTGCAATTTAACATTGGGTGCTCCTCAGGAAAATAATTATATTCACAATTTAAAAATAAATAAACATTTTATGAAAATTACACTTGTAAATCTAAACATGTTGTGGTGGACCACTCCTTAATATTTGATAAAATGCATCCAATATTCTTCAGCTATTGCGTTATATACCTTCAGCAATATAATGCAGCTGGGAATCATATACTTTCCTGTTACATCACCAGTTTACAGGAACACCCGCAATATCACTGACAATTTAGTTATATTGATAATTAATTGTGAAGGCACTCAGTGACTTTCATTCCAGTAATTTACTCATGAGCACAACAATGTACTTTATAAACTTTATTTTATTGTTCTTTTTATCAAGACTACATTTTGTTCTCTCTCTTCTTTTTTTACAAGTAGTTGCAACTTCTCAGTGATGACATCTCCTCATGTTTATGTTTTGGTTCAGCTCATTGTTTGAACTCTTTTTGTATTTATTTGCTCCTCTAAATTCAGCCAGAGGGAACTAGGTGAATTGAGATCTGTTCTGTATAGAAATATGATGTATGTGGCCACTGCAATTCCCTTGATATCTCCCAGTAAGTGCAGATAATGTAATGCACACAGCTTGTATTATGTCTAGTGCGTTGTTCTAGACATAGCATAATCCTCTATCGTTTCCTGCTCAGTAGCTTTTTTTTGTGTAGAAACTGTTTTTATTGAAGATGAGCAAAGGTACACTGCATGGGGAAAACAAGATGATACAGTAACATTAGGAGAATAACAAATGTTGTGAAGAAATAACTAAATGAATGAGGCAGCACCTCAAGTATTAAAAGTTACTACCAGACCATTGGAGTATATTTACTAAATATCGATTTGTCACTTGATTTTATCAAGTGGACCAGGGCTAGTGACATGAAACAATGGGTCTCCACAGGAGAACACACTCTCCAGCTCCATTCCGAAATTGTCCTTTGGATCCCCCACATTCCTCCCACTCCACCCAACTATCAGTCCTGTCCTTTTGTGTTGGAAGACACTGTGATGACTTCTAAACATTTCTTTAGCATTCAGTCCACTTTCCTATTTCTAGCAAAACCTTATTTTCCTCGTCAACACGATCAAACACTCTTTGCAATATGCGCCAAGATGGAGATAGTTAGGGTCGGTCAGCTGGTGCCTTCATCAGAAATCTGTCAGTTCTCTGCAATTCAGGCAAACTGGGACATCCCTGTGAGTGTTGGAATTATCTTCAAATTAGACACTATAACTTTTAATAGGTAAAATAGGCAATTGAAGACCTCCTAGGTGTCTGTGTCAAAACAAATTGCCCTGTCTGACTCGTGATGGTTTCCTTACCTATTTAAACTTGCTTATCAAGGTCTGTAGAGTGCTGAATGCTCTATATGATTTACATATCAGCTGGTTATAGACAGTCAATTCTAAAATGCTAAATGTGTCAAAGTTGAAGTTCATCACGAATAAGGAATAAGTGATAAAAGTTGTGTAAAATACATAGAAGTTATGGTTTACAAAATAATTTTATTTTGACTAGATTTATTTTGACTTATACCTGGGGCAGGATGTAATAGAGATCCAGTTTGCCGGAGGTGCGGGATGCCGACTGATCTTGATCTTTTTTTAAAGTAGCAGCCATTTACATGAAAAAACGATCGAGATCAGTCGGCATCCCACACCTCTGGCAAACTCAATCTCAATTACATCCCGCCCCTTATGTTTTACATGATCCTGTGTCCTTAGATTGTAAGCTCATACCTCTTGTTTCAGTGAATCTTTTTCATTTCTGTAGTTTGTAGGGGGGGCGTGGCCGATCAAGGAGGGGGTGTGTCCTTGTAACACGCCCCAATTTGATAGTTGATAGTTAACCAATGTGGGGTAATAACAATAGTTTGTTGATGTTTTAATCAACAATGTCTAATGTAATGTAGATTTATAATGTATCAGAGGTTGGAATTATTTTTGTGTTAATTCAAATTAAATACAAACCAGTTTATGTTGGTAGAGGCTCTGAGCACTTTTTTCTGCCATCACGAGACTTACTAATATGTTCCTTATTGGTATTTGGCATAGTTTGTAGTTATGTATATATGCTGCTGATACAATGCATTGTGACAGCTCATGATTTTTTTCTTCACTATTTCAACAAAAATATAGACTTCCTTTGGACAAGCTCTAAAACTAAACTGCACGATCACTCCAGCAATACGGTGTAAAAATCACAGCAGTTCAGCTGTTTTTGATATTATGCACAAGGTCTTCAATCTGTCTTTAGCACCTCTGCTTGCTAAATAATATAACACCAACTACTATCTGCTGAGCAATAGCACAAATGCTTGTCAGATGTCCTGGATGAATCTCTCCTGTTTCTTACAGCCATGATGTATGAGGAGTCATGTCTCTGACATATTAACAAGAGAGCAGCACTCAAGGAATTTCCAAAGGTTTAAAAGACATAAAACAAATCTTCAGTCCCTGATATCTTTTGGCATAGCAGGCCGTAACCTCCTGTGCTTGACATTCTTGTACTCCTGTGCCTTGCGATTGCAGCCTGACATTATCTTCATGGAGATACCTCTGAGGAGATTTGTTGGCAATAAATAGTCATTACAGTCAGGTTGTGTGTTGGCTTTGTATCTGTGAACACGTTTCAAAACAAAGGAATTTTCATTAAAACTTTTTCAGACTTAACGATTACTGAGGGACATCAAACAGATACAAGGATTCAAAACAAGTCAAACAAATGAAGACGGAATTGGACATTGAAATACATTGATGTGCCAGAAGGACCTGCAATTCATTATCTGTAGCTGAGCGTTCTAGGCTCTTTCATGCAGCAAACAGCCAAATAACAGCACAGATGCTAAGTTCTTATTGTAAGAGTGCATCCTGCTAATGCAGTGTAGAAGAAATATAGTGGCCATTCATATTCCCTGACAAACATTTAAAGTTAGGGGCAGCACAAACGGTGTCATGGTTAGCATTACTGCCTCACAGCACTGAGGTTGTGGGTTTGATTCCCACCACGGCCCTAACTGTGTGGAGTTTGTATAGTCTCCCTGTGCTTGCGTGAGTTTCCTCCGGGTACTCCGGTTTCCTCCTACTCTCCAAAAATATACTGTCAGACTAATTGGCTCCCAAAAATATAACCCTAGTGTGTGAGCATGTGGAAGGGAGTATAGATTGTAAGCTCCACCCGGGCAGGAACTAATGTGAATGGCCAAATATTCTCTGTAAAGTGCTGCGGAATTTGTGTGCACTATATAAATAACTGGTAATAAATAAAGTGAATGTCCATGTAAAAGTACTTCACTTGAAGCTTTAATCTTGCAACATTTATATGCTGGTATTCACCCGAAACAGGGCCTGAATTCTAGATAGAAGCAAATGGCACTGCTGCTGTATCTTTCTACATAGCGGCTGTGCAAAAATATTTAAATACGAGTATCACAGCTGGAATTGTATTAAGACGCCCACCTGGGTCGTTTCAGATCTGCCACTTGCCCAGGGCCGCCAAGAGCCAAGGCGGGCCCCGGTAATAGGGGGCGTGGCCTAACCTCGGGAGGCGTGGCCACGTCCCCTTGCCTAAAAAAAAAAAGATTTGCAGCGCCGCGAGCGCCGGGGAGGGGGGCAGCCACGAGCAGTCTCCAACTGCAGCTCAGCACACGCTGTATGCTGGGCTGCTGTGAGGGAGGGGCGGTGTTGGACCCGGGCCCCTCAGGAAGCCCGGGCCCGGGTAATCTGTACCCGCTCCCCCCCCGCTCTCGGCGCCCCTGCACTTGCCTACACAGACGCAACCATTGTTTGCACATCGATTGATCATCAAACTTTTGAGTAACTATCGGGATCGCAGGCTGACATGCCCTAAAACTGTCGCAATATGCCTGCCAGTGAGTCACCACCTCCCCCTTACCTCCCACAAACTTTCCCTGTGCAGGAACATGTTATGAAAGAATGGATGGGAGAAGCATCGGGCCTGCTGGGGATGGATCAGAAGATGCCTCTCCAGTGATGTTCTCCCCACAGGAACAGAATGGGTAATGCCATCTTAATAAAACTTTGCTTTTGTTGTATTGACTGTGTTTTAGCATATGTACATGGTTTAAAAAATAGTAGTTGCTTGTAAATATCAAAAACATCTTTGGAAAAACATTTTATTTATTTTATTGATTATTTAGAAAACAGACACAAAAACAGACATTATATTATTAATAGGGGCCCAATCTCGACCCGGAATCAGCAAGTCTGGAGCTACCATAACTGTAGGATATAGCTGTACTTACTTGCGCCGCAAGCTGACTTGCGCCTAAAAGGTTCGACCCCATTATGTTATTATACAAAGTTAGGACATATCAAAACAAAATATTTAGTTGCGGTACAAGATAGCCATATAAATTTTGTATGGTAGATACATTTTTAAGGAACATTGCCAGGATAGCGATGGGCCACATATCTATAATGGGCATATCTATAATGGGTGCAGGCCCACACTGCACAACCTTCACTGATACATTTTACTTACCTCTCAGGAGTTTGATGCCGATGCTGCAAAAATCACTGGGAAAATAGAGCGGCCATGATTTTCGCTAAGATTTGCGCAAAGGGCAGTAGAGAAATCACCGTAAACATGGCGCCCATATATGTAGTAGTCTCTGGCACTGTGTCAGAGTCTACTCTGCATGGAATTCAGACGTTGTCCTATACAGTACATACAGTAAGGTTTATTTTGCTCCGTTCAGGACATACAAGTCTACAAAAGGTCACACGGAGCATTGTTATCAGGAACAGGTCACAAAGGTCAGATGTATGCACCGGGACAGATAAATAGGCACAGTTACGGTGAACTCAATTTTCTGCAAGGCCTCATGTTCCACTTACTTATGTACACTTAGCAATATATGGGAGTAACTGGTAAAAGGTTTGGAATTTATTATGGACTGAACGTATGTCATCCCTACAGACTCTTTCCCTCTGACGGAAAAATTGCACATACTGCAATACTACATCTCACAAATGGCCAGGTTGATTAATGAGTTGCCAGCTATGGTCACCATGGCACCTTGGAAAATCTAAACCAGTAAGCAGTATTAAGATTCTTAGCAAAAGGAATTTTCTGATTAATATTAGGATTGTGCCCTTTACTTGAAATGAAAAGTTTAATTATGAAAAGATTAACATGCATGTCTGTACCAAGCATTAAATGCCGTAGTTTATGCTGCTAATGTTAAGAGATTATTATTCTTCAGTGAGTTTTATTGAAATGTGCTTTTCTGAGAGTGTTACCAGTGCACAAGGGGATGGAGGCAGATTAACACTGGAATAATGAATCTTTTCCCTGAGTCCTGCATGGAACAGATAACTGCATGCCCAAGGTCATACAAGTCGTTTGCCATTTATCAATGTCTAGTAACGATAAAAAGTGCACTAAACTTACCGGGAAAATTAATTTCTTCATGGAAACTATTTTCATTTTCATTGGTTGGTTTAATCTTGTTTTACGATCTCAATTTGGTCTAAGTAGGCATGTTTAATACATTAATGCATCAAGGTTGTGCTATACATTTATTTTTCTCAAAAATGTTTGTGAAATAAGGATTCGTTTAGGTATGTAAAGAAAATGTAAAAAGGACATTAATCTTAAAAAATAAAAATTATTTACAGTATTGTATGTAATACATTAGTCCAGAATTAAAGGCCAAATCGGCTTTTCCTGTACAACCCCATGCACAGGGTAAGAAGAGCAGAGCGGCGGCCTTAGGAACAGATTGCCTGGCATAATGTGGAGCCGCTGTCACTGCCATTGCTGCCACGGCTCTTTCAATGGTGGTAATTCTGCCACTAAGTATAATCTTTGAAATGAGGTCATATTATGAATGTGGAATGTCCGGGAGTCTCTTGAATTTCAGGGAGTTTAGCCGGACTACTGAGTAAGTAGCTCACCCTTCTGGATCTCACTCACTTCCCCAGCTAAGAGGGCAGAATGGGAACATGCTGGGGAGATTCCTGGTGAATTTGTGGCTTCGCATAGCATCATTACCCCCCACCCCCCTTCCTGCTACTTGATGCCACAAAATGCGGCATTTGCCGTGTGGTGCAGCAGTGATGGCACAGATTGTGTCACCACACCACCATCCCAGGCATCTCCGCCTGTGATCTCCCAGGGCAAATCTATCAAAGCTCCTAAAGAGTGGAGAAGTGTACAAGTGGTTCAGTTCAGCTTTTAGCTGGCATTTATCAAGTACATCATATAAAATGATAGCTATAAGCTATGTGGTTGCTGTGGGCAACTTCTCCACTCTTTAGGAGGTTTATTACACCCCCCACCTTCAGAGATGAGCAACAAGAATTACGTAAGTATGAACTAGGTTTGAGATGGGTGAGCGTTGCTGCCGCCTAGGGTGCAGGACCTAGGGCACGGACACTCTGCAGCCTAGAAAGCTGCTGCCTGGAGTATTCTTGGGACCCACCGGGTCCTCATCTTGCCCTTAGTCCTTGTGACAAGCCACCGCAGAGCTGCTTGTAACATCCTCGTGATGCTGCGGGAGCGCAGCTTTTCCTCCGGTACGGGTGACCCTGCCCCCTTATTGTTGCATTATATCATGTTTGGGGGCGCATGGCCAGCACAAGGCGCATTTTCTCCCAGCTACAGTTCTGTCTAACAAGACTTTATTTCTTTGTGTCAACCTGTATTGGCAGAAGTCATATTTCTAATATTTTTGACAGTAACTACTAAAATGTCTGTTAAAATTGTCTGCTCTCTTCCCTCTCTTATGTACATATATTGCCAATGAGACAACAGATGAATTGAAACACAGAAGGAAAGTGCTAAAAAGTAGCATTTCTGGATCAAATTTTTTTTAATATTGTGGGGTAGATGTATTAAGCTCTGGGAAGTGATAAAGTGCAGCGTGATAAACTACAAACCAATCAGATCCCAACTGTCATTTTTCAAACACAGCCTGTAACATGACAGTTGGGCGCTGAGTAGTTGGTCGTTTATCACTCTGCACTTTATCACTTCCCAGAGCTTCATACATCTACCCCTGTATACAAAATTATATATGAAGGAAATGATTGTAATTGAAATAAACTCCAAAATTATAAGTAAACTGTGAAGTAAAATTGCAAGAGTAGTTGCTTTCACTGTCAATTGCAAATTAAGTTACATGGTGACTGGCCATACTAGGTATAACAAAAATTGCATTGTTACCTTGGGTGAGGACTGCAGGACAAACTCCCAATATGCTCAATATCAAACTGGCACGGTTTACACAATCCGTTTGTTGGCATAAACATGGGAACAAATGTAACGTTATCCCTTTATGTATGATGCAGTCAAGTCTTCTGTCTGGCCATTTTATAAGTAGCCTGATTCCTATGCTTTTATGCTAACTTGAGTGTGCCCAGCTGGCTGTCCACTCCCTGCTCTCTCTGTTTCACGTCCGTTTCTGGTATTGCCCGATTACAAGTAGTTTGTTCCTTTTGGTCTTTCCTGTGCAACTTGAGTGTGTTCAAGATGGCTGCCTCCTCTGTGCATGCTTTCGTACCATATACTTTTTATATTTCATTTGTCAAGTGCTTTGACTTCCACTGGTTTAAAACTGCTTTATTATTATTCTTAGTATGTTTTCATGATCACTCTGTGTATTTGTATGTTGATCCCTACATACAGGGTAACATCTGCTTTTATCCTCCCCATGTAATTTTATTGGTACACAAAGCAAATCAGATGAAGTTAACGATTAGTATTCATTAGTTCTGTTCTGCTAACTCCTTAATTGTTAATCTCTCTGTCAGCATTACATTTTACAAGTTCTAATGTATTTCTTTTAATACTGCATGACTTATATAAATTCTTTTGGCTTTTATCTCTATTTTCATGCACAAGAGAACCAAGCAAACAATAGTGTTCTTGCCAGGTCAATTGATTTATGTATGAGTACTTTATAGTACTATATGCTTATTTTAGTTAGTGGATAATTAAAAGCAGCAATGTAATCATTAGGAATGGTTAGTTTATATAAACATACAATCTTTTTGTGTTTATTTTTGTTTAATTATTTTTGTTAAAACACTTAAATACTTCTCATTTAAGTCTTCTTTTTAGTTGAATGCAAACAAGGACTCTTAAAGTTGCTATTCATCTCTATGCAACAATGATCTTGCCTCTGAAACTCCTTGAATGCTTTGTATGCTCCTTGTCATCTACATGTATTGTTATTGGCAAAATAAAGGTGACAGCTGAGGTAATCTGTTAGGTACGAGACTGCACGATTGATGTTGTGATTAGCAATACTGCCTCACTGTCCTTCACAACGGACCCAATTCTTCTGTGACCCTGGTCTTCTGGTGTTACAGTGGATGCTTGGAGATGATGTCATCTCCAAGTGCTACTGAAGCCAGCCAATCCGCTTGTTTGAGGCATGAGCCGGGTCATAGTGATCTGGGTCATTCCGTTTACACCATGCCATTACCCGGGTAAGACAACCCGGGTTATTTTTCTTTTACGCCAAACGTCAACTCGGGTTGCCCCGGCAATAACCCGGGTTATTTGTTTGGTGGAAAAGGGGTATAAAAAGTTGGCGAGCCTACGAACCACACGGAGGCACAGTAGTTGGTCCTGGGTGTGAGGCTCCCCTGAATCCATGGACCTGTGTGCACTGCACACCCTGCACCCACCCTAACCAATGCCCAAAACTGGGTGTTTCACATCTTCTTAATTCATATTACCTACCCTCACCTCTATAGTAACACATTCCCCTCCCTCATCTGTGTATTTATTACCAGTTATTTATATAGCTCACACACACTAGGGTTATTTTTTTGTTGGGAGCCAATTAACGTGCCAATATATTTTTGGAGTGTGGGAGGAAACCGGAGTACCCAGAGGAAACCCACACAAGCACAGGGAGAATATACAGACTTACACAGTTAGGGCCGTAGTGGGTATCAAACCCACGACCTCAGTGTGTGTATTACCACATTCCCCTGCTTCACATCTATAGTAACACATTCCCTTCTCACTGCTGTTGTAACACATTTCCCTCTCTCACCTCTGTAGTAACACATGCCCTTCCCTCACTATTCAAATAGATGAGCCACACCAATTGCCAGTAATGTTTGGCAGCACTTTGGGTGACAGTTGTTATTGAATATTAAATATTAAATGTGCACTGATACATAACACATTCTGATCTTACTTTAGCAAAAAGTAGGACCAGATTCATTTAGGTTTAGGAGGGAATTCATGGGGTATAGCTTCATGCAAGTAATATTGATTATGTGCAATAATTAGTCCATGTTTAAAAGACAATTAGTTCTACTGCGTGCTCGATATCTTTGTCTTGGACAGGAGAAAAACTCTTGTTCTTCATTCACATGTATTGTTTTGCAATTCATTATAACAAATGAAATGCCTTCCTTCAATATGATTACATCTTTTAAATGAACTTTCTCATAAAAGCACATAACACTGACTGCTTTATACCTTTACAGGCTTCTGTTTTAATGGATTGTTTCCTAAATACTCTTAGCATGTGTTGAATTTAATCAATTCCTGTCTTGTTGGCCAGCTATTTTAACTTGAGTCTTCATCCATCATCTATTCCAGCATGACTATTCCTTCCGATAGTGATGCCAAATGTGACTTCACTGAGAACTGTTGTGTTGTGCGGAGCTGCCTTTTTACACCGTAAGATGCGTGGTCATTCTATAGTACCTAGCATGAGGTTATGTTTAAGAATCAGTGGTGAATATTTTATAGTGTGCAGTTTTTCATCACTTTAGGTATATAAGTTGGATTACTTGACCTGTTACTATCTTGCTCAGTATGAACATATATATATATATATATATATATATATATATATATATTTTTTTTTTTTTTTTGTTTTAGTAGATACCTTGAGGTAGGTTCAGGTATATGCTTCTTTAGGTTGGATTTGAAAGTGCACACTTCTGTATGATCAGAATAGAGGAATGTATATGCCCATAGTGGTTTGACCTGGCAGGGAGCCAGCGGAGCCTCTCTGACTTCAATGGTTCCCATTGCCGGATAAAACTAATGCCATTCTGACGTTGGTAAATTGACTAAGGCCATTGTCTCCATAGCCGTTTGCTGTTAACCTCTTGTTAAATTGTGTGAAACGTTGACATATTCATTCCATTTCATCTTTCCTGGAGGTTTGACTGATCAATGCTTCATAAATAGACTCCTAAGTTTCAATAGCACATACACAAGTTAAGCAGACCTTTTTGAGGTGCATCCTGTTTGAGGTTTCATGTAACTTTAGATTTGCCTTTTAGGATACACATTTGGTGCAAGTTTACAAATTGATGATGACTGATGTATGTTTGCTCTGTATGCTTCTATCTCTCTCCTCTCCTCCTCATATAATTGCCTATTCCCCAGCATGGCCATTTCCTCTCACACTCACCTCCAAGGTTTTGCTTGAGGTGACTCCATCCTCTGGAACTTACTCCCTCGCCCAGTCACAATCTATACCAGTGTCCCCAGCTTTTAGCAGACCCTTAAAATGTACCTATTTCATAAACCGTATCAGTCCTCCTCATAAATCAGTACTTTCTCCTCCAACTGTCCACCATGTACCATTCCATGTTCACCCCTCCCTCTTGTTCTTCCCTAGCACCCTCCATGTCACCAGGGCTCTGGTCTCTTTTCTCCTTCTCCTCTTCAGTGGCTCTATTTGATTGCCCATATGTTGGGTACAGGATCACTGAGCAATGAATCGTCTTTCATCGTGTTACCTACAAGGAGTTGCCTCTCTTATCTACCCAACCCAATATGTAGAGTGATATAAAAGTTTACTACTTATGCTGTGGTATGCTGTTGTGTACTGTACTTGCTCTGATACGCTGTTACTGTGAAATGTTTTGCATACATTAAGTGGTGCCTTAATCTTAAAATACATGCAACTCCAAATGCAATGCAAGTGTGAGCCATCATATTATTTATTTTATTTATTTATTACCAGTTATTTATATAGCACATACATATTCCACAGCACTTTACAGAGAACATTTGTCCATTGACATCAGTCCCTGCCCCAATGGAGCTTACAATCTATATTCCCTACCAATGCTAACAAACATACACACTAGGGTTCATTTTTGTCAGGAGCCAATTAGCCTACCAATATATTTTTGGATTGAGTGAGAGGGTCTGGGTGCCTGGAGGAAACCCAAACAGGCACGGGATGGATATTCGTGCTGTCCCACAGCAGTGGCACCAATTTTATGTAGCGCTCTACAGAGAATATATGTCATTCATATCAGTCCCTGTACTATTGGAGTTAACAGTCTAAATTTCCTAACATACAAATGCACTCACACACTACTGAGTTCATTTTGTCGGAATCCAACAAATCTATGTTTTTAAGTGTGGAGCACCATGCAAACATGGGTAGAACATACAAACTCAATCCTGTGAATTAAAATCATGACCTCAGTTCTGGTAGGCAGTAATGCTTACCACTATGCTGCTATGGGGCCCAGAGCTGAGGGGAGCTTATCTTTCCTGTCAAAGTTACATGTGTTATATAAATTTTTCACCATTGGGTGGTACATATGGGCCCTTACAAATTTTTGCAATGGGGCCTCCAAAGACTTAGTTGCACACATGACTACGCCAAAGTGTTGTCCAATTTTTTCAAAAGTGTATCTTTATAGGCAGCACAAAATGATTCCCTATATTTAGTAAATTTGGATTATGTGAAAAGTATAGTCTATGAGTAGAGTCTGGTTAATGGTAGCCACTTATTCTGCTGTGAATGGATAAAGCCAATTACCATTGCAACAACGGAAACATTTCACAGCCAAATGGGGAACAAATTTTTTGATTACCAGATTTGTAGTCTCTAGATGTAAGGTACCAAGGGACTATGAAGCTTTTTTAGGGTCTCTCCTATACAGGATCTACACCCCCAACTATCTTCAGATGCACCAGCAAATCACAGACGCTGTCAGGTGGTGTCTATTTACACAAGATGCCTCCTGCGCTATTAGCAAATTATTGCACAGTAGCAGCTACTGTGCAATAGTGTACACCGCTGAATCAGACCTTAAGCATTTTATATTACATTTGACTGTGGAATTTCTCACATTTTACAATCAAAATGTTGCCTCAAATGTTCTGGGCAGAATTTTCCCTATATAGGGTGAATCAGCCAGTCAGAGTGAGTGAACACTACCAGTGAATGAATATTTTCAGTTTTAATACAGTAATTTACATTTCAGTGCATACAATCTTAAATTAGATCTATTGACTGTGTTTTATTGATGTAAGTCATAGTATTCATTGACTTGACTTGACTATTCCTTTGCTAGCATTGTGCATCCATTCACTGGTAATTTCTACATCTCTCCTGTTTTTTGGTTGTAAAATTCTAACTATTCATTCAATCTTTAAACCAAAATGTATTTTAAGGTATGCATAGTAATTATGGTGGCACATGTCCCAAAATAGTTTTTATGTTGTGTCTTCTACATATCCCCTTAAATATGAGATTTCCCTTAACTGTTCATTCACTGGACGATTCAACCTATTTTGTTCCATTCAGAATTCAATCTCTATCACAGAGCAGATTTACAGGTTTATGTAATAGGGTGCAATCTGGTGCCACTGCTGGATGTCCTGTGAGTCTTCCCGTATTTTTAAAGCGGCAATCATTTTAAAGGCTAAAGCAAGCTGGATCTGACCCTATTACATAAGCCCCTTAAACAACTTTTGTTTTCCCAAATCTAGTTATAAACTAAAATCCATAGAATGTGAATTTACAAATACAGAGTAAAATACACATTCCACGGATTGGCAAGCAAAAATGGAACGTAACATTTGTATCAGTAGTTCGGCTGCAATTTTGCCCTTGGTTATGACATTATCATTTTACAGCTTTAACACAGTCCACTATTATATTTTGCTAATCTTAGGTCTGAAATCTGGTGTAGGGTCTGATTTGAGACAACATCTTGACGATGAAGATGAAGAGCATAAACCCCACTCAGATAGAAAGTTTATCTTATCTTTCTACCTCTCTTTTTTTTCTAGAACACCAGGGAATAGCAGTAGGTTTTTGGACATCCCTTATCCAGGATCCATTACTAGCCAATCTCATGGTGAGTCCCTATTACATCACTCTTTTGTTACTGTATAGAAATTGGCCTGAGTATTGCAGGAAGATGTATGCCAGTGTAAATGGAGATATTCTGACTGATTCTGAGTCCCACACAGCTCAGCGTGTATCTGTATTTGGAATATGAATATTTCACTTGTAAATATGATAATGAGAATAAGCACATGGCTTCAGGCATAAGCATCCCGCCGCCCCACTATCTCAGTTAATAGCTCTCAGTATTGGGACTTGTACCTACAATGTGCTGGGTGCTAGAGATCCAGTGGGCATCCGCTGGGCATAAGCCCAACTCGGAATAGGACTCTCTAGCAATTCCCATGGCACACCCACGAAACTTCTCTCTTGCATTGTTGCCACATATATAAACACACATTTAGCAGCCGCAGAGAAACGTCCAATATCCATGAGAATGAGATGTGTATATTTGCTAGAGCACGTGCGCAGTTTGCTACAATTTGCAAGATGTGGCCGCATATAGTGCTGTGCGCGACGCACAATCAGGCCCATTACTATTTTGTCAACTATTGGAAATAGAGAAGAACTCTCATGTGGTATTTTAGTGCCTTTCTCTTCATTTATAATGTGCATTTTATTATCGTTCTGTTTTTTGCAGAATGTTTGTTGGAAGTGGCTTGCATCAGATAAATTAGTGCTTGCACGGTGATCTGGTGATAGATATCTGGCTGTTTTCCTTTTGTACTTAGGAAAGGAGTATAACATTAATGAGAAAATGTTCCATAAATAAGGCCCTAAAACTCTTTAGCTAAAAATATCCCTGGCATGTCAGAGGATTATTCTCAGTATCTGGTCTTGACTCAAGAATCTTTAGTCATTTTGTCTGATGTGAACTGGTAACAGTATACTTCACTTAGACATACTTTATTATTATTATTATGCTTTATTTATAAAGCGCCAACATATCATGCAGTACTGTACCTAGAGGGGATCATGATCCCAAATTACATACTGACTTCAGATTGTACTATCATAGAGTATTTATACAGCCAAATTATTCGTGCTGCCTGCCAAAGTATGCTGAAAGTTGTATTTCAATAAAACCCAGTGACACAATTGCTAATAAAAATTAACCCTTACTTTTTAATCAAATTTCCATTGTAATTATTGATTGCATGTAATATGCATGACATGCAGGGCCATATGGAGGGTGGTTCTGACAGTTCTGTTGCACAGTACAGGCTGCCCTGGGGGCGGTACTAGCCGTACTCACCCTCCACTGCATCCCGTTCCTTGGTCTGGCTCCCGGCTCCCGCACTGTGTGGGGAGAGACATTATGTCTTCTCCCACAAGGCCGTGGGATCTTTTCTGCCACACTAAACCTCTAGAGGGTGCTCCGAGCAGCAGGCTAGTGATCCGGAGAAGGTGAACTGGGGGCGCTTAGTTATGACGCCTTGAGCACCACTCATGAAGCGTGTACAGTACTGGGCGCAGTGGCGCACTGTTACGTGGCCAATGACATATATTAAGAATTGGTTACTAAAATGCAGTGCAAAATCAGTTTTGTGTTGTAACACACCTACTTTTGTGCATATGCGCCTCTTTTACATTTTAGAGAATTGATACGCAGGCCAAGATTGTGGCATCTTTGGGAGTACAAAGTTTGCTTCATCTGAATTAAGTTTAAAGGGGATATTCCTTGCTCCTTTTGGATTCGGAGCACAACTGGCATTTAGGTGTAAAAACTAGATTATAGTTTTTGGGATTGTCTTTTTTAAAAAAGCTAGTAAAGGTGGAGAAAGTATTTAGGAGTGTTTTTTAATCTTTAAGAGCTTTTTCTTCTCCATTTTCCATTTCATCCATTTTGGAACCTGCTTTATTTATTTCTGAGAATGGAAATGAAAGAATAGGGCAGAGCGTAACAGTTTATGAAGTGTACACAGTTTGACAAAATCTGGGTAAGAAGCTTCGGCAGTAATGTGTATTATTTTTATGACTTCCCAAGAAGTGCTGCAGCACAGTTTTACAACTGTTTTGGTTACTGTCTCATGAGAGAAGTATTTTGTGATTAATTGCTGTAAATATGTTGTAGCTGGCAACTTTGTTTTCTTGGAGCAGGTTATTAAATGTTTTATCTGGCAAATTTTTTTTATTAGTACAATATAAGGTTAAATTCCACAGAGTACCAACTTCTGAAATCTATTTTTCAGTATGTAGGTGCTAAATAAAGAGATCTCATGAATGATGAGAGTTTTGATGCCAGTATTGCGAGAGGATTGAGTTTAGGCAAATGTACGTTGCTCCCACATGTGGTTTCAATGTATTCCCTGAAAATCTATTGCTTCATATGTATCCTTAGCTTCCAAGTTACCAAATTTATTCTACACTTGGGTTTCCACATATTTTTTAGTAGAACTGACTGTTGTAGTTACAAGAGGTTTGCTTGTTCTCCAAGTCTATACAGATTCAATTGCAATTAATGTATAGGTACAGCAGTGCACAAAAATGAAAAGAAAAAAAAAACTGGAGAAGTGAGGGACACTAAGCATACTGACAGTTCCTTCTAGTCATGAATTATTTCTATATTTATTTATTAACAGTTACTTATATAACGCTCACATATTATGCAACTCTTTACAGAGCATAATTGGACATTCACATCAGTCCTTGCCCCAGTGGAGCTAACAATCTATGTTCCCTACCACATGTAATGCACACACATATACACAACCTCAGTGCTGTGAGATAGTAATGCTAACCATTACACCAACCGTGCAGTAAGCTATTTAGAAAAAAAATCCTTGCGATAGAAAAAGTAATGTATATAGACACATACATACATACATACATACATACACACTTATTATGGATAGCAGGACTACAAAAGATGACATCAGTAAATTTAAAAGAGGAATTTCTTTTGATAGGAGCAATGAGTGGGACAGCTTAGATTACAAAGGGCAAAAGTGGACTGAGGGCCTGATTCAGAGCCGAACGCTCTGACCAGAGCACTCGCTCTGAATCAGGGCCCTCCTCCATGAAAATGGAGCGTCCTCCTGGACGCTCGCATAGCTGTGGGTGACCACCCACAGCTTATGCGAGCGTCCATGATGATGGTCGCGATGGTCAAGACCATCGCGACCATTGGGCTTGCGACGGAGACCCTGCGGTAGGGTCTCGCTGCTGCAAGCCCTGGAGTGATTTTGGCTCTATCAGTGCCAAAATCACTCCCATTGGGGCCTGCTTCAGACGGTAGGCGTTCCCATGGGAACGCCTCCATCTGGCAGCCACGCCCACCAAAAGGGGCGTGCTGTCAATCAACATCGACAGCACGCCCCCTTTGGTGCGAGACCCGGAGCGACGGAGAGCCCGTCGCTATCCGGGTCTCGCGCATGCGCACGACGGAGCTCCTTCCGTCGTGCGCATGTGCAGTGGGGCAACATCGACCCGCTTGTGAGCGTCCTGTGCTCGCGAGCGGGTCTGAATGACCCCCTGAACTCAGGCTCATTATTGCTGTGTATTTGTTTAAGTCATCTAGAAGTTGGTGGCCACATATATAAACACACATTTAGCAGCCGCAGAGAAACGTCCAATATCCATGAGAATGAGATGTGTATATTTGCTAGAGCACGTGCGCAGTTTGCTACAATTTGCAAGATGTGGCCGCATATAGTGCTGTGCGCGACGCACAATCAGGCCCATTACTATTTTGTCAACTATTGGAAATAGAGAAGAACTCTCATGTGGTATTTTAGTGCCTTTCTCTTCATTTATAATGTGCATTTTATTATCGTTCTGTTTTTTGCAGAATGTTTGTTGGAAGTGGCTTGCATCAGATAAATTAGTGCTTGCACGGTGATCTGGTGATAGATATCTGGCTGTTTTCCTTTTGTACTTAGGAAAGGAGTATAACATTAATGAGAAAATGTTCCATAAATAAGGCCCTAAAACTCTTTAGCTAAAAATATCCCTGGCATGTCAGAGGATTATTCTCAGTATCTGGTCTTGACTCAAGAATCTTTAGTCATTTTGTCTGATGTGAACTGGTAACAGTATACTTCACTTAGACATACTTTATTATTATTATTATTATGCTTTATTTATAAAGCGCCAACATATCATGCAGTACTGTACCTAGAGGGGATCATGATCCCAAATTACATACTGACTTCAGATTGTACTATCATAGAGTATTTATACAGCCAAATTATTCGTGCTGCCTGCCAAAGTATGCTGAAAGTTGTATTTCAATAAAACCCAGTGACACAATTGCTAATAAAAATTAACCCTTACTTTTTAATCAAATTTCCATTGTAATTATTGATTGCATGTAATATGCATGACATGCAGGGCCATATGGAGGGTGGTTCTGACAGTTCTGTTGCACAGTACAGGCTGCCCTGGGGGCGGTACTAGCCGTACTCACCCTCCACTGCATCCCGTTCCTTGGTCTGGCTCCCGGCTCCCGCACTGTGTGGGGAGAGACATTATGTCTTCTCCCACAAGGCCGTGGGATCTTTTCTGCCACACTAAACCTCTAGAGGGTGCTCCGAGCAGCAGGCTAGTGATCCGGAGAAGGTGAACTGGGGGCGCTTAGTTATGACGCCTTGAGCACCACTCATGAAGCGTGTACAGTACTGGGCGCAGTGGCGCACTGTTACGTGGCCAATGACATATATTAAGAATTGGTTACTAAAATGCAGTGCAAAATCAGTTTTGTGTTGTAACACACCTACTTTTGTGCATATGCGCCTCTTTTACATTTTAGAGAATTGATACGCAGGCCAAGATTGTGGCATCTTTGGGAGTACAAAGTTTGCTTCATCTGAATTAAGTTTAAAGGGGATATTCCTTGCTCCTTTTGGATTCGGAGCACAACTGGCATTTAGGTGTAAAAACTAGATTATAGTTTTTGGGATTGTCTTTTTTAAAAAAGCTAGTAAAGGTGGAGAAAGTATTTAGGAGTGTTTTTTAATCTTTAAGAGCTTTTTCTTCTCCATTTTCCATTTCATCCATTTTGGAACCTGCTTTATTTATTTCTGAGAATGGAAATGAAAGAATAGGGCAGAGCGTAACAGTTTATGAAGTGTACACAGTTTGACAAAATCTGGGTAAGAAGCTTCGGCAGTAATGTGTATTATTTTTATGACTTCCCAAGAAGTGCTGCAGCACAGTTTTACAACTGTTTTGGTTACTGTCTCATGAGAGAAGTATTTTGTGATTAATTGCTGTAAATATGTTGTAGCTGGCAACTTTGTTTTCTTGGAGCAGGTTATTAAATGTTTTATCTGGCAAATTTTTTTTATTAGTACAATATAAGGTTAAATTCCACAGAGTACCAACTTCTGAAATCTATTTTTCAGTATGTAGGTGCTAAATAAAGAGATCTCATGAATGATGAGAGTTTTGATGCCAGTATTGCGAGAGGATTGAGTTTAGGCAAATGTACGTTGCTCCCACATGTGGTTTCAATGTATTCCCTGAAAATCTATTGCTTCATATGTATCCTTAGCTTCCAAGTTACCAAATTTATTCTACACTTGGGTTTCCACATATTTTTTAGTAGAACTGACTGTTGTAGTTACAAGAGGTTTGCTTGTTCTCCAAGTCTATACAGATTCAATTGCAATTAATGTATAGGTACAGCAGTGCACAAAAATGAAAAGAAAAAAAAAACTGGAGAAGTGAGGGACACTAAGCATACTGACAGTTCCTTCTAGTCATGAATTATTTCTATATTTATTTATTAACAGTTACTTATATAACGCTCACATATTATGCAACTCTTTACAGAGCATAATTGGACATTCACATCAGTCCTTGCCCCAGTGGAGCTAACAATCTATGTTCCCTACCACATGTAATGCACACACATATACACAACCTCAGTGCTGTGAGATAGTAATGCTAACCATTACACCAACCGTGCAGTAAGCTATTTAGAAAAAAAATCCTTGCGATAGAAAAAGTAATGTATATAGACACATACATACATACATACATACATACACACTTATTATGGATAGCAGGACTACAAAAGATGACATCAGTAAATTTAAAAGAGGAATTTCTTTTGATAGGAGCAATGAGTGGGACAGCTTAGATTACAAAGGGCAAAAGTGGACTGAGGGCCTGATTCAGAGCCGAACGCTCTGACCAGAGCACTCGCTCTGAATCAGGGCCCTCCTCCATGAAAATGGAGCGTCCTCCTGGACGCTCGCATAGCTGTGGGTGACCACCCACAGCTTATGCGAGCGTCCATGATGATGGTCGCGATGGTCAAGACCATCGCGACCATTGGGCTTGCGACGGAGACCCTGCGGTAGGGTCTCGCTGCTGCAAGCCCTGGAGTGATTTTGGCTCTATCAGTGCCAAAATCACTCCCATTGGGGCCTGCTTCAGACGGTAGGCGTTCCCATGGGAACGCCTCCATCTGGCAGCCACGCCCACCAAAAGGGGCGTGCTGTCAATCAACATCGACAGCACGCCCCCTTTGGTGCGAGACCCGGAGCGACGGAGAGCCCGTCGCTATCCGGGTCTCGCGCATGCGCACGACGGAGCTCCTTCCGTCGTGCGCATGTGCAGTGGGGCAACATCGACCCGCTTGTGAGCGTCCTGTGCTCGCGAGCGGGTCTGAATGACCCCCTGAACTCAGGCTCATTATTGCTGTGTATTTGTTTAAGTCATCTAGAAGTTGGTGGCCACGCATAGGCATAAAAAATACCTTAATACTAAAAACCTTTAATACAGCAATTACTCAGACACAATTAATTAGCATAATCATAGCTTTTATTGATTATAATATAAATAGGAGTAGCCAAACAAACTCAAACCAATGGGGGCAACTGAAACACCCCAGTCATTGCCAGTGCTATGTAGACCCACCTCCCCTCACCTTGGCATAGTACTGGACCCTCCTGCAAAGAAGGCATCCAGGTCCTCCAGCAGAGAAAGTATGCTGAAGAGCAACAATTCCCGCCAAGCTACACCTCCTCTAATGGAAAAGAAAGGGTTAGAGCAAAAAAAACAAGAAGACATGTTACAACAACAATAACAAAAAATAGGGCCAGAGGGTGGGAATTCCAAGTGAAAAGGGGCCGATCCGACCCAAACAATCTGATTTATAGAATTTCCATAAACCACACCACCTTGCATCCTATTAAATCCTCTTTCAGAAATCCACCTGTCAATCGCCAGAAATGTACTACTGTCATTAGCAACAAGGTTAACCTGCTAATATCCAATTAACAAAGCCAGGACCCTTATATGACCTTGTGCCTATATGGCCCACTGTTATTTTAAAGTGCTAGGCAAAACGGCTCAGCTACTGAAGATCAATTGACTACAAATGTCGAACAGTGGCTTCAGCAGCTAGTTTCATCAAAAATGGTACACGCCCTTCTCAGTCACCAGATCTAAACCCAATTGAGCATTTATGGGATTTTGTAAACCACCCTCTGAGACAGCATTTTTCCATCTTTATCTGGGTGTCACTGACTGTCATGACTGTAGAAGACTACTGCTACATCCTTCCTGCACAATTCCAGACATTGGTAAACACAATGGGGGCGATTCACTTCAGCGTGAATTGAATAGGGCCGGGAGGCCGCTCTTGGAGCTATTCAAGTTAACTTGCTGCTTAGTCCGACTAATGATTTCTCCTCGCATCCTAACGTCTCGGCCGCAAAGCTGTTTTCCATCTCAGCGCGGCACTAACAGCCTCGTGGCCAGCACATTAGTCGGAGAATGCCGGTTCCCGCGACTGAACACCCAGGTTAAGTAGCGAGAGTCGGCATTCTCCAACTTAACTGCTTCCCATTGGAGTAAGCATCATGGTGGATTGAATTGTGTAGGTAGTATTTGTCTTTATCGCAAAGCCACTTATGATTAGAGCTCCTTGCTCTGTTTATATTTGGCAGCAATAACCTTGCCAAGTATTATATGTGTTTAGAAAACACCTCACGTCCACTGAAGATTGGTGTGAGTATACTTTGTTTGCAAATGTCATTTTGATTTGGGTCATTTTAATACCTGTATTATGTATTTATTCAGTAATGATATTAAATGATGATTTACACTGCTGAATAAAGAAAATGTTTAATCACATCTTTATTAAAGGTCAGTATGGTTTGCTCAGCCAACCCATCACAGTCCTCTGATTGAGGTCCTTAAACAACCCCCAAAATGTTTGAAGCTTAGTTACATATCCCACAGCTCTTTTTGTAATCATGTTCGTTTTCAGAAATATGGTTGGCTGAGGTTAATTTTTTTTCCTTCTCTTTTTCAGAATGACCACATTTAAATTATACTTTGTTTGATAGACTTGAAGCCTTTTTTTTTTTCCACCAAATGAACTATGTAATGCAACTACAGTATGGAAAATTCTAGTAAGTCATCGGCCACAATAATTTAGTTTTCTGCTAGCAAGCTACAGCAATATACCAGAAAACAAGAGGAAATGCTATTTTTATATACAGCCCATGAAATGTAAAAATGCTCTTTGTAAACAAGCAACTTTCTGGGCATTGCCAGCTTCGCGCTATTATTATAATAAAACGTGTGGTTTTAGGGAGGATTGTAAGGACTCTGGGTCTCATTCAGACCCGCTCGCGAGCGGAGGACGCTCGCAAGCGGGTCGATGGTACCCAAATATGCATGCACACGACGGAGGGAGCTCCGTCGTGCGCATGCGCAAGACCCGCATAGCGACAGCCAAGTTGTCGCTCCGGGTCTCGCACCAAAGGGGGCGTGCTGTCGATGGTGATTGACAGCACGCCCCCTTTGGTGGGCGTGCCAGGGGCGTGGCTGCCAGACGGAGGCGTTCCCATGGGAACGCCTACCGTCTGGGGCCAGCCCCACTGACATCACTAGTGATGTCAGTGGGAGTGATTTTGGCTCTGATAGAGCCAAAATCACTCCAGGGCTTGCGGCAGCGAGACAGTACCGCAGGGTCTCGTCGCAAGCCCGATGGTCGCGATGGTCTTGACCATCGCGACCATCATCATGGACGCTCGCATAAGCTGTAGGTGGTAACCCACAGCTATGCGAGCGTCCAAAAGGCCGCTCCAAATTTAAATAGGACGGCCCTGATTTAGAGTGACCGCTCTGGTCAGAGCGTCTGGCTCTGAATCAGGGCCTCTGGGCCTGATTCAGAGCCGGACGCCCTGACCAGAGCGCTCGCTCTGAATCAGTGCCCTCCTACCCGGAGACAGCTTGGCTGTCGCTATGTGGGTCTCGCGCATGCGCACGACGGAGCTCCTTCCGTCGTGCGCATGCGCATTTGGGTACCATCGACCCACTTGCCGAGCATCCTGCGCTCGCGAGTGGGTCTGAATGCGACCCTCTGTCTCCAGTTTAAAGTAAACCTACTGTACTTATTTTATTACATCATGTAGTCACACAGTATATGTCTGGATAATATTGGTGATATGTCAGTTCTGTCATTGGAGTCTCCTGTCTGAAGGTTTCTATTATGATGTCTTTAAGAAAAATGCTTTCAGTCCATATTCTTAGTAGCTTGATCTATAAATTGGATGAATCCATGTAAAAGTAATACAACAACAAGAAGAAACACAACTTTTTTGTGGAATATCTATGCTAATCTGACACTGAGCACCCATCATTTATAGGTTTCTGTATCTTAGTAATGACTACACCCCACCCTCTTATTCCTTTGGGATTTGCGTCTTGTGCGTCCAGTCCCACTTATATAATAAAACAAAATGTTCAAAAACAATGAAACATATTTTTCTTCACCCCATTCCTTTTCTTACATCCTTTCTCACCACACCTCCCTTCACCCCTATGACCCCCCTACCGCCATTCTATCACTTATTTCAGGTACATTCTCCCACCTCCCCCCTATACTTCTCCCCTCTTTGTTGTTCTCTTTTTCTCTCCCTGGGTGGGATGCATGAAACATCACAATGTGCATGCGATGCGTCCCGCCACTCATCGCATGCATGCCAGCGTTATTTATGCCGGTATGCATGAACAAAAACACAAAGGACAGCTCTCTCGGTAAGAGATGTACTTTGCGAGACAGGGACTTCTGGGTCTATGAGAAATGCGGTCAAACCCTTGAAAACTTCATTTTTTACATTGGTGCATCCCGTCCCCATCTCCAGTCTCCTCCCCGCACTCCTTCACTCTCTCAAATCCACTTCTCCACTGATTAATTAGCATGCTGCTATTCACGGCAATAAGAATCAATGATCGCCCAGATGTATTCAAAAACACACAGGGACAGGGGCTCTAAAATGAGCGCTTCCCTGCAGTCTTGTAGAAGTGAAGTGATCCCACTCCTGGTAACTGTTGCGATCTTCAGATCTGGAGATGGAGTTAGATACCAGGACATGACTTGGTGTATTTGACAAAAAAAAACAACCCCCATAGAAACCTATGGGGGCTGCTTTTGCGAGTGAAAACTGAGGACCTCTGCTGCATTCTCACCCCTAAGTACGTTCAGGGGATACAGTAAATTTGTGGATATCCCCCTGAAAACTTATGTTTTTGGGAGATATCCTGCAAATTTACTTTGGTTAAATAGGCCCCAATGACTGTGTAAATGGAGTACCCTCCCCCTCCCAGTTAGCTTTCCAGCAGTAGGGTGTGGATTCATTAGTGAGTAAATCTTATTCTAGGAACCACTGAAACTAATAAACATATCTTGGAATAAAAGTAACAATGTACAGTATATAGTTACATATACAGATGTGTCCACATACATCTATCCTCCGTATGCTACATTACACTGCTGCGTTCTGCTGTCACACTGTAACGTAGCAATGCACATGCAGACACAGCCGCAGTCGAACACAGAATATACGCATGCTGCATATCATTTTAATCAGCTTAAGCTAATTAAAACGATATGCAGTGCTTTGCGAATAAGACTCATTTGAAGGAAAAACAGTCACACGAAAAGACGATCGTCTCTACCAAGTCATGGCAAGGCGCGACTAGAAGGGCTGTTTAACATGCAAGGAGGCTAGATGTATGTGGAAACATCTGTATACAATATATATAATATATTTAGCATAAAAGCAGCTATGTTTACAAGGCAGAGATTATTAACCTATTCCAACTCACGGCACACTGAACAAGACGCTAAAATCATCAAGGCAAACCAGTTTTTTAAGGCGAGATTCTATCATTAAAATAATGAGTATTAATATTGTGCTCCAGTTCACATTATACCCTAGTGCACTCAGTTGAATTTAATTGCACAGCTCTTACCTCTCACAGATATCTTCTTGTTGGCAGTATGGATTGGAGAGTGAGCACAGGGAGAGGAGACTGGCAGTAGGGACAGGAGATATGGCATACCCTCCCAGCATTGTAAAAGTCAGCAGCAGGACTCCAACTAGGCCACGTCACCTGCTGTATAATGTTTTGGAGGCATGACCATGTTTCACGTCCCTGTTTCTTTTCACACTGGGCATCTTCCGGCACTAAATGGTCACCGGACGCATGCTGCTGAGTGCTCTGCAGAGTGTCCCCCAACCTCCTGACCACCCGCAGATGGGGCAGTGGGACAGTGCCCAAAAAGCTGGACTGTCCCGTGGAAATGAGGAAGGATGGGAGGTATGGGTATTAGAGTGAAGAGCCAGGACAGGAGAATTGGCAGTAGAGAGAGGAGAGGGGGACAGATTGCAGAAGGTGGCATGCTGCCTTTGCCCATGGGCCGTAGTATGTACACCCTTGCTCTATATGCATCATACTTAATAAAGTTATTTTACATAAATATGTGCTACAATATTAATTTATCTGTTCTTTCATTTGTAAACACATGCTGCATAATATCTGCACATTGGCCTACCAGATACATTTAAAGGTCAATTGTAAGACTGCCAGCATTTGTACTCAACATGAGAGTTACATAGAACGTGTTCCATGCTTGGTCAGATACACATGGATATTCAGATGTTCACATAGAGAATTTATTCAGGTTATTTTCTTGCTACTCCCTGATTTCTGCTTCGTAAACCACCTGAAACTCTGTCAGACCATGGAAGCAGATGCGCATCACATTACATTAGTTAAGGACTTTTCATGCTCTGTGTATTTGCCTATTTATTACAGATGAATTATGGCCTTATGTCTTATTTAGTGAATTAGAAACACAAGTCAGCTAGTGAGGCTGAACTGCAGGTCATTTGTGATAGATACAGTCTGTATTAGCTTATTTTATCCAGTCTCTCTCACATCTTTGCATGGGCAAGCACTGCTCTCATTTCCACTGGACTTTCTGACTATTTTTGCAGTCATGAATTCATTTGCCAAGTTTTTGCTGAGTTTGGATATATTATTACCTCTCGTTTAGTAGTTGGAATGAATGCAAAGAAGTAATAGATCAGCAGCGACTTGTCTTTACAAAACGAAAAAGAAATATATACTTCATAAATTATTAATTATAGTTTCAAAGGGGTGTAACATAAAATAATCTAAATTGATCTTCACTAATTGCACATACTCAACCAGCTATGTGCACTGAAAAGTAGCTATATGCAATTTACTGTACGCTTTCTCTTAAATGCTCTGGTTACACTTATATAGTCTTACAAGGGCAAAGGCAGGATGATTGAGTGCTGGATTCCATGTGTTGAATAATGAACATCATATGGCAGCATTTGGTATCACAGGCCAGTATAAAGTTGCATGGGACGTCACAGATCAGCTTATTATAATGGAACCTATTAGGCAGGAAATTCCTGCAGCTGCTCTTAAATGTCACATTGAAATGCTATTTACAGTACACCTTTTTAACAATATTTTTTTAAGTATGTATTTATCATACATATAACATAGTATGAATGCAAATAGGTAGGGATACACAGACTAGAATGGGTTTTAGATGCTTGTGCAAGGCATTGCAGTGTTATTAATGTGCGCTGAGATAAGGGACTACCATCATCTATTTATTCCTGCACTTCATCTTTCCCACTGTAGTGAATGCATATTCCTCATGTTATGTTTAAGAACTTAAGCACTGGTCGACAACTCGTCAATAGTATTATACCAACTGCCAGGTATTGAGGGTTTAAGTGATCTGTTCATTATGTTAATTATCAGCGTCCGGACAGACCCCGATAATTAACATTGTAACTCGCGGAGAGTGCCGGAGCAATTCGTCATTGCTCTTGTGTGGAGACAGCTGATCCGAAAATCAGCTGTCTCCCCGAATGTTTTCACTGCTCCTTTCGGAGCAGTGAAATTTAGCACTGCCGATTATGACTCGTCAGTGCTAGTGCGCCTGTGTGAACTAGAGTCCACGCAGGCGCAAAAAGCCCCGGCATCTGGTGGAAGGAGCCGGACAGGGGCGGAGGGATCCATAGGGAAGGAGCGGGTGTGCAGGAGCAAACGCCATCTAAAGATGACGAATGCTCCCGCAGTCAAGCTCCGGAAATATTATATTTTTATGAATTTAGGTCCCCATACCAGTGTATGGGGAAAGTGGGCCACATCGGGAAAGAAAAGTAAGCAGGAGATACAGTATCTGTGATACCTTTATGATGAATGGCCCCAAAACCTTAATTTCAGTAGGTAAAAATGTTCATTTTCACCTACTTTTGTAGAAATTAAGTGATAATGAATAGACCCTTAATACTTTGTTTATGTACACTCATTGATATGGCCTGCAAGTCAATAAATATATGTGTAGCCAAGTGGTAACTCAGTGCCAGGAAGAAAGCTGTTATGACATTGTTTTGCTATTCAGAGTTTGACCTTGTTGGTTATGGAGGCATAATCGAAGGACCCTCTCCTTCAATTATGCTTCCATAACCAATGGATCTTATGATCCCTCTCCTGCATCCTCTTTCCGGCTCCCGAAACTGAGCATGAGCAGTGTCAGATTCCGGATGAGCAGTGTCAGATTCCGGATGAGCAGCGTCAGATTCCAGATGAGCAGTGTCAGATTCCGCCGGAGGAGTCTTTCACAACTGTAAAAGACCCCTCCAGTATACCAAGGATGTAACTCGCAAGGACATCGGTTAGCGCTACCGCTGTCCCTGTTAGTAACAGTTAGTACATAGCTGGGGCATTTCTGTAAAATATGAAAAGTCTGTTGCTAGATGGACTGTTAATAATTGCAGCACTGCTGATATTATTAATACATAGGCCCCTTAGTATCTAACCAGGGTTGCAAGGATAACCTTTAGGGAACTCACGACCAGAAATATTGTAATGTTATATATTGTTATTTGCATTCCATAGACATTCACCATACTTCACTGTAGTGCTGTGTTAGTTGGTCGCACATACAAATCCCGGGTATTTTTAGACGCATAGATATATTAATTTTACATGGCTAAACCTAGTCTAATTACCTGCAAAGAGTGCAATAGTTAATGGGCGCCCCAAAAAATTTAATTACAATAGTGGGGGCCCATTAATTACTGCACATAAAAAATAATTGAATCACCCCCTATATGTGTTGTATTGTAAATAGGTTTGGCCATTTAATCTACCCTGCTAACATGTGTGCAACTGAGAACACAGGACCTGTCAGCCACATCCTGTGATAAATTGATGATTTGCCCTGTGGGAACTTTTTAAAAAGTTGTAATAAGTTTAGGCTGGAAAAACCTCTGATTTCTCAGCCATTTAGTATTCTCTAGAGTATTGATTGTTCACAGGATGATAAATGAACCCCATTGAGTAACCACCCTAAAGGTGCGTATCCACTTCAATCGTGCAAACGTTCATCATCCTGTGCAGTGGATATTGTGCCCACACTGAACGATATGTCATTCAGTGTATTCACCCTCCCTCATCCCCGAACATGCACAACCTGTCGATATCGGCAGGTTGGCCTGCATGTTCAAGCGATGACAAATGCCGAAAACGACCAGCGGGAACGCGCATAGCTGGTTGTTGCTGACATTTTTCTGCACGAGTAAGGAGTGATTGAACAACGTCGTAATCGTTCAATCGCTCATTTTTCTCGTCTAGTGGATACGCGCCTTTAGAGATATAAAAGTATAACATATGTAGCCTAATTACATTTAAAAGCCTTGTTATACTATCTGGAGCTTTCTATATATTCCAGATATCCTTTCACCACTGCACAGAGAATTAGTTCAGAAACAAAGGGATTCTTACTGCATTTTTTTGGATAACAGTGATATATGTGTATTTAGTAAATAACCTCCCACTTATCGTTACCAGGATTGTCCCTATATCGAACTGTGGGCCTGATTCAGAGCGGACGCTCTTTCAGAGCACTCGCTCTGAATCAGTGCCCTCCCTCTCTTTTTTTAGAGCGGCCTCCTGGCCGCTCGCATAGCTGTGGGTGACCACCCACAGCTATAGCGAGCGGCCAAAAAGATGGTCATAGTGGTCAAGACCATCGTGACCATCGGACTTGCGACAAGACCCTTGTGGTCTCGTCTGCCGCAAGCCCTGGAGTGCTTTTGGCTCTATCAGAGCCAAAAGCACTCCCACTGACATCATCAGTGGGGCCGGCCCCAGGCGGTAGGCGTTCCCATGGGAACACCTCCGTCTGGGCAACCACGCCAACGGCTTGCCCACCAAAGGGGGCGTGCTGTCACTCAACATCGACAGCACGCCCCCTTTGTAGTGAGACCCATAGCAGCCGGCTCCCTCGTGCGCATGCGCACTTGGACAACATCGACCCGCTTGCAAGCGCTCAGCGCTCGCGAGCAGGTCTGAATCAGGCCCTGTGTTCCTGTGCACCGCTGAGTGTCTTTATGAAATTGGAGCCTCAGAGGCAGCCAAGCACTTGTTGAGGAATTACCTTTTACTGTTAGTAATAAATTGCAGGCTACTGACATTCAACATTCCAAATTGTGCTGGAACTTTGAAACATAGGGCCTAATTCAATTATCCGCGAAAAGTGCCATCTGGCGAAAAGCGGATTGAATTCGCCTCATTCGCCTGTTTTAACGCAATGTTTTCTCCATGCGCATCCCCGCTTTTCGCCCCAATTCATTTGTAAAACAGGCGAAAATGCGGATAGGGGAATGTTTTACAAAGCAAAACTAGCGAAACTTGCATCTGTTTTGGGTGGGGGGAATCAGTCTGTACCCCATAAGAAGCTTCAGTGACCCTGGGAATCAATATACTGTAGAATAGTAGCAGTAGCCCTAATAAAAGTATTTAGTGAACTTATTTTGTTGCATTGGGCTGTTATATGCATATATGCATATGTGTGGAAAAATTATAGAAAGCTGTTTCTCCTGAAAAATAAGTACCGAGGTTAAATTTGGAGTACCTGAAAATGGGTACTAGTATATTCTGATGTCTCTAAAATGTAGTTTTAAATAAATCTCAAAAATACACCTGCTGCAGCCTCGTGCAATCCCTAAAACACCTTTCTCACCCATATACCCCCCCAAAATACCAGGCTCCCCATTTTCAAACATTTTTAAAATTTTGGGCCCGAAAATGACATTACTTTTTTGTGGTGAATTAAGATATTTTTATTTACTTTTTTTTTGATAATTAGTCATTAGGGGGGGTGTCCAATGGGTTCTGAACAAAGTCCCCACATTTGTACCCCAAAATATGGATTTCGTACTTCTTTTCTCCTGCCTTTTGCTGGAGAAACTTTTTTGCCTGTTTTTTCTATGGAGTTTTCGCCTAGGTGCAAATCGGCAAAAATGTTTGTCCAGACGGCACTTTTCATGACTAATTGAATTCGGCCCATAATTGCATCATGCCTGAAGCACCGTTATGATGCGGCAAGGGCAAAGCTGTCACAGGACTCCGTTGTGGCGCACTCACGAATCAGGCCCTCCAAATTTAACCAGGAACCACAGCAATTTATAAAAAGTTGAGAATTAGTTTTTATTCCTCACAATATTTCAGTGTACAGAAATAACCAATAATCGTCAAATGCTGAATAACGGCAAAAGACGGTTGTGATTTCTTAATTTGATTTTCCCTGATGTTATATCTGCTAGACCATCTTCAGCACATATCTTTGAAAGTGTACAAGTGTATAGTAATTCATGATGGTTTATGAACATTTCACTCAGTTGGTTCTCAATGAACCCTCACCTTTAATATGTTCCTGCACATATGAGGTGGTAGATGCGGGGTAATAGTCATAAATTTTACAAAGATTACACTTTGTCCTTGGTGCACTACATGTACCAGCATGATTAGAGGGCACACCAGCACTTGGACAATCACAAGTGCCAGCATGCCTTGAAATCCAGGGCCCTCTGGAACCAGTAGCACACAAACTCCTATTATCCTACAGATTGCAAATTTATTACCCTTTTTGTTCCCAATTGTAAAGCACAATGACATTTTCTGGTTCTATGTATATAAGTGTCAGTAGTAATAACAACAGTAATAGGTCCCTCAAAAAGAGAGTAATCCAATAAGCGGTTCCTGTTAAGAGGTGTCATATCTATAATGGGTGCAGGGTGTGCGGTGACACTGTGTGTGGTGTATGTGAGTGTGTTGTATGTATATATATATATATATATATATATATATATACAAACTTAAGCATAGCTTTCCATTGTTTTCTGGAATAGAACACACAGGTGCTCCAGGGTAATCCTTTGAAGAATCATTATATATATATATATATATATATATATATTTATTTATATATATATATATATATATATATATATATATGGTATCTGTGGTCCAGCATTCACACCTTATATCTTGTAATTTGCTGGGGTGCTTCTTTAGAGTTTCCACTGAACTGTGGGTAACCCAACGATAAAGGATATCACATCTACTATACGTAGAGATAAAGGCACTCGCCAGACTTTTGAAGTCAAAACATACTTTAAGCTTTATTAGCATGCACATAATCCATAGTTGCCAACGTTTCGGTTCCACTCCGAAACCTTTGTCAAGGCTTCATAAGAATACAACAGACTGTGGAGCTGAAAGATGTGCTTTAACTGGAGACTTTCGGATTTCATTTACATCCAAATCAGGTGAAAAGTGTAGGAATTGCAACGGTTTCTATATGTGCCTCCCACTTTTTAAGGGGCCAAAAGTAATGGGACTATCAGCTCAAAAGCTATTTTATGGACAGGTATGGGCTATTCCGTCGTTATTTCATTATCAATTAAGCAGGTAAAAGGTCTGGAGTTGATTCTAGGTGTGACATTTGCATTTGGAATCAGTTGCTGTCGACTCTCAATATGAGATACAAAGAGCTGTCACTATCAGTGAAGCAGGCCATCATTAGGCTGAAAAATCAAAACAAACCCATCAGAGAGATAGCAAAAACATTAGGTGTGGCCAAATCAACTGTTTGGAACATTCTTAAAAAGAAAGAATGCACCGGAGAGCTCAGCAACACCAAAAGACCCGGAAGACCACGGAAAACAACTGTGGTGGATGACAGAAGAATCATTTCAGTGGTGAAGAAAAACCCCTTCACAACAGTTGGCCAAATCAAGAACACTCTCCAGGAGGTAGGTGTATATGTGTCAAAGCCAACAATCAAGAGAAGACTTCACAAGAGTGAATTTAGAGGGTTCACCACAAGATGTAAACCATTGGTGAGCCTCAAAAACAGGAAGACCAGAATAGAGTTTGCCAAACAACATCTAAAAAAGCCATTACAGTTCTGGAACAACATCCTATGGACAGATGAGACAAAGATCAACTTGTACCAGAGGAGTGATGGGAAGAGAAGAGTATGTAGAAGGAAAGGAACTGCTCATGATCCAAAACATACCACCTCATCAGTGAAGCATGATAGTGGTAGTGTCATGGCGTGGGCATGTATGGCTGCCAATGGAACTGGTTCCCTTATATTTATTGATGATGTGACTGCTGACAAAAGCAGCAGAATGAATTCTGAAGTGTTTCGGGCAATATTATATGCTCATATTCAGTCAAATGCTTCAGAACTCATTGGACGGCGCTTCACAGTGCATATGGACAATGACCCAAAGCATACTGCAAAAGCAACCAAAGAGTTTTTTAAGGCTAAAGTAGAATGTTATGCTGTGGCCAAGTCAATTCCCTGACCTGAATCCAATTGAGCATGCATTTCACTTGATGAAGACAAAACTGAAGGGAAAATGCCCCAAGAACAAGCAGGAACTGAAGACATTTGCAGTAGAGGCCTGGCAGAGCATCACCAGGGATAAATAAAGGATAATGATGATAATAATAATAATAATAATAATAATAATAATGAAACCTAGCGTCTGGTGATGTCTATGGGTTCCAGACTTCGGGCTGTAATTGCCTGCAAAGGATTTGCACCAAAGTATTAAAAAGTGAAAGTTAGATTTAGGATTGTTTAGTTTGTCCCATTACTTTTGGCCCCTTAAAAAGTGGGAGGCACATATAGAAACCGTTGTAATTCCTACACCGTTCACCTGATTTGGATGTAATTACCCTCAAATTAAATCTGAAAGTCTGCAGCTATAGCACATTTTGTTTGTTTCATTTAAAAGCCATTGTGGTGGTGAATAGAGGCCAAAATATGAAAATTCTGTCAATGTCCCAATATTTATGCACCTGACTGTATATATGAACATTCATTGTCAATAATGTTTTTGATCAGTATTTTTCTTATGAAACTGTGTTCTTGACAACTTAAAAAATATTTGTGTACTGTTGTTTTTTTACTTCCATCCATTCGCCCAAAATAAAGATCCTAAGAATAGACCAAAATGCCCCTCAGCACTGTCTGCAGGAACTTCACCGCAAATAAACAGGAAAGAACAAGAAATGGTCTGGTAACAACATAAAAAAAAACACCAAATAAAAACAAGAAAAGAAGAAAACACCAGTTTACTTTAAAATAATAATAATAATAATAATAATAATAATAATAATAATAATAATAATAATAATAAAAAGAATAAACATTTCAAAGTATCTGTGCCATGGCAGTCTTATGCTTGCAGTTTATGTGCACCTGTATATAGATTATGTGACTAAATTTAAAGAATTATAAAACTATCTTTCCTGACTCACTTTTATGCTTCTTACATTTTTTGAGAACATGCATGCCCTTTCCTGCATACATGTTGGTAAAACAGAGCCACAATAACCTGGCTTTAAAATATGGTTTTCCTCTTGAGCTAGAGGCAATGTGATTTTCTCACAGCAAAGGGGCCTATCCATTACGCTACCTGAAAAACTGAACGTCATTCAGTGCAGGAGACCGACCTCCCTATCTGCGAACATGTGGAACCTGACGAGCGTCGTCAGGTTGACCAGCATGTTCGTCAGATAGTCGGGGTTGGCAAGGACCCAGCGTGCACACGCATCACTGGTCCTTGCCGGCTATCCATTAGACGACTTTCTGAAAGATGCGTCCAAAACCTCCTGGTTTTGGTCGGATCATTTAAAAAGTTATCTAATGGATAGGCCCCTTAAGCCTGAGCCCTATGGCCACTTTCATTGTTGTTTCAATGCAATCATTCCCAAAACAGAACAAGCTCTGCAAGTTAATGTCTCATACTCGTGTGTGACTATGGCATACTGTAACACAATTTGTTGGCTCCTCTTGTAATAGCTATTACATTGTATACTAACTTTATATGTATTATCTGTTGCTATAAATCTGATGTACAGCTCTACATTTTTGTGTTATTTTATGACCAGATTTGTTCAGGAATAAAAATGTACATTATACACCTTTTATAATCACACTACTGTATTCTAAAGGTCATTTCTGACAAGCTGAACACAAATGTCAAGAACAACATATAAAGAGCTAGCCAAAACACAGCTGTACTCACTTACATAAAGAAGACTTCACAATCAGCAAGATACAATGTAACCATCCATGGTTTCTGCTATATTGAAGCTGCTTCTTTGGGTCATTTTCATGTAAAGTAGCCAATGCAAATGACCTTACCATTATCCTATATGCTCTGACTGCACACATTTTGAGCTATGAGAGGGTCTCAATTCTAAAAGTTAAATCACTTTATATAATCTACAGTACTTTTTGATTTATCAGAGTAAGAAAATGTAAAAAAATTCTCATATTTTGGCATCTAAGAAAATACAAAAACCTAATTTTCTCAGGCCAGAGTTGAGATCTTTCAATAATGTAAACTTACAATAAAATAAACCATTTAATTCGGAATTGATCAGACTTCCATAGGCTATAATTTGATATACTACATAACTAGCCAATCGGAGGTTAAAGGTCACACTCTCAAACATTTGAAAACAATCATTTCTATTTATTGGAACATTCACATGTTATTATTTCGGTGACTACAATGTAGTTAATGCCCTCTTGGCCTGATTCAGATATGTACGCTAATGCGATCGCAGCTGCTATCCCCTATGCAGCAGCTGTGCTAAACTACGCTAATGCATGCAGACGCCTGGAAATGTATCAGGTCCAAGCAAGTGTGTACAAACCGGCAGCAGTGGTTGCAGAGCCTTCAATAATCGACAATCTAAGTAACTCTATAGGCGCAGAGACAATCTGCATATGGGATCACAGTAGTATGCTGAGACAGGTCCCGAAAGCGTCCCCGACACACCTGCATTTTGCCGCCAGTCCCTGCAACCGTCCTCAAATGGTCCCTGAATGTCAATCTCTTTGCAAAGATATCCGCACTGTGAGTGGCATTGCTTGGTATCTTGTACAACAGCCAACATGAGGCCAAAATGCTTCTTTACTGTAGAACCAAAAACATTTGCTAAGCCTTGTCATTTATGTAGTTGATTTTTATCCCCTATATATTCATACTCTTTATTTCTATAGTGCCAGCACAATACACAGGGATATCCAAAGAATGTATTCAGTGGAGCTTACTATGCAGTATCGTTACCACAGATACAAACACGCTAAGACTGGTTTCATTGGAAGCCAGTTAACCGAGTCCCAATATATTTTGGGACTGCTGGAAGAATCCGGTGTACCCAGAAGAAACCTATATGACCAAAGGGAGAATGTACAATACAAATGGTATCCTGGTTGGAATCAAACCTATAGCTTTGGTATGACATCAATGATAATCACTTTGTCACTGTGCCATGTAATGTTGCTGAATATAAAACTTGAAAAAAGAACATGAGAGGTAGATTTAAAAGAAAACCATTTTGCTTAAACAAGTTAATAGGTGTCTAAGGCACCAGTAATGGTCCACAGCCCCATACATTGGGGATGAACAGAGAGAGCACATTAAATAATGCACAGAAAAAAACTAATAAAACATAAATCCACAATACCAAATAATACAATGACCAATCAACAACAATTTGACAGAGTGAAAACAGAACATAGAATTGCATATCCAGCTATTGACAAGACCGTGAGCATCAGTAATAAGTAGCACCGGCGTGAGGTAGGCCGGAACTAAATGGCAACAACTGGAGGAACAGTGAGAAAGGGGTGCAGATGCTTAGGAATGAAAATTTTGATGGGGACAAAAGGCCAAGGACTACTACAGGGCCTGGAGCCCTTTTTTCTCGCTTTTAGTATCTCGTTTTACGACAGTTGTTACAGTGACTGTAGATATACAAATCCTATGTTCATTTTCATCAGTGTTTTTGGGGTTGACCAACCCCAGTTTCATTGTTTATTTTACTATAAAATGTATTTATACATTATTAAATAAATAATAAACTTTGCTAAGATCAACACAGTTCCAGTGAAAATCTTTGTATTTTTACATTTCGGCAATTATACTATAAGGCTGGCTGTACTAAAAAGATGGACAGTTTGAATGAAGAGTCTATCTAGAGTCTTTTGGGTAGGTCGATGCAGTCATCTTATTTTTATAGACTCTGGGTACAGCATGCCTAATTTAAATAGAAGACCAGTTGAATTCCTTATCGTGATAGGTTTCCATTGTGGTATCATGTTGCTGTGGAAATGTAATGTCCGCAATTGTTTTCCTGCATTTTGTTCTGTGTAATGCTCAGGATCCTACACATGCCACAAAATCAACAAACACGCCAGTGTGACACTGCTACAACTCATTACGTTGCCTCTTTTCACCTGGTAGTGTTTACATTTATTTCCATGCTTATTAATTTTCCTTCAGAATGTTAGTATGATTATGCCAAGAACAGGAAAGTGGCAATGAAAAACAACAGCACTGGCATTGATCTTTTACAATTACTGGTAAAATGCAACAACAAAACTTTCCCCCTGTTGCTTGGGCAGAAAAACAGAACACAATCAAACTAGTTCATGAAATGTATTCATTAAGCACATTTGTAATCCGTACATTGCCAAATGCATTATACAGTACATGAGCAGTTTAAAGTATTTAAAAATTCCTCTTGGACACCTTTCAAACATATGAAACAGCACTGGATTGTATGCTCAGAGACTTAGCAATCAGAGGTCCATTCATCGCATCTACGACTGACGTCACATAATACAAAGCTGAATCCCAAGCTGTATTAATAGTTCAGCACTTACAAAGCACATGGACCTACCGATGATTGCTCATACATTGTTGCTGCAGTCACACCAAACAGTGTCTTTTTTGCCCGAAAATGCATGTTAGTTGCAATGCAACTAAGATGCACCAGGAGACTGCACTGGTTAATTTGATATGTGCCGGTTCTTCACATTGGCCTGTACTGCAGGCAGATCTGAAGAAATGAAGAACAATGCACGGGCACGCGCAATAGTGCATACGCACTCAACGATGTGGACGATTTGTCGTTCCGATTCGCCTCATAACGACAAATCATCCAATATATCATCTAGTGTCTACCCAGGTTAAAAATTTAACAGCATATCTATTAGTCTTGAAGCAGACAAGTTAGTGGCAAAAACAAAATCTATTTGTCATATGTTAAAACAGTTATACATAGTGCCAGAACTATCAAGGTTTTGGGGGCATCTGATGAGTGGAACTTATTCAGTGTCTTTTTCGTCTCCGTGGTGCCCCAACAATGATCACAACAACTGGCACCTCCTTACTTGTGAAGCTGCCTGCTGCTGATCCTCCATGGTTGCAGATAGCTGGGGGTGGGGCATAGCCCAGTAACACACCAAGAAGAAGATGCCGCCCTGACCCAACTTCACACTATGGGGCAGATGTATTATTGGGGCACTTATCGTGCTGCTATAACGCTTCCTGCTTCGCCTCTTTTCCAAGGCGAAGCACTACCGATGAGATGTACTAAAACAGCTCATCGGCCGGAGCGGGGGGGAATGGAAACTCCATCCTCCGGCGATCCCTGATAGAGCACACAGCATCAGCCTAGCGCTGATGCGCTGTGTCTCACTCCCGGCCGGCTCCACTGACCTTGTGCAGGATCTCACAAGCATCGCGAGATCCCTGCCTGCAGACCCCAGAGCCGGCAGCCGCCGCAGCAGGAGCAGCGCTGTCCCTGCTGTGGGTATAGAACAGCGCCAGCTGCAGTTGTTGATATCGATAGCTGCAGCTGGCAGAATAGTCAGGCGAACTGATCGTTTATACATAGCCCAGCACATCTGCGCTGCTATCTAGTAGATAGCAGCACGATAATGACATAGCGCCCCTGTCATTTACCGCCTAGGCCCCCAATCATACATGGGGCAGAAGCGGTATCAGCGCACATAACGTGCGCCGATGCCACTTTGGTGGTTAATACATCTGCCCCATGTCACAAGCGTGAGGTAGGAGGCAGGGTGGAGCAGCAAAAGGGAAATACTGTCCCTTCTTATAAAACAGCAATGCAGAAAGGACTGGTATGGGTATTAGCTATAAAGCACATTGTTGGTCCATTTATGTACAAGTCTCAGCCCATTTTCCATTATGTGGGTGCAGAAAGTGTCAATATAGGATCTGACATGGGGAAATATTCCTAGACATCATAGACAAAAATCCTGTTATACAAAGCAACCAATTTTAAAATCTTCATTGACGAAATTAGGAGTCATTGTGTGTAATCTATACATTCATAATACACACCTCTTGGTATTCTGAAGTGAATTATATCTACATATATATATCTACAATTGATGTCACATAATTCACCACATAAGAGGTTGTACCGGCGTGGACTGTGGCCCTGATTCAGAGCCGGACGCTCTGACAGAGCGCTCGCTCTGAATTAGAGCCGTCCTTCATTTTTAGAGCAGCCTCCTGGCCGCTCGTATAGCTGTGGGTGACCACCCACAGCTATAGCGAGCGGCCAGGAAGATGGTCGCGATGGTCAAGACCATCGAGACCATCGGGCTTGCGACGAGACCCTTGTGGTAGGGTCTCGTTGCTGCAAGCCCTGGAGTGCTTTCGGCTCTATCAGAGCCGGAGGCACTCCCACTGACATCACTTGTGATGTCAGTGGGGCCGGCCCCAGACGGTAGGCGTTCCCATGGGAACGCCTCCGTCTGGGCAGGCACGCCTACCAAAGGGGGCGTGCTGTCACTCAACATTGACAGCACGCCCCTTTGGTGCGAGACCTGGAGCGCGGTTTGCCTGTCGCTATCTGGGTCTTACGCATGCGCATGACGGTGCCGCCTCCATCGTGCGCATGCGCACTGGGCCAACATCGACCCGCTTGCGAGCGCTCAGCGCTCACGAGCGGGTCTAAATTAGACCCTGTGTCCCATTGAGAGTACCTTCTCTGCTTGGTTATTGCAGAGGCGAAGGAATGAAGTACCAGGTTCAAATCTGAACTATTGCAGTCAGATGCAATCAACGACTGCCTTTTTACGCCAGATTTTGCAGTGTGTACAGCACGTGCAATGTATCTTTACATCGCTCACCACATCGCTTGGTCACACCGTCGTGTAGTGTGTACCGAGTTTAAAACTTCTGAAAAACACAACAGATTACTTTTATAAACATCCCTATTACCTTGAGTCAATGCATTTCTTGTAAGGGGAAATTAAGTCACCATCTCAATGGAAAGCCAGCACCCAGATAGAAAAGAAACACACGTACATACTTAAAACAAAGCTCACAATTTCTTAGATTGGCGAATCAAGGAAAATGCATGCGCTCCCATTATAAGGGGCACTGGGGAGATTTATCAAACCTTCTAAAGAGGACAAATGGAGAAGTTTCCCGTAACAATCAATCAGATAGTAGCTATCATTTTATAGAATGTACTTGATAAATCAAAGAATCTGATTGTTTGCTATGGTTAACGTCTCCACTTATCCTCTTTAGAAGGATTGATAAATGTTCCCCATGGTTGGGCATGCTGGACCACTCCCATCCCTTACCCTAAAATGGTGCGCTCCATAGCAGGTGCGTGCACCAACTGTTTATTGCTACTCTGCTATGCAGACTGCCAGTGACCTGAACATCTGACCAGCCTGATCAGGACAAAGTGGTCCCAATCAATCCTGCAAGATTGGAACTGTATGTCCTTATTGAGCCTATATGATGCAGTCATATACTGTAGCAATGTTGGTTTTGGTGTCAGTAGTATCAGTATGGAAATAGGATTAATGTAACTTCCCATGAACTGTGTAATCAGAGAAAATTTGAAGGCCAGGGGAAGTCTTACTGTATTGAGGTAGGGAATCACACAATATGTAGCCCAAAAATGTCCTGTAACCGTAAAACCGAAAAAGGGAACAGGGTAATGATTGAGGATGACATTTTATCCAAAGCGCAACACATGGTAGTTTTGGATGAAGTTCAATAATTGTTAATACATATACAGAATAATACATATGTATAATACAGTAATCTCCTTACCTTCCCCCATTTTCTGGATCCCCCAGAGACTTCATTGGTTCAGTAATACACTACTCTCTAGTCTTATTACTACTAGCCTGACTGAAACTTGTACAATTGTTTGTAAAGTTAATACATTTCTAATTTATGCAAACGGCAAGTTCATGGAAAGGTGGATATATTGGCATTTCTGTGCTTATTAGCTCACACATCCGCAGTGGAATGGAAAACACAGATTTGGTGGTAACTCTTCCATGTTTGGGACAATGCAAAAGAAAAAAATATAGCTCCCAAGGATCCAAATAGATTCAGTTTTTCAAAGTTCCTGGTAAAATAGAGTGAGGTTCCAGCTAAACTCACAGCTATACGATAATTGTACATAATGTACATTACTGGCTTGCATTAAATTCAATACTAATACAGGTTGAGTCTCCCATATCCAAAATGCTTGGGACCAGAGGTATTTTGGATATCGGAATATTCCGTATTTTGGAATAATTGCATACCATATTGAAATGTCTTAGGTATAGGGCCCATATCTAAACACACAATGCATTTATGATTTATATACACCTTATACACACAGCCTGAAGGTAATTTTATACAATATTTTCAATAATTTTGTGCCTCAAGCAAAGTGTGTGTACATACATGAAATTCATTTATGTGTCATATACACCTTATGCACACAGTCTATAGGTCATTATATACTTTAGTTTTAATAATTGTGTGCCTTAAACAAAGTTTGTGTGCATTGAACCATCAAAAATCAAAGTTTTCACTATCTCAGTCATGCTAAAAATATTCCGTATTTCGGAATATTCCGTATTTCGGAATATTTGGATATGGGATACTCAACCTGTACTGCAAACAGGCAAAAATGCCTTATGCCTAGTACACTAAATGAATGCATGCTTTATGTTTAAGCCACATTTTATTTTCTTATCAAGTTAAACATTCTGCTTGAAAAAAATTAACACCTTTTAAAACAGTGTTTGCTTAAATAAATTACTGCTTATCCTACACATGTAGCCTACTACTCAGAAACATATTTTATTGCTAATTAGGAGATACACATAAGGGAAAATATACTTATTAATATAAATATGTAAGGAACATTTTAATGCCATATTAAATGCCCAGGCACACCATAAACGTGATTATAGGTTTTTTGCATGTTAAAAAAATATTTATTTTGTCTGGTATGTTAGACATTACTGGGTAAAATAAATATTCTTAACTTCATGACTTTATCTTGTAAAGTTATTTATGATGTGCCTAAGCCTTTCATATGCAATTACGCAGTGGTTCTCCATGGTCCCCATTTGTTTGCATTGCCCCAATTTTTTTCTTTGAAGATTTCTTTCCATTTAAAAGTTGTTTTTACATTTTGAATTAATTACCATGTGTCGCAATTTCCAGCATGTACATTTGTTATGAACCAATGCTTGACCCTGTCAGTTCACTACAATTGATATACTAATAACATGATAGATTACTCATTATTAATGTTATGCCCTTTGAATTTGATTTTAGTTATACTTCCATGTATTTATGTGCATGTATTTATATACTGTATGTGTGTGTATGGGTATTAATGCAGGGGCAGTCCCTGCATTAGGCTTATATTGGCTCCATATGGTTCCTGTGAAGTCCGTTAAGTACAACTTTTTTTTTGCACTATGCACTTTAATAATATGTGACTGAAGGAACATTTTAGAAGCTGCTATATTTGATTAACATGCACAATACAATTTTTGCATTTACAAAATTGTGTGCTGGTCTTTCCTATTTTTGGATGATGCTATGAATTATTTATGACTAAGCACCCACTATTCATAGCTGTCTATTGAGTGTGCGATACTTGTCTTTTTCACTTTAGTGGGTTCTTGTGGATCATATTTTATATTTAGTATTAAAGTAAAAACAAGTATTTTTTCTTATAAATATGCATGTAGTATGTTTGAATGGGTGTATATCTTAAGGTGCCTATCCATATGCGACCTGAAAGACTGAACGTCTAGCGTTCAGACTTTCAGGTCGCCGGGTGAACGTCTTTCACTGCAGGATCCCAACCTCCTATCTCGGAACATGGGGAACCTGATGAGCGTTGCCAGGTTGACCAGCATGTTCCGTAGATAGTTGGGGTCAGCAAGGACCCAGCGGTGCTGGTCCTTGCCGGCTAGCCATTGCACGACTTTGTGAACAATGCGACCAAAGGATTGTTCAAAAGTCGTGTAATGGATAGGCCCCTTAAAGCTATATATTGTTTTATTATTTGCCATGTAAATACCGAAATCCTGCTTTTACAAAGATGCCTCTTAATTTGTGTATTAAATTACCTTGTATTAAGAGATAAGCGTAAAACCTAAAGTGGCCTAAAGTGGGAATATTTATCCTTCATGTTTATCTTGAGATAACAAAGTTTTTCTATCACCGCTTATCAATAATCTTCTCTTGCCATAATTTACTAATAAATTTTCCCTAGGGTAGCTGATTCAGCTCACCAGTGGCACTGGCTGATAAGATTAGTCTTTCACCTGTGTCTTACCACGCTGCGCGTGCGCGAGCCCCGTAGCGAGTGAATTTTCACTCCCTGGGGGACTCACTACAAGACGGGGCGGCTGTCGATTGTGATTGACAGCTCGCCCCGTTTTGTAGGCTGGCGGGGGGGTGGCTGGACAAATGGAGGCGTTCCTGAAGGAACGCCTGCCGTTTGTGGGCGGCCCTACTGATATCACGTGATGTCAGTAGTGAACTTCCTGCTCTATTAGAGCAGGAATTTCACTGGGGCTTGCGGTGGACGAGACCCTACCACAAGGTTCTCGTCGCAAGCCCGATGGTCGCGATAATCACGACCATCGCCAAGCTGCCCGCTAAAGCTGTGGGTCACCCACAGCTTAGCGAGTGGCCTGGAGGCCAGTGAAAACAAAAAATGGCCCGCCTTGATTCAGAGCGAGGGCCCACAAATAGCGAGCACCTCTGAATCAGGGCCTGAGAGTTCCAGTTTGTGCAAAAATAAATTAATAGGATTTTTTTTCTTAATATTTGTACTATTTTTAAATAAAAAAGCATTTTCCTTTAACGGTCCTTCTGCTGTTATCTAACTTAGGGCCGTATTCAATTAGGAGTGAAAAGTCATTTTCTGCGAAAAAATGTATCGCGAGTGACGTCATTTCGCCATGCGATAAGTTTCCCCCGTATTCAATTCCGGAGACTTTTCGCCGGTGCGGAATCTCAATGCAATGAAACCTGCGAAACAGTTTCGCCTATGAATAGGTGTCACAAAAAAGTGCAGAATTGGGGTTTTGGGGTGCAAACCTCGGAAAAAAACCCTGCACCCTTAGGACAGTCCCCCAAAGATTAACTGTGTCAAAAAAAGTTTTAATAAAACATTATATCACCCCAAAAAAGTACTTTCAATTTGGGGGTGAAAAAGACCAAAGTTGGAGGACAAACTTAAAAATTAGCGAAATACACTCCAGGGGGGCCCCCAAGTATGTCCCAGGTGTTTTTAAGTTTGCAGGTGGTTGCGGCAGGTAAATTTTTTACGTTTTTTAAAACTTCACTTTAGCAACTTTAAAATATGCTTGCACCCATTTTCAAGTACCCCAAAATTTGCTGGGACTACTTATTTTCACCCAAAAACACTGCTAAATGCTATTCTTCACCACTTATGCAAAGACACTAAATAGCAGCTATTGAGATCATTTAAGTACCCAAATACCTTCAGCAGGCCTATTCGGGGTTATCTAGAGTGATCCCCAATGTCAGTGCATCTTTTGGGGGGTGAGGCTGATTTCTCCAAATCTGACAGTACTTTTCGCATGTTACAGTTTCGCCAGGTCCCATTTTCGCTGATCTCTAATTGAATACGGGGATAAGTGGGGACACGCGCAATACTTTTTCTCATGGAAAACCAGCGGTGTCAGCGAAATGTCCGGCATGCGAAAAGTACTGGACTTGTCACCTGGAATTGAATATGCCCCTTAAATAGAAATCCCCATACTTTAGGTAGAGCGAAGGCAGCATGATCTTGAATTAATAGGAGAAACGCGATGCGACTAGGACGCACAAGGAGACTATGCTGATTCATTTGATATGTGACACTTGTATATCTGTGTGCTCCTAAGTCTCTCAATCAGCAGGCAAAGTGCCATTTCAGGCTCAGTTGCACACAGATATACAAGTGTCGCATATGAAATGAATCAGCACAGTCGCCTGGTGAGCCCTAGTTGCATCACATTGCAACTTAGATGCATTTCAAGCAAAAAAAGATGCATGGAGCTAGCAGAATCTCACAGGACCAGGCGGCTCACTCACGTCAGGTATATTGTGTGTCATGGCGTATTGAGGCTACATAAGAAAGGACATATCTGTATGTCTCATAATATTCATTTAAATAATATTGTATTAATCATGACTATATCAAATAAAGGTTTACCTAAAATAGTTGTAGCCTGTGATTCACTTCGGAGACTGATAATAACATCACGCGTGCACTTCAATAGTTCTAAATGGTAAAATAGAAATTTGCTGTGCCATCAGTACTTCTGTTATTACTACTTGCTTTAAGATTTGGCATAGAACATTCATTATACTGCTGAGCATTTTATATATACTGTATATATATTTGCACAGCTGTACTCGGTCAGATTTACAGCACCACAATGTGACTGATGATGGCCATAGTGAGGATAAAAAGAGAATATGAAAGCCTGGGTGTAGATAAAGTATTAATACTAATAATATATATTTATAATAATGCATGTGAAATATGTAACACAAACATACCTTTCCCACTAAAGAACAATGACTATAGTGATTTTGGAGATACCTGTAGGTGATCCACAGCATTAAATTAGGATCCATCTGTTTGCATCAGCAAAACGAAAACACACAATATCAGACACGCGCAATGCGACTTTCAACATTTGGACATTTGCTCTTTTTATTATGTTTTTGTTGGAAGAGATCGGAGAGAGTAAACGAAAGGTGTGCAGCTGCTTTTTAAGTAAGCTCTGGGGGCTTTAATGCTGTATTTAGTAATTCATATAGTATTTTAGGAATAAAACTATCATGGTATTTATCCTTAACATCTGTTTGAACCTTAGAGGGAATAAGACATCTGCGCTGTAAATTCAGCTTCATTTTTAGAGGTCAGGAAAACAAACACGGCAATATTATCATTATTATTTCAAAGTTATTTTCAGCATAAAGGTACCAGATTTCTTGAATGCCAGGTTAAATAACTGCGGTATATTTACAATCTCTTTCCATCCGGTAGTGCTAGCTTCCTTTATTATAATGATCATTAATGTTTATAAATCTCTCTTTTATAGCAGTTCAAACATATTCCCTGTACCATATTACGTGCTGCTGCCTTTGTTTTTGACCTGAGTATTACGTTTATCGGACAGTACCTTCAAATATGGAAATTGACATATGTTTTATAAGATAAGTGTGTTGTTGAGGTTGTCCTAATTCTGTATCCTTGACATACTCCCCTCCGACATAAAATATTCATGCATTTAAGTGAATTCAAGAGCAGCTATGAAGATTTTCCACGTCACTTTGGCACCATAAGTTGGCTCTCTAGTCAGTTTATTATTGACCAAATTAGCCAGACATCAAAATTCATTTTTGATCAATCCACTTTTTTTAGCCAGCTTCAAGTAAGTTCAATTTATTGGTGACCGCATCACAATGGGTTACGAAAATGTCTGATCCCACTGTACAAGGTCCAGTGTGGTCAAATCAGTTGATGTGGCAACTGGAACAACCAAATTAGCAACAGACTTCGCTTTTCAAAATTGATATATGGTTATATATGTCTGTATGTGGGCAGCATATGACAGATGTATTTATACTCAGTGGCCATTTATTAACACCTGTACATCTGCTCATTACTGCAAAAGTCTAGTCAGCCATTCATATGGTAGCAAATCAATGCATAAAAGCATGCAGACATGGTCAAAGGTTCGGTTGTTGCTCAGACCAAACACTAGAATGAGGAAGAAATGTGATATAAGTGACTTTGTCCATAGAATGATTGTTGTTGAAAAACAGGGTGGTTCAAGTATCTCAAAAACTGCTGATCTCCTGGTATTTTCACACAAACAGTCTTTACAGATTGCAGAGAATGACAGCCTACACAAAACAAAAAACTATTCAATGAATAGCAGTTCTGCAGGTACAACTCCATGTTAATGAGAAAGCTCAGAGGAGAATGGCCAGACTGGTTCAAACTGACAAAAAGGTGACAATAACTGAAATAACCATGTGTTACAACTTGCTCACCTGCTTCTGTCTCTATATGATGGGTTATAGGTTCACAAATTACATACTATACTTCCTTGATGACTCGCTTCTTGGTGGCTTCTCCACCTAAGCTAACTTTTTTTTGTATTCTAAAGAAAGTGGGCATACAAATTTATACTGGATCTTCACCACAAAAATAATGTGTTTCCACTTTGTAGTATTTTACAGACAATAACGCTAAACCGCTATGTCCTGAATCTCCATTTCCCAACCCCTGAACAGACTATTAAATCTTACTTACCAAATCCTAATACACTACTACTCTCCCTTTTACACTCACCTTACTCATTCACACTGTAGTAAATAATATAATGTAAACCTGGAATCTTATGATCAAAGGTACAGAACTGTGGCAATCTGCTCTACCCCTGCTGGCTCTTTCAGAAATGAATAAGTCGCTCCTTGTCCAATAAAAGCAGCACCTGCAGTGCTCACTAGATATCACTCACTGCTATTCCGCTTCTAAATGCTGCCATTCTGCTAATGTCAGAAACACTATGAGGTGATCACTGCTCCTCTCTGGCTGGTGACATTGACTGCACTAACTTATACTGTTGTAGGCTTTTATATAGCTTTTGTCCATGACCCGGGCCCTCTTCCCTCTAAAGGTTCCTACACTAGACGATGTGCTCACGTTGTGATATCGTGAGCAATTTCCCTTGAACTCTCCCCGGTAGCCCCCAGGCTCTCCAGGACACGATATGGTGTTAAAAAGTGTCCAATCTGACTTAAGATCAATCTGCACAAAATCTATCTATCTGTACAAAGTCCGAGATTGGCAGATCTTACCTGCAGTAGGCAAGATCTGAAGATGCGATGTACGACCAGCGGGTACGCGCATCGTGATCGTGATTGGACACTCACGATTTGGACATATTTTACACGATTTGTCGTTCCGATGCGTCGAAATCAGGCGAATTGTGTTAAATGTCGTCTAGTGTGTAGGCACCTTTAGACCGCATAACAGCTTTCCAGATCCTGTGGGGCTCACGCAACCACACAATGTCATGCTCAGTAGCGCATGCCATGCAGCACACAGACAAAATCTCCCACACTGGTCTCATGCACTGGCATTAATCCATTCATTGCTAGCCATGAGCTATACCAAACAGTGGGAATTACAATAGTGGTATGCAGAAGAGCTTCTCTGAATGCCCAGCATTTTGAACGTTGAAGTTGATGCTTTATAGCAGCAGAAGAACATAACAGGTTCCACTCCTGTTAGCTGAACTCTTTCTACAGACTGCAAAGATTTACCAGAACTTGGCAGCTGAAGATTTGTCACCTGGTCATATCAATTTTAATTTCAGCTACAAAATGTTGTTGCTGTGTTCAGAATTTGACGTAAACAACATGAATTCATGGATCCATCCTGCCGTGTATCAGTGATTCAAGCTGGTGTTTGTGGTGGTGTAATGGTATGGGGAATGTTTTCCTGACACACATTAGACCTGTTAATATCAATTAAACATTGAGTATTTTTGCTGATCATTTGCATCCCTTTATGGCCATGGTCTTCCCATCTTTTAATGCACCAAATTACAAAGCACAATACAACTCTAGCTGGTTCCACAAGGATTACAGTAAGTTCACTGTATTCCATAGCCTCTACATACACCAGATCTCAATCCAATTGAGCACCTTTGGGGTGTGTTGGAATGGGAGATTTGCAGATTGAATGTGCAGCCAACAAATATACAACTACAGATTGCTATTGTCATGTCAACATGGACCATAATCTCTAAAGAATTTTTCCAGTATCTTGATGTAAGTATGCCACAAAGGATTCAGGCTTATATGGCGATAAATGGTGGACCAATCCAGTGCTAGAAAGGTGTATCGTATAAAGTGGACACTGAGTGTACGAGTGCGTCTTGCTTTATTAACCGAGCAAATAAGGCTGTAGGAAAATAAGACTGCTCTGCAGAATGTGAGATGTGGAAGCCTTTTAATATTCATGATCTCCTTTATTATTAATTGACTTAGAAGTATTATATTGCCAGTGTCTTCACGAAAATACATTTTTAACAGCCAGTATGTAATGTTTCTGAACAACTTTAGCAGGATAGGACTCTTTTAAGAGTGGGCATGAGGTGATGTTTATACACTAGACCAGAGGTTCTCAACCTCAACCCTCAAGTTTTCGTAACAGGTCATGTTTTGAGAACTGTTGTCTATGGAAGCAGAAAGAGAACATTAGTGACCCAGCAAAATAGATTATCTCACCTGTTCATGATTAATGACATCCATAAAAACATGAGGTGGTACTTGAAGACTGAAGTTGAGAACTCCTAGACTAGACATTATAATAGTGGTCAGTTATCCCATATGCAGCATAACTGAGCACTAGAGGTCTCACATTGATGAAAGCATAACTGTTTCTATATTTATTTCAGAGGATGCATAAATAAATGAATATGGCCCCCCCCAAAAAAAAACTATCTACAGTTTGAAGGTTAATGTCTGTGTTACATTTCAAAGGTGTTATTATTTTGTCAGTGACTAATTAGCTACAGGTTGAGTCTCCTATATCCAAAATGCTTGGGACTAGGGGTATTTTGAATATTGGAATATTCTGTATTTTGGAATAATTGCATACCATATTGAAATGTCTTAGGAATAGAGCCCAAATCTAAACACAGAATGCATTTATGATTTTTTTACACCTTATACACACAGTCTGAAGGTAATTTTATACAATATTTTCAATAATTTTGTGGCTCAAACAAAGTTTGTGTACATACATGAAATTCATTTATGTGTCATATATGTCTTATACACACAGCCTATAGGTCATTTTATACTTTATTTTTAATAATTGTGTGCCTTAAGCAAAGTTTGTATACATTGAACCATCAAAAATCAAAGTTTTCACTATCTCAGTCATGCTAAAAATATTCCGTATTTCGGAATATTCCGTATTTCGGAATATTTGGATATGGGAGACTCACCTTTATTACTAGTACTGAAACAACAAACAACTTTATTCGCATGTGCAGTACTGAGGTCAGTTCCTTATTTAGGTAGTTTAAATTGGCTGTAAAATATGGTAGGGTTTAACTGGCAGTAAAACCATATCTTGTCAATTCATTAATAGTTTAAAGTAAATAATATTTAATATATAAGTGATCCTAATATATGTTTAAATTCCTGTAAATAATATCTCTATACTTAATTCATTAATTAGACTTTTGTTTTATAAAGCATAAACACACCCCTACTCTAATTGCTATTGATACCCTATGTCACTTCATAACCAGTTTGTTTTAGGGTAAACTGCACTGCGCTGATGAGGCTAAAGATGGCTGAAACAGGTCAGCATACCGGAGCAGATGCTATGTCAGCTGAAACCTGTCATGCTCTAAAAACCTAGTGAGTGGAGTATTGGCTCAAAGAGCTGCCATGTAAATGTAATTCTCCAGGAGACTTAAGCTATACACAGTGCGATTTGCACCTTCAGAGGCGACGGGGACCCGACGGCCGACATATCGGGCCATCCCAACACATGGCGCGATCGGGTGGCTGACCGTCCGATATGCCAGCACCCCCCTCCCCCACCTGCATAGCGCTGCATGGGTTCGCACATCGCATATCGTAACCCCAGATCAACTGAACCTGCAGTAAAATCTGGAGGTGCGATGTACGACCCCATGGGTGCGCACACTATCCGATATCATGCCCATACACGGTACGATATAGCAGCGATATCATACCAATCCATCGGATTGGCTGCTTTATCGCACCATGTATGGGCACCTTTATGCTGGGTACACACTGGCAGATATATTGACCGATCAATTGATTAGCCAATATATCTTTCGTGCGTCGGCCAGTGTGTACCAGCGATATGTCAGCCGACGGCCCGTACACTTGCTGCAGAGGCCGTGGGGAGTGGGGTGTAATGCTTCCCCTTGCCAGCGGGACCTGCGGCCAGATGACAGATGATGGTTGTTCAGTGTGTAAGAACAACCATCATCAGTCGATCTGCAGATATATCTGTTAGGTGTGTACTCAACTTTACTTTAATATTTTTCCAGGGAAAGTACTGCCGGAAAGTTTCTCTATTGCTTTTTATGTTATAGTGAGGAATTCAAATGAAAAAGAGAATCACCAGTAAATTTTTTTATAGATTATTCATGTAATAGGGGCCTTGTGTGGGGGGCTTGAAGAAGACTCAAAATATAACTTTAGCAAATTTAGTTATTTCAACATTAATATTTTGTAATATGGCATTTATGTATATATTTGATTTGCTCATGAGCCAACATATTTCCATTATGCATCAGTATAGCCACATATGCCATCATAAACCCAAATGCTTCAAGTATATCCTCATATGTCCTGTAACATACTTCCCTAGCTTCTCATGCCCCCCTCCAACAATTTTGTGGTGTGGCATGCCTGGTCCTAGTGGCTGTTACACCTGCTACCGTGGGTGCAACTGATATGGGTCTCACAGCTGAGGGGGGGGGGCATATCACTTGTCAAAGTTAGATGTGGTACATAACAGCCCTTACAAACTTTTTCCATGAGGCCTTCAAATACATAGTTGCGCCCCTGCCTCCTACTGCCTATGTTGGAAGGTGGAGGCCTAATGGGTGGGTTGGCACACAAAAAATCCAGTATAGCTGATCAGGAGCTGGCCAGTCTATTTTACATAAAGGAAGAAGTGTGACTTGGTTGGTCACATAGTATTGATTTTATTGTATTTCAGTCTCTCCTGTTGCTTGTCTGGGCAGCAGAGGCATGCCAGCATGGAAACCAACATTCCAGATGCCTGCAGAATTTTCAGAATGGTTTTCTCCCGCTAAATGTTCACAATTGTGCCAAGATGGTTGAACTCATTCTAAAGATCAAACAATGTGCAAGAAATTCTCAAACTTTAGGTAGACCAAAATAAGTAAGCTAAATACAAGGCAAATATGTTTGAGTAGGTTGGAGATAGCTGAAGCTAAAAATGGCTTAATTGCCTTATATTTGTAACACTTTCCATGTGAACTAGAAATTAGGACTTCGAACTTATACACAGTAATGTTCACTGATCAAATGTGAAAAAAGCAAAAAAAAAAACATTTAAACTACGATTACAAGCTCAAACATGTTCACACTTATGCATTTTACCTTTTATTTACATGTCTTATCTGCAAGTCGCAAATACAAACCTTCGAACTCGAACTTCACATCTGTGTTAACAACTGATCTGTGTGAAACGATATGTACACAGGGACACCTCTTATATTGATCTTCTATACATTGGTAAAGAAAAATAAAAGTTAGTATCCTCATGCTCTCTTACATGAGTACTACGAGGGTGGTTCAATAAATAAGGTAACAGGGCCTCTCATTGCATAAATATATTCAACTCGTACATATACATATAATCAATAGTATGGCCTTGGTACAGATAATTGTTCCACATAGTCCCCATACTTGTTTAAGCATTTTTTCCAATGGTACACCAAGGCATTTATCCCGACATAGAAGAAATCAGTGTCAAGTGCCTGAAGCCAGGACATGGTGGCTTGCTGAACTTCACCGTCTGTTGCAAATCGCCTTCCACCCATGTGCTTCTTCAATGGTCCAAAGAGATGGAAAATACTCAGTGCCAGGTCAGGGCTGTATGGAGGATGGTCCAGTACCTCCCAATGTTAGCGCCGTAACAACTTATGCGTGAGCTTGGCTGAGTGTGGTCTGGAGTTATCAAAGGCAGTGCATCAAACCCAAACCTGTTTCCATGACCTGAATCTGATCTACACACCAATGTTTGACCATGTTTCCGCCAGCCCCGCCATCTTACAACTGAAGTTGGGCAGTATGACTGATATGAGGCGCAGTCTAATGGCCATGAGGGGAAACAGTGGTCTAACTGCTCTGGCCTGGTAGGAAATTAGAATGAAATAGAGTACATCTTAAATACAGTATGCATGTAAACATTATTATATTATGAAACCTGTGTACTGAGGTTGTTAATCGATTCTAAGTTTGCAATACAGCATGTGTAAGATCTTTTTTTTAAAGTTAATTAGTAAAATACCGTTGAGCTAGTTTGAGCTTGTGTGATATTAATATTACTGAGTGTTTAAATTAGGTCTACTGGACATGTGCCGGACGTTCCACTTTTATTTTTATCTTGTAACATTTAGGAGTTATTTTGCCCAATAATAGTTTATTAAAAAATACTCTACTGTCACATCACCATGTATTTGTCAATATATAAACATGCCTAGAGTTTTAACTTTACTTGAACCTCTTCCCATAAACCCATTAATGATTTGTTTTTATATTAAAGTACAGTCTTTATTTTGATATTTTCTTTACAGGCAGACTACATGTGCCAGCGGGCCCTTAATCATACTTCCCAACTCTCTCTGATTGTCAGGGAGACTCCCTGAAATAGCAGTAATCTCCCTGACTCCCTGAAGAGTCTAGCAATCTCCCTGATTGCACTTTACCCCCATTATGAAGATGTTACATATAATAAAAACAAAACTGCGATATATACATTCAAATGGGATCATTCTCATTAGAATAAATTCCCTGCATTGATTATAAGGCACAATGATCCCTATGGCTACATGCATTTCCTGTAAAGTATCAGTGTGACTACATCAATAAGTAGGTCTTACTAACTGTTTTGGGGCTCATTTACATTTGGATGTAAATCAATTTTATGACATGCCTCTCAGATGTAGCAGTACACGCCCACTTTACCGCACGCTTATTGGTGCTGCTTTCACAATCTCCCTGAAATGCTTTTTCAAAAGTAGACAAGTATGCCCTATATGTCTGGGCATCCTGGCACTTGTTGTTCCACAAGTGCTGGCATGGTGGGACAGGCTCTCTGGGATCTGCAATCCCACTGTAAAGAACAATAATATTTTCTATTTTCTATTTTTTACCACAATAACTCCGCATCCAGCACATCCAGGGATGATCCTTGTGAGGGGAGACCCTATTTTAATTTTGGGGTTCTGACTTCCAGAGGATTTCCAGCCCTGGACTGATCAGTTTGAGGCTAGTTAATGTGATGGCAAGGGAACCCCACACTGTGTGTCTCCATGCCATGGCATTATCCACTGTCTGGTTCAACCTGATGCTGGTGTTTAGAAAATAGGGGGCACCCCACGCAGTTTTTTCCTCCTGTTTTCCAGTGCCAGGCAAGGCTGAGAGGTCCAAAGCTGGTTACTGAACCCCATACACTTTTTTAACTCTTACTTACTGTTTACCCTAACGAAGTCTACACAAATCATAGTGCTCTGTGCGCTGCTTCTCCCAAACTCACCTGCCACAGGTCTCTTGTTTGAGCGGGTTTACCGTCAGGTTTTGGTCAGTTTTAAAACCGACCATTAGTAAATCTCTGGTTTCTATAGTCATCTATGTAAAAGTATTTATTGTTTCTCCGATGTTCTAAAGTGTTCTACAGTCGGGAGTTTTGGTCAGTTTTCCATCTGTATTGCCTTTAATAAATGGCTGGTTTTAGTCAGTTTGCAAAACCGAACACAAAATTGCCCAAAAACCCAAAACCTACCTTTAGCAAATATACCCCTAGGAATAATGAGACCAGACAGCAGAATATGGTGGAAAGGGATGTAGTCAGGATGCCCACGGCTGGAATGCCGCCAGCCAGAATTCCGACACTGAAAGCCCAGCTTGGGACTAAAGATAGGCGTCTAAATACCATCGCCTACCATTAGCCCCACACTGAAATCCCGGGAGCCCGGCATACCGAACGTAGGTAAGCCGGGCGTCGTGAGCTGTTAGCCGCAGGGATGGAGGGAAGGTTAGGTTTAGGCAACCCCAGGGGGACTTAGAGTTATTCACCCCCCCCTAGGGTTACTCTCTAGGGGAAGGGGGGGTTAGGCACTACCGGGGGGGGGGTTAGGGTTAGGCACCCCCCTGGGAGGGTTAGGTTTAGGTTTATGGTGCGGGGAGGGGGGGTTAGGTACCATGCGGGGACTTAGGGTTAGGCACCACCCCCGGGGTCTTAGGGTTAGGCATCCCCAAGGAGGGTTAGGGGGGCAGGGGGGATAGGGGAGGGTTAACGATACTTACCAGCCGGCGTCGGGATTCCCTGCTGTTGGGCTTCCATGGTCGGGATTTGAACCGGCGGCTGTATTTCATACCCAACTCGTTGGAAATTGTCAGCTTTTTTCATTTCTGTACCCCTCCTTTAATCACAAATTTTGATAAAATAATAAAAGCATATGCTGGGTCACCTTAGCGATACCAGGTGTAGGGACAGGGGGTGGCGCGGGGGCATTGGACAGTCAGTTCACGAGGTGACCCGGCATTTGCTGGGTCATTTTACTATAGTTGCGGGCGGCGGGTGTAAGGCAGCAAGGAGATTCAGGAGGGGGAGGGGTGGACAGACAGATCGAGCTGGCTACGGAAGTCTAGGGGCATTGGCCAGTCACGATGGAGGTGACCGCCATATGCCTGGTCATCTAACTATAGTGGGAAGGGCTACTGGGGCAGCGGGCGCCAGACAGTTAGTAGGATGTCACCCGGGTCACTTTACTAATAATATAGGGGCGACGGCCGGGCTATAGTGGGGCCAGATTGGACAGTAGACAGTCATAATTAAGAGAAGATTCAGCATATGACAATGCCCTGGCCTCCTCTGATTGGCTGCTGCCCGTGAAGGGGACAGAAAGACATGGGAGAAGGCAGGGAGACAGCCGTCTTCACTGCTCTTCTCCGCTAACAATCCTTCTGATGGTGAATGGATTATGTAAAGCAAAACGGAAAGCAGAGCTTTCCGCACTTCTATGAATCGCTCTCCCCATACTAGTGATAGGGGTAAGCGATCCAGCCATGGAGCAGGGCTGACGCTGGAGAAGTTATGAACTTCTCCATGGTAACCCCCTTCATGAATGGATCGAAGCAGTGAAAAGCCCTGTTTTCAGTAAAATAGGGCTTTTCTCTACTTCATGAATAGACCACTAAGTGACTGGGAGAATACTGGATGGTTTGTAATTTAATGTTATCATTTCAATATCAATGTCATGGTTTTCAAACTACTGCTCACCGGTAATAGAAACTCCTTTGCACAATGTTGATAAGGATCAAGCTGACAAAACTTCTGTACTTTATTCTGCTCCAGGCATATAACGATAGGATAACACATAAACAAGCTGAATGAAGCACAGATGTTTTATTCTCTGACGCCTGTGCCTTTTTGTGAGCTCAGGATTTTTGTTTGCTGGGTACTTGATTGTACCTGGACCCTTCCTGACAACCTCTGCTTATACAGTGGGGTCAATCCTATTAGCCGCGATGATCTCGCCGGTGCGTGTCATCGCGGCAGTGGCCGCACTTTACGGCAGCCCGGATTCGCCTAATATTGCACGCAGCCCCATAGAGCTCTGAACAAAATTATGCGAATCCAGGGTCGGGAAGTGAAGGGTGTGAGATGCGGTGCCGTTGCTGGCATTTAAACGCCGTTGCAACAGCACATCGCACCTAATAGGATTGACCCCAGTATGTCCTTCACACCACTGAGGCAATGCTTCTTGCTGTAGATCTGTGACCATCCCAGGCTTTTTCTCTATATGATACTGAATTTCAGCCATTATGCTCTTCACTGCTTAGATACAGCAACTAGGGGGGTAGATGTATTATAGCGGCACTTAACGTGCTGCAATAATTCTTCCCGCTTCGCCTCTTTACCGAGGCATATCTCGCATGAGCATCTCATCAGTCAGAGAGGGGGAGCGTTAACCCCCCAGGCGATCTGACCGGTCATACATGGCCCAGGCTAACGGCTTGGGCCATGTAGATAGCAGGACCGATAATGACAGGGGCGCATTTACTGCCCAAACACCGATCATACTTTGGGGAGAAGCGATATCAGCGCACATACCATGCGCTGATACCACTTCTGAGCATCATGCATCTCCCCCAGTGTGTGTTAGAAGAACAATATAATATACAGGAAAATATTTAAACCTCAAACCCACAGTGGAGACCCAACACACTGAAAACATTATTGTTTCAGAGCTTGGGGGGTAGATATTTCAAACCATCCAGTGAGATAGAGTGGAGACGTTACCCATAGCAACCAATCAGCTTCTATCTGTTATTTCTTTAGCGCAGTTTTATGGGTAACATCTCCACCTTATCTCTCTTAAAGGTCTGTTACATCTCCGCTTAAGTGTCTTGAACGGATGGCGCTTACAAGGAGTGTTATTTTTTGTGTGATATTTTGTTTTTAAAATAAAATATTTTAGTTAAAATGTTAATTTGACTTATAAAAATAGCAGAGAATATAGGCTACTTTCTCAAGACGGACTTTTTACTTTTTGATAAACATTCTTGAATTTCTTGCAGCACTTATTAATATTGCAACTCATTTCAGGACTGTGTCACAAAAGTATATTGCCCCTTTAACGTGCATAGCAGTACGCAGTTAATAATGCAGCAAGTTCCCTTTATATGGATGCTGTGGGAATAAACCCATTTTATTTGCTTTTTTTATAGGCATGACAAAAAATGATATAAACTGTATGTCTTTAGCACATTGGCTCATGTTCCGTGATATATATTTTTTGTGGTTAACATCAGATGACAGTATATCCAGTAAAAGTGAATTAGTCACACAGTGTAGTTAGCCATTTTGTGGGCTAGCCCCTAGTGATTTCATAGGCTGAATATTGGGTCAGCCCACAAAATGGCTGGCCATAGTCCTCATTTACACTCGATCTGTGAAGGGTAGATGCATAATGCAAACTTACTGGTTTTTTTTCTTGTGCTGTCAAATAAAATCTGTCATGGTATAATCATTATCCTTGCATATGGATGAAAAAGCTTTGCAAACTACTCTGTCTTCTGAAGGTAACCTCTTAAAAATGACTTCTTTGAACTGTTGAACTTTAATAAGAAGGGAACACTCTGAATAAACGTTAGTAGGGATAAGGTGATCCTTTGCTTGGAACTTATTCTCTCAGTAACATAAATCAAATGTGTCATGTGCTGGAAAGGGAATGAATAAAATAACAGTGCCTGGGATTTTTTTTCCCTTTTGTTCTTTCCCTGACCCAAAACCTTTGTGAGCAATTATAATTATCATTTTCAGGAAATGTCACTTGACGTGAAAACCAGAAGCAAATACGTCTGCAAGAAAATCTAGCTTGTCTGCCTGACTTCTTACACTTCCATCATGTGAGAGGGGTGGTGTATAATAGCTGAGTTTTATTAGCTTTTCAGTGCAATACTTTACACTGCATTAATTCATGCACTGTAGCTTCCACCACTTTACTCCATTCGATCAATTATTGTGGATAGCTTTAGAATGAGCTTTATAGATATTTTAGAATTGTGTTTTTTTATTGTTTTACAATGTAGATTTAATCCTAGTATTCTGCATGGATATGCATTATTATGTTGTTATATACATTTTAAACTATACTGTATTTTCAGTCTTTATTTAATATAGAAGGCTGACATCTTTTTCCAAATATTGGAACTCATCAGAGTACTATGCATTTTTATTGTATTTATCTGTATATTGGGTAACCCATTCACATTTTTAAACATACTGACACATTGTAAAATAAAATATGATGCACGTCACAAGTTCTGCTTTGAGAGCTTTGTCTCAATCTGGGCAGTTCTGTTCCTGATTGGGCCAGGAGTTTAGGAGCCATGCCCTGCTCAATGCAGAGCTGCTGCCATAAGGGTATGCAGTCGGGATGCCGACGGTCTAAATGCCGACCATCGGCATCCCGACTGTCTAATCCCAGCAAGGGTCTAATGACAGGCGTCAAAATCCCAACGCCTATCATTATCCCTACGCCGGGAGCTCGGCGTCTCGATCGAAGGTAAGCCAGGCCGCTGGGGGGAGGGTTAGGTTAGGGGCTCCCGGGGAGAACTTAGGGTTAGACACCCCCCCGGGAGGGTTTGGGTTAGGCTAGGGGAAGGGGGGGTTAGGGTTAGGCACCCCCGGGGGAAAGTTAGCGTTTGGCACCCCCCCAGGAGGGTTAGGTTTAGGCAGCGGGGATGGGGGAGTCAGGATTAGGCACTTAGAGGGGGGTTAGGGTTAGACACTTGGGGGGAGGTTAGGGTTAGGCACCCCTAAGGGAGGGTTATGGTTAGGGGGGGTTAGGTTAGTTTATACTTACCTTTAGCGCAGTTGGGATCTTCACTGGTGCCGGTCTTCCAGCGTCGGGATTTGAACGGTAAATCATACTGATCCCGCTATAAGGGCCTATTGATCAGATAATATTTGTGGGATATTCCCTGAAAACATATGTTTTCAGTTTATACCTAGTTTTTAAACAAAAATATTAAGTATCCACTGAATGTATCATGGAGGGACCGGAGCAGATATCGGAGAATCGGAGATATCTGCTGGGATCCCGATATCTATCTCCGATATCTGCTGCTGTCCCTCCATTTCTGACAGCAGCCCCCATACGTTTCTATAGGGGCCGCGAAGCTGTCAGATTTACCAAGCATTACGGAGTTTAGTAGCCTATGAGCTACGTTTTGCAAAAAGTACCAGGAGACAGTTCCTCCGGAAACGTCCCCTGCACAGGCTGACGCGTATGCGTAGCCAGTAGACCGCGCGTGCGCAGGAGTCCCGATAAAGGAGTAAAGAGGCAGCTGATGCAGTCACTTCATTCCGAACACATCAAAAGGGACATGCTCATTTCAGGGCCCCAGTCCCTAAAGGTGTATATTGATGCATTTGATCAGTATTTCATTTCTTATTGCCATGAATAGCGGCGATACGAAATTACAATTATCAGGTATAAATCTCAATAATTGATAAATATGCCCCTATGTGTGCCTGGCATTTAAGGGTGCATTTAGGAGAGGGGAACAAAACAAGGGGGTGGTCCCGCGCATTGGAAGTACTGGACATGCCCCCAATGATACATAACCACACTCCCTTCTTGTGTACACAAGCAAAGGCAAATGCATGCTTGACCAGAATCCCCAACATTAAAAGTTGGGATGTAAGAAATCTAGTTGAGCAAAACACTTTTTTAATATTAGCAGGCCAATGTTTTTGAATTTTTGGACAAATACTGACCACCGTTCCTGAGTTTTGGTTTAGAGACCATAACATTTGTTATAAATAAATGTTCTATGTTATATGCAATAAAATGCCTAATGAATAGGAAACAGGTTGCTACAGAATATAATTTTTTTGTTTTGTATATTTATTTTAACGTAAAAAGCGCTATTAGCAGCAGCAAGAGTGGGTGCTATATCGAACCCATTTTTTTTCTTTTCTTAAATGGGGCCCATAATGTTTTGAGTGGGGGGCACTGGCAAATTTCGTGCCCTCTTTACCAGCAGGCTTGAGCAGAGTAATTATGGGCATTTGTTACTTACAGTCGCTGTGATTGTATTTTATCATAGAGGAATAAGAAAAATGTGGTGGTTGAACACAGATGAGCTACATTCTGCTCTACAGTGGTCTGAAATGTTATTTTTCCCCTGAGGGCTAGTTTGAGAAACATTTGGTAACATCAATTCTTTCAGATTATTGATTAAATTAATGACATTGTATCTATTTTTTTTATTTGAAACAGTAGTACATTATGTATTGCACTAGAATTCCCAGGAGAAATGATTATATGTTGCTCGACTGTTACCAGGCTTCTCCGAGACTTAATTAGCAGGTATACATGTGTTTTTCTCTTCCATCACTCAGTCCCATGATAATGCCACAGAACCCAAATGTAACTGTACATTTATCTGTCTCACGGTGCAGTATACAGAGTGCTCGGGTTTTATGGCTCTGAAGATAATTTCCTCTGTCTCACATTTCAGCAGTGAATTCCTTTTTATTGAGCATGATGACCACAACTAAAAGTTCTTTCATGTGCCATTTAGCACTGGAAAAGTGACACAATCCGTTTGGACATCCCACTGGTGATCAAGATGAAGCTCTCATCAAGTATCAGTGAAATAATTGTCTGCTGCATCTTAATCCTTGTAAGCATACTGGGAAATGCCATATTGATTTTTTGCACATGGAGGTGCATTACAAGACGTCTGCCAACATCGTTTGCTCTCATTTTCAGCCTTGCATTTACGCATGTAGTGAAAAATATTGTGGTCAATACCATCAATATTGTTTCCAGCGCCGGATTTTCCCCCAACGCTCTTCTCTGCAAAATTAGATTATTCACTGCATCGATGACCACCAAACTGGAGATCTGGTTTACACTGTACTTGGCTGTGTTTTATTGTTTTAAGCTTAATCGTGTTGTCCATCCACTGAGGACACCTCCTAATGGCAAATGGCGCAAGCATCATCTCATAGCTGTGATTGCTTTGTGGGTCACAGCAGTTGTGGTTTCTTGTCCTTATTTGGTGTTTGGAAATAATTCTAAAAGCCTTAATCCACTCAATGTTTCCTACCCCCTTCATCAGACCTTTCTTTATGAAGCATGCATACTTTGTTTTCCTGATAGCACTGTTGAATTGTTTTATCATCAGGTATTTATGGTCATCATTGACTTACTTCCCCTTGCGATTTTAATCCTGACCAGTTTTCGCATTCTGCTTCTTTTCCACGAGCAAAAGAAAGCGACTTATGGTAATATATGGATTGGACATGATCCTTCTGAGACTGAGGTCCTGCGGGCTTCCAAAGTGATCATACTTTCAATGCTTCTTGTCACAGCGCTGTGGGTCGCTCATTTTGTCTTAGTCTGGCTTTTAAAGTACATAGGTTCATGGTATTTAATGTCGACTGTGCTTGCTGTCCTATTTTCTGGATATTCTAGTCTCAGCCCTTACTTACTTATGCTGATTAATTACAAAATCAGTTTAAAGATTAGGTCACTGAGATCCTTCTGGTGTACAACCAAACCATGCACTTGCAGTCAGAAATCTGTACCTGGAAATCCACCCACTGAAGATTGAACTTAACACAGAGGGTGGGTTCATTACATTCAGAGACAGCCTGTGTTTCTTCTAATTAGGAAGTTTTTGGCAACTTATCATAGCACCCCTTCAAGCATACTTATTTCATGTCAATTTACTTTGTACACAGAAACCTACCTGCACATAGTTTACTACCAATCACTTTAGGCTCAATTATTGGCATATATAATTCCAACAATTCCCACTCTGCAAATTGCTAAAGTGTATAAAAGGGGTATAGCAGTGTAATATTGCGTGTGTGCCACATCCCCAATGCGGGCTTAGTGCTTCTGAAGTGTTGGGCTCACTACAAGTGCCAGATGCCTCTCTTACCCTAGAAAATTACAAGCGCTGCAATGGCTGATACACATGGCAAATGCCTGTTTAGTGAGTGGGACAAACCACCTCCCAACAGCCCAGGAAGCGGGGACAGCAGAACAGTTCCCATTCAGGACTACGTACTGAGTAGCAGGGCCGTAACTAGGGTAGTGCGGCCGGTGCCATGGCACAGAGCACCGCAGGGCAGGGGGCGCTGTTTGGGCCTGTCAATTTTCCTGTCTATTATCATTCTCACTTGTAGCTTCCTCTTCTTTTATCCCCAGCATCTCCTGGCCTCCCCTATCTCTTCCCTGGCCCTTCCCCGTGAGGCCATGGCCTTTTTTTTGGTGTGCGTGTCTTATGTCTCAATTTAAAAAATAGGGAGTGGGGGGGGGCGCCAATGCTCTTTCTGGCACAGGGCACCAAAATGTCTAGTTACGGCTCTGCTGAGAAGTTACTGTACAGTCTGCATTCAGTGCACACTAGAAGTAATACTTGCTACGGAATGAAAACTAAATCTGAAATACAACTAGAGGTATAACTCATCAGATATTTTATATACAAAGTTCCCATAACATTGATGGATTTAAAGACTTTTGCAGTTGTTAATATTAGCTGATTACAGAAAATAATCTTGTCGAATACTTTGTGTATCTCAAATTGCATCATCATTCAATAGCTTTATACGTATTGGCTTATTTAATTACATAGTATATTTATGTTTACAAATGTGCTGTAACCCCTAGCAATTAATCCTGTACGATCAATGACGTGAGACAGTTATTCCTGCAAATCTTCACTTGCGGCCCCAGCTGCTTCCTGCTTTATTGATGTGTTTGTTATAGCTTGTAACACTTGTTTAAAATGCCTGCTGATATGTTATTACAAATAGGCATATCTTTATTTTTAAAATGTAATATATTTTGTGTGACTTATTATAGAGTTTAAGGATAATGTGCTGCCCTTGTGAAGGCTAGACGCCCCCAAAGTGTATCAGGTTCCCTACCACTGAATTATATTACAGCTTTTATTTTCTACATGCCATCAGAAAAATGATAGAATCTGATTTATGTTCTGCCCTGGATAACAGCACAAAGTTGAAGTTAAATAAGTCACTAAAGCTTGCTAAAGAAGGGAATGTCTCCATAGAACGCAGCCTATATGAAATCTTAATGTCGTCACAAAGTGAAATAAAAAGCTTAATTTATACTAGACATTATCACCAGTATATATCTGTATTATTAGCTTATGTTGTAGCCATTTCAGTTGTCCATGGTACTGTACGTGCTTTGGAGGGTTACACCTGGCAATTTATGGGGGTAAATTTACTAAAGGTTGATATCAGTCGATTTTAATTCCATATAAATCGAAGTTGTGTTTCTGGGGCTAAATCACACATGTGATTTAGCCCCAGAAACACAACATCGATTTTGATCAATTTGAAAACAATTAAAATTGACCTTTATTAAATTTACCCCATGGTGTTGACTCGTTAGTAATATGTCTTAGAATTGGTACTTTGTCTTGATTTTTAAACCTAGCATTCCTCGAAGTAATGATCTTGAAAGAAAATTGGACGTTCTATGGTACTGTCTCTGTTACTCTGTTACTTAAAGCAGCAATCCCACACAGAAGGCTCTAGAGGCTGTTTGTAAGTACAGTATTGCTGCCACAGGGACAAAACTCTCAGGATATCATGTGATGTCAGATAAGGAGAGGGAGAAGAATGTCACAGTGCATAGACGCAGGGGTGTATCTAGGGATCCAAGCGCCCCTGGCAATGTAATAGACTGGTGCCCCCCTACCCCCCCTATGCAGTGACCCCAGTAGTAATCCCCCAGTAGTAATCCCCCCAATGCTGCATTGCCCCCAGTAGTAGCCCCCCTATACAGTGCCCCCAGTAGTAGATCCCAGTTGTAGTCCCCCCTATACAGTGCCCCCAGTAGCAGACACCAGTAGTAGTCCCCCCATATACAGTACACCCAGTAGTAGCCCCCCTATACAGTGCCCCCAGTAGAAGTCCCCCCCTATAGAGTGCCCCCAGTGGTGTCCACCTCCCCCAAATTGCCCCCAGTTGTGGCCACCCCTATACAGTGCTCCCAGTAATGGTCACTCCCCCATAAATTGTCCCCAGTAGTGGCCACCCCTATACAGTGCTCCCAGTAGCGGGCACCCCCCCATAAAGGGCCCCCAGTAGCGGCCACCACCTATTTCAGTGCCCCCCCCCCCCCCTGTAGTGCCAGGCTTACACACACACACAAAAAGAACAAAAAAAAAATTCAACTTACCTGATCCCCGCTCCTGACGCGACCACCGCTGTCCGCTCTAAGTCCAGGCCCGCTCTTCTCCTGCATGGGAATGAAATCATGTCATATGACGTCTCTCCCATCACATGTTGTGGGGGGAGCCAGAACATGCAGCTCATGAGTGAGCTCCAGTCGGCTCCCTCCGCAGATGACGCATCAGCAAATGAGAGTCTGTCTGACTCTCATTGGCTGGCTGCTATTACAAACACACAGCCGACACTGGCGGCTATGTGTTTGTAAACTGTGTAGGGCAGACCGCTATCACTGCAGTCTGCCCTACACTTGTGGTTCCGGGGGACTTGTCCACCCCTTGGCTGCTGGTGGCACTGCCGGATGGCGCCCCCCCTTTGGTCGGCGCCCCTGGCGAGTGCCATCCTGGCCAATGGGTAGATACACCCCTGCATAGAGGGCCTGATTCATATTTGGGAATAGAGTAAGAAATAGCAAGTAACTATGTACCTGAACAAACCATGCTGCAAATGCCAGGAGTGCAAAAACATACTTCTTTTTGGCATGTGGGGTAAATGTAGAGATGTGTCCACATACATTTTACCTCTGTGCACTATAAATCGCATTAAACATAACGCCTGAGCGCCATGCAACTCTGTAGCGCCGAGCGTCTTTTTGTGCAACTATTTACCTTACAGTGTAAGGACGTAGGACTTACAAGCAGCTTCTGCTGGTGTATCTGGATGTGTAATGCTACGTTAAGTGTCAGCGACTGAGACACTGTGACAAAGCATTTGAAGGGAAAAAGTCGCACGAAAAGAAGCTAGGTGCTACCGAGTCATGCCACGGCATGGCGCAACTAGAAGGGCTGTTTAACGCACAAGTAAGTAAGATGTATGTGGACCCACGTGTAGCCCACAAATGCTGGTCAGCTCTACGCTTACACTGCAATTTAGAGTTGGACACACATCTCCCAAGTCTAAATCTCTCTGCACATTTTAACTCTTGCCCGACCTGCAGTGCAGCATGGTTTTGCCCAGGTTCACAGTACTTTCTTTTTCTTACTCTATTCCCAATATCTGAATCCGGCCCAGAGAGCACACATTGATTACATTGGCTGACAGGCACTTACAAAATCAATTTGCTACACATGACTGTGTCATGTCAAGACAGAGAGGAAGATGTCACGGTGACAAAGCTTAGAGAGGCATAACTTGCTTACTACCAAGGCTGTAGAGGGTGGCCACAGGCCTGGGTACTGATAGGGGTGTGGACAGATCAGGGGAGGAGTAGCCACACCCCCTCTTTAAAAACATGTGAAAAAATTATATGCATAGCACAACAAAGCGGTGCCATGTGTTCTACAGGGGAGAGGGGGCACTAGATACCCAGCTTGATGCAGTATAGCTGCGATGGTCCACCGCTGCCATGCCATGGGGAGAGGAAGTCTCTCCCCATATGTACCGGCTGCTGTGTTGCTACGTGGACTGCAGGTAGCAGGGAGTGCTGTACAGGGGGTGCCGGCATCCATACAGGATAACAATGTACCCCTTAGCAGCTGATCAGGGCGCCATACCCCTCCAACAAGCCCAGGCCTGGTTAATTAGTACCCGTGCACCACTTCACCTCTCAGCACCCCTCCTTACTACATCACTGTAGTTGCCATGGCAGTCACATAAATCTGAAGAGGTATCAATCATTAATAGTAATCCGAAGGGAAAAAATGAAGGAGAAGAGGTAATTACCAAGCTATTATAGCCTGTCATCGTGAATTATATTTTAAAAAAAAGATTCATGGCCTCGCTGCTTTAATACACAGAAGTTTGAATAAAAAGAAAAAAATATTTATATTTTACAATTGGGATTAAACCAGTAATAGAACAAGACTGGGTAATAACAGTCAGACAAAGAGCAATCTTATAATCTATAACTTTGCAGACAAGGATTTGTTACCCTTAGCAACCAATGAGACCTTTGCTACATTTTTATGAAGTACACTAGTCTGATTGGTTGCTAGAGTAGCACCACATTTTTATGGAGTAATCTATGTACCAGTTTTCATAAATGGCCCAAAATGTCTTTAAAATAAATTCTATGTGCTAAAAGATTGTAGTACAGTAACATATGTTTATATGATAAATTTGTTGCATATTAGAGATATGTAAGATGGTTACCAAGGCGCAAAAGGCGTATAATGTATAATAAAATGTTATTTTATTATTTGGCCCATTTTCATATTTTTCTTTCACATTTGCTTCTGTCTAACTCTGTCTGTTAGCTTTAATTGTCTTAGTGAAACTGAATTATTTATAGCCTGTGATACCTTTTATTGGAAGCAAGTAAAAAATTTTCATAGAACCTTTGTAACCACAAAAGTCTGATTTTTATAAAAATCCTATGTGGTCTTGCATTTTGAAACCTAGTCCAGAGTTACAAAGTGTGTTAGAGTAACTCATAACACATGTATATTCTTCCCCATTATGTGTAGCAACAGTTGGGGACATTATGCAAGTCTAAATTGAGAAGACAGTGGTAATATGATGCAGATAAAAAAAATGCCAAATAGCATCGGCAGTAGCTTATGAGATATGATCAGTCAACCAGTGGTTATCCTGCTGTGGCTGCCCTATGTGCAGCTCTAGTTATAGCTTGAGCCCAAAGAGACACCTACAAGCCAGTTAAAACTTAAATCAATTCTAAGGTTTAATAGTATTAACTTGAGTGCAGAATAAGTTATATTGAATAAAAAAAAAACATATTTTTAATGTATTAATAATACCCTGCTGTTTATAATGGATGTATTTTTTTTAAAATTCCAAACAAGGAATCTTTTTTTTTTCACAGCATCTTAGCCAGTAGGTGGCATTGTTTAGTTAGTGCCTTACCTAACGATATACTTGAAAAACAACAAAAAATGTCAGCTAGATCTGATATCTAAATGTACGGGTTGGGTACGGAATGCCGGCGCTCGTGATCCTGGGGGTCAGAATCCCGACGCTGGCATCACAACAGGGTTAGGATACCGACACCTGTTGGTTAGTATCCTTACCCTCTCCCTCTCGGTACCACTTCCCCTAACTCTCCCCAGGGCTGCCATCAAAAATTGTGGGGCCCGGGACAGACCAAATAGGCAGGGCCCCACAATTTCGCTAATCATATTTACTTCTGAAATAATTTCAGTTTCCTTCCTGTTTCTGGAACTACAGTAGCTATAAGACATCAAAATTATACTTATGCTGAATGCCCCCCCACCCCTCCTAAAAAAACAACACATACTTGTCTCTGAGTTTGCTAATTTTTTTTAAGTCAAATGCTAGCCCACATTTTGTTAGAAACAAATGGAAACCAGGACAAGAAACCCAATACTTGATTATTGAATTTCTGCATTTTGAACCCCAAGATATATTTCTTTTATTGGAAAACTCATTATTTTCGGAGAAAGCTATTTTTGGAATCCAGTGGCAGTTTTTAACCTGGAACCAGCCCCTAACTGTTTCACAGCCAAAAAGCTTATAAAATATTTACTGAAAGCTGAAATTCACTTGCAGTGTATCTGCCGGGCAGAATTACAGAGCCAAGCAGAGAACTCCATCCAAGGCCGAGCGGAAACACAATTCAGAAATATGAAAGGGATTAAAGTTTGTGGTTTTTGGTTTTTGCATCCTTGCAGGATAGAACTCAAATAAGTGTCTTCAAGAAGAACTCATTTCTGGTACAGTGGGTGTAACCCGACACCCTGGTGAATTTAATTATATGATTAAAAGAATGTCTTTGACCATTTTTATTACAGCACCTGAGGGGTGTTTAGATTATGGTTTAAGTTACAATGTCAGGTTGTATTGATTAATATTCCTTGACGCAATGGCTTGTAAATATGGCTTCAATAATGGAACATTATAACTTTCCAGAAATGCAGAAATGATGTTTGTGTTTAAATAGGTCCATTCCTGATTGACAAAATTATCAATGGCTAAAAAATCTACAATTCCCTTTGCATATGTATAGCGGAACTGTTAGAAAGTAATTTCAAGTAATATTTAGTTGCAGGCTTTTAATAAATTATGTAAATATAATGTTGCTTGTAACATTTACTTGTCATTGTTAACACCCTTAAAAATGACTGAATTATAGTTTGGGCAGTGACACATTTTCTGTGTATGCACAATGAATGGCAGCTCTGGGATCATTAGATAAGAACATTAGGCATATTGGACATTTATAATATTCTTATCATTTATTTTTATGTTGCCACAAGGGTTCCACAGCACCTTACAAATGAGAAAACAGTGACTTACAGTACAAAACAATGCAGCACAAGGACATGGCTTGTAAACATTGCTGTATTAGTGGTCATAACACTCAAATAAGCAGCAGGGCGTCAGGAGCCAAGTGTTAGGTACTGCTGTGGGGATCTAGGAGTAAATGATAGTATAAGTAAGGGAAGGAGAAGCACATGGGGAAAGAGGGCCCTGCTCGTGAGGGCTTACACTCTAAAGTGCAGAGGCAGACAGACAGAGGTGACCCAGATGGGGTAGACACTGTGTAAGAAGCAGTGGGTTGCAATGAGGGTTGGGTGGCTTTGATGAAGAAGTGAGTCTTGAGAGCCCGTTTGAAGTTTTGTAGAGAATGGAGAGTCTGATAGGGAGAGAGTTCCAGAGGTAGGAAGCAGCAGGGACAAAATCTTGGATGTGGGAGTGGAAGTAAATAATCAGTTGGCAGGAGAGGCGGTGTGCATTTGTTGAGCGTAGTTGGCGGGAGGGAGTGTGTAGTGAGATAAGGTCAGAGATGTAAATGGGAGAGGATTGGGTGAGGGTTTTGTAAGTGAGTATGAGAAGCTCGAATTGGGTTCTGAAGGGGAAAGAGAGTCCGTGCTGGGCTTGTAGGAGAGGGGAAGCGGATGTAGTACAAAATGCTATAATTAATCAGCTTAAATTTTTTCCATTTAGATAGAAACATTCCACCGCAATGGATGCATTATTTATCAGTATGGCCACCTCTACTTGATTGTGTTGGATCTTATTTCATCCATATGCGTTGATCCTCTCAAAATTTCCTAAAATGACTGCTTTGTGTCATGCATTGCCGGCATTAATCATATATAATAAATCATTCATAATAAACAAGCTTCACAGCATGATAGCCACAGGGATCACATACCTCTCATCATTTATATTTGTACATACTAGACACAATGTGTACGTTGTCATGCCTTGTGCAAAAAGGACCTGATCAAGCTACATTGGGGAAAGGGTATATCACGTTGGGGCGTTCCACATCCCACATAATCATGCAGCGCTGGATCGCCCACAGATAAGCAACTGTAGATCTCTCACAGTTTCCTAATCTTACCCTAAAACTACACTTTTGATGCCACGTGCACCTGCAACTGGTGCATTAAACATTGAAGGGGTACCCATCTGCACACATCTCCTAACTGTCATGGAATCGGGACAACTGTCCTCTTCTCTGGGGCAGTCTCCTCATATTGGGACAGTAGCACCTAAATTGGGAAGGTTGGCAGCAATGGCATTGTTGCTGAATGTGTCAGGTCAGAATAATGAAAAATGACAATGAGAAGGTCGAGAAGGAAGTAACACATACACATGAAGAAATACCCTGTTCAGCGGTTTCTCTACTAATCCCAATTAAGACATTTTTCAACCATATAACTACTGAATTTAGATCTGCTGATAATCATTATTAGGGTCATAGAAACAAAGCTGGAAGACTGTAATGTTTTATATGACCAGATAACTCACATTCCCTGTAAACTGTTATGCAAGTGGTAATAGCTGAACTATTATTATATTTCATGTTCAGTATACGAGGTGCATTGTGATTTTTGGAGCCTTTTGCCATGTAGGTGATAACAACTAAAAGCAATACTGAATTGTTATTCATTGTAAAGAAAACAAGTGGAAATTCAGGCTTAATAGATATACAGGTTGAGTATCCCTTATCCAAAATGCTTGCGACCAGTAGTGTTTTGGATTTTTTCGGATTATGGAAGATTTGCATAACATAATGATATATCTTGGGGATGGGACAAAAGTTCCAATACAAAATTTAATTTATGTTTTATATATACCTTACACACATAGCCTGAAGGTAATTTTATACAATATTTTTGATAATTTTGTGCATGAAGCAAAGTTTGTGGACATTGAATTGTCAGAAATCAAAGGTGTCACTTGCTCAAAAAGTTTTGGATTATGGAGAATTTTGAGTTTTTAAAACTTTTAAAAATGTGTTAAAAAACACCTGTAGCTCCCACCTGCAAACCTAAAAACACCTGTCCCATCTATACTTCACCCACATTTTCCTGCCCCACATCATTTAACCCATTATTCTGTATTTTTCAGAATATCACTTCAAAAATGACATGTTATTATTGGCCAAATTAAGCTAATTAAAATCTTCCAAGTGCCTAGTTAATCATTAGAGGTTTTGAACCAATGCCTGATTCAGCAAGGAATGAACGGATGCAGACGCACGCACCCGGCAGCTGCGAGAATATGCTAATAAATTCATGCGCACGGCAATTGCAGCACAAAGATGCAGACGCCCAGCACTACATAATGCCGCCCCCTTTACTGTCTGCTAACATCCGTACTGATGCACAAGGCTGAGAAATCATCGGGAACATCGAGTAACATCGGAGCGGCATGCAGACTAAAGGTAGACCTGACCCTGCCGCAGGAGTTGAGAGACATGCACGTAGAGGGACACCAGGCTGCGTCCGTCATCTCAGTGGCCCGTGTAACTGGGTGCGAACACACTGGCACGCCTGCGTTCGGCCATCCACTTCTCGTATCCACCCACAAACGGCACTTCCTGTCAATCACTTTTCCCTGGGTCTGCGTATTCACTGCTCTTGCTTTTGCGGATGCAGTGAGCGGTTTGCGCACGTGCACTGCGACCCAGACGCATGCACAGACTACGAACATCGCCCGATTGCGTGCGTCTGCTTCTGTGCTTTCCTTGCTGAATCAGGTCACAAGTCCCATAATTTTTACCTTAATATATGGATTTTTCACAAACTTTTCACCTGCTCAGGGGCTCCAAGGAAAAAGCTGAATTAAATTTGCGGTAAAATTTGCGCAGCTAATTGTATAGCAGAAAACCCCAAGCCAGCCGCGTTATGTTGTATTTTGCCACATTAACCTCTAAAAATGGGTTAACGCAGCTAAAAAGTCTAATGGCATTATATAAATTAATGTTTAAATAGTTCAAAAATTAAATTGAATATTGTACTTTGCTTTAAACATATAATGTATGACCTACTGAGGGACACGTGGGTTGCTTGTGTTATCATGAATATTGGTTCAGACCACAAAATGGCTGCCTCCAATGTACAGCTTTAGGGGATGGGTATACATTAAGATGTGTTATTCCGATTGTATAAATCTGTGTTTGCTTTGTGCCTGAGGCAGTGCAGACCTCTGCACTATTTATCATCTGTCTTTGTGTTCCAGCACAAGACTGCTATGCCACAGGGAATTCACTGGACTTTGCATGAGGGAAATTAATGCTCTGAAATATTGTTTCCCGGTTTCAGAGACAAATGTTCGTGATTTTCTCATAGTGATGGCACGCCACTTCACTGGTTTTATGTTCTCATTCAGTAGTTACATTGAATTATATGGATTCGATCAATGTAATCTCTAACGGTTGTGTGGCTGGTTGTTAGAAGTTAGCAGACATTGGTGTAATGTTTTGTATCCTTTCCAACACATACAGTGAGCAAGCTGTGAAGGCGTAGTAGTAAGGACTGATACTCTCAGCATTATGTCACAGCATCAGTAAAACTATAAAAATAAAAGCTAGCTTTTATGGGTATGATTGTGCACCAATGCCAATGACTTCAGTCAGTCCACTAATATATTTTTCCCAGTCTGGTGATCAGTGTAGAAACTGTAAAATAAATATTACGTGCACTTCCCTGGCTCTTTATAGCAGTGATTACAGCAAAATGCATCAGAGATGCTCCACTGACACGCCAGAATGGGGCCTTGAAGATGCTCACTACCTCGGGCATATTTGGAAGACAGACATAGAATCCTCCCCAAATGGATGAATACATTTCCCTTGCCCGATAATCATCATCATGCTACTACTACTGTATGTCAGTGGTTCTCAAACTCTAGTCCTCAAGTATCACAACAGGTCATGTTTTGTGGATTTCTTTAATCATGCACAGGTGAGTTAATCTATATTGCTGGGTCAGTAATTATGCCGCTTGCTTGCACAGACAGAAATCCTCAAAACATGAGAACTTGAGGGTTGGGGTTGAGAACCATTGCTGTATGTAATACTAATATGGGATGGTCACCAAATTAGTTCCAGTCCTAAATGTTTCTCTTCTTTTTTAAGCACTCAGTCAGTAGGTCCCTATCTTGGCCTGATATATTCAACGTCACTTAATATTGGAGAAAAGATCTGTCTGGCAGTAGCGAGCAGAAGATATTTACATCTCAGAGCTAAGGTGTGGTTGTATATGCTCTACGGCAGTGCTGTGGACGGTTTTCATGAGGCGAGCTGTATTTCTTTTTTAAATATATAATAATTGCTGAAGTTTTGTTAAAAGAGGTCAGGTAATAGTCCCTATAGAAATTCTTATATTGAGAGCTAAGGGCTGCACCAAAGTAGCAGTATGTGCTTAAATATCCATGTATCCCATATCCAAAATGCTTGGTACCAGGGGTATTTTGGATATTGGAATATTCTGTATACTGGAATATTTGCATACCATAATGAGATATCTTGGGAATGGGACCCAAATCTAAACACAGAATGCATTTGTGCATACACACATACAGCCTGCAGGTCATTTTATACAATATTTTCAATCATTTTATGTCTCAAACAAAGTTTGTGTACAGAAATGAAATTCATTTATGTTTCATATACACCTTATACACACAGCGCTGCAGGTAATTTAATATAATATTTTTTAATAATTTTGTGCCTTAGACAAAGTTTGTGTTCATTGAACCATCAAAAAGCAAAGGTTTCACTATATTTGTAATGCTAAAAAAAATCTGTATTTCAGAATATTTGGATATGGGAGACTCAACCTGTACTAATGAATTGTATACAGGGCCTGATTCAGAGCTGGGAATAGAGAGAGAGATAGCACTTAACTGTGTTGCAATGCAAGGGGTCTAAATACATACATTTTTTTGCATGTAGTGTAAATACTGGCTGCTTTTGCATGTAGCTCACAAATACTGCACAGCTTTATTATAACTTTGCACTTTAGATGTCAATTTGGACACCCCCCTCCCAAATCTAAATCTATCTGCACATTTTAAATCTGCCCCACCTGCAGTGCAGCATGGTTTCACCAAGATGATCAGTTGAGAGAGATCTCTCTCTCTATTCCCAAGTCTGAATCAGGCCCACAGGCATTAGTGGAATAAGGATGATGATGATTATCAGACAAAGCAAATATAGGCTCAGTGATTGACACATTTTCTTGATTAATAAATGGAAAGTGTTCTGAAATTACTGAACTTCAACTTATAATGTGACAATTAGGTATAAAGCCACTAATCAATTAATTGATCAACACAGACTGCTACAATCTACAATGCTTCTTTTCTGAGTTCAAATCCATGAAGATAGTGTCTTGGTTAAATGAAAGTCAATATTGAGCCCCTTGTTTAAGGCAATTTAATATACAATACATCACACTTCATATGTGAGGTGCCTGTATGAGCGAGGTTCTAACAGATCCTTGATCTCTGCATCCTGTGTCAAAATAAGACAATATTCACCTGGATTACCCAATGTAAAAGTACTTGTTTGAAAGTTAATGACACTGAAGTTCAGTGAAAGTACTAGTCCAGAAAATAGAGTAAATACTATTATATTTAAATCCAACCTCAACCCTAAATGACCTCAGATTGTTCCCATTAATCCCTAAATATACAAGGTATCTTTCACACAACAGGCTTTGTAGACAATGCAATCTGTTTCGTGATGTGTTTTTTGTGTCTGCCATAGATAGTGGAAAGTAATGCTGGTACACACTGGACAATCTGTTCAGCGAACGATATTGCTGAACGATCTCCCTTGAAATTCCCGTTGTGCTGGATGAACAATATATTGTTCATCTACACACCAAAGATATCATCAACGACCAACGATTGTTCTCCCATATGGAAAATGAACGATATTGTCCAGGGTGGCCTGCATGCATGGACGATGGATTGATATCGTTATCGTCCAGCGGGAACACGTATCATTGGTCATTCATTGCATACACTCGGAATGTTATCAACGATATATCGTTGAACTATATCGTTATCGTTCATATCGTTCAAAGATATCATCTCGTGTGTATGCACCTTAATGCTGGGTACACACTGCACAGATGTATCTGCAGATCGAGTGATCTGTAGATGATGGTCGTTCATGTACATTGAACAACCATCATCTTCCAGGCAGCCGTGCGTCCCGCTGGCCGGGGGGTCGCTGCTGCATGTGTATGGGCGATCGGCTGATCGCCTGTACACACTTGCCAATGGACAGATATATCTGCAGATATATCTGTCCATCGGTTTTGCAGCACAGCCGACACGATATGTCTGTGATCGACGTCGTTCACAGACATATCGCTGATACACACTGGCCGATGGGCACCCGATATATTGGCCGATCAATTGATTGGCCAATATATCTGCCAGTGTGTACCCAGCCTAAGTTCCATTTCTAGATTACTATTGCAAGACTCCTCTGGACAAGGGGACCCTAATGTAATAATTGGTCAGTGCTCTCCAGGCTCGAACTGGGCTGCCTGGGAATCGGGTAACTCCCCGGTTGGACCCACTGTGTTGTGGCCATGCTCTTTTCTGTGAGGGGGCAGGGCTTAGCGGGCCACAAACAGAGGGCCCCCCAATCCCCTTCTCTCATGGTAAAGAGGGCCCCCAGTGCAGGGCTGCATGAAAGCCAGCACAGGCTCAGTGTCTAACACTGGTCGCGCAGGCAGCATCACTGCAGGCAGTATCTCACCTCAGCTGCGGGGCCTGTGTGAGCGGAACGGGCGGGACCAGGCAATTACTGGGCCCAGGGAGAGAGAAGAGTCTCCAGCACAGAGCAGGATTGTCAATGCCAGCAGGGCAGCCCAGGAGCATCATGTCTGCTGCCGGGGGTGACGCTGAGGAGCTGGTTCAGCAGGTGATTGTCACTCATTTTCTATGGGGGGACTGTGTGTCTATAGGGGCTGTGTTACCTTATAGGTATTTGTATATAGGGGCGGGCTGAGTTACCCTATAGTGGGTTGTCTCTATGTAGAAGCTGTGTTACCTTTGTAGGGTGTTGTGTGTCTATATATAAGAGCTATGGGCCTGATTCAGACCCACTCGCGAGCGGCTGTCCGCTCGCAAGTGGGTCGATGGTCTGCACTGAGCATGCGCACGACGGAGGGAGCTCCGTCGTGCGCATGCGCCAGACACGACGAGCGAAGGACTTTCCTTCGCTCGTTGTGTCCGATCAAAGGGGGCGTGCTGTCAATGTTGATTGACAGCACGCCCCCTTTGGTGGGCGTGCCGGGGGCGTGCCTCCCTGACGGGGGCGTTCCCACGGGAACGCCTCCCGTCAGAAGCCGGCCCACTGACATCACTAGTGATGTCAGTGGGAGTGATTTTGGCTCTGATAGAGCCAAAATCACTCCGGAGTTTGCGGTTGAAAACCTCAACCACAGGCTCCGGCTCGCAATTTCGATGGTCGCGATGGTCACGACCATCGCGGCCATCAAAATGCACGCTCGTATAGCCTGTGGGTGGTGACCCACAGCTATACGAGCGTCCAGGAGGACGCTCCATGAAAATGGAGCCCGGCCCTCATTCAGAGCGTGCGCTCTGCTCAGAGCGTACGGCTCTGAATGAGGGCCAATGTTATTTATATATGGCTGTTACCCTTTAGGGGGCTGTTTTTATGTAGGGGCTGTGGTACCCTATAGGGGGTTGTGTGTCTACTCTTTATATAGAGGTTGTGTTACTGAAAAAGGGGCTGTGTGTCTGTATATAAGGGTTGTGCTACCTTATAGGAGGGGCTGTGTGTCCATATATACAGTAGGAGCTGTGTTACCTTAAAGGGGCTGTGTATCTGCATATAGGGGCTAATTTTATCCTATAGCTGGCTGTGTGTGTATATAGCAGTCGTTTTAACCTATAGGAGGATGCGCGTCTATGTATAGGTGCTGTGTTACCTTATAGTAGCTTATAGTAGACTGTGGGGTTTATTTACTATGCCGTGAATGGAGATAAACTGAACGGAGATAAAGTACCAGCAAACCAGCTCCTAACTGTCATTTTTCAAACACAGCCTGTGACATGGCAGTTAGGAGCTGATTGTGGTTCTTTATCTCCATTGACTTTATCTCCATTCAAGGTTTAGCAAATAGACCCCTTTGTCTGTAAATAGGAGCTTTGTTACCCTATAAGGGCTGTGGTTTATCTAAAGCTGTGTGTCAGTATACAGGGGGCTGTTATGTAATATAGAGCTGTGTGTCGGTATATAGTGGTCTACGATGTTATATACAGCTGTGTTTCGGTATATAAGGGGCTGCAGTGTTATGTAGAGCTGTGTGTTGGTTTATACAGGCTGTAGTTAGTGTATATCACTAAGGTGTCCCTATGCTGTAGGTTTGTACTTTCTCCTTTAGGTCCATATATGTTGTTATGTTGCTGTGCTGAAACTCTCTGCTGTATCCTGAGTTCTGGATTGTTAGATATCTCTATTTCCCTTGTACATATACAGCATTATCTTTCTTATAGTGGTGCATTAGTGTGTATATTCCTACTGCCTCTGATATTGTGTATGTATATTAGCTCACATGACCATACACTGACAACATCACGTACTGACCAAACCACACAAGCAGGACATCACATACTGACCATACACTCAGGATATCACATACTGACCAAACCACACACGCATGACCTCACACTCTGACCAGACCAAACAAGCAGGACATCACATACTGACCATACATTCATGACATCACATACTGACCATACACTCAGGACATCACATACTGACCAGACCACACATGCAGGACATCACATACTGACCATACACTCAGGGCATCATATACTGACCATACACTCAGGATATCACATACTGACCATACACTCAGGGCATCATATACTGACCATACACTCAGGACATCACATACTGACCAGACCACACATGCAGGACATCACATACTGACCATACATTCATGACATCACATACTGACCATACATTCATGACATCACATACTGACCATTCACTCAGGACATCACATACTGACCAGACCACACATGCAGGACATCACATACTGACCATACACTCAGGGCATCATATACTGACCATACACTCAGGATATCACATACTGACCATACACTCAGGGCATCATATACTGACCATACACTCAGGACATCACATACTGACCAGACCACACATGCAGGACATCACATACTGACCATACACTCAGGACATCACATACTGATCATACACTCAGGACATCACATACTGACCATATTACACATGCAGGACATCACATACTGACCATACACTCAGGATATCACATACTGACCAAACCACACACTCAGGACATCACACGCTGTCCAGACCATACGCTCAGGACATCATATACTGAACATACACTCAGGACATCACATACTGAACATACACTCAGGACATCACATACTGACCATACACTCAGGACATCACATACTGACCAAACCACACACTCAGGACATCACACGCTGTCCAGACCATACGCTCAGGACATCATATACTGAACATACACTCAGGACATCACATACTGAACATACACTCAGGACATCACATACTGACCATACTCTCAGGACATCACATACTGACCAGACCAAACACTCAGGACATCACATACTGACCATATTACACATGCAGGACATCACATACTGATCATACACTCAGGACATCACAAACTGATCATACACTCAGGACATCACATACTGACCAGACCACACACACAGGACATCACCCACTGGCCTCTAGTCAAAAGACCCCATTATGTCACATCATATAGTATTTCAGGCTTGTTCTTAAGCTGGAGTGATCCTTCACCGTTCCCCCTCCTCCACAGACCCAGATCTGGGCCCACCCCTATTTAAGGGCTGTTTCCAGAAATTACCCATTTCCATCCCAATCCGAACCTGTGTTGCCATGCATGTTATGGGTCACTGTCAGATCATGACAGTCCCAGTCTATTTATTAAATAGGACAACCCTTTTTCTGGCGTTTTGGATGTCTATTGCTAGTTAACTCCTCCTTCATCTATTTGCACATATTATGGCCACACCTTTCTATACACTGGGTACACCCACACTGGCAGATGGTTACACCCCTTCAGCGGGCCCCTACTATTGCTATCCACTGGTGGGCCCTTCATACTCTAGTCCAACACTGGTGCCCTCTAATATGTAAAACCAGCCTTGTCACAAATACCATTAAGCTATGGAAGATGTGACTATATTGCCTTACCTACACGGACCTAAACATACATTCTTTGAAATGGTGAATGCAAAATAATGTTAATGAATACAAAATATGTTTTTCTACAGAATATCCTGGAATATTGATCTCCTATCAGTAGCTAATACAAGCTTTATTTGAAACGAAATGCTCATAAGCACATTGATGGCCGGAAGAGCACGGCTACAATACTCCAAGGAATGAAGAGAGTGAGATGATTTGTTAAACTAGAAGACAGAGATTAATACTTGTAAATGACTTAATCAACTTCCCTTTTAATTATGCATGCAGTAAACCCTGCAGGGAGCTTTTAAAAAAAGTTGGCTACAAACCTAGCACTCTGCCATGATAAATTATTCATCAGATTTATGTGCAACCTGGTGTACTGCTATTCTATGTTATTTTATTATTATTATCAATAATGATAAAGTGCTGACAGTCAGCAGCACGTGGGTCACAGCCTATCAGCGGGCACTAACTGTAGAGCGGCCTGTGATTGGCTGGAGGCCCCGGAGAATGACAGAAACAACACGGTCTTATTCAGCGTGGTAGAAATGTGCTAATACATACATCTCTACATGTCCAGTATGGATCGGGTACCTCGTTGTTTTATTTTGCCAAGACCCGTGGAACCTACAGGAGAGGGGGACCGAAGCTATGCCAGGAAGTACTGTAGGTGAGTATTGGATTTTTTTTTCACAGGTAAACCAATGGGATGTGGGATGTGAACATCTGGTAGCAGGTAAGTATGTGTGAGTGTGTTATGTGATAAACTTTTAAATTCTACGGTGTGTGTGTACTGTCTTTTTTTACTATTTTTTTTTACAGTTGGGGTACGGGTGCCGGCTGCCTGCTGGCACTTGTAGTTCCACAAGTGCCAAAGTGCTGGCACCTGTAGTTCTACTGTAAAAAACAATTGTATCATTCTAATTTTACCACTATTACCCCTGCACACACCGGCCAGCGGAGCAGTGAAGAGCCCCAAGCTTTAGCATAAGCCTGGGGTGCTCGGGTGAGAGGGGGGACCCCTTTATTGTGGGGGTCCCCACCTCCCCTCAGATGCCCGGCTTCTACTGACTAGCTTGGGGTGTTAATGCTTTGACTGGGGAGACCCGGTGAAAGGATCCCCTGGCTGTGGCATTACACCCCAGCTAGATTTGAGTCCGGTGCTGGTTTTAAATTAGGGGGAACCCCACACTTTTTTTTCCCCTATTTTTAAAACCAGCCACTTGCTGTTTCCTAAAATCCGGGGGAACCCCTACACATTTTTTTCACCATATTTTTAGGAGCCCGGGGTTGGTTATACACAAGCAACCTGAACGCATCTCACTGATATGTGAAGATTGCTTGTTCAGGAGGGAAACACAGGAATTAAACACGGGTAGGAATGATCATACACACGATCGGGAAACACGATCCTGACAAACACGGGAGCTTGGTAAATTCCCAAATTTATTTAAAATAAAAAAACACCTCCCGATTCTGATCGTTCCTACCCGTGTTTAAAAACAGACAGACATTGGTCAAACACGATTCTTAGTAAATTTATCCCTAGAGATACTGTATATATTATATATGTACACCTACAAACAGACACACTTTATGTGAAGTAGCATTGCTAAGCAGCTGATTGTACACGTTACACTTTAGAAGGACATAGCTCACCATATCTTGCACGTTTGACGTGATAATTTCTGCAGGATTAAGACCTCTATGTCCCTTAATTTTCTTAACTGACATTGCATTTAGAATAAGATCAATTAAAAATCTCCACTTTTCAATATGTCTGTCTTAATTTTATAAAGATCCACAGATTGGTACTGGGACTGTCCATGGTGGCCTTACTTTAATTTTTCAGTTTAAATACAATCCTAATAAGAATACTTTCAATGAATAGAGATCATAAATAAACACAAATCTTTTAGGCATACTGTACAGTATGTCATAGTCTATGTAGAAGGGTTGCTGTCCTTTAATTATATTGCATGTTCTAGACAAATTTAGCATCAGCCTTGAGCATTTACATTTTTCACATAATCTGAGATCATAGCTTCTCAAACTAATATTTTCTCTTCAGGAGCATAAAATACGGATTGTTTAGAATTTAGTGCATTAATCTCTCCCTGCCAGGAAGTATCACAGATCATCCTTGTGGGGGATTCAGGAGCTGTAACTCAATCACTGGTGACTTCAAGCAATTCTTATTGTAATCATTCATATTAATACCTGACAAACAAACCTAAAGGAAAAGATTGTTATAGTGTATGTTTCTTCAGTATAAATCTTATATAGCTCCTGATAATAGGGTTAATCATTAGCCATTTCCCTCCATTATTTGGGTTGTAACAAATTGGTAAAAATGTTATAGATCCTTATAATGTTACAATACCCTATCCAATATTGTAAGAGTATTTCATTGCTAGCATTTCATTTGTTCTGGCTCCTAAGTTTGTACAGAGTGCATATTAGGAAATGACGGCTGTTGGGGTGGGTGATCGGGTATGAAGAAAATATGCAGAGGCGCCCTGGCGCTGCCCGGGGCTTGTTGCATTTTTAATCCAACACTGATTGTGATTGCAAATTAATTTCTATTTAACGTAATTTACTTAACTTTTAGGAACCAGAGAATATTGTGTGCTTTGAAGTGTATATAGTTTCCAAATGACTAAACTTTCGCCCCGTACTGCTGACAATGAGTGACTGTTTAAAGGGCTTCTGGATGTCCACTTAGTTCTGTTTTATTCCTTTTTTAATATTCCCCTATCCTTATAGCTGATGACTGTTTCTTCTGTTTCCTGACCAATTTAAATTCTAGTACTTGCTTAATCTGAAATGGAATTAAAGATCCAAACTACATTCTTCAGGCAGGGTTAGACTTCTCCATTTCAGCCACAAACAGTTCCCCTTCCTTCCTAACAGAAACTTGACCTCTTCTTTTAGTTTTCTTTCCTCAGCAGCTGGCGGGCCCTCAACATCACCTGGATGAGTCATTGGCAACAGTTCTATTATTACTCTTTTTGTGAACTGATGTACTCTGCTCCCTGTGTATTAGTGGGTTTCACAGCTGGAAGTGTGTTATCCCAGAGGTACGCTACCTGTGACTCTTCAGACTGTTTAAAGCAACTAGTCCAATCATTTATCGGTAGATCTTGCTTAGGGTATGGGATCCCGTCGGTTGTGATGCCGCCGGTCAGAATACCGACAGTAGAAGGTAAGCTCCCTAACACTAACCCTTACTCCTAAACCTGCCTCCCCGGTGCCTAAACCTAACCTCCTCCCTAGTGCCTAAATCTAACCTCCCCCCTTAGTGCCTAACCCTAACATTGCCCCTAGTGCCTAACCCTAACCCCTAAACACTCTCCCCTAACCCCCGAAAAATACTTTTGGGACGCCGGCGGTGAGGATACTGGAGCCGGCATCCCAACGCTGTCGGGATTCCGGCGCAGTTATTTAGATCATCGGCATCCCGCATGCCAGGATGCTGACTACATCCCCTTGCTTAGATTTGTCACCCTGTGGCTTGCAAAATTGGCAAATAGCAAGGGCTTATGACATGGTTGCTCATCTTGCTATGGAACTATTGCTCCTAGCATACCCTGCAGGCACATGTTGGGACTTTCCTACATAATTGATTGCTCAAGCGCATTACAAACAGAAAGCAGTTTGAGAGAACCTTGTAGACATGACGTGACATAGAAATCCAAGGGCCGTGATACCATGCCTGTAAAGTTCGATAACAACTTGAGAGTCATGGTTTGTCTGTGCCTCTTCTAATGCCGCCCATATCTCCTATTACTGGCCATTGTTATTGGTGTAAACCGTGAATCTCAAAGCAGTAAACTTGCATAGGCAGAGTAGTGAACAATTCAGTTCCTAAATATAAAACTTTATTCACGTATATGTAATATATCCCTATAGATTGTAAGCTTGCGAGCAGGGCCCTCTTACCTTTATGTCTGTCTGTTATTACCCAGTTTTGATCTATTTATGTTGTTTCCAATTGTAAAGTGCAACGGAATATGCTGTGCTATATAAGAAACTGTTAATAAATAAAATGTAAAATATTTCAAGACATCTATTCTACATTTCAACTGCACTGCTAGTAATTGTTTTGATTGTGTCAGTTTTGTTGCATATTCTGCTTAAATGTTTCAGTTGGCTGGAAAACACTGACAATCCCAATACATAGGTATCTGCAGATGCTAATTACAAGGACAGTCTCTGCCTTTAAATCATTTTTTATCCTTGAGAATTTCAACTTCAGGTCCTAAAAGTGTGTCCCCAGCCTAACTCAATTATATGCACTGTATAAAAATAAATGAATTGCAGGGAGAACCAACTGACTCAATGAGGAAACATTACAATATTGATTGAAAAGAAATAATGGTGCAAACATAATCTAAAACCATATATGATTTTTTTGTGGCGTCTGTTTTAGCTTTTTTGTAAGTTAACTTTTTTTTTACAGGAAAGTAGATCTTTGTGATGGGTGTGGAAAGTAAGTTACAGAGAAAGTATATTTAGCATTTCACAAATGTACAGAATGCTAGATATGAGTACAGCCACAGCCACCCTGGGGACAATTCTGGATGGTACAATAGCATTGGGAAATATCTGACATAAGCACTTCTCTGAGCACCTGCTCTCTTGGATACTATATTGCTGAGAATATACTGTATGCAGCTCTTAAATCTCCACGTAAGTTTCTAGAGTTGGATACATGGTACAGTATATATTAATTTTCATTATATATACTATATAACTGTTTTCTATGCAGCTGGATCAGTAAATTGTCAATGATGATGTATTAATGTGCACTAATGGATATAAAGTTATAAATCTATTGTACTTATGATGGAAAAAAAGATATTTGGGGAAATAGTACGGTAAAAGCAGTAGATAGGTCATAGTATCTCTTGTTATCATAGGATTAGTGTAAATTAGATTAATGGGAAGGAGACCAGACAGGCGGCATTGCATTGCTTTTATATGGCTGTTTCCTTACTTCAACCAACTGGTTTTTCTATCATAAAATAACTGAGGATTAGTCTGGCACTCTAACATGATGCTGGCAAATAAAGTCAGCTCTGAGGGCATTTAAAGGCCATCACCAAAGTGAAGGAGAACAAATACATTTTGTACATTACAGAGTTTGTATAATAGGTGAAAATGTTGATAATAATCAATTTCCTTTCCAATTTTGTAAGTGATAATGACATAACTGAAAGTGTTAAAGCAATAAGGGTGAAAGCAATCGCGGGTGATTGTCATAGGTGTCGGTGCTGTATTAAGGCCCCCATACATCAGAGATTGATTGCAGCAATCGTGCAGTTTGCAATCGATTGTGTATAAAAATCATTTCCTTTTTCAATCGATTGCAGATTGCAGAATTGGAACAATCGATTGAAAAAGGGAAAGATCTTTATACACAATCGATTGCAAATTGCATGATTGCTGCAATCAATCTCTGCTGTATGGGGGCCTTTAGACTGTGAATCATACTTAGCTACTCTCCTGATTTTATGGGTAGTTTGGTAGAATTGTGTCATTTTGGCCCTGCCCATTCTTCTAAGACCAGCAGTTCGCATCCAGCTTCTCCCGCAGAAAATAAGTAGACAACTATGCTGTGAATGTCTCTAAAAGAGGTGACTTATGTACTTTTAAGCCATATGGGCTATAGTAATTGTCACATGTTGGCACAGTGTTTAGCATTGCTGCTTCACAGAACTGGGGTCTTTGGTTTTTGCGTGGGTTTTCCCCTCATACTTCAGTTTCCTTCCACAAAAGCCAAAAACATATTAGCAAAAAAGGAATCGGTATGAAATACCGCCGACCGCATGGCCGGCAGTTCGATTCCCGGCAGCGGCAGCCTGACACTGGAACAGATCCCAGCAGCGGCAGCCCGACAGCGCTGGAAACCCCAATCGTCCCTAGGTAAGTATTAACTAACCTAACCTGCCCCCCTAACCCTCCCTTAGGGGTGTCTAACCCTAACCTCCTCCCCAAGTGCCTAACCCTAATCCCCCCTCTAAGTGCCTAAACCTACCCCCCCTTCCCCGCTGCCTAAACCTATGTCCCCCGGGGGGGTGCCTAACCCTAACCTCCCCCCGGGGGACCCTAACCCTCCCTCCCCCTAGCCTAACCATAACCTCCGGGGGGGTGCCTAACCCTAAGTCCCCCCCGGGAGCCCTAAACCTAACCCCCCCCCGCGCGGCTGTCCGCTCGCGGCGTCCGGCATCCCTTCGATTGGGTTCCCGGGCGCCGGTCTCCCGGCATCGGTGAAATGAGCGGTGTCTACATCTAGATGCCGGGCATTTCACCCTCACCGGGATATGACAATCGGGAAGGCGGCTGTCGGTATAATGTCAGCCGGGTTCCCGATTGCATCCCGACAAAAAAGCACCCTAATGTGTTTGCGTGTGGTAGACTCCAGTAGTTCAATAGCAACTGAGCATGCCCAAAATGGCTGCCTCACCCTCTGCAAATATGTAAAGTGCTTTGAGTCCTATTGGGAGAACACATTACTTGTAAGCCACTCATGGAATGGTTCAGTATAGGTCTTGTTTGGGCAGTATTGGTTTTACATTTTATCATCTGTTTATTTATATATTACCAGTTGTTTATATAGCGCACGCATATTCTGCAGCACTGTTACAGAGAATATTTGGCATTTCACATTCATTCCCTGCCCCAGTGGAGCTTGCAATCTATATTCTCTACCACATGCTCACACACATACACACTAGGGTTAATTCTTGTTAGGAGCCAATTAACCTACCAGTATATTTTTGTGATGTGGGAGGAAACCGGAGCACCCGGAGGAAACCCACGCAATCACAGGTACAATATACAAACTCCACACAGTTAGGGCCATCTGTTGTTATCCTTCCATTTCATGTACTGTAATAATAATTTGTCTTATTCTGTAAATTGAACAGTTGTATATTTCTGTACAGTGTGACTATGTGGTATATTTATTACATAACATAGATGCTTGTTCCCCCCACTGTGCCTCATTAGTACATAGCTATTCACCAAGCATCTGTCACACATCAGCTGCTGTCCGCATGGCTGCCTCCTGAAGTGACATGTAACATTTCATAACGCTAACCTCTCTGTTGTAAAGGCTGAAATGAAACATGCAAACCCTAATTCATGAAGACCTCAGCTACGTGCACCTCATAGCTGTCACATTCAGTGCTCACGTTCTCAGAAACCATGTGTACAGGCTGTCTTCCACATTATATAGGAAATGTGCCCAGCTGCAGAAGCTTATTCCCATAGTCTTACAGTGCCCGAGCACGGAAATAATATTGCGTCCAATTTCTGTATTTCCACTCTATCCATGATATATCCATTACGTTCATCCACTGAGAGTAACTCATGACTGCACTGGATCTGAGAATGCAAACTGATGTTTTTGTTGAATCGGTACATTTGTAACTTTGAGTTAATGAACTGTTTTAATATATTGCTTGTGACATATTGACGAGCTTGATATGAGCTATTGCTTCCTTGTGAGTTGGCTCATTGCAACTGTTGTTTTGACAAGACTTTTTTTTTTGCTTGGAACACATGTGTACATGGAGCGGCTGACTTACTACACCAGACTTCTGGTAAACTTTCACCAAATGGTGTGTTTCTGTTACATTCAGAAGCCAAGTAATCTCAGTGTTGTAAGGTTTATGTTATTGTTATGTATTCTTTATTTAACAGTCTCATGCGTAATTACTGATTTAATAACATCTAAAAAACCAAAATAAAGTACTTGGATGACCCAGGGCTAGAAAAGACAGATCATAAGACAAAAAGACAGAATGGCGATAGAATATAAACACATAGAAGAGGATGAGCGTTATTGAAATTTTGAGAGAGATGAGCGAACCACCCTGTGTGTTGGTTTTGGTTTTGGTTTAGTTAAAAAAAAAAAAATTAAACTTGAAGAAAATGCTGTTAGATAAATATTTTCCTATTACAGGTTGAGTCTCCCATATCCAAATATTCCGAAATACGGAATATTCCGAAATACGGAATATTTTTAGCATGGTTCAATGTACACAAACTTTATTAAGACACACAATTATTAAAAATAAATGATAAAACTACCTATAGGCTCTGTGTATAAGGTGTATATGAAACATAAATTAATTTCATGTATGTACACAAACTTTGTTTGAGCCACAAAATTATTGAAAATATTGTATAAAATTATGTTCAGGCTGTGTGTATAAGGTGTATATGATTCATAAATGCATTCTGTGTTTAGATTTGGGCCCTATTCCTAAGACATTTCAATATGGTATGCAATTATTCCAAAATACGGCATATTCTGATATCCAAAATACTCTTGGTCCCAAGCATTTTGGAAATGGGAGACTCAACCTGTATTTCAGTGATATAGTTTCTCACTTTATTCTCTGCCTTGGATGGCAGCAGTTAGCTGTACATAGGATACTCACACAATAAATATTTGAAGCTGCATACACACACAACGATTTTGTTTCCAATGATTTTATGAACGATTTTATGTCAGATTATCTGTCAGATTTTTTAGTGTAATGAACAATTTTTTGAACTACAAACGATTTTTGTAACTTCCCTTACTGAAAATCGTTCAGTTGGTCAATCAGAATGAATTACAAACTACAAACGGGAACGCGCATGAACGATAATCGTTCATCGTTATAACTCAGAAACTGAAATTTTTTTTCAACGATTGAACGATAACGACGTCGTTATAGTTAAATCGTTCAAAAAATCGTTACGTGTGTATGCACCTTAAGACTTTGTTTCTTTCTGTGTATAATATTTTCCTAGATTTTCTGTTAATTGTAAAGGTACCAATAATTAGCATTACATAAGCAAAGTCATTTTAAATCAAATGATCTCACCAGCATAATAGACATTCCAATAGTTAGCATTACAATTGCTCATAATTTGAATCAAATGATATCACCATCATTATAAATATTACAATAAAGACATTTGGGCTTATTTATTAATAGACAAAGGGGCTTATTCCAGTGGTGGCTCAGTACAGGCGCTAGCAAAGACTGTCAAAGTGTTGATTTTCTTCTGCACTTGTGCCATGTTTCTGAATATATCACCAGAAAAATGTCACCACCCATAACATTTATGCATGGTGCCCACTGCAATGTCGTGGAGGTGGTTGCATGCAATGCCGCCGCTCTTAAAACCGCCCTTGCTTATTGCAGTGATAGAAAACTCTGATCGTCTTGATTTTCCAATAACATATCGTTGGGGCACAGAGCTATAGTAAGTGTTACTGTAACTCACTTTTTTGCTTGGCCAGTATCCAGCAATATGTTATACACACATGCACAATGGAACTGGAAGCTCATACTTCAAATTTCACGTCTACTTCCTAGAATAAAACTAAAAAGTTTCAAAATGGAAGAAAGATAGTTTAATAAGTAAAAATATTTTATTATTGTTTCCAAAAGAAAAATGCTCATTTGAATAATATTTTTTGCTGTCATTCATTAACTTCTGTTCTTACTATACTAATATAAGTAGGCTTGCCATAATATCCCTTTTATCCAGGCACCTATGATTTACACAGGTTCTGTGGCTGATCCTGGCTTAAATTTAGCCAGACACAGAACCTGTGTAATTCATATATTCATATAGATTAAAGGGGATGCAGTCAGGAAGCCGACAGTCGAAATGCCGACCGCCGGCTTCCCGACTGTCAAATCCCGGCAAGGTACTAATGTTATGGCAAACCTACTAATAGGGCAATAGCAGAAGAAGGACTTATCCTTGTAAAATAGGCTTCCCCATGCTTCCACGGTTTCTTAAGAGATGGAAAATAGGCCTGATTGGGACTGCTGTGGCAGGATGTGGTGCAGGTCCATCCATATGTCTGACCACAAGTAACAACAGCTCTCTGTTTATCGGGAGCCCAGCAAGTACTGCATGCTCACTAATCGGTCACAATTATGCGGTGTGATCTTTATTTAGGCCTCTGGAAGATCATATTAAGCTTCTGATACAGCATTAGTAGCAGAGACATGAGCAGGACAACACAACAAACCTGGACTGCAGACAAATCTTGCAAGATCACATGAATATGACATTTTGCTTTGCTTTCAGCTGTGAAGAGTGTGGGCAATTTTGAGTCAATTTGATGCTCGACTTGGACATGTAAAACTCTGGTTGCCCAGGTTAACCTGTCTGGATCTGTCATCTATAATTAATTATTATTATATTGATTTATTCATAACATTTGAATTGAGTTTTGTTCATACTATATGCCCTTGGAAACTCGCTTCACCTTAATGTGTGATGGCTGTCTACACACAGTGGAAGCAGCTATTGTGAGCTGAATCAATATCAGTTAATGAACAAGTAGTGGATCAGGCTTCAGTGATGTTGTCACTGGTCCCTTGTGCATTGATAGGCTGTATATCACTCCCGTCAGAGTGGGCACAATACTGCTTTCATTATGCAAATCGAATCAATACACAGTGAGGATGTGATAGCGCTAATTGTGTCGTCATGCATCCCACATTAGTCCCTTATATCTCTCCTTCCTGGATCTCCCGAAGAGGTGGTCAAAAATAGTATGCTGTATTTTAATTGAGGCTGTAAAATTGGTTAAACTAGGGATGAATATACCATAAATACATAAAGCATCATGTTTTAACGGCATAGATAAACGGTTGACCAGTCATCCATTAATCTGTTCAAAGCATTACAGATGTCTTGGAATTCATTTTCATTTATCAGTGTTTTGGGAGATTTGGGTGAGGCAGATTAATTTGGCCTATCCAATTAGCAGCAAAAAAATTCTGGTTGCAAAAAACAGGGTTTTTCGGCCGATTATCGGCAATTTTTTTTATCATGGTATCCAGTTAAACCCCATTTTTTTACATCCAAAAAATGTCTGTTTTTCTTGCGAAAACACATAGAATCCGCGATGTCGCGCACCTATTTATTTTCACTGCCGCAGTTGGGGCAAAAATGGAATCTGTGTGGGTTGGATCTGTGTATGGGTGGAGATCTGTGCAAGTGGAGCAGGCTTATATATATATATATATATATATATATGTGTGTGTGTGTGTGTGTGTGTGTAAATCTGGCTCTGATACTAGCCAGTGCCTCCCCATCCATTTACCCCACCGCACATTCCTGCCATCTACGCAGATTCCTATGGAACTCCTGTGTTCAATGGTCAGCATTGCATGCAGTCTACAAAATTTTAGTCCATAAAACTGAGTGTTCCAGCAACAAAGCTATGAATGGAGTCCATAAATGAGTAGACAACATAGGGCCTGTTTCAGAATGGTACGCTAATGTCGCAGCTGTTGCGGCTTTGTAAACAGCTGCTATGCGAAAATATACAAATGTTGCAGCCGCTAGGAGATGCACTGAGACGCCCACCTGTGGCTTCCAAATCCAAGCATCTGCGTAAATGCCGCACCATCTGCATACAAAGGTGCAGCAATGGTCGCAGATCATTCAGTTACCGCACTCCTGAGTAAGCTTATGGTTCCGCAGAATGGGCGACAGAACTAAGACGTGGGCACCAGTGAAACAGCATAGAAAGATGCAGTCGCTGGATCCGACATGCCTATGAAACAATTGCGACACGCCTGCGTTTTTGTAACCACTGTTGCGTTACCAGCCACAAACGTTCTCTAACTGTCAATCAATCATTCTGCGAACAACATCGCATAGGCACCAGGACGCATGCGCTCTGTGCTGTAATAAAAACATTGAATAACTGCGTATATATATATATATTAACAGTTGCTTATATAGCGCAGCATATTCCGTTGCGCTTTACAATTGGAAACATTTATAGAACAAAACAGGGTAATAACAGACAGACATAGAGGTAAGAGGGCCCTGCTTGCAAGCTTACAATCTATATATATATCGGCATAGCGTACGAATGAGGCCGTAGAAAGTATTTAAAAAAATCATCACAGTTGTGCTTCAGGATGAAGTCTTAATTGATGTGAATATAGAAATCACTAATCAGTAAACTAATAAGTAAACTTAGCTCACCTGCACCTTCCCTTCCACATAGACCCAAAGATGTTTATCTTGGAGCGCTGTGGTTTATTTTTGGGATGGTCATTGACCATCCATGATTTCTTCCTGATGGTTGAGCATGGCAAAATCCCATAGCGTTTAAGTACTGCGCATGTGTGACCACCATCTCCGTTCTTTTGCGCATGTACAAACCTGAACCTTCTATGGTTAAAAACCATCACCCATTGATGGTTAACCTGTGGATGGCCATCCCTATTATGCAGGCTTCTGTTTGACCATTTTAGAATGATAAACTGGTTATATGTTTTAAGAACAGAGGAGCCATGAAGATACTGCCTGCCTGCTGCCTCCATGGCTTTGGGTGCGAGGGGCGGCAGGTGTAGTGGAGCAGAATTTAACTCATATTTGTACATTAGGTATTAATGCATTTTTAATCTCCTTTTTTATTCTGTTCTTTTGTGTGAAAAATATAAGATTACATGGGACATTGGGTTCAGCATCAAAGGCTACGCATTCTGGGCCCCAAATTTGTCTGTTGTGACTGAGGTTGTGAATATTTCTTTGGTCTGGTCCAGCGTTGTTTTAATGTTTTTGTTAGATGCAGGTAAGTATTAATAAACCAAATTCTGTCACCAAGGGGTAAATTTACTAAGAATCGAGTCTGGGAGAGTTTGCTTTTTTATCAACTCGATTAGCTTCACCGAAACTCGGGTGATTTGAAGCTCCTGAGACTCTCAAATTTACCAAGAAGTGAGTTTAGCTGAGAGTGAGACGGCCGATGGTGAAGCAGAACGAGATTTCTCACCCGAGTAGCAGGTTTTGCAGGAGATTACTCACCCGAGTAGCAGGTTTTGCAGGAGATTACTCACCCGAGATTGCAGTGTCTTCTCTCTGCAAAACTCTCCCGAGCAAGCAGCCTGCACATATTAGTGAGATATGTATAAGATATGTATAAGCTGCTTGTGTTCTAGGCTGTACAATGGGTTAAATGTTTTAAAAAAAAATGACGCGAGGTCCCCCCCCCCCAACAAAAGACTCACCAGCCCCGAACTTGCCAGCCCCAGCCAGTCCTGGTTCTTAAAATTACAGGGAACAAAATGTGTAGGGTTCCACAGTAATTTAAGAACCAACACCAGGCAGCAGGGACAGAGCGGATTTTACATATAGGGTGAAGAAAATTGGTGTGAGGTTACCCCTATATTTAAAATCAGCTCCAGACCCTTTCTAGCAGGTGACTGATGCAACAGCCGGGGGTGCCCTTTCACCAGACCCCCCAGCCACAGCATCAGCCCTGACCGCTAGCAAAGGAGATCTCTCTCCCGTGTTTGATATTAGTAAATCTGAGAGTGGGAAAAAATTGCCAAACTCTCTCTTTAGTAAATTTACCCCCAAGTCTTTTATGTTGTTACTAGGTTCATTTTATATATTATACTCGAATAGTGCAAATAGATTTACACTGGTAAAAATAATAATTAAGTTGCACAGATCCATAAGGAAAGAATTGTTCTTAAGATCGTCATGTCTAATTTTAGGGGTGTTAGTCATGTCCGTAGGACTTATGCTGAAATTTGATGAGATTCTCAAAATACTTAGAAATCCAATCGCTTCCTAACAAGTCTTTCATCTAGGTTAACAACATTCGAGCTGTGTTATGCTCAATTAAGTAGCACTTTAATTTGTTTTTAACAACCATAGAAAAACTATTTGGCTTGCACACAAACATTGATCCTTCTTCTCTCTTTCATGCTACTATTAACACTCAGCAAGGGGTAAAAAAGCCGCTGTTATTACTAGGCTGTGAATTTAAGCACTGAATGTTTTTTAAAGTACAGCCCTTCTTGAATTTTTCTTTTCCCTACTAGGTCCAAGTAACTCTCCTGTCTACACCTAAACATGAGCATTGAAGAATGATGGAAGCTCCGGAGTACCTCGATTTGGATGAGATCGATTTCAGTGATGATATATCTGTAAGTACATAGACTTTCTACAATATCTAGTTTGCATGATATGTGATTACAATGCATGAAGAATGTGTAAAGTTTAGCCTAGAACTATTAGTGAACTGAAGTCTAATAAAGTTGATGCTGGTTTTCCAGTAAGTCACTGTAATAACTGCAATGTTTTCATGTCTAGTGCTTAGGGAAGCAATCTGTTTTTTTACTTAGTTGTTTTGTAAATTACATTTATATTTACTTATTATAAACACTTAACCACACCCTAAATAATGGGTATCAATATATTTATTCATTTAAACATAGTGGGGCTCATTCAGTGTTGCACGCAAGTCCATTTTGTGAATGGATATTGCGGTTTCTCACACTGTGCATGACCTGTAGCCAAGCATATGTGACTGCGAGCAACTGCGGTGATTCAGAGACTTATTCATCAGAGCCGTGTCTCCACTTGCAGCTGAGTGGGTGCAACTGGACATTTGTACGTAGGATGTCATGGATGTGTAGTTGGAGTAGAAGGCTAGACAAAACAAAATGACAGTAGGGACCTTCTGGTGTACGGTGCACTGTACTCATGTTTAGTCATTTTGATTTCCAGCATCACTTTTATTACAACAATTCAAAATAAGTTACAAAAAATGTCTAGTTTCATTGAAATATCTATAATATAATGGGCTTAAATGTCCATTTTGTAGGGGCTGAGAAGAGTCCCTGCCTAAGCCTCTGCCCCCTTCCCCCGATACCCACAGAGATGAGAGAGAGAGAGAGAGAGAGAGAGAGAGAGACAGGAGAAGGGCAGAGATGAGTGCTGAGTGGGAGAGAGATGAGAGGCATAGTGGAGAACTGAAAGAGATGAGAAAGAGACAGATGGGAGACAGAGATGGAAGGGGAGAGACAAGATTGGAGGGGTGGACAGAGACGAGAGAGACAAGATTGGAGGGGTGGACAGAGACGAGAGAGACAAGATTGGAGGGGTGACAGAGACGAGAGAGACAAGATTGGAGGGGTGGACAGAGACGAGAGAGACAAGATTGGAGGGGTGGACAGAGACTAGAGAGACAAGATTGGAGGGGCGGACAGAGACGAGAGAGACAAGATTGGAGGGGTGGACAGAGACTAGAGAGACAAGATTGGAGGGGCGGACAGAGACGAGAGAGACAAGATTGGAGGGTTGGACAGAGACAAGATTGGAGGGGTGGACAGAGACGAGAGAGACAAGATTGGAGGGGTGGACAGAGACTAGAGAGACAAGATTGGAGGGGCGGACAGAGACGAGAGAGACAAGATTGGAGGGGTGGACAGAGACAAGATTGGAGGGGTGGACAGAGATAATAAAGAGAGAGACAGATGCTGCATTTGGGACAGAGAAGAGAAACAAAGATAAGGGGCATAGAGGGACAGAGAGATAGAGAAAAATGGGGGGGAGATGTAAAGAGAGCCAGAGGGGGAGATTCAGTTATTTGTGCCTCCGGCTATTTCTATTGGGCACCTGACAAAGCAATTCAGTTATTGCTCCGTTTGGACATGAACAGCCATGGGAGCACACATTTCTGTTCGCTGCCTCCCTACGTGAGTAAGGACGCCCAGAGCAGTACTTTAGACAGGTTTAGCCAATTTCCACAGCTGAACCCCGTGCTTCTGGGCACACAAATGCGCCACTCACGCCCTATAAGAGGAACAATTAAATTGCTCGTCCATTATGTTTGCGTGCCCACAAAACAATTGTATCGCCCCCAAAGAGAGAGATAGAGAGACAGATGGGTACAGAGATGAAAGCGAGAGAGAGAAAATAGGCAGGTCCTCTCTGCCCCATTCCTGTTCTCTCAGAGATATAAACAGTCGGGGCAGCGATGAGAGAAAGATGAAGGGGGGACAGAAATGAGAGAAAGATAGAATGATGAAGGCGACAGGGATGGGAAGGAGGAGGAAAACGGATGAAAAAAAAAACTTGCTAATGACAAGTTCAAAATATTAGTATAAAATAAAGAAATAAAGTGAAAAGTGGGAAAAGTTGTGTTTAATATTTGCTTATTGGCTGACTGATAGTAATCTCTCCTTTATTTCCTAATCATATTCCTTAACTCTATCCGCACATTTTGTTAGTCTTCCTCTAGTTCAGACCCTCCCACCGGTCAGCTGGTAAAGCATGCTGGGAATTGTAGTTTCACAACAGCTTGAGAGCCACAAGTTGGCCACGCTTTCTCTAGTTTATTGGCATCTGTTTGAATAAACACCCCTCTTGCTGAGTAGCCAATCCAATTACTTGGCATATCTATTATAGTTAGCTTGCTTTGGGTGCCTTACAACAACTTTGTTATCTGTGGACATTGCCATTGTATAATTTACAATTGCCATCTTTATGCTACAGCCAAGTATATTTGTAAATAGAGACTGTGGCCCTGATTCAGAGCCGGACGCTCTGACAGAGCGCTCGCTCTGAATCAGGGCCGGGCTATTTTTTTTTTTTAGAACGGCCTCCTGGCCGCTCGCATAGCTGTAGGTGACCACCCACAGCTATAGCGAGCAGCCAGGAAGATGGTTGCGATGGTCAAGACCATCGCGACCATCGGGCTTGCGACGAGACCCTTGTGGTAGGGTCTCATTGCCGCAAGCCCCAGAGAGGTTTCGGCTCTAACGGAGGCGTTCACATGGGAACGCCTCCGATTGGGCAGCCACTCCCCCGGCCCGCCCACCAAAGGGGACGTGCTGTCACTCAACATAGACAGCACGTCCCCTTTGGCACGAGACCCGGAGTGACGGATTGCCCGTCGCTATCCAGGTCTCGCGCATGCGCACGACGGAGCCGGCTCCGTCGTGCGCATGCGCTCTGGGTCACCATCGACCCGGTTGCGAGCGCTCAGCGCTTGCGACCGGGTCTGAATCAGGCCCAGTATTTCCCCTGTTAGTAAACTCATGTGCAGGGGTGTATCTAGGTGTCCGAGCGCCTCTGGCAAAGCAAGAGATTGGCGCACCCCCCCTTCATATTTTCAGAATAATTACACTCTGTGAAGGGTACACTGGGTGCAGCCGTACAGTCCCTGCTCTGGTTCACTTCCCTACCTGTGTTATTCTGCTCCCCCCTCCTCATCTGTGTTATTGTGTCTCCAACCTCCTCAGCTGTTTTATTGTCTCCCCCCTCCTCATCTGTGTAATTCTGCTCCCCCCTCCTCATCTGTGTTATTGTGTCTCCCCCCTCCTCATCTGTGTAATTCTACTCCCCCCTCCTCATCTGTGTTATTGTGTCTCCCCCTCCTCATCTGTGTAATTCTACTCCCCCCTCCTCTTCTGTGTTAGTGTCACTGTCCCCCTCTTCTTTTCATCTGTGCTATTGTGCTACCTCCCTTCCTCATCTCTGTTATTGTGCCCCCCCTCCTCCCCATCTGTGTTGTTGTGCACACTCCCCTTCTCTCCATCTGTGTTCTTGTGCTCCCCCCTTCCTCCTCCTCATCTGTGTCTGTTCTGCTCTCTCCCGTCCTCCTACCCATCATTGTCTGGTTTTCTGCACTCAACCCCCCCTCCTCCCGATCAGGCTTCCCCCCTTCTCATACCTCATTGTGTGCTCCGGTACCCCACCCCCTTCACTTCATACATGCCTACCCTCCCTGTTTTCACGGGAGGCACCCGATTTTTTGGGTAACCCCCCGCACCCCCGGAAGTGTAATAATTTCTCCCGCATTCTGCCCACTTCCTAGTGAAGTGGGCAGGACGCGGAGAATTCACGCGGCGATCGTGGGTCTCCATGTAGGGGGCGGGGCTTAAGACATGATTCTACATGAATCGCGTCATTTGGCCCCGCCCCCTATCTAAATTCTAGCCAATAGCGGCAATTTTTTCGCAGGGAGGGCTTAATGACTCAAATCATCAGGCCCCGCTCCCATCGCCACCCTCCTGCTTCCCTTACCTGGGCTTCTCCCGGGAAGAGATATTAAAAGGTAGGCAAGTATGCTTCACTTACCTCTTCTCTGCTCCTCCTTCCCTGTCAGGGCAACTCCGCGGGTCTTTGAAAGGATGGGGTGACGATTACAGCTAGATCCTGGGCAACTAGCGGGGCAGCCGGGCAGACAGGCAACGCGGCGTGCGTAACCTGTGATGTCACGCCACCGCGTCTAGGCACAGGTCCCAGAGGAGCTCAGCGGCAGTGCTGCCTAGTCCGTTCTGTGCTCTTACACAGTGTCTGGATTCGGGCAGAGGAGGCGGAGCTAGTCTGTGATCTGGGGTATTGCCCCTGCTCCGCCTCTGGACGCCACTGCGTTGCCCGACTGACGGATCATATGTGGCCGGCTGGCCCTGGTCACCCTCCGCTCTCCTCTCCGTCCAGCACTGAGGCTTGCTGATGCTTCTTGCTTATAAGAGAGCAGCAGCAACACATACAGATTTTGCCACGGGTGGCAATGCTGGGCGCTGCCCCTCTATCGGCTGTAGCCCCTGGTGAGTGCCATCCTGGCCAGTAGGTAGATACTCCCCTGCTCACGTGTTACATTGTAACTTACAGTAGCGCTGTTCCGCTATAGATCTACTTCATTATTGTGTGAGGGTGTATCACTCATTCACACGTTATTTGAAAATTCAGGTCTCAGTTCTCATATACTGTAGTTATATGAGCACCTTCTGGAAGATAATAGCTAGAATCCGATTGGTTGCTATGGGCAACATCTCCGTTTTTAAAAACTCTCACTTTAGTAAATATACCCCCTTAGTCTACAGCTACCTGCATATGAGTGCATCCCACCTCCATGCAGTCTGCATTCATCTCAACTATCTACCATCTGGGCTGTTCTGCATTTCACAACCATTCCAGCATGTGTCCCAATACATGCCGGTGCATTCTTTTAGTACTGTGTAGCATTCCAGTGTCATCATCTACTGCAGACTGACACCGGTACTACAGGCACTTTGCTGTGGTCACATCTACTGCCTGTCTCTGCTTAATACACAGGGCAGGATGTACTAAATGGAAAATGCATTTTCCATATGTATCATTGGCTGGTCATCTCGGCTCTGATGCAGAGGGTAACAGGATGTAGTAGGCATCCCGGGGTGCGGGATGCCGACGGTCCAAATACCGGTGCCGAAATGCCGACTGGTCCGGATCCCGGCACAAGTATTCCGACCGACAGCATCCCGAAGGTAAGTATCGAGGTGTTAGGGGAAGGTTAGCGTTAGGTAGCGGGGTTAGGGTTAGGCATTAGGGGGAGGGTTAGGGTTAGGCACCGGGGAGGGAGTGTTAGGATTAGGGTGCAGGGGGGAGGTTAGGTTTAGGCATTAGGGAGGGAGGTTAGGTTTAGGTACCGGGGAGGAGGTCTTCGGTTTATGATGCGGGGAAAGGGAGGTTAGGTTTAGGCGCTAGGAAGGGGGTGTTAGGTTTAGGCATCGGGAGGGAGGATTAGGGTAGGGGTAGGGAAAATACTTATGTGCCTTCCTATGGGTGTTGGGATTCTGGCTGTCAGGATGTTGGTATTCTGAACAGCGGAATCCCAACTGCCGGGATTTCATGCCCAATCCACTTGAAACATCTGGAAATAGTTCTGCTTTTCACAACTCCACTTTGCACAAATCAGCTAAGTATGATTGCTCCGGTATCTGGAAGAAAAAAGGTAGATAGTAGGTAAGGCCATTTAATGGACTATTTGAGGCAAAGGTTTTTGTTGGAAAATAAAAGAATGGCCCTAACAACCAACAATGTAGTTAGGAATCAGATGTAGACTAGAACAACAATCAACGATACAGCCATAATTGAAACTTTGGATCATGTGACAGTTCCCAAAGTCAAGTCCTAAGCTGGCTGGAACCAGTCTGTCTGCATGGATGTTCTGTGCCAGCACGGGACTGTAACGTACCCTAATGCGAGTGGGACATTGACAGAGTTGCCATGTAAATTACATTTTCCAGGTGTTCATTCTTCTTTTGGAGAGGTTTATGTATTTTTTTCCTTATCATATCACTAATGTAATGTTCAAATGAGCTTGGTCCATCACTGTTTCATTTTTTAAGTTTGTCTATTGTACATGTTGAAGAACCAAGACTGCACGTAACAGCTGCTGTCTTTTCATCATTATGTCCTAACTCATGGCTAGACATATACTCCAGCAGCTAATCTTATTTTATACATTTTTAGGACTTTAATTCTTGCTGATTACTATTTAACAAATCCTGACCTGTAATTCACCCCATGGACAGACGTTTGGAAAATGTATGCAGATTGTGTAGAATGTGTCTGCCACACATCACTAATATTTATACTTGCCTACTTGTTCATTCTCCTCTCAGGGAGAAGCTCGGAGAGGAGATGCAAATGACCACTTTGAGGATGGGCTCTTTACGTCATTACGCAAAATGCGAGACCGTGGGGAGGGAGGTGGGGCTAAAACAAAGTGATTTGTGTCATTTTAGCCCAACCCCCTCCCTACGGACCCACGATTCCCGGTATTATCGCCTCATTTTTCCCACTTCACTAGTAAGTGGGCGGGATGCAGGAAATCCACCCTCTCTACCAGGGGTGTGCGGAGCTACCAGAAAAATCTGGGTCTCCCGCACCTTCCGGGAGAGTAGATAGCTATGCTAGGTATCCGAATTAAAGATCGACAGTGTCTAGATAGACACTCAGTAGGTCCGACACCAGATGATTGACAGGCAATAGGTCGACAGGGACTGGAAGGTCAACATGTACAAAAGGTCGACTGAAAAATGGTCAACAGTGCAAAAGGTTGACAGAGACAAATGGTCGACACATGTTTTTTCACATTTTTAAGGTTAGGGTTAGCCTCCTGAAGGGGATGGTTAAGGTTAGGCACTAGGGGGGTTAGGCTAGGGTTAGGTTTAGACATTTGGGGGATGGTTAGGGTTTGGCACCAGAGGAAGGTTAGGGTTAGGCACTTGGGGGAAGGCTATGGTGAAGATTTGGCTTAAATTACAACAAAAAGGTGTTGACCATTTTTTTGTCAACCACATGTATGTCGACCATTTGCCCATGTTGACCTTTTGTCCCTGACAACCATTTGTACTGTCGACCATATGTGTGTTGACCATTTGTATCTGAAGACCTTTTGTCTTTGTTGACCGTTTGTCTGCCTACCATCTGTTGTTGATCTATTGAGTGTCTATCTAGACACTGTCGATCTTCTATACTGCACACGCTATGCTAATATTCCACTGCTACTCCAATGTAAACATACAGGTCGGTTTACCTGCTTCAGCATTCCTAAATTATATTATTGGTGCTTTCTTGAAATAAATGCAACAAGGCAGCTAACCTCACAGTGACTGTATTAAGCTTAGACCAGAGGTACCCAAACTCGATCCTCAAGGCACCCTAACAGTCTAGGGCAGGGCTCGACAAATCCCAGGGGCCAGGTCGCCATGGCGACCAAGATTCTAGTCTTGGCGACTAGGTTTTATTAGAGCCAGGTACACTACAAAAGTACAAATAAAGCGGAGTAGGCGGGTCATAGTGCGTATCCACCACATTCAATCAGTGTGGCTCCACGTACCACCAGCATGTGACTGTGTGAGGTGCTGGAGATGCTGGAGCCACCTCTGCCTCCCCGCAGTGGCTACAGCATGTGAGGGGGGAATCAAATGACAGATTAACTCTCTCCCGGGTCACATCACCGTGCTGTGAGTGCCAGCCAGAGGGGACAGAGACCCGCAGAAGATGAGGAGTATCAAGATCCCACCCAGACTGACGGAGTTGCTGCAAGGCTACACGGTAGAGGTCCTCTGTCAGAGGCCTCAGGACCTGGAGGAGTTTGCCGTGCAGGGTGCATTACTTCACTATCCTGAAGGAGACCCGGCCGCAGGGGCCACTGTGGCTCCCCAGCCTCACGCCTGCAGAGTCAACTTTGACAGGGAGCCCATGCAGACTGTGTCCAACAGGGAGGAGTTTGAAGGTAAGAGGCCAGGGTTCGGTGCCTGATACCGCTTCCTAGCTAACACATCGTAAAGTAGGTCTGTAACTTCGTCCTGGGGCTCTTACAGTGCATGGTAGACTTGCAGACTACAGGCTTCCGCAGACTAGTGCATTGAATATAAGGAGAAAGTCCCTATGGTTGTGGTGGAGGAACCTGCCATTAGTTCCACTGCAGATTGGCAGCTGGGTGAGTTGTGTTGCATGTTGCTGAAGGGGGGGGTGGCATTCTTTTATTGGGTGTATATATATATATATATATATCACTCACCAATAACTGCCCCCCCCACTGTATATGCGCCACTCACAAATAACTGCCACCCATATACTGTATATGTCCCACTCATCTAAAACTTCCCTCCTCAGCTGTATACATTGTAGTCACCAATATGCCCCTCTGTCCTGCGGTATTATGTATGGAGAAGCCTGGCCTCATTCTGGAGTAGGGGGTTACATGGACCATCTGTCACCCCCACCTTTGTACTGAGACCTGCCATCCAGCTAACTCAAAGTGTAATCTCCATGATGTGCTAGACCAGAGGTAGGGAACCTGTCGGATTCCATCTGATGTGGAACTACACTTCCCAGCATGCTCTAGCAGCCAAATTGTTGCAGGGCATGTTGGTTTGCGTAGTTCCACAGCAGCTAGCAGGCCACATGTTACACTTGATAGATAAACCATTGATAGTGCTCCTCTAGCTGTGGGCACTTTATTAATTCATGAAACAGGTCTGTGCTGTGTGTAGTATTGTGAATAGGCTTCAATGAATTTGTGACAGTGTGTGGCATAATATGAATTTACAACAGTGTGTGGCATAATATAAATTTAGGGCATAGTGTGTGGCGTAAAATGAATTTGGGACATAGTGTGTGGCGTAATATGAATTGTGCAGGCATGCTGGCATGTGAGGAGATTTTAGGGGCACTGAAGGGGCATGTGTGTTGGTCTATACAATGTTTCATATATTTTGGTAGTGGACAATGGTCTGGCTCCTAATCTTGTAAGCTGGCTCCTAGATTTTACAAAAAATTGTCTATCCCTGGTCTAGGGTTTAAGGATATCCATGCTTGACCACAGGTGATTTAATTAGTACCTCAGTCAATATGATTTAACCACATTTGCTTGCCATGGATATCTCTATAACCTGTTGGGACTGTTGGGGTGCTTTGAGGACTGACTTTGTTAACCTCTGGCCTAGACACAATACTCCTCCTGATCCAAAATCTCTAAGAACATGCAATAATTTTTTCTGTCATGTGATGAATTCAACCTACAACATATACTGTAGGCTACATATATTAATTGGGGATTTAGCTACATGAATATAGCCTATTTTTATTTACATAGAAGTAGAAAGATGTTGCTTGTTATTTTGGAATCATATGGAAAATAAAAGTTTAGTTTGGTTATTACAAGTTTATAAATATCAGCAACTGAAATCTTAAAACAAAGAGCCTGAAATGGGGAAAGGGTTAATGTGAGCTTGTAAAATATTTAAGGAACCATGTGGAAGTGCAGATCCCTTAGATCAGGGATTCCCAACCACTGTCCTCAAGGCCCACTAACAGTCCATGTTTTAAGGATAGCCATACTTGAGCACAATGACTCAATTAGTACCTCAGTTATTTTGATTTAACCACCTGTGCTGAAACATGGTTATCACTAAAACCAGGACTGTTAGTGTGCCTTGAGGACCGAGGTTGGGAATCACTGCCTTAGATCCTCTTACTGTTCAGTGATTTGCTAATACTGGCTGCCTGCTGTGATTTGCAATTTTAGCTTTTTTGATCCTTGCGAGCAGCAGATTTTTTTAAGACTTCTTAACAATAACAGTACAAAAATTAATAACACAAAAGCAAACATAAACTGGACTGTCCAGGAGACTCAAGATAGAGAGAGAGAGTAGAATATCCTCCGATATTTCTCCACTTCCCCAGAAGTGTGCGTCACATGGGCTCGATGCGATTCACCTGGAAACACATTATTGTGACCCGTCCCCTACTGAAGAATGCCACAAATTGCTTCATTATGCAAGAGGGGGTATAGCTACAATGACACACAGTGCGATGTACCCCTGCACTTCCCATCTTAGTCTCCCCTCTAAAATATCCCGGTGGACCCTGGTAAAAAGTTAGCAAGTCCTGTAATAACCAAAGGAAGGTATAAAAGATTCAGAATGCATAATACCAGAAATGGAATGTGACCTCAGCTTTTAGAGACGTACCTTTGAAAATAAATGTTAAATAGAGAAGCGGCATCAGTAGCAGTTTCTGTTGGCAGCAAGCTGAGGCCCTGATTCAGAGCCGGACGCTCTGACAGAGAGCGCGCTCTGAATCAGGGCCGTCCCTCCTCCTTTTGGGAGCGGCCTCCTGGCCGCTCGCATAGCTGTGGGTGACCACCTCCGTCGTGCGGATGCGCACTTGGGCAACATCGACCCGCTTGTGAGCATTAAGCGCTCGCGAGCGGGTCTGAATCAGGCCCTGAGTCTCTGTATTTTGATTAATATTAATATTTTGAAGGAGGAGGAAATGATTCATCACCGCTGCAGTAAGATGTAAAGAAAATCCTGTATGGAGCATTTTAAATGTATACGCTTCATATGAAAATTGTAATGATTGGATTAGTTATACTTTAAATTGTCTGATTAATTCACAGTTGCTGCAGATTTCTGTCAGTTGTCTTGGGCTTAGTACATATCTACAGTAAGTCATATCATCTCTAGAAGTGGTTTTATCACTGGTGATTGTAATATGATTTTTATTAGTTACAGAGTGCCATAAAAGTATTGATGTAATGTCTTAAAAGCAATGCATAAATCTGTTCCAAAGTCAATTTGCTGTACTTAATGCAAGTGTATAACATCCCTGATGTGTATTGTGAACGTAAAACTGGTTGGTGTGAACTGAAGAGCTCCTAGGCTTTATTACACAAGAGGGGCTTTTTGTGGCGTACTGACCTTAAATACTAAATGCTTCCCACAAAAATGTAGGCAGGAAAGCTGTTTTCTAAAGCACTGAATGGCTTCCTTTTTCCTTCAATTGACACATCACTTTCTACGACTTCCTTTCAAAATACATTGTGGCTATTGTTCTTAGCGAGAAGGTTGGTTTAGTGCATAGAAGGCTAAATCTGCAGAGTGATGTGTTCTGCTCTGTAACATTATTCAAGATGGGGAGAGACACTTTGTAAAATAAAGTTATTACCTCCATAACATTCTCACGTAATCCTAGCTTTCGTTTTCTCTCATTATAATAGCACACTTGGACCTGTTAACAATCAGATTGCTAAAAGCAAAGGGAATGATTTCAGCATATGGTACAATGCATGTGCTGAAACTGTTAACCCTCTTTGTCCATGAAAAAAACAGCTTTCAATGCTTCAGCAAGAACTTGTTGAATTATTAAACACTGAGGTACCATTTCCTGCAGCCTTTTCCACACAATGTGCTCATCTGGACAGGAATGGGTCAACGCTATTGGGAAAAAAGTGTCAGTCGTATATGAAATACAAACACAACAATTTGTTTACAGACACTATGAGAATCAGGGGCAAACAAAGGCGGAACACTCCCTGCGGACCTGATGTGTGTGCTCCAGAACGGACTGCTGAATACGGTGGCTAGATTACAATATATGTTTCATTCAAGTTACCACTTTGCAATACAATGTCCAGTAATAGCCTGTATTCAATGTAGAGTCCAGTTCCATAACCTATATAGTCTTTCTTCTAGAGGCCAAAGTAGTGTAGATCTCTATTACTAACACCTCTTATGTTTCTTCCATTTGCATATACCAGATGTCGGAACCTCACGGAACCCCATTTGTTGATAGCGTTCTGGTGGCTCTTCTTGTAGTGATTCACTGTAGAAAGATGAAGGTTCTATCAGCAAAATGATTGGAACCCCAAGTCTACTAAAGGTGTCTGCACCTGCTGACACATGTAAGCAAGTGCCGCAATACTTTATTTTGAACAATAAATTTGTTAAATACAGGTCGGTTTAGTCATATGTGTTGATAACAAATATTGTCTATACAATTAGTTATCATCGCAAGAGTCTGCCCGCATAATAGTTGAAGGAGAGTCTAATTATATGTTATTATATATGAGAAAAGATAAATATATATAAAAAATAGTAATATAAAGAAATATGGCTCTGATTCAGAGCCGGACGCTATTTGCGCTCGCTCGTTCAGAAAAAAGGGGTGCCTATTCAAATGAACCGTTCGCTCTTTGCGGTCTGTTCACGCCTCTAGGTGTGAACGAGCGAACAAAACTTGCGGTCGTTTTTTGGAAAACTACGCCCCCTGGCCGCTCGCATCCTACGTCATGTCCGCTATTTATTAGATTAATCGAGTACATCGACCAGCGTATGAACTGCTCGCTATTCTTGTGGTTGGTTTTTCCTACCACAATCTTGCGAGCAGTTCTGACTATAAAATAACCCAGTGACGTGGTCAATGACGCTGCTGTATTAATTATGCACACCCATAAAACGCCCGTTTTGTCCTTTAAGCACGCCTGCGTTTTGATCTCCACTCCCCGTTTTCAAGCACCTTCCCCTGTTACCACCCACATATGCCTCCTCATGTCACTCAAAATAGCAGGCATTCGCTATTTAGCGAACAAACGATTTTCGGCCGCACTGACTGGTTTTGCGCATGCGTATTAAGATCCGTACGCATGCGCAGTTGTGCAAACATCGCTCGGAACGAACGAGCGGCCGCTTACGAGTGGCTCTGAATCAGGCCCTATGTTCAAATGTAAATAAATTATTGCCTTAAAAAATTCTGCAATGCATTTACATAAATCCTATAACTATATATGTGGAGGAAGTAGGAGTGTGTGGACTTCTATAGGAGATTGCCGATTCACAGGTAAGTATAATCAAAAATGATTAATTGTCCATCACATGCGGTCTTATAATCGTCAATATTAAAGTCATCTTGCTGGCTTGGTAATGAATTAGTTGTACTTGTCATTATAAATCTATACATAGATCGCAGAATTTAGCAGTCTATGTTTTAACTGCATGTGACACTCTTAAAAGGTTTTTTTTTAGCAACACATTAGTATGCAAAAAGTATGTAATTAATTATTAACCACATTATGTACAGAGAGTGTTAAGATTAAGCCCATACTTTTCTATTTTAAATTACTCCTCTCCGAAAGAAGCCCTGTCATTAGGCCCGATGGCAAACTGCTGCGATTCGCGGATGAGAATTGGGGCTAAATGGCACGATTTGCTTAATTTTAGCCCTGCCCCTCCATACGGACCCATGAATTTCCTGTATAATCTCCCCACCCTGCCCACTTCACTAGGATGCGGTAGATATGCCTACTCTTCCAGGGGCGCGGGGGACTACCCGAAAACTCGTGAGCCTCCCTCAACTTCCGGGAGAGCAGGCAAGTATGATTAATGGTGCATACACATGGTCAGATATGTAAGATGAGCGATTGAACAATTTTAGACTGTATTAAAATGAATGGAATCATCCAAATCTGACTGCCAACACATCAGATGTCAGACATCGTTATATCGAGATCTGACAGAAAATCTGACTGTGTATGCCCCATTAGAGCTGTCTATAGTGGCAGCAGTACAAGGATATTGCATCACTTTTAAATATGGCAAAATATGGCCAATTTTTATAGCTGAGGCATGCAAAGGTGATATCAGAATTTTTATTTACAAAATATTAGTCACTTTATAGTCACAATATGTATATAAAGTAATTAAGTACTATGTACGATTTCAGGAGAAGTCTCACCCGTGACGGGTGCTCCGTCGCTCCGGGTCTCGCACCAAAGGGGGCGAGCTGTCGATGGTGATTGACAGCTCGCCCCGTTTGGTAGGCGTTGCCGGGGGTGGCTTCACAAACGGAGGCGTTCCCAAGTAAACGCCTGCCGTTTGTGGGCGGCCCCACAGACATCACCAGTGATTTCAGTGAGAGAGCTTCCGGCTCTATTAGAGTCAGAAGCTCTCTGGGGGAGGCTGTTCCACAAAAAAAAAATGCCCTGAGCGTCCGGCTCTGAATCAGGCCCTAAGTGCAAAGATACTTGCTTTGCTCCCAATACCTGATGCAGAAAGTCATTACACCCTGGTCTTACTGTTTTATCAGCAAGTCTTACATGCATCTGCGCATGCGTGAACACATGCACAGTGACCTGGAAGCCTGGACTTGGGTTTCCTATTTTACTTTAAACCAAGAAAGAAAAAAAAAGGAAAGAAAAAAAATGATTAAAAATGTGAAAAATATATTAAAAAAGTTGTAATTTGTTTTTGTTTTTTTAAATTTTAAAAGAAAAAATAAAGCATTTTTCTCTATTATCATCTGCTGCTATCTGAGATAAGAGAGTTGATGAGGTTTACTATAATCCCTCTTAAATAAATGTCCCCATGTTTTGCTTTGGGTAGCTTTTTACCCCTTTGTAGATAAAGAGAAGCCCTTATATTTTCCACTAGAAAAAGGGCTTATCTGCTTTTAATAAATAGACCCATAGATCTTAAAGTAAGACCAAATTTTGGAGAAACCTAAGCCACTCACTAGAATGGACTTCCTTTCTTCTCTTCTGTATTATGGCGTTCATTTAGATGACTCAACAAAAACTGTGAAACAATATCGTAACCATAAATGAATGGAATTATTATGGGAGCTGGCAAAGTTCAGATATTTACATCTGGATATTCCTGTCCTCGTGTTCTGCACAAACTTTTACAACTGCTACGGAAGAAGTAAGTGTTTATTTATTGGCCTTAATATAACACCACCATATTATGCAATGCTTTACAGAGAATATTTATTAATTGGCCTCAGTTGCTGCCCCGGTGGAACTTACAATCTATATTCCATACCACACACAAAAGGGTTCATTTCGTTAGATGCCAAATCATCTGCTAGAATGTTTTGGGAGTGTAGCAGGAAACTCACAAAAACAGGGACAGCAGTGAGGGTCCTCACTGGATAGAAACAAGCTCATGGTGCCAGTTTATTTTGGAATTATGGGGTCTTCATATTGAACCTTGAAAAGCTTAACTCCAACAAAAATAAAGAATCATGGAACAAATTCTATCATAAAGCATTTTATTCCTTTTTATTTAAAAAAAATAAGATTTAGCAAATGTATGAATTATTTTATATTTCTTTATATATATATTAAATAATGAAACTGCACTGGAATGTAGGGTCACACGTAAGCAGACTGGACCACCGGCTCTCCGGCAATGCAGTAAGTACCTGTTTGCTGCTGCCGACCAGAATTGCCTGACTATATTTTGTGATAACTTCGCCCGAAAAAGATTTTTATCACTGTGATCAGTATCGATAGAAAGTCAGTCTCTTCAGGACAATTTGATAAATGAGTCCCTAAATGGCTCATCTGACAAATTATCTTTTTATGAACAGAACAGTGAGATAAAAAACACAATTTAACTATTAAAGAGAGACCGGTGGTTCTCAATTCCAGTCCTCAAGTATCCCCAACAGGTCATGTTTTCCGGGTGGAATAATTAATGTCTCTTCAAAATAGATTAATTCACGTGTGCATGATTAAAGGACTCCACAAACATGACTTGTTGGAAGCACTCGTGGACTGTAGTTGAGAACTACTGGTATATACATTTAAGACTGAGATATTGTTTTGCCGATTTTGTTGGGTGGTCCCCAGAATTTATATACACTATAGGGCAGAAGAAAAGACACTTTATCCTGAAATAATATGCAAGACAGATAACAATCATCAGCAAGCCAGCACTAGGACACACATTTTCACAGATATGCAGAAGGACATAACTCCAGTGCATGTTTTGCACATAGCCTACATTGTAACAGTATTACTCCCACCACAGCTCACCCTGTACATGACAGTGCAGCACCAAGATCCAAGATCCAAAATGCTATGTACTAACGAAGTGGATTCGGTTTATTGTATACATAACTGCACATGTCTTTAGGATTTGCTGAATAATCACATATTTATTTGGTGGGGGACAATATTAGCTTGGTGAATTTTATTATATTGGGAAGAGAGAGGATATGGAGCCAGCCCCAAATTGGTACTTTATGAATGAACCTATTGCATATTAATTGATCTCTTCTATATTGTAGATGTGTTGCATGACAACTTGCAGTGGAAGTTTAAGAGTTACAAGTACAACTGTTCTGTTGCATAGACAATTACCAAGGACAGTGGTCAGAAAAAAAAATCACAGCATTTGTAGTTGAAAAAGTTTGGCATTGCAGTCAGGGAAAAGGAACTGACCGTGCTGGGAATAGGCTACAGTCCATAGTTACAGCACAGACACACAAGCAGTTAGTGATATCATCAGATCATTTGCTTCTGGCAGACATGCTTGTAATAAGAGCAGTTCCAGGCCAAAATCCTGAACTTCCCTAGCTGAACCTGAAAAGTACGCCTTACGGTTTTGATAAAACTTTCACGACCTGTTTATTTATTTATTTTTCTTGACTTTGGAATGATGAAAGATGAAATCTACAGGTCATTTAAAAGGCAGCGCAAATTCAAAATAGTTTTGTGCACGATTGAATATTTTGTAGATCTTGAACGAGTAAGAAAAAGAAAATGACCCATTTCAAACACGTCGCACGTGTTCTGGTCTGTTCATGTGTGTGACTACCAATACACTGATACATGCACTTTAAACACTGTCTCTTGGAATATAGTCAACCCTGGTCTATCGCATTATTCAAAACTGTCTCTTTTCTAGTTCACTGTACAATAAATAAATGGCTTATTGGTTGTTACTGCACCCTTATTCCATGCACCCATTATTCAGAAATGCACATAAGAATACCTCATGGGCATGGAATTAATTAATTATAAACTGCTTATTTGGCTTTTCTCACTTGCAGTAATATGTAGCAATCTATACAAAGTAAGTTCTCAAAGAATGTAAAGTGAAATAAAAGAAACAATCACAGAAATGATACTTGGCAGTATGTGATAGTGAGGGAATGTAGTTATGAGACCGGTGGCCTCAATGCCGATGGTCTAAATCCTGATGGGGGAAGCCCTACAAGGGACTTAAGATAGGGTTGAAATACCGATTCCTAGTTATCCTGATGCTGGAATCTAGAAGGATGCCAGCCTGAACGAGGTAAGTCCGGGGTGCCCTTAGCTGTTAGCTGCGGGATGGAGAGTAAGATAGCATAATGGGTTAGCGTTAGGTTTTGGGGGGGCAAGTGTTAAGAACCCCTAGAGGGGAGGATTAGGGTTAGGCACCACTAGGGGGGGGTTAGGGTTAGGCACAAAGGGGGAATGTTAGGTTTAGGCACGAAGGGGGGAGACTTAGTTTTAGGCACTAACCGGGAGGGTTAGGGTGCTGGCTGGGGACGGTTAGGGTTAGGCTACAAGAAGGGAGATTTAGGGGGAGAAGGGGGGAGGGTAAGTATACTTACCCGATCCCTGTCGGGATAACAACCATCGGGATGCCACTGTCGGTATTTTGACATGGCCATCCCGACAGCTGGCATACATACCGATTCCGATAGTGAGATATACTTGGAGCTAAACTGTAGCCTGATCTGCCCCTCTGCTGGTCTGAACCCGTGAATGACATGCCAGTCATTAGGGGAAATGTATCAAACCTTCTAATGAGTGAACAAGTGGAGTAGTTGCCCATAGAAATCAGTCAGCTTCTACCTATCATTTTATAGAACGTACTTGATAAATGATAGGTAGAAGCGGATTGGTTGCTATGGGCAACTTCTATACCACTTGTCCATTTCTCCACTCTTTAGAAGGTTTGATACACTTCCGCCAATTACAGTCAGGTGCATAAATATTGGGACATTGACAGAATTTTCATATTTTGGCCTCTATTCACCACCACAATGGCTTTGAAATGAAACAAACAAGATGTGCTTTAACTGCAGACTTTCAGATTTAATTTGAGGGTAATTACATCCAAATCAGGTGAACGGTGTAGGAATTACAACGGTTTCTATATGTGCCTCCCACTTTTTAAGGGGCCAAAAGTAATGGGACAAACTAAACAATCCTAAATCTAACTTTCACTTTTTAATACTTTGTTGCAATTCCTTTGCAGGCAATTACAGCCTGAAGTCTGGAACGCATAGACATCACCAGACGCTGGGTTTCATCCCTGGTGATGCGCTGCCAGGCTTCTACTGCAAATGTCTTCAGTTCCTGCTTGTTCTTGGGGCATTTTCCCTTCAGTTTTGTCTTCATCAAATGAAATGCATGCTCAATCGGATTCAGGTCAGGGGATTGACTTGGCCACTGCATAACATTCCACTTTTTAGCCTTAAAAATCTCTTTGGTTGCTTTTGCAGTATGCTTCGGGTCATTGTCCATATGCACTGTGAAACGCCATCCGATTTGTTCTGAAGCATTTGACTGAATATGAGCATATAATATTGCCCGAAACACTTCAGAATTCATTCTGCTGCTTTTGTCAGCAGTCACATCATCAATAAATACAAGGGAGCCAGTTCCATTGGCAGCCATACATGCCCACGCCATGACACTACTACCAACATGCTTCACTGATGAGGTAGTATGTTTTGGATCATGAGCAGTTCCTTTCCTTCTGCATACTCTTCTCTTCCCATCAATCTGGTACAAGTTGATCTTTGTCTCATCTGTCCATAGGATGTTGTTCCAGAACTGTAATGGCTTTTTTAGATGTTGTTTGGCAAACTCTAATCTGGTCTTCCTGTTTTTGAGGCTCACCAATGGTTTACATCTTGTGGTGAACCCTCTAAATTCACTCTTGTGAAGTCTTCTCTTGATTGTTGACTTTGACACATATACACCGGCCTCCTGGATAGTGTTCTTGATTTGGCCAATTGTTGTGAAGGGGTTTTTCTTCACCACTGAAATAATACTTCTGTCATCCACCACAGTTGTTTTCCGTGGTCTTCCGGGTCTTTTGGTGTTGCTGAGCTCTCCAATGCGTTCTTTCTTTTTAGGAATGTTCCAAACAGTTGATTTGGCCACACCTAATGTTTTTGCTATATCTCTGATGGGTTTGTTTTGATTTTTCAGCCTAATGATGGCTTGCTTCACTGATCGTGACAGCTCTTTGGCTCTCATATTGAGAGTTTACAGCAACTGATTCCAAATGCAAATGTCACACCTAGAGTCAAGTCCAGACCTTTTACCTGCTTAATTGATAATGGAATAACGAGGGAATAGCACACACCTGTCCATGAAATAGCTTTTGAGTTGATAGTCCCATTACTTTTGGCCCCTTAAAAAGTGGGAGGCATATATAGAAACCGTTGTAATTCCTACACCGTTCACCTGATTTGGATGTAGTTACCCTCAAATTAAATCTGAAAGTCTGCAGTTAAAGCACATCTTGTTTGTTTAATTTCAAAGACATTGTGGTGGTGAGTAGAGGCCAAAATATGAAAATTCTGTCAATGTCCCAATATTTATGCACCTGACTGTATGTGTTTGTAGCCCTCTGTATAGTAACATCAAAGTTGCCAACGGTGTGGGTCCTGGAAGGGGAGCTCCCCGGAGCAACTGCTGGGGTCATTTTGCAGCATTTCAAGCAGGAGGTGTGGCCCCAATGATGCTATTTACAGTGAATAGTGCCATCATGATCCCAACCACTTTGGAAAATTCGGGAGTAGAGTAAGCAAGTATGAGCAGAACAGTAATTATCAAAGTGGCTAGGGGCAAGCACAATGTTGTTACGGGCTCCTTTAGAGTCGCCTTTGTACAGTAGCTTTACAGTAGTCTTTGTACAGTAGCTTTACAGTAGTCTTTGGAGAGCTTTTTTCGTGTTACTTCACATTTTTTTTATAAACGTGTAATTAATGATTTATAGAATACATTTAAATACATCGTTATACTATTCTTTACATTACATTGCAAGGTACTGTATATTCCTATAGTTTGCAGAATTTCAGAACATTTAATGTATCGTGAACCTAAAGTATAAAATGTATATCCTGTATAAAGCTATATATCAACATACAAACCTTTTCTTTTTTATTTTCCATTAGGATTAGAAAACAGGGACAAGCCAAGACGCAAGAGCTATTATTGTTATTAAATACTGACTCCAGATGTAGATGCTTTTGTATTAATAGTCACGGGTTGTCCTCATAATTAGATAATTGCCTCTCTAGATAACATGTAGTAACCATGAAGCTTGTGTATGAGGTGTCTTGGATTGAGTGAATACAGATTTCCCATAGTATAGAAAACATTTATTATTATTATGTGAACATTTCAATGTCAACATTTTGCAAGTGTTGACTTTTACCATTTACTTTAGAAATGTATTGGCTGACCATTCATTGGCTGAGAGAGGCAGGCCCCCAACTCTCTAACCTATTAACACTTCCACCATAGACTTCAATGGTGGGAACTGCAGTGTTATTCCAAGTTCATTCCCACCATTGAAGTCTATGGGGAAAGTGTTTATTGGCTGAGAGAGCCGGGGGCTTGCCTCTCTCAGCCAATTAACAGTCAGCCTATACATTTCAATGGTAAATGCCGCGGCTGTACCGTAAATCGGGAAGTACTGTCCTTAGAGGACAGTACTTTGTCTGGTGGGCTACGCGATTGGACCCTGGATGCCTACATACAGATGAGGACTTGAACCAAGGGGTGGATGTGTATGGATTATTTTTTTTTACAGCGATCTGGGATGCTACTAGAGAAGGGGATCTCATACCAGTAAATTACTTTCTTACAACACAGTGCTGCAAACTATATACGGAGGCTTCTAATTTAGCTTTTAATAGAGCACTGGGGGGAGGAGAGATTGTGTTTGTAAATTACATAAAACAGTCTGTTATAAAACTTGGATCACATAAATGCAAATAGCTATAGGAAGAAGAAACCAACAGAGTACAACCAAACTCTGTATTTTCTCAACGAAACAACAGAACAAAGAGATTTTCATCCATGCTGTAATAAAAGCTCAATAAAAATAGCTTAATCTTTAATGTGGCTCATACTGTGGTTTCTCTATTCAACTTTATTCTCTTTATTTTTTATTATGCAATGTGCTAAAAATATTCTTTATTTGTAAAATGTATTTTTTGTTTGAATTGACCTGCATTTATTTTTCACATTTGTTTTGAGTGCTGTTTTCATGTTAACATTTGAAAGAGGAATAAATGATTTCTAGTTCTGGCATACACATACTGCAGATGCCAAGGGATTTTAAATAGTACCCATAATGGGACATTTAAATATTATTTAATGTTTATATAACAGTGATGTGTGTGAAAATCTAGGGTACAGGGATGGAAGATCTGCAGTGTCTTGATAGACAGTCAATTGGTCAACACCAGATGGTTGACATGCAAATCTTTGACGGGTACAAAAGGTTAAAAGAGTCAATTGGTTGACAGTTAAATGGTCGACAAACCTGGGTCAAAAGGTTGACACAGAAAAGGTAGATACGTGGTCTTTCATTATATTTTTTATTATTATTAAGGTTAGGATGAGGGTAGGGGTTAGGCACTTGGCAGAGGGTTAGGGTAAGGCTGTGGAAGGGGACGTTTAGGATTAGGCACCAGGGGAAGGGTTAGAGTAAAGCACCAGGTAGAGGGTAAGGGTTAGGCACTAGGGGGAGAGTTAGGGTTAGGTAAGGATTAGGGTTAAATAACACATTTCTGTGTAGACATTTTGACTGTCGACCATTCAACCCTGTCGATCTTAGTCCATGTTGACTACCCTTTGACCCTCTCGACCTATTGCTTGTTGACCATTAGGTGTCGACCTATTGACTACCTATCTAAATACTGTAGATCTTATCCGCACCCAAGATCTAGAGACGTGGAGTCTCCTGATGCTTTGAGAATGACTTTCACTTTTTAAGTTCCTGAAGTCAACATTTCATGGATACATCTTGTTCTTTTAATGACTGTCCTAGGACGATGCAGGGCCTTCACTTTATACAGAGACACTCTCTCCAAGAAAATATCATTTGGACTATCGGTTTCCATATTAGTCACTGTTAGACATTATGGCATATACTATTGCTTTTTAAAAAAAGAAAAATATGTGACTAGTTTCATTATAGTGTAGGTTTGGCTTAAGTGTGGTTCCACAGGAATGTGTGTGTGAATATGCTGTCTGATCTCTAGCATGCACTGTATGAATCACACAGAAAATGACTCTACAAAGTATGCAGTGGAAATGGTAAGATAAACTGGGCAACCACATTCTTATTCTGTACACACGTTTTTGTACGATGTACAGAAATTAATAGAATTGCTGATGAAGAGTATGCAATGGAGATCATTTAAGGTGCAATTAAGGTGCGGCTGCTTACATCACTTAGAATGACAGTATGGGCTACATCACTCATTGCTCCTCAAACCTCATGGGATGCGAGGGAAATTTGGCAATGTTAATGGAGAGGTACCGGCATTCCAGCCATTCCCCCAGCATCTTGACAACACTTAGCAGCCATCGCTTTTATATTATTTGTCTCCTTAGATTTAGGGTGAAGTTTGATGGGATTCAGGAGGGTTAGAACATTAAGAGATGCAGAAAGATATAAAGTTGGAAGAGGTGCACCCTCGCTCTACTGTCAATCTCATGGCATAGTGTTGTGTAATAAAATGTTATCAATTTAATATACTTATGTGGACTATAGCTCTTCAAAAGACTTTAAATGAAAACATTAAATAAAGACTATTCCTTTTTACTGCATTTATTTACAATAGAAAGAAATAGATGGAGATGGTAGTAGTTAAGTTTTCATTCCTCTTCCCAAAGCTTCAGTGATTAATGAGATGGTTACTGACTTGGCCTCTTCCCTCTCATTTGCATAGAATGCCATTGGCAAGATGGAGAGGAAAAGCTGGTTGATGGTGATTTATTAAATAAGAATTTGTTACACAAGATTCACTTATGGGGTGTTTATTATTTAGAAGATTTAGAATGCAAACCATAGAGCTATAGTTAGAAAGGATTGTGTCCGCGAGAAATGCTCTTTCAGGTTTGTATAGGAAAAATGTTAATTAGCCTATATTTGTGCTGTACTGAAATACGGCTATATTATACTCACTGCCATCCCCGTGCATGTGGTTTAGATGATACTGTTTTGTTGGACTAACTTAATTTTGCTGAAATGATAGTATTTTGTATATACAGTGTCATGTATCTTATTGTAAACTTTCAGAGCAAAAATAGCCAGGCGCTGAATTATGTTTAAAAAAGTTTTTTATCTGCTTCCTGAGTCTCCCTGTTTTACATCGTTCTCTAGCTAGCATGGCTCACACAATGTTTCATCTAGATGTATGATTGGACGGTTGTTACTCTCCTCCACCAGCACACATTCCGGAATCTGTTTTTACTATCCATTTTATGACACTCAATTCTGTAGCTTACGTGCCATTCACATACATTATAGCAACAATTTGTCAGATAATAACAGAGCATTTCTATATTGATTTATCTTTTCCAGTATTCCATAACATCCCTGAAGACCATTCCAGAGCTCTGCAGGAGATGTGACACCCAAAATGAAGACAGATCAGGTATGCGGTTTCTTCACATTGTCTGATGTCTGTTTTATAATCAAACACATTCTGGTTTGTTCATGAAAAGTGAAATAATAATCTACTAGTTATTTTAACGGAATGTATGTGCTGTAACTTGCATGAGGTGCTACAGAACACTGTGCCTAGAGTGTACGTAATTTCATCTATAGTGTAAGGCTGCTAGCTATTCCATAATTACCTACATTCCTGGATTATTTGGGGGTCTCTTGGGAGATTATGCTACACTCCAGAGTCTGCTGCACAAGGACAGTTCCCAGTGCATGAAGACTCTATTTACACTATCATGCCGATGTAGGCGGGGCATGGTAAAGGGAATCAAGTCATCGTGCCCCCACTGTGCAAGTTCACAAATTGTGTCATAGTGCAGTGGGGTCATGATGATGGTTACATAGTGTTCCCTGGGCAGTGATGTCTGCAGAAGTATCAGGGGTCCTAATATGTGCCAGCTGAAAACACCCCTCACCATAGTAGAGCCACTGTCACACTGGACTGCCCAGGCGATGCGCAGATCCTTGTGCAGTGGGGTCAGCATTGGGACCCTAGCGGGCTGTCTGCTCCTGTACCCCATAAAATAATGGAAGTTTTGCACTGTTTGAACGTTGAAGTTACACTCTGACCCTAGTATTAAATGTTGCTATTATCTGCGGCAATGTCGCACATTGGTCCGATGTTACAATGTGTGCCAGACGTCACTGCCCTCAATCATCCAGAAATGTTTGCCGGCCATAGTGGTGTCGCACGCTGGATGTCTTCCCTGATGTTGTGTAGTGCGGCACACCCTGGTAATTGCTTCATGTCAAAATCCAAATTTTGTGTTGATTTTGGAGATGGAGTGACCCATCTATCTGGCACTATTGAACCTCAGTCAAAGACACTTAAATCGTGATATTCTGCCATCTTTTAGAATGTAAGCTCTTACGAGCAGGGCCCTCTACCCTCTTCTGCTTCTCCCTACTTTAGTTTCATCTACTTCTTAATCACCACTAGGGCACCTAACACTTGGCTGCTTATGCTCTGTTGCTTATCTGGGTGTTATGGTCGCTAATGTAGCAATATATATTATCCATGTCCTGGTCCTGTATTGTATTGTTCTGTAAGTCGCTTGTCTACAACTTGTTTATGTACTTTGTAAGGCGCTGCGGAACACTTGTGGCGCCATATAAATAAATAATAATAATAAATGATAATCTTCACTGCAAATTATACGACAAAGGATTGCAGAGATATCTGCCTATATATAGTACTTCTATGGAGGAAGATACCTTTTAATGCGGAGTTGTGGTGTCATGTAATGGGAATGGAAGCGTCTGTTTTTCGGGCACACTGTAAATCTGTATAGTGGTATCTCTACCTCCTGTTAAATACCTCTTCCTGTACAACAATGTGCTCCAAATAAAATATGTTTGTTGCGTGCATGATATCTTCAGATACCCACAGCTAAGTGCTATAGTTGCAGCATGAGGTGGTAAAGGTAAGAGATAAGATGTGCCAAGTCTTAGCTGCCTCTTCCACTACACAGAACTTCTGGCACACTGTGCAGTGCACCTAGCAGACAAGCCTACAATGAAAAGAAGACAACTGGTCAGATGTCAGCTACAGACTCACACCTCAGATTGTACAAACTTCCAAAAACCGCTGTCAAATATATATATATCTAGCTACATAGCTAGCAGCAGTTGTATAGCCCGGCAGTCCTCCAAACCCTGATACAAAACCCGGTTGCCCTCTGCAGGTATGATGCATAGAGGTGAAAAAAAAGCGCCACTCCGGGATTTAATATATCAAACAGACTATATTTAAAGTTAAAAAAGCCAACATTTCTATCATGACAAAGGGACATTGTGGCTCCGAAATGTCTGCTTTTTTTTTTAGAGATGTGCGCCGACCCCCCTGTTTTGGTTTTGGATCTGGATCTCCCCTGGTTTTGGATCTGGACTGGTTTTGCCAAAACCTCACCTCCGTGTTTTGTTTTCGTGTTTTGGTTTTGGATCTGGATTTTTTCTTAACAAATCAAAAAAACTGCTAAAATCACATGAAATGGGCCTTTTTTGTTCCTATACTATTAATAACCTCAATAACAATTATTTCCACTCGTTGCCAGTTAATTTTGACCACCTCACAGCTCACAATATTGATTTGTTCATCTTGTTTAGGCCCAATATTCGTACCAAGGTAGCTGGCTGACTAAGCTAAGCTGCAGCAGTGGGTGGCACAAACACCTGGCAGTTCAACTTCAAACATGGCACATCAGGAAACACTTATTATTCATGAGAGGCCTGAGGGAGTTGGAGTATGTATGTAGTTGAAGGTAGGACAGGGACAGGAAGGGTTGATTGGTAGTAAATTTAATTTTGTTTTTTGATTCAAAAGAAAATTTATGAGGGATAAGGGGAGGGGAGGAGGCATTTACAAAAAAATGTGATACAGTACATTTACATCAGTCCTTGCCACAGAAGAATCCTTGAGCATGGCCTGCTGCTGCTCGGAGTTGATTTTCTCATCCCAGAAGGGGACCAGGAAGAGTGCTTTCCCCCCAAAAATAAACAATTGACTAAAATAATGTTTGCAAACTATGATTTAAGGGCAATGGTAGCCAACCCTGGTCCTCGAGAGCTACCAACAATGCATGTTTTCCAGGTCTCCTCACAGAATCAAAACTATAATAATTAACTCCACCTGTGGATCTTTCTAAATGTTTTGGTGAGTAATGAATACACCTGTGCACCAGCTAGGTCGTCTGGAAAATGTGAGCTCTCGAGGACTGAGGTTGGCTACCCCTGTTTTAAGGCCTTACGTTGTGTCTTTCTTGAGAATGCTGTGCCTGCTTTCTTTTTAAGACAGTTGATTTGGCCACACCTAATGTTTTTGCTATCTCTCTGATGGGTTTGTTTTGATTTCTCAGCCTAATGATGGCTTGCTTCACTGATAGTGACAGCTCTTTGGATCTCATATTGAGAGTCGACAGCAACTGATTCCAAATGCAAATGTCACACCTAGAATCAACTCCAGACCTTTTACCTGCTTAATTGATAATGAAATAACGAGGGAATACCTGTCCATGAAATAGCTTTTGAGTTGAGTTGATAGTCCCATTACTTTTGGCCCCTTAAAAAGTGAGAGGCACATATAGAAACCGTTGTAATTCCTACACCGTTCACCTGATTTGGATGTAATTACCTTCAAATTAAATCTGAAAGTCTGCAGTAAAAGCACATCTTGTTTCATTTCAAAGCCATTGTGGTGGTGAATAGAGGCCAAAATATGAAAATTCTATCAATGTCCCAATATTTATGCACCTGACTGTATATATAGATATATATATATATATATATATATATATATATATATATATATATATATATAGCAAATGTGACGGACTGGCACTCCTCTATCCCTGTGTAGTTTGACAGGGTGCCCTCGAGGTCTTTAAAGATTCAACGATGTGTATTCACAAAACGTCAAAACATAATACCAACGTTTCGAGGCACGAAGCCCCTTTGTCAAGGTGTGAGTAACCCACAGCTTGACAAAGGGGCTTCGTGCCTCGAAATGTTGGTATTATGTTGTGAAGCTTTTTGAATACACATCGTTGAATCTTTAAAGACCTCGAGTGCCGCTGCTTCTTTCTACATATATATATATATATACATACATACATACATACAATAAAAGAATGAGCTTATAGTCTACCATTATTGTGAAATTGGAGCTACAATGAGTAAAGTAATATGCATGCTTTAATCGCAATTCTTAAGGCTTATCTGATGTCTTTAGCATCTGGATCATAAATACATCAGCTAAGCCTTAAAGATTGTGATTTAAAGTATACATATTACTGCACTCCGTGTTGTTCAATTTCGACAAAAATACTACACTATAAAGGCCCTCCTGAATTGTTTGTTTATGCTGGAGAGATTATTGTTTTTATTTACGGAAATAGCACATTAAAGGCCTTTTTATATTTATATATATATATATATATATATAGCAAACCCTCAATGCGCTACTGAATAGACAAATATGAATAGGTGACAATCAAATTTGTATAACTCTGCTCCTCTTGTGCGATTTTTGCCAACCAATGGATCTAAAATAGAGATACAAACGGCAAGACAAGAAGGTGCTGATAGTGAGGTAAATAAAAAACCCGTTTGGGTTTAAGGTAAGTATTGTGTGTACATTTAATAAAAAATACTCAAGCTTATCTCAATTCCACTTCAACCGATGGTGTGATGAATCAAGACCCAAACTTCTGAAAGTCTCCGATTTCGGAATGAAGCCCAGCACCAAAACAAGATCAGAGAAAACTCATAGGGTAGTATATCAAAACTTTATCAAACATAAGGATTAAGGACACGAACATAAAAACCACTTGACACAATGCATTTAAAACAAGTGTGAGTCACCCAGCCCAGAATCTGAGTGGTCCGACCAGAGTGGTACCAATTCTGGGAACTTCTGACAGCCGTGGTATTTCTTCAATGGGTGCAAGCTTTGAAAGACTGAGCAGGAACCACCAACGCATTTCGTTTGAACCAAACTTCCTCAGGGATCCTAATTAATAAATGTATTAATTTACATACACACACGCACACAAGCAATTAAATGTATGTCCTCATACACCTAGCCTCAATACGCCATGCGCCACAAAGCGCCTGGCCCGACTGAGCTGTGCAGCATCTATTTCGCCCCAAAATTAAAATGTCTCTTAATGTCGCACATACAAACCACTTCACGAGACTGCACTGATTCATTTGATATGTGATACTTGTATATTTGTGTGGGACTGTGAGTCTGAAGCACAATGTAAAGCTGTGACCAATGAATTGGAGCATTACGTAAACAGACTCAGTCGCACACAGATATACAGTTGTTGCATATCAAAATAATCATTGCAGTCTCTGGCTAAGATGCATTTTCAAGCAAAAAAGACGCTCAGTGCAAACAGAGTCACGCGGCACCTGGGTTGCCGAGGAGGGCTGTTTGTCGCTACTGCAGCAATAGTGTATGAGGACACATCTGTACATAACATTCTGCATTTGTCCTAGACAATTCTACACTTCTAAGGTTATATGTAGTAGGTTCCGATTTCCTAGAACTGGCAACACAGCCACTAAATTTAAATCTGCAATTTGTTTTAAAGCAAACCCAGGTTGAATTTGCCTTAAAACGAATTGCTGCTTTACATTTAGGGGCTATATTGCTGAAATCTCGCTGGTTCCAGCTCATCAGGACCTATCTGCGAGCAGATAGCAGGAAGTTGTCCTTTTAGTACTCGACTTTGATTTTGTATTTGCTGAAATGAACTAAATAAGAACTCACCCGTATGTTGCAGTAGAACACTGCAGCTAAGGTCACTGTGCTCAGTAAGTGTGATCCAGTACAGCAGGAGCTGTGCCCTGTTACAGGAAATACACCATACATCATAAAAGCCTAGGGGTCACCTTTGGGTCTTTGGAAATTAAAGGATACATTTTTGTTTATACAGGTATTTGACAGGCCAATGACTTCCAGAGTAAAACAAGTATTTATTTGAGCAACATGATAGGGAGAAGAGATTAAAATGGATTAATGCTGTTTAATGGGACTGTAACAAAGTATAAAATGGTTTCATTGACAATTAAATAGAGTATACTCTCAGGATGTCATGTACGGTGTATTGCTACCAAGGAGCAGCACAGAATCACTCTTGGCAATACTATGTGCCTTGGTGTCTGCAGTGCAACTAGGTTTCAGTGCTTGGGCTTGTGGAACAAGATGTTGGCATTTGTAGAGGATTAGCACCAGCAGATGGCAGGCGTTGGGCAGGATGGATGTGTTCCCTGACAAGTACAGAGAAGGCGCAATAAGTTTTTAAAAGTTGCATAAAATGAGATTTGATTTTGTGGAGTGAAATTATGGAAATGAGATAGAGACAGTGGAGAAGACGAATACCGGGGTGTGACATTTCCCTTCCACAAAAGATCTTGATGTTTGCACCAGAAGAGCTTTTTCAAACTAAAATCAATGTTATACATGCTCTTCGCTCATTTATATAATATGTTCACGGGGGATAAACATGGATAACTCCATTCCTTTTATTAATCAGTAAAGTTGTATTTAGAGAAAGAATGGCAGTGTTGGGCCCTTAGGGCGGAATTCAATTGTTTTCGCGGCCCGCATCTCCTGTCTAAAGTGACAGGAGATCGCGGGCCGCTATGCAATTGTTCTAGATTTTCGTGCTGATCGTGCCCAAAGTGGTCGGGTTTAGCCGCGTAAAGCAGCTAAACCCGACCAAAGTGCTGGGCGCGATCGCGAAAAGTACTGTTTGGGCGCAAAAACATGTCACTTTTCGCATATTTCAGCTCTCATCCCCCAGGGGCTGCGAGCTGAAATGTAGCGCTGGCAGCTGATCGTGCCCGACACGAGCAAGAATTGAATAGCTCCGTCGGGCGCGATGGGGGCAGGAATCAATTGAATTCCGCCCTTGGAGTCTTTAGGGGTCTTGTGGGATCTGGATATACTGGGCTGAAAGCAAGTAGAGCTTGCATCTGGTCTCGTTCTATATGTTTCTATGTGGTGGAATTCTTTTGACATTTATGAACATAGTTTAACAATAGTTTCCAAAGATGACTATATCACGTGGGATTCCAGATGCAAAACATTGCAAAACTAGAATGACAAGATTATCAATGGTGACATTTAGCACTTCATTTTTATCCAATGCCACATAGCATATCCATAGAATACTCACAAATATGGCATACATGGATCCTATTCTTGCACAAGTTACAAAGTACATTGTACAGTAACTAATATTAAATTCTAGCGGTCTACATCGCAAGTGTGTGGTCATAAGTGGTACTGCAGGGATGTCTTTGTCGTAGCATTTTTTTGCACAGAATTTTTTTTACTTAGAAGGGTTCCTGGTATGGATGTAGCTAGAGTGGGAGTAGGGGGTGCCACTGCTATAGGGCCCAGAGGCTTAGGGGGCCCTGGACACAGGTTATATAGTTGTCTACGAAGTTCCCAGAATTGCCTGCTAAGAATATGGGTCTGACCCATTGCCAGGCCTAAAGGGAGTGACATTCCACTTTTAGTGAATGATGTGTGTAGTGGAAGTCATAATGGTAAAGGGGGGCTGTAAAGTGGCATAGTCTGAACTGGGCACTGTAATGTGGTATAACATGAACTGGAGGCACTATAGTAAGGCATTATATGAACTGGAGAACACTGTCATGTTACATAATTTGAACTAGGGCACTGTAATGTGGTACAATATGAACTGGAGGCACTATACTTTGCGATAGGGTACTTACTTGCCCTGTCGGGATCTTCTCCCTTCAGGCTGCCAGTGTCGAGCTATTCAGCCGCCGGGGCTTCATGCCCATTCCGTGTACAGTATATGAGTAAATTGAGGCATGAGGTAGTATTTAAATTGCTCCATCTATACTTGGGCTAAGACTGACACTAAAGTTTGTGAATCTAGCTTTAGTGGAATAAAGAATAATCAAGAACAAAACATTGTCATAAATGGGTATGGCATGTGAAATGACCTTAGATCTGATGTTTGTTATTGTGCTACACCCTGGAACAGCTGGAGTACTAACATTTTATTTACAGATGCACATGATCTGTGTTCTGGAGGGATGAGACCAGGTTCCTAAGTTTGAGATGGCACAGCCGAGGATCAGTTAGCAAATAGTCTCTGATTCATTCTGTGTCACAGCTATTGTGCTTTACATTTCAAAGATCTGTGAGGAGAAAAAATAGTTTTTCTTTTGAGGCAGACGAAAATTATTCCCGAAAGATTAAACCATCATGAAAAATATAGGACTTGTAAACACTGTAATGGTGAGTGATGGTTGAACTAATGATACATATGTGCTGGAGAGCTTCACTACAAACAAACAGACCATTATCATTCTCAAATATTTGGAATGAGCTTAATTCTAATTCTTCTTATCCAAATCTGTCCATTAAGCCACAGACGCATATAATCCCATCATACATAATCTTCACTTGACAGTTTTGGAGAAGAGCTCCACCTTGTGTGCAAACTAAAAAAACTCTTTGCTTTTATGATTTAGAGCAGTGTTGGCTAACCTTGACACTCCAGCTGTTGTGGAACTATATATCCCAGCATGCCCTGCCACAGTTTTAGCATGCCCGAATAGCAAAACTGTAGCAGTGCATGCTGGGTTATGTAGTTCCATAACAGCTGGAGTGTCACTGATTTAGAGCAATTTCAGAAAAAAATGTACAATACATCTTCTATATATCTTTATTTTCTTTGATAATCATGTAACAAGGGAGCCATACTATAGTATTAAATTCACTTTGCATAAGTAACTACAGTACAACCAAGCTACAAAACTCTTACAATATATTTAAAGATGACTTAGAACAAAGCTGCGATTAGAGGGGTTGGGTACGGGTTCCTGGTGGTCGGGATGCCAGCGGTCAGAATACCGTAAACGGCATCCCGGCAATCACAATCCCGAAAAGATTAGGTAAGTATGTTAACCCTCCCCCTAACCCTCCTTTCCTACAGCCTAATCCTAACCCTCCCTTCTCGCATCTTAACCCTTACACCCCTCCGCAGCCTAACCCTAACCCTCCCCCGCCCACAGCCTAACCCTCCCCCACCCGAGGCTAACCCTAACGCTCCCCTTAGTGCCTAACCCTAAACCTAACCCTCCCTGTAATACTTACCGTTGGGATGTCAGCGGTTGGGGTTCTGGAGCCGAGATTCCGGCTGCTGTTGGGATTCCAGCGCCGGTATTCTGACTGCTGGCATCCCGGCCACCAGGATGCCGACTACATCCCGATCAGAGATGGCCCTTGTGACCCATGGGCATTTCAGGACGGGGTCTGGGAGGGGGCCTGAAGTGGACGCAAAAAGAGGCAGTTTCAAGGGCGTGTTACGGTGGTGTCATGGGTGTGTACATGCGTTCTCTTTCGCAGCAACACAGCCACAGTGGCCATATTTTCAGAAAGTTAAAAGGAAGACTCTGTGCTAGCCAAGGGTTTCTGGAGGAGACGATGTTCCGAACAATAGTGCGTCAATGGTGGATCAGATCCACCAACAGACTTGAGCAAAGAGGGCTTTGCAGGGCTCACTCACTCCGTCACACTGCACAAGGGGAATGCATAAACTGGCATTTGCACATTTTCACACATGTAAATTCATAAGATTTTTACCTTCTGTTTTGTTTCATTGTACATATGTCATTAATTTGTAACTTGACCACCTTAATGTACAGAGTTGAATACATTGTTGAGGTTATACAGTATCAATGAAATATGTCATAATTAATGGTATTTTAAAGGCCTTGAAGGATTTCTAATAATGCTGTATTCTGTACAGAAAATCGGGCCTGAGTCAAAGATGTATGCTATAGGGCAGTCTCTGCGTGTTATACACAGCGGCTGTGCTAAAATATGCAAAAACCACAGGAGGTGTCTTAGATAAAAAGTTGCCCACTGCCGGCTTCTGTGATCCGATGGCTGCGTCCAAAGACGCAACATTGTATCAACTGCGTGAACATCAGACTTCTGAGTAACCCTCAGATTACATAGAATGTCCACTAAAATCACGCAGCCGGGGCCAAAGAAGCTGCGTCAAGGACACAGCCACTAGCTTCAGCACGTCTGCCATACTACCGCACCTGTACATATATATTTCCAACACCCTCCAACCCTACCTCCTGCGGGTCACTGCGGCCCGCCGGTGGGGCACACTGGGACAGTCCCCAAATAAGCAGAGCAGTTGGGAGGTATGCCTACAGTTACAGTACTGTTGAAAACATAATTTACACATATGCAAAACAGTACACAGTTTACATAATTACATGGAGAGAAACAAAACAGAGAGAGGGCCATGCTTGTCAATGATTTGTTGTTAAAGGGAATAAGGGCTGACAGAATGAGGGAGAGGGCGCAGAACAGTGGGATTCAGAGGCTGGAGAGTTAGGTAGAAGGGTGGTAGGCTTGGATGAAGGAGGTGGGTTTTAAGGGCAGGTTTAGCAATGCAAAGTAGGTGAGAGGGTGCAGGAGTGGATCAAGTTTGCTGGTAACTTTGGCCTCACAAAAAGTTTTATTTAATAAAGTACTGTACAGCACAATTACTATTCATCCATTATATTTCGTTCAGGGAAATGCAATGTTTTTTGAAGAATCTTTGTGTGTATTTTTCCTTTTTTTCTCTCTCTAGAACTACAATAAACTACATGGCCTGACCGCTATAACGAGTGCACACATACACATACTGTACTTGGCTACTCTACTTTTTCCTTCTCCTCTTCGGGAGAAGCCCGGAGAGGAGATGAAGATAACCACTTTGTCATTAGGCCCCACAAATCATGTCATTTTAAACCCACCCACTCCCTACAGACCCGCGACTCCAGGTATTACCTCCTCATCCAAGTGCAAGCGCTGATGCCACCATATGTCAAACACGATCACCAGTGGGTGACAAGCCAAGCCATTGTATTTAAATTAGATTACGATACATATTTTTTAATTAAGCAAATAAATTACTGTGCTTCTAGCGTATCTAATACAAAAAGTCATTTTAAAATTGTCCTCATTCTTTAAAATAGGTAATGCTACATTACAGTTTTGTCCTGTTCAACCTACAAAACCACAATATAACCCTTCTTATTTATGTGGCCAGTTTTACAACCTTTCCAAAAAGATAAAAAAACAGACTGATGGTGTCCTGAATCTGATGACATCTCTGTTCTGAAGTGAGATATATACTGAGCTGCAGCATATACTGTAAATGATTATTATATCATTTAGTGTGATAGATATATTATGCATCAAGAGACAGATGCTTAACATGCCATGGAATATAAGCAAACATTGTCACTGATCATATTAACATTAATCATTTCAGTGCTAAGTAGAAGGAAGTATGTTTATTACAGTTCTTTAGTGTAATGTAAGCGTTCAGTGAGATAGGCGAGGCGATGCAAAGAGCACATCGCCAGGAGACCAACAGAGAAGAAATACTGTATAATATGGACATTAAAGACATTGTGGACAAAGCTAAAGGGGCCTATCCATTAGACTTTTTTTGTGAACGACCAAAAACTTTTCCTGCCAACAAAAAGTCTTTCATGCAAAAAGTCTTTCACAAACATGAAAGACTTTGTGAACAATATATTTAAAGACCAAGGACCAAGGATTGTCGCTGAAGAGACAAGGGAGTGGAAATTTTTAATGAATGGAGTGAATATTCATTCAAAAAAGTTGTTTGCCGTTCGCCAGTGGTCGTTCACTGCATATCCACTGAACGACTTTTCTAAAGTGCAGAAATTGACCAGCGTCTTCGAATGGCAAAAGACTTATTTTGTCGTTCGGGGGAGTGCATGGCGCAGGACGTTTGCAGCCTATCCATTAGATGACTTTTTGAACGATCTGACCAAAATCTCCTGGTTTTGGTAGGATCATTGAAAAAATCGTGTAATGGATAGGCCCCTTTAGATGAAGAGTCATGAGAAAGTGTTAGGCATGCTAATTAACATAATGAGCTCTACTATAAGAGCCAATGGTATTTTTATCTAATATACTACAGGTTAGCATGCTACTCTCTGCTAATTAAAACCATCTATAACTTCTAAACCAGCTAATGCTCCTCATCACTTCACACTGGTTTCCATTGAATTTATTGACCGCACTCTCATCAGTATTGGTAAATCCCACAATAGCATTGCTCAATATTTGTGTAGGCAACCGATATACTATAGAGATTTATTTAATTACAATAGTGCTTCAAGCATGACACCCAGCGAAGCCAGAACACATATTGGTTTGAGGTAGAAGGTAACCGCGAACAAAATGGAAGAAATCAGATCCTTTCTTGCATTAGTTCACTCTGAGACAGAATGTGATTAGGAGACCGTGCTTGGCCGTTTCCAGTAGGTTGGATGAATCTCAGCTCTCTAAACAAGCACTGGAGTAAATAAACAGTAGTGCAAGAAAAAAAAGTGAGGATATTTAAGTTCATGTTCAGGTTATAAGCCAGGACAGCGGATCCGTGTCTGCGAGATTGACAAGAAGCTGAAAGTGTAGCCGAGTCTTCCCTGCTGGCCAGACCATTGTGCAGCAAGAAGTGTTTTCATAAGGCTTAGACAGAATTCATTTCCATGCACTGCTTTTAATGGTTCCAGTCAGAACGAAACAGCTGGGGAGCATATGGTATTCATTTCCCTGTATCACTTGGAAACAATTTCACATGTAAATAGAACTGACATAAAAGTGTAGCCCTTGAACCCAGAATCTATAAGGCATAAATAAATGGGCACAATGCTGTCCCTGTATTGGACAATGGATTTACTGGGATTTCCGTTGTCCTAAGATAATGTCAGGGATAGGCTTTAAAGTTATCATTTTACCTGTAGACCTAGATTGCTTTAATTCAGCTAAATCCTCAACTGTACCCTGAGTGTCAATGACATAGTCTATCTCTGTGTTTTTCCATTTTTCTTCTCTGGCCCATACTCTGTATAATGATGCATAGCTGACTCTAGACTATGGCCAGACCTTGTTTATAAACATACCATTTGATTTAAATGAAATCTCTGTTGAGGGTAGGCGAGGATTATCTGCATACTGTATATAGCAATACTGGTACAAGGTGTACAATGGCTCCTTGTGGTGAAAATTACAAGTAGAGGTACCTGACTCTTTCACAGTGTGTCTGAGGGATCTTTTGCTCACCCCAACCAGATTTCTGTACTAAATCAATAATATATATATATACATATAGCAGTGGCAATAAATTAGCCAGTTAGGGGTTACGATAGCAGCATTGAAGTGCAGAGTTTAACGGACTTCCCGATCTTCTCCAGGAACCTCCGCAAGGTGGTATTGGCTTCACTTCCAGGAGCCCACAGGTTGTGGTCCTCTAACTGTCCCCTTAACTTGACATTGCCGAGGGTGAGTATGTAGAGAGGATGTGAGGTACAGAATATGTGATCCAGAGGATGATCAGACAAGCCAAAGTCAGGGGCACAAGCAAGATACAGAACAATATAATATGCAAAAGGTCAGGGACACAGGCTCGTGGGCATGAACTATAATTCAGTTACTGGAGCTAGGTAGTAGACCTGATCCTCTGGCACAAATCTCTGCACAGAGCAGCAATTTACTTTAATATCCGCTAGCAGGTTTGAATTTACACTAGTAAGCGCTGGGCAGACAGAGGGCCGCAAGTACAAGATTCTGCAGAAGCAGCGTGCTTGCTCCTAAAGAGGAGGCACCGGCAAAGAGACCAGAGAGCACAACAAGCGACAGCCAGAGAGATAGACTGGAACATGGGAGCGGATCCAAAATTATTATTACATTTTATTTATAAGTCGCCAAAAGTGTTCCGCAGCGCCGTACAGAGAACAAAACAATAAGACAATACAGGGTAAAACAGTACAGTAAAAATAGAACTACAAATTTTCTACATAGCCACTGATGCAATGTGTGCGATTGAAAAGTACAGCGTCAGCTGAAACCTGTAACCGTCAGCATGGGTGCAAATGACAGGTCTAGTTCACCTGAAGAACAAAAAGAGATGAATGGGATCCAGGGAGGATGTGTAGCAGATTTGCAAGAGAAGTAGGTGCTGAGAACAGGAGGGAGAAGGGCCCTGCTCATAGAGCTTACAGTCTAAAGGGAAGGGGAGACAAACTGAACACATAATGAGTGAGCCAGTGTAAGGGGAGCTAAGAGGTAGACTATGCGGTAACATGGTTAAGTGGAGGAAGGATATGCTTTTATGAACAGGTGGGTTTTCAGCGCCCGCTTGCAGCAATGCAGGCTATGAGAAATCTGTGTCCAATGCCTGCATGTAGCAATTGGGCATCCAGTAGTGACACATTGCTCCTACTCATCCGCTTGTGAGAGCAGCCATACTTATCACCAGGCATTTGCATCAGCCTTATCAGCGTATCAAGAGAGGAGAGGGCCCGTGTTCACTCACTGTCCGGGGCCCCTCCTCTCTCCCTGACTCCCGTCAGCAAACTGACAACAACGGTAGACTTCGGGCACTAGAGTGTGCCCTGAGTCTACTGTGCTGCTGCGCCATTTTCCCGGTGAGAAATCGCAGATACGACTGCTTTGCGTACTGAAGAGTATTATTTTTTTTCCCCTTTAAACTATTTTCATAAATGACTTCTATGATTCTCTCACCAGCTTTACCCAAACCCCTATTGTAGAGGTTTCTTCTAACCCAGTTGCTTATTGTTTATTTACTCAGCTAGATTTATATGCAAAACAAATAACATGTGCTTACTCATCAGCTGGTACGCCTGAGATTGTATATTGAATTTCTGCAAATCAATTATTCATGAGCACATAATGTACACATTCCTAAAATATTCTTCTAATGATCTGAAGGCAGGTGCACTGTATCTGTTAATATTTACTCTGTGTTCTAAATTTGTTGAACTTAAAATAGAATACATGGAATCATCTGTGTGTGCAGAATGGCCGTGCACTGCAGCAGAAACATGTTCACATGGCCAGGTTCAGAGTGACGACTCACACAAATGGTCTGACTTATCAAACATATAACGGCTTGGCCACAGGACAAAGTACTCTTTGGTTACACTGAGTGTCCTGAGAAGTGTAGATGCACTCAGTTTTCCTGGAAAAATTGGTGAAACAAACTTAGTGACTACTTACTAGTATTTTCTATTCCTGGCGCTAATACCCAAAACGTGTTTGTACAATAATTATGTAATTATATTAAAAAATTGAAGCTAGTCAGAAGAGGCCGGTTGCTTGACTGGCCATATTTGTAAACAAAACTAATAGAAAAAGACTGACTGCGTTCAGTGTTTTTCTATTTCTCAGTTTTCCTGGAAAGTTGTATGAGGGATATGATGGTGTTAGTTATAGGTGGATGAACGGTTGATTGACTGATTGACATTCAGTTTTAGACTAAACACGTGGCACATTCCAGAGGCCATTTATTAGAGTTGTGTTGTCTTCTTCTGCTTCAAATCACATTGCTTGTGCTAGTGCTTCCTTAGCTAGTTCTGCCCCCAAAGTTTTCTTGATTTCAGATGATTTCATATATTGTTAAACCTCCGCGCTTCCTCAATGTGTTGGGCAGCAACTCAATCCAAGGATACCCAAATCCTTAACAGACATAGACTAAAATACAGTAAGTTGACGAGTCGCGCCTAACATTAGTTAGTGCAATTGGGTTAAATTTGTTAATTCACAAATATGTTAATCCACTGTAACTTAAATGCAATATTGTGACATATAAACCATGAGGAGATAGTAATAATAATAATATCTTTTTACTCGTATAAGATGCAAAACTGAATAGGGTAATAATACAACAAATAACAGATATAGTGCATACAAGACATATTACATATATTGGGCACGATTCTATTCTATGCGATGTGAATAGCGTCGGGAGATAGCTCCCGGAGCTATTCAATTATGCACAGTGTTTAGTCGGAGAATGCCCGTTTTCGCGACTAAACACCCTGTTAAGGCGCGATAACGGGCATTCCCCGACCTAACTCCCTGGCGCGATGCTGTTTTCCCGGCACTAAGGGCAGAAAACAGCCTCACGCCGGGACTTTTGTCGGATTTCTGCTCTCTTCCCCGGGGCGATGCAAGAAGAAATCCTAGTCGGACTTGGCAGCATGGTGTATTGAATAACTCCGGGAACTCACTCCCGTCGCTATTCACATCACATAGAATAGAATCGTGCCCAATGTGTGCCTTTAAAAGTAATTGTATTATCCTTAATGATCGATATATGAAAAAGATGTAAAAGTCTCAAGAGGTGTGGCGTCCCACACTTCTGACCTGATGATGGAAGAATTTCCTATATATGAATAAATGATCTTAGTCCAAATAAATCTTCTAATCAGTGATCAAATAGTGTTGCCGTTGGCATGCATACGTCTTCACACTGGTGGTGACAGTATGCTACCTGTGCGGGTATGATAGAGATCTGGGATTGCGGAAAAATGGGGAAAGGAAAAAACAGACTCCAGACTGTGCTGCCCAAAATAGCTGGACGTACGTCTGTTCACCTCTTCCAAGGATCTGTCCATGGTCCTGCCAATGTTGCAGCTATAGTCTGGGGAGGAGACAACCTCGCCTAAGGACTCCTAAAGGAATAACTCAGCCGGGTGCCCCCTCCTCTCACGGAGTCTTAACCTTACTCCTCTGAATTCACACGTCCCGTACTCACATCTAGCCGCGTCGTCTCCTCACCGTGCAGGCGTCTCTAGGTTGCTGGTTCTCTTTACCCCTCAGTCTGTCCTTCTCCGTCCCGTCCGGGGATGGGCAAATTGAATATAAAAGGCTTCTAATATATATGAGTTAAACAAAATTTACATTTTACATTACAAACAAGAAACAAAATATACGATTCATACATTTTCCAATGGTCATTTTATAGTAATATTATAGTTAGCATTATGTGAAGGTTATCAGAGAATATATTTGTTTTGTTCTCTTGAATACAAAAGTACCAAATGTGTATATTTAATTAGTGTTTTAGGGAGCTATGCGCAGAAACAGGGATACGTTTTATCTTGTTTTATGCTTGCTTTTATATTTATTTTTCTCCTATAACCAAGAAAGAGGCATTAAGGAGTCATAAGACAGCACTAAGGCTCCCCTATTTTATTACTTTGTATATACTGTACAGCTGTGGATGCTTCTTCATTAACTTCATTAGCAATGCTACATTTATACTTGCTACTATTGTTCTCCTAATGTTAAATGCTCCTCACTGCTGTCCTCTCTCCACACTCAATGGTAATGACAGGGAAGTTGTTTTGGCAACAGATCAACATTTTGATAAATGCTTGTTAAACGATTGCTGAATGCCTTGGCAGGCACTAAATGAGCATTTCCTTACCTCTCCATTGTATTTGTAAAGTGTTTAATGCTTCTGAATATGTAGACCATGCTGAAATAGACATGAAGCAGAGCAAGGTGTGTACAGGTCCATTCTCTTACATTACTTTTTAGCATAAAAGTGCAATGGAATATGTTGGTGCTATATTAATAAATATTAATAAATAAAAGTGTGTGTTTAATGCTTGTATCTAATGCCTGTTTCTGTGAGGCTTTTGCTTTGATCCCCAAGAAAGGCAGCAATATGATCTTGTAGGGCAAAGAGGTCAGACATCTACAAACCTTGGAATAATGCTTACACACATAATAAAGGGATTTTTTTTTTCATTTTGCCTTCAATATACAGTATGGAAATCTCTATAAAGTGGTTTGTGGAGGAATGATCAGTAAGATAATAGTCATGTAGTGTGGTATTGTTTCTCAGCTGCTGAATATATCCTATTACTCTTAAAAGGCACAAATGAGAGAGACAAATGCTTTCCTTCGAGATGAGTCACAGATGTGGACTAATCTGTTGGACACACTTGGCATAGGAATGAGATCAATCTATGTTTCCAAATTAATGATTGTATTACTAATTAACATAATACATGAACGCAAATAACATAATTATCTGATTACAATCAGACAAGTCTTCTGCATTTGGATTTTCCTGGATCACTTAATAAGTGCATACTACAGTACATTTGTGTACCCATAGCTGTGCCTAATTATGCACTTGGTAGGGCATGTCTGCTATGTGTTGTGTTTGATTTTGAAGAATGGTAATGGATGCTCCTATATACACATGCACGTTTAAGAGAAAGAAATGTTAAGGCCACTTCTAACCTACTTATGTATGACCTGTATGCATAAACATGTTACCCCAATCAAATGTTTTATACTGCAATGTATAATGTGTAGATCTATCTGTTTCATGTCATTGAATGTACAGTATAAACTAACACTGCATCTCCATTTAAAAAAAATAATAATTTAGTTCATTAAAATTAAAAATTATACAATAAGAGGTTTTCTTTCCCTGTTCACATCCTTCTATTATTGTATATGTTATTTATGTATAATACACAAAGTATACTAATCTATATAGAATCTTCTGTAGATAATATCTGTATGCTTTTTTGAATTTTACTGTTATGTCTTTATTTTGGATATTATAATTTCAGTATTAAATATAGAAATCATGTATTATAAAAACCAACGCAACCCTTACAGCAAATTATTATGGACTTTATAAGTTATCTTGGATTTCCTTATCCTGCACTAAAGCACCCACACTGCAGCCTCGTGCTGTATATGGTCACAGAATCCAGTGGTGACTTCTCTGTTGTTCTTCTAATATGTAATAGGGGATATAATATTGTATATAACAAACTGTAAATATATTATGTAGTACACTACTGTGGATTTTACAAACAATTCTATTCATATTTATATAAACTTACATTTCTAATGTGCACAAAATAAAAACATAGCCCTCGTTTTAAGAGCTTGACAGTTTTTCCTCAGCATTGAGCTCTCTCTCCTTAGCCATACCTCTCAGCATTGAGCTCTCTCTCCTTAGCCATACCTCTCAGCATTGAGCTCTCTCCTTAGCCACACCTGTCAGCATTGAGCTCTCTCTCCTTAGCCTCACCTCTCAGCATTGAGCTCTCTCTCCATAGCCATACCTCTCAGCATTGAATGCAGTCTCCTTAGCCATATCTCTCAGCATTGAGCTCTCTCTCCTTAGCCATACCTCTCAGCATTGAGCTCTCTCTCCTTAGCCATACCTCTCAGCATTGAGCTCTCTCTCCTTAGCCATACCTCTCAGCATTGAGCTCTCTTTCCTTAGCCATACCGCTCAGCATTGAGCTCTCTCTCCTTAGCCATACCTCTCAGCATTGAGCTCTCTCTCCTTAGCCATACCTCTCAGCATTGAGCTCTCTCTCCTTAGCCTTACCGCTCAGCATTGAGCTCTCTCTCCTTAGCCATACCTCTCAGCATTGAGCTCTCTCTCCTTAGCCATACCTCTCAGTATTCAGCTCTCTCCTTGGCCATACCTCTCAGCATTGACCTCTCTCTCCTTAGCCATACGTCTCAGCATTGAGCTCTCTCTCCTTAGCAACACCTCTCAGCATTGAGCTCTCTCTCCTTAGCCATATCTCTCAGCATTGAGCTCTCTCCTTAGCCACACCTCTCCGCATTGAGCTCTCTCCTTAGCCATACCTCTCAGCATTGAGCTCTCTCTCCTTAGCCATACCTCTCAGCATTGAGCTCTCTCTCCTTAGCCATATCTCTCAGCATTGAGCTCTCTCCTTAGCCACACCTCTCAGCATTGAGCTCTCTCTCCTTAGCCATACCTCTCAGCATTGAGCTCTCTCTCCTTAGCCATACATCTCAGCATTGAGCTCTCTCTCCTTAGCCATACCTCTCAGCATTGAGCTCTCTCTCCTTAGCCATACCTCTCAGCATTGAGCTCTCTCTTCTTAGCCATACCTCTCAGCATTGAGCTCTCTCCTTAGCCATATCTCTCAGCATTGAGCTCTCTCTCCTTAGCCATATCTCTCAGCATTGAGCTCTCTTCTTAGCCATACCTCTCAGCATTGAGCTCTCTCTTCTTAGCCATACCTCTCAGCATTGAGCTCTCCTTAGCCATATCTCTCAGCATTGAGCTCTCCTTAGCCATATCTCTCAGCATTGAGCTCTCTCTCCTTAGCCATATCTCTCAGCACTGAGCTCTCTCCTTAGCCATATCTCTCAGCATTGAGCTATCTCCTTAGCCATATCTGTCAGCATTGAGCTCTCTTCTTAGCCATACCTCTCAGCATTGAGCTCTCTCTCCTTAGCCATACCTCTCAGCATTGAGCTCTCTCCTTAGCCATACCTCTCAGCACTGAGCTCTCTCCTTAGCCATATCTCTCAGCATTGAGCTATCTCCTTAGCCATATCTCTCAGCATTGAACTCTCTTCTTAGCCATACCTCTCAGCATTGAGCTCTCTCTCCTTAGCCATCCCTCTCAGCATTGAGCTCTCTACTTAGCCATACCTCTCAGCATTGAGCTCTCTCCTTAGCCATACCTCTCAGCATTGAGCTCTCTCTCTCCTTAGCCATACCTCTCAGCATTGAGCTCTCCTTAGCCATACCTCTCAGCATTGAGCTCTCTCCTTAGCCATACCTCTCAGTATTGAGCTCTCTCTCCTTAGCCATATCTGTCAGCATTGAGCTCTCTCTCCTTAGCCATATCTCTCAGCATTGAGCTCTCTTCTTAGCCATACCTCTCGGCATTGAGCTCTCTCTCCTTAGCTATATCTCTCAGCATTGAGCTCTATTCTTAGCCATACCTCTCAGCATTGAGCTCTCTCTCCTTAGCCATATCTCTCAGCACTGAGCTCTGTCCTTAGCCATATCTCTCAGCATTCAGCTATCTCCTTAACCATATCTCTCAGCATTGAGCTCTCTCCTTAGCCTTACCTCTCAGCATTGAGCTCTCTCTCCTTAGCCATACCTCTCAGCATTGAGCTCTCTCTCCTTAGCCATACATCTCAGCATTGAGCTCTCTCTCCTTAGCCATACCTCTCATCATTGAGCTCTCTCTCCTTAGCCATACCTCTCAGCATTGTGCTCTCTCTCCTTGGCCATATCTCTCAGCATTGAGCTCTCTCTCCTTAGCCATATCTCTCAGCATTGAGCTCTCTTCTTAGCCATACTTCTCAGCATTGAGCTCTCTCTCTCCTTAGCCATTTCTCTCAGCATTGAGCTCTCTTCTTAGCCATACCTCTCAGCATTGAGCTCTCCTTAGCCATATCTCTCAGCATTGAGCTCTCCTTAGCCATATCTCTCAGCATTGAGCTCTCTCTCCTTAGCCAAATCTCTCAGCACTGAGCTCTCTCCTTAGCCATATCTCTCAGCATTGAGCTATCTCCTTAGCCATATCTGTCAGCATTGAGCTCTCTTCTTAGCCATACCTCTCAGCATTGAGCTCTCTCTCCTTAGCCATACCTCTCAGCATTGAGCTCTCTCCTTAGCCATACCTCTCAGCACTGAGCTCTCTCCTTAGCCATATCTCTCAGCATTGAGCTATCTCCTTAGCCATATCTCTCAGCATTGAGCTCTCTTCTTAGCCATACCTCTCAGCATTGAGCTCTCTCTCCTTAGCCATCCCTCTCAGCATTGAGCTCTCTACTTAGCCATACCTCTCAGCATTGAGCTCTCTCCTTAGCCATACCTCTCAGCATTGAGCTCTCTCTCTCCTTAGCCATACCTCTCAGCATTGAGCTCTCTCTCCTTAGCCATACCTCTCAGCATTGAGCTCTCTCCTTAGCCTTACCTCTCAGTATTGAGCTCTCTCTCCTTAGCCATATCTCTCAGCATTGAGCTCTCTCCTTAGCCATATCTGTCAGCATTGAGCTCTCTCTCCTTAGCCATATCTCTCAGCATTGAGCTCTCTTCTTAGCCATACCTCTCAGCATTGAGCTCTCTCTCTTTAGCCATATCTCTCAGCATTGAGCTCTATTCTTAGCCATACCTCTCAGCATTGAGCTCTCTCTCCTTAGCCATATCTCTCAGCAATGACCTTTCTCCTTAGCCATATCTCTCAGCATTGAGCTATCTCCTTAACTTTACCTCTCAGCATTGAGCTCTCTCTCCTTAGCCATACCTCTCAGCATTGAGCTCTCTCTCCTTAGCCATACATCTCAGCATTGAGCTCTCTCTCCTTAGCCATACATCTCAGCATTGAGCTCTCTCTCCTTAGCCATACCTCTCAGCATTGAGCTCTCTCTCCCTGGCCATACCTCTCAGCATTGAGCTCTCTCCTTAGCCATATCTCTCAGCATTGAGCTCTCTCTCCTTAGCCATATATCTCAGCATTGAGCTCTCTTCTTAGCCATACCTCTCAGCATTGAGCTCTCTTCTTAGCCATACCTCTCAGCATTGAGCTCTCTCTCCTTAGCCATATCTCTCAGCATTGAGCTCTCTTCTTAGCCATACCTCTCAGCATTGAGCTCATTCTCCTTAGCCATATCTCTCAGCATTGAGCTCTCTTCTTAGCCATACCTCTCAGCATTGAGCTCTCTCTCTCCTTAGCCATATCTCTCAGCACTGAGCTCTCTCCTTAGCCATATCTCTCAGCATTGAGCTATCTCCTTAGCCATATCTCTCAGCATTGAACTCTCTTCTTACCAATACCTCTCAGCATTGAGCTCTCTCTCCTTAGCCATACCTCTCAGCATTGAGCTCTCTCCTTAGCCATACCTCTCAGCATTGAGCTCTCTCCTTAGCCATACCTATCAGCATTGAGCTCTCTCTCCTTAGCCATACCTCTCAGCATTGAGCTCTCTCTCCTTAGCCATACCTCTCAGCATTGAGCTCTCTCCTTGGCCATATCTCTCAGCATTGAGCTCTCTCTCCTTAGCCATATCTGTCAGCATTGAGCTCGCTCTCCTTAGCCATACCTCTCAGCATTGAGCTCTCTCTCCTTAGCCATACCTCTCAGCATTGAGCTATCTTTCCTTAGCCATACCTCTCAGCATTGAGCTCTCTCTCCTTAGCCATACCTCTCAGCATTGAGCTCTCTCCTTAGGCATATCTCTCAGCATTGAGCTCTCTCTCCTTAGCCATATCTCTCAGCATTGAGCTCTCTTCTTAGCCATACCTCTCAGCATTGTGCTCTCTCTCCTTAGCCATATCTCTCAGCATTGTGCTCTCTCCTTAGCCACACCTCTCCGCATTGAGCTCTCTCTCCTTAGCCATATCTCTCAGCATTGAGCTCTCTCCTTAGCCTCACCTCTCAGCATTGATCTCTCTCTCTCTCCTTAGCAACACCTCTCAGCATTGAGCTCTCTCTCCTTAGCCATATCTCTCAGCATTGAGCTCTCTCCTTAGCCACACCTCTCCGCATTGAGCTCTCTCCTTAGCCATACCTCTCAGCATTGAACTCTCTCTCCTTAGCCATACCTCTCAGCATTGAGCTCTCTCTCCTTAGCCATATCTCTCGGCATTGAGCTCTCTCCTTAGCCACACCTCTCAGCATTGAGCTCTCTCTCCTTAGCCATATCTCTCGGCATTGAGCTCTCTCCTTAGCCACACCTCTCAGCATTGAGCTCTCTCTCCTTAGCCATACCTCTCAGCATTGAGCTCTCTCTCCTTAGCCATACATCTCAGCATTGAGCTCTCTCTCCTTAGCCATACCTCTCAGCATTGAGCTCTCTCTCCTTAGCCATACCTCTCAGCATTGAGCTCTCTCTTCTTAGCCATACCTCTCAGCATTGAGCTCTCTCCTTAGCCATATCTCTCAGCATTGAGCTCTCTCTCCTTAGCCATATCTCTCAGCATTGAGCTCTCTTCTTAGCCATACCTCTCAGCATTGAGCTCTCTCTTCTTAGCCATACCTCTCAGCATTGAGCTCTCCTTAGCCCTATCTCTCAGCATTGAGCTCTCCTTAGCCATATCTCTCAGCATTGAGCTCTCTCTCCTTAGCCATATCTCTCAGCACTGAGCTCTCTCCTTAGCCATATCTCTCAGCATTGAGCTATCTCCTTAGCCATATCTGTCAGCATTGAGCTCTCTTCTTAGCCATACCTCTCAGCATTGAGCTCTCTCTCCTTAGCCATACCTCTCAGCATTGAGCTCTCTCCTTAGCCATACCTCTCAGCACTGAGCTCTCTCCTTAGCCATATCTCTCAGCATTGAGCTATCTCCTTAGCCATATCTCTCAGCATTGAACTCTCTTCTTAGCCATACCTCTCAGCATTGAGCTCTCTCTCCTTAGCCATCCCTCTCAGCATAGAGCTCTCTACTTAGCCATACCTCTCAGCATTGAGCTCTCTCCTTAGCCATACCTCTCAGCATTGAGCTCTCTCCTTAGCCATACCTCTCAGCATTGAGCTCTCCTTAGCCATACCTCTCAGCATTGAGCTCTCTCCTTAGCCATACCTCTCAGTATTGAGCTCTCTCTCCTTAGCCATATCTGTCAGCATTGAGCTCTCTCTCCTTAGCCATATCTCTCAGCATTGAGCTCTCTTCTTAGCCATACCTCTCGGCATTGAGCTCTCTCTCCTTAGCTATATCTCTCAGCATTGAGCTCTATTCTTAGCCATACCTCTCAGCATTGAGCTCTCTCTCCTTAGCCATATCTCTCAGCACTGAGCTCTGTCCTTAGCCATATCTCTCAGCATTCAGCTATCTCCTTAACCATATCTCTCAGCATTGAGCTCTCTCCTTAGCCTTACCTCTCAGCATTGAGCTCTCTCTCCTTAGCCATACCTCTCAGCATTGAGCTCTCTCTCCTTAGCCATACATCTCAGCATTGAGCTCTCTCTCCTTAGCCATACCTCTCATCATTGAGCTCTCTCTCCTTAGCCATACCTCTCAGCATTGTCCTCTCTCTCCTTGGCCATACCTCTCAGCATTGAGCTCTCTCCTTAGCCATATCTCTCAGCATTGAGCTCTCTCTCCTTAGCCATATCTCTCAGCATTGAGCTCTCTTCTTAGCCATACTTCTCAGCATTGAGCTCTCTCTCTCCTTAGCCATTTCTCTCAGCATTGAGCTCTCTTCTTAGCCATACCTCTCAGCATTGAGCTCTCCTTAGCCATATCTCTCAGCATTGAGCTCTCCTTAGCCATATCTCTCAGCATTGAGCTCTCTCTCCTTAGCCAAATCTCTCAGCACTGAGCTCTCTCCTTAGCCATATCTCTCAGCATTGAGCTATCTCCTTAGCCATATCTGTCAGCATTGAGCTCTCTTCTTAGCCATACCTCTCAGCATTGAGCTCTCTCTCCTTAGCCATACCTCTCAGCATTGAGCTCTCTCCTTAGCCATACCTCTCAGCACTGAGCTCTCTCCTTAGCCATATCTCTCAGCATTGAGCTATCTCCTTAGCCATATCTCTCAGCATTGAGCTCTCTTCTTAGCCATACCTCTCAGCATTGAGCTCTCTCTCCTTAGCCATCCCTCTCAGCATTGAGCTCTCTACTTAGCCATACCTCTCAGCATTGAGCTCTCTCCTTAGCCATACCTCTCAGCATTGAGCTCTCTCTCTCCTTAGCCATACCTCTCAGCATTGAGCTCTCTCTCCTTAGCCATACCTCTCAGCATTGAGCTCTCTCCTTAGCCTTACCTCTCAGTATTGAGCTCTCTCTCCTTAGCCATATCTCTCAGCATTGAGCTCTCTCCTTAGCCATATCTGTCAGCATTGAGCTCTCTCTCCTTAGCCATATCTCTCAGCATTGAGCTCTCTTCTTAGCCATACCTCTCAGCATTGAGCTCTCTCTCTTTAGCCATATCTCTCAGCATTGAGCTCTATTCTTAGCCATACCTCTCAGCATTGATCTCTCTCTCTTTAGCCATATCTCTCAGCAATGACCTTTCTCCTTAGCCATATCTCTCAGCATTGAGCTATCTCCTTAACTTTACCTCTCAGCATTGAGCTCTCTCTCCTTAGCCATACCTCTCAGCATTGAGCTCTCTCTCCTTAGCCATACATCTCAGCATTGAGCTCTCTCTCCTTAGCCATATATCTCAGCATTGAGCTCTCTCTCCTTAGCCATACCTCTCAGCATTGAGCTCTCTCTCCCTGGCCATACCTCTCAGCATTGAGCTCTCTCCTTAGCCATATCTCTCAGCATTGAGCTCTCTCTCCTTAGCCATATATCTCAGCATTGAGCTCTCTTCTTAGCCATACCTCTCAGCATTGAGCTCTCTTCTTAGCCATACCTCTCAGCATTGAGCTCTCTCTCCTTAGCCATATCTCTCAGCATTGAGCTCTCTTCTTAGCCATACCTCTCAGCATTGAGCTCATTCTCCTTAGCCATATCTCTCAGCATTGAGCTCTCTTCTTAGCCATACCTCTCAGCATTGAGCTCTCTCTCTCCTTAGCCATATCTCTCAGCACTGAGCTCTCTCCTTAGCCATATCTCTCAGCATTGAGCTATCTCCTTAGCCATATCTCTCAGCATTGAACTCTCTTCTTACCAATACCTCTCAGCATTGAGCTCTCTCTCCTTAGCCATACCTCTCAGCATTGAGCTCTCTCCTTAGCCATACCTCTCAGCATTGAGCTCTCTCCTTAGCCATACCTCTCAGCATTGAGCTCTCTCTCCTTAGCCATACCTCTCAGCATTGAGCTCTCTCTCCTTAGCCATACCTCTCAGCATTGAGCTCTCTCCTTGGCCATATCTCTCAGCATTGAGCTCTCTCTCCTTAGCCATATCTGTCAGCATTGAGCTCGCTCTCCTTAGCCATACCTCTCAGCATTGAGCTCTCTCTCCTTAGCCATACCTCTCAGCATTGAGCTATCTTTCCTTAGCCATACCTCTCAGCATTGAGCTCTCTCTCCTTAGCCATACCTCTCAGCATTGAGCTCTCTCCTTAGGCATATCTCTCAGCATTGAGCTCTCTCTCCTTAGCCATATCTCTCAGCATTGAGCTCTCTTCTTAGCCATACCTCTCAGCATTGTGCTCTCTCTCCTTAGCCATATCTCTCAGCATTGTGCTCTCTCCTTAGCCACACCTCTCCGCATTGAGCTCTCTCTCCTTAGCCATATCTCTCAGCATTGAGCTCTCTCCTTAGCCTCACCTCTCAGCATTGATCTCTCTCTCTCCTTAGCCATAGCTCTCAGCATTGAGCTCTCTCTCCTTAGCCATATCTCTCAGCATTCAGCTCTCTCCTTAGCCATATCTTTCAGCATTGAGCTTTCTCCTTAGCCATACCTCTCAGCATTGAGCTCTCTCTCCTTAGCCTTATCTCACAGCATTGAGCTCTCTCCTTAGCCACACCTCTCAGCATTGAGCTCTCTCTCCTTAGCCATACCTCTCAGCATTGAGCTCTCTCCTTAGCCATACATCTCAGCATTGAGCTCTCTCTCCTTAGCCATACCTCTCAGCATTGAGCTCTCTCTCCTTAGCCATACCTCTCAGCATTGAGCTCTCTCTTCTTAGCCATACCTCTCAGCATTGAGCTCTCTCCTTAGCCATATCTCTCAGCATTGAGCTCTCTCTCCTTAGCCATATCTCTCAGCATTGAGCTCTCTTCTTAGCCATACCTCTCAGAATTGAGCTCTCTCTCTCCTTAGCCATATCTCTCAGCATTGAGCTCTCTTCTTAGCCATACCTCTCAGCATTGAGCTCTCCTTAGCCATATCTCTCAGCATTGAGCTCTCCTTAGCCATATCTCTCAGCATTGAGCTCTCTCTCCTTAGCCATATCTCTCAGCACTGAGCTCTCTCCTTAGCCATATCTCTCATCATTCAGCTATCTCCTTAGCCATATCTGTCAGCATTGAGCTCTCTTCTTAGCCATTCCTCTCAGCATTGAGCTCTCTCTCCTTAGCCATACCTCTCAGCATTGAGCTCTCTCCTTAGCCCTACCTCTCAGCACTGAGCTCTCTCCTTAGCCATATCTCTCAGCATTGAGCTATCTCCTTAGCCATATCTCTCAGCATTGAGCTCTCTTCTTAGCCACACCTCCCAGCATTGAGCTCTCTCTCCTTAGCCATATCTCTCAGCACTGAGCTCTCTCCTTAGCCATATCTCTCAGCATTGAGCTATCTCCTTAGCCATATCTCTCAGCATTGAACTCTCTTCTTACCAATACCTCTCAGCATTGAGCTCTCTCTCCTTAGCCATACCTCTCAGCATTGAGCTCTCTCCTTAGCCATACCTCTCAGCATTGAGCTCTCTCCTTAGCCATACCTCTCAGCATTGAGCTCTCTCTCCTTAGCCATACCTCTCAGCATTGAGCTCTCTCTCCTTAGCCATACCTCTCAGCATTGAGCTCTCTCCTTGGCCATATCTGTCAGCATTGAGCTCTCTCTCCTTAGCCATATCTGTCAGCATTGAGCTCGCTCTCCTTAGCCATACCTCTCAGCATTGAGCTCTCTCTCCTTAGCCATACCTCTAAGCATTGAGCTATCTTTCCTTAGCCATACCTCTCAGCATTGAGCTCTCTCTCCTTAGCCATACCTCTCAGCATTGAGCTCTCTCCTTAGGCATATCTCTCAGCATTGAGCTCTCTCTCCTTAGCCATATCTCTCAGCATTGAGCTCTCTTCTTAGCCATACCTCTCAGCATTGTGCTCTCTCTCCTTAGCCATATCTCTCAGCATTGTGCTCTCTCCTTAGCCACACCTCTCCGCATTGAGCTCTCTCTCCTTAGCCATATCTCTCAGCATTGAGCTCTCTCCTTAGCCTCACCTCTCAGCATTGATCTCTCTCTCTTCTTAGCCATATCTCTCAGCATTGAGCTCTCTCCTTAGCCATATCTTTCAGCATTGAGCTCTCTCCTTAGCCATACCTCTCAGCATTGAGCTCTCTCTCCTTAGCCTTATCTCACAGCATTGAGCTCTCTCCTTAGCCACACCTCTCAGCATTGAGCTCTCTCTCCTTAGCCATACCTCTCAGCATTGAGCTCTCTCCTTAGCCATACGTCTCAGCATTGAGCTCTCTCTCCTTAGCCATACCTCTCAGCATTGAGCTCTCTCTCCTTAGCCATACCTCTCAGCATTGAGCTCTCTCTTCTTAGCCATACCTCTCAGCATTGAGCTCTCTCCTTAGCCATATCTCTCAGCATTGAGCTCTCTCTCCTTAGCCATATCTCTCAGCATTGAGCTCTCTTCTTAGCCATACCTCTCAGAATTGAGCTCTCTCTCTCCTTAGCCATATCTCTCAGCATTGAGCTCTCTTCTTAGCCATACCTCTCAGCATTGAGCTCTCCTTAGCCATAACTCTCAGCATTGAGCTCTCCTTAGCCATATCTCTCAGCATTGAGCTCTCTCACCTTAGCCATATCTCTCAGCACTGAGCTCTCTCCTTAGCCATATCTCTCATCATTGAGCTATCTCCTTAGCCATATCTGTCAGCATTGAGCTCTCTTCTTAGCCATACCTCTCAGCATTGAGCTCTCTCTCCTTAGCCATACCTCTCAGCATTGAGCTCTCTCCTTAGCCCTACCTCTCAGCACTGAGCTCTCTCCTTAGCCATATCTCTCAGCATTGAGCTATCTCCTTAGCCATATCTCTCAGCATTGAGCTCTCTTCTTAGCCACACCTCTCAGCATTGAGCTCTCTCTTCTTAGCCATATAGCCATACCTCTCAGCATTGAGCTCTCTCTCCTTAGCCATACCTCTCAGCATTGAGCTCTCTCTCCTTAGCCATCCCTCTCTGCATTGAGCTCTCTACTTAGCCATACCTCTCAGCATTGAGCTCTCTCTCTCCTTAGCCATACCTCTCAGCATTGAGCTCTCTCTCCTTAGCCATACCTCTCAGCATTGAGCTCTCTCCTTAGCCATACCTCTCAGTATTGAGCTCTCTCTCCTTAGCCATATCTGTCAGCATTGAGCTCTCTTCTTAGCCATACCTTTCGGCATTGAGCTCTCTCTCCTTAGCCATATCTCTCAGCATTGAGCTCTATTCTTAGCCATACCTCTCAGCATTGAGCTCTCTCTCCTTAGCCATATCTCTCAGCACTGAGCTCTCTCCTTAGCCATATCTCTCAGCATTGAGCTATCTCCTTAACCATATCTCTCAGCATTGAGCTCTCTCCTTAGCCTTACCTCTCAGCATTGAGCTCTCTCTCCTTAGCCATATAGCCATACCTCTCAGCATTGAGCTCTCTCTCCTTAGCCATACATCTCAGCATTGAGCTCTCTCTCCTTAGCCATACCTCTCAGCATTGAGCTCTCTCCTTAGCCATACCTCTCAGCATTGAGCTCTCTCTCTCCTTAGCCATACCTCTCAGCATTGAGCTCTCTCTCCTTAGCCATACCTCTCAGCATTGAGCTCTCTCCTTAGCCATACCTCTCAGTATTGAGCTCTCTCTCCTTAGCCATATCTGTCAGCATTGAGCTCTCTCTCCTTAGCCATATCTCTCAGCATTGAGCTCTCTTCTTAGCCATACCTCTCGGCATTGAGCTCTCTCTCCTTAGCCATATCTCTCAGCATTGAGCTCTATTCTTAGCCATACCTCTCAGCATTGAGCTCTCTCTCCTTAGCCATATCTCTCAGCACTGAGCTCTCTCCTTACCCATATCTCTCAGCATTGAGCTATCTCCTTAACCATATCTCTCAGCATTGAGCTCTCTCCTTAGCCTTACCTCTCAGCATTGAGCTCTCTCTCCTTAGCCATACCTCTCAGCATTGAGCTCTCTCTCCTTAGCCATACATCTCAGCATTGAGCTCTCTCTCCTTAGCCATACCTCTCAGCATTGTGCACTCTCTTCCTTGGCCATACCTCTCAGCATTGAGCTCTCTCCTTAGCCATATCTCTCAGCATTGAGCTCTCTCTCCTTAGCCATATCTCTCAGCATTGAGCTCTCTTCTTAGCCATACTTCTCAGCATTTAGCTCTCTCTCTCCTTAGCCATATCTCTCAGCATTGAGCTCTCTTCTTAGCCATACCTCTCAGCATTGAGCTCTCCTTAGCCATATCTCAGCATTGAGCTCTCCTTAGCCATATCTCTCAGCATTGAGCTCTCTCTCCTTAGCCTTATCTCTCAGCACTGAGCTCTCTCCTTAGCCATATCTCTCAGCATTGAGCTATCTCCTTTGCCATATCTGTCAGCATTGAGCTCTCTTCTTAGCCATACCTCTCAGCATTGAGCTCTCTCTCCTTAGCCATACTTCTCAGCATTGAGCTCTCTCCTTAGCCATACCTCTCAGCACTGAGCTCTCTCCTTAGCCATATCTCTCAGCATTGAGCTATCTCCTTAGCCATATCTCTCAGCATTGAGCTCTCTTCTTAGCCATACCTCTCAGCATTGAGCTCTCTCTCCTTAGCCATCCCTCTCAGCATTGAGCTCTCTCCTTAGCCATACCTCTCAGCATTGAGCTCTCTCCTTAGCCATACCTCTCAGCATTGAGCTCTCTCTCTCCTTAGCCATACCTCTCAGCATTGAGCTCTCTCTCCTTAGCCATACCTCTCAGCATTGAGCTCTCTCCTTAGCCATACCTCTCAGTATTGAGCTCTCTCTCCTTAGCCATATCTCTCAGCATTGAGCTCTCTCCTTAGCCATATCTGTCAGCATTGAGCTCTCTCTCCTTAGCCATATCTCTCAGCATTGAGCTCTCTTCTTAGCCATACCTCTCAGCATTGAGCTCTCTCCTTAGCCATACCTCTCAGCATTGAGCTCTCTCTCTCCTTAGCCATACCTCTCAGCATTGAGCTCTCTCTCCTTAGCCATACCTCTCAGCATTGAGCACTCTCCTTAGCCATACCTCTCAGTATTGAGCTCTCTCTCCTTAGCCATATCTCTCAGCATTGAGCTCTCTCCTTAGCCATATCTGTCAGCATTGAGCTCTCTCTCCTTAGCCATATCTCTCAGCATTGAGCTCTCTTCTTAGCCATACCTCTCAGCATTGAGCTCTCTCTCCTGAGCCATATCTCTCAGCACTGAGCTCTCTCCTTAGCCATATCTCTCAGCATTGAGCTATCTCCTTAACCTTACCGCTCAGCATTGAGCTCTCTCTCCTTAGCCATATCTCTCAGCATTGAGCTCTCTCTCCTTAGCCATACATCTCAGCATTGAGCTCTCTCTCCTTAGCCATACCTCTCAGCATTGAGCTCTCTCTCCTTAGCCATACCTCTCAGCATTGAGCTCTCTCTCCTTGGCCATACCTCTCAGCATTGAGCTCTCTCCTTAGCCATACCTCTCAGCATTGAGCTCTCTCTCCTTAGCCATACCTCTCAGCATTGAGCTCTCTCTCCTTAGCCATATCTCTCAGCATTGAGCTCTCTCCTTAGCCACACCTCTCAGCATTGAGCTCTCTCTCCTTAGCCATACCTCTCAGCATTGAGCTCTCTCTCCTTAGCCATACATCTCATCATTGAGCTCTCTCTCCTTAGCCATACCTCTCAGCATTGAGCTCTCTCTCCTTAGCCATACCTCTCAGCATTGAGCTCTCTCTTCTTAGCCATACCTCTCAGCATTGAGCTCTCTCCTTAGCCATATCTCTCAGCATTGAGCTCTCTCTCCTTAGCCATATCTCTCAGCATTGTGCTCTCTTCTTAGCCATACCTCTCAGCATTGAGCTCTCTCTTCTTAGCCATACCTCTCAGCATTGAGCTCTCCTTAGCCATATCTCTCAGCATTGAGCTCTCCTTAGCCATATCTCTCAGCATTGAGCTCTCTCTCCTTAGCCATATCTCTCAGCACTGAGCTCTCTCCTTAGCCATATCTCTCAGCATTGAGCTATCTCCTTAGCCATATCTGTCAGCATTGAGCTCTCTTCTTAGCCATACCTCTCAGCATTGAGCTCTCTCTCCTTAGCCATACCTCTCAGCATTGAGCTCTCTCCTTAGCCATACCTCTCAGCACTGAGCTCTCTCCTTAGCCATATCTCTCAGCATTGAGCTATCTCCTTAGCCATATCTCTCAGCATTGAACTCTCTTCTTAGCCATACCTCTCAGCATTGAGCTCTCTCTCCTTAGCCATCCCTCTCAGCATTGAGCTCTCTACTTAGCCATACCTCTCAGCATTGAGCTCTCTCCTTAGCCATACCTCTCAGCATTGAGCTCTCTCTCTCCTTAGCCATACCTCTCAGCATTGAGCTCTCCTTAGCCATACCTCTCAGCATTGAGCTCTCTCCTTAGCCATACCTCTCAGTATTGAGCTCTCTCTCCTTAGCCATATCTGTCAGCATTGAGCTCTCTCTCCTTAGCCATATCTCTCAGCATTGAGCTCTCTTCTTAGCCATACCTCTCGGCATTGAGCTCTCTCTCCTTAGCTATATCTCTCAGCATTGAGCTCTATTCTTAGCCATACCTCTCAGCATTGAGCTCTCTCTCCTTAGCCATATCTCTCAGCACTGAGCTCTGTCCTTAGCCATATCTCTCAGCATTGAGCTATCTCCTTAACCATATCTCTCAGCATTGAGCTCTCTCCTTAGCCTTACCTCTCAGCATTGAGCTCTCTCTCCTTAGCCATACCTCTCAGCATTGAGCTCTCTCTCCGTAGCCATACATCTCAGCATTGAGCTCTCTCTCCTTAGCCATACCTCTCATCATTGAGCTCTCTCTCCTTAGCCATACCTCTCAGCATTGTGCTCTCTCTCCTTGGCCATACCTCTCAGCATTGAGCTCTCTCCTTAGCCATATCTCTCAGCATTGAGCTCTCTCTCCTTAGCCATATCTCTCAGCATTGAGCTCTCTTCTTAGCCATACTTCTCAGCATTGAGCTCTCTCTCTCCTTAGCCATTTCTCTCAGCATTGAGCTCTCTTCTTAGCCATACCTCTCAGCATTGAGCTCTCCTTAGCCATATCTCTCAGCATTGAGCTCTCCTTAGCCATATCTCTCAGCATTGAGCTCTCTCTCCTTAGCCAAATCTCTCAGCACTGAGCTCTCTCCTTAGCCATATCTCTCAGCATTGAGCTATCTCCTTAGCCATATCTGTCAGCATTGAGCTCTCTTCTTAGCCATACCTCTCAGCATTGAGCTCTCTCTCCTTAGCCATACCTCTCAGCATTGAGCTCTCTCCTTAGCCATACCTCTCAGCACTGAGCTCTCTCCTTAGCCATATCTCTCAGCATTGAGCTATCTCCTTAGCCATATCTCTCAGCATTAAGCTCTCTTCTTAGCCATACCTCTCAGCATTGAGCTCTCTCTCCTTAGCCATCCCTCTCAGCATTGAGCTCTCTACTTAGCCATACCTCTCAGCATTGAGCTCTCTCCTTAGCCATACCTCTCAGCATTGAGCTCTCTCTCTCCTTAGCCATACCTCTCAGCATTGAGCTCTCTCTCCTTAGCCATACCTCTCAGCATTGAGCTCTCTCCTTAGCCTTACCTCTCAGTATTGAGCTCTCTCTCCTTAGCCATATCTCTCAGCGTTGAGCTCTCTCCTTAGCCATATCTGTCAGCATTGAGCTCTCTCTCCTTAGCCATATCTCTCAGCATTGAGCTCTCTTCTTAGCCATACCTCTCAGCATTGAGCTCTATTCTTAGCCATACCTCTCAGCATTGAGCTCTCTCTCCTTAGCCATATATCTCAGCAATGAGCTCTCTCCTTAACGTTACCTCTCAGCATTGAGCTCTCTCTCCTTAGCCATACCTCTCAGCATTGAGCTTTCTCTCCTTAGCCATACATCTCAGCATTGAGCTCTCTCTCCTTAGCCATACATCTCAGCATTGAGCTCTCTCTCCTTAGCCATACCTCTCAGCATTGAGCTCTCTCTCCCTGGCCATACCTCTCAGCATTGAGCTCTCTCCTTAGCCATATCTCTCAGCATTGAGCTCTCTCTCCTTAGCCATATATCTCAGCATTGAGCTCTCTTCTTAGCCATACCTCTCAGCATTGAGCTCTCTTCTTAGCCATACCTCTCAGCATTGAGCTCTCTCTCCTTAGCCATATCTCTCAGCATTGAGCTCTCTTCTTAGCCATACCTCTCAGCATTGAGATCATTCTCCTTAGCCATATCTCTCAGCATTGAGCTCTCTTCTTAGCCATACCTCTCAGCATTGAGCTCTCTCTCTCCTTAGCCATATCTCTCAGCACTGAGCTCTCTCCTTAGCCATATCTCTCAGCATTGAGCTATCTCCTTAGCCATATCTCTCAGCATTGAACTCTATTCTTACCAATACCTCTCAGCATTGAGCTCTCTCTCCTTAGCCATACCTCTCAGCATTGAGCTCTCTCCTTAGCCATACCTCTCAGCATTGAGCTCTCTCCTTAGCCATACCTCTCAGCATTGAGCTCTCTCTCCTTAGCCATACCTCTCAGCATTGAGCTCTCTCTCCTTAGCCATACCTCTCAGCATTGAGCTCTCTCCTTGGCCATATCTCTCAGCATTGAGCTCTCTCTCCTTAGCCATATCTGTCAGCATTGAGCTCGCTCTCCTTAGCCATACCTCTCAGCATTGAGCTCTCTCTCCTTAGCCATACCTCTCAGCATTGAGCTATCTTTCCTTAGCCATACCTCTCAGCATTGAGCTCTCTCTCCTTAGCCATACCTCTCAGCATTGAGCTCTCTCCTTAGGCATATCTCTCAGCATTGAGCTCTCTCCTTAGCCATATCTCTCAGCATTGAGCTCTCTTCTTAGCCATACCTCTCAGCATTGTGCTCTCTCTCCTTAGCCATATCTCTCAGCATTGTGCTCTCTCCTTAGCCACACCTCTCCGCATTGAGCTCTCTCTCCTTAGCCATATCTCTCAGCATTGAGCTCTCTCCTTAGCCTCACCTCTCAGCATTGATCTCTCTCTCTCCTTAGCCATAGCTCTCAGCATTGAGCTCTCTCTCCTTAGCCATATCTCTCAGCATTGAGCTCTCTCCTTAGCCATATCTTTCAGCATTGAGCTCTCTCCTTAGCCATACCTCTCAGCATTGAGCTCTCTCTCCTTAGCCTTATCTCACAGCATTGAGCTCTCTCCTTAGCCACACCTCTCAGCATTGAGCTCTCTCTCCTTAGCCATACCTCTCAGCATTGAGCTCTCTCCTTAGCCATACATCTCAGCATTGAGCTCTCTCTCCTTAGCCATACCTCTCAGCATTGAGCTCTCTCTCCTTAGCCATACCTCTCAGCATTGAGCTCTCTCTTCTTAGCCATACCTCTCAGCATTGAGCTCTCTCCTTAGCCATATCTCTCAGCATTGAGCTCTCTCTCCTTAGCCATATCTCTCAGCATTGAGCTCTCTTCTTAGCCATACCTCTCAGAATTGAGCTCTCTCTCTCCTTAGCCATATCTCTCAGCATTGAGCTCTCTTCTTAGCCATACCTCTCAGCATTGAGCTCTCCTTAGCCATATCTCTCAGCATTGAGCTCTCCTTAGCCATATCTCTCAGCATTGAGCTCTCTCTCCTTAGCCATATCTCTCAGCACTGAGCTCTCTCCTTAGCCATATCTCTCATCATTGAGCTATCTCCTTAGCCATATCTGTCAGCATTGAGCTCTCTTCTTAGCCATACCTCTCAGCATTGAGCTCTCTCTCCTTAGCCATACCTCTCAGCATTGAGCTCTCTCCTTAGCCCTACCTCTCAGCACTGAGCTCTCTCCTTAGCCATATCTCTCAGCATTGAGCTATCTCCTTAGCCATATCTCTCAGCATTGAGCTCTCTTCTTAGCCACACCTCTCAGCATTGAGCTCTCTCTCCTTAGCCATATCTCTCAGCACTGAGCTCTCTCCTTAGCCATATCTCTCAGCATTGAGCTATCTCCTTAGCCATATCTCTCAGCATTGAACTCTCTTCTTACCAATACCTCTCAGCATTGAGCTCTCTCTCCTTAGCCATACCTCTCAGCATTGAGCTCTCTCCTTAGCCATACCTCTCAGCATTGAGCTCTCTCCTTAGCCATACCTCTCAGCATTGAGCTCTCTCTCCTTAGCCATACCTCCCAGCATTGAGCTCTCTCTCCTTAGCCATACCTCTCAGCATTGAGCTCTCTCCTTGGCCATATCTCTCAGCATTGAGCTCTCTCTCCTTAGCCATATCTGTCAGCATTGAGCTCGCTCTCCTTAGCCATACCTCTCAGCATTGAGCTCTCTCTCCTTAGCCATACCTCTCAGCATTGAGCTATCTTTCCTTAGCCATACCTCTCAGCATTGAGCTCTCTCTCCTTAGCCATACCTCTCAGCATTGAGCTCTCTCCTTAGGCATATCTCTCAGCATTGAGCTCTCTCTCCTTAGCCATATCTCTCAGCATTGAGCTCTCTTCTTAGCCATACCTCTCAGCATTGTGCTCTCTCTCCTTAGCCATATCTCTCAGCATTGTGCTCTCTCCTTAGCCACACCTCTCCGCATTGAGCTCTCTCTCCTTAGCCATATCTCTCAGCATTGAGCTCTCTCCTTAGCCTCACCTCTCAGCATTGATCTCTCTCTCTCCTTAGCCATAGCTCTCAGCATTGAGCTCTCTCTCCTTAGCCATATCTCTCAGCATTGAGCTCTCTCCTTAGCCATATCTTTCAGCATTGAGCTCTCTCCTTAGCCATACCTCTCAGCATTGAGCTCTCTCTCCTTAGCCTTATCTCACAGCATTGAGCTCTCTCCTTAGCCACACCTCTCAGCATTGAGCTCTCTCTCCTTAGCCATACCTCTCATCATTGAGCTCTCTCCTTAGCCATACATCTCAGCATTGAGCTCTCTCTCCTTAGCCATACCTCTCAGCATTGAGCTCTCTCTCCTTAGCCATACCTCTCAGCATTGAGCTCTCTCTTCTTAGCCATACCTCTCAGCATTGAGCTCTCTCCTTAGCCATATCTCTCATCATTGAGCTCTCTCTCCTTAGCCATATCTCTCAGCATTGAGCTCTCTTCTTAGCCATACCTCTCAGAATTGAGCTCTCTCTCTCCTTAGCCATATCTCTCAGCATTGAGCTCTCTTCTTAGCCATACCTCTCAGCATTGAGCTCTCCTTAGCCATATCTCTCAGCATTGAGCTCTCCTTAGCCATATCTCTCAGCATTGAGCTCTCTCTCCTTAGCCATATCTCTCAGCACTGAGCTCTCTCCTTAGCCATATCTCTCATCATTGAGCTATCTCCTTAGCCATATCTGTCAGCATTGAGCTCTCTTCTTAGCCATACCTCTCAGCATTGAGCTCTCTCTCCTTAGCCATACCTCTCAGCATTGAGCTCTCTCCTTAGCCCTACCTCTCAGCACTGAGCTCTCTCCTTAGCCATATCTCTCAGCATTGAGCTATCTCCTTAGCCATATCTCAGCATTGAGCTCTCTTCTTAGCCACACCTCTCAGCATTGAGCTCTCTCTCCTTAGCCATATAGCCATACCTCTCAGCATTGAGCTCTCTCTCCTTAGCCATACCTCTCAGCATTGAGCTCTCTCTCCTTAGCCATCCCTCTCTGCATTGAGCTCTCTACTTAGCCATACCACTCAGCATTGAGCTCTCTCCTTAGCCATACCTCTCAGCATTGAGCTCTCTCTCTCCTTAGCCATACCTGTCAGCATTGAGCTCTCTCTCCTTAGCCATACCTCTCAGCATTGAGCTCTCTCCTTAGCCATACCTCTCAGTATTGAGCTCTCTCTCCTTAGCCATATCTGTCAGCATTGAGCTCTCTCTCCTTAGCCATATCTCTCAGCATTGAGCTCTCTTCTTAGCCATACCTCTCGGCATTGAGCTCTCTCTCCTTAGCCATATCTCTCAGCATTGAGCTCTATTCTTAGCCATACCTCTCAGCATTGAGCTCTCTCTCCTTAGCCATATCTCTCAGCACTGAGCTCTCTCCTTAGCCATATCTCTCAGCATTGAGCTGTCTCCTTAACCATATCTCTCAGCATTGAGCTCTCTCCTTAGCCTTACCTCTCAGCATTGAGCTCTCTCTCCTTAGCCATATAGCCATACCTCTCAGCATTGAGCTCTCTCTCCTTAGCCATACATCTCAGCATTGAGCTCTCTCTCCTTAGCCATACCTCTCAGCATTGAGCTCTCTCCTTAGCCATACCTCTCAGCATTGAGCTCTCTCTCTCCTTAGCCATACCTCTCAGCATTGAGCTCTCTCTCCTTAGCCATACCTCTCAGCATTGAGCTCTCTCCTTAGCCATACCTCTCAGTATTGAGCTCTCTCTCCTTAGCCATATCTGTCAGCATTGAGCTCTCTCTCCTTAGCCATATCTCTCAGCATTGAGCTCTCTTCTTAGCCATACCTCTCGGCATTTAGCTCTCTCTCCTTAGCCATATCTCTCAGCATTGAGCTCTATTCTTAGCCATACCTCTCAGCATTGAGCTCTCTCTCCTTAGCCATATCTCTCAGCACTGAGCTCTCTCCTTACCCATATCTCTCAGCATTGAGCTATCTCCTTAACCATATCTCTCAGCATTGAGCTCTCTCCTTAGCCTTACCTCTCAGCATTGAGCTCTCTCTCCTTAGCCATACCTCTCAGCATTGAGCTCTCTCTCCTTAGCCATACATCTCAGCATTGAGCTCTCTCTCCTTAGCCATACCTCTCAGCATTGTGCACTCTCTTCCTTGGCCATACCTCTCAGCATTGAGCTCTCTCCTTAGCCATATCTCTCAGCATTGAGCTCTCTCTCCTTAGCCATATCTCTCAGCATTGAGCTCTCTTCTTAGCCATACTTCTCAGCATTGAGCTCTCTCTCTCCTTAGCCATATCTCTCAGCATTGAGCTCTCTTCTTAGCCATACCTCTCAGCATTGAGCTCTCCTTAGCCATATCTCAGCATTGAGCTCTCCTTAGCCATATCTCTCAGCATTGAGCTCTCTCTCCTTAGCCTTATCTCTCAGCACTGAGCTCTCTCCTTAGCCATATGTCTCAGCATTGAGCTATCTCCTTAGCCATATCTGTCAGCATTGAGCTCTCTTCTTAGCCATACCTCTCAGCATTGAGCTCTCTCTCCTTAGCCATACCTCTCAGCATTGAGCTCTCTCTCCTTAGCCATCCCTCTCAGCATTGAGCTCTCTCCTTAGCCATACCTCTCAGCATTGAGCTCTCTCCTTAGCCATACCTCTCAGCATTGAGCTCTCTCTCTCCTTAGCCATACCTCTCAGCATTGAGCTCTCTCTCCTTAGCCATACCTCTCAGCATTGAGCTCTCTCCTTAGCCATACCTCTCAGTATTGAGCTCTCTCTCCTTAGCCATATCTCTCAGCATTGAGCTCTCTCCTTAGCCATATCTGTCAGCATTGAGCTCTCTCTCCTTAGCCATATCTCTCAGCATTGAGCTCTCTTCTTAGCCATACCTCTCAGCATTGAGCTCTCTCCTTAGCCATACCTCTCAGCATTGAGCTCTCTCTCTCCTTAGCCATAACTCTCAGCATTGAGCTCTCTCTCCTTAGCCATACCTCTCAGCATTGAGCTCTCTCCTTAGCCATACCTCTCAGTATTGAGCTCTCTCTCCTTAGCCATATCTCTCAGCATTGAGCTCTCTCCTTAGCCATATCAGTCAGCATTGAGCTCTCTCTCCTTAGCCATATCTCTCAGCATTGAGCTCTCTTCTTAGCCATACCTCTCAGCATTGAGCTCTCTCTCCTGAGCCATATCTCTCAGCTCTGAGCTCTCTCCTTAGCCATATCTCTCAGCATTGAGCTATCTCCTTAACCTTACCGCTCAGCATTGAGCTCTCTCTCCTTAGCCATATCTCTCAGCATTGAGCTCTCTCTCCTTAGCCATACATCTCAGCATTGAGCTCTCTCTCCTTAGCCATACCTCTCAGCATTGAGCTCTCTCTCCTTAGCCATACCTCTCAGCATTGAGCTCTCTCTCCTTGGCCATACCTCTCAGCATTGAGCTCTCTCCTTAGCCATATCTCTCAGCATTGAGCTCTCTCTCCTTAGCCATATATCTCAGCATTGAGCTCTCTTCTTAGCCATACCTCTCAGCATTGAGCTCTCTTCTTAGCCATACCTCTCAGCATTGAGCTTTCTCTCCTTAGCCATATCTCTCAGCATTGAGCTCTCTTCTTAGCCATACCTCTCAGCATTGAGCTCTTTCTCCTTTGCCATATCTCTCAGCATTGAGCTCTCTTCTTAGCCATACCTCTCAGCATTGAGCTCTCTCTCTCCTTAGCCATATCTCTCAGCACTGAGCTCTCTCCTTAGCCATATCTCTCAGCATTGAGCTATCTCCTTAGCCATATCTCTCAGCATTTAGCTCTCTTCTTAGCCATACCTCTCAGCATTGAGCTCTCTCCTTAGCCATACCTCTCAGCATTGAGCTCTCTCTCCTTAGCCATACCTCTCAGCATTGAGCTCTCTCCTTAGCCATATCTCTCAGCATTGAGCTCTCTCTCTCCTTAGCCATATCTCTCAGCACTGAGCTCTCTCCTTAGCCATATCTCTCAGCATTGAGCTATCTCCTTAGCCATATCTCTCAGCATTTAGCTCTCTTCTTAGCCATACCTCTCAGCATTGAGCTCTCTCTCCTTAGCCATACCTCTCAGCATTGAGCTCTCTCTCCTTAACCATACCTCTCAGCATTGAGCTCTCTCCTTAGCCATATCTCTCAGCATTGAGCTCTCTCTCCTTTGCCATATCTGTCAGCATTGAGCTCTCTCTCCTTAGCCATATCTGTCAGCATTGAGCTCTCTCTCCTTAGCCATATCTCTCAGCATTGAGCTCTCTCCTTAGCCTTACCTCTCAGCATTGAGCTCTCTCTCCTTAGCTATATCTCTCAGCATTGAGCTCTCTCTCCTTAGCTATACCTCTCAGCAGGAATTTTTCTGGAGAGCAGTTATGAAACCTGCTCTATAAGTAACTACAGTATGTGCAAAAGGCACTTTTGCTCATAGCAATCGATGAGGTGAAAAAAAAGAAAAGAAAGATAAATGACAAAATATGATTGACTATCAGTTGTCGCAACTAATTCTCTACACACTTACCTGTAAATGGCCCCCATCTGTGCACAGTTCTGGTGAACACTGAACTCTAAAGCTGGAGATAAACCAAACATGATGATAGTGATATAGGGCTTGATTATGAATCGGATGCAATTCTGATATGATTTTCCATCTGCGTTTGAGTTGCACCGTCCATGTGTTCCAATTTTGTTAACACAGCGTTGCAGTACAAATTTAGACTCTCGGTAGCAAAAATGTGAGGGGTGTTCCTGGAGTGGGAGGTAAGAGAGGGATGGCTAAACAGATGCACAGAGATATCTTATGGGCGTAACACAGGCGTATCACTGACAGCAGTCCATACAGATGTGCACAGACGCTCACATAGGAGGCTGTACTCTGATAGAGAAACTGCACCTACCATAGGGCTGATACAAGTTGCAATGCTGCGATCGATGGTGCCGCACAAGACGGTAATGCATCATCTATAGATGCTGAGAGTAGGCGTCTCAGTCCTTGCACATTTGGAAGCACAGATGTACACATTGGAAATGGCTTTACAGTGGCATTAGCATTTAGTCGCAAATGTGACTGGCTAGCATGTGAAGTCAGGCAAGAAATACGTTGTGTAAGAGTGTCATGGAAGTGTTGTGGGCGTGTACTGTAGCTGCGTCTTGCATCCTGGCCGGCCCCAGTGTGCAAGCATGAAATCTCACAAACATCATGAGATTTCATGCGCAGACAGATGCTGCTAGTGGACAGTACACATACGGGCAGGTAATTATGTCATTATGTGACAAAAACTGGATGCCACAGAAGTGCACTGAACTGCCTGATTTCCATCACCGCACAACAATATGGCTACAGCGAAATTCAGCAGATGTTAGCAGATATCATACAGAAAACTACTTTATTATTATTATTATTGTTGTTATTATTACTATACTTTATTTTATGGCACCACATAGGTTCTGCAGTGCCTTACAAATGAATAAAACAAGAAAACAGTGACTTTAGATTACAAACAATGCAGGACAAGGACATTGCTTATACACATTGTTGCATCCGTGATCATAACATTCAAATAAGCAGCAGGGCAGCAACAATCAATAGTTAGGTGCCGTTGTAGGGAGTATAAGATAGTGTAAGTAAGAGAAAGGAGAAGCACATGAGGGAAGAGGGCCCTGCTTGTGAGAGCACATAGTCTAAAGGGAGAGGCAGACAGTGAGGAAGGAGCAGTGGGTTAAGATGAGAGCTGGATGGCTTTCATAAAGAAGTGGGTTTTGAGAGCCCTTTGGAAGATTAGTAAAGAGGTGGAGAGTCTGAGAGGGAGAGAATTCCAGAGGTAGGGAGCAGCATGGGCAAAATTTCGGAGGCTGCAGTTATCTGCTTCCATACATGTGTATGACCAAGGTAAGTGTTAAAAGGAGTTGTTTATAGCGCATTTGACATTTACCGCCATCTACCCCTATAGGCATGATGTATCAATTATCGCAAGAAAATTCCAATACATCCCGCCATCCTGGATCCCTTCTTGCTAAAGCCCATAGACTTTCTTAGGCAATGACTTCTATTGATGGCGATGCCTATTGAGTGCAAACTCCGGAAAGTTATGCTTTCCGGAGCCTGCTGCCTATGGGCACATTGCTGTCCCGTAGAATTCTAGAATCCTATGGGTATTGCTGTGCCGTGGGTCCGCAGCGGATATCTTCAATATCTGCTGCGGACCCTTTTTAACACATATGGGAATCCATATGTATTGTGGTAAACCTACGGAAACGGCAGTTTTTGAAGATTTTAACGCAATTTCTACATTGATACATCCTACCCTTGGCGGCACATCAACAGTGTTTGATTTCCACCCCAACAGTAGGAATATTGAGAGATACAGGGATCTTTGTAGATAATACTGTATGTTCTTATGGTTTACAGCAGGGATGGGGAACCTCAGGCCCGGGGGCCGTATAAGGCCCCCGGAATCATTTGGTCTGGCCCTCAGAACTTTTTTCTGCTAGCCTCATTTAGCTAGCAGGGTGCCTAGAATAGCACGCTGCAGCCAAAATCTATGCAGCAGTGCCACCTGGAGCGTCCTTAGGACACTTTAGATGGTCACACCGCTGCCCTTATAGCTCTGAGGAACATGATGAGGATGCTCCGGGCATTCCTGTAATCACTAGTGATTGTGGCCCCGCCCTTGTGTGACATCACACAGAGGGGGCTTGGCCTGCACCAGGCCCGCAAATAATGTTATATATATATCAAAATGGCCCTCGGTAGAAAAAAGGTTCCCCATCCCTGGTTTACAGGATATTTGTGTAAAAACAAAGTGAAATGAAATCCTGCTTATAAATAGGCTATATTTTTCTTTTCATAATATTAATATCCATTAGTGCAAAACAAAGCTTGAAGTGTGCCTTGGGCTCAGTCCAGCTGGTTTATTTTATACTGCATGTCAAAGAAATGGGAGAGGCTTTCCAGCTGTAAGCTTTAGCGCAAAATAAATATATTCTACTGGAAATGTTTCAATATTTACATAAAAATCTAAAATGATTATTATAAATAAAGTGGAAATAAGAAGCCTTGTTTATTGAGTACAGCTGACTTTTTTTTCATTTAAGTGCTTAACAGCGTTTTGCATTTTCTTCATTTTACTCCCTAAAATGGGAAGTATTAGTTCATTGTAGTATTTTCTCATTGTCCATGCAGCCTCATAATTGGCAGTTTACATCCACCTACGAAGACTCTATTTGCATATACAGATCTAATTACGTATACACTAATATAGTGCAAATGCATTGGGAAAACACCTCTACAACCTGCAAAAATCCTATTTTAGTGGGTCATATGAAAAACAAACACAAAAAAATTTCTCCGGAAAAAGGGGGGGGGCCCAGACTGGGAGTGAGCACGTGCCCCCTCCTCTCTTTATACGCCTCTGAGTGCGCGCCTGGCACAGAACCTACAATGCACATTGTGTTTTATGAATGATCTACTATTGATATTCAGCTATGTACATTTCAGGAGCTTCTAATATACAGTGGTGCTTGAAAGTTTGTGAACCCTTCAGAATTTTCTATATTTCTGCTGAAAGTTGGCCTAAAAATACCTCAGATTTTCATAAAAGTCCTAAAAAGAATGGGATTGAAATACCGCCGGTTCAAATCCAGAGAAGCGGATGCCCGACAGAATGAAGATCCCGACTGGGGCAGGTAAGTACCCTAACCCTCCCCTGCCCCCCCTAACCCTAACTCTCCCTTAGTGGTGCCTATCCCTAACCTCCCCCCTAGTGCCTAACCCTAATCCCCTCTTACTGCTCTCTAAACCTAACCCTCCCGGGGGTGGTGCCTAACCCCAATCTCTCCCTGGGGGTGCCTAAACCTCCCACCTAGGGGTGCCTAACCCTAATCCCCCCCCAAACCTAACCCCACTTGACTCCCTAATCCTAACCCTCCCCCCTCCCCGCGGCTAATGCTAAGGGCACACCAAACTTACCTTCGTTCGGGCTGGCATCCTCGGCGTTCCGGCGTCGGTATTAAGATAGGCGTCGGTATTTCGATGCCTATCTTGAATCCCTTGCCGGCATTCCGATGTCGGGATTGAGACCGTCCTAAAAGTAGATAAAGAGAACCAAATTAAGCAAATGAGACAAAAAAATTAGACATGCTCATTTTTTTTGCGGAAAATGATCCAATATCACATATCTGTGACTGTCAAAAGTATGTGAACCTATAGGCTTAGCAGATATTTTGAAGGTGAAATTAGAGTCAAGTATTTTCAATCTATGGGATGACAATCAAATGTGAGTGGACAACCTGTCTTTTTAAAATAACAGGGATCTATCAAAGTCTGAAGATCACAACACATGTTTGTGGAAGTGTATCATGCCTCGAACAAAGGAGATTTCTGAGCACCTCAGAAGAAGAGTTTTTGATGCTAATCAGGCTGGAAAAGGTTACAAAACCATCTCTAAAGAGTTTGGACTCAACCAATCAAGAATCAGACAGATTGTGTACAAATGGAGGAAATTCCAGACCATTATTACCCTCCTCAGGAGTGGTCGACCAACAAAGATCACGCCAAGAGCAAGGCGTCTAATCGTTCGCAAGGTCACAGAGGAACCCAAGGTAACATCTAAGCAACTGAAGGCCTTTCTCACATTAGCTAATGTTAATGTTCATGAGTCCACCATCAGGAGGACACTGAACAACAAAGGTGTGCATGGCAGGATTGCAAGGAGAAAGACACTGCTCTCCAAAAAAGAACATTGCTGCCCATCTGCACTTTGCTAAAGATCACCTGGACAAGCCAGAAGACTATTGGAACAATGTTTCATGGACAGATGAGTCCAAAATACAGCATTTTGGTTTAAATGAGAAGCGTTATGTTTGGAGAAAGAAGAACACTGGTTTCCAGCATAAAAACCTCATACCTGTGAAACACGGTGGAGGTGGTACCATGATTTGGGCCTGTTTTGCTGCATCTGGCCCAGGATGACTTGCCATCATTGATGGGACAATGAATTTTGAATTATACCAGAATAGTCTAAAGGAAAATGTCAGGACATCTGTCCATGAGCTGCATCTCGAGAGAACGTGGACATGCAGCAAGACAACGGCCCAAAGCACATAAGTCATTCGACCAAAGAAAGGTTAAAAAGAATAAATTTAAAGTTTTGGAATGGAAAAGTCAAGTTCCTGTCCTTAATCCAATCGAAATGTTGTGGAAAGACCTGAAGCGAACAGTGCATATGAGGAAACCTGTTTTGTACGGAGGAATGGGGTAAAATTCCTCCAAGCCGATGTTCATGACTAATCAACAATTACCGGAAACGTAGTTATTGCTGCACAAGGGGGTCATATCAGGTACTGAAAGCAAAGGTACACATACTTTTGCCACTCACAGATACGTGATATTGGATCATTTTACTCAATAAAAAAATTAGCATGTCCAATTTTTTTGTCTCATTTGTTTAAGTGTGTATCTACTTTTAGGACTTTTGTGAAAATCTGAGGTAGTTTTAGGCCACATTTCAGCAGAAATACAGAAAATTCTGAAGGGCTCACAAACTTTCAAGCACCATTGTATTTGCAATTAAATTACAGTATCATCAAGCAAGGGATTTTTCCTATGCACATCAGCCTTCCTATCAGTAAATCTTCTGAATGATAATGCAGTCTCTCTATGTAATACATACAATGGCTGATAATGTTGAACAATAGCTAGCTGGATACCTTAGCACTAAACTATAAATCAAATATGTCACACATTTCAAGTCTTGTCAAAGTGTAATAACTTTTACACATATATTTGTGATTTTTTTTTGCATTCAATAGTAGTATAAGATAACTTTTGTTTTAGTTTTAATAATACTTTAAAAACAGTAGGTTTCATAGAACAGGGGACGCCAAATGCTTTAATTGTAAACATAAGCAAGTGCAGTAAAATTGCATACCACACATGATGTATGACGCCAAATATTCAGTCTCAACGAAGTGGATCAGAATCAACCAAGTACAGTATTTGCAGCGACTCTCTTGGATACCTCAGAAAAAAATGATAAAAGCCACACATATGTACTGTTTGCTTACAAGGTAAGCTGAAATAGTTTTCTGTTTCAGAAATTGGAATAAATCAGGCTATAATGTCTTTTTCCAATGCGATTTTCCAGCACTTCAGAAACATCTTGCAACTCCAATGCCGTGAGACGAGAGCTTCTGTATACTTCAGCCATATAAGGAATTACCTCAAGGAACAAAATGAATGTAATAGTTTAGTATGTCAAACCAATTTCTCTCCAACTCAAATATTAGCCCTTATACCTTAGTAAAGAATGATAAAGGCTCATACACAGAATCTTTATATGCTCCAAGTATGAGCCCTAGGGGGTAAATGTACTAAAGGTCGATCAATGTTGTGTTCAGGGGCTAAATCGTACACTTACTAACAGACAATTTTTATGTTGATTTTTATATGTTAGAAAATGTGCGATTTAACCACCTGAAACACAGCATCGATTCAGACTGATTTAAAATTGACCAAAATAAATTAAAATCAAACTTTGGTAAATTTACCCCTAGGTATCTACGACACAGGCAAACAAATGCTCATATAATGGAATAGATGGCAAACACTTCTATTTTTACTAAAAATTGCACATATTAAAATGCCCATTGGCAGAACTATGGGAGACAATGGAGGCACCTGCCGCCGGGCTCCAGCTCTGAAGGGCAGGTCCTCCATTTGTCCACGACATATTCAGCCCACTTAGGGCTGTAACTATCTACCCAGAGTGTACCATCACGGCCGCCCAATACATGGCACCTCTTCCTGAGAAGCCACCATACACTAGTGGAGAGCTCCATGTCAGACCGTCAGCTGCTGCCTTCGTGTGTCTATAGCCTGTCTCCCTGCAAATTGCTACATTAAATTATAACTTGCCTCCGGGCATCTGGGATGAACTTACGCCACTGAAAATGCCTTTACATTAGAACAGATAAAACATAGCTTATCTGTAAACAACAGCGGGAAAGGTTTCTGGCCAGGAAACAAGTCCCAAAAGTTGCTGTACATAAGTGGGGACTCAGGATGCCCAAAGGAGACCTGATGCGTTTCATTTAATTCTTCATGGGGAGAGGTGGCTGCTGTAGCTGTCCCTTTATATAAGGACTGTAAGATATTTAAAATTCTAAAAAGAGTCACAGGGGCCTGGCCTTGTGGAACGCCCCTGTCTCTTCCCAACATATCACTGCCACCACCCCTTCCCTCCCCCGAGCGCATATCATGTATACGGTGGGGTGGAGGGCAGGGGTACTTCTGCCCTCCTCGAGCCAGCCCTGAAGCCATTGGCCCTTCTGGCATTTGTCAGAAGTGCCCCGATGGCCAGTCCGGCACTGGTTTCCTGAGAGAAAGGAAAAGGTGTCCTCCTATATATGATTAACCTCCATGGACATTTGTAAGGGAGTAGTCACATGGAATGTAAATGTATTACACTATATATGTGTGGCTTTTATTATTTTTTTCTATGGTATCCAAATAGCTGATTCTAATCCGCCTCATTGAGACTGCTTGCTTGACATCTTACACGTGTCCTTTGCAGGTTTATTGCACTTGTTTATGTTTGCACTAAAAATTATTTGGCAAATTCACTAAGAGTCCTATTGTGTGAAAATATCACTGAGCTCTAAGACCCCAACTTGCTTTTTAGCAAGATACTTTAAACACAATTTAATGTTTCTGTCTTGTGTAATAAAATAGTCAAACACAGCATTCTCAGATACTCAGAATACATGGGAGAAAATAAGAAGAATGTTCCCTGACTAAAGTTGCATTAATAATTTCCAGCAAGGTCATAAGGTCAAAAGTCAGGAAAGAATCACTTATGGGTCATTAAATACAACTTACTGCCCATTATATCACACATGTCATTGCAAACTGCAACCACCTGCTGTATTGCACTACTACCTTTTGAAAAAGTGAATAAAAATTAGAGGTGTAATATATACGTACTGTTTGATATGTAAGAACCAGCAACTGCTTAGAGAGAGTTACTAACTGCACTAGTTAGTACCTAATGAAAGTGGTTGCATTTTGAAAAGGAAAAAGAACATATATTACCCTGGATATATTATTATATTATTATGTTCTTTATTTTATTCATGTGACTAAGTAGTCAAATTAATTAAAGTGATTTATTTTGTTCTCCTGTTTGCAGATATTTTCTTGTAGTGTCTTTTTTCTTACACTATCCTTTTTTTCCTGTAACATTTATTATTGCCAAAATATGTAAAGTTTGATTCGCAGAAATATTGATCAAGTAATGAGGTCTTAATTTTCATTAGCTAAAGCGTTAGAGTCTGAAACCTCCGTTGGTTACAAACAGATGTTACATAACAGTAGCTCTTAAGCCTGTAGGACCGTTCACTCCTGTCTGTAGTTGTTTCTAACGAAATAAGTCAATCAGGGGTCTATGTACTTGGACGGAGATAAAATACCAGCCAATCAACTCCTAACGGCAATGCCACAGGCTGTGTTTGAAAAATGACAGTTAGGAGCTCATTGGTTGGTACTTTATGTACGTTCACTTTATCTCCATCCAAGGCTATTATGATTCCATAATACTCTGATAAAAAGTCAGCTTCAGAGAAAAAATAAGCAACTTTCTCTACACCCTTTGTATATTCACTGCGCTAACTCCTATATATTTGTTCTACCACAGATTTCCTAAATGTGTTATTGCTGTTTTTAACCTCAGTTTCTAACTGGTGTTTTTTTGTTGACCTTTTAGTTCCCAGTGCAAACTGGAGCTGTGGAGTGTCTAGTCTTATCGGCAGCACACAAAAGCCGACAGGGATCGCAGACGTGTACAGTAAATTCCGGCCTGTTAAGAGAGTCTCCCCATTGAAACATCAACCGGAGAGTCCAAAAATCAACGAAAGTGATGATCAAAAAGAGGAAAAAGAAGAAAATGAAAAGAATGGCGATTCTGTAAAGACTACTGTGAAAGATGGTGTTCCTGGAGATAATGATGGATTTAAGTGTAAACGCACCGAACCAAGCGTTTTGCTTGGTGAGCTGGAACATTACGACCTGGATATGGATGAAATTTTGGATGTGCCTTACATCAAATCTAGTCAACCATTGACTCTGTTTACAAAAGTAGCGTCAGAGAAAAGGACTTCCAGCATTTATCCACTGGGCAAAGGGAAAATTTGCCCTATGGGAAATCTGGAGAGCCTGACGCCCAATGCCACTCAGTTTTGCGTATTGTCTCCTGTAATAAACTCAGCTCAGTCTACTGTCCTTGATCAGAGCAGGCATTCATCTGGGGGATTAGAGATTTCTCAGAGTAGCGTTCAATGCAGCTCAGTCCATGAACCTGAATACCATAACAAGGGCTTCCTCAATAGGACTCTGTCTGATTCCCATGCACAGAAGCTAGAAAAGACCATGCCCAACAGCCAGCTCCGGGTGCTGCACCTGCAGGCAGCCGACACACAAATGGATGGGGTAAACGGCAACTTGAACTGGAATTTTTCTGAAGGAGAAGACATGAAAAAAATCAAAAGCATATTAAACATTGTTAAAGAAGGTCAGATCTCCTTACTGGTAAGTAAATTAAATACTTACTAATGCTGTTAATTCAATCTCTGACAGGCCACATAACATAGGAGACACAAGCACATTTACTGCGCTGCGGGCTGCACACTCCCAGGGAAAAATAGGTTACTGTGCTGAATTTGTATATCATATATAATACTGCATAATAAGTGGGTGACGCAATGCAATCAGGACCCTTATTATGTCATTCATTGCACATGACCCAGATTAATTACCAGAGCTGAAACGTTTGACATTTTATATTCTCTGCAAGATAGAGAAACCATTTATTTGCTTCTAGTAAGTGTCACAGTGTTACAATACTAATGGTGCGTCCGCTTTTCAAATTGTTTGCAATCCATTTGCAGCTCAGCCTAGACCTCGTCAGCTCCCTGGTATTGACTCACCGTGGGAACACCGTGCTGTCTCGTTGTTCTGTCATTAGTATTCAGAAGTATTCTGTGCCAGCTATTTGTTACAACCATTCACAGATAGGAGCTTAGTGCAAAGCTTAAAATGTCCCACGACCCATGCAAACTACTTGACTAGCAACGGCTTCAATGGTTCGATGCTACAATTATGGGTTACCAAAGTAACAAGCAACTAACAATACAATTTAAAAGAAACAGGCTTGGATCGTCCGTTACACAGTTGGTTTAATAATGATGGACAAATCTATTATGTGGCTTGAAATCTGTCTGATACTGTATGCTTTATTTCTTATAACAGTCAGGACGAAACAATTTGCATTAACCTGGCAGTGAATACTTGGCAAAGTAGTTCGACAAAAACTGGAGAGATACAGGCCGAACCCGATGGAGTTAACTTTGCAAAAATAACAAAAAATGTCACGTGTAATTACAATGTTCACATGAGTGGTAACTGTTTTCAAATTGTGATTTAGAATGTTTTATTGTGAACTTAAGGACAGCCACATTTTATTCATATTAACTGTGCAAGCTACTAATGGCAATTGGAACAGCTGGGAACCCTGCTACAATGCAGAGGCTTGGATTCATTACTATGACTGGTCTTGTTACTAGTTATATTTGGTTGAAACTAGCTGTATTTGGTCTTGTGTGCAAGTATACATAATATATAACTATATAAGGGCCTGATTCAGAGATGGAAGGATTTGCAGAGCTGCACGCCAGCAGTTGTGCAAATCCGTCCATCTCCAATGCAAGTGCAGAAGGAGGTGACCATGTCAGGAACCTCCTTGCTGCATTTGTGATCCCAGAACTGTGACTGACGTCGCAGGCTGGAATCACCATCGCAACCATTGCGACCGATGGTCGCTCCTTTGGGCAGACCGCGGGAGCATAAGCGTCCTCAGTCTGACTGGGTACTGGTCATGTAAGAGACCAGGAATCTGCGTCCGTCGACGCAGACCCTGGATATGCCCCTATTTCCTGGGACCGGTGACCAGGCACGCCCCGCTCCTGCCCCCCAAATGCTGCACCATGTCAATCATGACATCCTGCGGCTTGGGGGGTCTGTGCGCAAGTTCGCAGGACCTGTTCTGCACATGCGCAGAACAAATCCTATGCAGACTCCTAACGATCACAGATGTACGTCGGATGAACATACATCTCTGAATCAGTTTCTGTCTGTGTATATACATACTGTGTGTGTGTATATGGTATGCAGTCGGGATGCCAACGGTCTGCGTGCCGACTGTCTAATCCCGGCAAGGGTCTAATGAAAGGCGCCTGTCATTTTACCTATCCCGGCATCCCGATCGAAGGTAAGCCGGGCGCTGGACGCGGACAGCCGCAGAGGCGGGGGGAGGCGGGTGTTAGGTTAGGGGCTCCTAGGGGTACTTAGACAGCCCCCCGGGAGAGTTAGGGTTAGGCTAGGGGGAGGGGAGGTTAGGGTTAGGCACCCCCTGGGAGACTTAGGGTTAGGCTGCGGGGAAGGGGGGGTTAGGTTTAGGCACTTAGAGAGGGGTTAAGGTTAAGCACTTGGGGGGGAGGTTAGGGCTAGGGTGGGAGAAGGGTTAGCGATACTTACCTTAATTAACGATCTGGATTTTCGCCCTTGCCGGGCTGCCGCTGTCGGAATTTGAATTGGCCGGCGGTAAAAGGAGACTGTAGAAATATTAAATCTTACTGCAGCTTAATGGTCAACGTTTCGGAGTGACCTCCTTTATCAAGACTGAATACAAAAATACAACACAAACATGCATATAGCCATATATATAACTTACCACCAGCATGATGTGTGCAGCCCATCATTCTATATTTACATTCTCATGGATATGGCACCAGAGCATGTTGCTATAAACAGACACTGAGTGCCGGACTATTACTGTTCTCCTATATATATATATATATATGTATATATATATATATATATATATATATATCTATCTGGGGTGTCAGGAAGATTTTATGTTGGGGGGCATTGTATAATTTAATTTTGTCACAGCATCCCCCCTCCATCTTACATGTTGCTGGGGGGTGGGCTAATAGACACTGGAGCAGCAGGAGGCGCCATAGAGCAGCCATGGACGGTCAGGGGCTGTGCTTTATAGCAATTGGCTGCACAGCCCCTACACTGCACAGAGCAGAGGAGGAGGTGTAATGTATGTACCGTCATTCACACAAGTTGTGCCGCAGTGGAGATTACTATCTGTGGGATTGATTACGGGGGGCTGCTGCATCTTTGTATGCAGTAGCTGTGCAATAATATGCTAATGCTGCAGGAGACATCTTGTCTAAACAGACGCGTCCTGCTAGCTTCTGTGATCCGCAGCTTCATCAGAAGATGCAGCATCGGATCATTCTGCAAACGGTCATACAAGTATGTGTCTGAGAGAAACCTCCACGACCTGGCAATGCTCCCGCAAGGGCACCTACCCACCTGCAAAATGGGTGGGAATTTGCTGTGATGATGCAAATCACATCATCAATCCACATCTGAGCACACTGATTGGGTAGAAGCATGATGGCACAGTACGCATCATCATACACATTGGCCTCCCCATTTGCTGGTGTGCATTCATGAAGTCACACATAGAGAAGGACAGGTATGAAACATAACAAATATATATATATATACACAGTATTTATTTATTACAAGTTATTTATATAGCGCACACATATTCCGCTAATCACACACACTAGGGTTAATTTTGTTGGGAGTCAATTAGCCTGACAGTATATTTTTTGGAGTGTGGGAGGAAACCGGAGTACACCTACGCAAGCACAGAGAGAATATACAAACTCCACACAGTTAGGGCCGAGGTGGGAATCAAACCCACGACCTCAGTGCTGTGAGGCAGTAATGCTAACCATTACACCGTCTGTGCTGCCCAGTGTTTGCCTTTGTTCTAGTGTTGACTGCTTGTAGAAGCGTTGATAGTTTATTTTTTATAAATTAACAAAATGCAAAGTGAATGAACAGAAGAGAAATCTAAATCAAATAAATATTTGATGTGACCACCCTTTGCCTTCAAAACAGCATCAATTCTTCTAGGTACACTTGCACACAGTTTTTGAAGGAACTCGGCAAAAGGTTGTGCCAAACATCTTGGAGAACTAATCACAGATCTTCTGTGGATGTAGGCTTGCTCAAATCCTTCTGTCTCTTCATGTAATCCCAGACAGACTTGATGATGTTGAGGTCAGGGCTCTGTGGGGGCCATATCATCACTTCCAGGACTCCGTTTTTCTTTACACTGAAGATATTAATGCTTCTATTTTTAAAAGCATTCTTACTTTGCAGCATTTTATCTATACCTACCTAAATATATATATATATATATATATACATATATATATATATATATTTCTACACAATTTCTTGAGTGGTAACAGATTACATTCCTTTACTGTTACAAACATATTTACTTGGATAAGTATTTTACAAGAATACTGTAGATGTTAATGATTCGTTAGAATCCCATAAATATGACATTTGTAGCTTTTATAGTGGAGATTCTACATGCTTACAGTAACTAAGTAGCTTGTATGTTTGCTATGAACAGTATAATGATTCTTAGCATAGAAGTATGCACTCTGAGCAAGTTATTTTACTAGTTAGGGAGGATTTAAAAGGAAGGTGCCCTGGTATCTCCCCTGACTCCTATGTAACTATCAGTGAAAGCTAGGGATAAACAACATTTAATATTTTGCTTTGAATCTGACTGATTCCTAAAAGTTTTCAACAAGATTCAGATTCTCCAGAATCAATTAACTTTCATCCAACTGAATCCAGTTACTGTTTTTTTAGGTCACTGCATCTAGAAACATGTTTTAAAGATAAATGTACCCCTTTAGGCCATTCCTGATCAGTTTAATATGCAAATTAGGGTTATGATTTTGCTTGTTACCTTTTATTTTAGTATTTCTGTATTTTTCTAGCATTTTTGTGTTATTTTGTATTTGCTAAATTCCTAAACAAATGGACTTAATATACTGTATACCCAGTTCTAAGCAATGTATCACCGGACATCACTGCAATGTCTGCCTGCATATATTACCCTACAGTAGCCAATCTTTGCTCATTTCTTCTGCACCAATGTTAGTATACAAATAAATTGAGTGGGGATATAGGTTACGGATTGTCTGTGCCCAACTGCTCCTGGTTTAAGGTTTGCCTGAAGCTATTTGTCTATTTCACTTTTATCTGGAAAGTGCGCTTTATGTAGGATGGACACAAGGACCATTGCAACTGTTATCACCTGCATTTTCAACATATTCTCCATGTGGTCTCCTGTGTGACACCATACTGAGTGGAAACCTGAATAAGGCGGGGTTACTGTGAATGTGAGCATGACAACCAAAAGACAGGTAGAGATGTTGACAAAGCAGGCTAGCATAACTGGGGCCTTTTATACGCTGTCTTTAGAAAAATCATACTAGGCGCTATGCTTTACTGCCTAATTACAAACCCTGCGCTCACAGCAATGGTATATAGGCACAGTAGGTATGCTACATTAGGTATTTCTAACAATAAAGGGATAGCAGTCAGCGCTCTCGAAGAAGGGAAAATAATTGCCACTAGCTGCTCTCCCAGGAAGTGTCCCTACTTCGTTACCAAGAATAAATACAAAAAACAAGAGGGGGAAAGCACTCTGTGGCAATGGAATATGTGAATGAAATTGTTATGTATATATAGTCATAATGAATTATAGTGTCTATACAACCTATTCATATTTAAAACTCTAGATATTCTATTGAAAAGTCCCTCTGTCTAGGTAGACAGGGTGACGTCAGGTAGGCAAAAACTTGAGGCTGGGAGTTGAATGCTGATCTCTTAGATAGAGTCTTATGTGTTTTAAACAGACGTATAGGGATAAGCTGGTTTAAAACCACAAAGGATAGGTAAGTCTTGTGTAAATGAAGATTCAATGATGTAAGTCTCTAAATATATATCAGGTCGGCAATATCTTTAGGCTGACTATTCTGAGAGCAAAATTATGTACGTCTATAGTATATAACAGGTCGGCAATAACTTTAGGCAGCATTTTCTATGAGTAAAATATAGATGTTGTGCAAATCAAGATGCTGTAGGTGCCACCTCCGTCACAGTTGAGACCACCTCGGGAATAAGGAACGCAGTATCAGGGTATTTTTTGGGCACTATATTGCAGTCTAGGTAAGGTGTATTTTACTTACCCTGGTCCATCTCTTCCCTGCGTCCCAATCAGCTGAGTGGATGTGAATGAAGGGCCCAGAGTTTTAAATACGAATAGGTTATATAGACACTATAATTCATTATGACTATATATACATAACAATTTCATTCACATATTCCATTGCCACAGAGCGCTTTCCCCCTCTTGTTTTTATATTAATTCTTGTTGTTTGTTGTTTTTGTATTTATGTTACATTAGGTAAGCCATTTCAAAATTTACCAACTATGCCCAACTTAACCTAAGGGAAACTTGCTTCCCTAGGCTCATCCAGGATATGTTATCCCTCCTTCTTGCAGTTGCATACCATTTATAGTGTTCAACTTGTATGTTTTTCTTTTACATACAGTAAAGAAGTAAGTGCAGTATTTCATACACAGCGTATTATATATTTTACAAATGAGCCATGATTCTGTCTTTCCCAAGTCATTTTCCATTTGCTTCGGAATTGTTTGACGGAGAACATTTTTTTTCATAGCATTTGTTTAGAGTTGATCTGTTCTCCAGAGCCTCGTGAAAAAAAGACCGTCTTCACTTAAAATGCTATTCATTTTGTCCCTTAAGCAGATTATAATTGACTGGCATGCCTGTGGTTTGTTGTCACAATTCAGCTATAACATTATTAAACTTTAAATAGCCAGGAGACATCCTTTTCATTATATAAGAAAAGCTACCGTCATTTTAATAGCAATAAGAAACTCATGAATGAAAAAATGGATGACTTAAGCCGGGTACACACTAGACGATGTCTGTACCCAGCGACGGCAGTTGTGACGTTACGACATACCGGGCGGTCCTTACACACTGCATATATATCGTTCCCCGCCACATCCAGAAGCATGGTGTTGGCCACCGGATCTTGAAATCTGCCTGCTCAGATGTGAAGATGCGATGAACAGCGCACGGGAGCGGTGATAGTGCGTACACACTGGAGGATGTAGACGAATTGTCATTTAGATTTGCTTCAAAACGACAAATCGTCCAATTTATTGTCTGATGTGTATTCAACTTTAAGAATACAGTATTTCTACTCTTGATAGAACTGCACATAAAATGTTTCCTACTTGCAGTGTGGAGTAAACCGATACTTGTGCGAATGCAGTCCATCAAATCACTAACAAGTACCGAAATCAATGAGGTATGTGGGACACTTATGGGCCTATTTATTGAAAGGCAAATAGCTTAGTGTGTGGCAAGAACACCCGTTGTCGCTGGAGAGAGTGTTTCGCCATATATATTACGGAATCACCTACAGTAAAAGCATTTCTATTGCTGGAGGTGTCCTCCCACCAGGGAAAAAGATTAGCTAAGTCCCGCCAGCAAAAAGTTCACCATGCGCATACGTGAACCAGCTAGCCAGGCCACATGTGTGCACTTCTCCTCATACTGGCCTGGCAAAGCAATAAGTTAACTCTTACTGCTCCAAGCAAGCAATTGCTATGGCATCTGAGTGTCAATAAGCTGCTTTGATGCCATTTTAAGGACAATACGTCATGACTGCAACATTTCTCATTTTACCTCACAAGACTATAGGGTTAGGCAGAAAAAGTTGCTCTATCTTGTGATATGTCAACTTTTTAGGGACTAATTTATGCTTTTTTTCCTGCAAATTGCATGTTTTTCTATTGCACACTAAAAACCCTCACACATCCATCCCTATGGCGAGGGGGACTTATTTTTCATTCACAACACCTTATGCCTAGAGGGTAGAACGGAGGTTGGAGGAGGCATACAAGCATGGGCATGAGATTCACACATGTGCCTGTCAGTAAGCAAATTATGCAACCTTTGGTGCAAAATACAAACTAATGATGGTGATTTGTGGCAGCTTCCGATTGGCTGAGTGTATCTGAATCCCTCCCACTAATCCTATTAGTAGTGTGGCTGCTGTGATCTATTCACATTATTATATTGATATTTGCAATCAATTCTTAGCATATTCCCATTTGATTATTTAAAGAGCATATTTCCAGATTTGCTCATTAATAGGAACACCATGTCCAAATCTACTAGAACACATTTAAATATGACCCTGACATTTCCCTGCTTATTCAGGAAAGTCAAACATTTTCCTTTCTGGTTTTTGCCATTTTCTAGATAACAGTTTCCAGATAAGAGTCCATAGTTTTATTTTCTTATTGTAGGAGTAGATATGACCCTTTTCCCAGCAGGGTTACTAAATCAATGAGTTAATTAAAATTGAGCTTTACCTCACTACCTTTACTTAATTCATAGAAGCGTATTTTGTGCTCTCTTTTTTGCCAAAAATCCATCTTAGTCGCAATGTGAAGCGCCTAGGACGCAGCAGCAGAATGTGCTAATTGATTTGATATGTAACACTTGTATACCTGTGTGTGACACGGCGCCCGCAACTTTTGTCCACGCCATGTTCTGTTGTGCTTCGTATCCAGACTCAGTCGCACACAGATATACAAGTGTCACATATCAAATTAATCAGTGCAGTCTCCTGATGCGTTCAAGTCACATTATTTCTGACTGAGATGCATTTTCATAAAAAAAGACGCCCCGCACGAGACCTGGGGCGCCGAGAGGGGCTGTTTGGCGCGACTGTAGCAATGATGTGTGAGAACACATCTGCATGCCCTACATCACTCTGCTGCTTAATACGTTTTACTACCTAATTCCCCTTAAGGGGCCTATCCATTACACGACTTTGTGAACAATCCAGGAGGTTTTGGTCGCATTGTTCACAAAGTCGTGTAATGGATACCCGGCAAGGTCCAGCGATTCGCGTGCACGTTGGGTCCTTGCCGTCCCCGACTATCTACTGAACTTGCCCGTCAACCTGACGACGCTAGTCAGGTTCGCCATGTTCAGAGATAGGAGGTCGGACTCCTGCACTGAATGACGTTCAGTGCGGGCACCGCACCTCGGTGACCTGAAGGTCTGAACGCTAGATGTTCAGTCTTTCAGGTCGCCTAGTGGATAGGCCCCTTTACCCTAACAATTCTTTTAATTGAATTTGTCAGTTATCTGATTTCTTGTCGAATTACAGTTACCAGTAGTTTCCTGAAACAGTCTAAACTAGTATATCAAGTATAACTAAAACTGACCTCTCCTCATGTATTAGTGTCACTAGTAACATTATACTTTTGTACATAAAGCTTGGTTTGGGGGCTCTCTTTATATAACACCTCTTGCTATCCTTATCTAGTTTCATTTCCCTAACTCCTTACCTGTGATATGGCAATATCACATTCCCTGCCTCTATACTGTTTATCATATAAATAAATATATGGTGATACAACGTGGAGAACGCACATAGAAATGATTGGAAGGCCTAATCACCTCTTCTTTGTTAATCGCTGGTTGTCAGCAGCAATGATTTATTTCCAACTTTTTGCAAAAGTAAATCAGTCCCAGGGATCTCACAGCATGACGTGGTATTTTCTCATGTGTGATACCATTGTAGTGTTTCAGTAAATCTAGACATTAATGTGTATGAATTCCTCTTTGATAAATCTCTCTGAATTTAGCTCCAGTTTTCCCAGAGTTCTTGTACCCAGGAGATGGATATTCAGCCCCATTCTGTAGACTACACTAGTAACATTTGGTTATTGACTTTCTCTTACGTTGATCATATAAAAGTACACATTAGTAACCTCTCTAAGGACCTGTCAGTGGCTTTGAATTGTGTAGCTTATGTCTGTGCCACGAGTCCAAAGAAAACTTATATTCACATTTGTGATTTATTGCATAGAACAATAATGTTGATGAATGACGCACTTATGTTCTCCATGATACTGACTCTTCAGACAGACTCTAACATGCCAAATCTGGCCAAAAGACAGGTCATAGTTGAACACGGGATCCTGGATATGCTCTAGAGGACTCATTTAGTGCTTCTTTTTCTTCCAAATGGCCCTTCCAAATGTCTTCAAGTTGTATTAATGGGTTAATTTACTAACCCCGTCGCCTCTTATTAATAAATATACCAATATTGACTTAATTAAGCACAGGTTGGTTTCCTAATTTGAGAGAGCTATGTGGTCTATGGTTGGACATCTACATTCTCACTGTCTCATATAGGCACTGGTTATATGAACAATTGCCTCTTCATTTATTTAAAAGTTACAAAGCATTAAATTACTTATTCACATTGTTATACTGGTTAGACAATGTAATTACAAAGTAGCACTGTACTTGAAATTACCAGTGGATGTGGACTGATGTGCAAACAAAGCACAAATTACAACCTGTTACTGAATTTTGCAGGTTGAAATAGTAGAGTTCCGTCTATACATAAACTAGGGGTCAGCTGGCTAGCTGCCATCACATTGTTGCTTTATCTCTCTGTGAATGCCATGGTTTGTCCAACTAATCTAAGCTGACATTCCAATTATCACACTTTTATGTTTATATAGATAGACTAACAAAGTGTGTCTGTTTGTGGATGAATGAATTGAACATTTCCATAACTGTCCTACTTTGAGATTAGACAGGATTCTATGTGAGCCATTTCCGAAGCACAGTACACATTTATCACTGCACAAACAGTGTAATTGTGCACCATCTAATCCATTGCTCCTTCCTCTGCACTCTGTTTATTCCTAACATGATGTGGTCATTGTCCTCAGTCAGTGAAATAGCCTGTACAACATACAGTACCGAGCACTTCTGTAACACTATGTACCCCTCCAATCTCCCTCCCCTAAAATAGCTCTGAAAAGTGCACATGTGAGTTCTCCATGGTGAGTGGGGGCATTCCGCTAAACTTCCTGCAAGCTGGGGAAAATGTGCCCCATAGCAGGACTGTAGGACAGGTGTCATCAGTTTGGAGTGAGTCTTAGAGAATGTTCACTTCTCTTATTTATATGAAGTAAAAGGGTTGAGAGGAGGTTATAATGTACCTGGTCATTTGCTGTACAGATACTATATATTATATATATTAATTGACATAGCAACTAGGTATTGATGATAAGCTGTTCTTTCCTCAAGGGAGAGCCAGTGAGCTCAATGCAGTTATAGGTGGCTGATGCAGTGTTGGGTGCAAGTCAGTCATGACTGCTTCTGGATTGCGTACATGGAATTATATGCATATTTTTTCCTGCATGCAGAGTTGTACAGATCTTTGCACGCAGCCCTCCCCTATTTGTATGTTTAGCTTGACGCCTGTCCTTGTCATCATCAGTGAAGTAAACCTATGCTTTGTGCAATAGATACATCAGAAAACATGCGTATATACACTTCCACCCAACCTGGCATAGACACACCCTCACTGAACATTGTCTGCATAAGATTGCCTCCTTACAGCCCATTTACGCCGCATTAAGTCGACATGGAGATGCAACTGAAATGTGTACCAGAGCCATAACTGGGGGTGCGCAAGCGGTGCCAACGTACAGAGAGTATGGATCTATGGGCGGCACCGTCATTCCCCCACGGCCCTTGCTTCTGACTAGCAGGATGCCTGGAATGTATCCAAAGGACTCACCGGACATGCACCCTGCCATCTGTACAGCTGCTCAGAGCGTTCCCAGGACGCTCCAATCAGTCCTGCACTTCCCGATGCTGGCGGCCCTGCTGGCACCCGGAGCTCCAGAGCCTGGTTATGGCACTGATGTGTACCACTATCTATTATGTAACTTGAAAATCTGCACTCAGGAAAAGTAGGCAATATTTAGATGTGCAGTATTTTTACACATGTTCATTTACTTATTTCTAGCATTCATTGAAGTTGTGTAAAAAACTCAATGCCCTGCTATAGGTGGAGGGTGGGGTTTTCCTGAAATCAGACTTGTACGCTGTAAGAAGTCCCTACTCTTGCACAGCCACTTAAGTTACAGAGCTACATTTAGCCACCTTGCGCGTTAAATAGCCCTTCTAGCCACGCCATGCCTTGGCATGACTCGGTAGCACCAAGCTTCTTTTGTGCGACTTGTTACCTTCAGATGCATGTGAATCACACAGCATAGATGCGAATAGATAGCACAAGCAGCTTCTGCTGATTAAAATGATATACAGCATGCCTATGTTCTGTGAGCGAGTGCGGGTGTATCTGCATGCAAAATGCTATGTTACAGTGTTTAACATGCAGATACACCCGCAGTTGCACACAGAACATAGGCATGCTGCATATCATTTTAATCAGCAGAAGCTGCTTGTGCTATCTGTTTGCATCACTGTGTGATTCAGATGCAGTTGAAGGTATAAAGTCGCACAAAAGATGCTCAGCGCACCCAAATCACATGGAGCGCCCACGTTATGTGTGGCGCGACTTGTAGCGCATGGAGGATAGATGTATGTGGGCACATCTGTACCATGTTACAGCCTCTCTTCCCTGTTCAGACATTGATGCCTTTGGTACTTCTACATCATAGACTTGGGCTCCATCGCTCTGATTGAGATGGAACATTACTGGACAGTACCCAACCAGTTGTTGTCTGACACTTAGCATCGGCCTCGAGGCTTTTTCTGTGATTCGTCACCTTAATTTCTATAGCACAGAGAGAGAAGACACCAAACAGTACTAGAACATTGTTATGCACCCATACTGGTTGATTTGTTGCTTGTTCATTCACAAACTGCGCTGTGGCCCTTATTTAATAGCCTGCGCATTGAAGGCACAGGTGTGATTCCAGGTTGGTTTTGCCTTTTAAATTATTACCACATTAAAAGTATGGGCTAAATAACTGGAAACACACGTGCCTATTAAATACGGACCAATGTGTGAATACAGTTACAGTATTGACTGAAAATGAAGATGCCTCATTGAGCAACTACTTTGTTGTGCATGGGGATTTTTATTTAATCTAAAGTGATCCATTATTCCTACAGCCTCCTCCATATACAGTGCACATCACCTGCATTTCCTGAGTGACGAAACCTGTACATGAAATACACTGAAATCTACCCTGGAAAGAATCATTTCCTTATTCACTATTGACCATTTATGCAAGCTCACTATGCAGTACACCACAATTCACTTTGCTCGTTGTTACATAGAATTGTATTTTTAAACATATTATCCTTTGGCCCAAGGGTCTTTTCATTATTTTCCTGAACTTATCAGCGATGATGTGACTTGTTTTCAAGTGTAATCATGACTTGTCCAAGAGTGTTTGCCCAATGCCTGACAGCTCTGTATCTTTTCCCTTCTTTCCAGCCTCACATTGCTGTAGATAATCTAGACCAAATTCATGATGAAAATGGGAACAATCTACTGCACATTGCAGCAACCCACGGACATGCCGAGTGTTTGCAACACCTCACCTCGCTCATGGGGGAGGACTGTTTAAGTGAAAGGAATGAAGAGAAGCTAACGCCTGCTGGACTGGCAATAAAGGTAACAAGTCCAGCCAAAAGTACATTACAGTATTATTGCTGTCTTTGAAGTATGAAAACAAACACAGCAGATGTGCACAATCTGAAGCAGAGGAGGGCAACCTGCAGCACTCCAGCTGTTCTGGAACTCCCATGTCCAAGCCATAGCTGGCAGAGCATGCTGGGATTTGGAGCTGCACAGCAGCAGGGAGAGCCACGCACTGCTTACCCTGGCCTCATAGTAAAGTGTATTCGCCTGACACAACTCATTTTCAAAATGTGTTTACTGACAGGTTTAGATGAAGGCTACCATGGGCCCTTGTGCATAATACAATTTGGGGTTGCTCCTAAATCATCTCATCACTAATAACACCCACCACACATGAAAACACCTACTAATAGCTGCTTTGTCACTGAATATATATCTATGCTGTTTGCTCTTTGTGTCTCTCATATGCACAGCATGTGCAACAGCCACCTATAGCCACCATAGGCAGATACGGTGGAGAAGCGTTCTGGCAACTTACTAAGCAGTGAAATTCTGAGCTACGTAAAAGGTAGCACTGTCTGATGGTGGAGCTATGCTTACCTAGTCCTGCTGTCAGGTCTGGGTGATCTTTCCACATGTGCAGTTTCTTCCTTTTGTCACCTACCTGTAGTAGGGTAGGGTTGGGCAATTAACGGCCCCCCAGCTGTTGTAGAACTACACATCCCAGCATGCCCTGCTACAGTTTTGCTATTTGATCATGCAAAAAACTCACAAGGCATGCTGGGATTTTTAGTTCAACAACAGCTGGAGGGCTGCTTATTTCCCACCCCTGTAGTAGGGTTTCTGGGTCTCACACAATAGGCCTATGCAGTACAGAGGAATAGAGATTGCATAGGGGTGAGTTACCATAACACCTCTCTGGTGACTCTCTGTTTATGGATTATAGTGCTAAGACATCCTGCGTCCCTATGATAAGCGGCAATGCAGGATGTCTCTTAGCACACTGATAAGGGGCATAATAATACATATCTCTTATTATCTGTCTCCATCGTGCATGCCCACCCATTGCATAAAACTGTTGCAAGGTCACTTGGGCCGCTGCTACCCCTTTTGTTATGTCACTGTGTTAACTGAGAGAAGTCAAAACATCTTCCCAATGATTACAGTCATAAACCATGATGTACATTAGCACTCATACACTCTCTCCAGCAGTCACTCACCAAGTTGTCTTTTAACTCTGAACAAACCTATTGCCATCATACAGCCCAGGCAGCACAATTTTGCCTAATTCAGAGCCACATGCAGTGGTGATGTTCACCGAGTATAGCATTTTGGTACAACACATGTGCGAAAATCCCTTAAAAACTCCTACGGCGCACGTGTTTCACAGTGTGTAGGCACAAAGGCACTGTGTGATTGTCCGGCATGGTATCAGAATTGTCTTGGAAAAGTGTTGGGTTGTTCCTGGGAGGTTGCTAAACAGATGCGCTGAGGTGGTCCGTCCTATGGGTGTGTCGCTGTCGTGTCACTTTGGAGGTCTGACTCAGACTTTAAATCTGCACCTGCCTTAGGGCTGGTTCACGTTTCAATGGTGCGACTGATGGTGGCGTCTAACGATGCGCCAGGCAGTTTTACAGCATGTATGGATACTGAAAGTCGCCATCTCAGTCCTTGTATGTTCACACACATGGATATATTGTACACAGGGAAAGACTGTATTTGTATAAAGTCGCAGATGTGGCTGCATCAGCATCCACCTCTAAATCAGGCCCTTAATGTCCTCAAGGTCTGTGACTGCTTGTGAGTGACACAGACATTCTCTCAGTTTGGGCTCCAGGAGTGGGGACACAGGGGGTCATTCAGACCCACTCGCGAGTGCAGGACACTTGTAAGCGGGTCGATGTTGCCCCACTGCACATGCGCACGACGGAGGGAGCTCCGTCGTGCGCATGCGCGAGACCCGGATAGCGACGGGCTCTCCATCGCTCCGGGTCTCGCACCAAAGGGGCGTGCTGTCGATGTTGATTGACAGCACGCCCCCTTTGGTGGGCGTGCCGGGGGTGTGGCTGCCAGACGGAGGCGTTCCCATGGGAACGCCTACCGTCTGAAGCCGGCCCCACTGACATCACTAGTGATGTCAGTGGGAGTGATTTTGGCTCTGATAGAGCCAAAATCACTCCAGGGCTTGCGGCAGCGAGACCCTACCGCAGGGTCTCCGTCGCAAGCCCGATGGTGGCGATGGTCTTGACCATCGTGACCATAATCATGGACGCTCCCATAAGCTGTGGGTGATCACCCACAGCTATGCGAGCGTCCAGGAGGACGCTCCATTTTCATGGAGGAGGGCCCTGATTCAGAGCGAGCGCTCTGGTCAGAGCGTTCAGCTCTGAATCAGGCCCACAGTTGGCATGGGGGGGAGACTGGTAGTCAGTCACTTCCACAGTGCTGAGTGGCCGCAGCATCACATCATGATGTCAACACCGTGACCGCTCAGTACTGTGGGAGTGATTGGGTGTTGTGGGAGCCTGACGTGGGTCTGTGTTCTGTATGCACAGTACATAGAATGCTGAGTGACTGCCGAGTCCCCTCATCAACATCACGTGACAGATTTGTGTGCGACTGACTCTCTCTGAGTCAAATTAATCAGCACAGTCTCCTGGTGCATCCTAGTCACATCACATTGCGACTTATCAAACCTTCTAAAGAGGAAAGGTGGAGAAGTTAACCATAGCAACCAGTAAGCTTCTAGAATGTATCTGATAGCTGAAAGTTGAATACATATCCCCCTAAGTGCAATATCTCAGCTCACTGGTCTGTGTAAGATATATCTAATAGACAAAAACAAAAAAAGTACTCTAAGGGGTTTATTTACTAAAGTGTGGATTTTTAGAAGTGGAATTGTTGCCCACAGCAACCAATCAAATTCTACTTATCACTTATCTAGCACCTTCTAGAATAGGGGATGGCAATAAGCAGCCCCCAGATGTTGTAAAACTACACATCCAAGCATGCCCTGTCACAATTTTGCTATTTGGCCATGCTAAAAATGTTGCAATGCATGCTGGGTTTTGTAGTTACACAACAGCTGGAGGGACACTTATTGCCCACCCCTGTTATAGAAGATAATAGCTAGAGTCTTGATTGGTTGCTATGGGCAACATCTCCACTTCTAAAATCCTGCACTTTAGTAAATATACCCCTTAAGAGTGTACAATCAAGAGAAGGACATTGGGAAGGATAACTTCCTCTGAATAATTTACCAAGAGTGGAAGATAATCTCAACCAATTAGCTGAGAATTCCATTCCTGTGTGCACCCATCTGTGGTAGTTGAAGTCAATAAAATGATTGTAAAGCTTACAGAACTGGTATGAATTTTCAGATGATATTAAAATTGTTGCACAATAAGTAAAACACTTACGTGTACATGGTGTTAAACCAGTTAGTATCTAAAGATGGCTCTGAATAATGTTATAAATCAACTTATAAATCAATAAATCAACTAACTATCTAGATGGCAATCAACAGTAAAAATCAGTTCCAGGCAGTGGTCAGCAGAGTCCTGGTACCCCGAGAACTTGGTACACGCCTAAACAATTTTCTGCCTATTCTGTCTGGTGGAAGGAAAATCTGGAAATTTATTGGAGCAAATGACAATCGCCCATTTGCTCCCAAACTATAAAACAGACAATGGTCGTTCAGACAAACTGGTTAAATCCGTTTGATTTAACCAATCGGTTTGGCCCATTTGCTGGCATTTGGGAGCAAATAGTTGATTGTCCTTTACTCCCATACATTACCAGATTTTCCTTCCCACCAGACAGATTGGATAGATAAATCTTTAGGTGTGTACCCAGCTTTAGGGTGGGAGCAGTGCAAACAGCTGTGCACCCTTACCCCTCCCCTCTCAGCATCCCAGTGGCTACCATTACAGTACAAGAAATTCAATATTACCCTTTGGGAAACACACTTGATGAAACTCGGTAGCATACAGAAGGTTAACTAAAACACCTCTAGGTAGCTGACAATATGATACCTGCTACAATTATATGCACCATTTGTTTAATCGTTTAGCAAAGTTCTATTGTATTTACTTTTTTGTTAAATAATAAAGGATACTTTTTTATGGCACTTTAACCTTTGAAATAACAGATTCTGTAACTTTGTCCAATATTGAGCTCTCACATCTACTTAAAGTGTTGACATTTTATTTTCTGCTTTACTTAAACTTTTGGACACCTGCCATTCCCTATTAAAATGCCTATAAACCTATGCTCTTATGAAAACAGCAACATATAAATGAAAGTCATATATTACTTGTACAAAACTCAAGAAGTGTTAAACAGGCAGAATGATTTATGTAACAGTATTTGTGGCTTTTTTGTATTAATACTAAATACTTATTGTGCATCTGCTCTAGAGTTCAGCAGCAGCTAGGAATAAACCTGTGGACTGGCTTCCTTACATGCTGGTCTATAAACCTGCACTCACCATACATTGACTACAGTTTCCATATAAAATTAACATATTTATTATATCTCACATCTTTTTTATTTTTAGTTTTAAAAGCATATTCTTAGTTTTGTTTTTTGCCCTCTTTATTTACTGTATACTCTCTTTAATCAGCCATTTATGTTAATCAGCTATTTATGAAGATTGCATCTGTAACTTAGGGGGATATGATTAGTTTTTCCATTTGTACTGTTTACCAAAGGATCTCCAATTTCTGTTGCTGCAGGATCAGTTATATCCTAGAATTGAAGCTCCTGATCCCTTCAAATTGCCATATATATAAAGGGGGGTATCCACTAGGCGATATTGGCAGGCGATTGCACGATAACGGCGTTGTTATCGTGCAATCGCCTGCAAATCGGGCATGTAAATGACAAAAACGACCAGCGGTGCGTGTCCCCGCTGGTCGTTTTTGCCATCTATCATCGCCCGTAGATGCTGGTCAACCTGACGATCCCGTCAGGTTCAGCATGTACGGGGACCAATAGAGAGCACCTACTGTTCTCTTCTTGCTGCTGCCAGACCTCTCTGCAATACACGGGAAAGGAAACAAACAGTCACAGCCTGATGACGCCGGGCAATCACAACATGGCTGTTTGTTTCCCTTCCCATGTGTTGCAGAGAGGTCCGTGTCTTGATCTCATACTGCCTAGACTGAACGAGTGAACGTTCAGTCTAGGCACATCACTAGATATACAAACGAGAGCATGATTGCAAAGTCGTAATCGTGCTCTCGTTTGTATATCTAGTATTGGATACCCACCTTAAGAAGGGTTGGGTACAGGATGCCGATCCCGGCATCCTGGATACCGACACTTGTCGATCAGTATCGTAACCCTCCCCCTCTCCTTACCCCTAACCCTCCCTAGTGCCTAAACCTAACCTCCCCCCTAGTGTCTAAACCTATGCTCCCCCTCCCTGCACCAAAAACTTAATCCTCCCACCCTAATGCCTAACCCTAACCCTCCCCTATTATTATTATTATTATTATTACATTTTTATTTATAGGGTGCCACAAGTGGTCCGCAGTGCCGTACATACAGTAAAGGGTACACAGAACATTACATTACAATGCAGTAACCAAATTATAAACAGAGCACAAGTAACAATTAGCAACACAATTCTCCATACACTATACAGCTGGGAAGGTGAAGACTGTCATAGAAGTGCTAGAGAAGAAGGCTGAGACAGTGGGCGGGAGGGCCCTGCTCCTAGAAGCTTACAATCTAGGGGAGAGGTGCCTAATTTCTAAACCTAACCCTAGTACTAACCATCGGGATGCCGGCGCCGGGATTCTGACAGGTGTCGGGATTCCGATGCCGGCATTCTAAGCGCAGGCATCCCGACTGTCAGTATTTTGACTGGATCCCTATAAGAAGTAGGATCGTATATGTGTGTACAGCATTTTTTATCTACAGTAGAAGGAAATTTGAAGCAATGAGAACTCCATAGGTATCCCAGCTTTCTTATTGCAAAATATGAGAGACTTAAACATGATAAAGGAGTTTACTATGTCCAAACAGGTAGATATAAAAGTTCTTCATGGCTGATAACAGTAACTTACAGAAATTGTAGCATTGCATTCAACTTAGCTTAGTAATAGTAGACAATATAAATGAATGCATCAATATTAGGTCCAGAAGTTCTAGGATTTTTGTTTACTCCATTGTATATGCTACTTGTGGTGAGAAACCTTTGCCAAGGTACCCCTGACACTGAGACGCATGACAGCCTATTAATGTACTGGTCAGATAAACAAGATCATTTACACTTCAAAATGAGAATTGGAAATTGTCCCCTCCTCTGTAGTATCTGTAGTTTGAAAAAACTAGTCATACCTGTGATCCAAACTAAGATATGGCATCTACTCTTCACCAGTACTACCGACTGTATACAGATGTGTCCTTATACACTATTGCTGCAGTCACGCCAAATAGCCCCTCTCATTGTGCCATGTCCTGTGCTACTCTGCTTGTGCCGCATGTCTTTTTTTCATCTTTTTCCGCAGATAATGCATCCTACTCGCAAGCAATGTGACTATGACGCACCAGGAGACTGCACTGATTCATTTGATATGTGACACTTGTATATCTGTGTTTGATTTCATTTTCATCTGTATATGAAGAGCCACGATGCAGCAGCCACGTTTTTTATTCCACCCGAAGTACCGTTGTGCTTCGTTTGCAGACTCAGTTGCACACAGGTATACAAGTGTCACATATCAAATGAATCAGTGCAGTTTCCTGATGCATCTAATGCCTTGTATCCACTAGCAGATACCAGCACGACAGTACAATTACGACATCGTAATCGTACCGTCGTTTCCCTTCCCCCTGCAGTGCCTACACTGAACGATTGATTGTTCAGTGTAGGCACATCAATCATCTCTGAACATGGGCAATCTGTCATTATCGGCAGATTGACCAGCATGTCCAGTAGATAATTGATGTCGGAAACGACCAGCGGGAGCGCGCATCGCTGGTCGTTTCCGACATAATAGTTTCCGATTTGTGCGCGATTACTGAGCGATTACTGAGTGATTGCACAATTAAGATGTCTTAATCGTGCAATCTCTCAATAACATCGCGTAGTGGATATGCGGCTTTAGTCGCATCGTGTTTCAACTAACATTTTCGGGCGAGCTTGGCACAGGACCTGGTGGCTCACTCGTGCCACATGGCGCATTGAGGCTATAAGTATGAGGATACATCTGTATATATATTTGCTGTGTTGTTTAACTCGCAGAATATCTCTTCTGTTGATCATTTGACCCTAAAATTACGTAAAAGTCCATAATGCCATTATTACACTGGCTACACATCAATCCCATACTTAACAGTAACTAGTTCACTAATACTGTTTTCTAAAATGCAGAAGCAAAATATGTTGATTATAAATGGTGCTTAAAATCATTTTAGTGGAAAAACAACTACTTTTAGTAGCTTGATTCATAACCCCAAGTGTATATAAACTGACAGAATGTCAAATGATTTCGTGAGTAAGAGTTGTGGTGATTTTTTTCTCTTTTTTGGATAATTTCCAATGAGGAGAATGTCTGGTTCAACAAAGATTAAATATATATTGAAGAATGGCGAAGAGGGAATTGCCTAAGACACCCTCCACTCGTAAATAAAGCATAACCATTTGGAAAGAATACATCAAATATACATCTAAGAGCGTAAGCATTCACTACAAATAACATTTTATGCTTTTCAGTCTTGGTATTTTTACCTAAACTCCATATTTACAAATCATTGAAAATATTTCATAAGTATTCCAAAGATGTGTTACTGGAGATAGTCAAAGATCTCTGCAATGACATGATGTCTACAAATGTTATAAAGTTATAAAAATTATATTGCCTGTCCTACTCCAAAAGTTTCTTAATATCTTTAGCCTTATCATTATTATTCGCTCCAGAATTATCCCTATCACAAGCTTTACATTACATTGTATGTACTTTTTAACAGGTTTCTTTATGATGGATTTTTTTATTTTTGGATAAATAATCGCAATGTAAAATCTTTTACAGATTTACTTTCACATGAGCTTAGATTTAGATCATTTAAGGACTTGATGAGGAGTAGGTGATTGTTAAATACGTCCTGATATGAAAAGCTCACAGATCTGACAAAGGGGTATAATTTTTTTGTGTCTGTGCGTTACAGGTTATACTAGTTGTGGCACTGTTTTGTTAAATGTGATACACATTATGATACTCAGAGGATGAGGTGTATTCTAGGCTTTTACCAAATGCATATCCATCCAACAAACCACCGAGTGGCTACTAAACTCAACCAGATCTCTTTTGGGACTATGGTAGTGGGAAGCCTGGACACCATAACCTCCACATGGGTCAGCTAGCCCATTCAAAGAGGTAGCAGGCGCAAATAAAACAATACAGTAGTTTATGTTTTGATAGATCACTGTGCACCATATTACTTAAGTGTTAAATAAATGATAATTTTATTTATACATCGCTTTTCGCCAAATCAACATATGTCTCCACAACAAAGGGACACACGCGGTGAGAGCAGCTTTGCCAAAAACTTTGATACTTCTGGCTACAGACCCCAAGAGCTTCCCTCCTGCTCAGTTCCACTGCTTGACTGGGCAGCAGCTATGTCCAGGTGACGTGTCTCCATGTTTTGGCAGGCAGTAAACTAAGCCTCCAGACTGGCACTGCCTTTGCAGCTGGATTTGCAAAACATCTGTTTCTGCTCCCTGAATCTTGTCCAACAGGAACCAAAGTCCCTAGCCAGTCCTAAATAAGGACACCTCATGTCCCCTGGTTTGGATTCCTTAACCCATGGATTGTCACACCATTTGGTTTCCTGGAAACTTTGATTCAGGTTCTTTGGTGGTGGTGTGTGAGCACTTTATTTTCCCCTTAGTTACAATTTTAACCCCTTTGTTTTCTATTCCGCCATAGTCACCAAAAGTACCTCAGCACACTAATAAGCAGGCACCTAAACCATTGGGACCAGGCAGAGTAGATTATGTTCAGAGACTACAACCAACAGTTAATACAATAAGCATTGCAGCACACATGAACAGCATAAGTATTACATAATGGTGAACTTGTCCATTTGTGGATTAAATATAACAACCACGTTAGGCCTCATACTCAGTGACTTCCAAATACATATCTGTTACTTACACCAGTACATCAGACGTGTTGTTACTGGTGTTTAACACAATGGCAGATGGGGTGACCGGTACTACAATATGCGAGAGGGAGTCTCATATAGGATGAACGGTTTTCACCGCAACCCTAAAATATTAATGGGATCTATACTGAATCGTATTTAAAGTTTTCTAAGATGATATTATTCAGCAGATCAAATGCCAAGTTATAATAATGCACACTATTTTCTGGATTATTTTGACTTTCTCTACTAGACATATCATGGAGCCAGCCTTTGGGTGCCATTTTTTACATTACTCTTTAAAATCATAACCCAGAATCGCCCTTTATGTGAAGATGTTTTTAGTTTTAATATGGCACATACACTGAAGTGCCAAAAGTCATGGGACAGATGCCTAGTATTGTGTAGGACTCCCTCTAGCCTGGCGAAATGCAGAAACTCGACGTGGCATTGATTCCACAAGTAGACAGAAGACTTCTGGAGAGATGTTGACCCATGCTTTCTGGATAGCTTCCCACAACTCCCTGAATTGAAGGTACAGGATCTTGGGTGCAAAATGACCTCTCCACCACGTCCCATAAATGCTTGATTTGGTTCATGTTGGGCAACTTGGGACCGATAACATGGGAGATTATACTGCTGTAATATTCCATCGTTTTGGGGGTACGTGAAGTCCATAAAGGGGCGCAAATGGTCATCAAGCAATGTAGCGGTTACCGGTCAATGATGTGTTCAGGCGGACCAGCGAACCCAAACCATGCCATGTGAACACACCCCACACCAATTTGGAATCACCACCAGCCTGCACCGTGCCTTGTTGACAACTGGGGTCTATGACCTTATGGAGTTTGTGCCACACCTGAACCCTACCATCAGCCCGAAACAGCTGGAACTGTGAGACTCATCGGACCACACCACATGTTGCCATTCCTCCAATTAGCTACGTCACAAGCCAAGGTGAGGTGCAGTGTTCGGTATCGTAGTGTTAACGCGGGAGCTCTGGTGGGTCTTCTGCTTCCATATCCCATGGAAGCTACAAAATGCTGCACTAACCTGCTGGATATGTGTCTGGTAACTCCTGCATTGAATGTGGATGTAATTTGAGCCAGTGTCGCTTGTCTGTTACAACGGACAATTCTGAAAAGACAGCGCTGGTCACGATCATTAAGCACCCGTGGTTGGCCACTGCGCTGTCCACAATGGGTGGTAATGCCTCTCATGAGCTATTCCTGGTACACACGTAACACTATAGATCAAGAAATTTTAAATGCCCGCACAACTTTGGAAATAGAATGTCCCATCCGTTGGGCACCCTCTATCTTGCCCCGTTTGAACTCGGATAATTTACATTGCTTTGCCATGAGAAGCCTAGCCTGTGTCTAAACTGACTCATGAGATGTCAGATGACATCTGATACAGGTCTGGGCATTCCAAGATGTCACAGTACGGTGACGCCACCTACCATTACCTTTACACATTGCTATCCCATGATATCCCATTTTGGCACTTAAGTGTATGACTGTTACCATTTATTTCCTAACATTCAGAAAGTGGAATAGTCACATGATGTAAATGTGACGTACCCATCGGTATAAAACTTTTCCTTGAACTAATAATCCCTGCCCTTAGTGATGTGTCTTGAGTGATTTTATTTTATTTTGGGGGGATTCTCATAATGGAAATATGAACTATATGCTTTACAACAAACCACAACAAATTACACTTGTCTTCAATAGAAAGTATTTCATATAAAAAAGGTCACAGCCAAGTAGTCACTGCATGTTCAATACACACCTGTGAAAATGTAGCCAGCCTTCAACATTGTACGGAAACCACAGTGTAAAGTATGAAAGCTTATAAGCACAGAGGCCAAAAGACATCAATGAATTGGATAAATAACTCCAAAAAGTACATGGTTTACGAGTCCATATTTATAAGACAGCTGCAGCATTTCTCCCTTCATAGGTGTTCATCTGGGTCAAACTGACATGGTGCTAATTAACATGCTACCGAAAAACACCAATGTGACAGCAGCTTGGAAAACAGATACTTTAGATGACTCATTTGAACAGAGAAATACTTTTCAAAGATAACCCATCCTAGAGTTAGAGATCTATTGTAGTGTAAATTGTCTAAAACTGGGAGCTCAGATTTTCTGATAGGGACTAACATTTTGTGTCAACACCAAACAGTTCAAGAACAATTACAGTTCAACATGTAAGAATTGGTTATGAGACTTGAGGCTGAATAAATGTTTCCATAGAAAGTAATATAACACCAATGGGAAAGCCAGGATTCTAAAAGAGAATGTTATAAGCGCAAACACCAGGAGGTCATTGACAATGAAGACAGCGGTAGTGCTAATAAGTGCTAATCTATAGAATATTGCAGTATGCTATCTATTGTAATATGAACCCCAAAATGACACAAACGTATTATTTATTCATTTTCGTTGACTTCTCAAATTTCTATTATTTTAACGCTAAGAGTTGAGAATCTGAGGGTTTAGTCACTGTGCACAGTGGGTGAGACATTCCTTACATGTCATTAGCAGTAAGGCTATTCCATCAATAGTCACTTTGAAATGTAGTCAATTATTTTTAATAACACATATTTAGGTATCAGTAGAAGACAGCAGAGAAGACAACTGAGAAATATGGAGTATACACTTGAGGGGGGGGGGGGTGATCCCTAAAGGTGAATCAAAAGCAGAAGTCCTGTGTGCACTCTTATTTGTATAGTAATCTTTAAAACATAACTTTAAATAAATGGTATCCGGACTATAGATAGACACTTAAAAGGTCGACAATGTCTAGATAAACACCAAATTTTAGACCAGCATTAGGTCGACAGGGACCAAAGGTTGACACACTAAAGGCTGACATGGAAGAAGGTCAACAGGTACAATTTATCGACAAAAGGTCAACCCGAAAATGGTTGCTATAAAAATGGTCGACACATTTTTGTTTTTGGTTTTAGGGTCAGGCGCTTACTGGAGGATTAGGGTTAGGCACTTACCCCAACGGTTATAATTAAGCATTTATCCCTACAGTTAGGATTTGGCATCAGGAGGGAAGGTTAGGGTTAGGCATTTACTGGAGGGTTAGGGTTAGGCCAGTGGTTCACAAACTGGGTGCCTGAGGGCACTTGCAGGGGTGCCTTGGGTTGGTGGTCCAGTTCCAAATAAAATTATTTTTAGTCAGTGTGATAGGCAAAACCAGTGCTAATGATTACCAATCAAAAAATATGTGGAGAAAAAGAAATGCAGCCCTGTCAACCACCACATAACTGAACCTAAGGGTGACATATAAGCACAATTTACTTTATTTCATTTTTGTTGAATTTCTTTTGGCCCAGGGGTGCCATGGAAAAAATGCTCATACTTTAGGACTCCGTGATTCGAAAATGTTTGGGAACCACTGGGTTAGGCACGGGAAGGGACGGTTTGGGTCAGGCACCTACCCCGACATTTAGGTTTAGGCAGCGGGAGGGAGGGTTAGGGTGAAGATTAGGGTTAGAAAACAAAAAAAAACGTGTCGACAATATGTGTGTTGACCATTTTTGTTTCTACCTTTTGACCCTGAAAAACTATTTGTACCTGTCTATCTTCTTCCATGTCAACCTTTAGTGTGTCTAACATCTGGGGCCAAATGTAATAGAGTGAGAGTTTAAACTTTTTTAGTGTTTTCTTCCACTTTTTCAATGCGACTAATGTAATAGAGTCCGAGAACAGGCAAAGTCACATGTTTTTCAGACTAAAAAACTCTCACGATTTAAATTCTCATCCAGATGTTTTCCCATTTTGAAAATGCAACTTGACCAATGTAATAGTGTGAGCGTTTACTGCTAAACTCTCACATTTTCTAAACTCTCACCCTATTACATTTGGCCCCTGGTGTCTATCTAGACATTGTTGACCTTTTAACTTTTTACCTTTTAGACCACACCCTTAATAAATTCATATAAAAATCTTAACTAACCAAATACGAGATAAATTAGTAGTATGGTCTCTCTCATTCCCATCTAGTATTGTCTCTCTCATTCCCATCTCCCCCCAGTTCATTACAGTTCAACTTGTCAATGAGGCACGAATAATGGTTATTTTTTTAATTTGTTGAAACAATTTCAATAGATTCTGAAATTCAAGTTATCCATTTGTGTTATTTAGAAGTTTAAATATTTAAATATTGATTTTTGCCTTAGAACAGAACTAACATATAATTACTCTGTGCTCCGACTTCCTTTTCTTTGAAATTTGTTCATGTTGATTGTATCTAAAATGAAGGTCTGTCGCATTTTAAGCACCAAAGAGCTAGAGAATATGAATGAATAAATATTCTGGGTACAGTTTCTCTTAACTATCTTTTGTTTTGACCTCTTGCCCTATAAAATGATCTCTATGTTGCATGTACTCTCTTACAGGGACCACAATTATTCATGTTGTTTCTTGATTCACTGCCCATTCAGTCATGGCTAAACACATATATTTCTCTACATACTATATATTTTTGCATGCTCCCAAATTATTTGGTTTTGTCCATGGCAATTACACAATTTTTATGACGAACTGAATCTAGTTTGTGTTATATTTTGTTGGGCATTTCTATGTTATACTATTTATGTCAGGGGTGGGGAACCTTTTTTCTACCGAGGGCCATTTCGATATATATAACATTAGTTGCGGGCCCGGTGCAGGCCACGCTCCCTCCATGTGATGTCACAGGGGGGCGAGGCCACAATCGCCGGTGATTACAGCAATGCCCAGAGCATTCTGATGATGCTCCGGGAAGCTGTAAGGGCAGCGGTGTGACCGTCTGAAATGTCCTAAGGACGCTCCAGGTGTCACTGCTGCATAGATTCTGGCTGCAGGGTGTCATTCTAGGCACCCTGCTAGACAGATGAGGCTAGCAGAAAATAGCTCTGAGGGCCAGACCAAATGATTCCGGGGGCCTTATACGGCCCCCGGGCCTGAGGTTCCCCATCCCTGATTTATGTAACCTACCCACAAACGTTAGATGTTTAAACAGCTAATGCCTGGTAGTCATTGTTGTCACCTATGTGGATATGGAGCAGCAGAGCCGTAACTAGACTTTTTGGTGCCCTATGCCAGAAAGAGCATTGGCGCCCCCCTCATTTTTTAAAGGGACATAATGCACCTAAAAAAGGGCCATGGCTTCATGGGGAAGGGCCAGGGAAGAGATAGGAGAGGCCAGGTGATGCTGGGGATGAAATAAGAGGAAGCTACAAGCAAGAATGATAATAAACAGAAATTTGACAGGCCCAAACAGCGCCCCCTGACCTGTGGCGCCCTGTGCGATGGCACCGGCCGCACTACCCTAGCCACAGCCCTGTGGAGCAGTTTTAATTACATGTACAGTATTGCATATTTTGTGTCTCCATCACTTGCACATCACACAGAATCCCTAATATGATACAGGCTACAATCATTATCTAATGGAAAATGTGTGATACTGATCTATGAAATTGTTGAGCCAAGGTAAGCAGTGTAGGGTCTTTGTTACAACACATAGTCATTATAGTAGTTGGCGGAGTACAAGCACAATAAACAAACCATTTGGCATTCCATTGATACTAGAATATACATATATTTTCTATTCGAATTTGCCAAATGGAAACTGAGAATGAGAAATGAAAAATACAACGACAAACACAGTAAAAGCCACAGTAAAAGTAGGTTCCTGACACTTCCTAACACTTACTGTAAATTAGCTATGAAATAACTTCTGCCAGAAATGTTAATGGAAAATTGACAAATTGAGTTTTGACAATCTGTCATGTTCATTACAATATTTTAGGGTGGATGATGATGTCTAAAATTATAAAGAATGCTTTTTTGTTTCTTTAATGTAGACTGGTCAGCTGGAGTGTGTACGGTGGATGGTTAGTGAGACGGAAGCCATTGCAGAGCTTAGTTGTTCAAAGGATCACCCTAGCCTTATTCACTATGCAGCCAGCTATGGCCAGGTAAGTGACACGTTGTGTGTAATGGGAGAGATCCCTGCTTCGCTCTCATCCCCACATACCCATTGAATGTTTAAGCCACTGTTTTTTAGATACCAACCCCAGTCTACAGGAAATGCTTAACGAGAGAGGTGGATCCCCTGCAACTATAGTATTTAGCTCTGTTCCATTCAGATAGTATATAGGTTTTGCGGACAGTCAATTACAGGTTGCTGTCTCCATGGTTCTTACACTTTAGCATCTGACAAACTACAGACAGGGGAACCACAATTCAAGTTCAGTAGCAATCCAAAGGTCAGCGCAGGCAAAACAGATGTCCAGGACGAAAGCTAAAGTTGATTTAACAAGACATTAGAAAAACTCAAGATCAAAGGCAGGGGAATAATAAATAGCCCATAAAAGGTGCATTCAGGTAGCAAAGGACTGGTAAGCACAATCCACAGTAGCCTGTTACTCAGGGAATGATTGAGAGGGAGCAATGGTCTTATTTAGTCAGGCAGTTCCCCTGTTTGACCACAGGTGCAAGCAATAGTCTAACCTGGTTCAGTGAACGTTGCAGTTAAGCAGGACAAAATAGATTAGCAAAATCAGTGATAAATTTACTGTAATATTCCTACAGCTATATTACCAGCACTTGTCCATGTTTCATCGATTTGCCAGTGTGATTATGATGTATTTTAGCCAAATTTTGTGCCTATACTCCTCAACATTATCCAATGTCAATAGGTCCATAGGCTCCCTGGTTCACAAATAGCATCAATTGCTGAAAAGTGCCTTTCAGAGTAAATTAAAATTGATATGTAAAATGAGGAACTTGATATATAATATTTCATATCCTTATTATATTAGAAATAAATTTGATTCGGCAAGGATCGCAATTGCAAAGCTGCACGCAGGCTATAGATATGATGTATGTACGCAGGCAGCTTTGCAATGCGATCCTTGCAATAATTCAAATGTAGCAGGAGGTGTATGACAGCCCCTGGTGCATTTGCGATACCAGCACTGCGACGGAGGTCGCAGGCTGGGATCACCATCTGGACCATCGGTGGTTGATGGTCGTGATGGTGGATGGCGCCGGCCGGCCAGCTGAGTGAGCCACAGCTTACTCAGGCTGGCCGGCTTGCGAGCCCAGCAGACTGCATACATCCACGCAGACCCTGGGCTGGGCTGGCCACTGCCGTAAAATGGGGTGGACACGCCCCATATCCGGGAACGCCAGCCGCCCCCGCACCGCCCCTTAAATGCCTCTGCCCGTCAATCAGGCAGAGGCATTCAAGGGATTGCGTGCGTCTTAGCAGGACCCATTCTGCACACTCACAGAACGGGTCCTGCGCAAGCATAGATTCCCGATTGTGTGCACTGCTGACTCAGGCCCAAGATCTAGAAAACCTCTCTTGGAGGGGGAAGCCAGGCAGGAGTTGCGGGGGGGGCTTGATGCGGCCCATCATTGTGACCCCGCCTTCACTATACAATGCTGTGATTACTGGCATTGTAAAGTAGGGGCGGGGCTATGATTATGCGAGCCACATAGACGGCTGTGAGGGGTCTCCAGCAGACTTGCCCTCTTTTCTAGCCGTCCGGGAGGGCCACCTGAGATTCCAGAGTCTCCTGGACATTCCGGGAGAGTAGGTAAGTATGTATAACAATCTCCACAAGATATATGTCTCCTACGCATAGCGGAGATAGCTGTGACTATACCAATATTACTAGGAATCAGTGACAGAGTCATCTGACAAAATAACTACCTCTATTGGGATTAGACAACAGGTACATAGTGACATTTCAGGATAAGACTAGAATGACGACGAAGTACAGACTTTTACATTTGCAGATGCTTGGCTCCTTTGGAATGCAGTACAGGCAGGTCTGTGACCCTTAAATTGCTCATACAGTCCTGCTGAGACTGAATAATAGTTCTAAACTACCGGGATAGATTAGTCTGAAAGAATGCTTGAAATTCCACTAAAGTCTCATTGTCTCAACTTGAGCAATGACAGCTTAAATATCTCGCTGTCATTAACACAGTGATATACGTTTTTCTAAAGGGCAGCTTTTAAATTTACTACACAAATTGTAAGGAAAAAAATCAAATCGTTACTAGGTCATCAAAGTGACAGCTAGACGCTCCACGATTTATTTGTGTTTGTATTAATTTCTACAAAGTCGCGTAAAAATTGAAAAGAAATCTCCTTACCCCCTTGTCTGTAGATGTGTTGCTCAGTTCCTAGGTTCCAGACAGTCCATATTAGCTGAATTCCTCAGTTCACACCTAATGTAATGTGATCTAACTAATGACTTTTAAAATGAGGAGACAAATAACCATACAGTCCTATCACAATACAGCATGTAAATTGGATTAGACAGTAAAGATGAATGGGTCCATGTTTGTCAAAGCAAAAGGTAATGCCAGCCAGTCAGTGTTTTCATCAGTCTGCTACAATAAATTTATCAAAGGCGAAAGAAACACAAAATGTGACTAATTTGTGAAAATAAGGATTTTATTCCTACATTGCAGCTTTCAAACTATTGGCCCTATTTATTATTATAAGACAGAAGAGAGGAGGGGTCCCAGGTGGAAACTGCACACAGGCCCCCTCCTTTTAATATGTCCCTGGCTCCTAAGTCACATTCCCCCATAGTGAAAAGGATACAAGACCAGAATTACACAGTATGTAAGTGCGGGTATCCACTAGGCGATTTTTACAGGCGATTGCACGATAACGACATCGTTATCGTGCAATCGCCCGCAAATTGGGCATGTAAATGACAAAAATGACCAGCGATGCATGTGCTCGCTGGACGTTTTTGCCATCTATCATCGCCCGTACATGCTGGTCAGCCTGACGTTCCCATCAGGTTCAGCATGTACGGGGATGATAGATGTGCCTGGACTGAACGAGCGAACGTTTAGAGTAGGCACATCACTAGACATACAAATGATAGCACGATTGCAATTTCGTAATCGTGCTCTTGTTTGTACGTCTTTAAGTGGGTACACACCTTATCCATTACAATGGCACCTACTGTACGTAAGGAAAGGTCACATGAACAATGATAATGTCCCCTTCCTCCCTTCCTTAATTCAGTGTTTGCTGGTGCACCTAGACCTGCGGGTTTGGCCTGCATTTTATTTGCATGCCTTGCCGATAATACCTGGTGCACCCAATAGTTGGCCATTCGATGCCCGACAGGACTTACTTCATTGCACTGGGCACAATAGGGAAGCAATATGTAGAAATGAATATACATATGTTCTAAATGCATGGTCAGCACAGGAATAAAAGCTCTAGTTTTTCCAATGTGACTGTTGCAGAATACTAATCATGCGTAAGTCTCATACTGTTACTGTAACCTGACAAAAGCTTCTTCTGTTCTGAGACGTGTAGAATATTGTCTGCAGAAGCCAATCCAAGCTTATTGCAACATAATGCATTTACCAGAGGGGAAATGAAACGCAGGATATTTAATGGATAACAGTTGTTAAGTGGCTTCATAAAACATTACCTCATTCCCTTTGCCAATATACCTAGTTTTTAGTAACCTCTGTTTAACAGCATTGTGATGGAAGTGTGTTATTTAAAGTGGAATTATCTTCCATATACTGTATTCTCACATAGGAAAAAATACTACTGTGGCTTCTCCAGTTCATGCAAGAACAAGGCATTTCATTGGACGAGACTGACAAATGTGGAAATAGCGCAGTTCACATAGCCTCTCAGCATGGATACCTGGGTTGTATACAGGTAGGTAGTATGGAGTTTGTTCTATTGATACTACGTATTACAATTCAATTTTATAATGATGAAATAAACAATTTGATACACTTTGCAATTCATTGGACTTTGGGTGAAATATGCATTCCGAATACACTTTGAAAAGTGAATGATTTAATTTATTTTAAAACACGTATTCAAAATATAATTTTTGAGTGATACATTATATATGAATAGTAGAAAAAATAGCAACACATTTAACATATTTTCATTACAAAAATATGTTTTCCAAATTGAACAACAATATTAGTATATGTGAAGAAAGTTATGCAAATATTCTGCAATTTGTGTCATGATAGTCATGTATGGGATATCCCATTCATACAAGTAAACCTGGATTCACCAGTATTGGTTTTGGTATTACAGTATTGCTCTGAGTATAGGGGGTACATTTACTAAGATGGGAGTTCTATTAAGAAGTGATGTTGCTCATAGCAACCAATCAGATTCCAGGTATTATCTTCTTGAAGGTGCTAGATAAATGAGAAGTAGAATCTCATTGGTTGCTATGGGTTACATCACTTCTTAAATAGAACTCCCATCTTAGTAAATGTACCCCTTACAGTCTTGCCTTGAGCACAGTTATTAGAATATCACACGCTAAGATGTGACACATGGACAAGAAGAGTGGTATTGACAGCCACTCATTCCTGTTTGTATCACATACAAGGCAGAGTATATATTAAGCTACTGATACAATATTAGAGGCTGTGACCACAGATTTCTCTCAAGTGACATCTAATGAATAAAGATATTATAGTTATACTCACCATACTGAATTACATTAACCATTACTTTATCTATGTTGATGGGTTTTCTGTAACCGAAATGACAGGAGGGACAAGATAGCTTAGATCCAAAAGACAGACAGTTAGGAGGTATCCAAGTTGGCTAGGAAAGGTTAAATAAAGCATCTACAATAGTCCTTTCTTCTCTCGCCTGTAATTGAAAACATATCAAAAGCCTTCTTTAAGTGTGTACCAAAGCCAATGCCAAAAGGTTGTCTGAATTTAATGAGTCAAGTTTTGGCAATGTCTAAAACATTAGCTGTCCTCTAAAATATACATTAATATAAAATAGAAGAGCCAACATTTCAAATGTTTTTAGTCTAATGCCAAATATCATAAACTGATGTTTTTCATGCAAAAACAGCTTAGATAGCAAATGTGCTCTTTTTACAGTATAATTGTTCATTTGTTTTTTTATATATTCTTTTATGAGCTAATGTAATGTGACTGACTGTATACTATAAGTGTTACATCTTTGATGAGGTGTGAACGTTTCACCACGTTAAGCCAACCCATGCGGTCAGGTTGGAACCTGCTTGAACACTGTGCATAATTGCATTCAAAGAGCTATTGAATATCACAGTCTATATCTCTCATGGCATGGAGGGGGTAGGGACGACCTTAGTGCCTGTGAAATGGATAAAATGGGAAGAAAATATATACAATTTTCTCTGGAATTAGATTTGGGCACTTAACTGAACCAAAACAGTAGGATACAGTTATCTTTAAAATTTATTTAGAAAAACTTAATAGAGGGTAATTGTGTCAGACGTGATCAAGGCACTATGGACTTTGTTTCATGTAGAAGTGCGTTTGACACCAATGTTTCTACATCGGTGTGATAGAAGCCTCATATCACTAATCTGTACTATAGGGACCGAGCTCATTCCACCATCTAACGCGAAATCTGCTTTCCACCTTTCCCAGCCTCATATCATGAAACTAACCCTGCCACTTGCAGCCCTGTCCTACTAATATAGGGATGTACATAAACCCAATGTTACACGCACATTTCCAATGGTCTTAGATGTGCGCATGCACAGAAGACACAATGCAAATCCGGGGCTGCAGTGTCGCTCGCAGCACCCCCAAAACGAAACAGCTTGATTGACATGCTGCTGGCATTTGGAACTCTGACAAGGCAGCGACCGTAAGCATTACAGAAAACGGGGGCGTGTCAGCTCCATTTTCTTGGCGTGCCGAAGTCACAGCTTCACTGGCCCCAGCAGTGTGATTTAACGGACATCCTGGAGAACCTGTGGGTTACTCAGATGTCTGATCGTCACGCAGTTGATTCGGTGCTGCATACTAATTTGCAGCAGCGGATCACAGAAGATGGCAGTGGGGCCTCTTTTAACTCAAGACGCCTGCTGCGGCTTTTGCACATTTTAGAACAAAGACACAGCGACGCTAACTGCGTCCATCTCTTCATCAGGCCCATAATCACACAAGAGAACAGGTTTCTTGCACAGGATCTGGTTACGGATTGTACAATTTCTGCCCTTTCAAATGTCTAAAACAAGGTTCTGCTGCTACTTACATGCACCTTAAAATGACATAAAACGTTCTATAAATAACATTAGGTAAAATTACTAATATTTCTATGTAAATGCTTCTCTCTCCTAACTTGTGTAAACATTAACAGTCTTTGAAAGGTTTAAAATTTAAACCAGTACTATAATTTGTTCCATAGCCCAAATTAGTTCATTTATTCCATGGTTTGCCTGAGAGATATTACAAAAGCTGACTCTTGGTGACGCTAAGAGAGCATTATGCTGTTTTCGATTAGGTAATGTTGGAACTGGAAGCAATGTTGAATTGTAATCTAGAGATAATATTTCATTTTACATCAAGAAACATAATTGATGGCATTTATGGAAGAAACAACAGTCCCATCATTATCACAATGTTGTTTTGCAGACGCTGGTTGAATATGGAGCAAATGTGACCATACAGAATCATACTGGACTGAAGCCATCTCAAAGTGCCGAGCATCACGGGCATAGCATGTGCTCCCGGTACTTGGTGGTGGTTGAAACTTGCATGTCACTGGCATCTCAAGTTGTCAAGCTCACCAAGCAACTCAAAGAGTAAGGAAGGTTACATATAACATGCTTTATTTTTATAGCCGTTTAGGACATTTAATATCTTTACAACTACAGTATTAACCTATTTTACCTGCCACAGTTACAATTTATAAACGGTTAAAGTTGATAGACCTTACTTTTGTTTTATTTTTCTAACTTGGCATAGTTAAGAGCATTCTTACTTATGAGTCAAAGTGATTGATTACATCAATAAGTAACATGTGAATAAAAAGTAGCATTAAAACAATGAAACCACTTTTTATTATAATTGCTTATCTTCATCTTTTTACATCGCTGGTTTTACTGAAATTTCTGTCTGTGCCACAACTTGTGAATCTTCTCATACACTGCAGATATTTGGTAGCACTGAAGAGTATTAATTACTGCGGTGAAGTAACACATAACAGTTTCTGTAAAAGGGAGCTCAGACTGTTTTTTTTTTTTTGCTACAAAATGATATTGTTTAGTCTAGATCAAAAATGTTAGTAAGGAAGTGAGACAAGGGAAGCTATTTACCTTTTGTATTATGTGATACTCTGCCATCTACTGTTTGTTTTCTACCTTGCAAATACCAGTTCCTTGTTTTAAACAAATGATCCACTTCTTTAGCTGTAAAGTTCTTCTGCACACAGTAAAAAAAAATCCTAATTGTTTTGCTGCCCCCTACCGGGGTGGATCCACATATTTGCACAGATTTTAAGATACATGAAACTGCTAATTTGTGTTGTGTTGCAATTTTGTGGCTCTAATTTTACCATTACATTAGGGACAAAATGGTGGTCTACTCTATATTAGGCTCATTATTTTCAAATATGTGAATATGTAGGAAAAGGAACAAGGGTCTCATTTTAAATTTAAAAAAAAAGTGTGAAACTTTCTATGCACAACCAGACAACAGCCACTAATTGATCTCTTAGACGAGGTAATCCCCACACCTCCACTATACATAGTAATAAAATAAACCAGAGTTCAATTGTCAGCGCTATCCCTTCTTGTGTTGTGTAGATCAAATAAATTAAATATAGTCACGTTCCTTGTGTGAAATATGTCCACTCTTTCTCCGAAGGTCAATTGGAATCCTCCACAAGATATCTCCTAATTAACCATTTTTATTATAGTACATGAGCGAGCTTGAAACAGGATTACTTCAACTATACACATCTAGCATAAATCGTAGCTCAGCACATATAGGTACATTGACCCAAAACAGAAAGATAGGAGAAAAAAAAACATATAGTGTAATATGTTTTTAGAATTTAATAAAAGACAAAAAATACTTTAAAATTCCAGAAAAAATCCACAATGTATAGCACCCAGGCTGTATCCAATAGGTGGTCCATAAAAACAATTACCGGCTGGAAGTTAGAACTGGCAACAGTCAGTTCTTTCAAGCGTAGTGTGTAAAATATACCATAATAGTCCCGGGGCTCTCCTGGTCCCGCCTGTAATCACTGCCGGTGTTAGAAATCTCCACCATGACTAGGATACACCACCGCCACCAACACGTTTCAACCCGCTCTGGGGTCTTTTTCATACTCACCTTGAAAAAGATCTCAGAGCGGGGGTCCAGGGGAACCAGACAGGGTTGCTTCAAGATTCCCCTGTTCAAAACTCCTGCTCACATTGGGCTCCCATAAAATTGTTTGTTATGCATACTCAGATCTGCTGAGTGCACAGCGTGTGGACACCCTGACTCACCTGAGGTGGATGTTGGGTTTATGGATGATGAGGAGTGGGAGATGGCCTTGTGTAGTATTTGTACTGCCACTCCATCAGTCCGGTTTCAGCAACTTCATTTATTTCTGCTTCATACAAAATATCTTACTCTGCAACGTTTATGTGGACTTGGGGAGAGGATTAACCCCTGCCTGTCCGAAGTACTTAAGTATTGAGGGTACATTTGGCATCTAATCTGAAACTTTCCTAGGATCTTTTAGTTTAATGTGGTGCAAACGCTCTCCCATACCGTATGTCTGTAAGTTATTGTTGGCTAGACCCCTCAGGGCCTCAATATGTGGACTGACTTTCTTTAATGAATAGTGCTATCGGGCATGAGAGGCATGTCTTCTGTGTGCCTCTGCCAGGCTGGGCTCAGACTAGCCCCCTGCGGTTTTGGAGGTGGACACTGGACATGTCTGAACTCTTCTCACTCTGTTAAGCCTTCTTTATTTATTTTTTTTCTTCATTTTTGGACCTGATTATGCCATACTTCATAAGCGTGTTGCCCCCTCTGTTTTAATAGCACTATGTTTTTGTTTTTGATGCTGAGCACTGAATACCTTGCTTTTCCTTTCTTTTATTTTCTTTTTATTCACAGCAAACTTGTCTGTTTTATATTAGATGTCATGTTCCAGCATCTTTTTGTATTTCATGATGTGTTAGCTTATTCCTGGTCTACTTTCTGTATGATAATTTACCTCCTCTTTTCATGTCCACTATACATGAAGATTGTATTTTTCTTTTGTGTACATTAGAAATGGTTAAATAAAACACAATTAATTAATATATATGTCTACAAAAATCCCTTTCATTCCTCTGCAACTTGCTGCCTTGTGAAGAACCTCTGTAAGGAAGCAGCCACAATGTAACAATGTAACGTCTTAGCTTGGCACACTCGCCCTGCATACCCCACTGTGTATATTGGGTAAATCAGGCCCAGGGGAAGAACCAGTAATGTCCTAACAGTTTTTCAAATTTTTAGGCCTTGCTTGTACCATTGTACAGTATATTCTATACAAACATGGGATATATTATGCTTAATGCTTGGGTACTTGGGCTTTCCGGATAAGGCATCATACCCAATGGCATTTCTTAAATGGATATTACATAATTTTTTTTATACACATGTAAATAGGTCGGACATAATAAACAATTGTTGTTAGTGTTTCCATATCTTCTTGACATTGAGTATTGACATTGACATCCATCCATACTCTGAGATGTACGCATCTATGGGGTTGCACTGTCCCCTGTCCTCCGGCCGCGAGAGCAGCTGTTATCACTAGTACTGGCACTTACACCTACCTAGTGTTTGGAGCAGAAGATGCGACTGAAAATGGGGTGCACACCAAACAATGGCTACATGCTCACAGGACGCTTATCTTAGGTGCGAACTGCTGCCTAGTTGCCGTCCAGTTACTCCCATTTAGCTGTCAGTAAGAAGTGACTGAGATGTGTATGGCTCAGAATCGCACATACTGCTCTAAGTTGCTAATGTCAGCTGCGGCAAATGCGTTTGACACCAGGATAGACCATGGGAAGTCTTTGGGCAATATTCTGCTGGGAAACCTTGGGTCCTGGCATTCATGTGGATGTTACTTTGACCCATACCACGTACCTAAACATTGTTGCAGACCAGGTACACCACTTAATGGCAAGATAATTCCCTGATGGCAGTGACCTCTTTCAGGAGGATAATGTGTCCTGCCACACTGCAAACATTGTCCAGGAATGGTTTGAGGAACATTTCAAGGTGTTGGCTTGGCCTCCAAATTCCTGAGATATCAATCTGATTGAGCATCTATGGGATGTGCTGGAAAAACAAGTCCGAGACATTGAGACCTCACTTTGTAACTTACAGGACTTGTGGAGTCCATGCCTTGATGTGTCAGAGCTGTTTTGGCAGCACAAGGGCGATCTACACAATATTAGGCAGGTGGATTTAATGTTATGGTGATTCGGTGTATAGTGCATAAGGACAAGCTGGAGATACAGGTTGTTAGTGGTTAAAAGAGGTAGGAGGATAGCAAAATGAATGTCGGTGGGGAGCATTTAGATTCATTACTGTAATATATTTATTTTGAATAAATATCTAAAGAATGAATCCTTTATAATATAAGGCTAACACTGTACTGAAAAGACCTACATATCTTACAGTAGCTGTACACATCTCTCTCCTTTCACCATGCTCTAATTGGTTCCTAGTCACAGTGAAAAACAGCGCTGGGTAGTAGTAAAGGAAACAGACTTTTGGGTGAAGTTATACATAATCACATGATAATACTTACCTGGGCTTCGGCATCCAGTGGGTCCAATTTCTGCACGCACTGTGAGGTTGATTGGCAATATGCTGACTGCATGATAAAATAAATAGAAAGTGGCAGGCAACAGGTGACCCTCATGTAAGTAATGTTTCTGTAATAATGTATAAGTTTGGGAAATCCACCCAGAACTCATTTTCAGTTTTGTATGGGATTAACCCTTACTGTTGACCCCCCTGAGTTCCACACATGTATTAACAGTCTCAGCCGATTAACTTAACAGATATATATTAATGGTTTAAAGATTGATTAACTTACAGTAGTTAATTACATAAAGATATAATATTGGCCAATTATGAATATTTTCATTATAAAAAAGAGCTAATTTGTTCAATTAGTGGAGAATAATCTTTATTGTGCAGTTTATTTTAGTTCACCTAATATGACAACTAACCAAAAGATTGTTGGAGGGAAGCTTGCTTAGACTATTAGCTGATATAGCTTGGTACCGCTATACACATATCAGTGAATGTTCCTTGTATGTGATTTGTTTGAAATTTCCCATACTGTAATGTCCCATAAAATGTGTTTGTGTTTCAATGGATAATAAAAAAAATAGTGATAATAAAGCAGTATCCTTTGCTTAATTTATGGGCCCCATAGCTGAATTTTGTATGGACCCACGTACATAAAAGTAAACTATTTCATTTTCTCAATGCTACCAACTTTCTGAAGCTTCCTCTACTGATTGGTCCATGGCTGCTGTTATAGCATCCAATTAAAAGCAGGCTACACTGTTAACCAATCAGAGGCTTTGTTTTTTACTATGGCAGCAGTCATAGCCCAATCAGAGGAGGGAGCTACTAAAACTGGAGGAGATGAGCACTTTTTTGCAGCCCCACTGTATGGATCTTTGACAGGTGAGTTGCCCCCACCACCGCACCTGTGAGCCATGTAGCAGTTGTTTCCCCTCTACTATGGTAGTTCCCCCCAGGCACTACCCATCCCTTCTGCATACAGTTCAACTATTTTTGATGTAGTTCAAAGTCAGCTCCTGAGCTGTCCAGAGTCATGAATGATATACCTATGTTAACCATAGAGTGTCTGGGATATTTCTAGGATGTACTGTAGGAATGGACTGTAACTATGGTTTGATGAGGACAATAATTTGCATTGGCAGGGAATCCAAATGTGTAAACATTATAAAGTAAAAACCCGGAACATTAGAATTGTGTACCATAGTAAGAAACATATACCTACTACATGGGTGTCAGCAATAACATGGTTTATCCCAACTTGTAAGAGAAACTCAGCCATTGTGACTTCTCTTTGCTGACAGATCATTAGTAGTATGGCTCTGGTGAAGCATATATCTAACGTTGGACCGTCTGACGATGGAATATTCTACAATTGTAGCTACACAATATAATGGGAATGTTGTGATTGACAGATGAACTTCAATAATCATGGTGTAATGGCAAAGTGCTGTCAGAACTGCAGCTTTTACTCTCTTCTCTTCACAGGCAGACAGCGGAGCGGATCACTTTACAGACACACCTCCAACAGCTACTGGAAGTGCAGAGATCCCTGCCAACATCTCCCAGGTATTACAATGCCTCCCGTTCATTCTCTGCCAGAAGAGGAAGCTGAATCCTACATAGGAAAAGAAGTAGATAATGAACAGAGTGAAACGCTGGTGTGATGTCTGGGATCAGCTTCACAGGAAACTTTCATTTCCTAGTCAACTAAAATCCCTTAAGTACATTGTAGAGGAAATAAAACTCATAATGCAGCTTATGTAATAGCATGGTACTGTATAATCCAAAACAACTAATCACATTCTAGCTGTCATTATTACAGTACAGCTTAGAAGATAAAACCATGTCTGATTGGTTGTTTTGGTTTATAGTACATTTGTCAGCAATAACATGGTTTATCCCAACTTGTAAGAGAAACTCAGCCATTGTGACTTCTCTTTGCTGACAGCTCATTAGTAGTATGACTCTAGTGACGCATATATCTAACGTTGGACCGTCTATCATATATTCTACAATTGTAGCTACACAATATAATGGGAATGTTGTGATTGACAGATGAACTTCAATAATCATGGTGTAATACATTTGGGGGTAAATTTACTAAAATGAGAGTTTTTAGAATTGAGTTTTACAAGTGATATTGCCTATAGCAACCAATCAGATTCTACTTAACATTTAACTAGCACCTTCTAGAAGGTAATAGCTAGAATCTGATTGGTTGCTATGGGCAACATCACTTTTAAAAGTCACTTCTAAAAACTCTCACCTTAGTAAATGTACCCCTTGGGCTCATATAACTATGTATAATAAATATTTGTATTATTGCTGTGATTGTCTTGAAACCCACTGATAAAATGTGCATTTTTGCATATTACCTTGTGTATCATGTTTTCTGGATTCATAGTGAAAGCCTAGACTTCTGCGGTGATATATTCGAATAATGAAATGTAGTTTTATTTTTTACCTCATTCTCAAAGTTTTGAGTGTTATATGCACATTATCACAGGCTACATTTCACATCTTATAAACCATTTTCTAGTCCTGTAATATACAGTATGTGTTATTCCTTTAGCACACTGAGGGCCTGGTTCAGAAGTGCACGCAATGCCCTTTGCTGCTGCGATCCCGTACGCAAGGGACAGGCAAAAATATTCAAATGACCCAGCTTCCGCCTTGTGCACAGAGAAACCCATCCCCGGCGTCTCACATCTGCCACCAACATACTAAAGCAGATACATTGCTTGCACATTGGTCGCACATCGATCCTCTCAGCAAGCCTATGCTGTATCACAATGAACGTGTCACCTAAGATGCCAGGGCCTCTCCAGCTACGTACAAATTTGCAGAGGCTCACTAGGGCAGGCTCAGCAAACGGTCCCGTTACGCCTGCGTTTTTCTGGCGACCCCCCAAACGCTGACTACCTGTCACTTTGCAAATAAATCCTCTCTGCGACCGCCGTCCCTAACCAATGGGTGAATCAGGCCCTGAGAGTGAAGAAGCCATGCCATCATAGCACACCATTAGGACGTGATGGTGATTGTTCATCATCTAAACACTTCATCAGCTAATATTTTACAGTGTCATATAATAGGAGAGCTAGGGAACAAATCTGAGGAATATGGATTTCCTACCACAGTTAGGTAAATACATTTAGCAGCATGTAACCTGAGTATAACGTATGTAGCACAATTTTGTAATGCTGATGTTCTACAGTTAAACCAAAAAAGGAAACATTTTAGTGATAAGTAATGATGTGATACTTATACATGAGGTCCCAGTCAGCATAAAGATTCACTTTGTTTTGTTGTGGATGTTCTCCCCCATACAAGCTTTGAGTAAAGCATTTTTTTCAGTTAAAAATGTACTCTAAATATTTTGTTTCAACATTTAAAATATTTTTTTTGTTATTTGTTTTTTTGTTAGTGGAATTGAAAGTCAAAGTCTGAGCTTTTAGTACTACTCGGCATGTGCAAGCCAGCTAGCCAGGTCATGTAGAGCCTATGGCATGGCCTGATGCAGCCGTTAATTACATTTTATCACTCTGGACCAGTATTGCTGAGGCCCAGCTGAATATTGCTTGCCAAAATTTTATTCATAAATTGCAGCAAGGACAGATTTTATTTCTTTATCACTGCAATAAACAGAGATATAATGAATTTTGGGCCTGATTCAGAGCAGCTCACTGTTTGCAAGCGCTCGTTCTGACTCAGGGCGGGGATTTTTGTTTTTCACTTGCCCACTCGCTAAGCTGTGGGTGCCCACCCACAGCTTGTGCGAGTGGGCTGGAGATGGTCGTGATTATCGCGACCATTGGGTTTGCCAGGAAACCCTGTGGAAGGGGCTCAGCTCTTGCAAGCCCGAGTGGAATCCCTGCTCTAATAGAGCAGGAAGTCTACTACTATGAGTGATGTCAGTAGGGCCGCCCACAAACGCCAGGCATTCCTAAGGGAACGCCTGCGTTTGTGCAGCCACCCCCCCTCCCCGCCTACAAAACGGGGCGAGCTGTCAATCAACATCGTCAGCCGCCCCGTCTTGTAGCGAGGTGGCGCAGGCGCAGAGGGGGACCATCGACTTGCAAGCGGGTCTGAATCAGCCCCTTTGTGTCTTTAGTAAATAGGTAACTGCTGCATACCAATTTCTCTTTTGGTGAGGGCGGGGCAAGTTGGTGAGCAACTTGCCGGCTGGTAACAGACTAAAATTATTATGTTACTGCTCTAGCACTAGTGTGTCAATGGATGAATAATTTATACTAGTGGTTACCTCCAACAGGTCATGCTTTCACAATGTATTTAATCAAAGACATGTGAACTAACTTATTTGTATGGTCTGTTATTGTCAGTTATTATCTCAACTGTTTCCACAGACAGAAATCCTGAAAACATAACCGGTAGAGTAATTGAGACTAATCTGCATCACCCATATTGATATTTCACAGACCTTCCATATAAATCAAAGCTGCTCAGTATAATAAGGATTTTCAATAATATAGCCACGCTGCTATTTTAAAGGGCGTTCTTCTTTGCATTTATAAGATTTTTCTGTTTGCAGTTCACCGTCATCCCCAGCTTCAGGCAGCCTCCAGCGAAAGACACTCAAATCAGATGACTTGGCACAGAAAAACAAACTAAACGAAACCCATGACAGCTATCAGTCCCCTGGTACTTCTGTTCCCAGCAGACTCAGGTGTAGAGCACTTGACGAAGAGTCTGATAAGATTTTGCGGCAGTTATTGGGGAAAGACTTAGCAGACAATGTCTCTAGTCCTGAAAAGTTGTCGCTGGAGTTTCAGGATGGGATATCAGCACAGAGTGGGAAACGTATCCCACTAGAGAAAAGGGAGTTTAAGCTGGCACGTTTAAGACAACTTATGCAAAGATCTCTCAGTGAGTCGGACACAGACTCCAATAACTCAGAGGATCAGAAGCACACACCAGTTCGAAAAGTTGATAAACCAAGGCCACAGCCAATAGTAGAAAGTGCGGAGAATTCGGAAACTCTTCAATTGATGATAAAAAAGCATACGCAGTCGCACGCTGCAGGACATCGGTTAGCTCTGGGACTAAAATCCAAATCTGTTGATGGCCATAGTCCATCTCCAACATCTGAAAGCAGCGATCCGGACTATGAACCTCAGTACCAAATGGGGACCATACTTCAGCCTTCAGGTTCATTAGACTCTTCACTTTCTTCTGCAAATAGCTCTTCTTCTGCACAAAAAACAACAAGCCCTAAAAGTGCTTTAAAATCACCTTCCTCAAAACGCAGGACTTCACAGAACCTGAAACTCAGAGTGACTTTTGAGGACCCTGTGGTTCATGTTGAACAGACTGAGGTGGAGTTAAACGGTGTTAAGGATAAGGAAGGGGGAAAAAGTTCTCAGAAAGCGCCATCTAATGGTGAACTGGGGGAACAGCATAAAAAGCCGTTTGGTGCTTTTCGATCAATTATGGAGACTTTTAGTGGCAACCAGAACAACAACAATAATTCTCCGTCAGGAAACGCTGTCAAATCATCATCATCATCACTGTCATTTTCCTCATTAGGCAGGAAATCATCAGATACAAAGTCATCACCTGCAAGCAATACAAAAGGAAAAAACAAAATTGTAAGTATACAAAGATATACTCCATCTTGATTGAAAATAAATACTAGCCTATCACTACATGTAGGACATTTCTTTGAATCCCATATTTAGGTGGAGATGTATCAAACCTAAAGAGGACAAGTGGAGAAGTTGTTCAATCAATCAGCTTCTAGCTACCATTTTTTTTTATAACTCTTTATTTTAAATGGTCAATCAAAATACAATTTAGTACAGAAAAAAAAGGGGTCACAAAAATCCAATACAGACCAAATTTTGTAAACAATAATAGACAAAGAAAAAACTACTCAAAATACTTGGTAGAAAAGAGAGGGGTAAACAGAGGGTAGGAGGAGGGGAAGTAGGGGGGGGAGAAGACGACACATCATCCAAAGAATCAATACGTATCAAACATCTTCTGGACGGTAAACATCAGTCGCTGCCCATGTACAGAGTGTGCGGAAGAAAGAGGGGGACTGTACTCAGCAATCAGCCAGGGAGCCCAAACTTGAGAAAAAACATGTCCTCGATCATGGAGGTAATACGTTATCTCCTCCATGGTCTCAACATGCCAAATCTGATTCTTAGGTACAAAGAGGAGTGGTGGGGAGGTCTTTTTCCAGTTTAGAGCGATAAGGGATTTTGCCGCTGCTAGGATGTGTGCAGCCAATTTCTTAGAAAATTTGCCAATATTCAGGGGTGGTTAGCACAATAAAAATATCCAGGGATCTTTTGAGATTGGAACTTACAGAAGGGAATTTAGAAGGCCATGAACCGAGTCCCAGAAGGGGACAATAATTGGACAGGTCCACCAGATATGGATCATAGTACCCCTGCAGCCACAGCCCCGCCAACAATCGGGTGAAGAAGATGGGAACATTTTATGAAGTCTCTCAGGAGTATAATACCACCTATAATAAATTTTATATGCAGTCTCTTTAATTTTGGTTGCAATAGAACTTTTGGCTATCCCCAGTCTCATGTAGTCCCAAGCCTCATCATCCGGAGGAGATCCAAGATCTCGTTCCCAAGCAGTTTGGTGAGGTCTAAGAGAGGGAAGGGTAACATCTAAAAGAAAAGCATAAATCTGGGATATTAGACCTTTAGATAAGGGGTAAGTCCTACAAAGTTTTTCAAAAGGGGTAAGGGCTCGGAGGACAGATAGTGGAGGTAATGATTGTAAGAAATGGCGAATGTGAAAAAATTTGAAAGGATTAAGCGTCTGGGATTTTTTGTTGTAATGTTGACAGGGATAGCCATTGACCTTGGTCAGAAAAATCAGTGGGGAATCTGAGCCCTGCATTAATCCAATTATGGAACCTCAAAGTGGAGGAACCAGGAGAGAACAGGGGGTTATACCAGATAGGAGTTAACGGGGATACTGGAGAAGTAAGATTCATTTTATGTGAATAGAGATCCCAGAGTTTGAAGTTAAATTTGATAGTAGGGAGTAATTTGGATGCGAAAGGTCGGTGTGCGGGTAATATGCCCCACAAAGAAGTTAAGTATGGGAGAGTAATATAGGCCGATTCAATGTCCAACCATGAAGTAGAACCTGGGGGAGAGTATGAAGCAACAATATGAGAGAAATGGGAGGCGAGATAATAAAGTTTAACATTAGGGAGGCCTCTCCCACCTCCCTCAACTGACCTTTCCAAAACTTTAACCGCAATTCTCGGGGGTCTGTGACTCCAAACAAAACGAACAAGGGCCTTTTGAATATTACTTAGTAAAACAACGGGAACAGTTATGGGGAGAGTCTGGAAAAGATAAAGCCATTTTGGTATAATATTCATTTTAACAGCTATGATCCTACCCACCCACGAGATAATAAGACGATTCCAGGAATTTAACTCGGCCTACATTTTGGATAGGAGAGGTGGAAAATTTTCACGAAAAAGAGAGTCATAGTGGGAAGTTAAGTAAATCCTCATGTACTTGATCTTTTTGGGTTGCCACTTAAAATTAAAATTAGTTTGGAGGGTTTCAGCTTCTTGCAGGGAAACATGGAGCAGCATGGCCTCTACTTTGGAGTAATTAATTTTATACCCAGAGACAGTGCTATAGGACCGAAGAACAGAAAAAAGGTTGGGAGGAGAAATTGTCGGTTGGGTCAGGGATAGTAGGATATTGTCCGCAAAGTGAGAAATCTTAGGCTCCAAAGTACCTACTTGGACCCTCCGAATATCAGGATGGGATCTAATGTGGGAGGCCAGTGGATCAATTATAAGGGCAAACACCAAGGGGGATAGAGGGCAGCCCTGTCTCATGCCATTACTAATAGTGACTGGGCCAGAGGGAACACCATTAATCATGACTGTAGCAGAGGGGGTAGAGTATAGCGCCAGGAGACCAGTGAGAAAGTCACCAGACAGAAAGTCACAGACATGCCATAGGCTTCAAGAGCGGCTTTCATGAATCCCCAGGAGATCCTTTCAAATGCTTTTCCAGCATTGAGAGAGAGTAAAATAGTAGGGAGTTCGAAATATGAATAAGATCAATAGCACGTCTGGTGTTATCTCTCGCCTGGTGACCAAGGGAAGAGAGAAATGGATTCAGGCGGTTCGCCAGAATTTTAGCAAATATTTTCTTATCTAAATTAAGGAGGGAGATAGGCCTATAGTTAGCACAGTTAAGTGGGTCTTTGCCTTCTTTGGGAATCACCACAATTATAGCTTCCAGCATTTCAGAAGGGAAAGGGTTGCCCTGAAGAACCTTATTAAAGACAGTATGAAAATGAGTAATGAGCAAAACTGAGAATTGTTTATAATAATAAGCTGCAGGAAATCCGCCAGGACCTGGGGATTTGCCGTTTTTTGGAGTATTTATAGTCTGTTCAACCTCCTCAACCGATATCTCAGCGTTAACGAGTTCTATAGCACTAGAAGGCAACTTGGGCAATTTGGAACTAACAAGAAAATCAGAAATCAAGTTAGAATGAGATAGAAGAGATAGAGTAGCTGGGGGGGGAGATTATACAGATCAGAGTAGTAGGATTGAAAGGCAGTATCGTAAACCAGTTGGTGGTGAGAATCACGGATCGTGATAATATTTTTATGGGTCCGAGCAGATCGAAGTCGTGTTGCAAGAATTTTATCCACCTTAACCCCTTTCTCATAAAAGGATTGGTGAAGCCATTTAAGGCATTTGGCCACCTGTTTGGAAAAAAGCAAATCTAATTCGGACTTAGTCACTCGGAGTTCTGACAAAATAGAAGGATCAGGAGATAATTTAGAGTATGTTGTGATTCCAGGGTTTGAAGTTTGATGGAAAGTTTGTTAATCTGGGTGAGAGATTCTTTTTTGTTTTTGGAGGCCACGCTGATCAAGTGCCCCCGCAGGATCGCATTATGTGCCACCCAGAGGGTAGATCTTGAAATATCTGGAGTATCATTTAGAGCAAAATAATCAGAAATTTGTGCCCGTAGTCGGGTTATTATCTCAGGGTTATGTAGTAGGGAGTCATTCAGACACCACGTCATAGGGCGAGGACGAGAAAGTAAACCTGAAATATCACAAGATATAGGGGAGTGGTCAGACCAAATAAGGGTCGAGTGGAGATTTAAAGCAAGTTCGTGGCTGAACAGGATCATATCAATACGGGAATGTGAGTTGTGCGGTGAAGAGAAAAACGTATAATCGCGGGCAGAAGGTTCCTTCATTCTCCAAGAATCCCACAGGAGCTGGGACTTCATGAGATGGAGGAGAGACTTGTGTTGGGAAGCCATAAGGAAGAGGCTGAGGAGCAGAACGGTCCAAAGTGGGACTAAGCACAGCATTAAATCGCCAGCAACAATGAGTTCCCCTTGACGTACTCGAGTAAGAAAAGAGTCTAATTTGGCAAAAAATTTATTTTGGTGTTGATTAGGGGCATAAACATTTACTAGTGTACATAGAGTATTATTAAGCTTCCCAACTAATATGAGGAAACGGCCTTCTTCATCAGCATGGGTGTCAATAGGTTAAAAAATGAGATGGCGTGCAAATAGGATCGCTACACCTCGTTTTTTAGCGTTATGATCACAGGCATGATAATTATCTGGATATGGCTTACAGTGTAATTCAGGGTGGGAATTGTACAAAAAGTGGGTTTCTTGAAGGAAAATCAGGTCGGCTCTATGAAGCTCGAGAGTAGTAAAGAATTTCCCATGCTTTTGGGGGCTGTTAAGCCCTTTTACATTAAATGAGAGAACACGGAGACCGATGGACAACCAGTAAAGACAACATGCCTAAATATAAGAGATAGAAGCCAGGATATGTCGCAGTCAAAAGGGAAAAAGGAGAAGGGAAAACAGAGGGAAAAGGGGAGAAGAGAGGGGTCGGTTGGTCATCTGGCAAAATAGGCCCGGTCCAGTTGTGCTGACAAAAGGGAAGGTTACTACGTGTCTTAAAGACACCTAGGTCAGCTAAAGGGCTGAAAGCCCTAAGGGAGCGTGGCGAGGCATTAAAAAAAGACATCACAGTGGAGGTAGGGACAGTTCGGGAATCTATCCCTCTTGGGAAATCTGAGGGAGAAAATTAAAGAGAAAAATAATACTAAAGGAGCAAGCGGAGGAAAAGGGTAAAGAAATGAGAGAAAGCTGAAAAGGAAAGAAAAAAATAAATAAAAATCTAGCTATCATTTTATAGAATGTAGTAGATAAATGACAGCTAGAAGCTGGTTGGCTGGTATGGGTAATTTCTCCACTCGTCTTCTTTAGAAGGCTTAGTATATCTCCCCCTTAGTCTTATAGTAGTCTGCTAAATTAGTATTCATATGTTGTAAAGTGCAATGGAATATGCTGGTGCTATATAAGTAACTGTTAATAATAATAATAATAATAACAATAATAATAACATTTTCTGGGAGCACCTACATTTCATCCAGGGCCGTAGTGAGGATTGCTGGACCCCGTTGATTATTTTGGGGCGTGACCTAATTGCAGTAGGAGTGGCCACGCATCTGTGTAAAAAAAATAATTGTTTTTGCTACGCCACAGCGTGCTCCACACGGGGGGGATGGCGCGGAGTGCCCATCAGCCAGGGGCAAATATGAGGGGGGCATGATCAGTGTGATCACTTTCTCCCTGCACTGTAGTTAGTACCTAAGTATCATCAGCAATATCTAAATATACATCTAGTATAAGACATGGGACTTTCCTGGCAGTCATGTGGGTCAGACCTCTAATCCTCCGGCTTTTGGGTAAGTATTCTGCTATCACAGTCCTATTCCCTAAGCCTCCCTCTAGTGCCAAACCCTAACTACCCCACCCACTCCGGTAACCTATCCCTAACCCTCCCACTGGCAGCCCATCCCTAACCCTCCCACCCACAAACTAACCCTAACCTCCCCCCGCAGTCGAACCCTACCACCCGGAGCCTATCCCTAACCCTCCCACCCACAGCCTTATCTTAATGTTGACATTCTGACCATTTCAAATGTCGACACTGTTAGCATGTCAACGCGGTGTCTGTCAACATTTTGACAGTGTCGATATCATAACTGTCGACATTGTGTTACGGACATTATGATAGTTCACATTGATATTGTTGACCTTTAGACTACAGGACATCCCCTATGGCACATATTGGGGCATTACACAGTGGCATAGGGGTGACATAATGATAAGTTTCATTGCACCACGTCCTTTTGGTTCTTCCACTTGAACTTCCCCTCTGGGATCTCCCAGGCTATAAATGTCGGCAAGTATGAGTAAAACTGTGTAATCCCATGTAAATGATGAGTACAAGCACTACAAACGGACATTGAGCATGTGATGTCATTTTATATGCACTGTGTTATGAGCATGCTACATATTGCATGAACTGACCTTTATATTGCAATTCCCCAGGACTCTTGCACCTGCCGTGCCAAGCTTTCCTCTAGGGCATTGCCTGAGGACCTTCTTCCTAATCATGCATGGTATGTGGTGGAGGTGATGTGATTAAAGGGGCTGTGATTTCTGTCTTCTCTTCTTTACTGCATGCTTATGTCAGGCATGTTTTAATCAGCAATATAAATCAAGTAAGAAGCACAAAATAAATCCTTCCTTTGCCATTAATGAAATCCATCTATTGCAATGCCTTGCGGACAGCTGAAGTGATGCAGGTTTGGTTGTGCTGGTGAGACTTATAGAACAAGAGAGGACCTCATCAACCCATCCTGCAGCATGCTTCATCTTGGCATAGCTCTTAGTCTCCGTTGAGCAAGAGTCATTTCACAGATGATGTGGGTGGAAACTACATTTCCTGTCATGTGTGGGAAAGTCACCTCCAAATGATTAAAGTTTGTATAGTCCAAGCCCAGGATAGATTATTTTTTGGTTATAAAATTCTGTTTACTTTCTCAGTGTGGCAGATGTCTGCTCATATACTATTGCTGCAGCCATGCCAAACACCCCGGGTGTGCCTGGTCCCATGCGACTTTGCTTGTGCCATCTTGTTTGTGTCTTTTTCGACCCAAAATGCATTGTGCAGCACTGATTCATTTTATATGCAATGCTTGTACAGTCCCGGAACAGGGATTCTCTGCTAACTGTGCCTGCCAAGTCCCCTGAGTTCATAACGTCATTCAGAGGTGGATGTGGTGGCAGCATCGGGAATTACAGCACTGCCCACAGCATTCTCAGGATGCCACGGGGGGTTTTAAGAGCTGCAGTGTGCATGTCTGGAGCATGCAAAGGATGCACTGCAGAAGTAATGCTGGCTGCTGGGTGCCGTTCCAGGCACCCTGCAAGCTAGATGCAGGGGTGTATCTGTGTGTGGCTCCATTTGAATCTGCATATGAATTGCATCAGCTTTTTTCCTACACCAATTTTCATTGTGCTTCAGTCGCACACAAATATACAAGTCTCACACAAATTACAAGTGTTGCATATAACATTAATCAGTGCAGTCTCCTGGTGCGTGTTAGTCACATCGCATTGCGACTATGATGCATTTTGGGGGAATAAGATGCTTAGAGCAAGCGTACTCGCACAGGACCTGGCAGCTCACTAAGCAAAGGTGTTTCGTGCCACATAGCGTATTGAGGCTAGGTGTATGAGGACACATCTGTATAATTTCCTCTCTTTGTCTTTGTGTATAGACAGTATTTCACCTTATTGATCAAAGTCTACATTTATAAAGGGAAGTGGAGAATTACTAAAGTTCAGCATGTGACCCATATTTATATATTTATTGTGTAATAGTTTTTGTGTTTTTTTTTGTTTTTTTTACTACGACCTCGGTCTAGATCCATGGCTAGACAAGATGGCTGCCATTCAGATAACACAGTGTGGCAATAAGAGACGTTGCAAAATAATGATTTATTCGAATAGATTACATGGAACATATACACCAAATTTCAGGACTAACAGCAGTTCAAAGATTGTAACTGGCATGGCTTGTTGTTACATCCAGTGGCGTCACTGGGGTTGGTGACACCCAATGCGCCAAATAGCCACCAGAAGGGGTGTGTGGCCTTGCAGTGCACCCTTGTTATATCACTCTGGGGGTATGCCTACCACTTCCAGAAATGCTGGGCTGCCCCCATAGACGTTCCCCACACAGTCGGCACCTCCACTGCACAACAGCATCACAGTGCAGTGCCCAGCTCCTGGTCACTGAGGCGGAGCCACCATTTTGGTATCACCCCCTCAGTGGTTGACACCCGGTGCAGTCCGCACCCCCTTAGTGATGCCACTGGTTACATCACCGTGTAATTCTTGCTATAAATGCTGTAAGATTTCACAATGTTTGAGAATTTCATAATTTGGGTATGGCAAACTACTGTACAGAGAGCGCTGTAATATTTTAAATTAAGACTGAAAATATTGTACAGTAGATTTCAAACAAAATTACATACTTAGCATTTTTCAGAATTAAATGTGCTAACCAAAGTAAACAAAAAAAAATGACATTGTAAAGTATACCAGTATCAGTAATAGCCCTAGTTCCAGCTCCAGTGAATTATCTCTTTGGTCGCAGGTATGCATTCATTGCTACATAGCATTCAATATGAACATTATTGGCCCCAATGTAGGAGCATGATTTCTCCATTGGGGTTGCCACAGATGATGGAATTGTGATGTCACCAGGACTTCCTTCATTTTAGGCCCAGGAAAATACTGTCTGTCCTATAGCGCTACATTAATACATTGCTCATAATACTAATGTATTACTAGCTGGCATATCAGTTAGATTTAGATCACTATTATAAGTGATCTGTTTCTGCAGAAATTCTATGGAGGTACAGTATGAACGACATTCTCTACCCCTTCCCTGAAATGGGCCTCCTAACTTACTGTATATTGTTCAAAACAGTTATGATAGGAAACAAAGATTAAAAAAAATCCTCAATTTTTCTTCCCAGGCCCCCAAAATGAGCTCACCAATCCTCTGTAATGGGGCCCATATACCTATGATAGATTGCCCCAATTAACCATTCTTCTGGGGAATTGGGGAAATCCAACATTTTGGAAATCCTCGATTCGCCGATCCCGACCAAAAAATTATCAGGATCGGTGAGTCAGGGATTTTTAACATGCTGTTTTTCCATGATACACTGACGGATTGCCTATCATCGATGTCCGTGGATCAGCAGAACAGGGAATCGGTGCCATAGGTGTATGGCCCGCATAACACTGATGCATAATGCATGAATTGCACACGTATGATCCCAAACTAAGAAAGAAATCACCATCACACAAATATTTCTGCGACTATTACTGACCATATCCAACAACCCTAAGGGTTTGTGATCTGTTTTTGTGCGTAGTTGCAATATAAAAATTGCTGTCGATGGTGATTGACAGCATGCCCCCTTTGGTGGGCGTGCCGGGGGTGTAGCTGCCCAGACGGAGGCGTTCCTATGGGAACATCTACCGTCTGGGGCCGGCCCCACTGACATCACTTGTGATGTCAGTGGGAGTGCTTTTGGCTCTGATAGAGCCAAAAGCACTCCAGGGCTTGCGGCAGCGAGACCCTACCACAGGGTCTCATCGCAAGCCCGATGGTCGCGATGGTCTTGACCATCGTGACCATCACTATAGCTGTGGGTGGTCACCCACAGCTATGCGAGCGGCCAGGAGGCCGCTCCAAAATTAGGGAGGGACGGCCCTGATTCAGACCGAGCGCTCTGTCAGAGCGTCCGGCTCTGAATCAGGGCCACTGAGCGATTGAATGTTGGTGTAAATTTCAGGTGTTGCACTAATTATCGTAAGGTTTTTTAGTAACCAGGGAAAGGGTATTTTCTGTCTTATTTTTGTCAATGTTCTCCATGCAAAGCTACCCCCCCTAAACAAAGATATATTCGCCCCAGTATGCTAGCAGAAGGAAACCCAAAATAATACTGACATGTATAAACTAAAAAAATGATTCCCACATAAACTAACAAATCTCCAAAGTAAAGAAATTGTCCCTGAAGGGGTGAAAAGACCTCTGGTCAATTAGTAGGTAAATCATTTGTTTGTATCTACCAGTATGGAAAGGTCTGTGATTTTTCTTTCCAAAATTAGATCTATTAGCCCAAAATTGAAAATCATTCTACAGACCGAAGTCCAGGGGAGTATCTCATCTCTATCGTCTTGTGCAGACATTTGTTGAAAACGAGGCACTGATAGGTAATTGGATCCCCTTATACAAATATTTTATAGAACATTGTTCTTGTGTATGAGAAAATTGTTGTATTGGAGCTCACGCACAATATGCAAAGGCGAGACACATTTTATCCATGTGGAAGGTCATAGTTGCGTAATAAGGCAAATACAATTAACTTTTATTTGGCAAGACTTGTTTGTTGTGAATGGAAACTTCTTGTTATAGTAATCTAGCGTTTTTCCTTTTTCACATAACCTTTTATACTGTCATGTGCTTTGCTGAGCCTGTTACTAATAATTAAGCAAGTGCATTTCATTAAGTGCAGTATTAAAAAAAAAAAAGGAAATTCAGTGTTTTTCGCAATGTTTGAATGCAGATGATACTGTAAAGCTTCCATTACCGTTTCCTACTGTCACCTCAATGTAACAACTGCTATTATAGATAATAATATATTTATGACAACTGGTGCACAGCTATCTGTCCTTTAGTCATTAGGTTTTAGAATTACCTCCAAATAAATAGTGTAAAGGTTGGAATCTGTAAATATACGCAATAAATTGGAATACAGTCAATGAGACAAAATTGGTATCTATATATATGAAATTGTCCCACACTGGCACCTTCCATGATACCATGTATTCTTAAAAGCTTAGGCGGTGATGTACTAAGCTCTGAAAAGTGATAAAGTAGAGAGTGATAAACGACCAGCCACTCAGCTCCCAACTGTCATGCCATGTCAGGCTGTGTTTGAAAAATTACAGTTAGCAGCTGATAGGCTGGTGGTTTATCACTCTCCAATTTATCACTTTTCAGAGCTTAGTACATCTCCCCCTTAGTGTGGGAAAGAAACAACTTGGCTTAACGGCTATTAAGGTGCAATCCATACAATAGGCAATAACTAAGCTACATGTTTTCCATGATAATAAGTACTCAAAGTCGGGATTCCGGCGTCGGCATCTCAACTGATATCTGGTTTCCGGTGCCAGTGTTCTGGCCATGGGTCGGGATTCCGGCGCCATGATCTCGACCGCCGGCAAGCTGACTACATCCCCTTTAGAGGAGTATCCTTATGAACTGATGAAATTGGACACAAAGTAGAAATTCCCCCATGAAAGTCGTCAATCCTTAATTTGTCCTTAATGCAGTTCTTGTGGCTGAAGTATTATATCTTAGAAGCAGAGGTGATGTGGGGCACCTGACTTTTCTTGCCTCAGGAAATCACCAATTATCTCATAATTGGTGTACACATTTTAGGCAATCCCTCTCATTAGGCTCATACAACCAAAGAATCAGAGAAAAGAAAAGCAGTAGTGCAACATCGTCTGACAGTGGAATGACTTCAGCAATACAAAACACTCAATTTAAAAATAGTATAAAGCATTTCAATCAAAATACATTGGAAATCTCCCTGGAAGTACTTTCTTATGGTGCAGAACGACTACCGGATGCCTAGCGGTGATGGCACAACATGAAACCAGCAAAGTCCCGGGCACCTGCAGTCTCAGTAAAAGCAGGAGTCCATAGATCAGCAATCATACCAGAAGTCTCTGTCACCTTGCTTTATGCGTCTCAAACCTTGCAGTGTCCGGGACTTTGCTTGTTTCATGTTGTGAGTGTTTCCTTGTGGACTGCAAAAATAGCCAATTTAACAGGCTACAAACAGCTTAGCTTTTCGTAGCTGGCACCTGGTAGCTAACATCATATGCAGATGCTGATATGCATTGTGCCCTATAGGAAAACTTGCTCATCTGGTTTGATGGAGAGGGATCTTTGGATCCCTCACTGGCAGCCTACACTTGCACATGTGGTCTGTTTGCCGTGTTGGTCTGTTCTAACCCGGCAGTAAATTGATAGCGTAAATTGTCAGCAAAAAGAATTTCTTATTGTCGCAATATGCAGAACTTAATAAATATACTTTACAAGGCCCCACTGCCATTAATGATAATAGGTGCTAAACCCATTTAGCTTTTTATTACTGATAAAAAAAATAACATACAGAAGTAACTAAGAGATTTAAATATAGCAAATGGATTATACAGCACTTAAAAATGTATCCACAGCTCTAAATCACAAATAATGTACAGTATCAGAATGTTGTTAAGGGATGTAGTTAGCAGTCTAAATACCAATGGCTGAATCCAGACAAGGGACTTAAGATAGGCGTCGAAATATGATGCCCATTTTAATCCCGACGTCGGAACACTGAAGGACGGCTGCCCAAACGAGTTAAGTCCAGGGCGTCCTTAGTGTTAGCCGAGGGGGGGAGGGTTAGGTTTAGGTAACATAGTGGGGTTAGTGTTAGGTTTTGGGGGGGAAGGTTAGGGATAGGCACCCCTAGGCGGGAAGGTTAGGGTTAGGCATTAAGCGGGGACGGTTAGGTTTAGGCACGAAGGGGGGTGACTTAGGTTTAGGCACTAACGGGGAGGTTTTCGGATGGTTAGGGTTAGGCTACAAGAAGGGAGGCTTAGGGGGAGAAGGGGGGAGGGTAAGTATACTTACCCGACCCCTGTCGGGATACCATCCATCTGGATGCCACTGTCGGTATTGTGACAGGAGGCATCCCGACAGGAGGCATTACATACCGATTCCATTGTTAATGTTTGGGAACCTTAATAATTAGATAAATTCAGAAAATGAATGGATGGAGTGTCAGCCCATTAAAGAGCAGTTGTTGAGTTACTGTTCCGTAATGTTCCCTGAACAGATTTTTAAATTGATTAAGTGATTTACTAATGTTAATATTTATGATTTTGGACATGTTTTTAGTTTTAAGAGAGAGAGACAGAGAGAGAGAGAGAATACAGTCTGAATGGCGGCACTCATGGATTTGTACAGAAAGAAAAGGTCAGGAGCCCAGTCTGTGATATGGAAAGAAAATACAGACTGGGCTCCTGACCCTTCTGTACAAATCCATGAGTGCCGCCATTCAGACTGTTCTCTATTTATCTCTTGTGGAGGGCACCCGATATGGTGATTTTATAGCAGGAGTTGGAGTGGCGAATATTTCGCATTTATATAAATAAATAACATTTAAATAATATTTTTTTTTCCAACAACAACAAAGTATGTCATATAAGTCAGTAAGTTTTCCCATGTAAATTTCAAAGCAAATTATTCTTCACTGCATTGCTCTGTGACTGCACATCATGTATGTGAAGAAGAATGTCAATTTGCGCTTATTTGTTTTTTATAACAGTTTTAAATTAAGTGCACTTATCACACTGCTTGCTATTACTTAATACATGTATTGAATATAAGGTGATGTATGAAGATGTTTTAGTATTTTTATTTACTCAAATTATGGAATTTAACACAATATAATGTGGTCACATTTTTGATTTGCCAATGAAAGTAATTTAGAACAATGTAAAGCAGTAACAATAAACCAATGTTTTTCTGCATCACTGGAGGTCAAGAATTCCCATAGTCCTCTCCCAAGTATTCTGCTGTTTTTGACATATAATACATTTGTCTTATTACTAACAGATAAACCACCACATAGTAGAAATAAACACCACTGCAGGCGCTGTGTGGGCGCTAGCCACAAACACATCACTGTACAAGATGATTTTAATTTGCTGCTCTTCATACATAGAACAAAACCCATGTGTATCTACAGGGTCAGCACTTTTACAGACACTGGGTGTTCCAAGTCTAGACTATTGGGATGACTATTACACAATGACAATGCCTTCTCTCTGTCCCTGGAATTAATGATATTTATGCTCTGGCCCTATTATTAAGTAGTTGTTAAATTGTATAAATAGTATTGGAGCATCTGTAGCCATCTGAGATCAAAGAAGTCTCTACGTGCAAAGGGTCTGATTCAGAGGTGCTGCAGGGAAGCAGCTGTGCAATACCGTCTAACTAAATGCAAAAGCAACAGGTGGTGTCTGTAGGAAATAGACACCTACCACATGCAATCCGAGTGCAGCGTCTTTAGACATTGCCTAGGATCACCATTGCGCCATCGATCGCAATGGTTGCTGCTTTGGCCAGACTGCATAAGCTGAGACTTACTCAGCCTGGCCAACTGAACTGGACAAGTGAGACCAGGAAGTCTGCGTAAAATGACGCAGACCCTGGGCTGTGCATGCCTCCAAAACAGGGACGGCACCCCCCCATTTCGGAGAAAGGTTCTAGTTGCCACCCTTCTAAATGCAGCAGCATGTCAATCATGCTGCAGCTAAGGGATGTCTGCGAGCAAGCACACAGGACCCGTTCTGCACATGTGCATAATGGGCCTTTCGTCTGCGCAGAACCATTAGATATATTCACAAACCATTGGGTTTCTGTACATCTCTGAATCAGGCCCAATGTTTGTATAGGTTTAGGACTCTAGTAACTGGGTCAGTTTTTGAAATTCTCATGTTCATATTTTAAATGGACTGCAGACATGGTTGTAGTCACTAAGTGTGAGTGCCAAATTCTAAGGTGTGAGTGGCCAGCTGCATGGATGAAGACTCCTGGTTCTCATGCCTAGAGATTGGGTCACATGAGAATCAGTAAGTGAGGATGGCGGATAACCTCGCGCAGTTGAAAATAGTATGCAGTCGGGATGCCGACGGTCGAAATGCCGACCTCCGGCTTCCCGACTGTCTAATCCCGAAAGGGGACTAATGACAGGCGTCAAAATGCCGTCACCTATCATTATCCCTATGCCGGGAGCCCGACGCCCGGCATACCGAACGAAGGTAAGCCGTGCGGCAGGCGCGGACAGCCACTAAGGGGGGGAGAGTTAGGTTTAGGGCACCGGGGGGACTTAGGGTTAGGCACCCCCCCGGGAGGGTTAGGGGAAGGGGGGTTAGCATTAGGCACCCCTGGGGGGGGAGGTTAGGGTTAGGCACCCCCCCGGGAGTCTTAGGTTTAGGGTGCGGGGAAGGGGGAGTTATGGTTTGGCACTTGTGGGGGAGGTTAGGGTTAGGCACTAGGGGTAAAGGTTAGGGTTAGTAATCCCTAAAGTAGGGTTAGGGGGGGAAATGGTTAGTAATAGTTAACATACTTACAATCAGGATTTTGGAGGCTGACAGTGTTCCGCTGGCAGTATTTGAACCATCGGACATAGGTTTGGCGGTCTTTCATACCGATCCCCTTGAAAACAAGGCTGACCAGACTTTTACATAACTAAATTGGTATTGGTGGCCTGAGTCAGAGGCGGACGAAGTGTCAGTGCCATACGCAGTTGGCTGATGTTGTAAGTCTGCACATGCGTCCAAGTCGCACGGTCCCAATGGTTACCGTATTGTTATACTTGTTGTTTTATATAACAGTATGGAAATACAGTGGCAGAAGCCATTATCAAGAAACCAGGAAAGTGTTTCCCTTCCATAAAATAAGAAACTGTGAAGGTGATGCATCGGGCGCATGCTGCCCAATGTTTTTTGCCAGGAGACGCAGATTGAAATTGTATGGAAATACGTGCAGTTTGGATGGGTGGTAACTGGGTGGGAGGGCTAACAGTCGCAGGTGTGTCAACAGGGGCGTATCTATAATGGGTGCAGGGTGTGCGGTGCACACGAGCCCCTGGGTCCAAGGGGTCCCACCCATAAACTCTTTATACTTACCTGTCCGTTGTCTCCAGTAGTGCTGCTCTGCAGCGCCGGACCATCGCTGTAGAGCAGCAAAAGTGAGTGGGAAAATGGCAGCATACGCAGTACTTCTGTCCCCGGGAAACCGGCTCGGGCGGCATTTTCCTGGAGACTCGCGCATGTGCAGTAGATTCTGGCACTAAGCCAGAATCTACTGCTGCACCACCTGCCGTGGCACCACTAGAGAGGAGGTGCCCCACACTGATTGACAGGCAGAGGCATTTAAGGGGCTGAGCGGGGGCGGAAACGGATTGCATTCCTGAAAACATGGCGTGTCTACACCATTTTCCGAGAGTGGTTAGCCCAGGGACTGCGTGGTGGTACGCAGCCTGCTGGGCTCGCAAGCCCGCCAGCCTGAGGCTTGCTCAGAAGAGGCCACCCTGCGCCGTTCACCGTCGCAACCACCGAAGGTGGAGATGAACCCAGCTTGCGCCCTTGTTCACAGCGCTGGGATCGCAAATGAAGCAGGGGGTGTCATACACCTCCTGCTGCATTTACATCTTTGCAAGGATCGCAATTGCAAAGCTGCCTGCATGCATTCATCATATATCTATAGCCTGCGTGCATACATCATATATCTATAGCCTGCGTGCATATATCATATATCTATAGCCTGCGTGCAGTTTTGCAATTGCGATCTTTGTTAATTCAGGCTCGGTGTCTCACACGGGCCCCCTCCTCTCTTAAAACGCCCCTGTGTGTCGGTGTCAGTGACTGTGGCACTCGGACAATCTGCTCCTACCATAGGCAGCTACAGTGTCTGATGATGCATCCGATGGTACACTAATAGTGAGTCTTTGTAAGAAGCCGCTACTGCAAGTGCATCCACCTCTCAATCACCCCCTGTCTGTTGTGTTTGAGTATAGTAAGAATTTACAGCACTCACCATATTTATCAGTTTACATTTTCTATGTACAAAAAAACTATGTATTTTTTGCTTATCCTACAGCTTTTTAGATTTCAGTCTTCTCTTCCTTATGTAGTAAGAATAAAGCAATGTACAATCACTGCCATTTCAAAATGCATTTTTGCAGTGTGCACTAAAAGGTCAAATGAGATTTCCGGAAACAAATCACATATCCAAATGGTCAGACATGATGGCAAGCAATGGGAGAGGATTAGATACTCCCCTTAAAGTTTTACATTTCGGTGAGGTGAGAGGGGCAATACAAATAGTGATTTATTTTTTTTTAAATCAATAATACATACAAAATCCACAATACATATACAGTGCAGGTGATTTATTACTCATAGTGTACTGGAAAATAAAAATATATATGTGTGTGTTTGTATGCACATACACATATACAGTATTTGCATATACTATCTATCTTAGAGGTCACCAAACACCAGAGTCGCGAAGAAACATGATCTAAGTAAATCTGATCTTGGATGATTGTTGGTACCACATAGGGTGGATTGGGTATCTCAGAAACTGCTGATCTCCTGAGATTGTCATGCACAATAGCCTGTAGAGTTACAGAGAATGGGGCACAAAACAAAAACATACAGGAACAGTAAATGGGCAGCATGAATTTGCTGCTGACAAATTTACAGCAACAGCTGATACTATCATATCAGCTTATACCAGAATCTCTAAAGAATGTTTACAGCACCTTGTTAAATCCATTACAGGAAGAATTCAGGCTGTCATGAGGCCTAAAGGAGTGGGTACAACCCAGTGCTACAAAGATGTACTTAACAAAAATGTGTGTATATTATCTATATAGCTACCATTGTACAAAACAAAGCAACCTCTCTCAATCTTGACTCATCTCCTCCCCTTTGCCTCCAAACTCTTGCAACACTTGTCTTCTAATGCTTGTCCTTTTTCCTCTCACTCCCACTTCAGTCTTGCTTTTACTTCCTTCACTCCACTAAAACTCAACCAAAACTGCTCGTACCATGGTCACTAATGTCCTCATCACTGCTAAACCTAAGGATCACTTCCGTTCTCATCCTCCGTTTCCTGTCAGCTGCCTGTGACACAGGTGACCACCATCTCCTTCTTTTAAACTTCCTTCGCTCCATCACACTGCCCTCACATTGCTGTCCTCCTACCTTTATAACAGATTCCCCTCGTAATCTTTCTGTTGGTGTTCCCCAGGCTTTGTCCTTGGTCCCCTTATCTCTCTACAGCCCCTACTTTGTATATATCACCTGCTCTATTGGTCTCTAGCATCACCTGTATGCTGATGATACACAAATTTATCTCTACTTCCCTGAGCACTCCCTCTCCACCATCTCACTTTTCAGCTGTCTGTCTCCCATATCTCCCTGGATGTCCTAACTCAAAATGTTTAAGACTGAGCTTATTGTCTCTCCCCCCACTCCATGGTCCCTTTTCCTTCCTAATGCTCTCTTACTATTGCCAACACTGTCCTCTCTCCAGTTGCTTATGTCTGCTGCCTGGGGATCATTCTTGACTTGTCCCCCATCTCATCCAACCCCCCACCCTGATACATTCTTCCTATCTCAATCCTGCTCATTCCACCTCCACAACATCTCCAGAATCTGACCCTCCACACCATTGTGGCTACCAAAACCTATATTTATGCCTTTTTCAGCACCTGCCTGGTCTACTGCAATCTCCTAGGTTATTATAATTTATTTAGGTTATGGTGTTCCCCTCTCTGCTCTTACATTTAACAATGCTGCTGCTTATTTCAGCTTCCTATTGTATTGCTCTGATTCAATCTCTCCTCCAACTCCTTCACTGACTCCCCCTCCTCTACAGAATCTCTAACCCAGCGGTTTATAAAAAACTGGGGAGGGGCATGTGCAGCATACCCCCATCACTATGAAGCAGATCCCCACTCTCCAGTGCCTGATGAATGTGCCTCCCGCACAGTGCGCGGGCCCCCTATGTTTCTCCCACTACACAACCTTTCCAGTGATAAATTTGGTAACATGGCACATGTGCAGAAGAGAGCTCTTGTGTGGTGCCGTCTATCTGAATACATCACTAACAACATGTCACCGCGTGCCCACTTTTGCTCTAGACTACAGGCATTCATGAGCAGCATTCTCCACTCTTACTCTAAGCCTCCACTTTATCTGTCTCCAATGCACTCCGGCTCACAGTCAGCGACTCTGATCTTTATTGTCCACCCTTCCTAAGGCACTAAGGGTCTGATTCAGTTTGGATCGCTGTTGCGATTCCAGCTGTGATTGCGCACGCAGTTCAACTGCGATAGTATGCTAATTAATTGCGATTGCTTAGCTGCCGCAGCACTACATTAGGATGCACACTTTACCTTACACACCTCCATAATATTTAGCAAGACTGCGAAAACATTGTTACAATCAAGTACCATCGCAGCCTCACACACACTTGCACAAGCTCTGACCTTACTCAGAAATTGCTAACTTCAGTGCACGCTATGAGGCCTCAGGCTGCGTAGGGCATTGCAGTGGATAATTTATGCACGCACCTGCAACGGCGTTCAAACGCACTGTCACCACCCACAAACTGCACTTGCTGTCAAGTCCATAAGTGCTTCTGTTTTGTCACTCACATAGCTGTCTGACTATATTGTTTAGTTTTTTCCCCCCTGGTACTGTTTGTTTTAACCTTTTTATATTGAATTACGTTTATATCTTTGTAATGGGCACCATATAATTAAAGATATATATACACACCTATATAATATTCTCAGATATAAATAAGCTATATAATGCATATATGTATTACTTGCAAACCATCATTTTGTTATTTCGAAAATTATCCTAAATGTACCCTGAAAGAACATCTGCAGAGACTGAAAAGTTTGGGAATAGCTGAAAAACATATGGCTGTGACAGTTTAATGTGCTTGGTGTACATTCAATGCATGATCCATCATTCTTAATGAGAAAATATCTAAATGGACATCTGTACTCGTATTTCTGCTTGGTGCTTCACCGACATTTCTAGGTCCTGCCAATACATGAATGAACAGAGCTTGTCATTTTCTAAAAGCTTCAAAAAGGTTTCAGATGAGCATTATGATTATTACAGTGAAACATCAAGATTCATTTTTTCATTGTTAAATAATGATAACCATATTTCCATCTTATCTCTTAAATCTCCATCTAAAATGAAATTTTCTGTAAATGCTGACATCATTAGAAAAACAGCAGAGGTCATTTCTCCAGTCTCTAGTCCAACACAGCTTAGGCCAAATACCTTGCTGCAGATGTTAACTGCAAACTCAACACATTTACTGCCGGCTCCTACATCTGACAGCTGCAAAAGTTCTTCACTTCCTCAGTACGACCCCATTATTTCAGAATCAATTTGCACATTGCACTATTGCATTGTCCATGTTCAGGAGTGTTTCAAATAGTACACTTCAGGGACGTGCAGAGCCCCCCCTTCCATACTCCTGAGATTTTATATAAAAATTATTAGAATAGTACAAAGATGATATTTATAACTTATAAACATCATCTTTGTTTATTGTAATCATTTTTATATCAAATCTCATGAGTATGACAGGAGTGTTATAGTTAACATTTACCAGCTTTGTGGAGCTCCCTTGGACTGAAGGGAGACGAGAGATGAGGCAGCAACAGCTCAGCCTTGCTTCTGTATAGTCAGACACTGTTTGCAGAGCTGGGGACGGGGCCACACCACTGGCTGTAAGCTGCACAGAAAGAGAGCTAAAAGAGGCATGCCTCTGAGCATGGGGGGCATGCCTTGAGCAGTGATGGACACCTTGGATCTGTCATGTGACCAGGAAGTGCACTGCAGTGTTTAGAGATCAGCGCTCAGCCAGCAGCAGCAAGTAGACACAGTGATGCAGGTAGGGAAATCAATGGACACTGAAGCTTAGTGCAGTGAGGGGAGAGTTACAGTGAGTAGGGGGTGAGACAGGCTCCCAGCACTCAGACCCATCTCCATGTGTGCCTTCCAAACTTCACCAAAACAAAACACACAGTCACAAACAGTTCTGTAGGGCAGAGGCTCCCATACTCTGTCCTCAAGGCACCCTTACGGTTCTGGTTTTAAGGATAACCATGCTTAACCACGGGTGACTTAATTAGTACCTCATCTGTGCTCAACCATGGATATCCTTAAAACCTGTACCATTTGGGAACCTCTGCTGTAGAGTGAAATGTAATGGAGTCCGAATTGCTCAACTCGATGATTTTTGTTGATTTTTGAGGCAAGTGTCAAATCGCTGATGTATTAAATGTAAAATCTTTCACGCCCATTACATGTCCCCCAAAATCTTATCTACCTGGACCATAGTCCGTAGAACAGGTGCACCTTTGCCCATCATTCACAGTGATCTGTAGGCAGTGCTCTTCAACCCCCACATATACACTTGTATGTTTTGGAAAAATTGCTACAAGTCATAGAAAACCCAGAGTCCCCAGCATTCCAGAAAAGTGTATATATACAGAAAACTATTATCCGGATTGCTTGGGATTTAAGGTGTTCAAAATAAGGGTTTTTACACCAATTGTATGCATGGTACCAAAAATCTGGCACATTTCAAAATTGCATGTCTTTTCTCTTTACTAAACTATTTAGCAGAGCTCCTCATAGTAACTGTAACACTAAAGCTTGCTGGGTTTGTTTTGATACACAACCCCCTTTTGTGAAGAAAATTGTTTATTTATAATATGATAGTTTATTCAGTAACATTTTGCTTGTTTGATTTATTTAGGCATAAAACAGTTGGTGGAACAATGAAGATTTTGTTCAGCGATATATATACTGAAGAACAGGAGATGCAAGAGTTTTTCCTGTAACCCTGCCTACAGTATTCACTACAGATGTCCAGCAAATGTTATGAGACCCTACCAGCAGTCCACGGTTCTCATGAGGCCTTACAGTTACAGTGTCTATCCTCTATTCTGGTGAAAAGATGTGCTCTTTGGCGTGGGCACCATTTTCCGTAACTGTTGAAATTTTATACGGGCAGAAAAACTGTCCATACTGTATGGCATGGACATTGATCTACAATATGTCTCAAGTTGTGGTTGAAAAATATTTTTTTTTTGTGTCTTATCAGTTTTCTCTTCAATTACTGTATATATTTATTATTGACAACTGGTTCATCCCATGGTTTATGGTTTCACCCAAACTTTTCTCCACTATTATATCCATTCCATATTAGGTGTGTTTTGCCAAAGAATTCTTTCCATTTGTACTTCAAAAACAGGTCCCACTGACTTGTGTTACATTACTCTTTTTGAATTCATTACCTGATGGAATGCACAATTGTCACTATGCCTATTTAAATATATGGGTCTATAATATATTAAATGCACACCCATGAGACCCTTGGGCAGTGTAACTGACAAAGAGTAATATGGGTAGCTCAACCTGTATAGAGGCGCACACACACACAATGTTTTCTCACAATTACTTAATGCAGAGTTGAGCATAAATTGGGCATTTGTGTTCCTGCACTGTGTGCTTAGAAATAAAAGTGTATATTTGCCGCATGCAGAAATGTACGCAGTTAGCGGTGTGCCTGCCTCCATTCGCATGCATGGATTGGTACTAATCATCATCATTAATGTGTCTCTTGCACTTGTCCTACACTAGGTGCAAAATATATACCTGACAACAGGCTTATTTGCACTTACATCCAAATCTGTATAGCCTGCAGATGTGCTGACACACCCTGACTAATCTTTGCCTGAGATCGATGAGTGCTGATGCAACTGAAATACCGTACATTGCCATACTTGCGTATGCTCCATTTTGCAAAATGCGCAGAGCTAAAACATGCAAGATTCACTACACAAACAGGCGTACACTCAGGTCTGCATCTGGCCGATTGTTATCATATAAAGTAGAGGACTTGATAAAACCACTGCTCTTCCATTACTAATGCTATGGTGGTGCACAGAAGCAAGTCTGGTGTACTGTGCCTAAATTCCTAATGTTACTTGAAAATCCCAGTAAGAGACATTTATTATATATTGGATTGTAATGAAAATACAAATTTTGCACTTTGACAAGTGAGGAGAAAGGAAGATGTGGAAGTCAGTTGTTATGAAAGGAAAAAGTCCAAGGATATCAGACTAGCGCTCTCCAGTGCTTTCCGTTGCCCTCAAATGGATAGTATCCAGATAACTGCTTGTATCTGTCTCGGAGCTGCTGTACTGCCCAGCGCAAAATAACTTTGTGTGACTGATAGCTCACTAAGGGCCTGATTCACTACTGATCGCAACTGCGAATGCAATAGCGATTGCGCACGCAGTTCATCTGCCATAGTATGCTAATCCAATGCGATCGCTATGCCGCCGCAGCACAACATAAGGTCGCCCACTTTACCTTACACACCCGTAATGTTTAGCAAGACTGCAAAATCATCGGTACAATCGAGTACCATCGCAGCCTCACGCACGCTTGCACAAGGTCTGACCTTACTCAGAAATTGCTAACTTCAGCGCACGCTATCAGTCCTCAGGCTGCGTATGGTATCGCAGTGGATAATTTATGCACGGCCATGCAACGGTGTTCAAACGCACTGGCACACCTGCGTTTCCCCAACCACCCCCCCATCACCACTCACAAACAGCACTTCCTGTCAATCACTCTGCGATGGGTCTGCATAGTCACTGTGATCGCAGTAGCGGGTTCGTGCACTGTGATGCTGCGCAGTACACAACAATTGGCTGATTGCGTGCGTATTGGCAGTTGCGATGGTAATGAATCAGGCCCTAAGTCAGTGTATTGATCCACTTATTATTTTTAATGCCTTTATATATTTTGTTTATTTATCATGGCCCATCTAGTTATTATGATCACATATGTCAGCCACATTGCTGTCCTGTTGCCTCCACGGCTGAAATACTGCTATAATACATCCTTTCTTACCCAAAATGCAACCAGACCTCTTACCCATTCTCTCAACATCTTTTGACTACTGCAGCTTCCTCCTATCTCACATTTGCCTATATCTCTCTCAACACAGAAATGACCTACATGGGGGCCCAATAACCATGTTTGGGTGTTGGCCGTTTCAGGGAGACTTGAAAAGGAAAGTAACCAAAAATGTCCTTTGTGGAAAAACAAGCATCCCAGATAATAGCCCCCATATCCATATATGAAAAGTATTCATGTACAACACATTGTCTGGGTTTTCTTCCCACAATCCATTACATGGGATATTTAATGGTACATTTTTCAAGTAAATTGGACAGCCGTATCATTGGAACAACATGGAGATTTTGCATTTTCTTGGATTATGTCCTAAATGTGAACAACATTCAGTCTTATCAGAGAATATAATGTCCCAAATAATAATTTATGGCTTTGATCTTATTTTTGAAGGCAACAAGAATTTACTGTGAGAAAGAATAAAAATTGGAATTTAGAAAAAAAAACTCTTATTCTCACGGAGTACAGCAGAGTAATTCTAATTGAAAAATAAGCTTTAATAATATACCTTTTGTTGTCATTACAGTTGGGGACTTGGCTGTTGTTCTAACCAGACTGTTAGAAAGAATAAATGCAATTGTGCAATAATCATGCATATTAACTAATTTCCCATACTTACCCAGAGGACAAAAATGCCAAAATAAATAACTCCAGGCCTCGGTCTATTTTTCAGCATTAGAAGTTTTTTGCTCAAGTAACATAGCTTGTTTTCAGACATTTCCTAAAACAATTAAGGGCGCATTGATCCATGTTGTTTGTTTTATTTCTATGCCGTTTAGTTCTGTTCCATAAGTCTGGAAGACATTTTTCTAACTATGGTGACATTTTAGTGATATCATGATCCAGGGCCAATCTGAGTCTTTCGTTGTACAACAATAACATTCTTACTTTGTGTGAATAATGTACCAAATCGATCTCTAATTTTGCAGACATTGGGTCATATTCAATTAGCGGCGAAAAGCCGTTTTTGCCAGGTTTTTTACCGTGATGACATCATTTTCTGCATTCTGCAATTATCCCCATATTCAATTCTGTTGACTTTTCGCAGTTGCGAAAAGTTAATGGGAAAAATCTGCGAAAAGTTTTCACCTATGAATAGCTGTCGAGAATTGGGGTTTTGGGGTGTAACATTGCGGGAACCCCCCAGAACCCCTTGGAGAGTCCCCTAAAGCTTAACTGTGTCAAAAAAAACTTTCAAAAACCACTGGACACCCAAAAAAAGTGCTTTCATTTTGGGGGCAAAAAAAAAAGTTAGGGAGCAAACTTTAAAACTAGCGAACTAGACTCTGGGGGGGTCCCCAAGTATGCCCCAGGTGTTTTTTTTATTGTGGGTGGTTGCGGCAGGTGTATTTTTAAAAGTTCACTTTAGCCACTTAAAAATATGCTGGCACCCATTTTCAGGTACCCCAAATTTGATGGGACTACTTATTTTGAAAAAATAAAACTTGCTAAATGCTATTCTTCACCCCTTATGCAAAGACATTAAACTGCACCTATTGAGAACCTTTAAACACCCTAAATACCTTCAGCAGGGCTATTCGGGGGTACCCATAGTGAACCCCCATGTCAGAGCATCTTATGGGGGGTGTCAGGCTGATTTCCCCAAAAATTACAGCACTTTTCGCCTGTTTCCGTTTTGCAGGCTCCCGTTTTCGACGATTTGGAATTGAATACGGGGATACGTGGGGATGAGCGCGATACTTTATCCCTCTAAAAAGCGGCGATGATGGTGAAAAGTCCGGCAACATACTTTTCGCTCCTAATTGAATATGGCCCATTGTATTGAAATCCATATGCTGAAATAAGTGAGAGCATTGATATAACAGCTACTTTATTTTACCTCTTCACTAATGATATCATGTGCTATATACTGTAGATCAGGGTTTCCCAAACTCTACCATTACAGTCCAGGTTTTAGGGATATCTATGCTTGAGTCCAGATAGCTAAATCAAATTGACTGAATTACTAATTAAGTCACCTGTGCTCAAGTATTGATATTCTTAAAACCTGGACTGTAATGGCAGAGTTTGGGAAACTCTACTGTAGATGCTCAAAATTGTTTCAAAGTGGATCTCAAACTGGTTAGTTGAACAGGTTCCAAAATGTGAAAATTCACAAAGAATGCTCAAATTTAAGAAACAAAAATGTAAATTTGAGCAAGGCAAATAGTTTTGACCATGATTGAGCAAGTTTCAACATCTTTGAGATGCCATTATATACTAATTTTATTTATTTTTTTACATGTGAATGTTGAATTTGAATTTTGATCTTGAAATTGTAGTTAATAATTTAGCAGAATTTAACTATACACTGTGGTGAATTTGACCAACACTATTTTTTATATTTTCAAGATTATTTCCACCAAAACTTTGAGGTCAGTTAGCTGAGATGACCAATCATCTTTAACTATTTGTTATTAGAACGGATCACTAGAAGGATATAAAGGGCTGTACAGTATGCAGACAGCCAATTATCAATCATGGATATGGGGGAGATAATCTGGGATTTTCCAGTGACTTGTCCTACTACTGTCAAATTGAGGATTTTTCTTTACTACACACGGGTACTGGGTCCAACTGGTTATGTTAACCTATCACTGTATTGTTAGGAAGTTATATAGTACTCTGTCCAGTCATCCATGATGCACATCAATTATGGACATACTGTCTGAATTTGACTTCTTGGTCGATCTCATCACTCAGGTAGAAGCTCATCCTATATTACATATGGCCGTTCTTCTCATTACTAAGTATTCATGACTATTTGTATTCTGTCCCGAGGATGCCTCCTCTCACAGCCTCTGGTGTTGCAATTTACATGGGTGCAAAGTAAATTATACAGTTTAGTAGCAGCCAGTAAATGTAAATATTGTGTTCTTTCTTCAAACGTGTTTGGTGATACAGTAGGTCCACTTTATAGAACTGTCCCAACCACTTCTGTCACATGACTCAATTTGAAAGTGCACAACACTGGAATGCAGAAAGCTGAAGGCAAAACACACCTACATATGAGTGTCAAGCAATACTTTGTTTTCTTTTGTTTTAGCAATCGTTATGTACATAAGGGGTTTTAACATTTTGTTATATTTTCTATAATTTTAAATCCACTTTCCATGTAAAACTATAGCAATGGTATAAATATGGGGATAGTTTGTGAAATGTCAGTGTGTATTGTCTGTGTGAGAATAACAGATATTTATACAACTATATGGGATGAGCGCGGCAAAGGTTTTGTACTGTAAATTTAACTGTTTTTGATTACTTTTGTTTTTTTTCACATAAAATGTTTATACACAAGAACAGAGAGTGTTGTCTTTTTCTGAGCCTTTAATACTTCATGAAATAATAAAAGTATTTTAATTGTTCAAGTAGACTGCTAGGTACTGTATGATATAGGCTATCAGAATGTTTCTATTTTGCAATGACTTTCATACATATTAGGTGAGCTCTCAATGTTGCTGTAAGAACTATTTTATCAAAAATGAGCACTTTTTCTATTCAAGGTTATGTTGTTTTGGACCTTGTGGTTTTAACTGTTTTAAGGACTGTGCATTTTGGATGCAATTAATAAAAAAAAAACCTGTAAAACCTGTCTATTTGTTACTTAGTGCATCAGTGCAAATTTTTTTTTCGGAATAGTTTATACATATGTAGCCCTTGTGTACTTGCAGTGCGGGAATATATATCTCGTGTTTGATATTAATAGCTCCTCGTTTGGCAGCATTTTCTGCATCACCTAGCTTTCGGAAACAGCCCAGATGAAGATAGTTAACTGAAGATATAGGCCCTCATTCAGACCCACTCGCGAGCGGCTGTCCGCTCGCAAGTGGGTCGATGGTCCCCACTGCGCATGCGCACGACGGAGGGAGCTCCGTCGTGCGCATGCGCGAGACCCGACAAGCGAAGGACTTTCCTTCGCTCGGAGTGTCTCATCAAAGGGGGCGTGCTGTCGATGGTGACTGAGGGAAGTTCCCAAGGGAACGCCTACCGTCTGAAGCCGGCCCCACTGACATCACTAGTGATGTCAGTGGGAGTGATTTTGGCTCTGATAGAGCCAAAATCACTCCTGGCCTTGCGGTTGAAAAACCCAACCGCAGGCTTTTGCTCGCAGTTTCGATGGTCGCGATGGTCAAGACCATCGCGACCATCTTGTTGCACGCTCGTATATGCTGTGGGTGGTGACCCACAGCTATACGAGCGTCCAGGAGGACGCTCCATATTAATGGAGGTGGGCCCTGATTCAGAGCGAGCGCTCTGGTCAGAGAGTCCGGCTCTGAATCAGGGCCATAGAACCCATGTGACTAATTAATATTTAAATACTGTCTTCACTTGTGCCAAACAAATATGTACCAACTTTCAGGAAGTTATCGCAGTAGCCGGGGACATTACCTTGCATTAGGGGTGGAGCGAGGGGTGTGACCCCGCCACCGCTACACAATGTCGAGATTACTGACATTGTGAAGCAGTGAGTGAGGCCATTATGATGCGATTCAGCACGAATCACGTCATCTGCCTCCCAGCTGTGGGGGTTTGTGTGTATGGGGGTCTGGGGGAAGGTGACCAGCTGGGAGATTTGCCCGCTTTTTGGTAGCCTCCCGGCCATTTCAGGGAGAATTGAAAAGGAGAGTAACCAAAAGGCTATGATTTTACCCCAAAATGGAGTTATCAGGGAGCAATCCCACCAATTATGAATCAGTGTACCAGTCTCCCTGTGGCATCTCCAGCAGAGAAGGGAAACCATGTGGACAAATTTGTGGAGAACTATTACACAACAATACCATCTAGTCAGCACCTTTTTTGGGGGGGGGGCTCTAATACCTCCGGACTGGAGAAACAAACACTAGAGACCAGAAATGTTTTTTCCCAGTTGACCTGTAGGCCCCTTGGCTCTAAATTCCGGTTCCATGCCTCCACAAAGTGAGGCTCTGAGGGGAACAAACCATGTAATAAAATGTTATAGATGCCTGACAGGGTGTGGGTGGGGGCAGTAAAATGGGAGCACATAGGCTCAAACGAGGTTAGGTCACTAGCAATCACTATAAATCGCCCAAGGGATGGAACAAAAGGTCGGATCTGCAAATAATACCAAGAGCTCTGGGCAGTTCGGGAAATAGTAGTACAGAACTCTTGAAAGGACAGGAACCGGTCTGATGAGAGTAGATGACTCACCCTAACAATCCCTGCTGCCAACCAAGTGGAAACCACCTTCCTCAAAACTCAAGGATGAAAGAGGGGATTATGCAAAATAGGAGTGAGAAGCTATATCACTGAGGAAATCCAACTTCTGACACGTAGTCTCCTACCATACTGTATGTTTTGTTTTTATTTACTAGGTGGTACACACTTCTACTTCTTTTCTATATTCAGATTTTCATTTTTATTTCAATATACTTACTCCCTGACAGATCACATTCTCCTACTGATGATATTGTAGCTGAGGATTGTGCCTTGTCTGATTTCTGTAATATTATTTATTCATAGCTTAATTTATTGACTATTTACTACTAACTGGGATACCTGGCGTTGCCTGGGTTGAAGACTGGACCCTGAAGTACACCTGCAACCTTTATTTGTTTACCTTGTCTTCGCCTATAACCTCATTCCATTGATCCTAAAAAGGACCCCACTGTTTGCTAACATGCATGCAAACAGTGGCATAACTACCATGGGTGCATGGGTTGCAGCTGCTATGGTCCCCAAACTGCCTCTGTGGCCCACCACTCCCTGTGCACCTAGTCACGCACACAAGGTGGGCCAGTCCAGTCAGGGCCCCCGTGGGGGGCCCGAATGTCAGCGGTGTCAACTTGGTGCCTGGCTGCCAGCTGATTACAGCTGGTGCACCGGCAGGCAGACATGGAGAGACCACCGCAGGTCATGAGGCAATCGTAGCTCGCAGACCGGCAGCCAATCAGCAGTGGCCACTCCTGATTGGCTGCTGGTCCAAGAGCCGATTGGCTCACGACCAGCGCCAGATTAAAATTGCGCTCTCTGTCTATGTCTGCTGCTGCATGGCGGTGCGCCAACTGGAATTAGTTGGTGGCCTGGCACAAAATCCACACCTGCTGGTGAGACGAGAGGCTGCTGGAGGGACACAGGTTTCTGGGGGGCCATAATGTGTAACAGGCATTACTGTGTGGCATATTGTGTAAGAGGCACTGCAATTATGTGTATTAATGTGTCATATGGGGCACTACAACTTTGTGGCATAATCTGTAAAGGGCATTACTGTGTGGTATAATGTGTAAGGGGCATCACTGTGTAGTGTAAGGGGCATTAGGGCTGACATATATATGGTCATTTTAAAAAGGATTAACTCTGAATTTAATACGACCTTGCATGAGTCATTAAGTTTGCTCAGACTGTGAGGTTAAAAGGATACTTTTGTAGCTTCACACAGGTTTTTGGCAGACTGCCAATTTCCACTTTAGGAAGCCCTGGAACCTGTGTAATTTAAGAGTGTCCCAATTTTTAGGCATTGTGCGGCAGTGTGTGGCCCTGACAATGTTCAAATCTAGGCAAAAACCTAATCCTGGTCAAACTACACCACCATGCCAAATTCGGTGGAGCTAAGTCCAAAACTCTAGCCGTGCATTAAGAACAAACAGACATGCTTTCTCGCTTATTATATAGATGTTCAGGTGGGATTATAGTTTATTTGCCTATTGTGATGTCCCTCCAATGACCGGGACTTATTTCAGACGGTCACATTCAGTTCCATGCAGATATGTATTGTAGTGCTGAGTAACGTCAGAGAATGTTGTGTTTGTGATATAGGGGTGTGTCTGTTGAGTAGGTGGGCCTGAAACCATCCCAGATTGAAGTACATACTGTCTCTTCCTCAGTATTGTTGGAAGACAGGCCTCAAGAGCCATCCAGGGGTCATGCCATTCAGCTGCAAGCAAATACTATGCTGATATTAGAGGTTAGATGTGTGGTGCGGGCTGGGGGAATTAGGGGAATATTATAATTAGAAAATAATAATTAGAATTTCTCTTTTTAAAGTGGCCACTTTTTAATTTAAAATATGTACATAAAAGCTTACATTAGCATTTCTATTCTGCAGGTAACAAGACGGGCAGGCTTTTACCTCATAAACTGCCAAAGATGCCAGGAATTGTATCAGACATACTGTATTATTAACCCACAAAGTCCAAAACTCCTCAACCCAGCTGATATTGCAAATTAAATTACATGTTATTATGCCCATTTATATCATTTTAAAGGGGATCAGGACACTTCCCAAATGACCACTTTTACAATCCCCTACTGTCTACATGACCTCTCCTTCCTGATATTAGAATCAGAGGCAGTGTCATCCTTAAATGGCCCTAGGCCTGAAGTAATTGCTGCCATTAGATTATTGCCACAGCATAATTCATTCATGATTTTTATGTGATTTATCAGACTACCCTAACTCTGGTTCTGACGTCCCTTTTTAATGCAGCTACAGGTCGGGGCCATTTACCCCTTATAGGCGCATATAGTTATATACCCAATACTGATAAAGTCCTGGCTGAATAAGTCCCAGCATGCAGTAGTGATTAAACACACTTGATAGTTCATACATATCAAAACAGTTTCTTTGCAACATGATCCCAACATATAAAGCAGTGCCCAATTTGTAAATGAAATACTGAAACAAGGGTTATTCTTGCATTGAAAACAAAGACACCACAATTACCTGGATTAACCACTTTATTATAGATATTTATTCTGTATTCTTGTAATTTATTAGAATCCACTGAAGAGCTACTGAACTGAAATGACACCGAACAGCATTCACTGTTCAGCCAATCACAAGCTGCTATTGCAGTCATTGTGCTCCTGTGGTCGTAGTGAATAGTTGTCTTTGCATATAAAGTTTTTAATTATTATTATTTCCAATGTCTTTTTTTTTATTTTATTTTTTTCGTTCCTTGTGGAACTTAGAAGTGGTTTATTTTATTATTATGTGTTAGTTTAATAGGGGAGGGACCCCAATCCCATTGTACTGGGATTATTGGTATGGCAAAATCTACTAGTCTACTGGATGGAGGGGGAACAAAAAATGTGCTGTCTCTCTGAAAGGGATGGAGCTGGATTTAGAGTTGTGCTACTCATGAATTTTAGGATATTGTTACACTTTTTATTATTTATTTATATATCTACCTATCATTCCTTCACCCCTTTCAACAATTGTATTAATAGGACATCTAATGGTAGATGTTAAAAAAAAAAATTTTCCCAATTATTATTATTGCAATTATTTTTTTTTACTTAGATTGTGGCATAAGGGTTTTGTAGCACTGGAGTAAAACATAAAATAATTTGCTTACATACTGATTAATATAGATACAACAATATATAACTTTACAAGTATTTAACTTTACGTATGTACACGATTACATAAATAATTACCATACTCATGTTACATAAGTATGTAGAGAATACAAAGGAAAAGAGGCCCTTATCACAAGAGCTTACATTCTAGAGGATGGGCATGCACAGATAGGGTAAGGTGAGTAGAGATGGGGAAAGCAGAGGTTGGAAAGTAAGCAGGAGTAGTGGTTGGATTGAGTGAAGAGATGAGTCTTAAGGGCATGTTTAAAGGTTGGAGGCAAGTCTTATAGAGTTTGGTTGGACATTACAGAGGCTGGGGGTAGTGCGAGAGAAACACTGAAGGCGAAAGTGTAAGGAGGTGATCAGGGAGGAGGAGAGGAAGCATTAGCAGAATGGGCAGGAGGGAGTTTAGGTTAGGGAAGAGTGGTAGAGGGTTGTGTAGAAGAGTGATAGGCAACTACGTAACAGGGCATTACAGCACTCTGTCCCGGCCAAGCCCATGTTCGCGTGACATCATGCTGAGGGGGTGGGCCAGCAACCGGGAGAACAGCAGCATCACAGGAGCATCCTCGGGATGCTCTGGAGTGCTGTAAAAGATGCATGTCTGGAGGGTTCAAAGGATGCCTCAGCGGGGCTGGGTGATGTTGCAGCCACCCTGCTAGCCAGATGCAGGGATCGCCAGGCAATGACGGTTACGCCCACAGAGCCCTGTGCTCGATGGGGCATCACTGCTTGCACACCCCTAGTTACAGCCCTGATGTTAGCGGGTTTAAATATGAATTTGTAGGGGGTAGGGAGGAAGTGGTGCTATTGGCAGTGGGGGTCAGACAGAAAGATTAGATTAAGTATATTTTGAATTGGTGAGGTGGGAGTTCAGAAGGCTAAATAGGAGTAGTTTACAGTAACCGAGATGAGAAACTATGAAGGTGTGAATTAAATCTCTTGGTTGTACCAGAACTCTCAAATAAATTGTTAGCCAATCAGTTAATTCAATCGCAGGCGCTACTGCAATTTATGCTAATCCTGCAGCCGATGGGCTTACTACAGAGACACCCACTGGTTGAGGCTTTAATCTGCTGTGGTAGGTTGAAAGTCTCACCGTCAAGCAGACATTGGCCCACCATGACTCGCGACACAGCCCTGTGAGGCATAGCTATTCTCCTTTTTCGTGCATGCCCGCATTAAGGGATGCCACAGCCAAATTACAGCCCCAGTCCATTCTTGCTATATAATATAAACATCTCAGCTCATATTACCAGTAATACACAGTCATCATTTGCTCCACAGACAGACTGTAAACAGACACACCACACACCTGTCCACATTACATTAACATCAATTTTGAACACAGCATCTATGACTTAATGAAACCTTTCTTTTCTCAGTAACATCTACACTGTTTCCAAGTTAAGCACTTTGTTCAGCATATTGTGATTCAGGGGTCTATTCATCATCGTGGGCCAGACAGCCCGGAAGGATTAGGTAATCACCTCGAATTCTGGAACCCTGGATGGCGCCCTCTGTCCATTTTGGCGCCCGGAGCTCTTGCTCCAGTGGAACCACCCTCGCTGCTCCCCTGCCCACACCACTGGGCATTAGAGCAACCCTATGGTTGTTCAGAATGTCCAATGGTACATAGCCGCCGGTGGCAGCGGAACTGCACCTATCGATGCAGTCCCTGTCACCAGCATGTGCATCATGGTCTTAACAGCTGCAGATAAATCAGTAGTGAGGCCCTAAGTTTGGTGTGGGGAGTTAAATAATTCCATTGACTCTTGTATGAAGAGAAATTCACTCTGGTGACTGACCACCAACTGCTAGTCTCCATTTTCAATCCTACAAAGGGAGTACTGGCCGCTCGCCTGCAATATTTTATTTATTACCAGTTATTTATATAGCACACACATATTCCGCAGCATTTTACAGAGAAAATTTGGACATTGACATCAGTCCCTGCCCCAGTGGAATCTATGTTCCCTACCACATCTACACACTAGGGTTAATTTTGTGGGAGCCAATTAGCCTGACAGTATGTTTTTTGGAGGATACCCACGCAAGCACAGGGAGAATATACAAACTCCACACAGGTAGGGCCATGGTGGGAATCAAACCCATGACCTTAGTGCTGTGAGGCAGTAATGCATTGCTAACCATTACACCATCTGTGCTGCAATGATGGTCCTTGTTCTTCAGTGCTCATCTAATTGAGGAGAAGCAAATAACACAGCATTGCTGGTGACAGAGGCGTCACTCTGAGGACACTTTTACTGTCCCTGTGCGTCCGCACCCCAATAGGGGGCGTGGCCTAAAATAAAGGGTGTGACCTAGCAGGGGATCCCCATGACTTCACTCCGGGGCAGCTCAGCATCGCCAGAGATACTGGGCTGCCCACAGAGACTGGACTGTCAGCACTGTTGGCTCCTCTTCTATGACAGGAGCTGGGTGCTGCAGGAGAATGACACACAGCAGCATTTGGCTCCTGTCACTGCAGAGAAGCCCGTACCCACCTGATGATTCCACTGGCTGGTGGTCTGTAATGTTCTACTTTCCCAAAGTCTAAGAAAGACAATAAGACAACCCCCCTGGTGGTACAGCCTTCTAATTGATCTGCTATCAGTGACCAATAAGCAAATTATCATAGAAACAAATAACAATCTGTTTTATTACAAAAAAATTTAGCTTGACTCTCATGTGCTGGCCCAAGTTTGGAAATCCTATTTATTATGAATATTCTGTCAGGGGAGACAAGGGGACCGTTAATATGAAGTTTCTGTTGAGAAGCTACATGTGGTGGTCGGGAATTGATAGCGAAATTGTTTGAGAATTGTCCAGGCCTCATGAAGGTGGAAAATGTTCCTCTAGTGGTACCATTACACCCTTGGGAGTGGTCATTCACCCGATGGCAGAGGATGCACATTGAATATGAAGGACCGTTCTTGGACTGTATGTTTTTTGTTGCAGTTTATGCTCATTCCAAATGGCCTGAATGTTTATATGCTCTTAGGACTATCTTTGCTGCCAGGACAGATTGTAGTAACAATATCCCATAATTATTGTCTGGTGAATTCCAAAGTTTCATGAATGGAAATGGAATTAAATATTTTACTTTGGTTCCTCACCATCCAGCTGTCACGACCAGAGTTTCTCGGCATGATGGTCGATGGGTATTACCTGTGAGGTCACTATGGCGTCTGGCGGTGGCGCCGGTGTTTGGCGAGGGGCATTGGCTGTACGTGGTTCTGTGCGGGCATATTGTCACTTTGAGCTGGTGAGGCCTGGTGGAGCTTCCGTTCCGCTCTGGCATGGGCACCGCCATCTTGCCTCCGGTCACGTGACCTAATTGCTCAATCCTGGTTTGTCACATGCTCTCTCTGGCCAGTCACGGCACAGCACTTGGTATTTAGGGAGGTTCAGAGCCTCACTTCATTGCCAGTGCAACGTGTTTCTCAGCATAGCTGAGAGAGAGTTCCCTATGCTCACCACCTGTTCCTGTGAAACGCTACCTGCCTGCCTGCTTGTGTGTTCCAACCCCGCTGGAGTACCCTGCATCCTCCATTACCTTCCCCTTGCCTGAGTACCTGAGTCTGCTGTTCACTCTGCACCTTGCCTCCACTGACACTCTGACTTCCTCAGCCTGCAATCTTCATTTCAACCACTACACCTGATTTTCCCTGCCTGCATTACCTGGACATTTTCTCTATTAACCAGTCATTACCTGGACTGTTCCCATTGTCTGCCACTACCTGGACATTTTCTATTAACTAGTCACTACCTGGACATTTTCCATTGCCGATCACTAACTGGACTTTCTGCCATTACTTCACCACTGCTCCCAAGTGCACTTAGGGCCTGATTCAGACCCACTTGCAATCACTATGCGCTCGCGAGCGGGTCGATGTAAGGCCACTTCGCATGCGAATGCTGGAGCCAGCTCCGACGTGCGCATGCGCGAGTCCAGGCTAGCGACGGGCGCTCCGTCACTCTGGGTCTCTCACCAAAAGGGGGCGGCTGTCTATTTTGATTGACAGCTCGCACCGTTTTGAGGGCATGGCGTGGGGGTGGCTTCACAAACGGAGGCGTCCCCATGCGAACGCCTGCCGTTTGTGGGCGGCCCCACTGACATCACCAGTGATGTCAGTGGGAGAGCTTCCGGCTCTATTAGAGCCAGAAGCTCTCTTGGGCTTGCGGCCACGAGACCCTACCACAAAGGTCTCATCGCAAGCCCGATGGTCGCAATGGTCTTGAAGATCACGACCATCATCCTGGCCGCTCGCAATAGCTGTGGGAGGTCACCGACAGCTATGCGAGCGGCCGGGAGGCCGCTCAAAAAAAAAAAAAAAAACGCCCTGATTCAGAGCGTCCGGCTCTGAATCAGGGCCTTAGTGCCATATCTGGACTTTCGTTTTTTGTCATATTCTTGTCTACCAAACCACTCATTAAAAGTTCCACATTTTCATTTACACCTGCTTCAGTGTCTGCTCCTATCACCACCCCAGGCCCACAACAAAACCAGAAACTCACACCAGCCACCTCCTCCATGGCCTTGACAGCTGTCTCAAAGGTCATTCAGATCTTTAAGAGAGCTGTCAAGGCCATGAGTAAAGAACTGGTGCCGCTTCAGCACAAGATTGACAACTTTCTGTTTATCGACTGCAACACTGTAGACCCCACTACTGGGCAATCACCCGTCATGTTGTTTCTATAGAGAAACACCTGATCTCAGTGGGGGGATTTGGTGAATCCAGATGTGAAGAAAGAGGTAGAGGATAAACAGCTCTGTCAGAAAGAGAAATTACAGGGCTAGCGTGACAAATCTTTTGATCCAGTCCACTTGGTGATAAGTCAGGTTACTCAATGAGAAAACTAATGTGGACAAGCAAACTTTATTAAAGTGCCCATATAGCCTGTCAATGAACCATCTAACATTTGTGTAATGTGCCTGGAAAGATGCCTGGCATAGAATTCCTGTCTTAACCATTTCCATTTCATATGATAGAAATAAACTTAAATATATTGGGGGTCATTTCCATTTGCATCCAGATCCCATATATACTGTAGTATAATGTATACTACCAAAATTGCACACGTGTTTACTTTGAGTTGCATATGTCTTAGGATATCTTAATATTGTGTTCGCATAAAAATAAATTGAAAGTGCATCAAGATAACCATTATGCTTATCATGATTCAGCTGCATGCTACAGATGCCAGTCATCATCATCAACTTGTATACATATTAATGTGGTTTTCTGTGTGTGTGTGTGTGTGTGTGTGTGTGTGTGTGTGTGTGTGTGTGTGTGTGTCTGTGTGTGTGTGTGTTTAAAAAAATAAATAAAGACAATGAATTATCTGTGTGCCCACCAGTAGAGCTGTAACTAGACTTTTTGGTGCCCTGTGCCAGAAAGAGCATTGGCGCCCCCTCATTTTTCAAAGGGACATAATGCACCCAAAAAAGGGCCGTGGCTTCATGGGGAGGGAAGGGCCAGGGAAGAGATAGGAGGGGCCAGGAGATGCTGGGGATGAAATAAGAGGAAGCTACAAGCAAGAATGATAATAAACAGAAATTTGACAGGCCCAAACAGTGCCCCCTGACCTGTGGTGCCCTGTGCGATGGCACCGGCCGCACTACCCTAGCTACGGCCCTGCCCACCAGCCCCCTAAAGTGAACCAAGCACTAGCACTTAGTCCTGGCTGGTTGTCACTAATGCAAGAGGATAAACAGCGTGGGGTCCCCAGCAAAGGCTCATACAGCACCAGAATATGTTAGGCTGAGCTGGTTTAAATAATCCCCTTCGTTCCCTCAGAAAACACCAGGCTAAGGCTGGTTGGTGTTGACAAATTAATATTTACAGTCCATAATTAGCATTTTAATATAATGCACTACTGGCATCAGCAAGCACTATCAGCCATATACTGTTTGGGTATGGTGATGCCTGTAGAACTACCAGCCTGATATACTGTAAAACCTGTAGTGCCACATAGTAAAATACTTCTAAAAAAATAAAAACTCCCAGAAATTCTTTATTCTCCACTTTATAATACTGCTACATCATTCCCCTTCTTTATCATTTATTCCAGATACCCAAAGTTTACCAAATAAAAAACCCTGTTAAATAGACAGGAGCTGCATTACAAATGACAGGGTGGGAGCCTGTCCACAAATAACCAATCCAGAAAGGCTTTGTTCTGATTGGTAAGAGTGTAACAAAACAGCTCTGATTGGCTATTTGCATACAGGCCCTACATGGTATCTGACTGAAATGTATTATATTAGTGAAGTTCATTGGCATAGTTTTAATGCACATTATTGCTGCAATGATACCCACATGAAGACAATAGTTTTAGCAATCCAAGCTGAGACTTTTATTTGACTAGGTCACTTATCTGGAATCTGAAAATTCCATGGAATCCCATGGAATCTAGTGAGCCTTCAATTCTGCAAGCAGCTTTAATATGTAACCCCTGAACCCAGCCCTCAACTGCATATAGGGGCTGGATCCTGGTAGTCCAGGGTGTAACTAGGTATTTGAAGGCCCCATAGCAAAAGTTTGTAAGGGGCCCTACATGCCAGACAATGGTGAAAAATGTAAAACACATATAACTTTCGACAAGGAAGATGCGCCCCCTCAACCCTGGGCCCCATAGCAGCTGCACCCCCTGCACCTATGGTAGTTACGTCCATGCTGGGAGTTGAGTAACAGGGAAGCAGGAGGCACCAATACCTTGGGTGCTAGAAATAAACCTCCCAACATACCAGAGGGGTGCCTGGGGTCAAATTGAAGGAAGTTTTTGGCACAACCATGTTCTATAACAGCTGCTTCACCAATCAGAGCTAATGGGATACATAGTTCACAAAGCCTACTCTAGTAAGGAGATGTCTCTACAAGAGTAAATATAGTGGAGAGAAGGGCTGTGAACAGAGACAAAGACAGAGCCACCATACCTGCTGTTTCCATGTCATTTTGTTTAATTTGGATTACAGTAAAAGCAATCTTCAAGTACTATTAAAAAATATTGGACTTTGCCAACTTTTATAATTATTTATTAGCAGAACCTATAGTGTAGATAAGTGTCAGCGGTGTGTGATGGAGTTCAATTCATATGGCAGATAACTTATCCTGAGGTATTGGGTTATTAACCGACAGATAACAGGATGCATGGTAACACTGGGTAATGCAGGTATGCACATACAACAGGTACAAACAGATCCAGCCAGGAGCTTATTACAGGTAGTGTGCGTTTAGGGTTGCACACAATGTACTATACATTCAATGGTGGCCATGGCCCTTTAAGAGTAAACAATCTAACCTCTGACATGTGCTACTGTGCGGCATCTACTAACATCTCTCTCCCCGGTATTTATACCGACTAGACATGACTCCAAGTCTCTCCAACATTCTAGCCATGCAGATCCTATAGAAACACCACAAGTATAATACTGTATATCACCACCGCTATAGTGTCTGGGCATATTCTTAATGCCCGCATGTACAATTACTGCTCAGTCACCCATCACACAACAATGCCTGTTGATACCCAAAAACTCTGGGCTGCTTCTATATATGCTACAGTTATACTTGTCATTTCCCTGTCTCTTATGCTACTTGTTGTTCTACCTGGTTCCATTAACCTAAGAACTGGTTAAGCTGTACCATGTGTGGACTAACCAACACAGCACCATACAACTGCGCAACACACTCAACATTATATATACTTTGGCCAAGTGTATTCCCAGTTGGGTAAATTGTCTGGGGGACTACTACATACAGCATCACTGCTGCGCACTGCACTGTTACACAATTCTGCTAATAGGTTATGGTCCAATAGTCTCAAGTTAATAAGCTGTGGATCCCTATACACCATATACCTACAGGTACTCTGCTAATAGCAGTTCCCAGGCTTATTGAAAATGCTCTGCCCATACCCCTTTTTCAGTTACTCATTGGCGATACAGCATTTGCAGATTGTTTTTGTTATATGTTCCCAGGTAGTTCTGGTGTTGCTACTCTGAGGGTCCTGCTATGGTCCTAGGTCGTTGCACAGCAATCCGCGACATTGCCCATTTTTGTTGGCAGTAGGTGGTACCATTTGTCGGTTGATGGTCACGGTTTTATTTCAGTTGACATCTTTATGGTTTGTGTGTTAGTTGGTTTATGGTGGTAGACTGCAGCTTGTGAGGGAGCCTTGATGTGGAAAATTAGTGATGCATAACTAGTATACTCTCCTTCTTAGTAGGTCTTGGCTGATATACCCTCCCTGGGGATTAGCATCACCATCTAGCACAGTGGTCGCCAACCTTAATTGGGGTGTGAGCTATTTTAGTAAAATTAAACCTCCTAAAGAGCTACTAAAATTTTAGAAGAAAAATCTTGCTAATAACCGAACAATTGCCGGTCATTTAATGAAAATTGAAAAATAAATGTTTCATAGAAAACAACAATACATTTAATTATTACAGTGATATTGTTGTAGTTTGTAAATAAAATGTAAGCACAGGCACATTATACTGTGAATTATCGGCTCCAAGGAGGTACGTGCAGTAGAGGAGCAAAATATACTGTATAGGCAGGGCTGGGCGGGAGTCGCTTGCTCCGCCGTAGTGTAGACGCCGTGGGTGGAGCCACGGGGAAGCATGTCAGGTGATTGCTGTAGAGGATGCGGCAATAACCTGACGTACTTCCCTGTGGCTCCACCATGGGGGAGCACGCGTCAGAGTTCACTTTCTCCTAGTTTACTCAGCAGTACTGCAGCTAGGTGAGCTATCAAAATTAAGACCGCAAGCTAGCGGTTGGAGATCACTGATCTAGCCTGATGGGTTTTCATTGTTTGGCATAATAAGAAGGAGTTGGTGATCCAGTGGAGCAATGATCCAAGAGCATGACTCCTCTATTTGTTACATTTTAAGGCTGCTGCAGGTCTGCAGAATTGCAGAGCCCGATAGTCTGACACCGATCTGTCCGCCCTCTCTTTCCTGCCTTCATTTCTTTTCTCCTCTCTATACTGTTATTAATAAATAATGACAAAATGAATGCCAACATTAATGTATCAGATTTTTATTGTTCCTGGTTGGGTTTGTTAGAGAATTGACCAAAGTAACAGATGCCAATAAAATGTGTATTTTTTTTTTTTTTTAAGCATGTAACATGTTTAAATTGCCTGCTGATATGTTAGTACAGATAGGTGATTCTATTATTAAAGTTATTGTTAAAATGTATTACTGAGATTAAGGGCAATCAGCGGCCCTTTTGAAGCCCCTGAAGTGTATTGGGGCCCATCCATGAAGCCCCTGAAGTGTATTGGGTAACCTATCAATGCTTTTTATGGTTCAGTGACTTGTGGACCTGTATAAGCCATCAAGAGCGGAAAGCCATGAGATAGAGTAAAGACATAGGTCCTGATTCAGAGCGGCTCGCTAGATGCGATCTCTCGCACAATGTGTATGCCAATTGCGTAGGCAGTGCTACCGCACAGCAATGCATTAGAACGCCCGGTATTTCTTAGAGAGCGAACACATAGTGTATGCAGACACCCACCAGCCATCCACCCACTGTTTTAAGACGCCCACTTGTGCACGTCATGTCCAGGAAGTGTAAGCAGCCATCGGTAAATCGGGTAACATCGGATGCTATCGCAGCGCTTGAGGTTGACCATACCCTGCCGTAAGCACTGCGAGCACTTCAGTGTAAAAACCAGCCAGGTGACGTGTACTATGATGCTGTCTTAAAATTATGCACACCTGTAAAATGCCGTTGAGATGCTCAGGCACGCCTGCGTTTGCACCTCCATTCCCCCGTTTTTAATGACCAGCCCCTGTTACCACCTACAAATGGCTTCTCCTGTCACTCACTCTGCTGGGCTGTCTATGCACAGAGAGTGAATGCATTGTGAACTTTCGCTAAGGTATGCGCATGCACACTGCATACCATCGGCAGCAGCGAGAGTATGCATCTTAACGAGCGGGTCTGAATCAGGCCCATAATACTGACTCCAAGCATTTATTTATTTATTTTATTTATTAACAGTTTCTTATATAGCGCAGCATATTCCGTTGCGCTTTACAATTGGAAACATTGATAGAACAAAACAGGGTAATAACAGACAGACATAGAGGTAAGAGGGCCCTGCTTGCAAGCTTACAATCTATAGGGATTTAGGATTTAGGTTAATAAAACAAATTTATAATGTACATATCTGAGTCTATTCAGCACACTGGTGGTTTGTGTCCAGTATGGTCCAATAAATACTTTCAACCACTTGATCTTTTTCTTAATCTGAAATATCAAACAGTTTTTTATATGAAATTTACAATTAAATATAATTGCATTATGCTCTTTTTTGTAAAAAAAATATAAAAATGAATTTAATTGTATTTATTGTTATATTATAGAGTGCCTCTCCTATTTTAAATGCCCTCATCATTTACAAACAGTGGGCCTGATTCAGCACGGATCGCAATTGCAACCGCGTACGCAGATCGGCCGATGGTTGAGCACTTTACATGCATATGCACCACATTGCACATGTGCCGTGATTGCACTGCAATTACGCATGCAGACAGGAATTCATCGCAGAGTGAGTGACAGTTCGTGAGCATTTGGGGGGGGGGTGACGGGGGAGCGATTGCAGAGCGCTGTTGCATGAGTATGCGTAAATTAGCCACTGCGATTGCCTACACAGCTTGAGTACTCACTGCGTGCAATGAGACTTGCAATTTCATCGGGCCGATGTGCTTCGATGTTACCGATGTATATGCAGGACTGCGAGGTATTACAGTTGTGAGAAAGCAGTAGTGGGTGTCTCTATGCTGTCTGAGCAGTGGCAGACATTAGCATTTTTTCGCAGCTGCATTGCATGCGAATACGCAGCTGCGATTGCAATTGCGTTCCATGTTGAATCAGGCCCAGTGAGATCTAGCTATTTTGTGCTTTGAACTGAGAAGGCAGCCTGACTTACCAGACCGTCACGAAGGCATGAAGTATGTTACAATTTAGCCAGCAGATGGCACTGTTGCTATACGTTTTCATGTTTCAGTTTGGTGTGTAACAGAAAGTTCTGTATATGAAATTAAGAGGATATATAGTCATAAACTGTAGTTCACAGTGTAATGTTGAATGGTTCTGAATGTTGACAACTTCAATCATAATGTCAACATGTTTTTTATACAAAATGTCGTAATGTTCCCAATGTCGACATTATGCATGTCTACATTATGAACATATCAACATTAGTGTTAGGGTTAGGCTAAATTTAGGGTTAGGCATGCGATTAAAGTTAGTGTTAGATTTAGGCTGTGGTTAGGGTTAGGATGTGGTTAGGGCTAGGCTGCGGTTAGGGTTAGGTTGTGGTTAGGGACAGAGGCGCCGGGAAGGGGGAGCAGGTACAAATTACCCGGGCACGGGCTTGCTGGAGGGGCCCAGCGGGAGCCCGGGTCAGGTACCGCTCCCCCCCCTCTTTCATCACAGCAGCCCAGCACACGCTGCTGTGTGCTGGGCTGCACTGGGAGACTGCTCGCGGCTGCTATGAAGCAGCCACAGCAGTCTCCTATGCCTGTGGGGGGAGTGATCAAGCTGATCGCACCCCCCACTGGTTATCTGCCAGGCTGAGGGGGCTCAGAGCACCCCCCTCGCCAGCTTGCAGCGCCGCTTCACGGCACTGCAAATGTGTTTTGTGTTTTTCCCTCGAAGGGGGCGTGGCCACCCCTCCTGCAATTAGGCCACACCCCCTTTACCCAGGCTCTCGGCGGGCCTGGTTAGGGATAGTATGTGGTTTGTGGTTAGCATTAGGGTTAGGCTGCAGCTGGCGTTAGGGTTAGGCTGCGGTTAGGGATAAGATGCGGCTAGCGTTAGTGGTAGGCTGCGGTTATGGTCAGGATGCCATTAGGGTTAGGGTTAGGACATGGCTAATGTTAGGATGCGGTTAGTGTTAGGGTTAGGCTGTTGGGTCCTTCAGTTCAAAACTGACTGCATTTAGAAGTAAAATAACAACGGCAAATCAGTCCAAAAAGAAATGCGTGGGGTTCCCCTCCAAATCTATAACCAAACCTGGACCTCTCAGCCTGGTCTGGTACAGGAAAATGGTAGGAAAACCAATGCGGGGTTCCCTCTATTTTCCGATAACCAGCACCAAGCTGATCCAGTCAGGGGGCTAATGCCATAGCAGGGAGACACACATCATGGGGTCCCCCTGTCATCACGTAAATCCAGCCCCAAACTGGTCATCCCAGGGCAGGAAATCCTCGGTGTCTGAACACCAAAAATAAACTGGGGTCCCCCTCCTGAGGATCAACCCCTGGAGGCGGTGAGTGCGGGGTAAATTGTGTAAAAAAAGAATTGATAATGTTCTATAAAGAGGGACTACAGGTCCTAGCAAGCCTGCCCTGCCATGTCGGCACTTGTGTAACAACAAGTGCCACCATGCCCTGACATTAGGGGTTGGGTGGCATAGGCATATTGAGGATTTAAGAATTGAGACCAGTTTTCTACTAATTTCTACTTTACTTGGCGTTAGCCATATTAGCCTATGAACTACATTACTCCCCAGGATCCCTTCCCAGTAATCACTGCTTGCACATGCACAGTCTGATGAGTGCACAGTAGCGTGGCCGGGTTTAGAACCTTAGCAGGAACTGTGGATGCTGCATGTAATAAGGTCTGCAGAAGCAACCATCATGTAGATGGTAATAAAGCTTTATTAAATAAATTGATTGTTAAATGAATTTTGAAATAAAGAGCGATTTTAACATGGCGGCAGTATCCAAAGCAGCATAAAAGATCAGAAACTGCACATTCTGTAAGGGCTGAGGCACTACTGTATATTTCAGGAGGCATGACCCCTACATCAGATGCAAACCAACCACTTTAGCATTTACTGTTCCTTTCTGATTCTCTGAATCAGTACCCCCAGTATGCAATGCCCCCATTAGTGGTCCCTCTTATGCAGGCCCCAGTAGTGATCCCTTCTATGTAGTGCCCCTTAACAGTGCCCCCAATAGTGGTCCTCCCTATTCAGTGCCCCCAGTAGTGATACAGAGCCCCCTATACAGTGCCCCCGGCCAGTAGTTCCCCATACATAACACACACACCAGGGGCGTTTTAAGAGAGGAGGGGGCCGTGTGCAGCCTCCGTTGGACCCCCCTCCTCTCTGACTGAAGCTCAGCGGCACTGAGCGCTGTAGATTCTGGCTTCCTGCCAGAATCTACAGCGCATGCGCGGGTCTCCGGGAAAATGGTGCCCGTGCCCACTTTCACGGGGACATCTTTCTGCGCATGCGCAGATCACTGGGTAAATGGCCGCCGCCATTATCCCAGGTTCAAATAAGCAGAAATTTGGTTTCAAATAAGCAGAAAGGGAGCCCACATGGCATAAGTATGACAGATCCGGCAACCTCCTGCTTAACCCCTGGATTCAGGGATCCTCTCCACACATGTATGGACTCACCCACACGCTGGGAACATGTGGACACCTGCGGACAGCCGGAGCGCTGGAGCAGTGTCAGAAGCTCCTCGTCAAGCCTAGCCCTTAGGGTCTGATATACTTATGCCATGTGGTATCCAGTCCACACAGGGTGAGACTTGGTACGAGTCTTCTAGATCATTCTATGTTTGTTGGAGTTTTTATCTGTTTTAATAAAAGGATAATACACTATATAGCGCTCCCTTTCTGCTTATTTTAAACCAGATTCCTATTTTCCTGGAGAGATCACAGGATTTAAAGTGCAGAGGGTAAGCAGTGGCTTGAACAACTTTGGAAGCCTAGTGCACTACAAGTGCCAGAAGTTTCCTGCAGCACAGTGTGGAATTTATATTTGCTGTAACAGCTCTGAAATCACTAACCGCATATCCTTAACATATGTTTTGTTGCATATATATATATTAGGGGTGAGCGGGTTCGGATTTCAGAAATCCCCCGAGTACCCCCGATCCGAGGCCGATCCAAGTCAGGCTCGACTTTTCCCGCCTGACTCGGATCTGAAATCGAGGCAAAACGTCATCATCCCGCCTTCCGGGTCTCGCGGGTTTTGGATCCTATATAAGGTACCCGCGTCGGCATTATTTTCTCACTCGGCTGTGGACAGTGAAGAGAGCGGGTGGGAGTTAGGGCTGGCTGGGCTGTGTAGTGTAGTGTAGTGTTGTAGTGTAGTGTAGTGTAGTGCAGTGTAGTGTTGTGCTGCGCTGTGCTGCTGTTGTCCATAGGGGCTGTGTCCACTACTTCAAAGTCCATAGGGGCTGGCTGGACTGTGTTGTGCAGTCAGTTGTCCATAGGGGCTGTGTCTACTCCAAAGTCCTGTGCAGTGTCCCAGTCCTAAAGGGGTGCTGTAGTGTTGTCCAGGGGGTGCTCTGTCCGTCAGGGGTGCTCCCCCCAAGTGCTAAAAAAATAATAAAAAAAAAAAAATTCTGTGTTTGTGAATTGTGTGCACTGTGGCAAAGGAGCAGCGCCAAGCGTGTGCCTGTGTCCCATAAGTAAAAGGCCAGCTGGCTTGTCCGTTAAAGGGTGCTGTAACCCCCAAAGGGCACTCCAAACAAAATAAAAAAATATATTTTTTTGTGTTTGTGAATTGTGTGCTCAGTAGCCGCACATGCATCAACAAAGTAGTGCCAAGCGTGCGCCTGTGTCCCATAAGTAAAAGGCCGGTTGGCTTGTCCGTTAAAGGGTGCTGTAACCCCCAAAGGGCACTCCAAACAAAATAAAAAAATATATTTTTTTGTTTGTGATCTGTGTGTGCAGTAGCCGCACGTGCATCAACAAAGTGCCAAGCGTGCGCCTGTGTCATAAGTAAAGGGCCGGCTGGCTTGTCCATTAAAGGGTGCTGTAACCCCCAAAGTACACTCCAAACAAAATAAAAAAATATTTTCTGTGTTTGTGAATTGTGTGCGCAGTAGCCGCACGTGCATCAACAAAGTAGGGCCAAACGTGCGCCTGTGTCCCATAAATAAAGGGCCGGCTGGATTGACCGCTAAAGGGTGCTGTAACCCCCAAAGTACACTCCAAACAAAATAAAAAAAAAATTTCTGTGTTTGTGAATTGTGTGCGCAGTAGCCGCACGTGCATCAACAAAGTAGTGCCAAGCGTGCGCCTGTGCCCCATAAGTAAAAGGCCAGCTGGCTTGTCCGTTAAAGGGTGCTGTAACCCCCAAAGGGCACTCCAAACAAAATAAAAAAATATATTTTTCTGTGTTTGTGAATTGTGTGCGCTGTGGCTGCACGTGCATCAATGAAGGAGCAGCGCCAAGCGTGCGCCTGTGTCCCATAAGTAAAAGGCCAGCTGGCTTGTCCGTTAAAGGGTGCTGTAACCCCCAAAGGGCACTCCAAACAAAATAAAAAAAAAATTTCTGTGTTTGTGAATTGTGTGCACTGTGGCTGCACGTGCATCAACAAAGGAACAGCGCCAAGCGTGCGCCTGTGTCCAATAAGTAAAGGGCCGGCTGGCTCATTTCTTAAAGGGTGGTGTAACCCACAAAGTGCACTAGTCTCCAACAAAAATAAAAAATAATTTTCTGTGTTTGTGTGCGCCTTAGCCGCACGTATATATCAATATAACATAAATGGAGGACCAAACTTTCTCCGATAAAAATAAAATAGGGAAAGATCAAGAACCACTTCCTCCTAGTGCTGAAGCTGCTGCCACTAGTCATGACATAGACGATAACATGCCATCAACGTCGTCTGCCAAGGCCGATGCCCAATGTCATAGTAGAGGGCACATACAATCCCAAATGACAAAGTTCAGAAAAATGACCTTGAAAAAACCATTTAAATCATCTGAACAGAAATGTAAACTTGCCAATATGCCATTTATGACACGGAGTGGCAAGGAACGGCTAAGGTCTTTCCCTATGTTCATGACTAATGGTTCAGCTTCACATGACGATGGAAGCCCTCCTCCCACTAAAAAAATCAAACAAGTTAAGCTGGCAAAAGCACAGCGAAGAACTGTGCGTTCTAAGAAGATATCACAAATCCCCAAGGAGAGTCCAAGTGTGGTGGCGGTTGCGATGCCTGACCTTCCCAGCACTGGACGGGAAGAGGTGATTCTTTCAACCATTTGCACGCCCCCTGCAAGTGCTGAAAGGAGCACCCACAGTCCACTTGCTGATATGCAAATTGAAGATGTCACTGTTGAAGTACAACAGGATGAGGATACTGGTGTACCTGGCGTTGAGGAGGAAATTGGCGAGGAGGATTCTGATGGTGATGTGATTTGTTTAAATCAGGCTCTGGGGGAGACAGTTGTTGTCCGTGGGATGAAAAAGCCCATCACGGTCATGCCTGGGCAGAAGACAAAACATTCCACCTCTTTGGTCTGGCAATATTTCTATCCAAATCCGGACAACAACTGTCTTGCCATATGTACCATATGTAAAGGTGAAATAAGTAGGGGTAGGGACGTTAACCACCTAGGAACATCCTCCCTTATACGGCACCTGCAGCGCGTTCATAAAAAGTTACTGTCAAGTTCAGAAACTTTGGCTAAGACCGTAAGCAGTCCAGGGACACCTAAATCCCTTTTTCCTGTTTTATCCAAGGAATCGGTGGATGAGGAGGATGAGGACGACATCTTGCCTCCGTAGAGCCAGTTTGTGCAGGGACACATTAATTGCCAGCTTGTTTTGTGGGGGCCCAAATGAACCAATCATTTCAGCCCCAGTCATGTGGCAGACCCTGGCGCTGAAATTATTGGTTTGTTAAAGTGTGCATGTCCTATTTATACAACATAAGGGTGGAAGGGAGGGCCCTAGGACAATTCCATCTTGCACCTCTTTTTTTTCTTTGCAGTATGTACTGTTTGGGGCCTAGTTTTTCAAACTGCCATCCTGCCTGCCACTGCAGTGTCACTCCTAGATGGGCCACGTGTTTGTGCCGCCCACTCGTGTCGCTTAGCATAGTCATCCAGCTACCTCGGTGCAACCTTTTGGCCATAAAAACAATATTGTGAGGTGTTAGGTGTTCAGAATAGACTGGAAATGAGTGGAAATGAAGGTTATTGAGGTTAATAATTGAATAGGAGCATAAAAACCCACAAATAATGTAATTTTAGCTGTTTTTATACTTTTTTTCAAAAAAATACAGATCCAAAACACAAAACCCAGAACCCAAAACACGGAAGGGTGGTTTTGGCAAAACCAATCCAGATCCAAAACACGAAGAAAGATCCAGATCCAAAAACAAAAAACAAAACACGAAAAGTGGCCGGTGCACACCCCTAATATATATATATATATATATAGAGCAAAAAAATGGAGCACTCACCAGAATTTGTAGGATGATACGAGAGGTTTATTAATCAAAAAATACTTCATACCTCAGGTCTCTGGCTTGAGGGACAGTCTCAACATTTCGGTCCTTATAGAAACTTCCTCAAGAGGCACAACCACACATATTTTGCATCAGGGCAATCAGCCCACCCAGAAGCCAGCTTCACACTGACCATGTCTAACAGGCCCCTATAAATACCCTAAATGGGCGCCAGAGCCCATCAGCCAAATGGCAGCACATGTGACCAGACATCCCAGCATAAACACTCACTCACCTGGTAATACTCAGCGTGAGTATGACAACATAAGGAAAGCAGATTGCACCTGTAGCATCATAGTAACAAGCGTGCAGATCCGGTAATTACATACCGCACCTACTTGCAATACAGCCCTGCCGCAAAGGAAAGACAACAAGCGGCCGTGCGCACTGCATATCCGGGCCGCACATATCATCACATGATGTGCGCCCTCCACGTGATCAGCTATCTCAGCCGTCCAGGGCAAGCGTACTGAACATCCGGATGGCACACGCAGCAGCATGGCGTGTGCCATCCATCCGGTCTGGGATGTCAACATCCGGTTCAAGCGCTACTAGCGCAGAACCCAGAATGTAACCATGTTAATCAATAGACAAATATATACAATACATAATAGAAATAAAAATAAAAAACATGTGCTGTCACCAGGGTACTAACAGGGACCCATTATACATGGAAGTATAGAATAAACACCATATATCATCAAAATTGTAATAATAAATAATGAAGAACAACATTCAAAAAAACCATCAAAAAAAACTATCAAAAACAATTAAATAACTAAACGGTGCATTGGTCACACAAAAAAAAATATATATAAAAAAATAAATAAATTTTTAACGAAGAAAAACATTCAATGGATTGCATTCATTTAATCCATGAGGTGCTACTGTGTTTAGTCGAAAGATCATCTTGCTTCGAGCTTTCTCAGCAATAATAGCCGATCACCACCTCGTGTGGGGGGTGGGACCCAATCAATAATACGACAACGTAAAGATGACACTTGGTGTCCCCTAAGGAGAAAATGTTGGGCCACTGGTTTATCAGAATTCCCGTTAGACAGTGCTTGTCTGATAGTGCTTCTGTGATTGGCCATCCTCTCGCGGAACTTGCATGAAGTCATGCCTACATATGCAAGCCCGCATGGGCACGTGAGTAGGTATACCACAAAGTCTAGTAGGCAATGCAACTTATAACGAATAGAAATAGGGCGACCACTATGTGGATGAGGGAAACTTGAACTGGGTATTAGTTGCCTACAAGTTGTGCATCCGGTACATTTTATACAGCCAGGCTTCTGGGTGATAAGCCAAGTATTATCCTTCAACCCCCTAGATTGAGGGGGGTGCATCAGCAGTTGTTTCAGGTTCTTGCCCCTGCGGAAAGCCATTATCGGTGGTTCCTGTGCTACTTTACACAGGGTAGGATCAGATTTAATAATAGGCCAATGTCTACGCAAGGACCTAGCCACAGAGTTAGACGCACCATCATATTGAGTAACAAAAAGCATACGATTATGCTTTCGTTTAGGGTCATGAGACCGCTTGCAGCCGGCCCTGATTAGACAGTTTTCCACAACCTTCTTTTTATAGCCCCATTCAATAAACCTCTCCTTCATCTCAAGTATTTGTTGTTCTGCCATTATTGGATCCGTGTTATTCCTCAGTACTCTCATGAATTGAGAGACTGGGAGACTATCCTTCAACTTAGGTGGATGATTGCTGGTTGCATATAGCAAAGTGTTACGATCAGTGTCCTTTCTGAACAATGTAGTACCCAATCGGGTGCCAGTACGAAAAACAGTCACATCCAGGAAATTGATCGACTCACGATGACAGCTGCCAGTAAAACGCACAGTGCAATCCAAATGATTGAGTTCAAAAAGCATAGCATTAAATTCCTCCTCGGTGCCTCTCCAAATCAAAAAAACATCATCGATAAAATGTTTATAATGGGTAATTCGGCCACCATATCTAGGAATGATGTTGGTAGATTCATAATCATGCATAAATATCCCAGCGTAGGCTGGGGCCACATTAGAGCCCATGGCCGTGCCTGATACCTGCATATAGTAACAGCCATTATACACAAAGTGATTCTGTACCAAAATCAGTTGTAGAAGTTCTAAAATAAACTCAATAGGAGGACCACCAAAACTCACCCCACCCATGAGTTTCCTAACAGAATCAACACCCTGGGTATGGGGAATGATGGTGTACAAGGATGAAACATCCATAGTGACCAAAAGCATATCATCAGTCAAATCAGAAATCTGCAGAATCTTATCAAGAAAATCCCCAGTATCTCGTAGGTAACTGGGGATCAATGGGAGGAGCTTCTGCAAGAAACCATCTACAAACATTGCCAAAGGCTGCAATAACGAGCCCCCCGCGGAGATGATGGGTCTCCCCGGGGGTTTAACCAACGATTTATGAACCTTTGGCAAAGTGTAGATGATAGGACACACTGGGTGCTCAGCCTTCAAAAAATTGGCTATACTGTCAGTCAACCATCCACAAGTAACAGCCCGGTCAATATGACCATCAATTAATCTCTTAATGGCCGGCATCGGATTACCATCACATAACCGATACACCTCATTGTCAGAGAGTTGGCGCCTGATCTCAGCATCATAGTCAGCATGATTTTGAATTACTACCGCCCCACCCTTATCAGCGGGGCGAATCACAATCATGGTGTTGTGCCTCAATGAATCAATAGCTGCTCTTTGATCAGGCGTCAAATTTCCAAATTTTGGTGAAAGGCTCACGGTCTTAAAGTCCTCCTCAGTCATCCTAAGAAATGTGCGAATGCTTGCATTGGACGACTGAGGGTCAAATAAACTTGGAGCAGATAATGCAGATGGTTCACATATATTAGAATCACCCTGTTGGTCATTAAAAAATTCTTTTAGTCTCAGTTTGCGCCCAAATTTAAAATGATAAACCGCAAGGTTAAACCGATCATGTCTAGATGTGGGCACAAAGGACAAGTCAAGAGACAACAGGGATCTCTCACCTCTTGACAAACAATAATCAGAGAGATTGAAAATAAGACTCAAATCCTCCTTCTCCTCCCTCTTCTCCTTGTAACCCCCTCTCCTCGGGTGGGGCCTACGAATCCGGGATCCGGCCCCCCCAGCTGAGCCGTGGCTAAAAAACCACTCGGAGGTAGGGGGTTTAATGCATCAGAGTCGGAGGCAGATTGAGATGAGGAGGAGGAGTCAACAGTATTGAATATCCTCGCCCTAGGATTTCTAAAATTCCTCTGAGGACGTTGACCACCAGATTGATTACCCGTCAGCCACCTATATACATTATGGGTGGCATAATCATTAGCAACTGTCTGTAGTTTTTTCCTCTTAAAGGAGACCAAATCATCCCTAAAAGTTTCAACCTGTGTTTGTAGTTTGTCCAACCAGGCCTCAGACCGATCCAATTTAAGCGTAGGTATGCTTGCTTTCTCTAGCTTACTGATCTCATCACGCACTTTAACCAGCTCGAGTCCAACTTCTTCAACGACTAAAAGAACCAAATCAAGAGAGCACTTATTTAGTACTCCACACCATATTGCACTAGTTCTACCAATGGTGGGAATATTGATCACCCGAAAGCCCCGTGGGATACGTTTAGATCTATGATATTCCGAAAGGAATTGACCATGTAAAGTCAATTCCACCTCTCTCCTTTTAAGTCTCAGTAGCTTATAATAGATATCCGCAGATTTCTCTGCTGGCAATTTTTGGAACTCGAGATGGTCAAAGTACACCTTATCGGCATCATCATCAGTGAGCGATACCAGAGTGTTTTCAGCAGCAAAAAGCAAGCCCTCATCAAAGGCTATTGGATTGGACTGAGACATCAGAAACAGAGCTCAAACAGATACACAATTACGACAAACAACAAGAAACATACGACAAAACCAGAGAGCCACCGAGGAGAGTGACCAATGCACCAAACAAATACAAAAAATATATAAAAAAAATACAAAAAACAAAGTTAATAGAATGCTTGATATATCAAACTCAAAGTAAAAAACAAAAAAAGGAAAACAAAAGAATTCCATACTAAAGTGCACGTGCAAAAGAAGGCAGCATCAGGGTATCGATTCAAATGTAGAAAACATGATGGGTGTCAGACCAAAAGTGAACTCCAGACTGAGTCCCTTCAGAGAATATCCAATATGTTGTTGGGTCGCACTCTCATCTTCATAAGCAAAATTCAACCACTGGGGTGCTAATCCAGAACTGAACGTCCAAATATAGAGCAAAAAAATGGAGCACTCACCAGAATTTGTAGGATGATACGAGAGGTTTATTAATCAAAAAATACTTCATACCTCAGGTCTATGGCTTGAGGGACAGTCTCAACGTTTCGGTCCTTATAGAACCTTCCTCAAGAGGCACAACCACACATATTTTGCATCAGGGCAATCAGCCCACCCAGAAGCCAGCTTCACACTGACCATGTCTAACAGGCCCCTATAAATACCCTAAATGGGCGCCAGAGCCCATCAGCCAAATGGCAGCACATGTGACCAGCCATGCTGCTGCGTGTGCCATCCGGATGTTCAGTACGCTTGCCCTGGACGGCTGAGATAGCTGATCACGTGGAGGGCGCACATCATGTGATGATATGTGCGGCCCGGATATGCAGTGCGCACGGCCGCTTGTTGTCTTTCCTTTGCGGCAGGGCTGTATTGCAAGTAGGTGCGGTATGTAATTACCGGATCTGCACGCTTGTTACTATGATGCTACAGGAGCAATCTGCTTTCCTTATGTTGTCATACTCACGCTGAGTATTACCAGGTGAGTGAGTGTTTATGCTGGGATGTCTGGTCACATGTGCTGCCATTTGGCTGATGGGCTCTGGCGCCCATTTAGGGTATTTATAGGGGCCTGTTAGACATGGTCAGTGTGAAGCTGGCTTCTGGGTGGGCTGATTGCCCTGATGCAAAATATGTGTGGTTGTGCCTCTTGAGGAAGGTTCTATAAGGACCGAAACGTTGAGACTGTCCCTCAAGCCATAGACCTGAGGTATGAAGTATTTTTTGATTAATAAACCTCTCGTATCATCCTACAAATTCTGGTGAGTGCTCCATTTTTTTGCTCTATATTTGGACGTTCAGTTCTGGATTAGCACCCCAGTGGTTGAATTTTGCTTATGAAGATGAGAGTGCGACCCAACAACATATTGGATATTCTCTGAAGGGACTCAGTCTGGAGTTCACTTTTGGTCTGACACCCATCATGTTTTCTACATTTGAATCGATACCCTGATGCTGCCTTCTTTTGCACGTGCACTTTAGTATGGAATTCTTTTGTTTTCCTTTTTTTGTTTTTTACTTTGAGTTTGATATATCAAGCATTCTATTAACTTTGTTTTTTGTATTTTTTTTATATATTTTTTGTATTTGTTTGGTGCATTGGTCACTCTCCTCGGTGGCTCTCTGGTTTTGTCATATGTTTCTTGTTGTTTGTCGTAATTGTGTATCTGTTTGAGCTCTGTTTCTGATGTCTCAGTCCAATCCAATAGCCTTTGATGAGGGCTTGCTTTTTGCTGCTGAAAACACTCTGGTATCGCTCACTGATGATGATGCCGATAAGGTGTACTTTGACCATCTCGAGTTCCAAAAATTGCCAGCAGAGAAATCTGCGGATATCTATTATAAGCTACTGAGACTTAAAAGGAGAGAGGTGGAATTGACTTTACATGGTCAATTCCTTTCGGAATATCATAGATCTAAACGTATCCCACGGGGCTTTCGGGTGATCAATATTCCCACCATTGGTAGAACTAGTGCAATATGGTGTGGAGTACTAAATAAGTGCTCTCTTGATTTGGTTCTTTTAGTCGTTGAAGAAGTTGGACTCGAGCTGGTTAAAGTGCGTGATGAGATCAGTAAGCTAGAGAAAGCAAGCATACCTACGCTTAAATTGGATCGGTCTGAGGCCTGGTTGGACAAACTACAAACACAGGTTGAAACTTTTAGGGATGATTTGGTCTCCTTTAAGAGGAAAAAACTACAGACAGTTGCTAATGATTATGCCACCCATAATTTATATAGGTGGCTGACGGGTAATCAATCTGGTGGTCAACGTCCTCAGAGGAATTTTAGAAATCCTAGGGCGAGGATATTCAATACTGTTGACTCCTCCTCCTCATCTCAATCTGCCTCCGACTCTGATGCATTAAACCCCCTACCTCCGAGTGGTTTTTTAGCCACGGCTCAGCTGGGGGGGCCGGATCCCGGATTCGTAGGCCCCACCCGAGGAGAGGGGGTTACAAGGAGAAGAGGGAGGAGAAGGAGGATTTGAGTCTTATTTTCAATCTCTCTGATTATTGTTTGTCAAGAGGTGAGAGATCCCTGTTGTCTCTTGACTTGTCCTTTGTGCCCACATCTAGACATGATCGGTTTAACCTTGCGGTTTATCATTTTAAATTTGGGCGCAAACTGAGACTAAAAGAATTTTTTAATGACCAACAGGGTGATTCTAATATATGTGAACCATCTGCATTATCTGCTCCAAGTTTATTTGACCCTCAGTCGTCCAATGCAAGCATTCGCACATTTCTTAGGATGACTGAGGAGGACTTTAAGACCGTGAGCCTTTCACCAAAATTTGGAAATTTGACGCCTGATCAAAGAGCAGCTATTGATTCATTGAGGCACAACACCATGATTGTGATTCGCCCCGCTGATAAGGGTGGGGCGGTAGTAATTCAAAATCATGCTGACTATGATGCTGAGATCAGGCGCCAACTCTCTGACAATGAGGTGTATCGGTTATGTGATGGTAATCCGATGCCGGCCATTAAGAGATTAATTGATGGTCATATTGACCGGGCTGTTACTTGTGGATGGTTGACTGACAGTATAGCCAATTTTTTGAAGGTTGAGCACCCAGTGTGTCCTATCATCTACACTTTGCCAAAGGTTCATAAATCGTTGGTTAAACCCCCGGGGAGACCCATCATCTCCGCGGGGGGCTCGTTATTGCAGCCTTTGGCAATGTTTGTAGATGGTTTCTTGCAGAAGCTCCTCCCATTGATCCCCAGTTACCTACGAGATACTGGGGATTTTCTTGATAAGATTCTGCAGATTTCTGATTTGACTGATGATATGCTTTTGGTCACTATGGATGTTTCATCCTTGTACACCATCATTCCCCATACCCAGGGTGTTGATTCTGTTAGGAAACTCATGGGTGGGGTGAGTTTTGGTGGTCCTCCTATTGAGTTTATTTTAGAACTTCTACAACTGATTTTGGTACAGAATCACTTTGTGTATAATGGCTGTTACTATATGCAGGTATCAGGCACGGCCATGGGCTCTAATGTGGCCCCAGCCTACGCTGGGATATTTATGCATGATTATGAATCTACCAACATCATTCCTAGATATGGTGGCCGAATTACCCATTATAAACGTTTTATCGATGATGTTTTTTTGATTTGGAGAGGCACCGAGGAGGAATTTAATGCTATGCTTTTTGAACTCAATCATTTGGATTGCACTGTGCGTTTTACTGGCAGCTGTCATCGTGAGTCGATCAATTTCCTGGATGTGACTGTTTTTCGTACTGGCACCCGATTGGGTACTACATTGTTCAGAAAGGACACTGATCGTAACACTTTGCTATATGCAACCATCAATCATCCACCTAAGTTGAAGGTTAGTCTCCCAGTCTCTCAATTCATGAGAGTACTGAGGAATAACACGGATCCAATAATGGCAGAACAACAAATACTTGAGATGAAGGAGAGGTTTATTGAACGGGGCTATAAAAAGAAGGTTGTGGAAAACTGTCTAATCAGGGCCGGCTGCAAGCGGTCTCATGACCCTAAACGAAAGCATAATCGTATGCTTTTTGTTACTCAATATGATGGTGCGTCTAACTCTGTGGCTAGGTCCTTGCGTAGACATTGGCCTATTATTAAATCTGATCCTACCCTGTGTAAAGTAGCACAGGAACCACCGATAATGGCTTTCCGCAGGGGCAAGAACCTGAAACAACTGCTGATGCACCCCCCTCAATCTAGGGGGTTGAAGGATAATACTTGGCTTATCACCCAGAAGCCTGGCTGTATAAAATGTACCGGATGCACAACTTGTAGGCAACTAATACCCAGTTCAAGTTTCCCTCATCCACATAGTGGTCGCCCTATTTCTATTCGTTATAAGTTGCATTGCCTACTAGACTTTGTGGTATACCTACTCACGTGCCCATGCGGGCTTGCATATGTAGGCATGACTTCATGCAAGTTCCGCGAGAGGATGGCCAATCACAGAAGCACTATCAGACAAGCACTGTCTACCGGGAATTCTGATAAACCAGTGGCCCAACATTTTCTCCTTAGGGGACACCAAGTGTCATCTTTACGTTGTCGTATTATTGATTGGGTCCCACCCCCCACATGAGGTGGTGATCGGCTACTATTGCTGAGAAAGCTCGAAGCAAGATGGATCTTTCGACTAAACACAGTAGCACCTCATGGATTAAATGAATGCAATCCATTGAATGTTTTTCTTCGTTAAAAATTTATTTATTTTTTTATATATATATTTTTTTGTGTGACCAATGCACCGTTTAGTTATTTAATTGTTTTTGATAGTTTTTTTTGATGGTTTTTTTGAATGTTGTTCTTCATTATTTATTATTACAATTTTGATGATATATGGTGTTTATTCTATACTTCCATGTATAATGGGTCCCTGTTAGTACCCTGGTGACAGCACATGTTTTTTATTTTTATTTCTATTATGTATTGTATATATTTGTCTATTGATTAACATGGTTACATTCTGGGTTCTGCGCTAGTAGCGCTTGAACCGGATGTTGACATCCCAGACCGGATGGATGGCACACGCCATGCTGCTGCGTGTGCCATCCGGATGTTCAGTACGCTTGCCCTGGACGGCTGAGATAGCTGATCACGTGGAGGGTGCACATCATGTGATGATATGTGCGGCCCGGATATGCAGTGCGCACGGCCGCTTGTTGTCTTTCCTTTGCGGCAGGGCTGTATTGCAAGTAGGTGCGGTATGTAATTACCGGATCTGCACGCTTGTTACTATGATGCTACAGGTGCAATCTGCTTTCCTTATGTTGTCATACTCACGCTGAGTATTACCAGGTGAGTGAGTGTTTATGCTGGGATGTCTGGTCACATGTGCTGCCATTTGGCTGATGGGCTCTGGCGCCCATTTAGGGTATTGTTAGACATGGTCAGTGTGAAGCTGGCTTCTGGGTGGGCTGATTGCCCTGATGCAAAATATGTGTGGTTGTGCCTCTTGAGGAAGGTTCTATAAGGACCGAAATGTTGAGACTGTCCCTCAAGCCATAGACCTGAGGTATGAAGTATTTTTTGATTAATAAACCTCTCGTATCATCCTACAAATTCTGGTGAGTGCTCCATTTTTTTGCTCTATATTTGGACGTTCAGTTCTGGATTAGCAACCCCATTGGTTGAATTTTGCTTATGAATATGAGAGTGCGACCCAACAACATATTATATATATATATATATATATATATATATATATATAAATATATATATAGACAATTGATGTAAGGCGGCACTCGTGGGTGTTTTGGAAAATAACAGTCAGAGACACTAAGTCTGGTCCAACGTTTCAGTCCTTCCGGACTTTTATCAAGAACACAAACAACATACATGTATGACATACCTTTATAGACAAGTCTGCCCGGTAAACTCCACCTTCCATGTGCATCCGCTGACTCCCCGCCGACGTCATCACAGTGGGACTAGGAAGTTGCCGCGTCACCGTCGCGGCCGGATGACGTCACCCGCTTCCCGTCTCCTAGACAACGCCAGTCGGCAGAGAGAAACAGGGACCCACGAGCAGTAGCGGAAAACCTGGGCTAACTAGTTATACATGAACACCACAATTAAAAAACACATAACATCACATAACAATGGTGCTCAATTATTAAGCTCCACCAAACATGAAATCCCTATCATTTAATGACACCACTCCTAAAGTAAAAGACAACACAAACATTAATAGAACACCTCCAGCAAGCACCATAGAGATGAGATAAAATCAAAAAAGAAAAAAAGAGGAAAAAAAACATAAGAAGGAAAAAATTAAAGATCAGAAAAAACTTGATTAACTAAAGAAATGTAAATAACCCACTAGAAACATGTCCCTGGGTATGATTCAAAGTGCAAAACTAGAGATGTAGTCAGAAAGAGTATTACCACATCCATCCTCAAATGAAATACTGTATATTATGCAAAACAGATCACAAAAATCTGAAATTATTACACACCTAAAAAGTATGCTCTGAAAAAACACTCAGCCTGACGACATCATCTGGGGCTAAGTGGCCAATAACATCTAATATACCCGTACACATTCTAATACTCCTAATGATACTATTGGTGCATTACTATAGAAAACTTGAAAAAGATATATGCTCATTCAAGCCCAATGGGGCCACAGTCTCCAATTTATGTATCCAAAAAGTTTCACACTGCAACAGTCTCCTATCACGGTCACCTCCTCTTATACTCTGAGGGACATGATCAATAATATTTATACTTCAGTGTGGCCAGCGGATGCTTAAACTGGGCAAAATGACGAGCAACCGGTTGGTCAATTGCTTTGCCCTCCAACGATTGACGAATTGCGGACCTATGTTGCGCCATTCTCTCGCGAAAAGTGCATGTTGTAATTCCAACATAGGCCATTCCGCAAGGGCACTTAATCAGGTATACCACGAACCGACTGGTACAGGTCAATATGTGTTTGATAGGAAATTTCTTGCCTGAACGTGGATGGGTGAAAAAATGACCTGTCTCAAGATAGCTGCACGTAGTGCAGCCAGTGCACCTATAACACCCTGGCTTCTTCTGCAAAAAATGTTGTCCTCGTGAATCATTTTTCATCTTACCAATATCATTATGTACAATCCATTCCTTCAAATTCTTGCCACGTTTATACCCCATCATTAATCTCGAATTCCTCAACGATGTAATCGAAGGATCAGTGTTGATTAGTGGCCACAGCCGTTTGGCTGAACTGTTAATAACCTTGCTAGATGTATTAAATTCATTAATAAAAAGCATGGTCCCAGACAATTTGTTTTCTTTGACTTTAGCTATTTCCACATCTTCTCTGGTTTTCATCATCACTTTGTGCATAGCTTTATCTAGCTCTTTGGGGTTATAGCCCCTCTCCAAGTATCTAGACTTCATTTTATGCATTTCCTCGACCGCTATATTATCATCATTGGTGATCCTCCTGATGCATAAAAATTCAGAATAGGGTAATCCTCTTTTCAGGGATATTGGATGATTACTGCTGAAATGTAAGGCCGTGTTGCAATCTGTTGGTTTATGAAAAATGCGTGTGTTGAACCGATCACCAGTCCATTCAAATGACACATCCAGATAATGCACGCAGGATGAGCTAATGTCATATGTGAATTTAATCTGTTCATGAGACATATTAACATCTGCCATGGCTTGATGGAATGCCGCCTCAGAGCCTGACCACAAAATCAAGATGTCATCTATATATCTGATGTAATAGACCAAGTGAGGACAAAAGTTATCATTTGACAAAAATAACACATCCTCCAATTTAAACATGAAAATATTCGCCAGGGAAGGTGCCACAGGTGACCCCATTGCGCACCCCCTCTTTTGTAAGAAATACTCATTATTAAATAGGAAATAATTCTTTGTGAGTATTTTTTCCAATAAATCAATAAATAGAGGAATAGGTGGTCCAGAATATGTGTCATCTTGTCTCAAAAAGTCCCTCATGCTTTGTAAACCCTCATCATGGGGAATACTCATATAAAGTGATACGACATCCACTGTGCAGAGTTTCAGATCATTTGGTGAATTATCAAGACTGAAAAGTCTATCCAAAAGCATATTGGTATTTTTCAAAAACGTCGGTTGTTTCTGTATTAGTGGTTGCACAAGAAAGTGCAGATATTGTGAAATAGGACTGTACAAAGAATCTCTCGCTGAGATAATTGGCCTACCAGGAGGGGCCACCAGGGATTTATGTATTTTCGGGAGTGTATAAATTAAGGGCACCACTGGATGCTCAGTCATCAAATTCTTAGCCATATTTTCACTTAACCACCCTCTCGTAACAGATTGACTTAACAAATCGTCCAATTCCCGTTTGTATTGTTCAGTTGGATCACCGGACAATTTCAAATAGACTTCACCATCACCCGATTGTCTGTATATTTCCGACTTATACATCTCCAAATCCTGTATAACCAGGGCACCCCCCTTATCGGCTGGCCTAAACACCACATTTTGCTCTCTGCTTAGTCCTTGAAGTGCTTTAAACTCTTCTGCTGTTAAATTGCATTGGACCTTGTTTTTTTGTGTCTGCATTACTTCTGAGTCAAGAACTCATACAAAGGTTTTAATTGATGGATTAGCAGAGACAGGTTCAAAAGACGATTTCCTCTTGATCGGATCTACATGTTCTAAAAGTGCAGCCATGCTATCAGAAAAAAATTCTTTCAGTTTAAGTGATCTGTTGAAACACCACAAGTCTTGTTTCCACCTAAAACTATCAAATTTATTGGTGGGTATAAATGTTAAGCCCTTATTAAGGACCTTCATCTCAATTGGAGTAATCGTTCTATTTGACAAATTAACAATTATACTTTCTGTTTGTAAACTCTTTTTCCTTTCTCTTTCGGTTTGGCCCCCTCTTCTAGTGTGTGTACTCTTCCCCCTCTGGTACGAGTGACAACTCCTAAAGGGGTTTTTTTGGAAATCTCTCTTGGGATAAAATTCTGATCACTATAAGACGAGTTAGAAGCACTGGAAATATCGGTGTGAGCCTGAAAACGCTGTCTTGATTGTCTAGGTCTATGTGTGAACGTATTAGACCTCCCTGTGGCCCAGGAATAAACCCTTTGTTCTTGATAGTCGAAATTGACTGTGTTTAATTTTTCTTTTTTATATTTAATTAAATTCTGCTTATACTCTTGTACTTGAGTGGCAAGTTTTTCAAACCAATTGTCTTTTTTGTCTGTTATCAACATAGATTTATTCAGTGTCTCAAAAGCAATAATCTTTTCTCTAATCAAACCCAGTTCACGTGCCGATTCCTCAATTACGAGAATAATAAGGTCTAACGAGCACTTATTAAGCACTGCCACCCACATGATACCATGTAAAAGGTAATCTACTTCTTTTTTCTTTAATTTGAGAAGACTAGAGTACAACTCTTCGACAGGTGTAATCCCTGCCGTTTCACTCAAGGTTTCCTTAAAGTATATATTATCTGCATCAGAGTCACTGAATGATAATACATCTCCAATAGTCAGTTGCAGATTAAGAAAACCACTGCCATCATCTGCTTGGTGAGATCCACTCGCCATTTGTCACAAGAATAATGAGCACGATTATTTACTAAGCACCAGTAGTTAATTGTGACCTGCTGCAACACTATATGTCAGTATAGGCATACCCACAAAAAATGCACTTGAAAATTGTAATCGACAAAAAACAAAAAAGGAAAAAATATGTTCACATCTGATCTCCTCAGTTTCAATCTTATCAAAAAGATTTTTGTGATCTGTTTTGCATAATATACAGTATTTCATTTGAGGATGGATGTGGTAATACTCTTTCTGACTACATCTCTAGTTTTGCACTTTGAATCATATCCAGGGACATGTTTCTAGTGGGTTATTTACATTTCTTTAGTTAATCGAGTTTTTTCTGATCTTTAATTTTTTCCTTCTTATGTTTTTTTTCCTCTTTTTTTCTTTTTTGATTTTATCTCATCTCTATGGTGCTTGCTGGAGGTGTTCTATTAATGTTTGTGTTGTCTTTTACTGTAGGAGTGGTGTCATTAAATGTTAGGGATTTCATGTTTGGTGGAGCTTAATGATTGAGCACCATTGTTATGTGATGTTATGTGTTTTTTAATTGTGGTGTTCATGTATAACTAGTTAGCCCAGGTTTTCCGCTACTGCTCGTGGGTCCCTGCTTCTGCCGACTGGCATTGTCTAGGAGACGGGAAGCGGGTGACGTCATCCGGCCGCAACGGTGACGCGGCAACTTCCTAGTCCCACTGTGATGACGTCGGCGGGGAGTCAGCGGACGCACGTGGAAGGTGGCGTTTACCGGGCAGACTTGTCTATAAAGGTATGTCATACATGTATGTTGTTTGTGTTCTTGATAAAAGTCCGGAAGGACTGAAACGTTGGACCAGACTTACTGTCTCTGACTGTTATTTTCCAAAACACCCACGAGTGCCGCCTTACATCAATGTCTACATTCAGGACACATGAGTGGCCCCAGGAGGGCACCGGGGTACGAATAGTTTTTGTCATTCTTGTCTGTAGGGCACCCCCATGTTGTTAAAAGAGCCTGACTGGATGAATACTTTTTATCTTGGACTTTTTTGAGCTATAAGCAACTTTTTCATAAGATTGAAACTGAGGAGATCAGATGTGAAAATATGTTTTCCTTTTTTGTTTTTTGTCGATTACAATTTTCAAGTGCATTTTTTGTGGGTATACCTATACTGACATATAGTGTTGCAGCAGGTCACAATTAACTACTGGTGCTTAGTAAATAATCGTGCTCATTATTCTTGTGACAAATGGTGAGTGGATCTCACCAAGCAGATGATGGCAGTGGTTTTCTTAATCTGCAACTGACTATTGGAGATGTATTATCATTCAGTGACTCTGATGCAGATAATATATACTTTAAGGAAACCTTGAGTGAAACGGTAGGGATTACACCTGTCGAAGAGTTGTACTCTAGTCTTCTCAAATTAAAGAAAAAAGAAGTAGATTACCTTTTACATGGTATCACTCTTACAGATTGTCATAAGGAACGCAAAATCCCAAGAGGTTTTAGTTTCAAAAATGTTCCTACAATTGGTCGCAATAATATTGAGTTTTGCAAAAGGTGGGTGGCAGTGCTTAATAAGTGCTCGTTAGACCTTATTATTCTCGTAATTGAGGAATCGGCATGTGAACTGGGTTTGATTAGAGAAAAGATTATTGCTTTTGAGACACTGAATAAATCTATGTTGGTAACAGACAAAAAAGAGAATTGGTTGGAAAAACTTGCCACTCAAGTACAAGAGTATAAGCAGAATTTAATTAAATATAAAAAAGAAAAATTAAACACAGTCAATTTCGACTATCAAGAACAAAGGGTTTATTCCTGGGCCACAGGGAGGTCTAATACGTTCACACATAGACCTAGACAATCAAGACAGCGTTTTCAGGCTCACACCGATATTTCCAGTGCTTCTAACTCGTCTTATAGTGATCAGGATTTTATCCCAAGAGAGATTTCCAAAAAAACCCCTTTAGGAGTTGTCACTCGTACCAGAGGGGGAAGAGAACACACACTAGAAGAGGGGGCCAAACCGAAAGAGAAAGAAAAAGAGTTTACAAACGGAAAGTATAATTGTTAATTTGTCAAATAGAACGATTACTCCAATTGAGATGAAGGTCCTTAATAAGGGCTTAACATTTGTACCCACCAATAAATTTGATAGTTTTAGGTGGAAACAAGACTTGTGGCGTTTCAACAAATCACTTAAACTGAAAGAATTTTTTTCTGATAGCATGGCTGCACTTTTAGAACATGTAGATCCGATCAAGAGGAAATCTTCTTTTGAACCTGTCTCTGCTAATCCATCAATTAAAACCTTTGTACGAGTTCTTGACTCAGAAGTAATGCAGACACAAAAAAACAAGGTCCAATGCAATTTAACAGCAGAAGAGTTTAAAGCACTTCAAGGACTAAGCAGAGAGCAAAATGTGGTGTTTAGGCCAGCCGATAAGGGGGGTGCCCTGGTTATACAGGATTTGGAGATGTATAAGTCGGAAATATACAGACAATTGGGTGATGGTGAAGTTTATTTGAAATTGTCCGGTGATCCAACTGAACAATACAAACGGGAATTGGACGATTTGTTAAGTCAATCTGTTACGAGAGGGTGGTTAAGTGAAAATATGGCTAAGAATTTGATGACTGAGCATCCAGTGGTGCCCTTAATTTATACACTCCCGAAAATACATAAATCCCAGGTGGCCCCTCCTGGTAGGCCAATTATCTCAGCGAGAGATTCTTTGTACAGTCCTATTTCACAATATCTGGACTTTCTTGTGCAACCACTAATACAGAAACAACCGACGTTTTTGAAAAATACCAATATGCTTTTGGATAGACTTTTCAGTCTTGATAATTTACCAAATGATCTGAAACTCTGCACAGTGGATGTCGTATCACTTTATATGAGTATTCCCCATGATGAGGGTTTACGAAGCATGAGGGACTTTTTGAGACAAGATGACACATATTCTGGACCACCTATTCCTCTATTTATTGATTTATTGGAAAAAATACTCACAAGGAATTATTTCCTATTTAATAATGAGTATTGCTTACAAAAGAGGGGGTGCGCAATGGGGTCACCTGTGGCACCTTCCCTGGCGAATATTTTCATGTTTAAATAGGAGGATGTGTTATTTTTGTCAAATGATAACTTTTGTCCTCACTTGGTCTATTACATCAGATATATAGAGGACATCTTGATTTTGTGGTCAGGCTCTGAGGCGGCATTCCATCAAGCCATGGCAGATGTTAATATGTCTCATGAACAGATTAAATTCACATATGACATTAGCTCATCCTGCGTGCATTATCTGGATGTGTCAATTGAATGGACTGGTGATCGGTTCAACACACGCATTTTTCATAAACCAACAGATTGCAACACGGCCTTACATTTCAGCAGTAATCATCCAATATCCCTGAAAAGAGGATTACCCTATTCTGAATTTTTACGCATCAGGAGGATCACCAATGATGATAATATAGTGGTCGAGGAAATGCATAAAATGAAGTCTAGATACTTGGAGAGGGGCTATAACCCCAAAGAGCTAGATAAAGCTATGCACAAAGTGATGATGAAAACCAGAGAAGATGTGGAAATAGCTAAAGTCAAAGAAAACAAATTGTCTGGGACCATGCTTTTTATTAATGAATTTAATACATCTAGCAAGGTTATTAACAGTTCAGCCAAACGGCTGTGGCCACTAATCAACACTGATCCTTCGATTACATCGTTGAGGAATTCGAGATTAATGATGGGGTATAAACGTGGCAAGAATTTGAAGGAATGGATTGTACATAATGATATTGGTAAGATGAAAAATGATTCACGAGGACAACATTTTTTGCAGAAGAAGCCAGGGTGTTATAGGTGCACTGGCTGCACTACGTGCAGCTATCTTGAGACAGGTCATTTTTTCACCCATCCACGTTCAGGCAAGAAATTTCCTATCAAACACATATTGACCTGTACCAGTCGGTTCGTGGTATACCTGATTAAGTGCCCTTGCGGAATGGCCTATGTTGGAATTACAACATGCACTTTTCGCGAGAGAATGGCGCAACATAGGTCCGCAATTCGTCAATCGTTGGAGGGCAAAGCAATTGACCAACCGGTTGCTCGTCATTTTGCCCAGTTTAAGCATCCGCTGGCCACACTGAAGTATAAATATTATTGATCATGTCCCTCAGAGTATAAGAGGAGGTGACCGTGATAGGAGACTGTTGCAGTGTGAAACTTTTTGGATACATAAATTGGAGACTGTGGCCCCATTGGGCTTGAATGAGCATATATCTTTTTCAAGTTTTCTATAGTAATGCACCAATAGTATCATTAGGAGTATTAGAATGTGTACGGGTATATTAGATGTTATTGGCCACTTAGCCCCAGATGATGTCGTCAGGCTGAGTGTTTTTTGGGAGCATACTTTTTAGGTGTGTAATAATTTCAGATTTTTGTGATCTGTTTTGCATAATATACAGTATTTCATTTGAGGATGGATGTGGTAATACTCTTTCTGACTGCATCTCTAGTTTTGCACTTTGAATCATACCCAGGGACATGTTTCTAGTGGGTTATTTACATTTCTTTAGTTAATCAAGTTTTTTCTGATCTTTAATTTTTTCCTTCTTATGTTTTTTTTCCTCTTTTTTTCTTTTTTGATTTTATCTCATCTCTATGGTGCTTGCTGGAGGTGTTCTATTAATGTTTGTGTTGTCTTTTACTGTAGGAGTGGTGTCATTAAATGATAGGGATTTCATGTTTGGTGGAGCTTAATGATTGAGCACCATTGTTATGTGATGTTATGTGTTTTTTAATTGTGGTGTTCATGTATAACTAGTTAGCCCAGGTTTTCCGCTACTGCTCGTGGGTCCCTGCTTCTGCCGACTGGCATTGTCTAGGAGACGGGAAGCAGGTGACGTCATCCGGCCGCGACGGTGACGCGACAACTTCCTAGTCCCACTGTGATGACGTCGGCGGGGAGTCAGCGGACGCACGTGGAAGGTGGCGTTTACCGGGCAGACTTGTCTATAAAGGTATGTCATACATGTATGTTGTTTGTGTTCTTGATAAAAGTCCGGAAGGACTGAAACGTTGGACCAGACTTAGTGTCTCTGACTGTTATTTTCAAAAACACCCACGAGTGCCGCCTTACATCAATTGTCTACATTCAGGACACGTGAGTGGCCCCAGGAGGGCACCGGGGTACCAATAGTTTTTGTCATTCTTGTGGAGTGCCGGCATTGCAACACATATATACCGGAATGTTGTTTTAACTTCAGGTCTGTAGGGCACCCCCATGTTGTTAAAAGAGCCTGACTGGATGAATACTTTTTATCTTGGACTTTTTTGAGCTATAAGCAGCTTTTTCATAAGATTGAAACTGAGGAGATCAGATGTGAAAATATTTTTTCCTTTTTTGTTTTTTGTCGATTACAATTTTCAAGTGCATTTTTTGTGGGTATACCTATACTGAAATATAGTGTTGCAGCAGGTCACAATTAACTACTGGTGCTTAGTAAATAATCGTGCTCATTATTCTTGTGACAAATGGCGAGTGGATCTCACCAAGCAGATGATGGCAGTGGTTTTCTTAATCTGCAACTGACTATTGGAGATGTATTATCATTCAGTGACTCTGATGCAGATAATATATACTTTAAGGAAACCTTGAGTGAAATGGCAGGGATTACACCTGTCGAAGAGTTGTACTCTAGTCTTCTCAAATTAAAGAAAACAGAAGTAGATTACCTTTTACATGGTATCACTCTTACAGATTGTCATAAGGAACGCAAAATCCCAAGAGGTTTTAGAATCAAAAATGTTCCCACAATTGGTCGCAATAATATTGAGTTTTGCAAAAGGTGGGTGGCAGTGCTTAATAAGTGCTCGTTAGACCTTATTATTCTCGTAATTGAGGAATCGGCACGTGAACTGGGTTTGATTAGAGAAAAGATTATTGCTTTTGAGACACTGAATAAATCTATGTTGTTAACAGACAAAAAAGAGAATTGGTTGGAAAAACTTGCCACTCAAGTACAAGAGTATAAGCAGAATTTAATTAAATATAAAAAAGAAAAATTAAACACAGTCAATTTCGATTATCAAGAACAAAGGGTTTATTCCTGGGCCACAGGGAGGTCTAATATGTTCACACATAGACCTAGACAATCAAGACAGCGTTTTCAGGCTCACACCGATATTTCCAGTGCTTCTAACTCGTCTTATAGTGATCAGGATTTTATCCCAAGAGAGATTTCCAAAAAAACCCCTTTAGGAGTTGTCACTCGTACCAGAGGGGGAAGAGAACACACACTAGAAGAGGGGGCCAAACCGAAAGAGAAAGGAAAAAGAGTTTACAAACGGAAAGTATAATTGTTAATTTGTCAAATAGAACGATTACTCCAATTGAGATGAAGGTCTTTAATAAGGGCTTAACATTTGTACCCACCAATAAATTTTATAGTTTTAGGTGGAAACAAGACTTGTGGCATTTCAACAGATCACTTAAACTGAAAGAATTTTTTTCTGATAGCATGGCTGCACTTTTAGAACATGTAGATCCGATCAAGAGGAAATCTTCTTTTGAACCTGTCTCTGCTAATCCATCAATTAAAACCTTTGTACGAGTTCTTGACTCAGAAGTAATGCAGACACAAAAAAACAAGGTCCAATGCAATTTAACAGCAGAAGAGTTTAAAGCACTTCAAGGACTAAGCAGAGAGCAAAATGTGGTGTTTAGGCCTGCCGATAAGGGGGGTGCCCTGGTTATACAGGATTTGGAGATGTATAAGTCGGAAATATACAGACAATTGGGTGATGGTGAAGTTTATTTGAAATTGTCCGGTGATCCAACTGAACAATACAAACGGGAATTGGACAATTTGTTAAGTCAATCTGTTACGAGAGAGTGGTTAAGTGAAAATATGGCTAAGAATTTGATGACTGAGCATCCAGTAGTGCCCTTAATTTATACACTCCCGAAAATACATAAATCCCTGGTGGCCTCTCCTGGTAGGCCAATTATCTCAGCGAGAGATTCTTTGTACAGTCCTATTTCACAATATCTGGACTTTCTTGTGCAACCACTAATACAGAAACAACCGACGTTTTTGAAAAATACCAATATGCTTTTGCATAGACTTTTCAGTCTTGATAATTTACCAAATGATCTGAAACTCTGCACAGTGGATGTCGTATCACTTTATACGAGTATTCCCCATGATGAGGGTTTACGAAGCATGAGAGACTTTTTGAGACAAGATGACACATATTCTGGACCACCTATTCCTCTATTTATTGATTTATTGGAAAAAATACTCACAAGGAATTATTTCCTATTTAATAATGAGTATTTCTTACAAAAGAGGGGGTGCGCAATGGGGTCACCTGTGGCAAATTCCCATGCGAATATTTTCATGTTTAAATTGGAGGATGTGTTATTTTTGTCAAATGATAACTTTTGTCCTCACTTGGTCTATTACATCAGATATATAGACGACATCTTGATTTTGTGGTCAGGCTCTGAGGCGGCATTCCATCAAGCCATGGCAGATGTTAATATGTCTCATGAACAGATTAAATTCACATATGACATTAGCTCATCCTGCGTGCATTATCTGGATGTGTCAATTGAATGGACTGGTGATCGGTTCAACACACGCATTTTTCATAAACCAACAGATTGCAACACGGCCTTACATTTCAGCAGTAATCATCCAATATCCCTGAAAAGAGGATTACCCTATTCTGAATTTTTACGCATCAGGAGGATCACCAATGATGATAATATAGTGGTCGAGGAAATGCATAAAATGAAGTCTAGATACTTGGAGAGGGGCTATAACCCCAAAGAGCTAGATAAAGCTATGCACAAAGTGATGATGAAAACCAGAGAAGATCTGGAAACAGCTAAAGTCAAAGAAAACAAATTGTCTGGGACCATGCTTTTTATTAATGAATTTAATACATCTAGCAAGGTTATTAACAGTTCAGCCAAACGGCTGTGGCCACTAATCAACACTGATCCTTCGATTACATCGTTGAGGAATTCGAGATTAATGATGGGGTATAAACGTGGCAAGAATTTGAAGGAATGGATTGTACATAATGATATTGGTAAGATGAAAAATGATTCACGAGGACAACATTTTTTGCAGAAGAAGCCAGGGTGTTATAGGTGCACTGGCTGCACTACGTGCAGCTATCTTGAGACAGGTCATTTTTTTACCCATCCACATTCAGGCAAGAAATTTCCTATCAAACACATATTGACCTGTACCAGTCGGTTCGTGGTATACCTGATTAAGTGCCCTTGCGGAATGGCCTATGTTGGAAAGACAACATGCACTTTTTTCGCGAGAGAATGGCGCAACATAGGTCCGCAATTCATCAATCGTTGGAGGGCAAAGCAATTGACCAACCGGTTGCTCGTCATTTTGCCCAGTTTAAGTATCCGCTGGCCACACTGAAGTATAAAGTTATTGATCATGTCCCTCAGAGTATAAGAGGAGGTGACCGTGATAGGAGACTGTTGCAGTGTGAAACTTTTTGGATACATAAATTGGAGACTGTGGCCCCATTGGGCTTGAATGAGCATATATCTTTTTCAAGTTTTCTATAGTAATGCACCGATAGTATCATTAGGAGTATTAGAATGTGTACGGGTAAATTAGATGTTATTGGCCACTTAGCCCCAGATGATGTCGTCAGGCTGAGTGTTTTTTGAGAGCATACTTTTTAGGTGTGTAATAATTTCAGATTTTTGTGATCTGTTTTGCATAATATACAGTATTTCATTTGAGGATGGATGTGGTAATACTCTTTCTGACTGCATCTCTAGTTTTGCACTTTGAATCATACCCAGGGACATGTTTCTAGTGGGTTATTTACATTTCTTTAGTTAATCGAGTTTTTTCTGATCTTTAATTTTTTCCTTCTTATTTTTTTTTCCTCTTTTTTTCTTTTTTGATTTTATCTCATCTCTATGGTGCTTGCTGGAGGTGCTCTATTAATGTTTGTGTTGTCTTTTACTGTAGGAGTGGTGTCATTAAATGATAGGGATTTCATGTTTGGTGGAGCTTAATGATTGAGCACCATTGTTATGTGATGTTATGTGTTTTTTAATTGTGGTGTTCATGTATAACTAGTTAGCCCAGGTTTTCCACTACTGCTCGTGGGTCCCTGTTTCTCTCTGCCGACTGGCGTTGTCTAGGAGACGGGAAGCGGGTGACGTCATCCAGCCGCGACGGTGACGCGGCAACTTCCTAGTCCCACCGTGATGACGTCGGCGGGGAGTCAGCAGACGCATGTGGAAGGTGGCGTTTACCGGGCAGACTTGTCTATAAAGGTATGTCATACATGTATGTTGTTTGTGTTCTTGATAAAAGTCCGGAAGGACTGAAACGTTGGACCAGACTTAGTGTCTCTGACTGTTATTTTCAAAAACACCCACGAGTGCAGCCTTACATCAATTGTCTACATTCAGGACACGTGAGTGGCCCCAGGAGGGCACCGGGGTACCAATAGTTTTTGTCATTCTTGTGGAGTGCCGGCATTGCAACACATATATATATATATACACATATGGGAAACAGTCGGGAAGCCGGTGGACGCAATGCCGACCACCGGCTTCCCGACTGCTAAATCCCGGCAAGGGTTAAATGACAGGCGTTGAAATCTCGATGCCTGTCATTGTACCCACACCGGGAGACCTGCGCCCGGCATCCCGATCAAAGTGATGTGGGGAGGGGTTTAGGTTTAGGGCTCCCGAGGGGAACTTAGGGTTAGGCACCCCCCCGGGAGGTTAGGTTTAGGCTAGGTGACGGGGGGTTAGGGTTAGGCACTCCCGAGGGGAGGTTAGGGTGAGGCACCCCCCTGGGGGACTTCGGTTTAGTCAGCGGGGAAGGGGGGGTTAGGTTTAGGCACTTAGAGGGGGGATTAGGGTTAGGCACTTTGGGGGAGGTTATGCACCCCTAAGGGAGGGTTAGGGGATAGAATAGGTTAGTTTATACTTACCTGGGGACGATCAGGATTTCCACCTGTGTCGGGCTGCCACTGCTGCCGGTGGTAAATCATACAGAATCCATATATATATATATATATTATATATATATTCAGAATATGTATTTGTGTGTGTGTGTGTAAACCCCACTGTAAAAATCCTGCGTTTGCCCCTGCAGCATGCTTAAATTCTATGTGTGACTGCGGTTATATCTGCCTGCAAAATGCTATGTTACAGTGTCAGTGGCTGCGACACTGTAACGTAGCTTTACACATGCAGATACAGCCGCAGTTGCAAACAGAATATAGGCATGCTGCATATCATTTTAATCAGCAGAAGCTGCTTGTATATTCTTTTCACATCTCTTTGCGAATAATGCACATTTTAAGGGAAAAAGGTTGCATGAAAAGACGCTCAGCGCTACCGAGTTGCGCCACTGCATCGCGTGACTAGAAGGGCTGTTTACCGCACAAGGATTCTAGCTGTATGTGGACACATCTTTAAGTAGCCAGTGTGGCAACCATTTACCATGTTATATTTCATGATAAAGACTGAGATTGCCATTAGAGTAAACACTAGGAAAAATTTGGGGACTAGCCCTGAAGAAATATTGTATTCTATGCATGCGTTTAGCACTAAAGACTGAGGGGTAAATTTACTAAGATTCAAGTTTGGTCCGAGATTGGCCGAGTTTAAAGACCCACAGCATCGCAGGTACACGAGAGACTTTTGTCAGCTGAAAAACTCAAATTTACCAAGAACTGTGTTTCTCGATGGTGTATGTGATCATGTTTTTCCTCGAGTTTTCTACGTATGACCGCAGCCAGACACTCCTGAACAAGCTACCTGCACATACTGTATCAATGAGATACAGGCTGCTTGTGTGTAAAAAATAATAAAATATATTTTTTAATTACATTAAAAAAATGTATGTGGAGTTCCCCTCCCTCTAAACAGATTACCTTCTCCCCTGTGATCGGTCCCCTTGTCCAGTAGAAATCACAGAGTTTTCCAAAAAAAAAAATATTCCAAATTCTGTACATCTCTACTCCGATAAATGAGGGAGCCCATGTGGCTTACGTCATTTGCCGGGCCACCAGCCAATCAGAGACCAATCTGTGTCTGCTGTAGAGTAAGCACCGCTGATTGGCTGTAAGCCGCATGGCTGTTAATCAACAGCCATGCAAGTCACAGTCAATCAGTGGCTGCTTACTCTGCAGCAGACACAGATTGGTTGTGACCCACTTGGCTGTTGATTGACAGCCATGCGGCTCACAGTCAATCAGCGGCCGCTTGCTGCAGCCTCTGATTGGCTGGCGGCCCGGCAAATGATAGAAACCACCCAGTATCTGTCATTTACCGGTGTAGAGATGTATGTGCCGAGGGGTCTGGGCTTTTTGGATTGTTATTTTGCCAAGGCCAGGACTTTACTGTAGAAGAGGAGGTAGGTGAGTATTTAATAAAAAATTTTTAGGAAAATCCTGGGATTTCTACTGGACAAGGGAACCCATCACAAAGTAGAAGGTAAGTATGCGTGAGTGTGTTTAGTATGTAATAAATATATGGTGTGTGTGTACTGTCATTATTTCACTTTTTTTTTACAGTGGGGGTATGGATGCAAGCTGCCTGCTGGCACTTGTAGTTCCACAAGTGCCAAAGGGCAGGCACACTGGCACCTGTAGTCCCACTGTAAAAAACAATAGTAGACATCTATTATTCCCACAATTACCCCTGTATCCACCGGCCAGGGGTGCAGGGAAGAGCCCTGGGCTTCAGCCTAGGCCTGGAGGTACTTAGGAGAGGGGGACCCCTTTTTTAGGGGGTACTCACCCCTCCTAGGATCCCCGGCCTGGGCTGACTAGCTTGGGGTGTTGATTCATTGGCTGGGGTGATCTGGTAAGAGGGTCACCTGGCTGTGGCATTACTCCCCGGCTAGTTTGACTCCAATGCTGGTTTTAAAAATATGGGGACCTCCATGCAATTTTTTCCCTGTATTTTTAAAACCATTACTGGCTTACAGATCCCAGTTCTGGTTCATAAAATACGAGGGAACCCTACGTGTTTTGTCCCCTATATTTTTAGAACCAGGACTGGCTCAGGACCCTGGGGCTGGATATGGTTAGGGGGAGGGACCCTATGTCAGTGTTTTTGTAAATGTAACCCTTTTTTTCTAATTACAGACAGAAAGATACACAGGCCACACTGATCTGTGTATGTTTCCGCCAAACACGCAGCTCAAGAGGTAGTCTATTTGAAACTTCTATTTAGGACAGAGTTTCCTAACATTACACCTGTGATAATCACGATTCTTGCTAAATTCTCGAGTTGTATTACTGGCTGAAAAGTACCTGTGATTTTGGCCGATGGTGTATTTATTTCTATTTGTATTTTTACCCGTGTTTTAAAGAGAGTTTCATAATTTCTCACCCGAGATTGCCTTTAGTAAATTTCTAAAACATGGTCAAACAAACCCGTGATTGCAATCTCGAAAAGGGCTTAAAGTGGTCCTGGAGAGGTGGTGGAACTCATCTCCCAGCCACCTACTCCCTCCCCATCCCCGCCATGCTAGGCGGAACTAGTCTGAGAGGCCAGAACAAGTGTGAAAACTATCCTATACACACACACTGTTGTGTATAGGAAACTGTAAAGTGAATGGCAGGGGCCTGGGGGCCACCTAGGCCACCAGAAGCTTTGGGGGCTATGACAGTGTGAAATACATTTTAGATGCTTTTTTTTATCACTCCTGCCATCAGCTGAGACTACAATGTCAGGTCACTTAAAAAGAAAAAAAATGTTCTCTATCATCAGTGTAACTCCTAATTATTTATATTTCTGCCAGGCCTCTGGGATTTTTATGGGGTCCCCACAAGCTAGTCTATGTCACTTAGGTGCCCAATGTTTTTTTGCAACACCTATGTTGTGCCTTCGCTTGATTCTTTTCTTACCTATATTCTGATTTCTCTAAAATGAGGGACCTCTGAAGAAATTGAGCCTCCTTAGGTAGTCAGTATTCAGTATGCATATAGGAGATCACGTGTTACGGTAGCCACCTGCTTGGGTTGGAATAATATTCATCTTCATACAAGAGGTTTAACAAGATAATAAATAGTAATGTACATTTTGGGGTAGAGCAAAATGTGAACTTCCCTGAGCAAACATCCTGGAGAGACAACATCCTCCTACATTTCTCCAGCGTCATCCCCCTGCATCTCTACAGTGCCACTCCCCTGCTACTCATCAGGGTCACCCCCCCTGCCTCTGACAAGCTTCATCCTCTTCGTGTCTAACCAGCATCATCTCCCTGTGTCTCACCAGCTACATCCCTCGTGCATCTCTCCAACTCCATCTCCCCACCGTCTCTTCATCACCATCTACCTGTGTTTCAAAAGCATCAGCCCACCAGCGCAATTCCCATGTCTTCACTCCAGCACTATCCCCTGCGTTTCTCCAGCTTGTATTGTCTAATGCTGATTTTGATGTGTGTAGGAGCCATTTGTGATACTGCTGTTTATGTTGCCATTGCCCAGCCAATTATTGCAAATGCCTGTGTATTATTTGGGAATCCGTATGACATACTGCCGAACGTGAGCCAAGTGGATGTAATACCGACGCTGGAAGACAGAACAATGAAGAGCCCGACAAGGTAAGTAACTAACTATCCCTAACCTCCCCCCCCTAACTCTAACCCTCCTTTAGAGGTGCCTAACCCAAACCTCCCCAGGCAGGTGGATAATAGTAGGTGTTGGGATTTTTACGCCTATCATTAGTCCCATGCTGGGATTTGACAGTCGGGAAGCCAGCGGTAGGCATTTCGACCGCCGGCTTCCTGAACGCATACCGTTATTTGTACTCAGAAGGAAAGTTCTAGAAGGGAAAGACAGATAAGAGCAGGTTCAAGTGCTGTGTTTTTTGCCAATTACTACATTACATGCACTTTAGATGTTTATGTACTTTACCAACTGATCAACTTTATCTCTCTATGCCAATTTTGTATATGTTTTCTTTTATTAATCTTACAAAGTTACTTTTGAAATAAAACCCCTAAAAGCAGTAGCTATGCAAACCCTTTAATAAATGTACCAGGGTGACTTTTGCATCATATCTTTGTATGCATTCCTGTGGTGTTTGTGGTCTGAGTACGTGTAGGTCAAGGGGTTTGCCAAATATTCTTCTGGTGTTCCTGACCTTGAGCACTCCCCAGAAGAGCATGTTGCGGCAGGATTCAGGTGGAGACACTGACACTAAGAGAACCACAAGGTGAGAAGCATTCAAGTTGAAAATCTTTACATACACACCTTTACCCAGAAGACCCAGTTAAATGGGTGTTATAGTGGAGGCACTGCTGAAATAATAAAAATATTCCTCAGGGTTCACTGTAGCTCCGCAGCCATTGATTATTATGTAAAGAGGTGTCCTGTGGTGTGGCCAACAGGCAGTCAACCCCATCTGGTGTCTAGCCCACTATGGGGATCTACTGTATTGTGGCACCCCACTAAGACCGTGTATGCCTAATCATGCTGAAGTGTTCCTACAAAAATGTAAAGTTATACGGTGCCTCCAGCCATTGTCTAATATAGGCTATGATTTTATTTTTTTTTCTTTGGAGTTCAGGGACATTTTTGCACTGGCCCCCTTAGCGGCAGTGGATGTTAGTGGACAGTGAGTACTGTGGCAGGCTCAAGGATTGAAGTAGAAAAAACGGCAGTTGGTGGCTGCACTGTGGTGAGGTAACTGCCAGTGAGAGCAGAGCTGCATTGTATGGGCTTTTTACCTGGTCCCAGCAGTTCCCCAGATGCTGTGAGGGAAGCGGCAGGATATTAATGGAGCAGAAGAGAAGCCAACCTTTTGTTAATGTTGAATATATTTAAAGGTATTGTTGTGAAATTTACTATAACCATTACAGTGAACAGTGAAAAACCATATGATGTTGTAAACAAACATAGATGCTTTATTTGTTATTCTAACATTGTTGAAGAGAGAATGCTTCATAAATAAAATTACATCTTCAGTTGGAGCATCCAGATGTGGTGTTCTGTGTGTTAAAACACCCTCCTTATCTCTCTGTGAGACTTAGATGAACCTGTGTTCAACAAACACGCTACTAAAACTGGGTAAGGTGTTAAACCAGTACACCACATCAAACCATACATTTTTTACCTGGGTATCACAGTATGTGATGGATGTCTAAGGTCTCCAAACTGTCCAAAGAAGTTATGGAGTTAATTGTCCCAAAATCGCTGATCAAAAGGGGAAAGAAACACACTGCCAGTTAATTCTACTCAAAATCTAAGCAGAATTAGCAAAAAACTTCCTTCCCACTGCTATTTTAGGACCATGCAAGCAACATTGGGAGATAATTATTCGAAAAAAACTCCAAAGTGAAATGTTCTTGTCTGCCTTGGACGAGATGGTGGGACAAATATGGGAATTCCAACAAGAGGAGAGCTACCAAAGGCAGGGGTTTTTTTAGAGCTTGAGAAGGTCAGTCATGGAGTTGATGCAGGCCATCAGGAAAGGTGACTTTTAAGCTACCACTGGGGAAAAAGAGATGACAAGATTGATGCAGAAGAATAGTGAATAGCTTGGTCAGTTAACAGCTTCAGAGGAAGCAAGAGAAACTGAATAATTCATTTCCTCAACCCAGTTGCCCCAACCAGACCAAGACAAATAAATGAGCGAGACCCCTAAAGATGTTATACGGATGGCTAGTTTGGCCATTTATTATGCCACTGCCCAACCTCAAAGACTAGAAATGAGGCACATTAGAATTCCCACTCTGGTGTATATGTTGTGGAGAACTCTTACACCACTAGGAGCCAGATGAGATATGGCATGAGAAGCCTGATGCCCCATGTGTCTGCACTGTTTTATTGGACAGTGGCTCAAGGGTGTCCATAAAATTTGAGAGCTGGTTCCGGTACCCTTACTTTGAGTATGTCACAGTGTCTTTCAAAGTCCATGAAAATTGCTTGAGTAAAGAAAGAAGTACAATAATTGGCATTAGTGTGCCCGGTGCCTGAAGAGGAGGCTAGAGACATGCATGCTATCTTCGGGATGAATGTCTACTCATCCCCTACGGGTATCAGAGAAAGTTAGTGGACCAAGCAGCAGTTAACAAGGTTTCTGCTGAACAAGAGCTTACCTGATTTAAAGCAGAGGTGGAGTAGTGGAAGCAACAGTGAATTGTTCTTGTGGAAGATCATCGCCATCTAAAGAATTTAGTGAATGAGGAAATTTGGCTAGGAAAAGGACTGGAGGAAGAATTAACTAGAGCACAGGCCAGTAACACAGCTGAAGATATGTTTTCTGTAATTGATCTTACAAAGTAACTTTTGATATAAAACCCATAAAAGCATTAGCTATCCAAAACCCTTTAATAAATGTGCCAGGGTGACTTTTGCAATATACTGTATCTGTGTGCCACATTCCTGTGGTTCCCCGAATGTTCCCCTAGTGTTCCTGACCAGGGGTTGATTGGGATGGAAACCCAGCGTGGGAAATTTATGGAAGCAGGCCTAATGGGGGCGGGGTCTTTTGAGGTGGTGGGATTGTCAACAGGACGGGATTTCTCCTCATAGGGCCTGATTCTGAGTTGGACGCAGTTGCGGCCTTCCTTGCATCTCTTGCATCTGCAACTTAATGCTAATGTCGCTACATTACCCTTTCCTGGTGTACATCTAAATATGCAAGGACAGAGATGATCACTGTCAGTCTCCACAGATGCTGCAATCATGCTTAAAAGCAAAAATTGGTCGCACCATTGAAACATTCACCTGCCCTATGCTAGGTGCAAATCATCCGTCTGAGTATGGCCTCCAGTGTGAGCAATTCAGCATATCTGTAAGCAACCACTTTCAGCAACACGCCCATGTCACTCCAATAACATGGTCATACTATGGGCCTCATTCAGACCCGCTCGCGAGCTCATATCGCTCGCAAGCGGGTTGATGGTCCGCAGTTGCACTGCGCATGTGCAAGCCCTGGAGCGATTGAGAGATCACTTGCTCCGGGGCTCGCTACAAGATGGGGTGGCTGTTGATGTTGATCAACAGCTCGCCCCGTTTTGTAGGCGGGTCGGTGGGGTGGCTGCACAAACGGAGGCATTCCAGAAGGAACCCCTGCCATTTGTGGGCGGCCCTACTGGCATCACACATGGTGTCAGTAGTGAACTTCCTGCTCTATTAGAGCAGGAAGTTCACCGGGGCTTGCGGTGGACGAGACCCTAACACAAGGGTCTCGTTGCAAGGCCAATGGTCATGATAATGGCGACCATCGCCAGGCCGCCCACACAAGCTGTGGGTGGTCACCCACAGCTATGCGAGCGGCCTGGGGGTGGATTTTTTTAAATAAAAATCCACCCTGATTCAGAGCGAGCGCTCGCAAATAGCGAGCACCTCTGAATCAGGACCTATGTTTCATCTGTACTGTAACTCTGTACAGATGCCACCGGGATGCATGTGCGGTACAATGCAGATGCATGCGCAGACGAAACACATTGCACAAGAAAAAATAAATAAACACATTGGCCCCCACAGGAAAACAAACAAACACAGTTACCTAAAAAGGAAAAAAAAACACACTGGACCCCACAAAACAAAAAACACATTGGCTCCCACAGGAAATTAAAAAGCATATTAGCCCCCACAGGAAAAAATATAAAACATTGTCCCCCACAGGAAAACAACAAAACAAACACATTGGCCCCCACAGGAGAAAAATGAAAGCACATTGCTCCCCGACAGGAGAAAAAACCCCCAACACATTAGCCCCCACAGGAAAAAAAAAATAACTTACACATTGGCCTCCGCAAGAAAAAATAGGGTGGATAGTGTATGTCCCTGAGTTTGAGGGGTAGTGTGTCTAAGAGCTCTATTTACTACAATCCGCATTTTGAATGCAGATTGTAGTGTGATATTACCGACTGAATTCATGCAATATCACAGGGATTTACTAAAAATCCCTTGCAGGGACAGAGCTTGCGATAAAGCTCTGTCCCTGAGAATCCCCTCCGCAGCCCTATCATGGTATTTTCGCAAAAAATACCGTGACAAGTGCCCGCGCATGCGCCGACCAGTCGTCGCTGCTACCCCCTGGCGCTAAGCCCCAGTGCTGAGTCCCACCCCCCGCGATCGTGGACCCTCCCACGACTCCCCCTCCCTTAATTTCACTTACCTGCATGATCCAGGCTCCGGTGATGTCCTCCATGACTCCGGTCAGCTGACATCCATTACTGCACTGGGACCCAGTCACCTGGTGACCGGGCAACAGTGCAGTATGGGAGACCAGCTGACCGGAGGGAGGACATCACTGGAGCCCCGAACTCCGGTACCTGGACTCAGGTAAGTTAATTTTTTTTTTTTGACTATTTTGTTTTTTTTTGCAGTGATCAGCTTGCGGTCTGTTTAGACCACACAGCTGATCACTGGGGCCACTCTGCCCGTTATAGCGGAGCAGGAGTCCAGTAAGCGGGGGAGACCCTGGATAACGCCACAGGGCTTCTCCCAGTATTTTTTTCACAATTTATTTTTAGTAACTTGCACACAGATCACATTTCCCATTACAATTATGGGTAATGCGATCCGCTTACTAAAAATAAGTGATAATTAGGGCTTGGAGTAGAATTTTACGAATTCTACTCCAATTGCCCTATAGTAACTATAATAATGATAATAAATAGAGCCCAAAGTCACAAGGAAGATAAAGATACCTTTATGTGTCTCTACAGTAAGCAGACTGACATCTGCCTTCATACTATTTTACACTGAAGGGTGTTGCCATCTCTCTCCGGTTGTCTGCTTAAGGGACACACTGGTGTCTACAAAGGACTATCGCTATCCGGTTTTGGAAACTTATCTAAACCATAACATGATTTTATGATCATCGGTATTGATTTGGATCCACTGTCTGTTTTATTCCACATATATGAATATCTGGAGTACATCGGGAGAAAAAGGAAATCTGGTGAAGAAGTATCTATGAGGGACCACTCCTAAGCGCAATTTCTGGCTTTCTCATAGTTTTATATACAGCACTTTCTTGAAAGTTTTTTTTTACTTTTCTAAACTTTTTGTTGGTGCACACAGCCATTTGAGAGTCTCGACACAGCCACTTTAATCGCACAGCATACATCAGCGTGCAGTGTGCACCCTATACAAAGTCACTTTACCAGCACAGCCACTTATGAGTCTCTAGACACAGCCACTTAATCAGCAAGGTATAGCGCAGCATACATCAGCGTGCAGTGTGCCCCCTATACAGTCACTTTACCAGCACAGTCACTTGTGAGTCTCTGGACACAGCCAATTAATCAGCAGAGTAGAGCACAGCATACATCAGCCTGCAGTGTGCCTCCTTACACAGTCACTTTGCCAGCACAGTCACTTGTAAGTCTGGACACAGTCACTTTAATCAGCAGAGTATAGCGCAGCATACATCAGCATGCAGTGTGCCCCCTATACAAAGTAACTTTACCAGCACAGCCACTTGTGAGTCTCTGGACACAGCCACTTAATCAGCAGAGTATAGCACAGCATACATCAACGTGCAGTGTGCCCCCTATAAAATCACTTTACCAGCACAGCCACTTGTGAGTCTCTGGGCACAGCCACTTAATCAGCAGAGTATAGCGCAGCATACATCAGCGTGCAGTGTGCCCCCTATACAATCACTTTACCAGCACAGCCACTTGTGAGTCTCTGGACACAGCCACTTAATCAGCAGAGTATAGCGCAGCATACATCAGCGTGCAGTGTGCCCCCTATACAATCACTTTACCAGCACAGCCACTTGTGAGTCTCTGGACACAGCCACTTAATCAGCAGAGTATAGCACAGCATACATCAGCGTACAGTGTGCCCCCTATACAGTCACTTTATCAGCACAGCCACTTGTGAGACTCTGGACAAAGCCACTTTCAGCAGAGCAGTGTGCAGCGTGCGGAGCGTGGGAGTAAAATGGCGCCCAGTCCCAGTCTCGGCTCCTTAAGTAGAGGTGAACTCTCGCGAGAATCCAATGTCAGGAGGATGGCATTCAGCCTCGCAGTGGGATCCGAGTCAGACGGGAACACAGAATCTGAACCGCTAATCCCTAATATGTATTTGTGGCTGGGTCACCTCTGCCATCCAACCACCATCCAAACAAATAGCCTAATGCAAAGTGAGTGCTACATTAGTTGTTTTAAATGGGTTGGGTATGAAATCCCGATGGCGGAAGCCCAAAATACCAGAATCCAGACAGGGCAAGCACAGTAAGTATACTAACCCTACCCTTCTCCCCCTCTCAATCCTTAACCCTCCCTTAGTGGAGCCTAACCCTAAAACTCTCGGGGTATTTCTAAACCCTGTCGACCCGGGGGTGCCTAAACCTAACCTCCCCTCCTGCACCATAAACCTAACCCTCCTGGGGGGGTGCCTAACCCTAACCTCCCCCGGTGATGCCTAACCCTAACCCCCTTCCCTTAGCCTAACCATCCCTGGGGAGTGCCTAACCCTTAGTCCTCCCGGGGGTGCCTAAACCTAACCCTGCCCCACTAGCGGCTAATGCTAACCCTGTAACTGCTTACCTTAATTCGGGAAGACATCTGTCGGGATTCCGTTGTCGGTTTAAAGATAGGCATCGATATTTAGACATCTATCTCTGGTACTAAGTCAGGATTTCAATGCCGGGATTCCGTTAGCTTCCTGTGCGTCGGTATTCTAACTACATCCCATTTTAACTGACACTGCACGTTCAGGACTTGGGGGCCATGTATATGTGCCCATAGAGAATTGCGCTATACTGACACTTAAGCCTATGGCTGGATGTGAGGGACAAGGCGTTCTTTCTTTTTAAATAATTTATGCCCATCTTGCAACTAATGATGCATCAGCATCATAATGTCTTAAATGTTATCATTACCTGTAAATCCATATGTCTAATGTAAGAATGTATAAATTATATGCAAAATGTACTTACCTAGCAGTGTTGGACTGAGGCATGAAGGGCCCTACTAGAGGAATGCAATGGTTGTGATCCATACCAGGCTCCAGTTCATGTGTGATCCATGCCAGGCTCCAGTTCGTGTGTGATCCATGCCAGGCTCCAGTTCGTGTGTGATCCATGCCAGGCTCCAGTTCGTGTGTGATCCATGCCAGGCTCCAGTTCGTGTGTGATCCATGCCAGGCTCCAGTTCGTGTGTGATACATGCCAAGCTCCAGTTCGTGGTCCTGCTCCACAAAGTAAGTGACCCTCTAATAGAGTAACAATATATATTTTGAGTGCACGGTCTAGACCCTGGCCCATAAGGAAAAAGGAGGAGCCCTAAGGCAGTGGGACCCACAGGGGATTTCTCTCTCCCCCTGTGGACCAATCCGACCCTGTCACCTGGCGGTCCACTGAAGTCTGGGGGGTTGTAGTTTAAACAATGTCAGATTGCTTCCAATAAATCTTAAAGGAGCATTGCATTTTGGAGGGCCCAGTGTTGTTATGTTACCATACTATACCTATAAACCAGGGTGGCCTCCCAGCAACTCCATGAGTCTGCTTCTAACACCTGAAGGCACACTTCCTCCTCAAATAACTGCCGCTAAAACCTGGGTTATTGCTGTGTCAACTGGGCCACGGCTCCTAGGAAAAGATCCCGGAGTTGACTGACCCGGCATTTCTTCCTGGGTCTTGAGCAGGATTTTATGTGGGTTAGACTCAGTGGAAACAGGTATCCCAGGTCATCTGACCCGGCTCCTGTTCATAGCATAGAGAGAGACGCATTTTCTGGTGCTTGGAGATGATGTAATCTCCAAGCGCCAGCAGAAGTAAGCTCCGGCAATATCTTGGGTCCAGCCTGTGGTGTAAACGGGGTTCAAGCTGCTGTGACACAAATTGAAACTTGCGTTCAGTGTCCCAGGCTGGACCCAGGATTTTAATGGAAAAGAGGTACCAAGAGTGAGCTGATTTCAGGCGGCATTTCTGGGATATGTCCTAACTCAAATTTCCAGGGTCAAAACCCTGGAGATGTCCTGTCATAGTTTTACTTTTAGATTTTCTTATTTTTTTTTGAGAGTTTACTAGTAAGAATAAACTAAGGGCACTGAAAGAACATTCAGGGAAAAGATGTTACTAGCTACAGTTTTAACCTTCCTCTTAATTCTACAAAGTGAAATATATCAAAGATTGCTATCACTGTGATTAATTTAAAGTGTGAAAATGGCTGGCATGGTGATTAATTAAATGGGAGAAATAGTTATTTGAAAGAAAAAGATTTGAGTCAATAAAGAACAGGATACATTTGTATTGTAGATTAAGTGCTGAAATCAGATTATCGCCAGACATACAACAGAACATGCACTTGCTGCAGCCTTAAATTTAATCACTGAAAAGTATTTGCATAAAGGGGAGGCAGCGGTGCTTCATCAAAATTGGGATACAGAAAATATAGTATGTGCAGTGCTTAGTGGCGCTCAGAAATACAAGATAAATACAATCATAATAAGAATAGTTTATTGCATATGAGTGTGTGAGTCAATAATAATAATTGAATGATCTACATATAAGTGGTAAATAAAAATGATAAAAATGAACATACATAGAAATAAAATATATAAACAAAGTAAGGCTGACTTTGAGTTACATGCTCCCAGATTGATAAAAGAGATTTTGCTTTGTTTATATTTAACTTCTCTACAAAACAAGGCAATATTGTGTCACTTATGTATCTTTAAACTGCTGAGGTCTATTTACTAAGCAGTATTAGGAGACAGAGTGAAAAGTGATAAGAAAGTGATAAGGTGCCAGCCAATCAGCTCCTAACTGTCATTTTTTAAACACAGCCTGTGAGATGACAGTTGGGAGTTGATTGGCTGGCACCTTATCACTTTCTTATCACTTTTCACTCTGTCTCCTAACACTGCTTAGTAAATAGACCTCTAAGTATGCTTCCAGATTGATATAAAAAACTGTGCCACCCTGGCTATTTTGGCTCATTTTGAGCTCCTCTACAAAGTATTTATTCAACTGGCTCAATTAGTGTAATCTCTGTATCTCTGAAGGATCTGTTTGTTTATATATTTTTTTTCTATTTATGTTCATTTTTATTTACCACTTATATGTAGATCATTCAATTATTATTGATTCACACACTCCCGGAAGTTATATACAATGTGGTTAAAATTTTATATGCAATAAACTATTCTTATTTTGATTATATTTATCTTGTATTTCTGAGCTCCACTAAGCACTGCACATATTTTCTGTATCCCAATTTTTATGTGTGGAGATTGGCATTCTTTACATGGTTTGTGCTGGTTGACTGCTAGAGATACCTGATTAATAACAAAGACAGGTGTCTCATTTAGTTCGAGGAAATAGTGGCCATACATGGTGAGATTCAAAAGTTGGTCAGATCAGTTGTACGATTTCCCTTGAAAATTCTTCCCTTCAGATACAGGACGATTTGTATTTAAAATGCAACTATTTCACATAAGACCATACGATTTGATCAATCACATCACATAATGTGTGTCAATTCCTACACGATCAGTTTAGATCTCTCTGCAAAACCATCTGATCTGCGATCCCACTAGACAACGGCAGGGACGCACATTGGGGTCGCAGAAGACTCAAAATACAACTATTTTCAAATGATTGGTCTGTCCAACCTGTAGAAACTGCCCAAATCATTGAATCAATCGTCCCGTGTAAGGCCAGCATTATTTGTTCTCCTTTATGAAAGTAGCATTGGAGCAGCCTGGGCCATCAATGGAGACCAAGATAATAACTTGTTTTTTTTATCATTCTTTATTTTGAACGGTCAATCAAAATTACAACACAAAAAAAAATAGGATTGTGGCATGGGAGAAAAAGCACAGATGTATTACAAAGAGAATGCCACTGTATGAGAAGGTCAAAATATGGAATAAACGATTTCCAAAAGCGTAAAAATATGATTTGAATAGACATTGACAGGTAACCAGATATTCTTCAAATGTTGGTAAAAACGGGGGATTAGTATTGGAAAAAGGATGGGAGAGAGGGGAACCACGAGATAGGACCATGTAGGAAGCCTCAGACTGAGGATCATAGAAATCGGCAAAAATAAAAGAAATGGATCAGTATAGAGGAGACAGAGTTTACCACCCATGGGTCATCTAGGGGGGCAGAGCATGGGCACAGAGGAAGATGGGGGTCTATGCTCCACAAAGAGCCAGGGAGACCAAACTTGACTGAAAACATGGCCCCTTTCATAAAGGTGATAGATTATTTCTAGGGATGTGCACCGACCCCCGTATTTTGGTTTTTGATCAGTACTTTTTTCAAAAATGTATAAAATCTGCTAAAATCACATAATTATTTTTGTTGTTCCTGCAATATTATTAACCTCAATAACATTATTTTCAAATTTGACCACCTCATGGCTCACAATATTGTTTTCATCTGGTTTAGGCCCAAAATTTGCACCAAGCTAGCTGGCTGACTAAGCTAAGTGGCAGCAGTGGGTGGCACATAGACATGGCCGTTCAACTTCCAACATGGCACATCAGGAAACAAATGTTTTTATTATTCAACAGGCCTGAGGGAGTAGGAGTATGCATACAGTTGAAGGCAGAGACAGGAAGGGTTGATTGGTAGTAAATTTAATTTCATTGTTTGATTCTGAAGAAAATTTATGAGGGAGGAGAGGAGGGGAGGAGAGGAGGTGAGGATGGGAGGCACTTACAAAAAAATATTTTACTCATTCACATCAGTCCATGCCCCAGAATCTTTGAGTGCTATGCCTGCTGCTACTGGGAGTGGATTTTCATCCCAGAAGGGGACCAGGAAGACTACTAATAGTGCTTTGAAAAACAATTGACTGCTAAACAATCCTTTCCAAACATTCCACTTCACTAGAAAAGTATTTCCCAACCTGTATAGGGACATTAAAAAAACTTCATTAGTGGCCTCCAAAATGCTGTTGTGCCCACTGTCCACTTAACCACAGATATGTGGACAAGCCAAACAGAGTAAATGCAAGATTTAAGATTTGTGGTTTAAGACTTACATTGTGTCTTTCTTGAGAATGCTTGAGCACTAAGCCTGCTGCTGCTATTGCTGGGAGTGGATTTTCATCCCAGAAGGGGACCAGGAAGACTACTATTAGTGGTTTCAAAAACAATTGACTGTTAAACAATCCTTTGCAAAGATTCCACTTCACTAGAAAAGCATTTCCTAACCTAAAGAGGGACACTGAAAAAAATTAGTTAGTGGCCTCCAAAATGCCATTGTAGCCACTGTCCACTTAACCATGGATATATGGACAAGCCAAACAGAGTAAATGCAAGATTTAAGATTTAAGGTTTAAGTCTTACTTTGTGTCTCTCTTGAGAATCCTTGAGTGCTATGCCTGCTGCTGCTGGGAGTGGATTTTCATCCCAGAAGAGATGAAGATGTTGTGTCTTTCTTCTCAATGGACACAGATATGAAGAGATGCAACGAGCTGTTGGTACCCAAATTGTCAGCTCAAGTGGCACATGATACAGTGATGGCTTCTCCTTCAGTTTCTCCAGCAAGTGCATCTGTGGAGAAAAAACTAAACGTTCCCAAAACACCCACTGGTGATGCAGATGAGTCAACACAACCAAGTTTTGACATTATGTCGGGTCTAAAAGAATTGCCTACAATTAACGAGGCCTCTGCCATGACTCCATCTGATATGGTCACCATTCAAAGAATGGTTGAGGACTATTACAAAATGTTAATGATAGCATCCAAATAGGCAAGTCAGACTACTGACAGGAAAAAAAGGTAATTTGGAGGCCCTTGAACAGAAGTTTTCAGCACAGCCGGGAACCTTGTCAATGATCGGATTATGAGGCCACTTCCTCAAAATGTGGAAGATGATGTCCATCAAAATTAACTACACATTCTATGAGAAAGACCTTTACCGCTAATTACATCCAAAAATTACATAGGCACCTGTAATGATGGATTCCAGCGGGGACAAATGAATATTATGTGAAGATGATGTATACACTGATGAGGGTGTGGAATTGGATGATGATGATGGCGACAACATCTTGCCTCTGTAAAGCCAGTTTGTGCACCTAGAGATCATTGCCAGCAATGTCAGCTGCCCATTGGCAGTTTGTCTTTTGGAGGCCCAAACAAACTAATCACTTAATGATTGAGGATTTTGTTGATGAAGGTGTTGGTAGTGAAGATGGCAGGTGCTTGGATCTAGCAAAGAGAAGGGAGCTAGCTAACACTGGGCTGCTTGTTGTTACTTTTTTAACCAAAGTTTCTGAATTTTGCTAAATTGTTTTTGATGGATGCACTGCAAATGAGTTAACAGGGTGGAGGTTCCTAGATGGTTAAGGTCCCTACCTCTACTAATTTTGGCTTTACAAATGGTACAGATGCCTTCACAACTGTTGTCAGGAATTGGGTTATAATAATTCCACACCCAAGATGTGGCTTTTCTGGTCTTATGCACAGGCGTCACCCCAGCCTATAACCCCAGTTTATATCATCACCCCAGCCTATGACATAAGAAATCTGTGGCAGTGTCACCATACAATAATAGCGCAGCTAAATTGCTAACTCACACACACACAAAAAAGCACTTTTATTTATTTTTTTTAACTGGGGAAGAGCACCCCTAATAGACAAAGCACCCCCCTGGACAACACAGCTCCCCTTTATGGACAGCAGCCCTAGCCTGATGGGCAGGACAAAAACACAGCAGCAGCCACAGTTAATTGACAGGACAAGTGACACAGCAGCTGCAGCACCCACTGAAGGAAGCCCTCCTTTATATACTGCAGCCTAAGCCCCTTTATGGACAACACTGCAGCAGACTTCAGGCCAAGAACCCGACTGGACACACGCACTGAGTGACTGACAGTGACTGACTACGTCTGCTAGCTTCTCTCTCCACAGCCGGAGTGAAAATGGTGCCGATCGCAGGGACCTTTATATAATCCAAAACCAGTGAGAATCAGACAGTGGGAGGATGACGGTTTGCCTTTTTTTTAGATCCGAGTCACATTTGAAAACCCGAGCCTAGGTCGGATCTGGAAGTTTGAGTGGGTCCGGTTCTCAGAATACTGGACCCGCTCATCTTTAGTTATTTCCTCCATAGCTGCCACATGCCAGATCTGGCATTTAAGTGCTGATAGGTACAGGGGAAATGTTTTTCCAGCTTAGGGCTATTAGGGATTTAGCTGCCGTCAATATGTGTGCGAACAATTATTTGGAGAATTTATTAAGATCTTGGGGGGGGGGGGTAGCAAAGAAAGAATGTTGAGGGGTCTTTTGTCACCAGAGCCTAAAAATAGAGAGTTCAAGAGAGTATGAACTGAGGGCCTGATTTAGACCCGCTCGTGAGCGCTGAGCGCTTGCAAGCGGGTCGATGTTGGGCCAGTGTGCATGCACACGAAGGACCCGGCTCCGTCGTGCGCATGCGCGAGACTCGGATAGCGATGGGCAAGCCGTCGCTATGGGTCTCGCTACAAAGGGGGCGTGCTGTCGATGGTCAGTGAGTTGGTGTTGGTGGGCGTGCCTGGCCAGACGGAGGCATTCCCATGGGAACGCCTACCGTCTGGGGCAGGCCCCACTGACATCACAAGTGATGTCAGTGGGAGTGCTTTTGGCTCTGTTAGAGCCAAAAGCACTCCAGGGCTTGCGGCAGACGAGATCCTACCACAAGGATCTCGTTGCAAGCCCATCTTTTTGGCCGCTCGCTATAGTTGTGGGTGGTCACCCACAGCTATGCGAGCGGCCAGGAGGCCGCTCTAAAATCAGGAAGGACGGCCCTGATTCAGAGCGAGCGCTCTGTCAGAGCGTCCATCTCTGAATCAGGGCCTGAGGCTGACCATGCTTCTCCCGCAGTATATTTCCTTTGCAATGCCAGACATTCAGGACTATTTTTCAGAAAGAACTCCGTTCTTGAAGGTCTTTTGTAAAATTGCGTCATCAGGAACGGTGTTCCAGAACCGCGTCCAGTCAGAAATACACACTAGATAATCTTCCAGCAGCTGGTAATGGCAGAGGGACCTTTCCAGGCCCTCTATATTCCTGCAGCCTCCCCTAATGTATGTAGTGCTGCCCACTGCAGATCGGGTAGCATGGCAGGACCCCCCAGAGAAGCATCCACTGGGGAAATGCAAAGTCGCGATGGTCTGATTTTCGATGGTCCAATATATCAATGACTGATATGTTAAAAAAAAAATTGTTTTGGATAAGTTACAAGTAGATGTTCTTGACCTAATACAATCAGAAAAAACTATTTCTGAGTGGTTTTTGGAAAAAAATATTAGCCAGTTATGTGGTTAATACAGGCTCTTGTGCACAGATGGCCCACCTCGAACGCTGCCGCTAATGAACACTTTTTCCTGCCTGTACCCCAGTTGCTTATGAACAAAGGGCCTGATTCAGACCCACTCGCGAGCGGCTGTCCGCTCGCAAGTGGGTCGATGTTCTGGACTGAGCATGCGCACGATGGAGGGAGCTCCGTCGTGCGCATGCGCCAGACGCGACGAGCGAAGGAAAGTCCTTCGCTCGTTGTGTCTGATCAAAGGGGGCGTGCTGTCGATGTTGATTGACAGCACGCCCCCTTTGGTAGGCGTGCCGAGGGCGTGCCTCCCTGATGGGGGCGTTCCCACGGGAACGCCTCCCATCAGAAGCCGGCCCACTGACATCACTAGTGATGTCAGTGGGAGTGATTTTGGCTCTGATAGAGCCAAAATCACTCCGGAGCTTGCGGTTGAAAACCTCAACTGCAGGCTCCGGCTCGCAGTTTCGAAGGTCGCGATGGTCAAGACCATCGCGGCCATCAAACTGCACGCTTGTATAGCCTGTGGGTGGTGACCCACAGCTATACGAGCGTCCAGGAGGACGCTCCATTTTCATGGAGGCCGGCCCTCATTCAGAGCGTGCGCTCTGCTCAGAGCGTACGGCTCTGAATGAGGGCCAATGTTGTGCATAGTACCCACTGAGATGTTCAGCCATCAGCAATATCACTAACTTGCGTCTGTCCTCCTGAATCAGACCTTCAATACTGCACAAATTGTCATGTGTGATGGACATGCTTGGTCTGCTGAATCGCTGCTCATCTTGAACATTACACACATGGTACCTTACTAATTGAACTACCCTCATACACACATACATTTCTTAGTTATAATTTCCTTTTCCCCTTTGAGTCTTTGGAGTATATTTACTAAACTGAGAGTTTTTAGAAGTGGTGATGTTGCCCATAGCAACCAATCAGATTCTACTTAACATTTATCTAGCACATTCTAGAAGATAATAGCTAGAATCTGATTGGTTGCTATGGGCAACATCTCCACTTCTAAAATCTCTCACTTTAGTAAATACTGTATAACCCTTTGTTTGACAACTGCCTCAATTTCCGTGAAATCTACTTCTGTTTTAAATTGATACTAGCTGAAGTAGCCGGCGACGGCGTTGCCTGGGTTTAAATCTTCATAACAAACACACAAACAGACAAATTAATTTTATATTGTGTTAAGTTTTTTTATTTCTGTATTTAGTTCCACTAATTCTTCCTTGTGCCATTGTAGCCATAGTGCCATTAGGAAGAATAAGAATTTGTTAAATACAGTATGTCATTCCAGTTTCTAATGAATGTTGGGGATGTAGTTAGGAAGCCGGCGGTCGAAATGCCGACCGTCGGCTTCCCAACTGTGAAATCCCGGCATGGGACTAATGATAGGCGTCTAAATACCAATGCCTATAGTCAGCTCTACGCGGAAATCCCGATGTCTGGCATACCGATGCGTCAGAAGCGCATAGCTGGGGGGGGAGGGTTAGGGACTCCTGGGGGGTTTAGGCTAGAGGAAGGGGGGATTAGGGTCAGGAACTATCGGGGGGAGGTTAGATTTATGCTCCCCCCTGGGAGGGTTAGGTTTAGGGTGCGGGGAGGGGGGGTTAGGTTTAGGCACCCCTGGGGGGAGGTTAGGGTTAGGCACAAGTGGGAGTTTAGGGTTAGACACCCCTAAGGGAGGGTTAGGGGGGAAGAAGGGTAGGGATAGCCGACTTACCTCCCTTGTCAGGATCTTCAGCTGCTGGCCTTCCTGGGTCTGTATTTCATGTGCCGGGTTTAGGTCCGGCAGTAATTCATACCGATTCCGAATGTTGTATTGGTTTTATTGCGTGTCGGGATTTTCTTGATACTTAATCTTTTGGATACTCTGTTATTGTCTTTTTACCATTTTACCATTGTAAAGGGAATGTGTTTTAGGGGAAGGGGGCCTGGTGCCAGAGTGTGTTAAGGGGAATGTGTTCCATCATAATTTGGTGTCTTTTTTGAGGAGTTTTCATAGCAGCAGGAATGATTGGCAGAAAAGGCAGCCTCTGCTTAGTACTTGTGTGTCACTGTCTAGTGTGGCCCCATCTATCCTGTTATCTCTGAACCAGTACTATGTATAGGGAAATTCCATGCCATAGAGGTCTATAGCCTTTAGTAAGAATTGTAGAAATAGAAAAACTCGGTAAGGCGCTATGTGTGTGATGTGTGTGGTCACTATTGGTGTTAGAAATGGAACAGGGAGAATTATTACTGATGATGGAAAGAATGTGGAAAAAAGTATGTTTATGTGGTGTAATATGTCTCTCTGCATCAACCAATATATAATACAACACATATAGAAGCTTCAAGATGTCTTGTATTATATTCAGCCAATGTATAAGAAAAACTCTTTATATCAAGGGAGCTAGTCTCGGGCTTTGGATGTACCTGATGGCCCATGAGACTGTCCCTTAAGTAGAGTCTTAGGGCCTGATTCAGAGCCGCTCGTAAGCGGCCGCTCGTTCGCTCCGAGCGATGTTTGTCCAACTGCGCATGCGTACGGATCGTTATACGCATGCGCGAACCAGTCAGTGCGGCCGAAATTCATGTGCTCGCAAAATAGCGAATGCCTGATAATTTCAGTGACAGATTGAGGCGTATGTGGGTGGTAACGGGGGAAGGTGCTTGAAAACGGGGAGTGGAGATCCGAACGCAGGCGTGCTTAAAGGTCAAAACGGGCGTTTTATGGGTGTGCATAATTAAAACAGCAGCGTCATTGACCACGTCACTGGGTTATTTTATAGCCAGAACTGCTCGCAAAATTGTGGTAGCAAAAACCAACCCCAAGAATAGCGAGCAGTTCATACCCTGGTCGATGTACTCGATTAATCTAATAAATAGCGGACATGACGTAGGATGCGAGCGGCCAGGGGGCGTATTTTTAAAAAAAACGACCGCAAGTTTTGTTCGCTCGTACAGACATAGAGACGTGAACAGACCGCAAAGAGCGAACGGTTGATTTGAATAGCCACCCCTATTTTCTGGACGAGCGAGCGCTAATTGCATCTGGCTCTGAATAAGGCCCTTAGTGTTTACTCTCCATCCAGATTGTGACTTTGATGAAGCCGAGGGTTCTTGCGTGTAAATGATGATGTTCACAGGAAAGAGTATTTATATAGAAGGAGGTGGTCTCGGACCATGTATGTAGGTGATGGCCCCTGAGACTGTCCTTAGGTAGAGTCTAAATGTGCATACGCACGGAGCGATAAAACTGAACAATATGAACGATAATGATATTGTTCAATATCGTTCGTATAGTATATATTTATGTACATACCAACCTGTCAACGACCAACGATGCGTGTTCCCGCATGGACGATAAAGATATATTTCATCGTCCATGCATGCAGGGCAACTTGGACGATATTGTCTACTTTGCCTGTTCAGAGATGTGGCAGAATGACTTTACTGAAAGATATCTTTGAAAGATATCTTTGAAAAACATATTTCAAGTCGTTGGTGGTACAGATCGTACCATGCGTATGCACCATAAGTGTTCACTCTCCATCCAGATTGTGACTTTAATGATGTTCGCGAAGCCCCTCAGCTGAGGGATCTTGCATGTAAATATGATGTCCTTTAGGCACAGAGGACCTCATTCAGAGTCGGTCGTAAGTGGCCGCTCGGTCGTATCCATCCAATGTTTCCAAACCACGCATGCGTATGGTTAGTTGTGCGCATGTGCGTACGAGGCTTTGCGATCCAAAATGCTGTAGATCGTAAGGCTTCCGAGCAGGAAGTGGCTTCCGGGAGTTGATTGACATGAAAGGCCGTTTGTGGGTGTTGACGGGGGTGGTGGTCTGAAAACGCAGGTGTGCCTCAGCGTTTTGAGAGCGTTTTAGGGGCGTACATAAATTACCTGCTACGACCGACATAGAAAGCCGGAACTAGTAAAACGTCACCCTGCGAGCAGGTTAGAGGGATGGCTGACCGTACAGCTTAAGGTAGGGTAGGAGCTCCCGCAAGCCACACAGTACAATCGATAGTATCAAACGTAACTGATGTTAGGAGTGATGTTTCTATTTTAAGCCACACAATGCAAGCAGCTAATAATTGATTGTTGAAGCTAATAACACTGCTAATTGGCTTGTAATTGATTCAGCTGCGTTTGCATTAGCGAATAATAAGAATAAATAAATTTCATGGGGATGGCTTTTTCTATGCGTTTTTTTTTATTTTTGTGGGCATCAACAAAACACAAGCGGCCGCAACCATCAGAAGAAAATTAACATACAGCGACTGACAACGATTGACTCGATCGCTAGCTGCTATCACTCGCTAGCTAGAGGAGGTGTGTTCATGTATGGGTGTCACTTTGGTTGCGACCGACCAGCCGTGCGATCAGTTCCTCGGTCGTTAGGCATACAACCAAGCGGCCGCTTACGTCCGACTCTGAATGAGGTCCAGAGTCTTAGTGGTCACTCTCCATCCGGAATGTGACACTGATATGTTCCACAGAGAAGATACTCATCCAAGGCATCTGTGCAATTGTTCCTGCATTGTCCCCAGTGAAATTCCTCTGCCTTAAGTGCCCCGAGACCCCAAACCCTCAATCCAGCTCTGCATCAAGGATTTTATTTTATTGCAGTGTTGACGCTTCTGAGCTTGTATTGGAGCTGGCCACCATGCGAATATATTTGATGCTAGCTCCAGTATTTGCGGTAATCACTTTCAACATACCCTGGTGGGTACTTTTGGGGCATCTAGAAGCACCAATATTGAGAAGGCGAGTGACAGCAGGGGTGAAAGAACGACTGGTTCCAGAGGAGCACACATTAGCTGTAATTACACAGGAATCACACTCAGTAACAATAAGTGGTAGCTACTTTTAAAAAACAATAAACCTTAAATATACAAATGGGGTGTGTGAGATTTTAAACAAAATATTGTGTCCCTGAGGTCAAATTCTAGAGTGTGATTGTAAGAGTGTGGGAGAGCAAGAGGAGAGAGACAGAGAGAAGAGAGTATGAGGGTAACAAGAGAGAGAGCAACAGAAGCAAGAGATAGAAGAGAGAGTGAGGGTAACAGGAGAGAGGGTGAGAGGAGAGAGAGATAGAAAAGAGAATGCGAGAGCAGAAAGGTAGAGAGAGGTAAGAGAGAGCGAGACAGAATAGAGAGATGGGAGAAAGAAAAGATGACATTCTCTTTGATATAGGTAAGTGCATGTACAGTATTTTTATATAGTACGATTATTATAAATGTATTATTGATGTTGTTCTTTAGGATTACAAAAATAGTCTCTTAGATCCAAAATATTTAAACTCTAAATAATATATAACTTAAAATTATAAAGTTTTGTTTCCATTTATATGGCTGTATAAAGTCATTTTTATTTCCTTTTGGCCTTTGTTAATTACACAGACATTGCTGTAGCTCACTGTGCTGCTACTTATTTATTAACATTTACTTATACTATATAGAGCCAGCATATTTGGTTGGGCTCTACATGTATGAACAATACAGAAATACTGTAATACAAGACTGGACAATAGCAGAAAAAGAGATAAGCAACTTCCACTTAAGCTGCTGGTGTCACATGTTCCGCTGCATGGCTGACATGAGGACTTATTCGCTGACTTCAGCTCAGCAGCAGGAGATTGCAAAGCAGTTCAAGTGGAAGAAGTGCTGGGGAGCTACAGCAATGTCCATGTACATAAGGCAACATAAACTGTATTCTGTGGGCTTCCCACGCCTCTCTAGTGGCTGGCCACAGATTTTCTGCTGACTAGCCAGGTCATGCTACTTTATGGGTCTCTACTAGTGCATTCTCCCATTGGGCCCCCCATGTCCCAGTCTGACACAGCTTCAGCCCATACGTTTCCTGACAGTAAAGGTTACTACACAACGTCCTTCCTATCACAGGGAGAGTCTGCAGATACAGTGATACCAATGACCAGGGAGATATTCGCCTCCCCCATGTCACCCCCTCCTGCACCGTCCCCTCCTTGTTATCTCTCCCTATATGATATATAAATAATAGATTGTTACTTACCATCATTAGCACGGATAGATGGAGAACTGTGTGTTTCTGCCTCCCCCTGCTGGTAGGAAAAGATGGAATTAGAAAATACTAGGGATGTGCGCCGACTCGAGATGTGCGCCGACCCCCGTGTTTTGGTTTTGGATCTGGATCTCCCCTGGTTTTGGATTTGGATTGGTTTTGCCAAAACATCACCTCCATGTTTTGTTTTCGTGTTTTGGATCTGGATTTTTTCTTAAAAAATAAAAAAACAGCTAAAATCTCATAAAATTGGCCTTTTTTGGTCCTACGGTATTAATAACCTAAATAACATTTATTTCCACTCGCTTCCAGTCAATTTTGACCACCTCACAGCTCACAATATTTTCATCTAGTTATAGGGCCAAAGGTTGAATCCAGCTTGCTGGCTCAAAATGTATTGATATAATTATTAATAGAGTTGAGGACTGTGCAAAGATGATGTTTGGGATAACCTTGAGGATTGAAGAATTGATAGTTGATAGTTGGTGCAGCCTCTGGCTGTAAAATTGATAAAAAATTTATGAAAAATCAATTCATTGGGTGCAGCACCTGGCTGAATAATTAATAAAAATAAATTAATTGGTGCAGCCCCTGGCTGTTAATTTCATAATAAATTAATTAAAAACAATTCATTGGGTGCAGCCCCTGGCTGTAAAATTGATAATAAATTAATTAAAATAACAATTCATTGGGTGCAGCCCCTGGCTGAATAATTAATAAAAAGAAACTCATTGATACAGCCCCTGGCTGTAAAATTGATAATACATTAATTTAAAAACAAATCATCGGTTCCTAAACCAACCATAACATTAATTTAAAATGTCAGACAGCAATGCCCCAACCAGCACATAATGGAATGGAAAAAGGTGCAGGATGGAATAGTTCTTGGTAGCTCCTACCCACCCGTTATGTTGTATAAGAAACAGGAGAGTTTAATAAACCAATCAATTCAGTGACAAGGACTGCCAATTGTGGCTGAAATTATTGGATTGTTTGGACCCCCATAAAATAAGCTGCCAATGTGATATGGACATGGAAATGAAAATGATCCCATACACAAACTGGCTTTACATTACTAGTTGTTGTCATCCTCGTCCTCCCCATCAGTGTGTACAGCCTCTTCTTCACACAATATTAATTAGTCCTCGCTGGAATCCACCATAGACACCTTTTTTTCATGTAATTGCTGGTAGAGGTCTTCCTCGTGGAATTTGTAATTCATTTTAATGAACATCATCTTTTCAACATTTTGAGGAAGTAACCTCCTACACCGATCACTGACAAGGTTGCCAGCTGCACTGAAAACTCTTTCGGAGTACACACTGGAGGGTGGGCAACTTAAGTGATGCAAAGCCAATTTGTGTATGGGACTCCAAATTGCCTCTTTTTCCTGCCAGTACTGAAAGGGACTGTCTGACATGCCTATTAGGATGTTATCTCGGAAATAGTCCTCCACCATTCTGTGAATGGAGACCGTATGTCATGGTAGAAGACATGTCACTAGTAGGCAGTTCTCTCAGGCCCGACCAGATGTCATTTATTGGTGAATGATCTGCATGACCAGCAGGCATCCTGTAAGAAAAATTGAGTCTTTTCCTGGCAGCTGCAGAAACTGAAGGAGGAGATGATGGCGTTTCACGTGCGGCTGCAGCTGACAATTTTTTTACCAACATCTCTTTGCGCAGTTTAGATTTCGGTCTGTTGGAAAAAACTCACAAGGTAGGACTTAAACCTAGGATCCAGAATGGTCGCCAAAATATATTTTTCAGCTTTCAATAGATTGACGACTCTTGGATCCTGGTGAAGTGAATCAAGGGCTTGATCCACCAGTCCGACATACTTTGCGCAATCGCTCCATTTCACCTCCTCCTTCAGTTTCTCCAGCTGTTTGAGGGGAATGACCTGACACAAGCTGGCAGTGTCTGAACTAACTTCACGTGTGGCAAGTTCAAAGGGTTTGAGAACCTTACACAATACTGAAATTATTCTCCACTGCGCTTGAGTAAGGTGCATTCTCCCTCCACGGCCTATGTCATAGGCCATTGTATAGCCTTGGATGATTTTTTGCTGTTCCTCCATCCGCTGAAGCACATAGAGGGTAGAATTCCACAGAGTTACTACCTTTTGCTTCAGCTGATGGCAGGGCAAATTTAACTGCACCTGCTGGTCATGCAATCTTCGACAGGCATTTGCCGAATGTCTAAAATGACCAGATATTTTGCGGGCCACGGAGAGCATCTCCTGCAAGCCCCTGTCATTTTTTTTAAAAATGTTGCACCACCAAATTAATTGTGTGAGCAAAACATGGGACGTGTTGGAATTCGCTCCGATGTAATGCTCTCACAATATTGGTGGCATTGTCCGAAATCACAAATCCCGAGAAGAGTCCAAGTGAGGTAAGCCATTTAGCAATGATTTCCCTGAGTTTTTCTAAGAGGTTCTCAGTGGTATGCTTCTTAGTGAAACCAGTTATACAAAGAGTAGCCTGCCTCTGTATCAGCTGTCTGTTGGAAGATGTTGCTGCTGCTGTTGCAGGTAATACACCTACCCAGTGGGCTGTCACAGTCATGTAATCCTTAGTTTGCCCTGTCCCACTTGTCCACATATCAGTGGTCAAGTGGACAGTGGGTACAATGGCATTTCTGAGAACATTAATAAGGTTTTTTTAATGTCCTTGTATAGATTTGGAATTGCTGTTCTAGCGAAGTGGAATCTAGAAGCGATCTGGTAGTGAGGACACATGACCAATTAACTGTTGAAACCCCACTGCGGTTATGGTGGATACTGGATGCACATCTAATACCAGCATAGCTGTTATGGCATCAGTAATCCGCTGTGCAACTGTGTGATTGCAGTCATACTTGTTTGCCCTTGCAAATGATTGTTTTTTTGGAGGATACACTACAAGTAGTCTTCCTCCTGGTCCCCTTCTGGGATTAAGATCCACTCACAGCAACAGCAGCAGCAACAGGTGTAGTCAAAAGGATCCTTCTGAGGAATCACGGATAGGAATGGAGTCAATCATGCTTTGAATACCAACAATGGATGCAGCAGGACTACTCCCGATGATGAATGAGGATGAGGATGTTGATGATGCAGGTGTTGGTGTTGGAGATCCAAAGCACTTGGATCTCACAGAGAGGGAGCAGGTATGTGACACTGGACTTGTTACATTTTGAGTTTTGGAACTTGGCAACGTACACTTTGATATTTGATGAATGTGCTCCAAGTGACGTAACAAGGAGGAGGTTCCTAGGTGGTTTAGGTCCCTCCCTCTACTCACTCTTGCATGGCAATGGTCACAAATGGCTTGACAATTGTTGTCCGGATCAACGTGGAAATAATTCCACACATGAGAAGTGGATTTTTTTGTCTTTTCTCCCAGCATGACAACAATGGGCTTTGGCTTTTTCAATCCATGGGCAACAGCTGTTGCCTTCCTTACACAAAGGACATCCTCGGCATCAACATTCTCATCACCAACATCATCATCAACATCCTCATCATCCTTAGCGCTACCAACTACCAAAATATCCTCCTCCTCCATGTGCAATTCCACAGAAGCATCCTCAATGACTACGTCTGCAAAATGTTGACTGCCCTTCCCCACATTTACAGAGGGCACACAAATGTTGGAACATGGAGGGTCCTCCAGTACACTAGTATTTAGGTCTGGCTCACACATGGCAACCGTGGACACACTTGCACTCTCCTCGGGGATTTGTGATTTCGATTTCTAAGGGCACACAGTTGTTTTTTCCTAAAGAAAGGCCAAGGCCTTATCCTTTCCTTGCCACTTCATGTAGTGAAGGGCATATTGCCAATTTTTTGTTAATCTAAAGGCAAATTTCCTTTACATTTTTTTTTCTTAACTTCAGTACAAGTAGCTTTACTATATCGATGGCGTGACTTAAGCCATGGGGCATGGGCCTTCATAGAGATTGAGGAAGTTGATGGCCTTGCACTGCTGGCGGCAGTTACAACATGTAGTTCTTGGCCTTGCTCTCCTGTCATGTGACAGCCCTCCATATTTTCTGCAGTCTTGAAGCAGTGTCACAAGCACCAATAGTTTAGCCAAGGTGCGGTTACAAAATTCACACACATGCAGCCGTGCACACACACAAAAAGACAATTGATTTAAAAAAAATTTCAGCTCTAGAACTTGGACCCAGAGCACCGATTGATCATGACTGGAGTCGGGCAGCACTAGGTTGCAACTTGCATTGCTGTGTGGTTAAGCCTAACACGCACGCACACACACAAGCCTCCTCACCAATACCCCCTGCCTTCTTAGCCTGACTAAATGCCTTTTTCATATCATCAGTAAGTGAAAAGAAATCCACACATTTTCCCTTGCGAATCCTTCCTCTCACACTTTTTTGCAAACCACAAAGCACTGCGGTATTTGCACAATGAACTGTATCAGCACCTGTCGCTATTGTTGCCTGCTCTGCAATTGCAGCCTGTGTATTCTCACTACAAGACTTCTTGGTTAAACTTCTCACAACCATCCTGGCTATCTTACACGGGAATGCAGGGGAACCAGAAGAGTGAGAAGAAGAGGAAGAATTAGAAGACGAAGAACAAGACAAATCATGCTCACCAGCACCAGAGGGACCAGGAACCACTTCCTCAACTTGATCACTCAAAGCAGCAGAAGGTTCGCCTGCCGCGGCTGACTCAATGCACTGGGGATCCGTAGATGCACAAACCAACAGATCTTTCGGAGCAGTCTCTCGCCACCTCTGCACCTGCAACTGGGGGGAATTGGTGAGCAACAGAGCTAGAAGGCACGTCAGTGGGAGCAGGGGGGTTGGCCATGGGGGGAACAGGTGGTAGAGGTGGAGGGAGCCAGATGTCAGGAGGATGGTAGTGGGGGGTGTACTACTTATGGCGAGCAGCAGAGGTCGCTGCGGAGGCATGGCGACCACTGGTGATGCCAGGTGTGGAGGTGGAAGATAGAGGTATTGAAGTTGGGGATGATAAAATGTGTGGGGTAAGATACAAAAAGGCGTGAGGAATAGGTAGGATAAAATGGGGAAGAAGATACCACAGAGGGTGGGATAAACTGGGGGCGCAACTCCAGAGCTCCAAGAATCCTGACCCCAGGAAGGGCCGGCCATGGAGACAGGCTGTGCATTATAATTGGAGGGGGAAGAGCTGAAAGCAGGAAACCAGGGGGCTTGGGGTTAGTGTGCAGGGCACTCATAGGACCTGCGACACTGTGCCCTGGCAGACAAGGTGGGGGGGGACATTTGTGGAAAAAAATTGGCTTTTTGAGTGCCTGTTGGGGATGCCTGTCATAGGAGAAAAATTCCCCAAGATGGCTGCTGGAGCTAAGATGGCCACCGTGCCCACCACGCTAGCAAGGCCAGCAGTGCCACCCACTCCCTGAGGGCAAGACTAGACCCCCCATGTGACCCGCAATGCTGGCCGTCACCGGGCCTGATGCAGAGTGACCAGCGGGAGCTCCCACTGGCACAGCGTGCGCGACCCCCTCCGGATGCAGCTGCAGTGCTGGCATGGAGCATCCATCAGATGCTCCTGCCAGAGCCACAATGGAGGTGGATGGATACGTGGCAGAGGAGCCATGGGGCCAGCAAGCAACGCCCGGGAAAAAGGTAAGGCTGCGGCAGGATCCCTAGAGGGAGGCACTCCAACTGGAGTTGTGGCTGGGGAATCCACAGTGAATGCCTGGATGGGGGGGGTAATGGTAGGAGACGGGGGACGTGGAGAAAGGACAGGGGAGGAAGGGGGGTGGGCAGATGTGCTGGGAGAGAGCTGAGTGGTCTAGAGATATCCGCCAGCTTTCAGGGGGGACCGGAGGGACGGGGCATGCTGCAGGCAAATGCAGGACAATGAGATTAGCAGTAAGGAATAGCAAGGGCTACAGGGTATGGCAAAAAGACAGGGGTAAATAATACTCAGCTTGTGCATTTACGAAATTCCTGTAAAGAGAGTGATCCCATGCAAATAAGACCCTATATAATCTTCCTCAACCACTCCCCCAAGCTATATCATTGGCCCATAAAATCAGTTGATCTAAATCACCACTATACTAACTTACCCAGCAACAAGGCTGTCATCAAACAATACCAATCAGTAAAAACCAGTATTATTAAATATCCTCAATCCTATACAGCTTTTGTCTAACATTGTCAAAGGAATGTGCTGTAGTTATTTGTTATGACTAGTTGTAATGCTTAATGCAATGAGCTTTGAGCATATAAATGTCAATGTCATTTATTATAATACTGCTCTATTAATTATGGGCCTGATTCAGAGCAGCTCGTAAGTGGGCGCTCGCTCGCGCTGAGTGATTTTCTCCCGTCCGCACATGCATACGGTTCTAAATACACATGCGTGAACCAGTCTGTGTGATGGGAAACCATGCGCTCGTAAAACAATGAGTGAGCGCTACTTTGAGTGACAGATAGTGGCGTTTGTGGGTGGTAACAGGGGAAGGTACTTGTGAACGGGGGAGTGGTGCTGCTAACGCAGGCGTGTCTGACTGTCAAAATGGCATTTTAAGGGCGTCCATAATTATCATGGGTTCGTCATATGACGCGGCAGTAGATGTAATTTGACAAGAAGCACTCGCACTGCTTGCAGTAGGGTAAGGTCTACCACAAGCAGTGCGTGTGCTTCCAATGGCTCTCGATGTTAACGATGGCTTTAAACACTTCCTGGAGATGACGTTAGTTGTGAGCGGCAAGGGGCGGTATTTCGCTAAAATGCGATCACATTTTTCTCGCTCGCTAAGACATAGAGGGCGTCCTTATGGTCTGCCGTGTGAGCAAGGAATTTGAATAGCCAGCCCCTGTCAGTAGCGAGCGTGCGGCCGCTTACGAGCCCTATATTTGTGGCAATGCTGCCCCCTATTGTTAATATTTGTTTTAATATTATGACCATATAAGGTATATAGTATCCGGTCTTTGTTAGGAGCTCTATAATTAGGTGTGAAATGTGGAAGTTTGTAGCCTTTAACTCCCGTCTCCCAGACTGACAGCAGAAAGTGCTGGAACCGGTGTACCCATCCGGCCTATTGTGATTTATGCTGTATTGGACCATTATCGGAATTAATTAGAAAACTGAGCTAAGTACCAATAAATCATTTTAATTAATTATTTAACTTAAACTGTGTGTGTATTGTATCATGTATATCACTCTGTGCTGTCTTCCTGAACCTTCCATTTCCACCGGAAACAAGTGTTCATACAGTCCAATAGATAATGGTAATTACAACTGCTAAATAGACACACTACAATGTGGCATTATGTAAACTAGGGCTCTACTATGGAGCATGAAACAAATACATTCTGCACAGAGAGGAAATTGGGCTGAGGGACCTTCAAAATGTTGCCTATGAAGTTCTACTTACAGCACTGTGTGTTTCTATGTATTCTAATGTACACAGGTTACGATGTTTGTCAGTCCATGCACAATCACACAGTCCACTGCGTTGTGCTAGTAAAGTGTCGGCATGTTATCACCCAGGTATGGTTCTGTTATGCTGACACCGGAGTGAATTAGAACTTGTAGTTCTTGCTTACTCTACCTATCTACCTGATAGCCGCCTGCCTTTATCTCAGCATTGGATCAGCTTCTGTGATTTTATATGTAATTCACTGCCTGGCAGGTACTAAACTTGGCCTGAATCACTAGGATGCCATTTAAATTTACTTATCTGGTTCCCTGTCTATCCTATAATGAACATCTAGAGGGCAGCCAAGTAGCAGCAGTAAGCGTGGCTGCCACAACTATCAGAGGAGACCATGCTAGCCTATCCAAGGTGTTCAGACACAAGTGATACCAGGCATTACAGCATGATCATATCAATATTTGTGTCACCTCTCTTTTCTGTAGCTCCAATTTGTAGATGTATCGCTAAAATAAAGATAATTTCTTCTTCCTCCATTAGGGGGCACAGGGATGACAATAGGATATAGCCTGGAGAGGTAAGTCTGGGCAACAAATAGTTAAAGTTTATTTCCCAGCAGCCCAGGCTCCCTCTCCTCTATACCCCACCCCAAACCACTGGCAGACAGTTTTATTTTGGTACCAGCAGGAGCAGGCGTTTTTGGTGGTCCCCCATTTTTTTATTTAATTTTTACACTGAGTGAGCAGTGAAAGCACTGGCAACTTGGTAATTGACTTCGGATGCGGACTCCATCCTGGACAGGAGCTACAGATGGGGGGCTCCCTGCTAGGTCTCAGTTGCTTAACCAGCTTGCAGTTCCCGGATCAGCTCTCCTTGCTAGTCTATCTTCAGGTATGCTCCCAGTTCCTAGCATTCTGCCAGCACAGTATCCTTTGCTGCTTGCTATAGAGCCACTGTGGATGCAGTCCTTTACACAATCCATACAAGGATTGGCACAGATTCAGCATCTTTCCAGCAGATGCTTGGCAAGGATAGTACATTCAGACGCAGGCCTTCTATATAAGAGAGCTCTACACCACCATTGGGAGGGGGGTTCAGACTCTGAGTTTTCCTCAGACCACGAGGCTAGCATCTCAGTCACCTCATATATTGAGACTTCCAGAGGATGGTATGTAGCAGGTAGATGTGCAGGCACTGATCAGGGCAGTTAAATCTGTACTCCTGATTGAGGATTCAGAGCAGACCCCCAGGTCCAAAACTCCGGTATTTAAGCATCAGAAAAAGCTAACAACTGAGTTCCCTTTTTCGATACAGCTGGAGAACCTCCTTTTGGAGGCATGAGCTCACCCCAATAGACTTTTTCAAGTATCTAAGAGTGTCACTTCCTTTTTCCCACTTCCCTTCACCGGTTGATGCCCATATTGCCCATCTTGTTCAGTCATTTATTCTCTATATTTCAAATATGAATTATGATGATATATAATAATGCGGGTGCTTTTGCTCGCCCAGCTCCCTTCGTCTGCTTGGGTAGCTAAGGCTGTTGGCTGCTAGGCTGATGCGCTAGAGGACGGTCTCAGTTCTGGTACAAAAAGAAGTCAATAAGTGTCTCTAGTGGAAATAGAGAGGTGGCCTCCTACCTGGGTGAGATGGCCTTTGACACAAGGGTCTTAACCTCTTTTGCAGCCAGGAGAGCTCTCTGGCTGCACTCCTGGCACACTGACACAGAGTCTACAAAAGTTTTAGAAGCACTTCCATATGCAGGGGAGGTCCTCTTTGGTCTGGAATTGGACAAAATAGTGGCTACGGTGTCAGCATCAAAGATGGCTTTTTTTCCTTCTGCAGCTCCTCCCAGGTGCAGAACATCAACTTTTCATTCCTTTTGCCCACAGGGATTGGTCAGAGTTCAACCTTTCTCCGGAATCCAGGGTTCTTCCTCCAGGGGCTCAAGGTCCTGAGGTAAGCAGCCTTGGCCCACCAGACATCCTGCAGACAAGCCTGCTGCATGATGTGATGGGCCTCCACTTAGAGTACCTCGGGTGGAAGACCAGCTTTTGCTTTTTTCGAAGTTTGGATTAGGACCACACCTGGGTCTGAGGCGTCATTTCTCAAGGCTACACTCTAAACTTTCAGAAGCGTCCTCCCATCCGATTCCGACCTACCTGAAGATCTGAAAAAGACAGGAGCTCTCAAAGGATTAATTTACTCCCTCCTGGCTTCCAAAGTCTTCACCCCGGTCCCCCCCATCTCAGAGACTTCTTCCTAGTCCAGAAACAGGACAGCTCCTTTTAGCCCATCCTCAGTCTAAAGGTGCTGAAAAAGTTCCTACAGATACCCAGGTTCCGCATGGAGTCCCTTCACTCAATTATTCTGGCTATGGAACTGAGGGATTTTATTGGATCATTGGATATCCAGGATGCCTTTTTACACACTCCCATCCAAGTCAGCCACCAGCGCTTCCTCAGGTTTGCAGTGAGACATGATTACTTCCAGTTTCAGGCTTTGCCATTTGGACTGTCCATGGATCCTTTTGTGTTCACGAAGGTCATGGCGGTTATGGAAGCACACCTTTGACACAGGTAAATCAGCATCCTGCCCTATCTGGATGACCTCCTTCTCCTGGACCAGTCTACAGAGATTCTGCGAGACCACATCCATCTGATGGTGGATCATCTGCAGTCACACGGTTGGATCATAAATTGGCAGAAATCCACCTTGACACCCTCCCAGGAGATGGAACATTTAGGGGTTCTACTGAATACCAGGACTTGGCGGGTCTTCCTTCCTGCAGACAAGATACTAGCTCTGCAGTCAAGATTCCTAAGCCACCGTTGGGTGTCAATCCACTCCCTCATGCAGATCCTGGGTTCTCTTATCTCCACCTTCGACATGGTGGAGTACACTCAGTTCCACTCCCGTCCTCTTCAGCTAGTTATTCTAGCACGGTGGAAAAAGTTTCATCTGCACCTCACGATGGAGACACTCATTCTCCCTCAAGACGTTTATATACAGGGACCCAATGTGTGAATAGAACTGGAAGTTTGGTTATGCTAAACTATATCTTAATCTAAACCTTTACCCCCTTATTTTCTGAGGCAAGCAACATCCCCATTAATTTCACATTGGTCTCTAGTGACAAAAATAATTTATTTAATCCATGCCATGATGAAACACTTGATAAATAGGCTCCCCCATACAAAGGCAGGACTAAATAGGTAAGAGTCGGTAACACATTGCTGACAGGGCTGCCAAGAAGTTGTGTGGGCCCAAGTACCAGGGTGTGGAGGCATGCTTCCCCTGCATTCCCGGGCCCCCAGAGAGGCCTGTGTACTTTGTACTCACCTAACTTACTCTCGGCGATAAAATTTTTAATATTGTCAAAGCCTTATACCGATTGAACAGGGATAGGCAGCAATGTTTTATTTGTTGAACTGTATTAAGGAGCATGTAAAATTGTGCATGCATTTATTGAGCTTTTTTTTATTACACTTTATATTCTCATAGATATAAAACAAGTATTTTTAATGTTTTTTAAGAGATGCAACCTGGTGATATATGCATGTGAGGACACTGGTTGCTTTCACATTCTGCACACATGGGCCCTGATTCAGACCCGGACGCAAGTGGCCGTTCGTACGTCCGGCGTACGTGCCGAAATATGTTAATTTAAGCGCTCGCTCGTAATTTCGTACGCAGCTAAACTTCCTCCCCAAAGTCTCCCAACCCCTCCTCTAGCTAACGAGCGAGCCAAATAGCGAGCGTACATCCCCAATGTGGCTTGCAGGGAACGCTCGCACAAGTACAAACCGGAAGTGGGCCTGTCAGATTTCGATTATCTGCTCGTTCATTCTGCCTACCTACTTCAATCGTATCATGCCAATCAATATATCAATTAGCTTAATTGCTCTTCACATGTTTTCAAAACGTTTTTTTTTCTTTTTCAATAAACTTTACTCTTGTCCGTGTTTTTGTTTACCCGCAGAATACGTACGGTTTAAACGATGGTTTTCTTTATCCAAAATACATGTTTGATCCAATTATCAAATTGTTTTCCGTGTTTTTACCCACGCATATTTTACTGGTTTCATTTCTTTATTTAAATTAGCTTACGGATGTCACTGCATCAAGCCTATCATAACTCACAATAGATTTTTTGGCCTGTAGAACACGACTCATACACTAACCAATAGAATGTTTCTTGTTAATTTCCCAACTACATTAGCCAATCAAAATTTTTTTCTGGTTTTTATTAAAACTGTTTTATTAAAAATACACCATTGCCATCATGAGAGCCTCTGCATTCACCAAGCGGGAGCTTATTGTCCTGACAGAGGTGATGGACCGGCGTATCACCAGCCAGCCTCCCCCATCAGCAATCGGGAGAAGCGTGCCGCCTATGCGGAGGTTCGCCGCCGCCTGCGTTCCTTCGGCTCACGCTGACAGATCGGCCAGCTGGAGCGCAGGTGGTCCGACCTTCAACGGCGGACGCCCCGCTTGCTGGCATGTTTTCGCCAGCGTATAGCGGAAAGTAAGTTATGTTTTGTTTGGTTTTCATGTTTTTATTTGCGGCCCTATCTGCGTGTGCATGTTTTCTTGTTTGGCCTGTTTCTTTTTTTCACACATATCTGCGTGTGCATGTTTTCTTGTTTGGCCTGTTTCTTTTTTTCACACATATCTGCGTGTGCATGTTTTCTTGTTTGGCCTGTTTCTTTTTTTCACACATATCTGCGTGTGCATGTTTTCTTGTTTGGCCTGTTTCTTTTTTGCACACATATCTGCGTGTGCATGTTTTCTTGTTTGGCCTGTTTCTTTTTTGCACACATATCTGCGTGTGCATGTTTTCCTTTTTGTTTGTTAACCAATTAGCGTTTAGAAAGGTGATGTTCAAAACTAACCTCAATTTGTTATCCATCATTTAGGGGCCGAGCAAAGACTACGGCGTCATCGCCTGCGAAGACGTCGCCCTCGTCCCCTCTCCCCAACTCCGAGCCAAACCTCTTCTCCCCAAAATTCCCAAAATTCCCCCTCCACTCCAGCCTGCCCAGACCCTGACGCCCCTCCCTCTTGGAGATTTCCCATCCATCCAAATTCCCCCTCCCCTCAACCCACCCCTCTCTTGACACCCCATCACCTCAGTCAGAAATCACCCCGCCGACCTCCTTAGGAAATTGTCCCACCTCCGAGGAGGACGATGGTGTGGTTCCTGGTCCAGGCGTCATTCTGAACGGTATGTTTCCCTTTTATCCTTTTTTTTTTTTTGATGTGTTGATGTAATCCTTTGTCTGTGCCTTTTCCTTTTTTTAGTATTTTAAAAGGTTGGTTATATATCTGTTTGTTTATAAATTTCTCAGATGATTTCCCCATACACATATCACACATGTCAAAACACTCATACTTGTATCTCTTGTTTACAGTAGCAAGAATGGGTTTGTTTTTGTTTTTTGTTTTTTTTTATTATTTTTGGGGGGGTTTTTTTTAGTTTTTGGTTTGAAAAATTAATTGTTTTTTTTTGGATTTTGTAAAACAATTGTCACTTTTTGCTAAGTCGATTTTGCTTTTGAAGTTTTTTAGAATCATAAATTAAGGATTCATTTCAGTAAGCACCACAATTTTATAACCCACAGAGGACCAGAGGCGTTTGGCGGAGCTAGCCGGGTGTGTCCAAATGTTGAGGGGGCATGTGATTGGCCTGCTGGTGGTCCTGGATAGAATGTCGGGGATCCTGCGCCACTAATTTTTTTTATTTTTTTTTATTTTCAAAATATTTTTTAACAATAAACATTTAAATTTTGAATACAGTCTCATTCCTTGTCTGAAAATCTTAGATTGTTTAAACTTACATAAGTAGACTATTGCAGCAAGTATTTGAAACTAATGTAACTAAGATTGTGTAAAGCTGATTTTTTAAGCAGGCACATGAAACACCGAACACTAATAATAGGTTTGTAGAGTTACCAGCATTTGTTTTTTTAAAATTTTTTGGGGTTATGTAAATATTTTTTTAAACCTGCTTAGGCCGAGATTCTAAAACATACTGATTCTACATAATACCTTTTGGTGTTGGTTTTAACCCACAAAGCATAGTAAAATAATGAGCAATTTGACACATTACAGGATTAGCCATTAAGCAACTTTTCCTTGGGTGAACCTGCTTACACTTGCTTGTAATGTCGAAAAGAAATTATGTTTTTAAAATAACCAAAAATGTATTAAATATAAATAATAAACACAAAGTGTTGGGTCACAATCAATACACACAGTGATAACAAACTCAAAAATCCAGCCTACACCATAATAAAAAAGCAAAAAAACAATCATGAACTGGTTGACGAATGAGCATGCCAACATGATTCCACAAATGTTGCGTTGCAAAATTGGGTCCAGAATATATATCCAATGTGGCCACATGAAGTCATTTTTTGGGAGCAGGAAGTAGTCATCGTTTCATTTCAAAATATTTAGAAAAAAAAAACAAGATGGGAAAATAAAAACCGATTAATTTGATTTCAAAATAATAACCTTTCCACATTGTGTCAAATAACTTATTTTGTGTCAAAAATTACCTAAAGAATCTGGCCACCACATCATCGCGTATGGCCCCCCCACATACTGACCTCCGACCAACCTCGGGGGGGCCATCTTCAGGCAAGGCATCCTCTGGCTGCATTGGGACACCACTCCTTATGGCGATGTTGTGAAATATCCCACACAGGACCACAATTTTCGAAACCATATACATGAGCTCGCCACCAGAGCGGTAGAGGCATCTGAATCGGCCTTTTAAAAGGCCGATACAGCACTCCACCACTTGCCTGGTGGTTGTAAGTGCAGAATTAAAATCACTTTGTGGGCCTGGTGTGGGAACCAAATAAGGAGTGAGCAGCCAGGGCATGCAAGGGTAGCCACTGTCTCCTGTGAAAAAGAAGTGACAACATCAGGATCACTGTGTATCAAGCTTTGCATTGGTATCTACTAAAGGTCTCCACTTACCCAGAAGCCACGCATAACCAGCTTGTAGGTTGTTTAATTTTTGCCAAATCCCTGATTGCCGGATGACGAATGAGTCATGTGCACTCTCGGGTAATTTTGCATTCAGGGACAGGATCTGGAGGGAGGCATCACATACATACCACCATTACATTCAGTGAGTGATAGTGTTTTCAGTTCCTAAAAATGGCCTCCAGCCGTGCTGGAGGCTGAAGTGGTATGTGAGTACCATCCACAACCCCTATGATGTGTGGGAAGCCAGCTATTTGGTAAAAATTGGCCTTGGCCACACTAAGGGAACCCATATCCAAAGGCATTTAATAAAATGATGGAGGTGCTTGAAAAGGGCCTCCATCACTGCCCTCAGGATCCTTGAAAAGGAGGATTGGGAGATTCCCGCAACTATTCCCACCATGGTTTGAAAGGATCCTGAGGTACAGAAATGTAACACCGCCATAAATTGCGTAAGTGGTGGTATTGCTGTAGGACTGTCAATTTGCCGCTCCAGATCACTCTCTATTAATGAGAGAGTGTCTATGATGATTTGGGGCGGAAGACGGTATCTCCTTAACACCTCATCATCGGGCATTCCAAAAAGGGTGACACATGTTCTATATATCTGGGGCCTTGCACGCCAACGATGCCTACGCCTGGGACGAGATTGAGGTTGGTCGGCTTCCGGTAGCATGGCCACAATAATACGACCAACATCAACCTGAAATGGTAAGAATTGAAGTTAAGGTATGTTGCCCCAAAAAAAGACTGAAAAATACTTATCTTTACGATACAATCCAAAGATGCTTACATGCCGGGGTATTGTCATGATTTCCAAAACCTACATTTCAACAGACCATAAAAAGGACAGATTTTGAGGTGTCCATTTTGTAAGCATGATTTTTGAAAAGGCACAAAAATAAAGGGGGTAAACACACATTTCTACAAAGAGCAAACCGACATTGCGACGAATTCCACAATTTGGCCCCCAAAAAACAACCCAGATTGTGAACGCTAAATAGTTCGCATTTTAACAAGGGGAATCAAGCCTACAAAAGTGCGCTAAATAGTTCGCAATTTAACAAGGGGAATCAAGCCTACAAAAGTGCGCTAAATAGTTTGCAATTTAACAAGGGGAATCAAGCCTACAAAAGTGCGCTAAATAGTTCGCAATTTAACAAGGGGAATCAAGCCTACAAAAGTGCGCTAAATAGTTCGCAGTTTTCACATCCCCAAAAACCCAGAAGAAATCAGTAATGTCCCCAAAAGATGCGAAAAACAAGTCATGAACATTTAACAAACAAGTTAAAATCCAAACTTACCAATACACGATATAGAAGTCACAGAACAAAAAGGTCGTTGGGGCAGAGCCAAAATAAACCTACAAAAGAAAAAAAAAAGAAAAAATTATTTTTGGTCCAAAACCAAACAAAAAGGAGAGCCATATTTTACAAAAGGATGACGGGAAAAAACGTACCCAAAAAATACACCACAACTAAAAGAACCACACCAAAAAATGCGAACGGAAAGTTAAACCCAAAAAAAATGCCTCTAACAAATTCAAAAACACCTCCAAATCCAACTCCCGCCAACAATCCACTCCGACAAACGTAACCTCCAACAAACAACACCCGCCACCTCGACTCGAGTCGCCAAAAGCCATAAATAGTGTTTCTTTTCCCGCTTTAATTAAGGACGGATCATAGGAATGCACAATTAATGATGCGGCCGAATAATAAGGACGCATGTATAAATACGTCACGACAAAAAACAAACGGTCTGGTGTATTTCTTGTTTTGGCTTGAAAAATGGCTACAGACCAGCCAAACAATGGCCATGAGGCGGCTGGTAAGTATTTCTCACATTTCAAATCAAGGCTTATTTAGAAGCAGAATATAGTGAAAGATTGACATCTAACTTAACAATAATTTAATGTAAATAGGTGTTGAGGATGACATGGAAGAGGCTGCTGGGCCCAGTATTCTGGCCAAAGCTGGCAAAAAGAAAAGGCAGCCACAATTCACAAGAAAGGAGATGGAGGTTTTGGTTCAGAAGTGTGTGGACATCCTGCCACAGGCAGACAGGAATATGGGTGTAAGCCAGAAGTGGAGAATGTGGGAGGAGATAGCCAGTGCTGTCAATAGGGTGGGTGATTATGTCCGTCTAGCCCAGGATGTCAAACGCCGGTAAGTAAAAACTTGACCAACACAAATAAAAAGGGTCAAATAATGCAGGAATAATGCCTACTTTTTCACCCACAGATGGCAAGACTTCAAATATCGCCTGAAGCAAACAATGGCTGACAGGGCTAGGCATGCAAGGGGGACAGGTAGGGGTCCCAACCCTGTGTCATTGGAGTTTAATGATTTGGAAGAGCTGGCACAGGGGTGTGTGCAGGATGTGGAGGTGTTTGGCGTGTCCAACATGGATACGGACATGCCAGACTTTGCGGCTCCTCATGTTGTCCCAGGTAAATGTTGTGATGTCACCAACTCTGAAATGTTATTGTGACAATATGTAGATTGTAATGTTCCTCTTTTCTCTTTTTTCTCACAGAGACACAGGCGGATGAGTCTGCTCCAGAGGGGAGCCTTGGCCGCAGAATTTCTGCTGGCTCTGCAGGGGAGGAACCAGTACATCCGGCTGAGGACCCTGCAGAAGCCAGTCCAGGGCAATCCCCCTCGCAGGCAGTGGCACTCCTCACAGTACTCAATTTTAAATCGGATTCCCATACGGAGATTCGGCAGAGGATGGACGCCAGTCTGCTACAGGTGGCTGAGGCCCTGGAGCAAAAAGGCTGCGGCCAACGTTACCATTGGTCAGGCCCTGGCTGAAAATACCAGGGCCAACATCCGAATCGCCAATGCCCTGGAGCAGCTCGTTCGCCAGCAAATGGTGGAGCCGACCTCCCTTCCTGCCGGAACATCTGGATCCTCCACCTCTGGCACAACAACAGCCATTCCTCCAAATGTGCCTAGCCCTGTGCCTAGTCCAGAGGCCACAACATCTGCCTCTGGCCAGCCAGAGGACATCCCGGACCCGGTCTGGCGCCCACCCTACCCCAGCCAAACGGGGAAAGACACGATGACAGCACTGGCTACTTTTCCCACACTCCTTCTGTGCTTGCCCCATATTCCTTAAGGGCCAAAACTTCCCTTTCCTTTCTTGTGAATTGTTTTTTTTTTGTTTTTTTTTGGTCCAAAATTGTTTTTTTTTAAAAGACAAATGTACAAAATATTAGTGGGTAACAATGACCCCAAACTTTTAATTCAAAATGCACATGATTTGTACAAAAATGTGTGGAGAAAATAAAAAAAAAAATGTTCTCAACTGTATTGTGACATTTTTTGAAAAATGGTTTATAGTTAATCCTGTACCACAAGGCAAAAATGAAATCTTAGCTTAAAAAACAAAACAAAAAAAAAAGGGTTAAAAAAAATGTTTCTTTAAGGAACACTTTGTTAAAAAAAAAAAAAAACTCCAACCCAATGCAAAAGGTTACAATACACACAAACATGATGACAATATTGTTACAATATCACAAAACACTAACAAAATTGTAAAAAACATTCCTTCAAAAAAACGCTAATTGATTGTGTAATCCTGAAATTAGCAGCTGAGATTTTCAGCTGCGTACGGTTTTGTGCTATCCCAAAGAAAAAAAAACACATTACAAGCTGGTTTGCAATCCAAAATTGATTTTTTTTCTGAGAAGCCGTGATAAATCGATGAAACATCGAGGAGGCCCGGACCAGAGGACAAGGCCATCGCCATTGTGGTCGAGTAATCCAGACCCCAAGCTGTGCGAGCAGTTTGAACGGAAAGAGGATCAGCCAGTGACGTATGACTTGGTACGATCACATTTAACGTTCGCATGAGCTAATTTATGTACGCCCCAAAAACGCCTAGCCACGCCTGCGTTTTCCCATCTCCACCCTCGTCAACGCCCAAAAACGGCCTGTTCTGTCAATCACATTTGACATGTCACTTCCTGCTCGCAATTTGCCAAACGAGTGAAAAAAAGCTTGCAAACTGCCGTACGCACATGCGCAGTGTTACACCGATGCATGCGCGGTTTCTCAACATCGGAACGCAACGAGCGTACTGCTACTAACGAGCGGCTCTGAATGAGGGCCATAATTCAGACAATCTGAAAGTTAGGATTACGGGCCTGATTAATTACAGATTGCTATTGCGATTACGCACGCAGACGGACTATTGTTGCGTACTGCGCATATGTATGCATCGCAGTGGGTGTGCACTAAGGCACCACTGCCATCACACTGCAATCGCAGAGACCGCGCAGACCCATTGCAGAGTGATTGACAGGAAGTGAGCGTTTGGGGGCGGTGATGTGGGGGGTTGGCGAAACGCAGGCGTGTCTGTCCGTTTGAACGCCGTTACAGGGGCGTGCATAAATTAGCCACTGTGATGGCATACGCAGCTTGTGTACTCACTTCGTGCGATGAGGTTAGCAATTTCTGAGTAAGGTCAGACCTGTTGTAATTGTGCATGAGAGTCCAATATTATTCGATATTCCCGATGTATAAGCAGGAATGCTAAGTATTACAGATATGCAAAAGCGGTAGTGGGCATCTCTATGCTGGCTTTGGACATCTCTATAAAAGCTTTGCGATTGCAGTCATTACCATATTTTCGCAACCGACCTGTGTGTATAATCGCACCTGCAATAGCGATCCATAATGAATCAGGTGAAGGGAAAATCCTCTTTCTTGGCATCACAAGTATGTTGTTGCTGCAGTTCTTCTCAATTTGCTCATTTGGCTTTGTGAGAAAAAATAACACAATGAAATGACAGCAATTGCAAAAGCACAATCTATTACACTGGCTGAAGGTGCCAAGCTGTTTAGTGTAAATTGCCCAAATTTGTACTGCCCCTGCTCACCAAATAAAAGTGTATGCCTACTATATGTCCGTATGCAGATTTGGTAATTGCGCCTCTTTACTCTTGGAAGGGAGGAGGGAAGGGCATGTAAGGGTGTGTTCACGTAAATCCGAAATTTGGCAAATCTGCATGGAAGATCGGAGATAGCAGGGTACACAATGAGCAGATATATCTGCAGATGATGGTCTTTCATACACACTGAAAGGCCATCATCTGTCTCTGGACATGGGTCCCTCTGGCCGGGTTCTGGTCCCGCCCCCCACCCAGCGGCCTCTGCTGCAAGTGTACCGACCGCCCCTACCACACACTGCCGAATGAACAGATATATCTGCCATCGGCTGTGCAGCAGTGCCGACATGATATGTCTGTGAACGACGTCATTCACAGACCTATCGCTGGTAAACACTGGCCGTCGAGCACCAAATATATTGGCCGATCAATTGATCGGCGAATATATCGGCCAGTGTGTACCCAGGGCCGGATTAAGGCTTGTGGGGGCCCGAGGGCAACTTAGTTGTGGGGGCCCCCTTCAAGCCACACAGAGCCAAGCTGCCCCCCCAAAAAACCCCACACAAAGACACCACTCACACATACACATAAACAGTATATACACACTAACACATATATACACATTAACACATACATACACAGTATGCACACCAACACATATGCACAGTATCACATACATACATACTGTACATACATGCACAAACTAAAACAGTACACTTACACTTGAAGCAGCAGGTTGTAAAAGGACCCAGCCAGCCCCTCCTCTATTTGTTAGGCTCTGCACTCCCGTGATTAATGACGCTATTCGCAGGGATATGGGGGCGGGGCTTGCCGTATTGGTTCCACCCCCAATGCGGCCATCTAAGGCATTGGTGGGGGCCGGAGGGATTTAATCACGCTAAAGCTGGCCCTCTCTCTTTCTCCATTAGACAGCTGATGCAGCAGCACTGACTGTGCTGCTGCATGCAGTCTGCCGATTAGCGCTGCTCCAGAGCCTCTACCTGGGAAAAGGTGCCGCTGGATACCTGTTCTCGGCAGGGTCACATCGAGCCTGTGTGGGGGCCCCTCTGTGTGTGAGGGCCCAGGGACGACTGCCCCTGTCGCCCCCCCCAGGGCCGGTGCATGGATTCCGGGCGCCCTAGGCAATAATTCGCCAACCGCCCCTGCTCCCTCCAATTCATAATATGCCACGCTTCAGTCTCCCCAGTTAAATAACGTCCCACACAGCAGTGTCCCAAATTCATAATATACTATATAGAATATTACACACAGCAGAGCACCAAAATCATAATGTACCTCATAACACTGCCGCAAATTCATAATATGTGAACTCACAAGAAACACCTCAGCGCTAATGAGCCAGTAATTCAAATACCAGTGCAGCAGTGTTAAAAGAGGTGATTGCCAACCTCACAAGTATATACAATAGAGAAAAGAAACTGCCCTCTGATATTTATGTTGGGACATAGGAACAACACATTGATATGTTAAAAGAATTTAATGCTTAAGATAATAATAATAATAACAAAAAACAAAAACACATGATAGACACAATAAATATGACAAATTAGTCAGCCTGCTAGAAGCTCATAAAGGTATGTAGCAAACAGGAAATTGAGAAGCATGCAAATATAGGAGTTGATCAGGCTCCCAGATCTATACACACTTTCCTGTGGTAGTGACTACACCATATACCTGTATAGGTGTGGGCTATATAATGCTGTAGCAAGTGAGTTTATAAAGGCACTAGTAAAGCCTGTAGCCACTGATTCACAAGAATGTATCAATGATGATATTAGTGGAACCCGTTGAAAAAATGCCAGTTTTGTATCAAAGTCATAAATGATGTGGCCAGTCTCAAGCGTGGATAATGAGGCTGAGCATATATTCCAGAAGTAAGCCTGTATATAGCGCGTAGAAAAGTACCCTATTGTGCAATAGACACGCAAAATTCTGCTGGGTACTTAAATATTTGAGGCTGTCAATAAGTACCTGTAGATAGGGACCATGCCGTCCTTTACACAGAGGAGATTGGAACTGAGAATTGTCAGTGCAGTTATGCAAGATGTGCTAAGTATTGATGTCCGACAGGTCTGCAAACCGCTTGTTTTTCTCTTGTTCGGCGTCAGCACCCGTCCCGTGCTTACAGCCGCCGGGACCTCTGTCAGCAGCCACGTGACTCAGGTCCGTATCTGGAGTGGACACCGGAGGATGCTGATAGGGTAATGGTCTAGCGGTGGTTCAAATCTCACAGGAAAAAATTGCAGGCTAATTTTCAATGTAGCGGCACCTGGTTCCAAATGGGTAATAGCTTCAGTGGCTTATATGGAGAGCAGCAACGCGTTTCGGCTACTACTGTAGCCTTTTTCAAGCTGTAATGCTCCCCTTCATGGCTAAATGATATATATAGTGTATCAGAGTTCTGTGATTAATTCCTCTGTTAGGTATGGGGGTTCAGCTGGTACTGGTCCATATGTACTGTGCAGTCAGTGGACCGATGCTAGGGGAAAGAAAACCTGCAATTCTCTTGTCATCTTCAAGAGATTTTTAGACCCCTCTCCACATATATGTATATGTGTGTATATGTATATATATATATTATTTATGTGTATATATATGTGTGTGTAAATGTATGTATATATATATATGTGTACAACCACCTCTCGAAATGCTGACGCCTATCTTAATCCCGATGCCGGAACACAGAAGAACATTGGACCGAACGAGGTAAGTTCGGGCCGCCCTTTGGTGTTAGTCGGGGGGGGGGGTTAGCTTTAGGCACCCCTGAGGTGATTTAGGGTTAGGGCTAGACTAGGGGAAGGGGGGGTTAGAGTTAGGTGCCACTGGTGGAGGTTAGGGTTAAGCACCCCCCTTGACTGGTTAGGTTTAGGGTGCGGGAAGGGGGATTAGGATTAGGCACCCCCGGGGGGATTTAGGGTTAGGCACCCCCCCAAGAGTTTTAGGGTAGGCACCCCTAAGAGAGGGTTAGGGTTAGGGGGGGGTACAGGGTGATACTACTTACCTGCCCCAGTTGGGATCTTCATCCTGTTGGGCATCCGCAATCGGCATTTCAATACCATTCCGTGATTTCATCTCTGTAACTGACAGGTGCTTTCTTCATTGACTTTACATATTATATGATCTTGTGGGATTTTTGTTTTTTTAAATAAATTTTTGTTTATTCATTTCATAAGTGAGAAAGAAGATTATACCTGCTGTATTATGGAAGTTTTTTTTTTTTTACATTTAAATGAATCCTAATAGAGAATGCAGGAAAAACATGTGGTACTTATGGTGCAACAGGAACTAGATATAATATAACAACAATAAGGCTAAGCTAAATGCTGTACTAATATTAGTGCTGCTGTGTCTAAATATGGATATTGTCCTCCTCTTTCACAATCACAATGATAAACACACACACACAGGCAAAGACAGCATTATAAATCGAATCCACAGACAGCTAATTAATCATGTAATGAAAGAATAACAAATGAAAAAAAAAAAAAAAAGGTTCTTGTGTTTATTAGTTTATTATGACCTGTCTGGATGCAAATATATCTTGGTGTAAGCAGTGGCATATCTATAATGGGTGCAGTATCTGCGGGGCACACAGGGGCCCAGCACATACTGGGGGGGCCTCCAGTATGTGCGGCCCCGCACAGCATACCCTGCACCCATATTAGTTTAAAACCTACCTGTCCGTGGTCCCGCTTCTGGTGTCAATGCTGCTCAGAACACCAGAGAATGGCCGCCGTGGCCATTTTTCCAGTGTTCTGCGCATGCACAGTAGATTCCGGGCACACTCTAGTGTCTACTAATGCTCCAGTGGCTGGCCAGCCGCATCAGTCGGCTGCCGGCCACTTGGGAGAGAGGAGGGGGCCCCGCACGGGGAGTGCCCCATCCCCTGAAGACGCCCCTGGGTGTAAGAACCTCTGACCTAAATTTGGCACATACAGTAAGCTGGTTACAGCTGGAAGCATCTTGCATTGCTTTCAACTCAGCATATGGGTCATACTTACCAACTCTCCCTCATTGTCAGGGAGACTCCCTGAAATAGTAGCAATCTCCCTAACTCCCTGAAGAGTTCAGCAATCTCCCTGATTGCACCTTACACCAATTATGAAGCTGTTATAAAAAATAGAGATATATACATTCAAATGGGATCATTAGTATCAGTTCCCTGCATTGGTTATAAGGCACAATGGCCCTCATTCAGAGCCGTTCGCTATTTGCGGTCGTTCGTTCAAAAACAAGGGGTGGCTATTCAAATGATCCGTTCGCACATTGCAGTCTGTTCACACCTCTAAGTCTGAACGAGCGAGCAAAACATACGCTCGTTTATTTGATAAAAACGCCCCCTGGCCGCTCGCACCATACGTCATGTCCGCTATTTATTAGATTAATCGAGTACATCGACCAGGGTATGAACTGCTCGCTATTCTTGTGGTTGGTTTTTTCAACCGCTATTTTGCGAGCAGTTCTGAGATTAAAAAAACCAAGTGACGTGGTCAATGACGCTGCAGGATTAATTATGCACACCCTTAAAACGCCCGTTTTGACCTTTAAGCACGCCTGCGTTCGAATTCCACTCCGCCGTTTTCAAGCACCTTCCCCTGTTACCACCCACATACGCCTCATTCTGTCACTCAAAATAGCAGGCACTCGCTATATAGCGTACAAGTGATTTTCGGCCGCACTAACTGGTTCGCGCATGCGTACTAAAAACCTTACGCATGCGCAGATGTGCGAACATCGCTCGGAACGAGCGTACTGCCGCTAACGAGCGTCTCTGAATGAGGGCCTATGATCCTTATGGATACATGCATTTTCTAATAAGTATCAGTGTGTTTTCATCAACAAGTAGATCTTACTAATACCCCTTTTACACCGGAGCTAAAACCCGGGTTTTTGAAGGGTTAACCTGGGCAGCTCCCTGGTGTAAAAGGGGAGAGAGTTGGATCGCTGGGTCGAGTGACCCGGCAATCCAACCCAGGTAACTAGCAGGGTTTAACACGGGCGTAGCCCGTGAAACCCTGCTGTGAGAACAGCGCACTCCGGGTCACGATGACCTGGAGTGCACTGCTAGCCGACCGATTGTTCCGGCTTCAGTGGCGCTTGGAGATGACATCATCTCCAAGCGACCACTTTCACTCCGCAAAAGCCGGGTCTATGCAGACCCGACTGCGGTGTGAGCGGCGCTGACTCGGGAATATCCCGAGTCGGCGCCGGCAAAATTCCGGGTCTGATCCGGATAGGAACTTTGTTCCAACTCCGGGTCAGACCCGGAATTTAGGTGGAAAAGGGGTATAACTGTTTTGGGATGTAAATCAATTTTATGAGATGCCTCTCAGATGTAGCAGTACACGTCCACTTTACCACTGCGCTCATAGGTGTTGCTTTCACAATCAGCAAAGGTGTTGCTTTCTCCCTGAAATGTTTATTCAAAAGTAGGCAAGTATGATACAGGTACACTTTTTATGTGGTGCTTTTTAGGGTTTATTTTTTGGATGCACCTGCATCTCATTCATCATTAGCACTAGCGCGATTAGTTTTGCAGACCTGAGCAAAATCAAGAATTTGTGTAGCAGAGTGGGATAATTAAAATGAGATAATTGGGCAGATAGTTAACATTTTTATAGGCAGGACAGGCCTCAGCTGAAATGAAAATGATTAATTGAATACATAAATGAGGATAAATCCAACAGTACTGAAATACTTTATTAAATTAATGGGGTGCTTCTAAAGTGGTAAGAGGCCATATTTTGATGTGAGGTTTACACTTTTGCACTATAATTAATTATTGAATTAAATATTTTTCTGCCTGGCCACACACCTACGTGCACATCTAGAGCTGCAAATAGAGGTGGAAATAGTTTACTTTAAAATCGTAAACGTAAAATGCATTTGAAAAAAAGACATAGAATGGAATAGTAACATCAGCAACGCCAGGAGTAAACAGTAGCGTATGCACTTGGTTTACATCAGGATATTCAAAAGCATAGGGAAGTGGCTAGAATTGAACATACCTCCCAACTTCTGAAAATGGGGAAGAGGGACAAAATAGGGAGCATGGTCTGTTAACAAGGGGGCGTGACCTCACAGGAAATGCTGTACCCGCGAGTCATGCCCCCATTTTCATCATGCTGGGGGCTTGGCCAGTGCTCCAGGAGCTGCTGGACATCCCCCCAGACCCTGCAAAGTGTATATGCGTGCATCATCCATTCACCGCTGCTATGCTCAGTGTCCTCCCCAAATTCTCCCTGCCCGCAGGACACTGCAGTCCGCGGGTCAGTGCTTGTAAAACAGGACTGTCCCACTAAAATCGGAACAGTTGGGAGGTATAATTGAGTGTTATTAGAAGTAGAGGATTTTACCTATGGACTGCAGCTGTAGAATCTAACACCCCAGTGACAGGCTGCCTGGCAGTTACTTCCCATTGAAAGCGCTCCCTGCTAATCACAGCCAGTCAGCCAGGAGGTGTTTTCTCTCCCTGGGACTGGCAGTCCAGACTGCAATTAGCAGAGGGAATGCTTCCAAATCCTGGACTGCTATTTAATTTGTTATCATGTACGGATCCTCTAATCCTGCATATGCGCACAACCCACACATTTCTGACTGGCAGAACAAACCCCCCAGGTATTATTATCATATTATTATCTCTTCTTTATATGGTGCCACTAAGTGTCTGTAGTACTGTAGGGGGAAATATTACAGTGAAACACAAACAGAACAATATAAAAAATTAGAGGTAGACAGTAAAAGGGTAAAAATTCAAAAGGTTAATATTTAGATAAAAAAATGTGTGACAGTTAAAAACCATGGGTGAGATGTATCAAGTCTTGGAGAGAGATAAAGGACAAACCAATCAGCTTTATTTTATTTGCTCCCTTACATTACCAGATTTTCCTTCCACCAGACAGATTGGACAGATAAATCTTTAGGCGTGTCCTCAGCTTCCCCCTTTATCCCTCTCCACTTTATCTCTCTCCAAGGGGATTATTTTCTAAGTGTCAGAGACCCCACCCCCTTTTCGGCCACGTGCAATGTCCTGTTTCTAATTATAACAAGATAAAAGTTGGGAGGTATGCTTATCTATATACTTTATATTCAGTTGTCCAGGATATGTGGCTCTGCACAGGGCCATAACTAGGGGTGTGCGAGCGATGCCACTGCACAGATTGCAGAGCCATGTGGGTGGCACCGTCGCTACCCCACAGCCCCTGCATCTGGCTAGCAAGGTGCCTGGAACAACACCCTGTAGTCAGAATCGTCTGCTACAGTGCCTCCCAAAGCATCCTTTGGATGCTCCAGACATGTCCACTGCTGCTTGTACAGCCCCCCGGAACATCCTCAGGATGTTCCATGCAGTGCTGTAATTCCCAGCTCTGGCAGCCCCGCCCCCTCAGCATGACATCATGACGTCCTGCGCTCAGGAGGGTGTGTCCGACATAGGACACAATAAAGGCCTGTTATGGTGCTGGTGCTGCGCACAGCATGGAAATGTTTGGCAGAGCATATATCAGGGGACGTTAAGATAGGAGGGGGCCTGTGTGCAGCCTCCATGCAGGGCCCCTCCTCTCCGGCAGTACAGTAGACTCTGGCTTTGTGCACTGGACATATGTGAACAACGCCGTGACAGCAAATGTATGACACAGTAATACAGTATATACTGTTTAACTAATGTATTTATTCCCAAACAGTATTCTACATCTTATCCTATGCCATAAAATGGGCTATTAATGTTAATAGTGAAGAGTTAACAACAGCAAGTATTTCTGCCAAAGAAAAAATCCCTTATGACATTAAAACAGGGAGCAATCCATATGGTATGCAGTTTTATCTAATTGATAAGACTTCTCAGCACTTCCTGCATTGTTCTGCAGACAGTTGCTGGCATGTTTTTCACCTTGAATAATTTAAGAGTACAGATTTTCTTTCACTTTTTGAAACAAGATTATTAGTGTTTCTCTCAGTAATAAAACCTCAAACTGCCCCTGCAGCAGCTTGTAATTTAATTAACTAAATCCTGAGAGACAAATAGAACTTTATGAGACACTTTTGTAAAGCACAATGGACCTAACAAGCTCTAGTATGTTCGCAAGTGAATCCTGAATTCTCCAGAAGGTGGGGCTGTTGTCATGCACAATTGCCATTCTCAGTTAACTCAGGCTAGCATATGGACATACTTTTATGTAATAAAAATTGTTGTTTTTATTATTATTATCCTTTATTTATAATATATTAGAGATGTGCGGTTCAGTTTTCCTGAAAATGGAACACACACCTAAACTTTGGGGTTACGAGTCGAATCCAGTCTGACTCAAATCACTTTTGGGGTTCCTAGTAGAACCGAATCCTTGTTCGGGTTTGCTGTAAGCTCGGAACTCGGATTTAAAAAATGAATCTCAGGTTTCGGATTGCATGTAAACAGGTCCAAAATACCAGATGTGCGCCGACCCTCGTGTTTTTGGTTTTGGATCTGGATTATTTTTTACAAAACCTCACCTCCGTGTTTTGTTTTCGTTTTTTGGTTTTGGATCTGGATTTTTTCTGAAAAAATTATAAAAACAGCTAAAATAACATAAAATGGGCCTGTTTTTGCTCCTACAGTATAATTAACCTCAATAACATTTATTTCCAGTAATTTCCAATCAATTTTGACCACCTCACAATATTATTTGCTTCATCTAGTTAATGCCAAAAGGTTGCATCCAGCTAGCTGGCTGACAAAGCTAAGTGACACAGTGGGCGGCACTAAAACATGTGGCAGTTCAGTTTCTAATTTCCAACACGGATACAGTGTGTTATACAGTGTGGGTTGGATACACCAATAGTGCACTTACTGTGACAGCAGTGTCGGCAGAGCGAGGTTGCTGACGGTGCCCTCAGTACATGGAATGGCAGTGCTGCGGTGCTGGCAGTGTCCTCAGTGAAGGGTACAGGTGATGTCGGCAGTGCGGGGGTCCCAGCAGTGTCTTTAGTGCAGGTTTGCTGGCTGTGTCGGCAGTGCGGAGGTGCCAGTGGTGTCTTTAGTGCAGGTTTGCTGGCTGTGTCGGCAGTGCAGGGGTGCCAGCAGTGACTTTAGTGCAGGTTTGCTGGCTGTGTTGGCAGTGTGGGGGTTGCTGACGGTGTCCTCAGTGCATGGAATGGCAGTGCTGCGGTGCTGGCAGTGTTCTCAGTGAAGGGTACTGGCGGTGTCAGCAGAGTGGGGGTGCCAGCAGTGTCCTCAGTGCAGGTTTTCTGAATATGTTGGCAGTGCAGGGGTGTTCTCAATGCAGGGTGCCGGCGGTGTCGCCAGAGCAGGGGTGCCAGCGGTGTCCTCAGTGCAGGTTTGCTGACTGTGTCAGCAGTGCAGGGGTGTTCTCAATGCAGGGTGCCAGCGGTGTCCTCAGTGCATGTTTGCTGACAGAGCAGGGGTGCTGGTGGTGTCCTCAGTGTGGGAGTGTCAGCAGTGTGGGGGTCGCTGACGGTATCCTCAGTACAGGGGTGCCGGTAGCGGTAGTGTTGACAGTGGGAGATGCTGCCAGTGGGGGTGCTGGCGGTGTCAGCAGCAGGGGGTGCCGGCGGTGTCAGGCAGTGGGGGATGGCGGGCTCCATCTTCTTTTTCTTCTGCATTTTCAATGGGCCTAACGCTGATTGGCTGAGAGCCGTGACAGACAGCTCTCTCAGCCAATCAGCGTTAAGCCCGCTCAATACAACACCTCGCGACCCGACAGCGAGGTCACGAGGTTTTGCCTCGGGTGAGGGATCCGCGCTCGGTTCGCCGAGGATCCCCTAAATTTTGTTGGGTTCAGATCTCTGAGATCCGAACCCGCTCATCTCTACAAAATACATGATTTCAGCTGTTTTTATCAACTTAAATAAATCCAAAACCGAAATCTGAACCAAAACACTTGAGCGTGGTTTTGCCAAAACAAAAAACATAATATTTGAGAGTGGTTTTACCAAAACATGGGGGTCAGCGCCTCATCTCTTATTTATATGACACAAGTGCAAACATATAAAACAGCAGAGTACACTCACAGAATTGTACTTAGCATCGGCACTAAACATCTGCATCTGCATTTGTTATATTTGTATAGGTTAAGGATAGGTCCACTTTTGTTTACTTTTTACCTATTGACTAAATTAAACCCAAAGGGGCTTAAGTTATTTTGTATGTATGCTCTGAAGATGTAACAATGCAATGCAAGTGGGGAGATTGTTTCCAATGTCATAGAGAACAGTCTTGTTGTTATTTAGTATTTCTGTTGACTGTGCAGTCTGCTGGGTACACACGGGAGCGATGAGCATTAGTTACGACATCGGAACGAACCTGAACAAGTAAATGAATGACGGAACTATCACTGTTCCATCCTTCATTAACTTACTGCAGGTCGCTAGCGATATCACTAGTTTGATGTGTAGTACTGTACATCAAACCTAGCGACCGTCACTAGTGACCTCGGGAACGCACAATCGTCGGTACACACTGAGCAATTTAGGTGATTTGTCATTAGGATATGGCAAATCGGCCCGCTCCATCGCTCCATTGTGTACCCAGCTTTACAGTCTTCCTTTTTACTCATATTCTTAGGGGCCAATTCAATTATCTGCAATGGTTGTGATGTGTAATTCAGTACATTGTGGCCATCAGCATTACAAGTTTCCCATCATACCCCATAGAGATATGCAGGAAAACTTGTAATGTCAGGGGTACCGTAACTAGCTGATACGTGTGGAGCTAATCATGGTGGCAATGCTCGGTGGCACATCACAATCAACTAAATATATCCCATACAGTGCAATATAAACTGCATGACAAGTGTGGAATGTCCTTCATTGTTGTACTGAGAATTGACACGTCTGTGTTAGAGGGAATGTACTGTATTTATCTATAAAATGCATAAGAAGGGTGATGTTTTGCATTGTTGTATAACCCTAATCCACTTAGGTCTGGGGAGCCATGCTTTCTGGTAAGGCATATCACTGAGTATAGATGACCATCAATTTGATAATCACTGATTTCCCCATCGGTGTTGGGAATCCAATATGTTTCCTCCATTAATGATTTTGCCCTGATACCAATGTCTATGTTATTTTATTTCCCAGCTTATTCAACAGCTCTCTTATCTTATTGCCAATGTTATCCCACACTCTGGTGGTTGAGTGAATGTTGACACCTTAACAGTGTGGTTACTACATGAGTGTTAGATCATTTGCTGTGCTACAACTAGAGTGTAAACTCATGTGTGACCTGACCAGAGAGCCACAGGCTAGGAAACTGAAAGTTGACCTATCACCAGAAGTGTTTCCCAGGCCGCTCACATTGCTACTTTGTAGCTGAAGAAATGGGTCTCCTGTACGCATCCATGGACCATTGATGTTCCAAAATATCTGTGGGTATCTGCCAATGGTTGCCTGCCATTGATAAGCTGGTGTTGATACAACATCAATTGATATTATCAATATTGCCCCTTCAGTTGTTCAACTATACCTATCCCTAAGGACTTGAGACATTTATTTAGTAGGTGATAGATCCTATAACGTCTCTCAGCCTTGTCACTGTATGGGCTGCTGGGAGATAAGTAAAGGCCTATGCGGAACAACTATCTTTTCTTTCAGCTTGAACAGCTGTGGCATAAGCAGAGCCTGGTTAAGCAGAGGTCAGACAAAGCCACAGCTGGTGATATTGCAGTTGAACAGTATTTGTTTTAGAGGGTCCTGACAACATAAGAGCCTCTGACAGGGTGTTGAACTGGCCCACATGGGTACAGGAGAAATCCCCGGTTGGACCCACTGCCTGAGGGCCCCATCCCCTCCTCTAGGGGTCATCTTTCAGACTGTGTACTCAAATTATAGATTGGTGGATCAGGACGACAATCATAGTGGGTGGTTATAACACACCCCTGTTCCCTCCTCTTGTTGGTTGTGGGCTTTAACATAATGAACACAGTTTGCTTTGTATTCATTCACTAACCTTAATCCTTAATTTAAGTAATCACAGTGGTAAGAGCTTATATTTTTGAATTTGTTTACAATTGCATGTATTTCATCATTACTAGACCTAATGCAGTTCTCATTTAGATACTGACCGGTCAGTACTGCGGTCTCCTATCATATGTACGTTGCATTAATGTAGTAAATGTAGATAGGATCACCATCATGTGCTTAATTATTATACGTATGTTACATTATACTGCTTTCCCAGGACTATGGTGTATTCACTACAGTGCATTGCTTTTATCAGTCTTGTACATTATCATTAACTACAGTATATACAGCCACCCTTGGCCCTCATTCATTGGCCAAATGTCTTCTGTAAATAATCCATGGATCAGAATCAGGTATTATAGGTGTCACAAATCGGGGTCTTAGCATTCATTTTAGCAACAAACATTCATTTATTTCTGTTTCCAAGACATCGCAGGGCCTCTCTGTGATTAACTAATGCACCTGTGTGCTCACCTGGTCAGTCTGACCAATGGCTATTCACCGCCTCCTATTTAAACCAGTTCCTGTGAGCAATTCATTGCGTGAACGTGTTCCTTCCCAGGATAGTTCTAGGCTCCAGTCTTACTCCTGTATCTTGTGATCGTGTCCTCTGTGACTCTATCTGCTACTTCGTGGACTCTCACTATTTATCATCTGTCACTGAGCATCATCACCTGCCGGCGCCGCAGCTCCCACGTTGTACACAGACAGCAGGTTTACAACTATCAGCTCTCCAACTACCGCTGTGTAGCATTACCTGTCAGCACCACAGATTCCATGCTGCTTACAGATCTGCCTTCCATCTGCCGCTGTGTTCCGTTACCTGCCAGCGCCACAGCTCCCAAGCTGTATACAGACCTGCTCCGGGAAGCAGACGGGAAGCCGATGGACGGAATCCCGACTACCGGCTTCCCGACTAATCCCGGCAAGTGTCTAATGACAGGCGTTGATATCACGACGCCTATCATTAGACCTTTGCCGGGAGCCCGACACCTGGCTTACCGATTGAAGGTAAGCCGGGCGCCGGCCGCGGACAGCCGCAGGGGGGAGGGTTAGGTTTAGGGCTCCTGGGGGGGACTTAGGGTTAGGCATCCCCCGGGAGGTTAGGGTTAGGCTAGGGGAAGGGGGGGTTTGGGTTAGGCACCTCCAGGGAGAGGTTAGGGTTAGGAACCCCCCGGCAGCGGGGAAGGGGCGGTTAGGTTTAGGCACTTAGAGGAGGAATTAGGGTTAGGCACTTGGGGGGGGAGGTTAGGGTTAGGCACCATTAAGGGAGGTTTAGGGTTAGGGGCCAGCGGTAAATCACACCGATCCCCCTGCTCCAACCACTTCACCTCAGTCAGTAAGTATATTGCCTTCCATCTGCCACTGTGTTCCGTTACCTGCTAGCGCTGCAGCTCCCATGCTGCATACAGATCTGCTACATCCACTTCACCTCAGTCAGCAAGTATACTCCCTTTCTTCTGCTGCTGTGTTCCATCACCTGCAAACAAAAAGTATGGTGGTCACTCACATCAGCTTAACGACATTGCACAGGTGCTTGTAAAGGGTGGGGTTTACACTGAACCACAGAAAAAAAGAGATATTCCCTCCAGCACACTGCAGCAATATCAACAAAAATACTTGATCCTACATGATAATAGAAATTCAGAGGTAGTGGTTACATACATTTGCAAATATATGAATAAGCACCGGGCCAGTATCAAGGCTCCTCTATACCGGCGTCCCTAAGGGGTTCATGTCCAATGCGCAAGGTACCTGCCAGTGCTGCAGCTCCCATGCTGCATACAGACCTGCTCTAACCACTTCACCTTAGTCAGTAAGTATATTGCCTTTCATCTGTGTCTGTGTATTGTCACCTAACACCGCGGCAGCTTCCACACTGTATACTATCTTTACTTCTCAGTGCAGAGCCAGCGAGTACAGCCGTGGTCTTCATTCCATCATACTACTGGCACAGTGCATGCAAGTTTCTTATGCTGTGTTACTCTATGCTTAGTGGTGTCCAGGTTATCAGGTTATACTATTGTGCTGACTCTGTATTGGTTTCCCTGCACTGTGTGTGTTATTGTCTTGGGCTGGTACAAAGAAGGGTGATGGTTCCAGGGCTAGGGTTCAGTGTGCAGTATACAGTCTGTACTCTGAGGTATCCTGTAAGCTGTATTACTAATCCTGACTCTCAGTTTCTGAGTTTATGACTGGTTCCAGTTCCAGGTTTTGAGTCAGAGCAGGACCAGAGTTGCAACTTGTGCAAGTTGTACTCTGACTACATAAGACTCCGAATATTGACTTGAGTTCTGAGTTCCTATGTACCAGTACTATACTGTTCTGAGTTCCATAGGTCACCCTTGTTCCTGGAGTATATCTCTGGTCTTACTGGCCTTCACGGGTCACTAGATGAGGGGTTGCCCAGTGTACATGGTCTGTTCACTCTGGTTCCAGTCCAGTATCCATGCTTATCACAGTCTGTGGTTCCTACACTGTCACTAGTGTGCCTAAGCTCCTGTTCATACCCATAAGCCAATCATCCATCATACCTAAGCTTCCCGAGCCAGATCTACACAAAACCTAGACCATGACAATAGGACAATTCACATATGCTTCTTCTATTCCCAGATTTGGGTGGCTTCATCAGTTTTTTAAAAAATTCACATTAACAGAAATATTACTTGTTTGATGTAAATAGATTTTCGCTGGAAGATTTGATGACAGCTTCATTGCCACTGGCATGATGTTATTGTATGTAAACACATTTATATAAGAGTGTTGTAAACGTTTCTTGGCACAAGCACTGCAGTGTGGATCCAGCAGAGCTGTAATAAAATAATTGTCTGTTTTATTATATATTTCTTGTTGATCTTCATTTGCCTTTCTCTTTTCTTGATATTTTAACTACGTTTCTCATTTTGCATGCATAAGAGCCATCTATGTTTATCCTCATCAATAATCAGTATTTGACTCCCATCATCAATAATTTTATGACAGCTCCATTGGTTGCCTGATCACCGGGAGCATGCATACGGCTTAAAGATGTACATGTCTGTGATTAGAGAGGACAGTTGTTCATTGTGCTGATCAGAAAAAACTAAGCTCATTCCCTCAGCACACTGCAATGGCCCTGCAAAAGAGACTTACATCCTACATGATAATAACATCTGCTGATCATTAGCTACCTGCAGATAGCCTAGAAAAATGATACATATAAAACATGCAGTCATCCTGGTAATAGACCCATTTACAAATGTTATATACATTATTTGTCAGTTTTAGGTGAAAAAATATATTTTCCATACATTATGGATATAACATACAGTACTCATATATGACTCGTAGATCTCTCAATCGTAAATAAGGTAGGATTGCTTCTAATTGAAGGTCATATATGAGCTGATATTGTGGAAAATTGTTACATCTTTGTTGATATTGCTAATATGATTTCAATGTCCTGATAATTGCACATGAATCTCTATACTATAAGGTTAAGTACATGAGCAAAACAGTGGGCATGTTGTACTTGACCGGACTGCAAATTAACAATATATTCCAGGCATTGTCAGAGGCCACATTTCAAACAACATAATGTAGTATTATGCTGGGCATACACTGCCATATAAAATCTATCAGACCGACAGACATTTTATCTGGCAGGCTGGCACCCTGCAGATATCGCGGGCATACACTATGAGATACCTCACAGATGTATTGGCCCCGATATCTGTGCTCTGCCCCTGGGGAAGAGACATTTCCCGTTCCTTCCCTGTGAAGGAACAGGGGAAATGTCTGTCCGTCGGCCGTGGATGGGCATACACTGCCCGATACGGCCGACATTTATCTTACAAAATTTCATGTCGGACGGGCATACTGGACAATCTGGCATGCCTGACCGATTGATATTTTACCCTTGGTCGCCCATACACATAGTACAATTATCAGGGCGATCCACTGATATTGGATCGCCCCCATAATTGTATGGTGTATGCCCAGCATTACAAATATTAAATGCCTCTTTATTGGGAGACAGAAGAGATGATGATGATGATGATGATGATGATGATGATGATTATTAAAGGTTTTGGTGATGGTGAAGAACTAATGTCAACTAGTCTGATTTGAAATACACATGTGGAATGTGACCATAGCTTGTTGACCACATACTTGTTGTGCACAGACCTAACTACAGTATAAGGCAGACTTTGATGTTGGTTTGTGCACAGAATTGTCATCAGGTGCAATTCATACATAGAACAATCTACATCTCTATTATAACTCTCACCAGCAGGGACAGGAAACTGTCCAACGGGCATATACACTTCTATAGTTTGAACTGTCATCTGGATTGTACAGTAAGGCCTGATAATCTTTGTTCTAAAAGAGAACATGATGCTACTATATATATTAATGAGTTGATTTACTAAGGTGTCAGACAGTTCTCAACTGATCCGCAAACATACACTTTTATTTTTTGAACTGCCATATGGATTGTAAGGTCTAGTAGATTTTGTTCTAAAGGAGACTGTGATCTGTATGTTGGACATGATGTTCTTATGTATACACTACATATAGACTTGGCCATGGCAATGTTCTCCTTGTTATTGTTAAAACAAATTTGACAATGTTTGTCCTTTTGAATTTTAGTTTTGTACGTTTTGTTGGCACCTGCTTCTCGGATGGTGGGTAATGAAGAACTAGCAGACATGACACAAATTCACAGTATATATTATTGGGACTGAGGGTTTCTGAGCTTTCCGATACAGAATGTGGGACTGGCTTATTAGGTGCCTCTTGGTACACTTTTGCAAGCACATTCTAAAAATCTGTTACATATTGTAATGAATTAAGTGAGACATTGTCATCAGCAATGGTGGGATCATTTTTTTCCCCAAGATTGAAATTTTCTGAAATTATTTTATTCGCAATTAGGATAGTGGACAAGATTCATCCAAAGTGTAAGATATCATTTACACACCTTGGAGAATCAGGCCATTTATGATACATGGAAGATGAGATGTCAACCTGCAAGGATCAACATGTCTATAGTGTTACATAAAGAGCTTAGAGCATCTCTGGCACTGATTCTACCTGGTTTGCTTATGCTGTTTCTGTTCTTGTGGTATGAGGTTTTCACATATGCACATATGCACTGCTTATATTCAACTGTGTGTAGTGTGTGCACAAAGGGTTAGACAAGGTCACCGGGGAGCAAGGCTCAGAATGTTATCAAGGATCTAATATATAGGAAGTCTTCTTTGGGAGAAGAACTTGCAATACCTGACACACTAGATGACAGATTGTGAAGGACAGTACAGTACTATAGCAGCTTTCCCTAACCTAATTGTGGAATATCAAACACAGGAACACAGGGACTGGTGTGAAGAGGGTTATAGGTGTGAGTGATGGGTCTGTACAGGTCAGCATTCAGCAAAACATACGTTATTTTCTCCAAATGCTCTCCTCGGATAGAATAAAATACAAGGCCACTTAAAACACCATCATTTTGCTGTCTTTTATTCTACAAGTACAAACCCATGTATATCTGTGTAAAACTAGGTGAATGCATGCAAAAATAGGCATATGACCTCCCAAAAGACGGTGTTACACTGCATCTTGTCAGTTCTGCATACTGTAAATTAACTCCAGGGTGTTTTAAATAATGAACCACTTGACTTGTCTCTGCATGTCTGTTTGACAGTTATGATGGTAATGATTAAAAAATGTGATTTTGAAAGGTAACACAGTGTTAATAGAGACACCAATTACTGTCAAAATCTGTGCAGTGTACAAGTAAAACTATCAATTTAAGTGTTTATATTGGACAGGAGTCTATGCTGCCAAAAGAAATAGGACACTTGTAAAAATGTCAGAATTACTATTATAAATAATTCAGAAATATTTATTGAAAGATAAGACTGTGAAGATCAGGGCAATTTGTAAAATGGAAAAACATACCTATGAATCTACGTCAATAGATTGTGACACTACGGTGTACATTTACTAAGATTTGTGTTGGTCCGAAATTGCAAACTCGGTTAAAAATATCAGTTTTTACCAACACGGAAATTTACTATTGCTAACATCTGGTGTTTTTTTCATTTAGCGGGGGTGAATTCGGCCATGTTAATCCCGCAAATTCGGGAGTTTTTTGCACTAGAAATGAATACACCATTGACTCAATTTGGAAGTACTTTTCATTCATTTCAGCATAACATGGGAATTTGCCATTATTAGTTTTGTTCTAATCGGCTGTTTTTGCAGGCAAATTGGGGAGTAAATAGAAGTTGCAAATAGACCACATCCTCAGTGTGATTTGTGTATGTTTCAGCATGGAAACAGTGTGTAAATGGTTCAATTTATAAAAAAAAAGCCGTAGGGCCCCCCCCCCAAAATACATAACCAGCCCCAGGCTGCTCACCCAGTCCTGGTTCCTAAAAATACGGGAGGGGGGGGGGAATGAGTAGGGTCCCCGCCGTATTTTACGAACCAAAACCTGGCTGCTGAGCTAGTCCTGGTTTAAAAATAGGGGGGGAGAATTGCATAGGGATCCCCCTATATTTAAAACCAGCACCGGACTCAAATCTGGCCGGGGTGTAATGCCACAGCCAGGGGACCCTATCACCGGGTCTCCCCAGCCAAAGCATTCGCACACCAAGTCTGGGATCTCAGGGGAGGTGGGGACCCTCCCAGTAAAGGGATCCACTCTCCCAAGCACCCCAGGCTTAGTCTGAAGTCCGGGGCTTTTCCCCGCACCCGTACCACCGCTGTAAAATAGTTAAATAACCACAACACACACATCATCTAAAGTACAACTTTATTACATACACCTACCGCACTCACACATACTTGCTGCCAGTTGATCTGTCCCCTTCTCCATGTAGAAATCCAATGGGAGTGCCAGGAAAAAAGATGCTATACTCACCGCTATCTTTGCGCTGGTCTCCGCAGAATCGCTGGACTTGACAAAAAAACAAAAAACAGTGACCCAATCCATGTCGGACAAGTATTGGTATGTGTTGTCACATAAACCAATACTTTGCGAATGACAGGAGACGGGCCTCTACGGGAAATCCCACGGCCGTGACATGGCAGGTGGGAAAACATCTTTGGCCAAACATGTACTAAGAAACCTTACATTTAAAACCATGTTAATTATTGCAGTTTACTATAGATTCTTTGATCATTAGATTTCTTAGTGCTTATAGTGTGCAGCTGCTCCTCCCCCATTATTTTTTGCTGTAAATCCCATGGCCCGCCAGCCAATCAGAGGCCGCTTTACATGTAGCGGCCGCTCATTGGCTATGACACACACGGGGGTTACACTGTCTGGCTGAGCAGCCCGGGACTGGTTATGCCATTTGGGGGGGGAACCTACATCAATTTAAAAAATGTTTAACCCATTACAGTACACTAACACACACAAGCAGCCTGCACATATTTCACTGATATGTGCAGGCTGCTTGTTCGGCGGGAAACTCGGGCAGTAAACTCAGGGCTTTAACATGGACAGGATCGATCAAATACACCATCGGACAACACTATTCTTGATTTTTTTTTTGTGTGAAAAAATCATCCGTTTTTGATTAATTCTATCCGTGTTAAAAACGTATCAAATCGGGACTAACACAAATCTTAGTAAATTTACTCCTAGGTCTAAGATGTTATGGTGTAAAATACACACACACAAATAAAAAACAGTAAAAAGGCTGAACCAGTCAGTGCTACAATATTGTTTCCAAAGCTACGAAAGCAAATGCAAATACAGATTAACCAATTTGAATCACTAATTAGCTGTTAGGAACGATGTGCAAATGTAAAAATTAGGCAAGCTATTGTATCAGGGGTGTATTTATAATGGGTGCAGGGTGTGCGGTGCACGCGGCATCTGGGCCCAGAGTCCCACGTCGGCGCCGGTGGCAGCACTGTAAAAAACGCCTGGAAAATGGCCCCGCAGCCATTTTCCCGGCATTTTGCGCATTCGCAGTATGGAAAACACTTTGAAAATGGCTTAAGCGCCATTTTCCTGGTGACCTGCGCATGCATTGTAGACAGAGTCTACCGCTGCGGCACTGCGCTGAGTGCCCTGCAGGTCACCTGAGAGAGAGGAGGGGACCCTGGATGGAGAATGCACACAGCCCCCCTCCTCTCTTGAAATGCCCCTGTATTGTATATATCATTTTTGTGTGTTATACAAATTCTCTGGCGTCCATGTACTGTGTGTTAGGTCTGGTGTTGTTGTCCCAGACAGTCAGCATTCCAGCATGCACCAACTATTGCATAGGGATGTGTGGACACTACAAACATGAATAAACTGTTATGGATGGTAAATAGAAAAATATTTAATTTAAACGCACTTCTCAAACATTTATGTTGAAGGCGCTTAGAATATTCAGCGAAATCTTAGCATATATAACACTATGCAAGATAACAAATAGTAATGAACAATCAGAGTTTAAACATGCCTTAAATATGGGGTGCCCTCTTGTGTGGTGTTGTACCTCGGCATTATCATTATTATTACATCGTAGCTTTCTGGTTGCCATTTAAGGCTTGATTCTGAGTCAGTCACATCCAGTGTTCATCTAGCACCCTGCACCTCCTCTTTCCTGACTGGGGTCTCACTCTCTGCTCAGGTACTTCTAGCACACTGTGGACTGTTGCAACAGCTGAGTGTGTGAGAAGCACCAGAGCAGAGAACTACACCCCAGGCAGGATAGAGGAACTGCACGGGTTGTGACAGGTGCAGGGTGCTAGAATCAACACTAGTCACCTCTGTGGCTGCCTTTCTATTCATCTGTGGTACCATACTTATTTTCTTATGCTAATGAGAGATTCCACCCATGTATACTAAAAATCCATGAGGCATGTTTTTGCCTATAATGCCCACTGTATTTCTGTCCACAGTTGTAACTATCATCATTAGTATCTGGAGTTGCATACACACCCCATGCTGGGTGCAAAAATCCATATGAAACAGGCATCCGAATTCCATTGAAACGGTCATCCAAATTCCATTGCGATTGAGCCTGGAAGCCAGCATACACACCCATGAGACTCCCATGGATAGCATGCTCCATCAATGTACGGATTAATCCAGTGTGGTGGTGTTGTACTTGCCCATGGAAGTCCACATCTATTCTAGTCCATACTGTAGACATCTATGCATATATTACAATAACCTACACCTCTCTGGACTACCTAACTTCCACCTTGCCCTCTTTGGTCTGACCTTATCACCACTGCCTCATTTTCCTCTCTTATCACTCTATGGCAGAGGTTCCCAAACGCAGTCCTCAAGGCACCCTAACAGTCCAGGATTTAAGGATATCCATGCTTGACCACAGGCGACTTAATTAGCACCTCAGTATATTTGAATTAACCACCTGTGCTCAACCATGGATATCTCTAAAATCTGAACTGTTGGGATGCCTTGAGGACTGTGTTTATGTAGATGTGCAATTAAAACTGCAAGGGACAGTTCTTTTGATAAGGGCGGTCTTTTGCGGTGTGAGTAGTTCCAGATTTATGACCCAAGATTCCTTCTGCACATGCATGACCATTGACCAGCACATAGGCGAACCACAGGGGACACTGGGAAAGATAATTTTGGATCACACCCGGGGAATTATTTGAAAAGAACCCAATACATCTGCCTCCCCTCTCCTACAAGCCCTACACTGGTTCCGCTTCCTCTTCAGAAGGTTCTTACACTAACAAAGCCCTCACCCAATTGGGGTTTATAAGCTAATTTCGGTATTGGATTTTTTAAGAAAGGCTTCAATATGATCAGATTACGGATATATTTATTAAGATCGATAAAAAGATTGAATTTGTCCAAATGTTGGTCTGGCGCAAATTTTAAGCCTTTCCCTAAAACTGCAACCTGTTCTGTGGATAGTTCCTTCTGAGAGTTATTAATGTTCCCTGTCTGTGATTCTCTTGTGGTGTAATAGAGGTCTCTTTTTTTTGTGATTTTTCTACCCCATCTTTTTCCTCTTCTCCTAAATGTAACCCTCTTTTGATTCCCTGTGGGGATTCTAATCGGACAAATAATTATTCCCTCCTCTGCGTATAGAGGAGAATGACCACCTTTCGTTCCTCTAAAAAAATTTGGTGGAAAACATTAGAGGAGGGGGATCTTAGTACCTCATATCTATTATACTGAGGTTGAAATCTTTCACTATGTTGGCCATATTTGGAAGACATTTGTTCCCGTTGTCTACCTTGATGTCAGGATGGAAACCTTTCACTTTGAATACCATAATACGGGGGATAAGTCGAAGATTTTTTTCTATGGTTCTAACTGACCTGTTGCATTTCCGACTGATGAGTTGTAGTATAATTAGGTGTTTTTCTCATCCTCTCTTCTTGAAATTTATTATTTCTCATCTGTTGTCTTTTAGATACTCCCCAATCTTGGTTCTGTTTCGGACAAATTGTGGACCCTACTATTTACATAATGTTTTTTGTCACAAATTAATTTTTCTTGTTTTTTCGTGACAATCTCATCCTCTAAATTATCTAATTTAAATCGTAAATCATTAACATCATTTTTAACCTCTTCACTATTTTCAAATTTGGTAATTGCCACCTCCAATGTACTAATCTCTATTTTACTAGTTCTTTTTTGCGTTCTGTAAACATTAGCTCAATGTTTGGCTGAACATTCATCCAAAATGGAGTTCCAATTCACTAAAAAGGTTCCGCCCTGGTATTTTTGAAAAAAATATTTGTATTGAAGCACAAGCATCACAACATCACAATTAAGAAAGACATCATACTAATCATGTTGAGATAAGTACTGTACAAAAGTCAAGATGAAACAGTGATATCAGAGAATTTCAAGAAGCAATAAAATACATTGCATATGACATGTAATGGATATGAAATTGTAACATGCAAAGCATACAGTATAAAACGTGATGTGATGCTACGGTTAAGCAATAAGAGACATTGCACATGACATATAATGGAAATCCACAATAAAATCGTAGTAATATGTAAAGCATGCAATACAATGCATAATGTGATGGTAAGCTTCCTCCACTAAAATTTTCTAATTTTCCTTACTAAGAAAAAAGGGGAAGCCACGGTTTTCACCGCAGAATCCTCCCAAGAGAAATTAAACAATTATATAGTAAAAAGTATTAAGTGATCACAACTCAGAAACAAGAGTCGCAGAGACTGAAACCAGAAGGTTGTGAGAGTATACAAACAAAGAACGGGGATACACAAATAAGTGGTTTTGCTGGTAATTTAAAGGAGTTAAGTATCCTAATATAAGAGATGACATTGGAGCCTATGGGTAATTTGAAGAACACTTATAGTGCACAAAAATAAGATATGAAAGTGTCGGCTAGCTAATATAAATGGGAGACTATTGAGGGATTGGGCAACTTAACTAGGTGAATGCCCAGGGACAAAGAATATAGTGTAATAATAACAGAGAATTCATATAAACAAAAATGTACTGTGATTAATAATATTATGGAAGAAAAACAATAAGGTACACATTAAATAACTAAATAACTCGTAAAGCATCTTAAAATAAAGGAGATGTACACCCAGTAGTACTAGCCAATAAAAAAAAAAATAGATGAACTTTCAATGGAAAATATACAATAGAGTGTAGGCACATGACACATTAATTAAAGCATTATACTTAGTAAGCTTCATAAACTAGGTGGCATATAAACAAAGAAATAACTCAGTATTTAAGTAACAGTGTATCGGTAGTCAAAATAGTGAGCATATGTCTAATACCAGCTGGGTAATAGAGTATAATGAAAGAATGGTTTATTCATGTGACAGCATCTGGGGGTCCCTGGTCTGAAGATGGAGAATATAAAGTGCTGGTACCTTCAAGGGCAAAAATGGTATAAGAGGCCAGTGTCAATGAGCTAATATTGATCAAAAAATGAGTTGGCCTAAACTCAGGAGCCATCCAAGCTTATGCGTGTTCAAATCGGGGAGGTTGTCTATCAAATACTGCGTCCAGTGCACTAGCTAAATCCACTCTCACATCTGAGGAAATACTGACTCTACAGCAGAACCTAAGATCTCTATGGGGTGAATAGAGCTCTGTTTTTGTTGGTAGTGGAGATTATCAACCTTACCAATTGTGGGGAAAAGGATCTTGGTCTGCTGAGTAGAAATGACCTGGTCTTCCAGCCAATGCGGTACATCAGCAACTGTATCTGCACAATTTTTAGGAAGAGTGGCACCTAATTTCAGTATGATCTTCTCTATCCATCTGTCAATTTTGGGCAGAAGAATCTGGGCAATGACTTCCGCCAGCTCTCATCCTGGGTATTTAAAGTAGGATTTTAAGACAACCTCAAACCCCTAGGGTTAGTTACAGGCAACTAACAGTAAGAATAAATACAAAAAATACCGTTATCTTGTGCTAAAATAATAAAATGCTGCACCTCACAGTAGAATCCCTGTTAGTAAGAATCAAAACAAATCATACAAAAAAATATACTTAGATGGCGCAATGGGAAAAACCCTAAAAGGGTCAATCCTGAAGGAAACCTTATCAGTCAAGGCAATTGAGCCTATGTTCATAACAAGTAAAATTAAGGCCAATGTCCTTATGTAACTCCTGTTACATAATGACTTGATATTTTTCTCTCTGGAGTCTTTATTCGCTTTGATGTCAATGCTGGATTATTCAAACATTTGTAAAAAAGACCCTCTCACCAAAGAAAACACCCAAAAGAGGCCCAAAGGCCAATATATATATATATATATATATATATATATATGTACATATATATATATAAATATTAAATATATATATATATATATATATACAGACCGGTGGCACTCTATATAAGAATGACTAGGACAGCAGGTAGGTTGCGATCAGCATTTCGATGTTAATTCATCGTCATCAGGATAACAAAATATAAAAAAAGTACACTTACTTATACCACCACCACTCCCATGTGCTCTGTTGCGGTTTCCGGGTCCGTCCTCGCGGCGCCCACAGATGACATCACCCGCGCAACCTATTGCCACAGCTACAGAGTAAAATTATAAACACATACAAGGATACAATTTTATACATTTTATACATTTTCCGCCGCTGTTGCTGAGCTTCTCCGGAGGGCACCTGGAGGATTGTTTGATTCACATGGGAGTGCCACCCGTATTGATATATATATATGTATATATATATATATATACTGTGTGTGTGTATATATATATATATATATATATATACACACATACATTTGTGCACATGTACATATATATACACATACATATATACACATACATACATATTTAGATACTGTATATATACTGTATAAATTTAGATGTATATAGATATGTAAATAATGTACAACAGAGGAAGGGGCTTAATAGCCAGATAGCAGAGGGGTGACATTAGGTGGCCGGTCAAGGACCCAGGCAGCCGGTACTAATAAGCCCACAAGTGCACACCGGCTCCTCACTGTGACCCTCAATGACATCATGGCACATGTACAGCATAGATTGCAGGTTAAGGAGAGGATAGACCGATCTCCCATGCCCACCCCCATTTCTATGCTGCTTACCTTTCTTGTTCTCCTCTATTCTGTGCCGCTGCTGTCTGTCTTCTCCTCCTGCACAGACCCGCTCCTTATGGAGTTGGATGCAGGCTACGATCCAAGTTACTGTGGGAGGTTATGTCAGGTCACCATGGTCAGTGGCTGTAGCGACAGTGCAGCGGGGGGAGGGGGGTCTTGTTTAATAGGGGCACTTTCTCTTCCAGGACTGCAGGAAGACACTACACAAGATGGGGAGGAAGGCACCTGCAGTGCTACCCGCTGTAATGTGAGTAATAGTAGCAGTGTGCCCGGCAGAGAAGGAGTCAGGCACACCGCTACTATTATACATTGCAGGGTTTGGACGACCGAATAGATGAGATTCTGGCTGGGAGGAAGCGTGGCCGCATCCTCCGAGCATCAGTCAGTGAGGAGAGATGGAACCAACTGGGAGAGGAGGTTTGCCTGCCCTGCATAGCACACGCTGAAGGCAAGTTGAGGAGAGGAAAGGGTGGTAGTGCGGAAGGGGGGGACGGGATCAAGGGTGGGGCCAGGGACCTAGGGGGCCTGTGAAAATTTTGCTATGAAGCCCCCCTAGATCTAGTTGGCCACAAGGAATGAGCAGGTAAGTAGTCTGAAACATAACAAAGGTCAAGACACTGGGAAGCCCAAAATATACTGCAGGGGATGAGCAGGAGTGTAGTTTCAAACCAAGCACAGCAGCACTGCTGGTGGAACAGTGGTACTGTAGCAGAATTCAGCAGGTAGAGCAGTACCAGTGGTACTGCAGCAAATTTTTACATCGGCAGGGTCTTTCATCACACTGCATTCAAGTAGAATATCAAGAGAGAGATGCTGCACTAGCCCAACCACAGCAGTTCTCCTCACATGCCAATTTGATGTCCTGCGTCCAGTTTCCTCCTCTCTTTTAGTCCTGTACTAGTGGCGGTGACAGTGAGTAATACTAGCAATTTAATCACCACTATGTGGGGTGAAACGAGGGATGTGGTAAACCCCCCCATAAATTCTGCATTTGCCCCTGCATACTGGCATGCCTCTCTGCAGTGTCTTCTGCCAACATCAGAGGTTTACATATTCTGCTTGCAGCAGGTACTTACTGGTGACTTATGCAGATGACATTGCAGTGGGCCCAGGTAAGTATGCAGATCTGAGCTATAAATGATCCTGTCTTGAGATAGACCATTTAAATAAATAATTATGCCTATCTGGGACTGCTGAAATACATTGCCAAACAAGAAAGAAAGGTATGAGGCATGAGTTGAGGGGAGCCTTAAAATGATTTCAAGCAGAAAGATGAATCACCAATAACCAACTAAAGTGAATCCACCTGAAAACAATTATGAAAGTTGGTGAACAGATAACTGTGCAAAACAAAGTGGCAACACCTTTTTTACAGTTTGAACTGTACTGAAAAATTAAAGATTGTGATTTATTGCCATGGGTTGTGATTTATTGCCATGGGTTGTGATTCATTATCATGGGTTGTGATTCATTGCCATGGGTTGTGATTTATTGCCATGGGTTGTGATGTATTGCCATGGGTTGTGATTCATTGTCATGGGTTGTGATTTATTGCCATGGGTTGTGATTTATTACCATGGGTTGTGATTTATTACCATGGGTTGTGATTCCTTGCCATGGGTTGTATTTCATTGCCATGGGTTGTGATTCATTATCATGGGTTGTGATTCATTATCATGGGTTGTGATTTAATTGCCATGGGTTGTGATTCATTGCCATGGGTTGTGATTTATTGCCATGGGTTGTGATTCATTGCCATGGGTTGTGATTTATTACCATGGGTTGAAGCACCTTTTAGTCACAGACTCTCCAGTGCATATGTTTTCATAAATGACCCACATTGTGTTTAGAATTGTCACTACAGATGAGAAGATTTGTGGCTGCAGACTGGGGTGTGTATGAGACATGACAGGATACCAGAATATGGCAAAATAATGTCTTTACTCTATGAGTCTGCAAACTAAGATGGCTGACAGAACACTTCTTGAACTGAGGAATGGTTGGCAGAATGATACTTCTACCAACCAGTGTACTGTAACACACACTTATATTCATCCTTTTCAGATATTACTTATACACAAATGGTATTTTAATGCAAAACAGAGTAACACATGGTTTATGTGGGGAAAGTGGGGTAAATGCAACAAAAAATAATAAATGCTGGTAATGAAAATTGACACATGCGCAGTGCAACTCAGATGCATGCGCAGAGCTCTGTTTTACAAATGGTGTTTTGCAGCACAAACTTTTCAACTTGTTTTTACTGTAAAGTTAGTGAGATATCTTAAGTAGTCCATATCAAACCAATCTGAAGAGGAATCCACTGGCACCAAGTGCTCTTTCCCAATCCAATCAAAGATATCAGCGGCAACAATGAATTAAGGCAGTTAGGGTATATCATGCATACAGTTCCTCGCCATGTGAGCCCAGAGTGCATTGCAGGTGCACAAGGAGCAACAAGATGCTATCATTGAACATAGAGGGTCAGAACACAGCATCCTTACCTTAGTCCTGTACTTGGTAACGTCACAGCCAGGGTGCCCCTGATGAACCTGTTTCACATAGAAATCTTGGAGGGCATAATTGATACAAACTACTGACCATACAGGAAAATGCCATAAAAAATTGTGAGTTCATCATTAATGGCAAAGAAGGAGCGACTATCATGAGGAAACTCTCTTGAAGAGGTGGGCCATCAGTAATGGACAATCTGAGACAAACACTGTCACAGGTAATCTGAGTGTGGCCTCACGTAGTTTTTGGATGCATTTAAAATATGTTTACCCTAGAATTACCCTAATTTTAGGGGTAAAAATAATTTAAATACATCCAACTTCTGAAAACATAACAAAAAAAGGCCTCCTACCAGACTTTAAATGAAGTAGGGCCTTAAGAAATATCCGGTGTTGAAGATGTAATGCCCGGGTCACTGCCCCAGATCAGGCCTAGTTCAAAAAGTCCTCCAGGCAGAGGGAATTTCAATATTATTATTATTAGCTACTTATATATAGTGTTGGCATATTCCATTGATTTTACAATTGGGAACAAACAGTAATAGAACTAGTCTTAGAAATCGTAGGCAGACGTAGAGGTAAGAGGTCCTTGATCGCAAGTTTACATTCTATAGGTAAACAGGCAATGATACGCTAGGATAAGTGATGCTACCTATTGTCTATTGGTCCAGCAAGATTGCAGAGGTTCTTGGTGGGCTGTATGATCCAGTCACACAGGACACAGGCCTGGGGTCTGGAGGATTTGAAAGTGAGGAAAGGGAAAGTATGTAAAGTTATGTGCGGACTGTATAGAGGGAATGTAATTGGGTAGGACAGCTTATGGAGATTATGTGGGTGGTTCTGGAATCTGATAAGCTTATTATTGAAACTTTTAATGAACTTGTTAAGGATGATCTGGTTAATATTTCTTTAAACAAGGTCTCCTGTAATTTGACATATAAGGAATGCCCTTACAAGTTTGAAAGAAAATAAAGACCTGATCATTAAGCCCGTAAGTATGGAAGTGGGATCATCCTTATGGACACATTTAAATATGAGAATGAAGTTCTCCACCAGTTAGAAGAAAAAAACACATATAAAAAACTAAGAGGAGGCCCAACAGAGACTGTAAAGAAATTGCAAATTTTAATAGAGGAAAATGTAAGAAACACATCTATCGCTGAAAAAGAATAAAAATGTATTAACACTAACCTGTTATTCCCGTCATTTTCAGATTGGCTCTTATACACCTATACTATTTGCACCATATTGCACCAGATGCCTGGTATGACTTAGATGCTCCTCCGTGGGCAGCGATTCTTGTGCTTGAGTACATTTCCCGAATGTTTGTTCTTAATTTGCTAATAGTGTACTGAGTCGCTTATATAGTGTAAAGTTTTGTATTTAAGATTAATATTTTTGTCTCAAAATAATTAGTATAAATTATGTGATTAAGCATTTTGATGCATGGTGTAAGTCACTTTGTATTTTGCCTTTTTACCTACTTTGTGACCAAAAAATACTAATCCTAAATACTTAGAACACTATTAAAAACTTAGCACACTATTGGCACATTAAGATGCAATATTCATGAAAAAGTAAACAATCTGGGTAAAATGGCAATAGACAGATATCCTATACAAGTGACTCACACCCCACATCATTATCCAATTCCTTGGCGACAAAAAATACTAATCCTAAATACAGATGTTAATACACTATTAGCTACTTAGGGCCTGATTCAGCAGATGATGCATAAATCCCACAGTTTCCCAATGGTCAGGAATCTGCGAATGCATCGGACCCGTACTGCGCATGTGCAGTACATGTCTGTGATATCACACGAAGATCGGCAGCAGACTGTCATTAAATGACAGTCTGCTGCTATTTTAGGGCAGGGGGGGAGCAGCAATGGCCTCCGGTTGCCAAAACACCTCCATTGACGAGAGTGACGAGGCCAGGATCTCCGTCAGATGCCGGAAGTTTCCTGGCCTCTTTTGTGCATCTGTAACGGCTGGCTTACATGACACCATGGGTCACTTAGCCACCCAATGATCACACATATGATCAGATGTTGCATTGTACAACGCAACTCAAAGCAGTAATGCATGCAGGAGGCAAGACGTCTCCTGCTGCACTGCCATATTAGTGCTGTTGCAGTTGCTACCATGTTAGCTGCTGCAATAGCAACTGCGTCCTCTGCTGAATCAGGTCCTTAGTACACTATTAGATTAAGTTGCATATTTGAAATAAAAGTTTCAAGGTGCAGCCTAGTTGTAAAGTCCATTGTATGCCAAATGGGGCTATTTAGCATGATTTGAGGATAGGTGTATGTGGACACATATGTATGTATTATCAAAGATCCACAAGGATCTAATTAACCCTTCGGGAAGCCTGGGAAAGACTTGGTAAAAGAAAATCTTTCCAAGTTCATAGACTACTTTCTTCAACCCTTGGGGGCCCATTTATCATTCAATATTTGAGGTAAAATCCCCGAAAACACACGTTTTCGGGGGTTTACCTCAAATACTAAGTATTGCAGGGATGGGCTCCTTTCGGAGCCCGTCTTCCTGCATGTCCCGGATAATACATCCAGCCGATAGGATCGCATTTTGCAATGTGATCAGGGGCGTTACTGGCATGCCCTGATCGGATTGCAAAAGCGATCCTTGATAAATGGGGCCCTTAGTGTTATAGAATGAATCTCATCTCAAAGATACTAGAGATTTTTTACATTTAAATTTTAAAGGGTATTAAATATCTAGATAGAACTAGGGAGTGGTTATGTCTGCAAACATAAATCAATATTAGTTTTATAAAGCCCCATATTTTTATCTTTTATTTGTATATATTTTTTACTTTTTAATTGAAAGTTATATTTATTTCGGGGGTGCTGCCACTTGCCACTGACAAAAAGGTAATAATTACCCAAGACCAAACTATACAACAAGAGGAAAAAATGTTGTCTATTTTCTTGTATTTAAAAAAAGTTCATCTTTATTCGATATGCATTAAAATGTCCCTTTAGGAGCACACTTTAGCGAAATAATGGTTAAAACAATTGGTAGAGAATAAATGTGAATAAGTTTGAAATAGTGTCAGTAAAGATTAAAAGAAAGAAACCCTACTGTGTGTCTTTATTTCTTTTAGATTGATTTTTTATAGAAATATGTATGTATACATATATATATATATATATATATATATATATAATTGTGCTCTGAAGAAGAAAGGGAATTCGCTTTATTTCAACCTTAAATATTTTTACATATGCATATATTATTCCTTTATTTATTAAGACAGATTATCTAATAAAGACTTTTTTAATATATGTTATAAGGTTTTGTATATTCCAGATCTTAAGTGATATTAATCATTCAATCGTCTGGATTTATATCACATTCATTCGTTCCCTGTAATGTGTGTATTTTCGCTGTGACTAATCCAGCTGAGTATCATAAAGAGATATACGTGGTAACATTGTTGCTAATGTCCACCATATTGGTAATTAAATAACTCAGAGACTTAGACACATTTGCTTGTCTCTTGTGAGGTAAGATTACACACTGTCAACCCGCTATATCACATAATAGATTACATTAACATTTTGTAAATACAAGCAAATTATTAAGGTTATTAAATAGAAAAAGAATATTTTATTAGTGACTGCTGATGTCTGCTCCCTATACTCTGAATTAGGTATAGAGGTGGCTAAGCTGTTCTTCACTGATAGTAGATATATAAAAGGGATGCAAATGTTTTAAAAAAAGGGCATTTCTTTTATTTTTTTAAGCTATTACTTCCATTTCAAGAATGACTTTTAGTTACAAAAAGTAGGTAAGGCGATGGGCACTAGGTTTGCCCCAAATTATTCCAAAATATTCATGGGCATGTAATAACTCTGATATATATATTTTTTTCTGAGTTATTGAACATGGGTTGGACTCTGGTCACAGCTCCAATACCCCTTTAAAACTGCACCTTGGTCCCGGGTTATTACCGGGTCGACCCCTTTCACACAGAACCTGTATCAGCCCTGCCAAATTTGTGAGTCATTAGAAGTGGACATTTTGTTACAGGATCTCAAAGATGAGTCATGAAAAGTGGGTGTCAGTGCTTCGGACCTGCCAATTAGATCCTTTTACTGTAACCCGGGTTGAATCCGGGACACACCCTTTCAGACCACAAGCAACTTGGATTGGACCTGGGAATAACCCTGGTAGTAACCAGGGCTGGGGCCCCAGCAATTTGGACCCGGGTAGACCCTGTCACACAGAGAAAAGCTTGCCCCAGCAATATCCCGGGTCCAAATCTCTGTGTGAAAGGGGTATTATATGTGTTTAACCAAAATGGGGGAAAATATACACTGATGGCTGTACCAATAACCAAGTGGATACATACTTATTGCATGGACACTGGGAAGTAATAATTGTTTTTTTATACATAGTACACTATATTTCAATATTTGTCTTCATCTTATTTTGTATACCTTTGGATGAATTGTCAATAATAAGAGTAAGTCAGTACGTGAAAGAATTGTCTCTACACAACTATATAGATTAGCAACTTATATGGATATTGTTCAAATAATCAGCATTAATTATATCTAGGTGCCAGGATTGTTAAGCCCCATTTGTTAATATTTCGTGGTCTCTAATGTTTGTTTAAGCCTCTGTGGGGGCTGGCCTCATCCCCTGTGGTAACTGACCACACCCCAAAGCACAGGCCCCTACCACTGCATATCCCGGATGGGCCCTTCACGCTCTAGTCTGACACTGGGCACCCTGACTGTGAAACTACCAAGTTCAAGGCTAAGGACACTGTGCTCTGGCACTCTATGTCCAATGTCAGCATGGACATCGGGGGCTCACCATACCAAGAAACCTTTCACTCTGCATGATATTCTCCACCTGCCTTGGTTCATTGTTTTCACTGATATTGTTGATTAGAATAGGATAGAGTACTTGGTGCTAGTGGATTATTTCTTTGGTTGGTTTAAGATGACTATTATACAGATGTGTTGCTCAAGTCACGCCAAATAGCCCTTCTTGGTGCGCCAGGTCATGGACGACTCAGCCACGCAAATTGTTAAATGTCTTCTATCTCGGCATAGATTAAATACATTTCAAGCACCTGAAGCCAGGACACGACAGCTTGCAGAACAACAACTCATATGTGCAGTTGGCTGAGTGTTGCCTGGTGTTATCGTGCAGCAATACGACGCCTGTTTGCAGCAACCGAGGTCGTTTTAAAAAAATTGTCCTCTGCAACCGGCTCAATGTGTCACAATAGCAGACAGCATTCACAGTATCTCCCTTGGTGAGGAAATCAACAAGAAGCACGCCCTTGTGGTCCCAAAATACGGTCACCATGACCTTCTTTGCTGATGGAGTTGTTTTCAATGTCTTTGAAGGTGAGGACAATGCATATTTCTATGTCATGGATGGTTACTTCGTCTCCAGTGTGACATGATGCACCCATGTTTCATTGCCTGTAACAATATGCTGCAAGATCTGCTCTCCCTCCTCATGGTACCACGTCAAGTGCACGAGACACATTCCCATCCTATTGGTTTTGTGAACTTCTGTGAGTTGCTTCAGTACCCAGCATGAACACTTTTTCCTGTCTACCTGCTCTGGTCTGGCGGGACATTATAATGAAATAGAGAACATTACACACGTGAGAGATCTTGTTACCTTACTCATTGAACCACCCTTGTGTTATGTTTAAATATAGAGTTTACAAATTAATTTAAAGTTCGGACCGCAAAAAAAGTGTAACCACATTAATTGTATGCCCAGGATATTTAATGGTGCTCACCCATTGCCAGTCTTTGAAAAGGGCATATTTGCAGATATTCTGGGACATGTGCATTTTGGGAATAGTAAAACCATCAACAGCAGCTTAGCTTAGTTTATGTCCTAAATGAATCATGGTGTGAGGGGACACAAGGACTCTCTTTACTGCATGTCATGTTTTTGTGTTTGAGGATTTTTATTGTATTGGATTAAGCTACCATATGGGATATATGTAATAGGCTGTGACTTGCAGGCATCTGTGAGTCTGTCCTATGTTTTAAAGGGGCAATCATTTAAAAGGCAAAACCAACCTGGTGCAAATTGCATCCCCAAAAAAGTATATGATGAGGACTAGTTAGCACTCTATGGGTGGCGCCCCTGTTCGGCTGCTCAGGTCGAACACCCCTGGAGCCGGCCCTGGGAACTTAGCAAGTCATACCTCAAGCCACCCAACCTTTTCCTTCGCCAAGTGCAAGCTTACACATCCTTACAGATGCTGCCATTGTGACAAATGATGGAAGTCCATGAAATTAGGTCCATGTATCGGGATGCGGTCATAATACCGACAGTCAGAATGCCGGCGCTTAGAATGCTGGGGCCGGAATCCCAACACCAGCATCCCGACCGCTGGCAGACAGAGATGATGGTAAGTAGTGGGGTTTGGGGGAGGGTTAGGGCTAGGCACTAGGGGGGGGGTTAGGCACTAATGGGGGATGGTTAGGTTTAGGGTGCGGGGGGAGGTTAGGTTTAGGCAGTAGGGGGGGTGTTAGGTTTAGGCAACGGAAAGGGAGGGTTAGGGGTAGGGAGAGGGGTAGGGTTAGGGTACTTAACATCAGGTGTCGGTATCCTAACCCTGTCGGGATGCCGGCTTCAGATCCCGTACCCAACCCCATGTATCAAATGTAGATGTGAGATGTCACATAACAGCATTTGCACTGCCAATCTGCACTTTTAAAAACTCATTATTGTTCATAAGCCATTACATCATCTTTTAAATACTGTTGGTTTATGGCTCATAAGTATCAAATACCAAAGATAGTTGTACATTTTACATATCAGAGTGTCTGCCATCAGAAATATCTGTAAATCTGTAAGCATTGCTTAGTGAATGATTTGTCTGATCTGGGTTTTGCTAGAAAATAATTACATTATACTGTATATTTTAGCTCTGATGTTCTCCCTAACATCTTAGTATTTCTATGTGATGGTCTGTGCAAAAGAATACAGCTCTCTATTTACGTCACATGATAATTGTAACTAGAAGAGAAAGCAAATATCTAACTGTATATATAATGTGGAAACATAGCTTTTAGTGCATTGAGCTATTCATACTCCCCTGGTTAACATAAGTAATTAGTGCTTAATGGGTGGAATTCAGGAGATGGAAAACAGGTTAAACAGTAATTGAGAAATAAATGGTGTGGGGGTACACAGTGCCAATGCGGAGACCTAAGGTGAGTGAATATAGATCATGTGAATGATGGGGAATGCTGGTGAGAGGCGCTGAGGCTCTGTGACCTCCTTTGAGAGAAAAGTTTTACAAGAGAGCAAGGAAATAATGAGAGACTATTGACCTGCAAGATAATGGAAATGGGTCAGAATTAAGAGGGTCTTAGAAATGAAAGGGTTGACTAAAAGGATTATTTTATATATTTAGATAAAAACACACAATCACTAAAAGCTAGGTTTCCACATTATATATACAGTTAGATATTTGCTTTCTCTTTGAAAGGATTATTATATATTTAGATAAAAACACATACGCTAAAAGCTACAATTTCACAAATCCAGTAGACAGCTGCCTTTTCTTTCACTATCGATAATTAGAAGGTGACTTTAGATTGCACATGTATGGAAATATCTTTTGGCCTACTGTTTACCTAAATACTTAGTAAAATGTATCTACAGCATGTTTGGACCTAAGGTTGGGCATGTGACATTGCACAGAGAACAGTTTCTTATCCTTTAACTACTATAAGCTGGCTAAAATAGTAAAAAAACTCAGAAATTCTTGTTTTTTTATGATTGAATTACAGTAGGTCAAAAACATCTAAGTAAAACTTATGAAACATGATTTATGCACAAGCTCATTGAGCTAGCATCCCAGGCATTTGGACCATTTTGGATATGTGTGTGCCAACCTATCTTTGGACTATTATATATAATCAGGGCCGGCAACAGAAATCACGGGGCCCAGAACACACAATTTTTAGGGTCCCTCCGTCCCCGGGTGAAGCAGAAGGTGATAGGGAGAGGGTAACAGGTAGAGGAAAAGGGTAACAAACAGATGGTAATAGGGAGAAACAGAGGGTGACAGGGTAAGGGTGAGATTGTGATTGGGAGAGGGTAACAATCAGAGGGTAATAGGGAGTAACAGAGGGGGGCAGGGCAGGGCAAGAGAGAGAGAGAAAAAAAAGAATGAATATTATATTAAGTAACAGGGAAAGGTTATGTGGAGGAACAGAAGGAGTTATTTGTGGTGCCCAGGGACCTTACCTTTCACTCAGTGAGACGCTATCTACAGTATCTTTCCCTGGCCGACACAGCAGGGCAGAGCCCTATGAGTGACGGTGGCGACCAGGTCCTCATACCCTTTGCGCCGGGGATTGTCACTACATTGTGACGTCAAGCCCCCAGCAACTGCAGTTTCAGAGAGAACAATGTAAGAGGAGGGGAAGAGACGGGAGGGGAGGGGAGGTTATGGCCCCTGTCTGATTCATTACAGTACTGCTGTTAATACCGCAGCGGCCACACTCATTACCACAGGCTCCCGATGCAATGGACCAGCTGCATCGCTGGACATTATGCCACTGTAGCAGAGCGAGCGGGCAGCAGTTACAGCTGAGTTTGTCTCTGGGCCCATCCGGGGCCCCTAGAATCTCGGGGCCCGGTACGGCTGTGCCCCTAGTGCCCCCCTATTGCCGGGGCTTTATATAATATATGCAAAGTGAATGAACAGAAGAGAAATCTATATTAAATCAATGGGGTGAATTCAATTCAGTGCGATGTTGAATAGCCGTGGGAGGGAGCTCCTGAAGCTATTCAATACACGCGCTGTTTGGGCGGGCAAAGGATTACTTCTCGCACCCCCCTGGGGATGCGAGGAGAAATCCGACAAGAGTGCTGGGCGTGGAGCTGTTTTACTGTTTAGCGTGTCGCTAACAACCGCGCACCCAGCACTTTAGTCAGGGAATGCCGGTTCTCGCGCCTTAACATCTTTGTTAAGTCGCGAGAACCAGCATTTTCCGACATAACAGCGCACAGACCCGGTCGCTAGATGCGTACGCTTGCTCCCAGCTTATGCAAATTCGGAACACACCCAGCAAGGCAGGCGATCGCACCGCAAGGCAAAAGCACACCCACTATGTCTTGGCATGCAATCACTTTGTGTATATGCAGATGCCCACCAGCTTGTCTTAAGACTCCCACTTGCGCACGTCATCTCCAGGAAGTGTATACAACCATCGGTACATCAGGTACCATCGGGAGCATTCGCAGCACTTGTGGTTGCCATTACCCTACCGCAAGCATTGCGAGCACTTCAGTGTAAAGACCAGCCAGGTGACGTGTACTATGACGCTGCCTATTAATTATGCACGCCTCTGAAACAGCGTTGAAACACTCAGGCACGCCTGCATTCGCACCTCAACTCCCCCGTTACTACTGCCTTGCCCCTGTAACCACCCACAAACGCACTCTCCTGTCACTCATTCCACTGGGCTGTCTCTGCTGGGCGAGCGAGTGCTTCCCGATCGCTCGGACTAGTTTGCGCACGCGCACTGTGATGCATATGCATGTGCACATTAGCAAACATTGCCAGCAACGAGCGAACGTTTGCTAGCGACCGGGTCTGAATCAGGCACTATGTACTAAGCCTTGGAGAGAGAGAAAGTGGATGGAGATAAAGTATCAACCAATCAGCTCCTAACTTTTATTTTTTGCTGATGGGAGCTGATTGTTGGTACTTTATCTCCATCCACTTTATCTTTCTCCAACAGGGAGAAGGAGCTGCAGCCAGTAAGTGTGTGTTGGGGTGTGTGTGAGGAAGGAGGGGTAAGTGAGGTGCTCGGATAAATTAGGGTAGTGGGAGAAATGATTTGGGGTAGTGGAAAAGGTCAAAGGCATGAGGGGAGCAGTTTGAGGTGTGAGGGGAAGTTGTAAAGCAAGTCCAACATCACAATTTCCTCAGTTTGCCAGCATCTACTGCTTCTGGTGGATGAACATTCAGGGCCTGATTCAGAGCCGGACACTCTGACCAGAGCGCTCGCTCTGAATCAGTGCCCTCCTACCTAAAAATGGAGCGGCCTCCTGGCCGCTCGCATAGCTGTGGGTGACCACCCACAGCATATGCGAGCGGCCAAAAAGATGGTCGCGATGGTCAAGACCATCGCGACCATCGGGCTTGCGATGAGACCCTGCGGTAGGGTCTCGGTGACCGCAAGCCCTGGAGTGATTTTGGCTCTATCAGAGCCAAAATCACTCCCACTGACATCACTAGTGTCTCCCTCCGTCGTGCGCATGCGCATTGGGGTAACATCGACCCGCTTGCGAGCATCCTGCGCTCGCGAGCGGGTCTGAATGACCCCCTCAGTGTGCTGAACAACGTAAAATATTATCATCGCTCAATTATGGGGCAAGAGTGATTGAATGGGCGGCCATGCTCAATATTAACTGTGACGTGGCACGAAAGTTGGCGTTTTCCACATTGATTGCTGCATTTGCAGAAGAAAAAGCCAGAAAAGCACTTCTACTTCAACATCTCCAATAATCCAGTACACCAGTATATGTATACAGTATTTTATTTGGCAATTTTAATAAAGTTAAGCATTAAAATCAATTTGAAGTACATGTTAAATATATTTTGAAAGTTTTGTTTTGTAAGAAAGAGGGGGTAGGGAGCCTCTTAATTTGGCTTTCCCCGGGCCTCTATGAACCTCTGAAAGGACCTGCTTCATACACTCCATAGTGGAAGGTCCTGTGCTTACTTATGACCCACGACACCACCTCTGTATGCTTTGTTTGCATAGAGTTGTCACAGCTTTTCCAGATCAATTGCATGTACAGTGGGCTGCCCAGTAGCCCTTACTCTCTTAGGGCCTGGTTCAGAGTTGTACACTAATCTCGTTGTAACTGTAACTTTCTTTTTCAGTTGCAATGCAAAAATACGCAAATGTTGCACCCGCTGGTAGGCGTATTAAGACGCCCACCAGCAGCTTTATAAATCCAAGCATCTACGTAAAAAGCCACATCATTGGTATCAGATCGGTGGATCATCGGCCTACAGACTGGGTGACGATACTAAGACAACGGCACCAGTGAAAACTGCGTACACAGATGCAGTCACTGGATCTGACACGCTTTGGAAACTGTTGCGACATGCCCACGTTTTTGTAATCACCCACCCCATTACCACCCCCAAAACCAACCCTAACTGTCAATCTAATTCCTCTATGCGAGCGATATGGCAGAGGCATCAGGATACATGTGCTGTAATAACAATATCGGCCAACTGTATAAATATTAGCATAGAGTCTTAGATCAGACGTTAGTGCAAAGCTCTGTGAGATGTTAATACACCTCCCCCATATATCATCATATCATTTTAGATCAGATTCCATTGAAATTCTTTGGCTGTTCATACATTCTTATATAAGCTTTTCGCTAAACTTTTCATCGGGGTTCCACTTATAGTTTAGGTTTAGTTGACATTTAAATCTAAGCTGACTTATACACTACAATTTTACATTTGCATTTATAAAGTTTACTATTGTATTGTGCTTAATATACATTGGGGTGAGAAGCAGAACAACTCTTTAATGACATAAATAGTGAGAACTGTAAAACTAATTTATAGATGAATGTGGTGCCAAGTTAGAATGCATTAACAAGTTAGTACTGTAGCGGCTCTCTAGGTAAGATAATATATTGCTTTCATTAAAAAGCAATCTGCATGGACCATATCCACTAACACTGGGACTCTGCAGCTGTCACCTTTATCAAGGGAATAAGAGCAAACCACTACATTTTAATCACTGGAGTTTGTCAGGAACAAAAAACAGTCTGCTCCCCACTAATCAACAGACATGTATTCTGATAAAGGCAGCGAATTGGAAAAGGACAGTTACGGCATGCCTTTTCCTGAAATGAACAGGACAGTGCAATTGTACCAAATTAAACTGCTAAATGATGTACAATGGGGCATATAACTCTTTACACATCAATGTACAAGACAAGTTGGACCAAGCTAAATATTATACTTAGTTATGTTCTCCCTGGCATTACATACTATTGTGCAATAAATCATGACAGCCTAGAGGCCTATGAGAAAAATCTACTGAGAAGAACAATACTGAAATATTGTTTAAAAAATCTAAATGACAAATTTAAAGTAAAAATAAAAAAAGATATTTATTTAGCTTTGTTTTATTTATTTGTTTGTACTGTATTTTTTGCCTTTGCTTTTCAAACATCACGTTTTATGGGGCCCATACATCTTTGATTAAATAGGGCAATTCCCCATTTTGTAGATGACTGGGTCAGGGATCATGAAAATCCAAAATGTTGGACAATGTCATTTCGCCAAATTCCGACCCAAACAATTATCGGAATCTGGGATTTCTAACGTGTTGTATTTTTCCGATCCCCGAGAAATCACTGATCATCGGAGTCCGCCGGTGAATAAATAAATAAATGGTCCCTTTACCATTAAAATCATTAAAATTTTGCATTTCATTTTACATTTTCATCCTTTTATTCCTTCTCTTTTTAAAATATTATAGTAGGTGCTCACTGGAAATGGTGATTTCTATAAACAAATAGCATTCATAGGGGTTGATAAATAGATGTACGCAAATAGCACAGCTGCTGCGTCTTTGTACGCTAACACTTTGTATGTACTCTAAAATAGGCGTCTTACGTCAATAGACACCTCCTGTCAGCTTCTTTGATCCGCTGCTGCATCCAGGGGCGCAGCATTGGATCAACTGCATGAACATCGGACATGTGCATAACCCTGAGGTTAGTCAGGATGGGTGGCAAAATCACGATGCCAGGGCCAGGGAAGCTGTGTCCAAGGATATAGCCACTGACTTCGACACACCCAGAAAATGGGACTAACATGCCCCCGTTTTCTGTAACCGCCGCACCCCAAATACCAGCAGCTTGTCAATGATGCTGCGGCGTTTGGGTCACTGCAGGCGACATCTCAGGGCTTGATCTACACACTGCGCAGATCCGAAATAATCTTAAACAATCGACAAACTGAAAAAATATTGCTCCAGCCTACAGCTATGACTCAGCCCCATAGACATTTATAAGCCTTTTGTTTTTAAGCGGCCTATTAATATAAATAAAGGGGCATTTTAGGAGCATACCTGAAATATCAAACGTTTTTAAATATGCTGCTCCATAAAAGTGGTCTTTTATTGTTATTATTATTATTATTAGTAGTAGTAGTAATCTATTGGATTTTTGTTATGTTATATGTTGCCAGGCACTAAATAATTTATGAAAAATGTATTATTAAAACCTATTGATCAAGTCACATATTTATGTAGTAGAGGAAACTGTTATAATAGATAATGCTTTGTATAATGACTCTACCATTCCGCCCAGTAGCGCACGCAGGGGGGGTTTCTGAGTACCCAGAAACCCCCCCTGACCAAACCAATTTTTTTTTTTCAGAGACAGAGACAACCTTGTCTCTGTCTCTGCACTATCAGTGGGCCACCCTTGGAGCTGCCCAGCCGCTGCCTGGTAAGCTGTCAGCACTTCTGAATCAGGTGGCTTTCATACTCCCTGATGCGGAAGTGCTGAAAGCTGAACCTGCAGTTGCCGGGCAGCGTGCAGTGATCACCAGGGCCTGGACGGAGGCCATCAGGGACTGACTGGAGGCCCAGACAGAGAGGGGGTCCACTCGCTCCGACGCTGCCGCTGCCGATCCCCGCGCCCGCTATGCAAAGCACAAGCATCAGGTAAGTGTGGGGTTTGGGCTGGCTGTCTGGGGGTAGGCTGGCTATCAGGCTTGGGCTGGCTGCGTTGGGCAGGGGATGGCTATCTGGGGATGGCTGAGGCATGCTGGCTGGGGTGGCAACTGTATCCGGTGCAGGGGCTGCCTGGCTGGGGATAGCTGGCTGGGCCTGGGACAGGCTGGCTGGGGTGGCTATCTGGTGCAGGGGCTGTCTGACTGGGGCAGGGTACTGTCTGGCTTGGGCAGGTTACTGTCTGGCTGGAACAGGGGCTGTCTGGGGCTGGTTGTTTGGGGCTGGGGCTGACTGGGATATATGGAAACCCCCCCCTAAAAATCCTGCGTTTGCCCCTGATTCCGCCAGCATAACTTTGTGTACATAATGGCTTATTTTAATAAGAATACTCTTTTATTATTTACAGTTGAACAGAATCCCGTTTGATCAAAATGAGATGACATGCAATGTTACAGGATGAAAGTTATAAAGGAGACATTATAGGTTAGTGTCATGGACTGATGCTTGTTTTTCCTATTTAAATCTAAATTGTGCTTGAGATAACTAAAAATGTTGACATTTTGGACAACTAACAGGAAGACAACACTATTCATATTTGTGTAGACAGATATAAATTATAAATGGAATATACAGAAGGTATAACCAATTTAATAACCAATTTGCCAAGAAGTCTTAAGCATTGGTGAGGAGAGGTTTCATCTTTGTGTCCTCAGTTACACAATGTTTCTGCAATTACACAGCTAATCATTAATTATAGCAGGTACTATGGGCTAACTCATCTTTACTGTGAGTCAAATATAACAAATGAACTATCAGTGATGTTTGAACTTGTGTAGAATCGGGAGCCTTGGGTGTGTAGTGATTACTTCTACCATAATCATTTGTCAAAGAAAAACTGTATTTTATATACATTTCAGAACATGATTATTTGTCAAAAGACAATCATTATTGTCAAATTCATATGTCAGTCATGATATCATATAATATCATATTATACTCATAATTAGGTAAATTTATAAAAAAAAGAAAATTGATAAGTGAAGACATATTATGATGATTGACTCTGATGATATTATGCTAACTGCCCACTGTAATTATGTATCTTTGTATAATGTCTGTATTATTCAGAACTTATGTATGCTGCTGACAATGTTATTCCCTTGAATGGTGCTGGTGAACTCTTGTGGCACCTTATATATAATAGAAGGTGCACCAATTTGCGGAACATATGAACATGAATTTGCAGTGTGCATAATCAGAAATGGGGCGGGCAATGCACATTTGTACATAGTTTCATTGCATCTTCACTTAAAACTGAAGAGACGTAATTAGTTTGTTACAGGGCATTCTCAAGTAAGCAAAGTTCAATAAGGGATTTCTCAAATGTGTAAATGTTACAGTAACTCATCCCTCCAGTGATCTCTGTCCCGCCATCAGCCCAGTGTATAGCAGTTGCGCATAGTTATTTCTCATTGAACCTGATTGGGTGTGGTGACGCTGGGTTACTGTGCAGCATGTGCTGAAGTCGGGAAGAGAAAAAGAAAAATCTTGCTGGCAGGAGAAGCTCAAGGTCAGATTATAAAAGGACCTTTGGGCCGGAAAAGGCCACGAACTTGCCAGAGTGTCCCTCCAGCACACTTGGAGGCTGAATGAGTGCTAGCTTCAGGGCCAGACTGCCAGACTAGCCAGTGCCAAATATGCCCAACATCCCCTAGCACAGTCCCTAGCAGACATGAGAGCTGTTTCTCAGCAACATCCTGGAGGCAGCTTAGCCCCAATGGACAAAAGTATTTGGCCACACCTGTTAATTATTGAATTGAGGTGTTATAATCAGACCCGTTGCCACATGTGTATAAAATCAAACACCTAGCCACGCAGTCTCCATTTGCAAACAATTTGTGATACAAAATGGGTCGTTCTGAAGAACTCAGTGACTTCAAGCGTGGGACTGTGATAGGATGCCACCTGTGCAATAAGATGGTTTGTGAAGTTTCATCCCTGCTGGATATTCCATGGTCAACTGTAAGTGATATTATTAGAAAGTGGAAGCATTTAGGAACAACAGCATCTCAACCTCAAAGTGGAAGACCACGTAAAATCACAGAGTGGGGTCAATGACTGCTAAGGCGCATGGTGCTTAAAAGTTGCCAATGCTTTGCTGATTGCATAGCTGTTCCAAACTTCCACTGGCATTAATGTAAGTACAAAAACTGTGCAGCGGGAACTTAATGGAATGGGCAGCTGCATGCAAGCCGCACATCACCAAGTCCAATGCCAAGCGACGGATGGAGTGGTGTAAAGCACACCAACACTGGACTGTGGAGCAGTGGAAACGTGTTCTGTGGAGTAATTAATCACTCTCCTCTATTTGGCAATCAGATGGACGAGTCTGGTTTTGGCGGATGCCGGGAGAACGTTACCCACCTGACTGCATTGTGGCAACTGTGAAGTTTGGTGGAGGAGGAATAATGGTATGTTTTTCAGGGTTTGGGCTAGGTCCTGTCGAAGCAGGATAATTGGCTGAGACAGGATCGGTTTAAAATTAAATCTGCGCAACGCCATTTTGCAAATGGCAATGAGACACCATTTTGCGACTGGCCGCTCAGTGCCATTTTAGTGAATCTCGCCCATTATAAGTACATATGGCGATGCTATTATTTAGCATTGTGCGATTCCCACGCAATAGAAAGAAGTTGAAAGTCCTCACCATATAAATACAGGCAGTCACTAAAACATATAAAATAATTAACCCTGCAAAACACGGACCATGGTGTACTCCACAAACAAGTAGCCGCACAATGCTAACTAGCGTCTTTTCTCAATTCCCCAATACTTACACACTGCACACTTACATAAAAGGTTCCCTAGCATTAAAGTGTAATAGTCAAGGTTTATTCAGTATTATTAATGTTGTGAAATAAATGTAATTTGATATCTAAGGTTTAGTACATGGTAAGCAGACCGTGTTTGGTGTTGTACTGATCCACTGTGTTTTTGCAGATTTCCGGTATCATCGGTGAGAAGATCGCAACATGTGTCTGCAAACTATGGACTATAGAGAGTTAAACATTAAAATGTACTCTGTAATGTAACCAGTTTAGATTTAGTATGCAGCAGGAAAAAGGACACAAAGGGCCGTTGGAGGCTGGTTTGTGTCCATTCGAATTGACCTATGAACTATACTGTAACAGAAGAACCAGGAAGAAGAACCAATGGAATCATGCCAAACTGTTCTATTGTATTGCCTATCTCTGTAAGAGTATATATGTGGGCTCTCTAAACTTGGATGCCAGTCTTTTTGCCTTGCTGTTGATGGAGGTTTCTATATTGATGCCGGTATCTGAGTCCAGAGCGCGTGCGTATGTAACAACTGTACCTTGGGTCTGTATGATTTATTTGCGCTAATTGTATTTAGAGCACAGCGTGTAACCATCTGTTTTTATATTGAATAATAACTTTTTGTGCTTTGGAACCACACTCAGAGTCTGAAAGCATTTATTTCTTGCGCGACACAATTCCCACAGAAACACTCTAAAATCTTGTGGAAAGCCTTCCAATGAGAGTGGAAGCTGTTATAGGGGGACATATTAAAGTATATGTATTTGAATACAATGTCATTACAGTCCCTGTTGATGTAATGGTGAGGCGTCCATATAGTGTATGTGCACCTTATCAATAATAACTTTCCTTTAAATCCCATTGTATTAAAAACACACAATGTCAGAATGCCATACAGGGCTTTTAAATTCACAACCTGTAATTCAGTCAGACACTTAACAAATGAACATCAAAAACATAAATTACCCTGCCATTGCATAGTATTACTGCAGGGAGATCTGGGAGAACTATAATGATACCTGTGTGACCAATCAGAAGTGCATGAGCTCATTGTGACATTCTGCTTGTGTTGGGGTTGTACTTCATTGTGAGACCATATTTTTATATGGACATACAGTATGTTCAGTAAAGACACCTGGATGCACTTTCTATGCACCAACAATACCAGCACGGCACTTAAACATACTGTGATATGCAATGTGTCAGAGAAGTAAGGATAGACGCAGTGAATATACAAACTGCACATCTTAACAATATGTTAGGTTGGTGTTGTACTACAGTGTGATTTTTATTAACTCCTGCTGTTCCAATACAGTTTTCAAAGACAAAGAAAAAAGTAGAGTCTTTACTATGGTGCACTATTACGTCAATCCACGTTAGTCATTTAGTTCCTCAGTTAAAACATATTAATCTTTATTTGTTTTTAATAAAAATTATGTCATTTAGGGGTTATCACTACTGGCAAAATATTTTAAAAAGCAATCAAAGTTCAAGCAAAATAGAAAGATGTGTATGAAAAAGAGAAATTTAGTGTATTAAAACTTATATAATACCGCTGGTTATATATCCTTATACCTTTGTGTGATTGGATTTATACTATCCTCTTATTAACACTGATGCCTTGACAGAGCAGCCAGGCGAAACGCTGGAAGGGAACTGACTGGAAGGGAACTGAAGTGTGCCTCTGGTCAGCGATTTCTGAACAGACAGAGGGGCTGATGTGTGATCATCAGCCCCTGTGCTTCTTCCTGCTCAGAGGGGACTGATCAGTTCCCTTTGAGTGCACAGCTGCGCTGTGCAATAAGGTAAGGGGGCAGTGCTACCTATGGAACAGGGGATGGGAAGTAATAGGGATCGGGTGGGGGTGTCATCTTTTAGCACTGGGGTGGGTAGGGAGGTGGGTTATACTGCACCACAAGTTTTTTTGGCTGGGGGTGTGAAGTATATAAAAATAAACAATACTATATATGCAGTCACACATAAGGAGGGGGGCACTAAAACAGTGGGGGCCCAATAATACTGAGTGTGGGGGCTCTGCCACTGATCATTATCACACCCCCATCCCACTAGGGGGATGAGGGATGATAGTGCTGACGATCTTTTGCCACCAGAGTAGGGCTATTTGTTATGGAGGGTTGGTAGGTAAATTTATAATGGAGGCCTAAGAACATGAGGGGGTGAAAAACACCTCCTAGGTATATATTTTTTTAACCAAAACATTTGATTATATTTTTAGAAATGCATTCCAAAGTTTATTACACTTTAAAGGACCGTCTGTTGAGAGAAAAATAGTCAGTAAAATGGTTGGAAGCAATGGACTTTAAGCTTAATTTAGAGATACACATAAAGATGCACCTTTTACGTATTCACCTGCACATCTAAATTTTTACGCCTGTATTTTGAGGTGCACATATCTTAACAATTAATTATCTATATAAAAGGGATGGCTGTCATGTCACTGTCATGCACATTGGGAACAACAATGGCTCCCACTTCGGGCAATGTAGACATGGCAGACAAGAGAAGAGCTTGTCCAGGGTTAGTATAGCGGGATGGAAACTGAGGCAGGGAAGGCTCCAAAACTACTAGTGTAATGATAATTTTAAAAAACGCCTTCTATAGACAGCAATCCTCAGTCAGGATCTTGTTACGTATGAATACTTAGCACTTTTTGAACAATTTATTTCCCATGTATTAATTTAGTTTTCTTCATGTTTCACCTTTTATTTTGTTTTTGTCATTGAGGTTGTAGTTCTCAGCTTGCCAATATTATGCATACTTCACTTTGTAGCAATCTACACACCTTGTTTGCAGCTCAAAACTAGGCCCAAAGTGCAGCCGCCCCCCACAGCATAAGACAGGGGCACAGAGAGCCATGCTGGGCCCGGGGAAAGGGGTGTGGCCTAATTGCATCGGCATGACCACGCCCCCTAGGATAATTTTTTCAAAAATAAATATCATATTTGCTGCATGCACTGGGGAGGGGGGCGCTGTGAACCCCTCAGCTCGGCTCAAAGCCAGGGGGGGGGCGCGATCAGTGTTATCATTGCCCTCCCACAGGCATAGGTGACTGCTCAGCTGCTGCTCAGCATTTGAATTTGTACTCACATCCTCAACTTTTATTAAGTTGAGAACGTATGCATGAATTGAGAACAGCAATTGAATAATATATTTTGTTTAAAATTTTTGCTCTGGGCTCCACGTGGTCTAGAACCAGCCCTGATTATGATGATCTTTTTCCCAATGGAATGGATAGGGTTAGTGCAGGTGTGCACTGATAATGATGGCGGCTATCAAACCAAGTGTATGGATAGGAGCAGTCCATCTATAGAGATGCCTGCAGCTCTGCACATGGGCCAATATGTGCATTTTCTACCATGCACGCAATGTAGGAGCAATTAGTACCGACTTGCATTTAATTTTGCTTCAGCCTCAATATGAGCCAAGTTACAGTACTTAGATTTTCATTTCCAACTGAATGCTAGTTTGCATCAAGATAAATAAATAGGAGCGTATATCATATGTAATGGAATGTGTTTAATAGTGCACAGTAAAGGAAAGAAGAGAGGATAAATGTGTAATTGACAAATTATCTAGGCTATCTATACATATCAGTTATGCCGGTCAGGTATGGATGCCCTGACACAGTCATGCTCAAGAACAATCTATTTTAATTCACAAGACTGGAGTCACAGCACTGGATTGTACTGACAAGTCAGGCAAAGAAATAAATCAGTATACAGGATTGTAGTGCAATGAAGAAGGGACCATACTGTACATGTGGTATAGGAAAGTGGTTCAACAATTTTTGTTTTCCACTTACTCTTATTGCATAATTTTTCTCTATTAGAAATCAGTAAGTTTAAAGGGGTCTATTTATCAATATGCAATTAGGCGATAGCTACTGTTGGCAAAACTTAGCCATAGCCACTGTCGACGGTTAGCAAATAGCAAAATCTTCTCGGACAACAATAGGCAATAACATTGCAATAATTACAAATTCAACTAAAAATATTCTACAAAAGTTCCAGATAACTAAACTTGACTTTTAGTAACCTGTTTATTTCAAAACACGTGCAGACAAGACCGTATTGTTGCAGCTGATGGGGTGTTGCTGGCGTTGAAATAAGGAGTGTGCTACTGCACTACCTCCATAAATGCTCCTTATATGAAGCATTCTCTTACCAAGATGGCTGCCATTTGGTCTTCTATGCATGCACGGCATCAGCTTGTCACTGTGTATGAGCGAAACAGTGGGACACAAACGTGTTCCACTTAGCTCTAGGCTGCTGAGTATCCTGCATATACCAGCACCACTACCTTTATACATCAATAGCATTTGGTCTTCAACTCAAGATCCACTCCATCCAGATTACTTAATGTTTAACTCTGAGTACGTCTGTACAAGCAACTTCTACAACACTTCAATAAACCTGGCACATGGTTAAGTACTTGGCATGTTTAGTGCAGGAGTAGCACTCCTGGTCCCCGGGAGCTACCAACAGTTCATGTTTTCCATGCCACCTGTGGATCTGTAGAATGTGTTGGTTAGGAATGAATGCACCACATGTTTGAAAATGTGACACTAATGACTACACCTGTGCACCAGCTAGGTGGTCTGAAAAACATGAACTATTAGTAGGACCGAGTTGGCTACCCCTGGTTTAGTGCATCTGGACTCCGCTAATGTTACTATTATGTTCTGCATTACTCTGCCAATAGCACACACTTTTCAACAGCTGGTAAAGTGCAACATGAAGCACTGGCCAGGGGCATAACAACAGTCTCCGCAGATCTCATGGTGGCTTGGGGGCTGCGGTGGCTGGGTGGCAGTGTTTATGCAGATTCCATGCTTGTCTAGCAGTCCGCATGGAATCTGCTGAAAATATCCCTCCCAAAATGTCCGCCGCCTAGGAGAAGACAGATGCTGGAGGTCCTACTTGACCTCTACCACCTGTTAGGGAAGCACAGCACACGTAGCGTTACCTGGAAGTACAGGGAACGCTGGTGAGAAGATTGCTGCATCTTCTGCCGTGAAACCCCTGACAATGAGCATGAGACCCCTGGCAACGAGCATGAAACCCCTGGCTATGAGCATGGAACTCATGACAACGAGCATGGAAACCCCTGAAAACAAGCATGGAACCCAGAGCATAAAACCCCTGACAATGAGTATGAGACCCCTAACAGCGAGCAGGTAATTTGAAAGTAATTAGAAGCCCCACTGTGGGGAATAAAATGGTGTCAGGGGCATAACTTTATGTGGAATAATGTGGAATGGGCATTACAGTGTGTGGCATAATGTGTAATGTGCACTATGGTGGGTGGCATAATGTGTAATGGTGATTACGGTGTGTGAAATAATCTGTAATGGGCATTATGGTGTGTGGCACAATGTGTAATGAGCAATACAGTGTGTGGCATATTGTGCAATGGGCAATACAGTGTGTGGCTTATTGTGTAATGGGCATTATGGTGTGCAGCATATTGTGTAATGGGCATTACAGTGTGTGGCATAATGTGTAAGAGGCATTACTGTGTGTGGCATAATGTGTAAGGGGCATTACTATAAGAATGGGAAATTACAAATAATGTAAACTGTCTATGGGGGCGCATTATTAACTGTTCGCTCTGGGAGCCAAATTGCTTAGAAAACGGCCCTGTATTAGTTTTACCAAAATGCCATGGTGGGGGCCAAAAATGTTTTTAGCAAAATTTATAGTTACGCCACTGGCACCGGCAAAGGATCAAGAGGGAACAAATAATTAAAGCTTTGTGTCAGCATGCTAAAACAGTGTATTAATTGATGGGGAAGATGCTATAAAATTGTTTGTAGATTTTATTGCACATATAGTGAAAGTAGTAATCTTTACTTGTTATATCTTTATACTTCTTTTACAACCCAAACCTTTGGGAGTAAATCACCTCAATAATTACAGCTCACCTATTCTGTGGATAAGATTGAACATTATCTGTGGCAACCTCCCAATCTGGATTGATAATAAAAACTACAGTGAACTTCTATCTTTAAGTCTGTAAAGACAGCTGATGGCAAGTGTCTCAGAGGCACAGCCCACTCTTCTACGTCTCCACTCTCCATGTCTAAAAAGGGTATTACTGATCTTTTTGGCTATTTTAAGGCTCTGCAGCTGCCTATTATATATTGTTGTAACTATGGAATTGTGTAACTCAGTGATGTCATTGTTATTTTCTTACCTTGCCACAATAGGAATGGAAACTCAAAAATGCCTTTTACAAAAAATAAAAAAAAAGTCTCTGATACATCTAGAGAGAATTGGAGTGCTGTCTATTTCTTCCATGAGTAGCCCTATTAGACAAAATAAAGTAAGGTAATATGACAGCTAGATGGGACATAAATTGTAGCCCTGATCTTGATCTTTCCTTGCGAGTTTTTATTGCCCAAATTAATACAACCATTGCCAAATCCTAAAAAGTAATTTTCAACAATTTTCTCTTCCAGGAAAAATGTGTGTAATCCATCACCAAGAAAACTGCTTCCAGGATGCTGCAAATGGTCGGATTGTCTTTTTTTATCCTTCTTATTTTCCAATAGGGGATGTGAGTATTTGATGTTGATTGCTTGATTGGCTGCAGTGGGACCCTTTAAAATAAAACAAAATAAACAATCCTGTACAAATCAAATATGTGCCAACATCAACCACACGTTTAGAACAATGTCCAAGGTATTTACGAAGAAAGTTGTCATTAAACCTTGCCAAGATTAATTGCTGCCGTTAAACATAAGGGTCATTTGTGACAATTCTTTTGAAGTGCCAAGAAATATTATGGATAAGGTAAATGTCTACAAGGGCCTGTAGAGTTTGAATATTGTTTGTAGTTCCATAGCCCTGAGCTATTAAACCAGTTTCCTTTACTTAAGGTGTTACAGAGGTTTTTTTTACTGCTCCTTACATAGACATTCATAATTTTGAAGCCAAGATAACAATTTATAGTTTTATTAAAAAAACAGAGATTTTCTGCTGTCAAAACAAAACTATTTTTGAGATTTATGGCCAAATCTTTAATTTCTGTTTTAAAATGTTTGAATGATGTTTTAAAGGTAAAAATATAAATTGTTTATAATGTAAATATGTCAATTTTGTGGCAATTTCTTTGTCATTTAATAGAATTTATTTTTCTAAAATAACATAATAATAAAAAAAAACTCTGAAACGCCTCTTTGCATCTAGGAATTTATAATCATAATGACAGAATTATAGGCTACATTTGCTCAGGTTTACCTTAATAATATGATTGCACCTAATTAATTTACCTTGTTGTAATCATATGTATGGTCTGATGCAGAAAGGTATAAAATAAAATATCTAAAAGGACACACGGAAATATAGGGTTATTTATATCCATATTCTGATTTGGATGCATCTCAATGTGCATCCTGCTCTGAATCATTAGCATAAATGACAGGTTTACGCCAGATCTACATCAGATACACTCGCACCCAACACCCACCCAATAAATTTTGTTTTGATAGCAATAACTAAAGATGAGCGGATTCGGATCTCAGAGATCCAAACCCACCTGAACTTAGGGGATCCGAGTTGGCTTGGGTTTTCCTGCCTGACTCGGATCTGAAAATGAGGCAAAACATCATCATCCCGCTGTCAGATTCTCGCGGGTTTTGGATTCTATAAAGGTCCCGCAATCACCGCCATTTTTCATTGCGGCTGTGGAGATTGAAGAGGAAGGGAGCTGTGCTGAGGGAGCTGGGAGCTGTGCTGTGCTGTTCTGTGCTGTTCTGCTGTGCATAGGGGCTGGCTACTGTTGTGTCAGGGGCTGGCTGCTTATGGCCATATGTGCATAGGGGCTAGCTAGGCTACTGTTGTTTCAGGGGCTGGCTGCTTATGTCCATAGGGGGCGGGGCTGGCTGTTGTCCATATACTGGGGCTGGCTTGCTGGTGTCCTGTCCACTCCATAGAGGGCTGGCTGTTGTCCATAATATGCATATATACTGGGGCTGGCTGGCTGTTGTCCTGTCCACTCCATAGGGGCTGGCTGGCTGTTGTCTATAGGGGCTGGCTGTGCTGCTATGTTGTCCAGGGGGTGCTCTGTCCATCAGGGGTGCTATTAACCCCGAGTGTAAAAAAAATAAAGTATTTTATTTTTATTTCTGTGTGTGTGCGCGCCTGTTAGCCACACTTATCAGCAACATAGGTGCGCAGGGGTGCTATGCTAACTGTGTCTCATTTATCAAGGGGCTACTGCCTTGTTCAGGGGTGCTCTTCAACCCAGTGTGAAAAAAATAAAATCAATTTTTTTGTGTGTGCGTGTGGCTGTTTGCCACACCACCAGTGAAAAAATAAAAACAATTTTTGTGTGTGCATGTTAGCCACACCACCAGTCAAAAAATAATTTATTTATTTTTTGTGTGCGCATTAGCCACATTTATCAGCAACGTAGGTGCGCAGGGGTGCTGTGCTGCCTGTGTCATTTATCAAGAGGCTGCTGCCTCGTTCAAGGGCTCTCCTTCCCAAGTGTCCCCCAAAAATTATTTCAATCAATCCTTTTTTTTGTGTGTGTCAGGGGTGTTGCCTGTGTAATTTATCAAGAGGCTGCTGCCTCGTTTGGGTGCTCTCCCTCCCAAGTGCCCACAAAAAATTAATTCAATCAATCTGTTTTGTGTCGGTGTGTGTGAGAGATTTGCATAAACATTTTCAAAGCTGAAATTAGAGGATATGGTTTAAAAAATGGAATAAAGCAGCTACTCCCAGTCCCTATCCAGGGCCCTTCTACCTGAATTTCAGCGAGGCAGAGGGGCAACTCCGTGCAACCGTATTCCAGAGTGCAGCTGCTCCTCCTGTAGCCAAGGTCAGAAGATGTGTAGGGGGTGTGGTGATGATATGGACTAAAATGGAGCTCACATCCACTAAAGTGGACAATGACTCCCCAATCTAACAGGGAGCACAGCTGTAATTTATACACAACACAGAATGGGATGATGATATAGGCTTGGGTGATGGTATAATCTGGGGTGATGTATACATCATCAACTTCACACAATATTAATTTGTCCCCGCTGGAATCCACCATTACAGGTGCCTCTGTAAATTTGCTTGTAATTGATGGTAAACGTCTTTCTCGTAGAATTTTCTAGTTCATTTTGATGGGCATCATCTTTTCCACATTTTGGGTTAGTAGTCTCAGGCCAATCCTTGACAAGGTTCGCGGCTGTGCTGAAAACTCTTTGAGTACACACTGGAAGCTCAAGTAAAGCAAAGGCAGTTTTGTGTAAGTGCCTCCAAAGTGCCTCTTTTTCCTGTCAGTAGTTATTTACATCTCTTCAGATCTGTGTCCGTTGGGAAGAAAAAACAATGTCTTCATCCCTTCTGGAATGAAAATCACTCCCAGCAGTAGGCATGGCACTCAAGACACAACGTAAGACTTAAACTTTAAATATTAAATGTTGCATTTGCTACTCTGTTCCGCTTGTCCACAATATCTGCTCTGGTTAAGTGGACAGTGGGTACAACAGCAGTTTGAACTGAAGGCCACTAACAATGTTTTTTTTACTGTCCCTGTACAGGTTGGGAAACGCTTTTTCAGAAAGTTTGCAAAGGATTATTTAACAGTCAATTGTTTTTGAAAAGCACTCTTCCTGGTCCCCTTCTGGGATGAAAATCCACTCCTAGCTGTAGAAGCAGGCGCAGGATTTTCAAGAAAGACACAATGTAAGGCCTTAAATCAGGTGTAGCCAACCTCAGTACTCGAGAGCTACTAACATTTCACGTTTTCCAGACCACCTAGCAGGTGCACAGGTGTATTCATTATTCAGCACCACATTTGAAAAGATCCACAGGTGGAGTTAATTATTACAGTTGTGATTCTGTGAGGAGACTTGGAAAACTTGCACTGTTGGTAGCTCTCGAGGACCAGGGTTGGCTCCCCTGCCTTAAGTCATAGATCTTACGCTTGTCCACATATCTGTGCTGGTTAAGTGGCACTTTGAGGCCACTAACTAACTATGTTTTTTTATGTCCCTGTACAGGTTGGGAAATGTTCAATGTGGAAGCTTTGCAAAGGATTATTTTACAGTCAATTGTTTTGGAAAGCAGTCTTCCTGGTCCCCTTCTGACAAGAAAATCCACTCCTAGCAGCAGAAGTTGGCGCAGGATTCTCAAGAAAGACACAACTTAAGACCTTAAGGGGTAAATTTAATTTACTAAAGTGACAGTTTTTAGAAGTGAGTTTTAGAAGTGATGTTGCTTGCCCATATAAAATAATTAGATTCTGGCTATTATCTTCTAGAAAGTGATGTTGAGTAGAATCTGATTGGTTGTTATGGGCAACATCACTTCTAAAATGCACTTCTAAAAACTCTCACTTTAGTAAATTAAATTTACCCCTTAATATCTTTGTGCTGGTTAAGTAGCAGTTTGGAGGCCACTAACTGTAGGGTCTATTTACTAAGCAGTGTTAGGAGACAGAGTGAAAAGTGATAAGAAATTGATAAGGTGCCAGCCAATCAGCTCCCAACTGTCATTTTTCAAACACAGCCTGTGAGATGACAGTTGGGAGCTGATTGGCTGGCACCTAATCACTTTCTTATCACTTTTCACTCTGTCCCCTATGTTTTTTTAATGTCCCTGTACAGGTTGGGAAATGCTTTTTCATGTGGAAAGCACTACTAGAAACCTTCCTGGTCCCCTTCTGGGATGAGAAAATGCACTCCCAGTAGCAGGCATGACACTCAAGGATTCTTCTGGGGCAAAGACTGATGTGAATGAGTATAAATATTTTTTTGTAAATGCCTCCTCCCCTCCCCTTCTCCCTCATAAATTTAGTTACGAATACATTTTTTTATTAGATTTACTACCAAACCCTTCCTGTCCTTGCCTTCAACTACATACATACTCCAACTCCCTCAGGCCCAGGGTTAGACTGGCCCACAGGGGTACAGGGGAAATCCGCGGTGGGCCCCACTGCCTGTGGGCCCACCCTCCTCTTCTAGGTGTCAGGTTCCAGACCTCAAATTATAGATTGTTAACTGGACGGTCAATTACCTGGAAGAGCAGAACCACTGATCAACATGGGGGCTTGGTTTCCTTCTATAGAAACTACTGTACATCAAGATTTGATTCATGGATAGTCAAGTGTCTGTGGTGGCTGGCCACAGCCCTTAAGCATGGGCCCCTACCACTGAATTTTCCCGGTGGGCCCTTCATGCCCTAGTCCGACACTGCTCAGGCCTCTCTTGAATGGCCTTCCTACCTATATATCTGTCTGTTATTACCCAGTTTTGTTCTATTAATATTTCCAATTGTAAAGTGCAATGGAATATGCTGCGCTATATAAGAAACTATTAATAAGTAAATAAATAATAATAAAAACATTTGTTTGCTGATTTGCCATGTTGGCAGCTGAACTGCCACATTTTTGTGCCGCCCACTGCTGCCGCATATCTTAGTCAGCCAGCTAGCTTGGTGCAAATTTTGGGCCTAAACTGGATAAAAACAATATAGTGAGCTGACTGGAAACGAGTGGAAATAAATGTTATTGAGGTTAATAACACTGTAGGAACAAAAACAGACCCATTTTATGTGATTTAAGCTGTCTTTATGATTTTTTAAGAAAAAATCCAGATTCAAAACCAAAACCGAAAAACAAAACACGGAGGTGAGGTTTTGGCAAAACCAATCCAGATCCAAAACCAGGGGAGATCCAAATCCAAAACCAAAACACGGGGGTCGGCGCACATCTCTACAAAAAACACATTCACTATTGATTGATTAAGAAAAAAATACTCTGTATACACATCGGAATAGGTATGAAATACCGCCAGCGCCTGGCCGACAAAAGCAGAGTTCCGGCAGCGGAAGCCCGACAGCGCTGGAAATCCCGATCGTCGCTAAGGTAAGTATAAACTAACCTAGCCTAACCCCCTAACCCTAACCTCCCCCCCAACTGCCTAACCCTAATCCCCCCTCTAAGTGCCTAACCCTAACCCCCCCTTCCCCGCTGCCTAAACCTAAGTCCCTCGGGGGGGTGCCTAACCCTAACCCTCCCTCCCCCTAGCCTAACCCTAACCCTCCCGGGGGTTTGCCTAACCCTAAGTCCCCCCCGGGTGCCCTAAACCTAACCCCCCCCCAGTGGCTGTCCTGGCGCCTGTCTCCCGGTGTCGGGAAAATGTCAGGTGTCTACATCTAGACCAGTGGCGTAACTAGGGGGGGTCAGGCAGGGTGCATGCCCTGGGCGTCGTGGGACCAGCGGCGCAGGGGGCTCCGCTGGCCACAGTCCGGCCTGCCCTAGTTAGCCACCAGTGTAGCGCCGACCGCAGTGAGTGCGGTCAGCGCTACACATTTACACAGGACCGGCGCTAGGCTTCCAGTGCCGGTCCTGTGCTGCCCAGCTGAGCCCGTTCCCTCCCCCTGAGCGCTTGCCCAATAGCGCTAGGAGGCGGGCTCAGGCTGTGCATAACACACGCATCGCCGCCAGCGCTGGACTCTCATTGACTGCTGCAGCACCCACCGCAAGAGCCGGGCTTCTGTCTGGCTCCTGCAGTGGGTAATGGGACAGACGTTATGACATCATGACGTCTCTCCCATAATGCTGAGCGCGCCAGCCCGGGAGGACTGGCGGGCGGCGGCGGGAGCGGTGTCGCGGTCCAGAGCAGCAGCGTGGATTCAGGTAAGTATGTTTTTATATATATATTTTTTAAACCTGTCTGCACTACTGGGGGCACAACGAGGGAGGGGGGTGGCTACTACTGGGGGGATCTCTACTGGGGGTGGTGGCACAATGGGAGAGGGGTGGCTACTACTGGGGGCACCATTATTGGGAGGACCTCTACTGGGGGGCTACTACTGGGGGCACTTAATTGGGAGGGGGAACCTCTACTGGGGACTACTACTTGGGGGGGGACTACCAATGGGGGCATTATAAAAGGAGCCTACTACTAGAGGCACTGCACTGGGGACACCACTACTGGGGGCAATAATAGGAAGGGCCACTACAGAGGGCACTGGATAGAGGGGATCACTACTGGGTGCCTGCATAAGGGAGACCACTACTGGGAAAACTGCATGGGGGGACTACTGCTGGGGGCACTATATAAAGGGCACTGCATAGGGGGGGGAACTACTACTGGGGGCACTATATAAAGGGCACTGCATTGTGGGGACTGCTACTGGGGGCACTGCATAAGGGGGAACACTAAATGGGCACTGCATTTGGGGGGGCCACTACTGGGGGTACTGAGTAAGGGGAACTAATTGGGGGCTGTATAAGAGGGACCACTACTGGGGATACTGTATAAGGGGCACTACTATGGGCCTGCATAAGAGGGACCACAACTGCATACTGGGGGTACTGTATAAGGGGTACTACTGGGGTTAAGGTGCATATGGATAGGAATGTTCAGCATGAAAATAAAGGGGTGTGTCATGTTGACACGCCCCATTTTTAAGTGACCACGCCCATTTTTTTGTGCACATCGGGGGGCTCCCTTTTCAAATTTGCCCTGGGCTCCAAATACGCTAGATACGCCACTGATCTAGACGCCCGACATTTCACCCTCGCTGGGATATGACAGTCGGGAAGCCGGCTGTCGGTATTAAGGCAGCCGGTTTCCTGATTGTATACCTACACATCTTTATTAAAAATAGCAAAACAATGAATTCTAACTATGCCCTCAACATTATGTAAGATATGCACAAGCTATGAAGAAAGCACCTATCAGCTTCAGAGGGCAACCTGAAATTAGCCAATCACAAGAAGCTAGCTTGTGCTGGTGACCAACATCAGTGTGTGTTTCTGCACCAGCCCCAGACACCTGCAAGTAATATGGCTCATGACAAGCTTATCTGCGTCTCCATTCAAGTCTGCCTCAGTCGCATCTATAGTACAGAGGGGTTACGCGTATTTTATGTGCTATAGCTGGAGAGGAACTCATTATTACCAAATGAGTGTATGCCACTGGATGGAATGTGACTGATAAGCAGTTAGATGGTAGATGTGGCTGTGGCACTGCAGCCAATAAAATCTTCTTGTAGTGTCTCCCCATTTAATAGTTTGGCAGACAACTCATAGAAAGAAGTCAAAGGGCTCTCACCGTAATGCAAAAAACACTCAGAAGCAGTACACTAGCCACGCCCCCGGCCTATTTATTCATAGTGACCGGGACACCATAGAGCACGAGACCACACTGAAGCCTGCTGCCTCCATCAAGCCCTCGGATTGGTATGGGCTCAGTACAGAGATGTTTTCATTTTATTCACATCTCTCTTAAAGTGGGATATGTCCCTACCTATCTGTGTTACTGCTCCTACCCATTTGTGCCTCTGCCAGTACCCATGTGAGTCTCAGCATCTACCCATGTGTGCCACTGCCCCTACCCATGCGTGTCTGCTCATACCCATGGGCACCTCTGCCATTATCAATGTGTGCCTCTGCCCCCCTTTTGTATTTGTGTGTGTGTATCCCAACTGTGTGGATGATAATTTAATTCTCCTATCTGGCTCCTCCCCCATGTATCTACACAATACACAACTTGAATGAATTCTAGGCCCCCATTTACTAACGGGTTTTATTACCAAAACAAGTGATAAATGTCACTGTGTATGATAAATAGTGCTCCAGCCAATCAGCTCCCAACTGTCATTTTTCTAACAGTTGACAGTTGGAAGCTGATTGGCTGGAGCACTATTTATCATACACAGTGAAATTTATCACTCGTTTTGGTGATAAAACTCATTAGTAAATGAGGCCCCTAGTTTTTTCAACTTTTATGATTTTTTGTTCCCTTGATTCTTTTAAGTTACACTGACACCACTGTAGCTCACCAGCGGGTATATAGTCATTACGTTGACAATCCCAGTCAACAGTCAAATGGTCAACACAATAATATCGACTGTCTTAATGTTGATATGGTTAAAATTAGAGATGTGCAAGCTTGGATTAGTTCGGATTTTCGCACCAAATTATGATTTTTCCCACCAAAAATCATGTCTCAGGAAGAGGCAAAATGTCATCTTTCATGGACAAACATCATCTTTCATGGACTTTTGGACCCCTATGGAACATTTAGGGTTAGGGTTTAAGGCTAGGCTGAAATGTTGACATTTTGTCAGTATTGACATGTTTCATGTTGACATTGTGGTTATCAATATTCTGAACATGTTGAGATTTTGGACCTGTTGAAGTTATTGTGTCTAGAAAATGAATGTCGACAAAACATACTGAACTCCACCAGCGATATTCTGAACTGTTGTTTTCAAATAATTTGTGACTTGGCTTACTTGAGCCAGGAACTGGAAGATTTGAAGACAGTGGTTCAAAAGGATGAAGCAGCGCAGCACTGGTGAGCTACACTGGCGTATAATTAAGTACCCTTTTGGACTCTTCATACCCCAGTCTGATACTGCCCCTAATGCTTATTTTCTTTCCCTTTAACTTGCCCCCACATGCTGGACACGACGCCTCCCTGGCAAATTTCAGCGTGGTGTGTTTGTGTGAGTATGTGTGAAGGGAAGGGGGGAGGCTGTAGCATGCACGTGCCATGGCTCCATGCTACACCAATGTGACAATGTCTGTTGTGTTTTAATAGTGTAACCACAAAAACCTGGCCTGTTAACTTCTCTCAAGGATTGTGCTTCCCCGGGTGATGTGTTTAATATAGCAGTGATCTCAGATGCTGTAGGCTGATTCAATTAATATTGCTCATTTGTTCATCACAAAACCTAGGGATACAGAAACCTATTCTTCAAAACTAAAATAACGGTTTTAAGGATATTTTTCTTAAATACCGTTTTTTAGTATTCATTAACACACTGGGCAGGAGGTCGGTGTCCGTGGCTACAGCCTATTGGGGTCCAGACGGCCAAGTAGGTGGGGGAGGGGGGGGGCAGACACAGAGTTACAGCAGCTGTAATCAGTGTTGCGCATGCGTCGCTTTTGCGAACGTAACGACGCATGCGCAGCACTGATTACAGATGCAGTAAGTTAGAGCAGGCAGGGAAAAGTATCTATTTACTGAAAAGCTGTCATCACAAAAATTACAGCTTTTCGGAATAGATACTTATGGAGAGGAGGAATGATGAATTCCTACGGTAATTAGGTAGAACTCCATGCGAGTTCTAAACCTTATTACCTCCATCAATATTTTAGTGTTGATGAATAGGCCCCACAATTACTATTTTTAAAAGGTTCTGCTTTCCCCCAGATTGACTTCCCCAATGCTTCCTGTGTGTCTGAACACGGCCCACTTTACTTAAAGCAGAAGTTCCCAAACTCAGTAGGTTTGCAGGTTTTCCGGATATCCTTGCTTGAGCACAGATGACTTAATTAGCACCTCAGTCAATTTAATTTAACCATATGGGGTCAAGCATGGATTTCCTTAAAACCTGGACTGTAATGGCGGAGTTTGGCAACCGCTGACTTAAGGCATTAAAAAAAATTACTTCATTACTGTCCACCCTAAGATCACACTTTACTGCTTAACAACTGTATTCTAGTTACCTTTATTCTAGTAATATACATGCCTATAATATTTAATTAGGTATGTGCCATCATTACTTCCATATGGTGCAGTCATATTAATGATTACATGCTTAAGAGCTAACATTGGAATTCTTATTATTTTATTTGTTCAAATACTCTGTTATGTGTGTGTCTCAGGTAATTATCTGACAATGTCTATATTATTTAAAAAAAATTCACTTCATTTTGAAGAGCAATTTGGATTTTTCTTTAAAAACAAGACTCTAATTGCACCATTACTCTTTGGTATTAGTGATCAGATGCCTTGTGATTGCTGATCAATACTGAGACTTCTGTTATGTCTGATGCATCTCAGTGAAAAAAGCCATAGAGTATCTTTGTAATCATAAATTTCATACATTTCCTCTGGGATAGAACCTTTGAATCACTTAGACTTCCAAAGTGTCCTTCAAAACCAAGATGTGTTCACTAAAGGCATTACAATTTAGTGAGACAAATTAGACTAAACTTTTTATCGCTGCAGTTTTGCCCATGCACTGATTAAACTAGTATTTCTTCCAAAGATTGCTGGAGAAGATAAATGAACAGGGGCAGCAATTAGAGTAAGGAAAAAGTAAAGATTGTCTGACATGATTTAAGTTTACTGCTAAAGTACTTTGTCATTTTGTCTCTATAATCTCTATCAGAATTGACTAAAACAGTAAGCATAAATCATTATACTAATTTATTTGATCACACTGTGGTCTGAGTGAAGAAGAATTCATTTTTTTTCTGAAGACTCAGGGGAAAGATGAAGCTGTGCTGAACTTTATTTTTTTCCAAGGGATCAATAATTAGTTTCCGTGTCTCTTCAAAACCATATTTTCATTCAGGCATGCAGGAATCCTGTAGCATATTTGTATATATCAATGTGGAGCAGTAAACATTTAGTGCTAACGCAGAGTAAGTACTAAGTCATTTTGTGTAGCGCAGCTTGCGTGAAGTTGTATTGTGCATGCTCACAATGCAAACACATATACATGCCTGCAGGCCTGGTCACTTAAAATGGGGCGTGTCAGCATGACACACACCCCTTTCTCGTCACTCTGAACATTCCTTTACATAAGCACCTTAACCCCAGTAGTGCCCCTTATACAGTACCCCCAGTATGCAATGACCCCAGTAGTGGTTCCCCTTATGCAGCCATTAGTTCCCCTTATACAGTGCTTCCAGTAGTGGTCCACCTTATGCAGTGCCCCATGTAGTGGTGCCCCCTATGCAGTGCCCCATGTAGTGATCCCTCCTATACAGTGCCCCCAGTAGTTGTCCCCCTTATGCAGTGCCCCCAGTAGTAGTCCCCGCCATGAAGTGCCCCCAGTACTGGTACCCCCTATGCAGTGCCCTTTATATAGTGCCCCCAGTATTAGTGCCCCCTATGCAGTGCCCCCAGTAGTGGTACCCCTATGCAGTGTCCTTTATATAGTGCCCCCAGTAGTAGTCCCCTCCCATGCAGTGCCCCCAGTAGTGGTCCCCCTTATGCAGGCCCCCAGTAGTGATCCCCCCTATCCAGTGCCCCCAGTAGTGCCCCCAGTAGTGGTGCCCCCAGTAGTAGCCCCCCCAGTAGTAGTCCCTAGTAGAGGTCCCCCCCAGTGGAGGTCCCCCCAGTAGTGCCCCCAATAGAGGTCTGCCCAGTAGTGGTCCCCATCGATGTAGTGCCCCCATTAGTAGTCCCCCTGATGCAGTGCAGACACATACAAGTAAAAAAATGAAAAAAAAGGAGCGGCTGGGCTGCCCCCAGTCCCTCTCTCCACTGACTAGACGGCGCGCACATTGCATCTATTCACGGCTTGTTCTCCTAAGGAGAGCGGCAGTTGAAAGAGGGCCTCATAAACTCCCCCCTATATGTGACACAGTAAACGATACTGAATTAGAACCTCTATATACCCCTGCCTATACCTTCTAATATCCAACCTATAAACCTCTAAGGATGACGCTATTTTGCGTACGCAGTCATACAGTAAATAAAGACTCCAGACTTGGAACGTGTGGTTCCAAAGCACAAAGTATTATTCAAGTAAAAGTACAGTCAGTTACACACTATTGATCCATACACAATTAGGCGCAAAGGAATTATACAGACCCAAGTACAATTATACATACGCAGCGCTCTCTGGTCCAGATGTTAGATATCAGCAAGAAACCCCTCATCAGTCAGAATTCAGCAAGAAGACCAAGACCCAGTGTTGGAGCACACATATTTATACCCCCCAGAAATAGACAACACAATAGAGAAGTTTGTTGCTGATGCCATTGGTCCCCAAGGGGATGTATCTGTTACAGAGCATTTAACAGGCTGATTCAAATAGACACAACCCAGCCTCCAACAACTGAGGGTCTCTGGTTTCCCGCCCCATGCAACATCCTAACAGTTGTTCATATAATATACATTTTGTTGCTTGAAGTCTCTGCGGTCCATAAGTTGAGAATGCATGATGCGATCTCCACACCGATAATACCGGAATTCTGTTGAAAGAGTACGCATCAGTACAAAACCAAACACGGCTTACTTAGCATGTATAAAACCTTAGTTACCAAATAATCTTTATTTCACAGCATTTATACTAAATGAACAAACTTAAATCTTATCCCTTAAAGCTTATGGAACCTTGTATGTGGATATGTAATGTGTGAGTATGCGGGGTTTGATATAAAGACGCTAGTTAACTTGGAGCAGCGTTTTCATATAATGAACAGCGTTTTCATATAGGATCTTATGCATTCGCTAATATGTGATTAGTTACCAGCGCAATTGTGCATATTAATGTGTGTATGAGAAATGGTGCACTTAAATCTCACTTAAACCAAGTGGACACCTAGCAGTTTGGAATGCTGAGCCTTATAGTTCCACATGCTCCCCTTCTCTCAGCAGCCCCCACCCTTCCCAGGCTCAAAAGTAAAGTCCTTTGTTCTCCCAGGTTCTTGTGTAAATGCAAATTAGCACAGCTACAAGACCCAAACCTAAGATAACACTCTTGGCTTTGAAGGTATTTTATTGCAGGAAGCCTGCTAATGTAACGTGTGTATTTGAGCAGGGCCACCTGGAGTGAGAGCAGACGTTATATCCAGGAAGCTTGTCTATACAGGCTAGTTGTCACGTGGCCATTTGCTCTGTTGTTGCTAATGCAATCCAATTTTGACATACTGTCAAGCCATTTCTGAAATATATCCTTTAGGGGAATTATAATAATATACACTTTATCCAGAGCACCCAAGCTACGTAAAGTCATGAAATGGGCTTTTGGTGAATCGCCATAACTTATGGCGATGGTCACAGATGCATTCGCATGATGCTAATAGTAATATCGCCACATGTACTAAAGTGTGAGTTTATCTAAAATGGCGCTTAGGCGGCCATTCGCAAAATGGCGTCTTGCGATCTCATTTCCAAGATGGCGTCTTGCGGCCAGTCGCAAGATGGTGTTACTGTGATTCAATTTTAAACTGATTTTGTCTCAGCCAATAATCCAGCATCGACAGTCCACCCTTTGATAGCGAACAACATGCTATCACAATCTGATTTTAATATATAATTTAGGCATACATTTACATATTATTTAGTGTTATTATAGGATGGCATAAGGTGGTTCTCAATCCATCAATAATGTGTCTCTGAGTGGGGACATAAAACTACTATTATACGCACACCGCGGATCTTGGAAGATCATGTGAAAGGTGTGGGGATGCATCAGTCCTATAAAGGCAGTCTTGAAAGGGAATTTAGACTTTACATTATCTGAGGTGTTTTAAAAATAAAATTTCAATAATACATTCTATGCATGTCTAAATATAATACATTAAATGATGGTATATCCTAGTTCAGGGTTGTAATGCAGTTCTTTATTTACCTCAGTATTCATACTGGCCACCATCATAATTTCATTCTTTCATTTTACTCTATTTTTACATTTTCCACACTTCAACATGACAGGAACACACCGGACACATATGCCAATTATTATGATGACAATCAGTATAAGGATCAAGAATTTGCTTATACTAGCGATCATTTCCTTGACCCATTCCCCTAGACCTGAGAACCATTTCACTGGGTTCAGCCATGAAACCCATCCTTCTATCTTCTCCCCTACTTCAGCCACTGAAGCGTTATGGTTCTTACGAGACTCCCATTTTAGCTGCAGAATTTCATCTATCTTCCGGTCTATCACTTCTTTAGGGTCGCTGGTATCATTGGTGACATAGGTGCAACATTTTATTCCAAATTGGGTGGCTAACGTTACGCAATACCCTCCAGTAATAGCAGTTAAATAATTCAACACTAGCCTGTGCTGCACCAGTTCTTTCTTGTACGCTTGCAATTCTCTCCCTGTATACCTGAATGTGTCATCGTACAGCTCGGTGATATTATCTATTAATTTAGCAAGTTCCTGAATATATCTAAAATTTAATGTACCCCGAGCGATCCTAGTGGGATCCAATGCGACTAAAACTTGAAAGCCAGTTGTCTCACTAATTAACTGAGTGGCTTTATGCACGTCACCAGGTATCATATTTCGTTTGCCTCTGTGTTCATATTGTGTGTGAAGATATGGTGATGGTGTGTTTTTATGTATACCAAGCATTTCAACATGTGTGAGGGTCATAACTTCTGGGACTAATCTTCCCAGGTAACACAAACCTTCGGAACTCGGGGAGAGCCACTTATATGCTTTTCTTCCACATATAAAATATACATTATCAGGGAGAACATAAGGGATGGAATGCATCATTATCATTAAGCACATTTCTCTTGCAAACAATCCTATTTCTGGGTCTTCCATCTGGTTCATGCAAGTCTCTGGCTGTATTATTTTAGCACAATAACCATCTGGCACCTTACCAATAATTTATTTGGTGGAACTCAATGTATACCTATACCTAAAATGTTTCCCACTAGATTTAATTGAGCGTAACAGATCATGGTTTATGGACTCATTATCAGCTCTTTGTGAGAAGGTCATCATCTGATTATTCCCCGCACTTCCCAACTCCCGGGTTTATTGGGGTTGGTTATGTTTAAACACAAAACTGATCTATCTACTTGGAATTGATAGAGTTTGAAATGAGGTTGTTTGGATGAGAGGAATTTTCCATCCAATGTTTTCCCTTTTTGTAATTCTAAAATTTCTGTGATTTTCAGCGGAAATGGCACCAACCCTACGTTATGCTGTCCCTGTGGCACATGTGAACACACCCAGCAATCAGTTTGATTTAACACTTTGCCTACCATGCTATGATAATCCTCTAAAGGATACCCACCCCAGTACGGGTTATATTTAGGTTGGCACCGTTGGATACAGTTCTCATCAACTAGGGATCCACAAAGCTCACAAATACAGGAGTCTTCAGACGATAAACCTCCACACCTTCCCCGAGTATCCGGAATGACAGCTCTCTTAACAATAACAGTACTAAGACTGGTCCAACACTCCCCTGATTGGTATTGCATTCCTCCTGACTCCACTCCATCAGCGCTGTCATCAGCTCCCATCTCTTCAGTCGGTCCCCCGTCACAGAAACTGGATATCCCTGAACCGACCAGGATGGTGAACACTCTAAAAGAGAATATGAAAATGAACACAGCAGGCCCATCCATTGTCACAACAAGACCTGCAAATTTCTCTCAGTTGAGGTATCTCACTACGACCTTTTCAATCCTCCCGGAACAAGCTCGCGAGCAACAGGTCCACGCTATCAGCCTTGTCTCCGACTTGTTTCTCCACCGGTTGATTGACCTTTTTGCAGTGAGTGGAATGGACCCAGGTATCTCTCTCGGCCACCTTCAAAGATGTAGTACTTGTCAGCAGCACCTGGTAATGACCTTCCCACCGATCAGTCAAACAACCTGAATGCAAGAAATTTCTGATCATAACATATTCTCCTGGTTCAACATCATGACAGTTAGTTTCAGGCATATCATTAGACAACAATTTCAGTTTCTGCTGCTGTTGCTTTAACTGCTTACTCATTGATATAAGATACTTTACAGTTACCTCGTTGTTACCCTTCAACTCTTCCTGTGGACTTATAACCAAATGAGGTTGTCTACTGAACAGTATTTCAAATGGGGACAGATTTAGAGGGGGTCTAGGAGTGGTCCTTATGCTATGTAGGACCAAAGGTAATGCTTCTGGCCATGCTAGTCCAGTCTCTGCCATAATTTTACTTAACTTATTTTTAATAGTCCTGTTCATCCTCTCTACCTTGGCACTGGCTTGCGGTCGGTAGGGGGTGTGAAGTCGGCTATTAATACCCGTCAGCTTACACATATTTTGAAAAACATCACCTGTGAAATGAGTACCCCTGTCACTCTCGATGATTTTAGGGATACCGTACCTGCATACAAATTCCTGAACTATTTTCTTGGCAGTAAATGCAGCAGTATTAGTGGCCGCTGGGTAGGCCTCAACCCAATTAGAAAATACGTCAGTGCACACTAATACATACTTAAGATTCCTGCAGGGTGGTAATTGGATGAAATCAATTTGTATCACCTGGAAAGGTCCATCGGTCGCTGGAATGTGGGACGGTTCAGTAGGGATCGCTTTCCCTATGTTCTTCCTCAAGCAGGTCAGACATGACATTGCTATCTTTTCTGCTTGTAAAGAAAAACCTGGGGCACACCAGTATGCTCTCTCCAACTTGCACATACCCTGTTTTCCCAGATGAGTCAGACCGTGTGCTGCCTCAGCCAGACTGGGGTAATATGCCTTGGGGCTACTGGTTTACCTTGTCTGTCCCTCCAGAGCCTGGACTCCAGAGCCCGGAGGACTCTTGCCCACATCCCTTGGACTTCCAAATGGATTTTTCCTGAATTGAACACAAATTTTGCATCTCAATTCATTTCAGCATATCAATTGTTTGGAAAGACATAATTTTTTCAGTTGGAGAAATTTTTTTTAACCCTGCTGCCCATTTTGCAGCTTCATCAGCTCTGTTGTTGCCCAGTGACAACGGATCATCCTCACATGTATGGGCTTTACATTTAATTACTGTCACCGCTTTGGGCAGTTGGATTGCATCTAAAAGATGTTTTATGTGTCTGGAATGTACAACTGGTGTGCCTGCTGCTGTCATAAAATTTCTCAGATGCCATAGAGCCCCAAAATCGTGCACCACCCCGAACACGTACCTCGAGTGAGTGTAAATGTTAGCAGATTTGCCTGCTGCCAGTTCACACGCTCTAGTTAGTGGTACTAACTCTGCCACCTGGGCTGAGTGAGGAGGACCAAGAGGTTTAGCTTCTATTATGTCTGTGTCATTTACAACAGCATAACCTGTACATAATTCACCTGTGTCTGTTTGTCTATGATAACTCCCGTCCGTGTAAAAAGTCACATCTACATTCTCTAAAGGTGTGTCATGTATGTCAGGTCTAGCAGTAAAGTCTGATTCAGATACTCCATACAATCATGTGCATCTTTATGTCCGCTGAACTCACCTCCCGCCAGCAACTCGTCTCCTTCCACCCTTTGTACATCATGTTGTACATATGGTAAATACATTGCTGGGTTCAGTGTGCTGCAATGTTTAACAGTGATGTTTGGTGGTGCAATTAGAGCTAGTTCCCATTTGGTAAATCTAGCTGAAGAGACGTATCTAGTTTGAGCAGAGTTCAGTAGAGCAGATACAGCATGGGGAGTATAGACAATCATATCATGACCCAATACTACGTCCTCACTTTTACTCACTTTTCACTTTTACTCACCAATATAGCTGCTACACTTCTCAAACAGGTGGGGAGTGATCTTGCCACAGTGTCCAATTGGGCACTGTAGTATGCTATGGGCCTACTGGCATCACCATGTTTTTGTGTGAGGACACCTGCAGCACAACCCTCGGCTTCCGTACAATATAAATCAAAAGGTTTTTCATAGTCGGGTATTCCCAATGCAGGTGCTTTTGTCAGACTATCCTTAAGATTAAGGAAAGCCTGCTCTGATTCCTCTGTGTGTATGACACGATCGGGCTTTGAGGAAGAGACTAATTCCTGTAAAGGCAAGGCCAAAATAGAAAAACCTGGCATCCACATTCTACAGTATCCACACATTCCCAAGAAGGTACGAATTTGCTGCTGGTTCTGCGGCAGTGTCATGTTCTGTATGGCCTGGATTCTATCATTTGTAAGATTTCGTAACCCCTGAGTTAAGCAGTGATCCAAATATTTTACTCTGGATTGGCACGGCTGTAGTTTGTCCTTAGCCACCTTGTGTCCTGTATGCGAGAGATGAAGTAACAAAAGTTTAGTATCATTCAAACATGACATAAACGAGTCAGAACATAGCAATAAATCGTCCACATATTGAATTAGAACAGATCCATTGGTAGGTTGAAAAGATTGTAAACAGTCGTGCAATGCCTGGGAGAAGATACTGGGGCTGTCTATGAAACCTTGGGGTAACCATGTCCATGTATATTGTACACCTCTATATGTAAATGCAAATAGATACTGACAGTCAGGGTGGAGAGGGACAGAGAAGAAAGCAGAAAAGTGGTCAATGACAGTGAAATGGGTTGCATTTGGTGGGATTTGCATCAAAATGACAGCTGGATTCGGCACTATGGGGAATTGGCTCTCTACTACCTTATTAACACCTCTAAGGTCTTGTACCAGCCTATAACCCCTCCCACCACTCTTTTTCACTGAAAAGATGGGACTGTTGGCTACACTAGCTGTACGAACTAAAATTCCCTGTTGCAATAATCGCTCAATTATTGGAAAAACCCCTAACTCTACCTCCTGTTTTAGTGGGTACTGGGGAATTTTTGGAGCTTGCCTACCGCTTTTTAAATTTACCATTACAGGGCTTACATTTGCCATTAATCCAGTGTCCTCTCCATCCTTAGTCCAAAGGGAATCTGGAATTTGGGACAACATTTCATCTACCTGAGATGGATTTTCATTTAAACTTGTAGAGTGATACATTATCCTTTGGGGAGTGTCCAACATATCCCGCACCTCATGTGCAACTCTCTATGGGATATCCAAAAATACACCATCAGGGGTGCAATATATAACACATCCCATTTTACATAACAGATCTCTACCCAGCAGGTTAGTAGGAGTTGCAGCAGCCAGAAGGAAATAATGCCTGGTATGCAACGGCCCAATAGTAACCTCTGTGGACTTTGTTAAAGGATAATGTTCCACTTTACCTGTTACACCCATTGTTGGTACTGTCTCATTGGTCACCTGTAAATTAACGGGAGATTTTATCACTGACCTGGTCGCCCCTGTGTCTACAAGAAAAGGATATTCAGTACCAGCTACATCAACCATCATGACTGGTTCTTCCCTAGTACTTCCCGTTAACCTGACTATCTGTAGACTACAGGTATGACCTGACCCCTAGCGTTGGCTACCATTCTCCAATAAAGCATTTACGGCCACAATTGGAGCTGGTGCCTGCTGGACATTTGCTGGTCTCTGTGCATATCCCTTATGGGGATGTCCAGGTCTTCCCTGATTTGGGGTTCCTACTCTTTTTACTGTACAGTTTCTACTTAAGTGTCCTGCTTGTTTACAATTAAAACATGTTCGTGGATCGGGTGAAGACGTGTTGTTGTGAGGTTTGAGCAGAGGTTAAAGGTGGTGGATATGGGTAAGGATAGGGAGGGTAAGGGTATTGTGGGGGATATGAGGTTTGTGAGTAGTATGGGACCTGTGGTTGTATAGGGTTTGTGGAATAGAGCTGTGTTTGTTGTTGCGTGGGGTTAGTGAGGGCATATAACTGTTCAGATGTAAGTGTATGTGCAGGTGCGAGTGTTTCCATTGGCTGTGATGTTACCGTCATTCCCTCCAGAGCTTGGATTCTGACAGCCATTAGTTTTTCGCTCTGGGTCTCTCTCTTTTTGTAGATATTTAGATATTTTTATCATGTTCTATGGCAGTTTCTATGAGGGTATCTATTGTGAGTCCCCTCCAGCCAGGCTGTGAGGTCTGAACCTGAGTCTTTAAATTCTCTTTCAGACTGTCCATGAGTACCGTGACTATCATTCCCCTGTTGTGAGTGCTATCTTTAATATCTTATATCCCAGTGTACTGGGCGATAGCCTGCAGAGCCCAGTCACGATAATCTTCTGCAGATTCACTCTCCTTTTGCTTAATGGTGAAAATTTTATTCCAGTTAACTACTACTGGAAAATATATACCCAATTGAGTTACAATGCGGGAAATGTTACCTTGGTTTACTTGGTCTGTTAAGGGAACGTCACCATCCAATACACAATCCGTGATAAATTTTGTCACGTCGGTATTGCGTGGTAGACAGGCCCTTAACACCACACGCCAATCTTTATTAGTTGGCTCATGTGAACTACCCAAATTTCTCAAAAATCTTTGACATTTGGCTAGTTCCTTTTTGGGATTGGGGAAATCATTTATGATGGAATTTAGTTCTGCTCTTGTCCAAGGACAATGCATTACTACTTCCCTCGTGGGCACTACACCGTTCGCATCTGCATTTCCATTCGGAACAGTGATTGTCTGAATGGGATGCAGACCAGCAGCAATGCTACCTTTGACCTTGTTACCTGGCTGGGGGTTTAATCTGTTGCTGCTATGTATGGTATTAACAACTTCCTCTATGGGTGCAGAGGGTGTTAGCACTTCCCTTGCTGTTACCGATGGAGATGGCGACACCACTCGTGATTGTTGTGATGCAGCATCTATCATTTGTACAGCATGGGAAATGGCAGGCATTTCAATAGGCTCATCATCCAAATCATGAACATTTTCTTTATGGTTGCTTAAGAGATGGTACAAGTTGCTTGTTACATTTTTATGGGTTTTGTTCGGTAACTGTACTTGCACCTCCATCCACATAAGGTGGAGGTGGTGAGCGTGAACTGCTGGCAATACTCTCCACAATGCTACCTTGCTGCACGTGCATGCCATTTTGCGGCCCGCCCATATTGCAATTCAGCGTCACGGATGTATTTTCTGGCAATGCACTCGCAATGCTAGTTTGCGTTGCTTGCACATTTTTAAGCCACGCATCCCCTTCATGCTGCCACTGTTTTAAACATTCATAATATTTTCCCTTTTTCTCTCAGGAGCGCATCAAACTGATGTGAACCCGGATATTATCTAATACATCCTTATCAAAACTACCAATTCTGGGAAACGGTCTAACACTCTTCATCGTCATTTTAAACCATACATCACAATACCTTATTGCATAAGTACCGTACTTAGTATGCATAATACGATGAGCCGATCCAATCGGCGCCTCCATTAGCAGCACATCATTGTCTAACATCTCTATTGTTTGCATGTCCCCCATTCTGAGACAACTAGTATGCTTTTCAATAAAGATTTAAACTGGTGAAAGACAATCAAGATACTTTCACTTACCTGTGGACGATATTAACAGGATGCGCCCACACACCTGGATAAGATTTGAAAAAGGCAACTTCCACACCCGGATAAGATTTAGAAAGGCAACTTCCACACCTTGATAAGATTTAAATAGGCAACTTCCACACCTTCTCTGCAACAAACTGACTAACTAACTGTAGGGAACAAGTTACCCCTACCACCAAATACTCACTGTTACACACTTTTTCCTGCGCAGAAAAATACACGTTAACCCAGATATTGATAACAATTGAAAAATGTAAACCTCAAGGGCTTTATTTAAACACGTGGCAGCACAACCAGAAGTACGTATACGCTATTGTGCGACCAGTCGCTTACACAATAATGTGACTATCACACAACCGTATGACAACTTTTTATAGCTGCGCACGCAAAAGTACATCTTTGCTGTGCGCAAAACTGCGACTCAGCCGCGTACTCAATACTACGGCACCCCTTTAAAAGTTAGGTTCTATCAACAAATGAAAACAAACTTTTTCCTCTCTTGTCCCTGGATTCTAGTCAGCTTCCTTGGCTCACACGGAAACAGATAGCGATCTTTCAACACAAAGCAGTTGCAGGTAAACCCTGCATGTGGCCACTCCACCCTTTGCTGAAATATCGATAACCATATGTACCGTGTGAGTAGTTAAGTTACTTCACTACTAGCCCCCAACTAACGATACTGAATTAGAACCTCTATATACCCCTGCCTATACCTTCTAATATCCTACCTATAAACCTCTAAGGATGACGCTATTTTGCGTACGCAGTCATACAGTAAATATAGACTCCAGACTTGGAACGTGTGGTTCCAAAGCACAAAGTATTATTCAAGTAAAAGTACAGTCAGTTACACGCTATTGATCCATACACAAGTAGGTGCAAAGGAATTATACAGACCCAAGTACAATTATACATACGCAGCGCTCTCTGGTCCAGATGTTAGGCATCAGCAAGAAACCCCTCGTCAGTCAGCATTCAGCAAGAAGACCAAGACCCAGTGTTGGAGCACACATATTTATACCCCCCAGAAATAGACAACACAATAGAGAAGTTTGTTGCTGATGCCATTGGTCCCCAAGGGGGATGTATCTGTTACAGAGCATTTAACAGGCTGATTCAAATAGACACAACCCAGTCTCCAATAACTGAGGATCTCTGATTTCCCGCCCCATGCAACATCCTAACAGTTGTTCATATAATATACATTTTGTTGCTTGAAGTCTCTGCGGTCAATAAGTTGAGAATGCATGATGCGATCTCCACACCGATAATACCGGAATTCTGTTGAAAGAGTACGCATCAGTACAAAACCAAACACGGCTTACTTAGCATGTATAAAACCTTAGTTACCAAATAATCTTTATTTCACAGCATTTATACTAAATGAACAAACTTAAATTTTATCCCATAAAGCTTATGGAACCTTGTATGTTGATATGCAATGTGTGAGTATGCGGGGTTTGATATAAAGATGCTAGTTAACTTGGAGCAGATGCATGCGCATAAAGCTAATGAACAGCGTTTTCATATAGGATCTTATGCATTCACTAATATGCGATTAGTTACCAGCGCAATTGTGCATATTAATGTGTGTATGAGAAATGGTGCACTTAAATCTCACTTAAACCAAGTGGACACCTAGCAGTGTGGAATGCTGAGCCTTATAGTTCCACATGCTCCCCCTCTCTCAGCAGCCCCCACACTTCCCAGGCTCAAAAGTAAAGTCCTTTGTTCTCCCAGGTTCTTGTGTAAATGCAAATTAGCACAGCTACAAGACCCAAACCTAAGATAACACTCTTGGCTTTGAAGGTATTTTATTGCAGGAAGCCTGCTAATGTAACATGTGTATTCGAGCAGGGCCACCTGGAGTGAGAGCAGACGTTATATCCAGGAAGCTTGTCTACACAGGCTAGTTGTCACGTGGCCATTTGCTCTGTTGTTGCTAATGCAATCCAATTTTGACATACTGTCAAGCCATTTCTGAAATATATCCTTTAGGGGAATTATAATAATATACACTTTATCCAGAGCACCCAAACTACGTAAAGTCATGACATGGGCTTTTGGTGAATCGCCGTAACTTATGGCGATGGTCACAGATGCATTCGCATGATGCTAATAGTAATATCACCACATGTACTAAAGTGTGAGTTTATCTAAAATGGCGCTTAGGCGACCATTCGCAAAATGGCGTCTTGCGATCTCATTTCCAAGATGGCTTCTTGCAGCCAGTCGCAAGATGGTGTCGCTGTGATTCAATTTTAAACTGATCTTGTCTCAGCCAATAATCCAGCTTCAACACAGTGACCGTGGATGGGACAGCCGAACAGTGTCTGAAAAGCAGGACTGTCCCATCGTAATCGGGATGGTGGGGAGGTATGTACACACCGCTGAGGATAACGTGAGTTAACCAGATACATATTCTGTCAATGTGTAGCAAGAAACATCTCAAGAGCTAGTAACAAAGCAAAATAAGCAAGTAACTTTGCACCTGGGCGAACCATGTTAAATACTGTCTGCTTTTGCATGTAGCTCACAAGTGCTGGACAGCTCTATATTTTCATTTTATATCTGCCCCACCTGCAATATGACATGGATTTACCAAGGTGTACAGTAATACCGCTTTTACACCAAAATTCCGGGTCTGACCCGGAGGTTGGAATAGGGTTCCTTTCCGGATCAGACCCGGAATTTAGGCGGTGCTGATCCAGGATTTTCCCGAGCCGGCGCCGTTCACACCAGAGCCGGGTCTGCATAGACCCGGCTTTTCTGGCGTGGAAGTGAACACTTGGAGATGACGTCATCTCCAAGCGCCACTGAGGCCGGCCAATCGGCAGCCATACGGCACAATCCAGGTCACAGTGATCCAGATCACGCCGTTTACACTGCAGGGTTTCACGGGTTATTCCCATATTAAACCCTGCAACCCTGGGTTGCATTGCCGGGTCACTCGACCCGGCAATCCAACCCTTTCCCCTTTTACACCAAGGAGCTACCCAGGTTAACCCTGCATTTAGCTCTGGTGTAAAAGGTGTATAACTTGGGTTTTTTACTATGTTCCCAGCTCACAATCAGCTTCTTTGTTTAGGTTTGGTGGGGAAATAAATGTCATACTTAGGGGCTGATACATCAAGCTAAGTTTCATATAAAAAAATGTGATTCAATTAATTATCGCATGATAAATGCGATACTATAGAATCAGTCATATGTATTAAGCAGGAAATTAAAGTTTTTTTTGCGAAATATGATTGCGATAATTTTCTATTTCTTGAAGATTGCATAACCTCTGTCTTGCAATTGAATAATAGTAGAAATGCGATATTTTCAAACATATTCAAATTTCGCAAGTATTTGTCAGATTTTCTTCCTCCTGTTTTTCGCATGCCTCAGATAGCGTACAAATAGCTTTTTCATAAGAAGAAGATTTAGGAGAGCCCACCCATGTATGAAAAGACCTGCCGTGTTTTCTAGCTCCTTCTTTTCCTTGGCCTACTTGAGCAGGAGGCTTCATCACAGCCCACTTCAATTGAACCTTTAACCATATTTAATTGTTTGACACGTTTAAGTAATTGGATCCACATTATATGATATATTTTAACTGATTCATTAAATAAGATTCTCTTCCTCCTCCACGAAGCGATGACATGAGGGAATAGTTTGCGGTTTTGATGACTGCACATGCTCCGACTCTTATCCCGGGACATGCGCAATGCGCAATGCTTCATATTTCAGTCATCAAATTAGCATTAAGTATAATTAAATAATATCACATCTCCAAACTACTTCTGCAACCCACAGTGGTTTTCACAATGCGATGTTACTCGGAAATCTTATGTTACATTGCACCAATAAAAAAATGTTTACTCATTGCAAAACTCTGCGATAATAGAGGGATTGATTTTGAAAAAAAATGCGTAAATGATACATAGGTCCCATAATAGTTATAGTTTTATACACATAAATATTTGTTATATTTGACAAGACTCAGTAGAAATGATCCTCTGAAACCAGCTAAAACTCTGTTGTCATTCGCCCTATGAGATGTCAGAGACGCCCCTCCCTGTGGTGCTACTTGATACGGGGAGGGCAGTAGTGTGTGCGGCGAAGTCATGCGCCAGCAAAAAGGGTGCGTGGCTTTGTGGGTAGGGGGCATGGCCTCGTGGCCCGATCCCCCCGTTGTAATCACTCTGGGGGTCCCGGAGGTGCGGACTGCCCCCAGGGACCAGTTTGTGTGCATTGCTTGCTCCCTCACTGTCATTAGAAGAGTGCTGCACATAATTCTACAGTGCAGCATCCAGCTCCTGAAGTTGGCATTTTACCCCTTAGCGGGTGACACCCGGGTGCGGCCCACACCCCCCTTGTGATGCCACTGTGAGACGTGGCCAGATCATCAACCCGCAACTTGTACTCACAGATCCTGGCCCTCCAGACAAGAATGATTGTGCCTTTTCCACTGCAACAATCCCTTCACACCGTTTTCTGTTCATTACTTTGGCCATGGTTGCATGCCCTCTCTAACCCCTGACTTAGTCCTCTTGTCATAGAGAGTAACAAGTGAAAGTTCCCTTGAAAAAAGACGCACTCAAAGACAATAAGAGCAAGTTGTGTCTGAAAAAAACACAGCTTGCGTTTACATCCAACTCTGAATGAGGTCTTTAGTTTGCAGAGGCAGCTCCTGAGATGGGAGAAGATGGATGCACATTGATGTACACTTTGTGCACCAATGGGTGCGTTTCTAAATGACATTCAACTTGGTGATTATCTAAAAAGTTGGCAATGTCTTAAAAGTAGAGATGAGCGTGTCTGGTTCTCAGAGAACTGGACCCACCCGAACTTCGCAATCTGAGTCCGAATCTGAGTCCGGCTCGGATTTTCCCGCCTGACTTGTATCCGAAAACTAAGCAAAATGCGTCATCCTCCCGTTGTTGGATTATTATTATTTATTACCATTTATTTATATAGCACACACATATTGCGCTGCGCTTTACAGAGCATATTTGGCCACTCACATCAGTCCCTGCCCCAGTGGAGCTTACAATCTATATTCCCTACCACATGTACATGCACACCCATACAAACTAGGGTTAATTTTTTGGTAGGAGCCAATTAACCTACTAGTATATTTCTATATTTCTATTACTAGTACATTATCTACACACATTATTAATTTGTCCCCACTGGAATTCACCATTACAGGTGCCTCTGTAATTTTTGATGTAATTGGCATAGAAATTGTAGTTCATTTTAATGGACATCATATTTTCCACATTTTGAAGAAGTAGCCTCCTACGCCGATCGCTGACATAGTTTCTGGCTGTGCTAAAAACTCTTTCTGAGTACACGCTGGAGGGTGGGCATCTCAAATAAAGCAAAGTCAGGTTGTGCAAGGGCCTCCAAATTGCCTTTTTTTCCAGCCAGAAGTCAAACGGACTGTCTGACATGCCTATTTGGATGCTATCATTAAAAAATTTATAATAGTCCTCAACCATTCTTTGAATGGTGACCGTATCTGATGGAGTCATGGTAGGCAATTCTTTTAGACCCGACCAGATGTCAAAACTTGGTTATGTTGACTCATCTGCATCACCAGTGGGTCTTTTGGGAAAGTTTAGTTTTTTCTCGGCAGATGCAATTGCTGGTGAAACTGAAGAAGAAGCCATCACTACATCACTTGCCACTTGAGCTGACAATTTGCTTAGCAACAGCTCTTAGCATCTCTTCAGATCTGTGTCCATTAGGAAGAAAGACACAAATTATGACTTAAACCTTAAATATTGTGTTTGCTCTGTTCAGCTTGTCCACATATCTGTGGTTAAGTGGACAGTGGGTACAACGGCATTTTGGAGGCCACTAATTAAGTTTTTTTTAACATCCCTGTACAGGTTAGGAATTGCTTTTCTAGTCAAGTAGAATCTAGATGGGATTTGGTAGCAGGGACACAGGACCTCAATTAACTGTCTAAAACCCACTGCATTATTGGTGGATATTGGATGCACATCTAACACCAGCATAGATGCTATGGCATCAGTGATCTGCTGTGCAACTGGGGGACTGCTGTCATACTTGCTCCCCCTCCAAAGGATTGTTTAAAAGTCATTAGTTTTTTAAAGTACTACTAGTAGTCTTCCTGGTCCCCTTCTGGGATGAAAATCCACTTCCAGCAGCAGCAGGCATAGGGCTCAAGGATTCTTCTGGGGAAAAGACTGATATGAATGGTTTTAAAAAAAAAATTGTAAATGCCTCCCCTCATAAATTTGCTTTGGAATCAAAAAATTAAATAACAAAATGTACTACTAATCAAATCTTCCCTTCCCTGCCTTAAACTACGTACATACTCCAACTCCCTCAGACCTCTTGAACAATAAAAACATTTGTTTCCTGATGTGCCTTATTGGAAGTTGAACTGCCACAGCTGCTGCAATTTTTGACATGTGGTTGCTGAATGTCAAAAATGTCCAGAAATGTTTATGGCCACAGACAGCATCTCCTGCATGCCACTTTAATTTTAAAAAATATTCTGAATCACCAAGTTGATTTTGTGGGCAAAACATGGGACATATTGTTCACCCATGCTCTCCCCTCCTCCCTCATAAATTTACTTTGGAATCAAAAAATTAAATTAAATTTACTACCAATCAACCCTTCTTGTCCCTGCCTTCAACTACATACATACTCCATCTTCCTCAGGCCTCTTGATTAATGAAAACATATGTTTCCTTATGTGCAATGTTGGAAGTTGAACTGCCACATGTTTGTGCTGCCCACTGCTGCCGCTTTGCTTAGTCAGCCAGCTAGCTTGGTGCAAATTTTGAGCCTAAACCGGATGAAAATAATATTGTGAGCTGTAAGGTGGTCAAAATTGACTGGAAATGAGTGGAAATTAGTGTTATTAAGGTTAATAATACTGTAGGAACAAAAAAAGCCCAAATGATGTGATTTTAGCAGTTTTTATCAATTTCTGAAAAAAAATACAGATCCAAAACCAAAACACGAGGGGTGGTTTTGGCAAAACTAAATCCAGATCCAAAACATGAAGGAGATACCGATCCAAAACCAAAACACGGGGGTCGGTGCACATCCCTACTTTAAAGAGCTGCAAATACCAATTTCTTGAAAATATTTTTTACTGACATAAGTAAAACATTTACAGTGGATTTTTATTATTATTATTGTCTTATTATTTTAGTATGTAATTTTAAAATGTGTGAGAAAGCAAATGTTGTATTAACTAGAGATCAAATGTGATTAGTGATTTAAAATTGCCATATTTAAGCCAAATAAGAGGTGAATACTCTATATAATTTAGCAGAGTCAAATGGTGTATATTTTCTTATGTAAGTTTTTGTTCTTACTGACAGGCAAAATTTGACATGACGTTTTTATCAACTGTCAGTATATTTGCTGTTTGGCATCTAGGATGGGGCAATAGTTCCAGTAATAGAATTATACCATAAGGATGGGTTTTTCTTTCCATTGGTTACAGTGCATCAGCATTGACAATATTTGTAAAATGTTCTCTATATGAGATGGGTCGTAGAAATTTATGTTTAACCATTTGCTGGCTGGAGATCTAGCTATATATTATTAACAAACAATGCTAAACTTAGAAAGGGCATTATACAATATTGTAATTGCTCACTTTCCATTTATATCAAGCAGTTTATTGTTGGTTCTCTCTGCAGTTACAGCACACAACTTAGAATACAGGAAAATATTAGTTTTTGTACAGTTGAAGTTAAACTGATGAATTAGGTCTTATGTATTGAACAGGTTACAGCCGATTGCCAAGGGAGTCATTTGACTCCCTTGAAGACCCCACTATCTTAATTGGTGCTAGTTTGGGGGCTGAAAGAAACATTTAAGTCTGTAGCAGCAGGACACCATCCTGCTTAAGAATGAAGGAGACAAGTATTCCATCTGACAAGGGAAGTCTGATATAGATTTTTGTGTCTATTGTTTCCAAGTATTTGTGTGTGCGCTTTACTCAGTCAATCAAATATAATTGACACCACTGGGTTCTGTTGTTTTGTGGATGACAGGAGTTAAAGTAAAATGAAAAAATGTGCAAGAATATCTCTTTACGGAGGGCTAAGGACAGGTTTTCTGCTAGATACGCAATGTTTTTGCCAACCAGAATTAATTATGGTTGGGGGTTAGGGTTAGGCATTAAATATGGTTGGGGGTTAGGATTAGGCATTAAGATATTGTTAAATATATATATATATATATATATATATATATATATTAGTCTAACTTTTGTTAATTGCAATCAATGAAAAAATGTGTATAGGTAAAATATCAGCAGAAAACTAATAATGTTTGTGGCAGCATATGTCTTCTTAATTGCATAACACTCTACATGTGAATACTTTGTATCTCATGAGATGTTTTCTAGTCAATATGAAAATTGTTACAGATTAATTAGTGTACAGCATTTTCCATATATACTGTGAACAATGTGAATGAAGCAATGTACTAACCATATTCTATACCAGGTATGATCATTTCTATAGAGTATGATTTGTCTATTATGCATGTACCCTTCTATGTTTATAAAATGTTCACCTATTTTTTTCCCTATAAATATATTGACCTAGGGCCTGATTCAGCAAGGATCGCAACTGCGATTACGCACGCATTTGGCTGATTGTGGCGTTCTGCGCATGAATATACATCTCAGTGCGCATGCACAAACACTCCACTGCGAACGGGACTGTGAAGGGGTGATGACGAGGGGGTGGTTGGCGAAATGCAGGCGTGCCAGTGTGTTTGAATGCCGTTGCAGGGGCATGTATAAATTAGCCACTGCAATGCCATACGCAACTTGTGTACTCACTGCGTGCGACGAGGTTAGCAATTCCTGAGTAAGGTCAGAGCTTGTGCAAGTGTGCGTGAGGCTGTGATTGTACTCGATGGTTACCGATGGTTTCGCAATCTGGCTAAGTATTACGGATGTGTGTAAGGTAAGGTGGGCATCCCTATGTTGTGCTGCGACCGCATAGTGATCGCAGAGGATTAGCATATCTTCGCAGTGAGACTGTGTGCTAATCTCTATTGCAATTGCCTTTGTGATCCTTACTGAATCAGGCCCCAAGTCCTCCATTGTGCCAAGCACCGCTTCACCTGAGATGTAGTTAGCGGACTGGCGGATGGCATGCCGCCACTCTGAATCTTGACGATGGAAGCCCGACATGGCCCTTAAGATAGGCGTCGAAATACAGATGCCTATCTGAATCCCGATGCCGGAATATAGACAGATGCCAGCCCGGACAAGGTAAGTTCAGGGGGCACCTTAGCTGTTAGCCGTGGTGGGGAGGTTATGTTTAGGCTGCATAGCGGGGTTAGTGTTAGGTTTTTTTTCGTGGGGAGGTTAGGGTTAAGCACTCCTGGGGGGAGAGAGGGTTAGGCACCACTGGGGGGTTAGGGTTAGGCACTAAGGGGAGAGGGTTAGGTTTAGGCAAGAACGGGGGAGACAGGTTTAGGCACGGGGAGGGTTAGGGTGCGGGGTGGGGTGGGTTAGGCTACAAGAAGGGAGGTTAGGGGGAGAAGGGGGGAGGGTAAGTATACCTACCCAACCCCTGTCGGGATACCAACCATCAGGATGCCGCTGTTGGTATTTTGACAGAAGGCATCCGACTGCCGGTATTACATACCCATTCCCTTCACCTCTATAAATGGTTGACTGAGAAGCCATTTGTTTTTATAAAATATTTACCAGGCTCTTATTTTTAAAGTGGGTTGGTGAAGTCTATAACCATATTATTGTATTTTATCCTCATTTCTTACTTTTCTATGTGTACTCTATTTACTAACCAGCAAGGTCATAAGAATGATCAAGGCAGCAGGAGTGTGCCGAATATGTGGTATGCAGTGTCCTGTGAGTGAGAACAGGGCTGCATGATGTGAGGAGGGAAAGAAGGCAAGAGGAAAATAACAGACTAATGAGAGGCCAATTTATTACACTTTTCACCCCCAGAAATCAAGCAGGAACAACAGTTTCTGCATTATTATTGTAAGCTATCACTTTTCTGTGGTATCCAGTTGGTGTATAGACAGTAATACAATAGAAAAGAAATGGGGTGACACCAGATAGTCGATAGTCAATAGATAGACAGGATCTTTAGATTGACAGGGTCATTAGGTCAACAATTAATTGGTCGACAATGTTTTAGGTCAACGGGGTTAAAATGTTGCCATGGTCAAAAATTCAACATGCAAATGGTTGACACAAAAATGGTCGACGCATGGTTTTTTATGATTTTTTCTAGTATGGGACAGCCCGGGGAGTAGTAGTATGGGGACAGCAATTCAGAAAAGCACAGAAACATAATGTTTCCGTCTTGCTTTGCAAAAAAAATAGCCATCTTGGGATGGCGTAATGAGGCTTGTTGGGGGAGAAGAGCAGCGAAGACTGCTGTCTTCTTGCCTCTTCCCAGTCCTTTCGGGTTAGGTATGGGATCCCAGCAGTCAGAATCCCGATACCAGCATCCCGACAGGGTTAGGATACAGACACCTGTCGCTTGGTATCCTAACCGTCCTCCTCTCCCTAACCCTCCCTCCCCGTTGCCTAAACCTAACCTCCCCCTAGTGCCTAAACCTAACCTCCCCCTCTCCACACCCTAAACCTGACCCTCCACACTTAGCAGCTGATTCAGACCCGCTCGCTATGATGGGAATGCTCGTAGATGGGTGATTTTTCCAATCTGCGCATGCACATGCATCGCAATGCTCGTGCGTAAGCCAGTGCAAGTGATCAGGATGTGTTTGCTTGCTGCGAATATACTGCTCAGCAGAGTGAGTGACAGGAGAAACCGTTTGTGGGTGTGACAGGGGCTGGCCACTGGAAACGGGTAGTGGAGGTGTGAACGCAGGCATGTCTGAGTGTTTCAATGCCATTTCAGAGGCATTGGTAATTAAAAGGCAGGGTCATAGGACACATCACTTTGTGGGATTTCACTCTGAAGTGATCGCAGTGCTTGTGGCAGGGTATAGTCAAGCTCTGCGTTCGCATGCGATGGTGCTCGATGTACCAATGTTTTCAAGCACTTCCAGGAGATGACGTACGCAAGTGGGCGTCTTAAGAATGGCTCGTGGGCATCTGCATACACTGTCAGGGGTGGCCAACCCTCGGCTCTCGAGTCGCATGAGGCTCTCTTGAGCTTCTAATGAGGCTCCTGGCTCATGGCTTGGCAGACCCCCATTAGTACTGACAACGCTAGTCTCTAAAGCCATCAGAGACTAAAGAAGCCTCTGATCGCTTCAGGGGCCAGTGTTCCCAGTAATGCAGTGCTTGGGTGACGTCAGGACGTCTCCCGCGATGTGAGGAGCCCGCGCATCTGCTTGATCCAGTTAAATCCAGCAGGCGGCGGAAGCAGCAGCGACGGCGGGACTCCAGAGCCCTGATGGCATGGAGTGGTGCCAGCATGAAGGTAAGTTTCTTCATAGACGTGTGGGCGGGGAGGGGGAGCTAGTGCTGGGGGCACTTCCTTAGGGTGCACGACTACAGGGATATAGCAGGAGGGGCATAGCTAGAGGGGGCATTGCTTAATGGTCACAGCTACAAGGGACAATCCAGAAAGGGCACAACTGCTGGAGGCATTGCTTAATGGGCGGCATTGCAGAAGGGGCACAACTAATGGGGGACATTGCATAATTGGCACAGCTACAGGGGGCATTGCATAAGGGCCACAACTAATGGGTGCATTGCTTAATGGACACAGCTACAGGGGGCATTGCTTAAGGGCCACAACTACTGGGGCATTGCATAATGGGCACAGCTACAGGGGCATTGCATAATGGGCACAGCTACAGGGGCATTGCATAATGGGCACAGCTACAGAGGGTATTGCATAAGGGCCACAACTAATGGGGCATTGCTTAATGGGCACAGCTACAGGGGCATTGCAGAAGGGCCACAACTACTGGGGGCATTGCTTAATGGGCACAACTAAAGGAGGGTACTGCATATGGGGCACAACTATAGGGGGCACAGCATAATGGGCACTGGCATTCTCAATGTATTTTATGTGGTTCTGGATTTCAATATGTATTTTATGTGGATCTGGCTTGTGTCTGTGTATTTTATGTGAACGTGGCTATTTCAATGTTTTCTTTATTGCTCTGGCTTGTTCTTTCACTTCAACAGTGAAAAATGTATATTGGGAAGATTATGTAAAATGTGTAATTTTCAATGTCCTGGGCTCACCCCCACCGTGACTAAAAACGGGGGCGTGACAAAAGGTAATGCTACTGCAAATGTCATACCAAAGGCGTGCGCACAAAAATGGGGCGTGGCCTTGTGACAGCTAGGCCACACCCCATTTTGCCCACGCATGCTATCGGCTCTTTCGTTTGACTACATATATTTTTTGGCTCTTTGCCTCCGACTGGTTGGCCACCCCTGCGCTAAGTGATCATATGCCAAGACATAGTGGGCGTGCTAATGACTTGCCGTGCAATTGCCTGTCTCGCAGGGTGTGAGCAAACGCATCTAGCAAGCGGGTCTGAATGAGCTCCTTAGTGCCTAAATATAACCCTCCCCCAAGTGCCTAACCCTAACCCTCCCTCTAACCCTGCTACTGTACTTACCTTTCTGACAATCTCAATGTCGGTGCCGGAATCCCCGTAGTTGGTATTATGACCACATCCCATCCTTTCCATCGTCTTCTGTGATACTGGCCAATCAGGTGCCCCAGGAGAAAGCAGCAGGGGAAAATAAAAATACAACTGAGCTTATCTGCAGAGAGAAGCATATGCCGGGTCCCATTGCCAATGCACAATGCTGAGTGAACTCTTTGATACATTCATATGTATACATAATGGGTCGACTGGATTATATACATACACATACATATCTCCCGAAGTGCCCCGTCGATGCCATCGGACTGGGGGGGAGGTGGCGCAGAGCGGAAGCAGGAACATTTCCGCTCTGTGCTCTCCCTCTATCTGTGTGGACTAGACAATATACAGATGGGTCCACATACATCTAGCCTCCTGGCATGTAAAACAGCCCTTCTAGTCGCGCCATGCTGTGGCGTGACTCGCTAGCACCGAGCGTCTTTTCGTGCATCTTTTTACCTTCAAATGAGTCTTATTCGCACAAGCAGCTTCTGCTGATTAAAATGCTATGCAGCATGCCTATGTTCTGTGTGTGAATGCGGGTGTATCTGCATGTGTAATGCTATGTTACAGTGTCAGCGGCTGTAACACTGTAACGTAGCATTATACATGCAGATACACCAGCATTCACACACAGAATATAGACATGCTGCAAATCATTTTAATCAGTAGAAGCTGCTGGTGCTCTCTATTCACATCGTTGTGCAAATAAGGCGCATTTGAAGGTAAAAAGACGCACGAAAAGACGCTCTGCGTTACCAAGTCACACTGAGCTACTGCGTTATGTGTGGCGCGACTTGTAGCGCACGGAGGATAGGTGTATGTGGGCACATCTGTACATCCAAAAAATCTTGACAAAAGAGTTTTCTAATTTGAAAATGCCAAAAATAAATAAAGCTGCTGACTGCTTGGCTGATGAAAAGGATTCTGGGAACCTGTTGGGCTTTATATTTACAGGTATTTTCAGTCTGCACTAATGTCAAAATGTGGGGGAGTTTTTTAATACTGTTCCATAGAGCATGTGCATGTATATGTGTAAGTATATAAGTGTATGTACGGTATATATCATAGATTTCCTCGCTTCTTTGTTTCGCTTTGCATTCTAGTGCAGCTCCCGTAGCTCACAGTGGGGGCTAAGCACTTTTGTGCTTTTTACATCTTTTGTTCAAAACATAACACCATCTGTGTGTTCACAGCAGTGAAGAGAGCAATCTCTTCTGGTTCCTCCCACAATCCATCCACTCAGCTCCTCCCCTAATCAGTTAGCCGGAAGTCAGTTGGACGGCCTCGGGAGTTAATACTGTATATGTAAACAATCATCTTCTAATTGAAGCGTGGATTATTTAAATATAGCACAGACATGTAAAAGATAACCACAGTGATGTGATATTAGTAATAGTGTGATCGGAATGGGTATGAAATACCGCTGGCCGGTTCGATTCCTGTCAGTGGCAGCCCGACAGGAGCAGAGTGCGACGCAGCGGAAGCCCGACAGCGCTCGAAATCCCGATCATGGATAGGTAAGTATCCACTAACCTAACCTAACCCCCCTAACCCTAACCCTCCTTAGGGGTGCCTAACCCTAACTTCCCCCCCAAGTGCCTAACCCTAATCCCCCCTCTAAGTGCCTAACCCTAACCACCCCCTTCCCAGCTACCTAAACCTAAGTCCCCCGGGGGGGTGCCTAACCCTTAGTCCCCCCCGGGGGTGCCTAACCCTAACCCTCCCTCCCCCTAGCCTAACCCTAACCCTCCCGGGGGGTGCCTAACCCTAAGTCCCCCCCGGGAGCCCTAAACCTAACCCTCCCCCCCCGCGGCTGTCCGCTCGCGGCGCCCGGCATCACTACGATCGTGATGCCGGGTGCCGGTCTCCCGGCGTCGAGGAAATGCGGGCGTCTACATCTAGACGCCCGGCATTTCACCCATGCCAGGATAAGACAGTCGGGAAGCCAGATGCCGGTATATAGGCAGTCGGCTTCCCGATTGCTTCCCGTGTGATCTGTGTGCACCTTGTCAATAATAACTTTTAATTAAATCCAGCTATAATATAAATACACAATGCTCAGAAAGCCATGCAGGAGACTTGATCACCAACCTCATCACCAACACCACAGTCAGACACTTAACACATGACCATTTTCTCCTGTATAACAAACCTAGTATTTCTAACTGTCACAAGCTGCCTCTTTCGAATGCAGGGCGAGGCGAACGTGGGGTGAGCGCTTGCTGAAAACTCTGCCTACTTCCTGTCCATCATTCTGGGATCGATTTGGATTGGCACTTGCACCTATGTCTTTCCGGTTCTGGCATTGTCTCCTGCTTTCCAGTCAAGCTCTCCTGCCTGTCTTGTTATACTGCCATTTGTGTCATCTAGGCGGCTCGGTTCACATACAATCTACCTGCCGTTTGTGTCATCTAGGTGGCACAGTCTGCATATCAGTCCTCTGCCGTTTGTGCCATCCAGGTGGCACGGACAGCACTCCCTGTCCAGAGTGCGCAGTCCAGCATCAGCCGCTTGTGTCAACCGGCCGCACAGGTCGCACTCCAGTGTCCTAAGGGTCTCATTCAGACCCGCTCGCGAGCGGGTCGATGGTACCCAAATGCGCATGCACACGATGGAGGGGGCTCCGTCGTGCGCATGCGTGAGACCCGGATAGCGACAGCCAAGCCGTCGCTCCGGGTCTTGCACCAAAGGGGGCGTGCTGTCGATGGTGATTGACAGCATGCCCCCTTTGGTGGGCGTGCCGGGGGCGTGGCTGCCAGACGGAGGCGTTCCCATGGGAACGCCTGCTGTCTGGGTCCGGCCCCACTGACATCACTAGTGATGTCAGCGGGAGTGATTTTGGCTCTGATAGAGCCAAAATCACCCCAGGGCTTGCGGCAGCGAGACCCTACCGCAGCGTCTCGTCGCAAGCCCGATGGTCGCGATGATCTTGACCATCGCGACCATCATCATGGATGCTCGCATAAGCTGTGGGTGGTAACCCACAGCTATGCGAGCGTCCAAAAGGCCGCTCCAAATTTAAATAGGACGGCCCTGATTCAGAGCGAGCGCTCTGGTCAGAGCAAACAAAAAGTATGGTGGTCGCTCACATTAACTTAGTGACATTGCACAGGTGCTTGTAAAGGGTGGGGTTTACACTGAGCTACAGAAAAAAAAGGGATTTTCCCTCCAGCACAATGCAGCAAAATCAACAAAAATACTTGAATCCTACATGATAATAGAAATTCAGAGGTATTGGTTTACATACATTTGCAAATATATGAATAAACAACATCAAGGCTCCTCTATACCAGCGTCCCTAACATTATGGGGTTCACGTCCAAGATGCAGGGAACCTCAAAAGAATCCAGCCAAGGACCATCCCCAGGGCATCACACGAAAAATGGAAAAAAGGTGAAAGTGAAGTGTAAAGTATAGTTGTGTAAAGATAAATCAATAAGTGTTAATGGTAAGGGGTTAAAATAACATAAATAATAGACAAACAAATAGAAAGGTGATAAAAAAATATCTATGTGAATTAAGTGGTGATGCCCTGAAAAAAGACCCAGCCAGAGCAACTTCGGGGGCCCCACGCCCAAACGCTCACCCCAAAATAATTGTTGCTACCTAATAGTAGCCCCCACTCTTGGTCATATAATTACAAATTAATGTACTGCATAATAACAGTACATGTATAAGCTGAGAGCAGACTCACCAAGAAGGTACCCCAGAAACCTCCTAATGGCACTATTCAGACCAACACATCCTCCCAATGCTGGCTCCTTTCATGCCTCACAAAACTGCAAACAAAAAGTATGGTGGTTGCTCACATCAACTTAATGACATTGCACAGGTGCTTGTAAAGGGTGGGGTTTACACTGAGCTACAGAAAAAAAAGGGATTTTCCCTCCAGCACACTGCAGCAAAATCAACAAAAATACTTGAATCCTACATGATAATAGAAATTCAGAGGTATTGGTTTACATATATTTGCAAATATATGAATAAGCGCTGGGCCAACATCAAGGCTCCTCTATACCAGCGTCCCTAACATTATGGGGTTCACGTCCGAGACACAGGGAACCCCAAAAGAATTCAGCCAAGGACCATCCCCAGGGCATCACACGAAAAATTGGAAAAAGGTGAAAGTGAAGTGTAAAGTATAGTTGAGTAAAGATAAATCAATAAGTGTTAATGGTAAGGGGTTAAAATTACATAAATAATAGACAAACAAATAGAAAGGTGATAAAAAAATATCTATGTGAATTAAGTGGTGATGCCCTGAAAGAAGGCCCAGCCAGAGCAACTTCGGGGGCCCCACGCCCAAACGCTCACCCCAAAATAATTGTTGCTACCTAATAGAGAGCGTCCGGCTCTGAATCAGGGCCTAAGTACGCAATTCTGTGTACCAACGCCAGTGTCAATCTGGCGACACAAGTTCTACATCTGCATCATCCAGCCAAGGCATACCAGCCGTCAAGGCTGCTGCACGGCCCAAAGGCCGCATCTCGTTCTACGGCCCACAGGCCACATCTAGCCAAGACATACCAGCCCTCCAGGCTGCTTCACGGCCCAAAGGCCGCATCTTGTCCTATGGCCCACAGGCGACATCTAGCCAAGACATACCAGCCCTCAAGGCTGCTTCACGGCCCAAAGGCCGCATCTTGTCCAACAGCCCACAAGCCACATCTAGCCAAGACATACCAGCCCTCAAGGCTGCTTCATGGCCCAAAGGCCGCATCTTGTCCTATGGCCCACAGGCCACATCTAGCCAAGACATACCAGCCCTCAAGGCTGCTTCACGGCTGCAGCTAGCCAAGCATTCCAGCCCTCAAGGCTGTTGCAGGACTCTCTCATTAAAACAATACCCATTCCTTAACACTGACTATATGAAGCTAGTTGTATGAATGACAGACTTGCATTACACCAAAGTGTTGCAGGATAGAGAAGCTCTGGTCTCTTCAGCCCCCAGACTATCTCTCCTGCCCCAGCTCACAGGGTCTCTCCAGCCCCTTACATTCTATGATTTCTTATTGTCCGCCATGGCTCCACTGCTGTCATAACATCACATGTACCACAATTAATAAAAAACTTTACATCCCGTACTTTACACCAAACCTGGAAGCAGAGTGATAGGAGAGTGCTAAATTCACATGAAAATGTAAATTTTCACGTTCCAAATTTATCACATCTGCATTCAAAATGTACATTGTGATAAATTAGGCCCCATGCATGAATTTAAACCATTGCTCTTTCATCCTCCAAACCAGGACATACTGTAGGAGAAGGGAAAATACAAATATGCCATTAAACTGGTTTTCTATAGGAATCTTTAGCCAAGCCTTTTTGAGAGGAATCACAATGCAAGGAGCAAATATGTTATAGAAAATATATCAGATTGCACTATTTTTTTTGTTTGTTTCAGCTTATTGAAAGGAACTTTTACATACAGTAGTAAGATTTTACTCATTAAATGCAATTTGCAAAATAAATACAATGTTATAAGTAACAAGATGCTAAAATAAATATTAGAAACTAACTGTGGCCACCAAACATAGGACGGGATATTTTGCGGTCAGACCTCCGAACACAGCAGTTTTCAGAGGTTTGACTGCATTTTAGTGTTAGTACATCCCACCCTAAGAGTCTTAAGCAACTTGTACTTAAGATCCATTACACCAAGAGAGGGATATTGGGAGTTAGCAAATGTTAGCAGAGAACATTAGGTGCATACAGACATAATTATATGAAGACCCCTGGAGATGTGGAGACTAAAGCAGGCCATACATCAGACCAACTTTCCTCCAACCATCTAACTGACCAACCGTCCAACTTGTCCATCTAACTAATACGGTGCCCCACTTTTCATCAGACAAGCCATCCAGTCAACTCTTTTTATACACCAATTGGGAGGTGTGGACACTCTTTGGGTGCTCCCTATTCCCTGCAGCTAGTGATATTCCTAGTCATTTTACCTCAAGGACAAACAAAAGAAAAGCTAACAATAGATATAGATGGAAAATCACACTAACACTGGAAAATATCTCTAAAGAATGTTCATACACCGATGTCACATTTAAAATATCTCACATTTATTGTAACAACAAGCATAAAAAATAGATAAGATAAAATACTACCCTTCAGCAAGGGTTCATCACATGTATATATGCAAATAGCAATAAATTAAACAATCGTATTTACCCTTCAATAAGGGATATTAAATAATGGGAGGTGATAGACATGTACCCTATTTGTGATAACGATACTGGATCAGAACCTCTATACACACCTTCCTATACCTTCTAATGTCCTGCCTATACCTTCTAATGTCCTGCCTATACCTTCTAAGGATGACGCTAATTTGGGTACGCAGTCACACCATAAATAAAGACTTAGATGTGGAATCTGTGGTTCCAAAGCACAAGTGATATTCAGGTAAAAGTTCAGACAGTTACACGCAATTGATCAAGACACAATTTAGGCACAAAAGGAAATTATACAGACCCAAGTACAGAATACATACGCAGGCGCTTCCAGACCCAGAGATAGGCATCAGCAAGAGACCCCTCATCATTCAGCATTCAGCACGAAGACTGAGAATCAGCGTTCGTGCACTCATATTTATACCCCCCCAGAATAAACAGGACAAAAGGGAAGTCTGTTGCTGATATCATTGGTTCTCAGGGGTGAAGCATCTGTTACAGCACATTTAACAGGCTGGTTCAAACAGACTCTCCCTGCCTCTAACAGCTGGGGGTCTTCGTCTTCACGCCTTCGGCAGCATCCTAACAGTTGTTTCTAAAATATACATTTTGTTGCTTGTAGGCTCTGCGATCCATAACTCGGGAATGCATGATGCGATCTCCCCACCGATAACACTGGAATACTGTGAAAAGAGTATGCATCAGTACAACTTCAAACATGACTGGTTTAGCATGTATAATACCTTAGTTATCAAATATCTTTATTTCTCAGCATTTAAACTAACTGAACCTACTTAAATCATACACTTTAAAGCATATTGAACCTTATGTGTGAATATGTAATGTGTGGGTATCCAGGGTTTGATATGAGGACGCTAGTTAACTTGGGGCAGATGCGTGCGCATAAAACTAATAAGACAGCGGATTCATACAAAGTCCTATGCATTCGCTAATATGCGACTAGTTAACAGCGCTATTGTATGTATTAATGTGCGTATGGGAAATGATGAAAAATGCAATTGCAGGGTGCTATTAGTATTATCGCCACATGTACTAAAATGTGAGTTTATCCAAAATGGCGCTTAGGCGGCCATTCGCAAAATGGCGTCTTGCGATCTCATTTTCAAGATGGCGTCTTGTGGCCAGTCGCAAGATGGTGTCGCCACGATTACATTTTAAACTGAACTTGTCTCAGCCAATTATTCAGCTTCGGCAGTCCACCCTTTGATAGTAAACAACATGCTATCACAATCTGCTATTAGAATTTAATTTAGGCTTACATTTACATATTATTTGGTGTTATTATGGGATGGCATAAGGTGGTTCTTTATCCATCAATAATGTGTCTCTGGGTGGGGACATAAAACTACTATTATACGCACACCGCGGATCTTGGAAGATCATGTGAAAGGTGTGGGAATGCACCAGTCTTATAATAGCAGTCTTGAAGGGGAATTGAGACTTTACATCATCTGAGGTGTTCTATGAATAACATTTCAATAATACATTCTATGCATGTCTAAATATAATACATCAAACAATTGTATTTCCTAGTTCAGGGTTGTAATGCAGTTCTATATTTACCTCAGTATACATATTGTCATTACTGACCACCATCATAGTTTCGTTCTTTCGTTTCACTCTGTTTCTACATTTTCCACACTTCAACACAATAGGAACACACCGGACGCATATGCCAATTATTATCATGGCAATCAGTATAAGGATTAAGAATTTGCCTATGCTGGCGATCACTTCCTGGACCCATTCCCCTAGACCTGAGAACCATTTCACTGGGTTCAGCCATAACACACATCCTTCTATCTTTTCCCCTACTTCAGCCACTGAAGCGTTATGGTTCTTGCGAAATTCCCATTTAGCTACAGAATTTCATCCATCTTCCGGTCTATCACCTCCTTAGGGTCGCTGGTATCATTGGTGACATAGGTGCAACATTTTACTCCAAATTGGGTGGCCAATGTTACACAATACCCTCCAGTAACAGCAGTTAAATAATTCAACACTAGCCTGTGTTGCACCAGTTCTCTCTTGTACGTTTGCAATTCTCTCTCTGTATACCTGAAATGTGTCATCGTACATCTCGGTGATATTATCTATTAATTTAGCAAGTTCCTGGATATATCTAAAATTTAATGTACCCCGAGCGATCCTGGTGGGTTCCAATGTGACCAGAACTTGAAAGCCAGTTGTCTCACCGATTAACTGAGTGGCTTTATGTATATCACCAGGTACCATATTTCTTTTGCCTCTGTGTTCATATTGTGTGTGAAGATATGGTGATGGTGTGTTTTTATGTATACCTAGCATTTCAACATGTGTGAGGGTCATAACTTCTGGGACTACTTTTCCCAGGTAACACAATCCTTCGGAACTCGCGGAGAGCCATTTATACGCTTTTCTTCCACAGATGAAATATACATTATCAGGGAGAACAAAAGGAATGGTATGCATCATTATCATTAAGCACATTTCTCTTGCAAACAATCCTATTTCTGGTTCTTCCATCTGGTACATACAAGTTTCTGGCTGTATTATTTTAGCACAATAACTATTTGGCACCTTACCAATAATTTATTTGGTGGAACTCAATGTATACTGATACCTAAAATGTTTCCCACCAGACTTAATGGAGCGCAATAGATCATGGTTTATGGACTCATTATCAGCTCTTTGTGAGAAGGTCATCGTCTGATTATTCCCCGTCACTTCCCAACTCCCGGGTTTATTGGGGTTGGTTATGTTTAAACACAAAAGTGATCTATCTACTTGGAATTGATAGAGTTTGGAATGAGGTGGTTTGGATGACAGGAATTTTCCATCCAATGTTTTCCCTTTTTGTAATTCTAAAATTTCTGTGATATTCAGCGGAAATGGCACCAACCCTACGTTATGCTGTCCCCTGTGGCACATGTGAACACACCCAGCAATCAGTTTGATTTAACGCTTTGCCTACCATGCTATGATAACCCTCTAAAGGATACCCACCCCAGTATGGATTATATTTAGGTTGGCACCGTTGGATACAGTTCTCATCAACTAGGGACCCACAAAGCTCACAAATACAGGACTCTTCAGGCGATAACCCTCCACACCTTCCCCGAGTATCCGGAATGACAGCTCTTTTAACAATAACAGTACTAAGATTGGAAAGGCACTCCCCTGATTGGCATTGCACTCCTCCTGATTCCACTCCATCAGCACTGTCATCAGCTCCCGTTTCCTCAATCGGTCCCCCATCACAGACATTGGATATCCCCGGACTGACCAGGATGGTGAACACTCTAAAAGAGAATATGAAAATGAACACAGCAGGCCCATCCATTGTCACAACAAGACCTGCAAATTTCTCTCAGTTCAGGTATCTTACTACGACCTTTTCAATCCTCCCGGAACAAGCTCGCGAGCGACAGATCCACGCTATCAGCTTTGTCTACAACTTGTTACTCCACCGGTTGATTGACCTTTTTGCAGTGAGTGGAATGGACCCAGGTATCTCTCTCGGCCACCTTCAAAGATGTAGTACTCATCAGCAGCACCTGGTATGGAGCTTCCCACCAATCAGTCAAACAACCTGAACGCAAGAATTTTCTGATCATTACATATTCTCCTGGTTCAACATCATGACAGTTTGTTGCATTAGACAACAATTTAAGTTTCTGCTGCTGTTGCTTTAACTGCTTACTCATTGATATAAGATACTTCACAGTTACCTCGTTGTTACCCTTTAGATCTTCCTGTGGATTTATAATCAAATGAGGTTGTCTACCGAACAATATTTCAAATGGGGACAGATTTAGAGGGGGTCTAGGAGTGGTCCTTATGCTATGTAGGACCAAAGGTAATGCTTCTGGCCATGCTAGTCCAGTCTCTGCCATAACTTCACTTAACTTATTTTTAATAGTCCTGTTCATCCTCTCTACCTTGGCACTGGCTTGCGGTCGGTAGGGGGTATGAAGTCGGCTATTAATACCCATCAGCTTACACATATTTTGAAAAACATCACCTGTGAAATGGGTTCCCCTGTCACTCTCGATGATTTTAGGGATACCGTACCTGCATACAAATTCCTGAACTATTTTCTTGGCAGTAAATGCAGCAGTATCAGTGGCCGCTGGTTAAGCCTCAACCCAGTTAGAAAATACGTCTGTACATACACACTAATACATACTTAAGGTTCCTGCAGGGTGGTAATTGGATGAAATCAATTTGTATCACCTGGAAAGGTCCATCAGTCGGTGGAATGTGGGACGGTTCGGTAGGGATCGCTTTCCCTATGTTCTTTCTCAAACAGGTCAGACTTCTCTGCTTGTGAAGAAAAACCTGGTGTGCACCAGTATGCCCTCACCAACTTGAACATACCCTGTTTACCCTGTTTCAGACCGTGTGCTGCCTCAGCCAGGCTGGGGTAATATGCCTTGGGGGCTACTGGCTTACCATGTCCGTCCCTCCAGAGCCCAGAGGACTCTTGCCCACACCCCTTGGACTTCCAAATGGATTTTTTCTGAATTGAACACAAATTTTGCATCTCAATTAATTTCAGCATATCAATAGTTTGAAATGACATAATTGTTTCAGTTGGAGGAAACATTTTTAACCCTGCTGCCCATTTTGCAGCTTTGTCAGCTATGTTGTTGCCCAGTGACACCGGGTCATCCTCACATGTGTGGGCTTTGCATTTAATTACTGCCACTGCTTTGGGCAGTTGGATTGCTTCTAAAAGATGTTTTATGAGTCGGGAATGTGCAACTGGTGTGCCTGCTGCTGTCATAAAATTTCTCAGACGCCATAGAGCCCCAAAATCGTGCACCACCCCGAACACGTACCTCGAGTCAGTGTAAATGTTAGCAGATTTGCCTGCTGCCTGTTCACATGCTCTAGTCAGTGCTACTAACTCTGCAACCTGAGCTGAGTGAGGAGGACCGAGAGATTTAGGCCCTCATTCAGAGCCGTACGCTCTGAGCAGAGCGCACGCTCTGAATGAGGGCCGCCCTCTATGAAAATGGAGCGTCCTCCTGGACGCTCGTATAGCTGTGGGTCACCACCCACAGGCTATACGAGCGTGCAGTTTGATGGCCGCGATGGTCTTGACCATCGCGACCATCGAAACAGAGTACAAAAGCCTGTGGTTGAGTTTTTCAACCACAAGGCTCGGAGTGATTTTGGCTCTATCAGAGCCAAAATCACTCCCACTGACATCACTAGTGATGTCAGTGGGCCGGCTTCTGATGGGAGGCATTCCCGTGGGAACGCCCCCGTCAGGTAGGCACGCCCCCGGCACGCCCACCAAAGGGGGCGTGCTGTCAGTCAACATCGACAGCACGCCCCCTTTGAAGAGACACTACGAGCGAAGGAAAATCCTTCGCTCGTCGCGTCTGGCGCATGCACACGACGGAGCTCCCTCCGTCGTGCGCATGCTCAGTGCAGAACATCGACCCACTTGCGAGCGGACAGCCGCTCGCGAGTGGGTCTGAATCAGGCCCTTAGCTTCTATGGTGTCTGTGTCATTTACAACAGTATAACCTGTACATAATTCACCTGTGTCTGTTTGTCTATGACAACTCCCATCCGTATAAAAAGTTACATCCACATTCTCTAAAGGTGTGTCATGTATGTCAGGTCTAGCAGTAAAGGTCTGATTCAGATATGTCATACAATCGTGCGTATCATTATGTCTGCCGAACTCACCTCCCGCCAGCAACTCCTCTACTTCCACCCTTTGTACATTATGTTGTACATATGGTAGGTATGTTGCTGGATTCAGCGTACTGCAACGTTTAACAGTAATATTTGCAGGAGCGATTAGAGCTAGTTCCCATTTGGTGAACCTAGCCGAGGAGATGTGTCTGGTTTGAGCTGAGTTCAACAGAGCAGATACAGCATGGGGAGTGTAGACAATCAAATCATGGCCCAATACTACTTCCTCACTTTTACTCACCAATAAAGAGGTAGCTGCTACACTTCTCAAACAGGTAGGGAGTGATCTTGCTACCGTGTCCAATTGGGCACTGTAGTATGCTACGGGCCTACTGGCATCACCATGTTTTTGTGTAAGGACACCTGCAGCACAACCATCGGCTTCCGTACAATACAAATCAAAAGGTTTTTCATAATCAGGTATTCCCAATGCAGGAGCTCTTGTCAGACTATCCTTAAGATTGAGGAAAGCCTGTTCTGATTCCTCTGTGTGTATGACACGATCGGGCTTTGAGGAAGAGACTAATTCCTGTAAAGATAAGGCCAAAATAGAAAAACCTGGTATCCACATTCTACAGTATCCACACATTCCCAAGAAGGTACGAATTTGCTGTTGATTCTGCGCAGTGTCATGTTTTGTATGGCCTGGATTCTATCTGTTATAAGGTGTTGTAACCCCTGGGTTAGTGTCAGGTTTCAGCCTAGGATCGGCCTCTCTCAACTCCTTGTCAGCTTCCCCTGACTTCCTTGTGGTCAGACGTCTGGTGCAGTGATGGATGTGGGGCTGAGTATTCTGCCTTAGGTGCTTTTTGCGAGCTTCCATGGTCGGCTGTGTGTGCTGGGGATCGGAGTTCCCATCATGGGCACCGCCATGACAGTTCCTCTCATGTGACAGTACTCCTAACCTATGGTAGCATGATTTCAGTTAGCTGATGCTGTGCTCCAGTAATCTGCTACCCCTGGGTATAAATCCACCTCCAGAACTCCAGGAAGTTGCTGTTCAACTTTTTCTCTGTTCCAGTGATACCAGCGTTGCTCTGTGCTAATCTTTCAGAGAGTTACTTCAGCCTGTTCACAGTTCTCCAGTTTCCAGTATTAGCTTCCAAGCTATTCTTAGTCTGAGAGTAGTTCTCTCCCAGTATCCAGACTGTTTTGTTTTCTATGTTTGTGTGTCTTTGTATATGTGCTGCTAGTATTGCAGCTTCCTTGTGTCACTGAGGTGTCAGATTACCTGCTGGTATTAATTAGTTCACAGCTGGACCTCCCAGCACATATCTGTGTCAATCTGCCCTGTGTCTTGTCAGTGCAAATCTGCACTTGCATTTAGCACTCTCCTAGTGTATGCCTGACTTCTCTTTGTGTCTTGTCTCTGCCAATCATTTCCAGCATTCCCATATATTCCCTGAGTCCACTCTGCTCTTGTCTGTGCAATCTCCAGTATATGTCTGTGTTCTTTGCTCAGTGTCTTGTCTCTGGTAATCAGTTCCAATCATTTCTAGCATTCCCATATATTCCTTGAGTCCACTTTGCTCTTGCCTTTGCAATCCCCAGTATATGTCTGTGTTTTTCTGCATACTTAACTGCTTCCAGTCCATGCCTGTGTTATAGCATTCAGTTCCATTTCCAGAGTTCATTCATTCCATTCACCTCCAGTGCTATTGCATTCATTATAGTTTCCGGTCTTCTGCCATTCCCAGGTACCTGTCCAGAGGGCCGCGACCTGCTCACTTGGTGCAGCTGAAAACCAAATCCCAATTGGAGGGGTCACTGGAGAAAACCACCAAGTGAGTTAGACTCCGCGCCTCTGGACAGGTCTAGCCAAACCTGGGTTTGGCCGCAACTAGGAGACCTAGTCTAGTCACTCCCCTAGTCACCCGAACCCCTCGGCTCACCGTTCTCCACAGAGGAATTCTTGCACTGGATCGTGACAGTTAGGCAGTGTCCCAAATATTTTACTCTGGATTGGCACGGCTGTAGTTTGTCCTCAGCCACCTTGTGTCCTGTTTGTGAGAGATGAAGTAACAAAAGTTTAGTATCATTCAAACATGACATAAACGAGTCAGAACATAGCAATAAATCATCCACATATTGAATTAGAACAGATCCATTGGCAGGTTGAAAAGATTGTAAACAGTCGTGCAATGCCTGGGAGAAGATACTGGGGCTGTCTATGAAAACTTGGGGTAATCGTGTCCATGTGTATTGTAAACCTCTGTATGTAAATGCGAATAGATACTGGCAGTCAGGATGGAGAGGCACAGAGAAGAAAGCTGAACAGAGGTCAATGACAGTGAAATGGGTTGCATTTGGTGGGATTTGCATCAAAATGACAGCTGGATTCGGCACTACGGGGAATTGGCTCTCTACTACCTTATTAACACCTCTAAGGTCTTGTACCAGTCTATAACCCCTCCCACCACTCTTTTTCACTGGAAAGATGGGACTGTTGGTACACTAGCTGTACGAACTAAAATTCCCTGTTGCAATAATCGCTCAATTATTGGAAAGACCCCTAGTTCTACCTCCTGCTTTAGTGGGTACTGGGGAATTTTTGGAGCTTGCCTTCCGCTTTTAAATTTACCATTACTGGGCTTACGTTTGCCATTAATCCAGTGTCCTGTCCATCTTTTGTCCAAAGGGAATCTGGAACTAGGGACAACATTTCATCTACTTGTGATGGAGTTTCATTTAAAACGGTAGAGTGATACATTATCCTTTGAGGAGTGTCTAACTTATCCCACACCTCGTATACCATTCTCTCTGGGATATCTAAAAATACACCATCAGGGGTGCAATATATAACACATCCCATCTTACATAACAAGTCTCTGCCCAGTAGGTTAGTAGGAGCCGCAGCAGCCAGGAGAAAAGAATGCCTGGTATGCAACAGCCCAATAGTAACCTCTGTGGACTTTGTTAAAGGATAATGTTCCACTTTACCTGTTACACCCATTGTTGGTATTGTCTCGTTGGTCACCAGCAAATTAACGGGAGATTTTATCACCGACCTGGTCGCCCCTGTGTCTACAAGAAAAGGATATTCAGTACCAGCTACATCAACCATCATGACCGTTAACCTGACCATCTGTAGACTACAGGTATGACCTGACCCCTAGCGTTGGCTACCATTCTCCAATAAAGCATTTACGGCTACAATTGGAGCTGGTGCCTGCTGAACATTTGCTGGCCTCTGTGCATATCCCTTATGGGGATATCTAGGTCTTCCCTGATGTGAGATCCCTACTCCTTTTACTGTACAGTTTCTACATAAGTGTCCTATTTGTTTACAGTTAAAACATGTTCGTGTTTCGGGTGAAGACATGTGGTGTTGTGAGGTTTGCGCAGAAGGTAAAGGTGGTGGATATGGGTAAGGATAGGGAGGGTAAGGGTATTGTGGGGGATAAGAGGTTGGTGGATAGCCTGGAACCTGTGGTTGCATCGGGTTAGTGGGATAGAGTTGTGTTTGTTGTTGAGTGGGGTTAGTGAGAGCACATACTTGTTCAGAAGTGAGTGTGTGTGCAAGTGCAAGTGTGTCTGTTGGCTGTGGGGTTACCGTCATTCCCTCCAGAGCTTGTATACTGACAGCCATTAGTTTTTTGCTCTGGGTTTCTCTCTTTTTGGAGATGTTTTTATCATGTTCAATAGAAGTTTCTATGAGGGTATCTATTGTAAGTCCCCGCCAGCCAGGCTGTGAGGTCTGAACCCGAGTTTTTAAACTCTCTTTCAGACTGTCCACAAGTACCGTAACTATCATTCCCCAGTGGTGAGTGCTATCTTTAATATCTTCTATCCCAGTGTACTGGGTGATAGCCTGCAGAGCCCGATCGCAGTAATCTTCTGCAGTCTCACTCTCTTTTTGTTTAATGGTGAAAATTTTGTTCCAGTTAACTACTACTGGAAAATATATACCCAATTGAGTTACAATGCGGGAAATGTTACCTTGGTTTACTTTGTCTGTTAAGGGAACATCACCATCCAATACACAATCCGTGATAAATTTTGTCACATCGGTATTGCGTGGCAGACAGGCCCTTAACACCACACGCCAATCTTTATTAGTGGGCTCATGAGAACTACCCAAATTTCTCAAAAATCTTTGACATTTGGCCAATTCCTTTTTGGGATCGGAGAAATCATTTATGATGGAATTTAGTTCTGCTCTTGTCCAAGGACAATGCATTACTACTTCCCTCGTGGGCACTATACCGTTTGCGTCTGCATTTCCATTTGGAACAGTTATTTTCCGAATGGGATGCCGACCGGTAGCGCTGCTACCTTTGACCTGATTACCTGGCGGGGGGTTTAGTCTGCTGCTGCTACGTATGGTATGAACAACTTCCTCTACGGGTGCAGAGGGCATTAACACTTCCCTTGCTGCTACCGATGGAGATGGCGGCACCACTCGTGATTGTGGTGATGCAGCATCTATCATCTGCATAGCATGGGAAATGGCAGACATTACAATAGGCTCATCATCCGCATCATGAACATTTTCTTTATAATTGCTTAAGAAAGGGTACAAGTTGCTTGTTACATTTTATGGGTATTTTTGGTTACTGTACTTGCACCTCCATCCACATAAGGTGTGGGAGGTGAGCGTGAACTGCTGGTAATACTCTCCACGACGCTACCTTGTCGCACGTGCGCGCCATTTTGCGGCTCATCCGTATTGCAATTTAGCGTCGCGGATGTATTTTCTGACAATGTGCTCGCAATGCTAGTTTGCGTTGTTTGCACATTGTTAAGCCACTCATCCCCTTCATGCTGCCACTGTTTTAAACATTCAAAATATTTAACCTTTTTCTCTCGGGAGTGCATCAAACTGATGTGATCCCGGACATTGTCTAACACATTTTTATCGAAACTACCAATTCTGGGAAACGGTCTAACACTCTTTCTCGTCATATTAAACCATAAATCACAATACCTTATTGCATAAGTACCGTACTTGGTATTCATGATACGACGTGTCGATCCGATCGGCGCCTCCATTAGCAGCACATCATTGCCTAACATCTCTACTGTTTGCATGGCTCCCATTCTGAGACAACTCCTACGCTTTTCAATAAAGATTTAAATCGGTGAAAGACAATCAACACACTTTCACTTACCTGTGGACGATTTAAGTCGGCGGCACCCACACACCTGGATAAGATTTAGTAAGGCAACTTCCACACCTGGATAAGATTTGAAAAGGCAACTTCCACACCCGGATAAGATTTAGTAAGGCAACTTCCACACCTATGAGAGTTTGTATGTCGGCTACTCTCACGCACCTCTCTACAACAAAGACAACATGTACACTTGCTACTGTGTATAGAACGGTAAAGCTGCTTACCGAGCGGCTAGACTAACCCTTGCACCTAGCCTTTAAGGATCATACGATACCCTTAACTTTGTTCAACAAATATTCACTGTTACACACTTTTTTCCTGCGCAGAAAAATACACGTTAACCCAGATATTGGTAATAGAAAAAAATGAAAACCTCAATGGCTTTGTTCAAACACGTGGGCGCACAACCGGAAGTACGTATACGCTATATGGTCAAACCTGCGACTTAGCCGTGTACTCAGTACTGCGACACCCCTTTAAACGTAAGGTTCTATCAACAGAGGAAAACAAACTTTTTCCTCTCTTGTCCCTGGATTCTAGTCAGCTCCCTTGATTCACACGGAGACGGATAGCGATTTTTCAGCACAAAGCGGTTGCAGGCAAACCCTGCATGTGGCCACTCCACCCTTTGCTGAAATATCGATAACCGTATGTACCGTGTGAGCAGGTAAGTGACTTCACTATGAGCCCCCAACTAATGATACTGGATCAGAAACTCTATACACACCTTCCTATACCTTCTAATGTCCTGCCTATACCTTCTAAGGATGACGCTAATTTGCGTACACAGTCACACCATAAATAAAGACTTGACATGGAATCTGTGGTTTCAAAGTACAAGTGATATTCAGGTAAAAGTTCAGACAGTTACACGCAATTGATCAAGACACAATTTAGGTGAAAAAGGAAATTATACAGACCCAAGTACAGTATACATACGCAGGCGCTTCCGGACCCAGAGATAGGCATCAGCAAGAGACCCCTCGTCATTCAGCATTCAGCACGAAGACTGAGAATCAGCGTTCATGCACTCATATTTATACCCCCCCAGAATAAACAGGACAAAAGGGAAGTCTGTTGCTGATATCATTGGTTCTCAGGGGTGAAGCATCTGTTACAGCACATTTAACAGGCTGGTTCAAACAGACTCTCCCTGCCTCTAACAGCTGGGGGTCTTCCTCTTCACGCCTCCGGCAGCATCCTAACAGTTGTTTCTAAAATATACATTTTGTTGCTTGTAGGCTCTGTGATCCATAACTCGGGAATGCATGATGCGATCTCCCCACCGATAACACTGGAATACTGTGAAAAGAGTATGCATCAGTACAACTTCAAACACGACTGGTTTAGCATGTATAATACCTTAGTTATCAAATATCTTTATTTCTCAGCATTTAAACTAACTGAACCTACTTAAATCATACACTTTAAAGCATATTGAACCTTATGTGTGAATATGTAATGTGTGGGTATCCAGGGTTTGATATGAGGACGCTAGTTAACTTGGGGCAGATGCGTGCGCATAAAGCTAATAAAACAGCGGTTTCATACAAAGTCCTATGCATTCGCTAATATGCGACTAGTTAACAGCGCTATTGTATGTATTAATGTGCATATGGGAAATGATGAAAAATGCAATCACAGGGTGCTATTAGTATAATCGCCACATGTACTAAAATGTGAGTTTATCCAAAATGGCGCTTAGGCGGCCATTCGCAAAATGGCGTCTTGCATTCTCATTTTCAAGATGGCATCTTGCGGCGGGTCGCAAGATGGCGTCGCCGCGATTAAATTTAAACTGAACTTGTCTCAGCCAATTATTCAGCTTCGACAGTGAGCACTGAGACCCTTAGGTTACCGGTACCAGGTAGTCCTAAGGTGTCAAAAAACACACTAGGGTCCCAATGCTTACAGAGTCCTTACATAACTGGGCTGGTCACCTCCTGATGTCCACATCTACAGCTGCTTACGCGTTTCGACCCTTGGGTCTTCCTCAGAGCATGCTGGATGTGTGTCATGAGCTCCCTTTTTATCCCCTAAGTGGGAGGTACTTCCTGTAAAAACTGGAAGTGGACTCATTGGTAGTTAATTTCCTGTATGTGGCTAATCATGGCATCTTATAAACTGGTGTTTGCACTAGTAGCTTTTGTTAAATAAATAACATAAATGATATATGGGTGTGAAGAAATAGGTAAAAAACATATATAAAGTCCGCGCTGGGACCAGGAAGTGGAATCATGCATCACTTCCTGTCTCCCTTGTTTGTGGTTCCCACAAAGATCAAGAGCATCGGATGCAAGGTTCCTCTCCATTCCCACCATAACTAACGCAGCTGTGGCTGCCGGGGGAGATGTTGCCAGAAGTGTCCTCCGTGCTTCATATCCTGGAAGTAATCATGTCCTCTCATGATCATCTTCCCCCTCTGTGCTTGGGCTATCGGTACGTGTCCAATCTTCCTCCAGTGGGGCAGTACCACTTGTCCACAATATCTGCTCCGGTTAAGTGGACAGTGGGTACACAAGCTAACTGGTTTTTTTTTTAATGTCCCTGTACAGGTTGAGAAATGCTTTTTCGGAAGGTTTGCACCCTCTATAGTTTTGTGCATGTGAAAATGACAACATTTTTTGAGCATCACCTAATGGGACCAATTTACCAGATCGGGGTATCCCAGCTGGCTCCAAGTTAGATTCAAGTTTGCATTTAGTTATAAAGCCACAAACAAAAATAAGATTTTATTTTGTAGCAGAAAATTATTTCAGTTATTTATCGGCTGAAGAAGGTATATTTTTTGGGGGGATTGTTTACTGGGGGTTTGTTGAATGTATTTCTAGCTCCCCTATTAAGCAGTGAAAAGCGTAGAGAAGCGGACCAGCATCCAATTAGCTTTGAAGTAGCATTTTTTCAAGTACAGTCTATAAAAGCACAGATAGCTTAATGGTTAGCATTACTGCCTCACAGCACTGAGGTTGTGGGTTCAATTGCCACTATGGCTCTAACCGTGTGGAGTTTGTATATTCTCCCTGTGCTTGCATGCAGTGGCGTAAATTCGTCCCAGATGCCCAGAGGCAAGTTATAATTTGGTGCCCGTCACAGCTGCTGACACTGCAATGTAGCATTACACAAGCAGTAGCACACAGAATATAGATATGCTGCATATCATTTTAATCAGCAGAAGCTGCTTGTGCGTTCTGTTCACATTGCTGTACAAATGAGATGCATTGAATGGAAAAATTTGCTCGAAAATATGCTCGGTGCTACCAAGTCACTTTGCACTAACACATTATGTGTCACACGACTTGTAGTGCACTGAGGATAGATGTATGTGGATACATCTGTATGCTTTAGTCACAGATAGGCTAGTGACCTGTATGGTGCAATTAGCATGAGGCTCAGAGTCTTCCTGGCGAAATATACCTGATGAATGGTGGGGAGCTCTCCTGATACCCCTGATGGAAGGGAAAACCACCTGATGTGGTGGCTTTGAGGACTGAGTTTAAGTCAAGATACTGTAAGACTGCCACTGTGGTGGGACAACAAATCACATGCCGGAAAGTTGCTCCACCAAAGATCTGCCCCCCAGACTCAGTCGCTGGAGCTCCAGGCCCCGCCTCCCATGATCTCTTACCAGCAGCTTCGTCTGGTGCATCCTTGTTGACATCTAGCTCCTAGAAGAAGATCTGCAGCCACACTTATGCTTGGGCCCACCACTCAGGACTCTGCTGCGTGGCTCTGCGGTTAGAGCTGCGCCAGGGAGGTGTAGGACGGGGAGTTGTGGGTGAGGGGGCACCGGACGTGTTACACTGACATAAGAAGCTGCTGAGGAGCAGCAACACCAATGAGTAGGGACAGGCTATAGCTAGACGAAGGTGACTGCTGATGGTCTGATATGGAACTCTCCATTAGTGGATGGTGGCTTCTCAGGTAATGGGAAGAGGTGTTGGGTGGCCGTGATGGTACATGCTGGGTACATAGTTACAGCCTTAAGTGGGATGAGTATATTGTGGGCAATGGAGAAGGTGCCCCTTCAGTGCTGGAGCCTGGTGGCAGGCACCTGTTTTGTCTCCCATAGTTCTGTCTCTGCTTGCATGAGCTTCATCTGGGTACTCCGGTTTCCTCCCACACTCCAAAAATATACTGGTAGGTTAATTGGCTCCCAACAAAATTAACCCGAGTGTGAATGTGTGTGTGTGTGAGCATGCAGTAGGGAATATAGATTGTAAGCTCCACTGGGGCAGGGACAGCCTTGACAAAGCAATTTACCAGCGAAATGTGCGTCGGCGTCAGTCTCACTGCTGATATGAAATTATAATAATCTTACTAATATGTCTGTTTGTGTGTATTGATACAGTGGCCTTGCAGCTCACAGAGATCTGCTGACAATAGCAGTGTATATAGCCACTTAATACGGATCCCAGTGATAAAATCCACAGCGTTCATAGATACACTGTGACACTAATGATATAGATGGTGGATACTAGTACTGTGCTGAACCGTGAATTACACCTAGGGAAAGTCCCTCTTGTCACGCTGGGAGGCGGTTTTCTGGAAGCTGAGGCCTGAGGCTGTGGGAGGAAATGGAGGCGAGGGGCCTGAATGTATGACCTCCGCATCCACGGGTCTTGGTCGTTGGCGAGACCTAGTCAAAGGTGCGGAATCTAACCCACGAGATGGTGTTCGCCAGTGACCCCACCAATCGGGATATGGGCTTGAGCTGCACCTCGTAAGCAGGTCGCGGTCCTTTGACTAGGTGATCAAAGCCCGCGGGAAAAAGGAGAGACGAACACTCGTGGCCCAATGGGTCTGTGCCAGTAAGGGGCACGTAGGGACACTGTACTTGAGGTACAAGGAAGTGTGCACTGCGGACACACTCTACCGGGTTGCCGGTTAGAAAGAGTGCACCACGGTGCAATACTGTAACATGTAGGTTGGGACCAAAGAGTCCAGTAACGAGGTGGGTAGTGGTACTGGAGCCAGCCAGAGATTATGACGCTGGAGAGGTGGGTACGTATAACTACACTCAGGCTGTGATGGTGAAGCACTGGTGAAATAGATAGTATACTGCACACAGGTGGCAGTGGTAACGCACTGGTGGAATGGAGGTATACTGCACACAGGCGAGGTGGTAACGCACTGATGAGATGAATGATATAGCTGCACACAGGCTGAGGTGGTAATGCACTGGTGAGATGAATGATATAGCTGCACACAGGCTGAGGTGGTAATGCACTGGTGAGATGAATGCTATAGCTGTACACAGGCTGAGATGATAAAGCACTGATGAGATGAATGATATAGCTGCTCACAGGCTGAGATGATAAAGCACTGATGAGATGAATGGTATAGATGTACACAGGCTGAGATGGTAAAGCACTGATGAGATGAATGATATAGCTGCTCACAGGCTGAGATGGTAAAGCACTGGTGAGATGAATGATATAGCTGCACACAGGCTGAGATGGTAAAGCACTGATGAGATGAATTATATAGCTGCACACAGGCTGAGATGGTAAAGCACTGATGAGATGAATGATATAGCTGCACACAGGAATAGATCACTGGAAGCAAGGGAACCTGGAACGAGAGACCACTAGTAACACTAGCAGCGACAATGGTTGTTCAGGCAACTACCTGATACACAGCAGCCGGATATATACCCCTGGAAGCCCACTGATTGGTCCACAGCATCAGCTGACTGGCCAGACTGTCAGGGAAGGAAGGATAGTCAGAGAAGGAAGTGTCATGGCGGCACCCATGACAGGAACTCCGATCCCCGCACACCAGGCCGCCCGAGATACCAACATCAGGGAGAATGCTCAGCACCTCCCACGTCGCCGCACCAGCCGCCCGACTGCCCTGGAAGTCAGAGGAAGCCGGTGGGACGGTAAGGGACGGCCGATCCCCGGCTGAACTCTGACACCTCTTGTATGATTTTTTTCTCATTGTTTTACAATAAAATGAAACTATGTAATTCTCTGGTCTAGATACAATTGTAAGAGTTCACCAAGAGCAAACTCATTATACACAGTATAGCAGACAGCTGATGTTATGCTAAGGTGACTAAAGGAAACAATGGCCCTGATTCAGAGCCGTTCGTTAACAGCAGTACGCTCGATGCGTTCCGATGTTGAGTAACCGCGCATGCGTCGGTGTAACACTGCGCATGTGCGTACGGCAGATTGCGTGCTTTTTTTGTCTCGTTCGTCAAATAGCGTACAGGAAGTGACATGTCAAATGTGATTGACAGAACAGGGCGTTTTTGGGCGTTGACGGGGGTGGAGATGGAAAAACGCAGGCGTGGCGAGGCGTTTTTGGGGCGTACATACATTATCAGATGCGAACGTCAAATGTGTTCGTACCAACTCATACGTCACTGGATGATCCTCTTTCCCTTCAAAATGCTCGCACAGCTTAGGGTCTGGATTACTCGACCACATTGGCGATGGCCTTCTCCTCCGTCCCGGCACTCCACGATGTTGCATCGATTAATCACGGCTTGTCAGAAAAACAATTAGTGTTGGATTGAAAACCGGCTTGGTATGTGTTTTGAAATCAGTTTTTTGGGTTAGCACAAAACCGTACGCAGGTGGAAATCATAGCTGCTAATGTCAGGATTACACAATCAATTTGCGTACATTTGTGGGGGTTTATTTTGGGGTTAATTTTTTGTTTTTGGCCTATTGTAACAATAATGTCATCATGTTTGTGTTTTTTGGGCCATTTTGCTTTTGCCTGGTGAATTTGCATCCTTATGTAAATTTTCAAACGTTCCTTAAAGAGCCCTTTTTTTTTTTTTTCATGTAAAATGTTGTTGTTGCGCGTTTTTGTCTTGTGGGCCAGGATTAAATGTAAACCATTTTTACAATAATGTCAGAATACAAAGTCGTACATTTTTTGCAAATTTATTATTATAAAAAAAACAATTTCATGCACATATTTTACACAAACATTTTTTGCAGTGTTCATTCCAAAATTTTTAATAATTGTGCAAACATAAAAGTTTTTGGAAAGGTAAAGCTAAAAATTAAAAACAATTCACAAGAAAGGAGAGGGAAGTTTTGGCCAGAAAGGAATATGGGGCAAGCACAGAAGGAGAGTGGGAAAAGTAGCCAGTGCTGTCAAAGTTTTTTCCCCCGTTTGGCTGGGGGAGGGAGGGCGCCAGACCGGGTCCGGGATGTCATCGGGGCTGGCCTGTCCAGAGGCAGATGTTGTGGCCTCTGGACTAGGCACAGGGCTAGGCACATTTGGAGGATTGGCTGATGTTGTGCCAGAGGTGGAGGATCCTGATGTTCCGGCAGGAAGGGAGGTCGGCTCTACCATGTGCTGGTGAACGAGCTGCTCCAGGGCATTGGCGATGCGGATGTTGGCCCTGGTATTTTCCGCCAGGGCCTGACCAATGGTCACGTTGACCGCAGCATTTTGCTCCAGGGCCTCAGCCACCCGTACCAGACTGGCGTCCATCCTCTGCAGAATCTCCGTATGGAAATCCGATTTAAAATTGAGTTCTGTGAGGAGGGACACTGCCTGCGAGGGGGATTGCCCTGGACTGGCTTCTGCAGGGTCCTCAGCCAGATGTACTGGTTCCTCCCCTGCAGAGCCAGCAGAAATTCTGCGGCCAAGGCTCCCCTCTGGAGCAGACTCATCCGCCTGTGTCTCTGTTGGAAAAATTAGAAAAGAGTCACATTAGAATCTACATATTGGCACAATAACATTTCAGAGTTGGTGACATCACACTATTTACCTTGGACAACATGAGGAGCCGCAAAGTCTGTCATGTCCGTATCCATGTTGGACACGCCAAACACCTCCACAGCCTGCACACACCCCTGTGCCAGCTCTTCTAAATCATTCAACTCCAATGACACAGGGGTGGGTCCCCCACCTGTCCCCCTTGCATGCCTAGCCCTGTCCGCCAGTTTTTGCTTCAGGCGATATTTGAAGTCGGCCCATCTGTGGGTGAAATTGGAACCATTATCCTTTTGTTTTAAATGGGTTTTGGTTTTAGGGGGGGTCAAGTGTTTACTTACCGCCGTTTGACATCCCGGGCTAGACGGACATAATCACCCACCCTATTGACAGCAACGGCTACCTCCTCCCACATTCTCCACTTCTGGCTTGCACTCATATTCCTGTCTGCCTGTGGCAGGATGTCCACACACTTCTGAACCAAAACCTCCATCTCCTTTCTTGTGAATTGGGGCTGCCTTTTCTTTTTGCCTGCTTTGGCCGGAATACTGGGCCCAGCAGCCTCTTCCATGTCATCCTCCTCACCTATTTGTTTAAATGTTGAGAATTGTAAACTTCACAACTTGCACTATATTATGTTTCAAATTAATCATTGTTTCCAAATGCCTGAAATACTTACCGCCAGACTGTTGCCCATTGTTTCCCTGGTCTGTAGCCATGTCTTAGCTCAAAACAAGAAATACACCAGAATTTTTGGTTTGGCTCGTGACGTATTTATACATGCGTCCTTATTTTTCGGCCGCATCATTGATTGTGCGTTCCTATGATCCCTCCTTAATTTGTGCGGGAAACTAAACACTATTTATGGCTTGGGGCGTCTCGAGTCGAGGTGGCGTTTGTTGATTGTTACATTGGTCGGAGTTGATTGTTGGTGGGTTTTGGAGTTGGCGTTGGTGGGAGTAGTTTTTGTTTGCTAAATTTGGTTTTTGTTTTTCCGTTCGCATTTTTTCTGGTGGTTTTGTTTTTGGCGTTTCTTTATTTGGTAAGTTTTTGGCAGTCTAACTTTTGTTCAATTTGTGTCTCCTTCTTTTCCTGATTTTTTTAACGTTATTTTTTCGTAATTTCATCTTTGTTAGGTTTTTTTTTGGCTCTGCCCCAAAGACCTTTTGATCCGGAAACTTATATATTATCTATTGGTAAGTTCATTTTTTCACTTGGTTAGTAAATGTTCATGTTTGTATTTACGCAACTTTGTTGGACCTTACACTTGTAACCTTTGTTTTTCTTAGTCAGAAATGTTTCTAAAATGTTGTGTTTTTCTAGCTGCGTATTTTTGAACTTGTATTTGCGAACTAATTAGCGCATTTTTATCTGTTTCTATTGTGACTGGTATTTGCAAACTAATTAGCGCATTTTTATCTGTTTCTATTGTGACTGGTATTTGCGAACTAATTAGCGCATTTTTATCTGTTTCTATTGTGACTTGTATTTGCGAACTAATTAGCGCATTTTTATCTGTTTCTATTGTGACTGGTATTTGCAAACTAATTAGCGCATTTTTAACTGCTTATTCAGACCCGTTAAATTGTTTGTGTTTTCCCTTTAGCATTTGTTGCTTACATTTGGCCCCAATTTGAGGTAGTCTGCGCAATGTCGTTTTGCTCTTTGGGCAAATGTGTGTTTCTCCCCTTTTATGTTTTGTCTTGCACCAAATTTTGAAACAGAAATGCCCAGCATAAATTGTTGTATTTTTATATTGTGATTCTTTACAGTTTGCACGTATCATGACAATACCCCGGCATGTAAGTATCAATGGATGGTATCATCAAGCTAAGTAAAAATCGATTTTTTGGGGGGGGTTAAAAAGCCTTACATTCAAATCTTGCCATTTCAGGTTGATCTGGGTCGGATTGTTCTGGCCATGCTCCCGGAAGCCGACCAACCTCAATCTCGTCCCAGGCATAGGCATCGTAGGCATGCAAGGCCCCAGATGTTTCGAACACGTGTCACCCTTTTTGGAATGCCCGATGATGAGGTTTTAAGACGCTACCGTCTTCCTCCCAAAATCATCATAGACACTCTCTCATTAATAGAGAGTGATCTTGAGCGGCAAATTGACAGTCCTACAGCAATACCACCACTTACGCAATTTATGGTGGTGTTACATTTCTGTGCCTCAGGATCGTTTCAAACAATGGTGGGAATAGTGGCGGGCATCTCACAATCCTCCTTTTCTCGGATCCTGAGGGCAGTGATGGAGGCACTTTTCAAGCACCTCCATCATTTTATTCAAATGCCTTTGGATATGGGTGCCCTTAGTGTGGCCAAGGCCAATTTTTACCAAATAGCTGGCTTCCCACACATCATAGGGGTTGTGGATGGTACTCACATACTACTTCAGCCTCCAGCACGGCTGGAGGCCATATTTCGCAACCGGAAACACTATCACTCCCTGAATGTAATGGTGGTATGTGATGCCTCCCTCCAGATCCTGTCCCTGAATGCAAAATTACCAGGAAGTGCACATGACTCATTCGTCATCCGGCAATCAGGGATATGGCACAAATTAACAAACCTACAAGCTGGTGATGCGTGGCTTCTGGGTAAGTGGAGACCTTTAGTACATAACAATGTTAAGCTTGATACACAGTGATCCTGATGTTGTCACTTCTTTTTCACAGGAGACAGTGGCTACCCTTGCACGCCCTGGCTGCTCACTCCTTATTTGGCTCCCACACCAGGGCCACAAAGTAATTTTAATGCCACACTTACAGCCACCAGGCAAGTGGTGGAGCGCTGTATCGGCCTTTTAAAAGGCCGATTCAGATGCCTCCACCGCTCTGGTGGCGAGCTCAAGTATTTGCCAGATATGGTTTCGAAAATTGTGGTCCTGTGTGGGATATTTCACAACATCGCCATAAGGAGTGGTGTCCCAATGCAGCCAGAGGATGCCTTACCTGAGGATGGCCCCCCTGAGGTTGGTCGGAGGTCAGTATGTGGGGAGGCCATACGCGATGATGTGGTGGCCAGATATTTTAGGTAATTATTGTCACAACAACAGTGTTTAGACCCAATGTGGTGCAGTTTGTTTGAGAACATCTAATTAATTGTTTTTTTTTTCTCCATCTTCTGTTTGTTATCATAATCTTTGGGACTCCAACAATGACTACTTCCTGCTACCCTTAAAAAACCTTCATGTGGAAACTTTGGGAATATATTATGGAACCCATATTGCAACGCAACATTTGTGGAATCATGTTGGCATGGTCCTTCGTCAACCAGTTCTTGATTTTTTGTGTGATTTTTTAAAGTTTTTTGTATGTGTTGTATTTATGATTATCACTGTGTGTTTTGTTTGTGAGTGACCACTTTGTTATTTTAGTTATGTTTTCAATAAATGTCTTGAGAGTGTAATTTTGTTCCTTTTTTTGCCCATTACAAGCAAGTGTAACCAGGTTCACACACGTTACATTTGCCTAAGGGGTAATCCAGTAATGACGCAAGTTGAGCTAAAATGTAAGATGTTTTCAGGGTCCAAACCAACACCCAAAGGAATCCTGTACAATCAGTTGGCTTCGTAATATCGGCCTAAGCAGCTTGCCCCCCAAATAGGAACATGTAAAATGTAGTAATATATAATTTTGACAACACCAAAAAAGGGAAATCAGATTGTTACTGTTAGGTGTTTCTTGTGCCTGTTTTCCTAAAAAATACAACACACAATCTTAGTGACAATAATTGCAAATCCTTGCTGGAATTGTCTACTTATGTCAGTGTAAACAATCTCTGATTTTGAAACAAGGAATGAGACAAAACGTTAAGTTTAAAATATTAATTTATTTAAATTTTGACAAAAAAAAAAACTAAAACTGGTTCCTAAGGAGGACCGACATATGGTCAAGGACCACCAGCAGCCCGATGATGTGTTCCCGCATACGGCCCACACAGCCGGCTAATTCAGCCATACGCCTCTGTTCCTCTGTGGGTTAGAAAAGTGTGGGGATTAATACATCAATAATGAAACCACATTAAAAAACAAGCCAAACCAAGCTAACCAAAAATGAAAATATTGTGGCCCAATGCAGAATTACACCGAAAAAACCAAGCCCCCCAAAATGGTCTACCCCAAAATTACAAGTCCAAAAATCAGATTCAGACAGGTGTGATATGTGTATGGTGAAATCAGCAGTAACAGGTAAAGACAACCCGAAAACTCCCAAAAAGTCGACAAAAAAACACAAAAAAAAGGGAACGACACATGATTACATCAAAACAGTTTGTGGCGCAAAAAAAAACAACATACCGTTCAAAATAACGGCCGCTCCTGAAGCCACTCCCTCGTCCTCCTCGGAGGTGCCTCCATTCCCCAAAGATCTTGGCGGGGTGATTTGGGATTCCGGGGAGGGGGTAGTTAGAAGAGGGGTGGTTGGAGGAGAGGGGGAATTGGGATGGAGGGGAAGGAGCCCCGAAATATCCTCCACAGGGTCTGGGCAGGCTGGGGAGGAGGGGGAAATAGGGGAATTTGGGGTTGTGGAGGGTTAGCTTGGGGTTGGGGAGAGTGGGCGAGAGCGCCGTCTTGGATGGCGATGACGCCGTAGTCTTCGCTGTGCCCCTAAAAGATGTGAAACAAATTGTGGTTAGTTTCAACCAAAACCGAGTAAAACACTAATTTATGACAACACAAATCGGAAAACATGGCCATGCAGATATGAGTACAATGAATACATAGGACATACATGAAAACATGGCCATGCAGATATGAGTTCAATGAATATATAGGACATACATGAAAACATGGCCATGCAGATATGAGTACAATGAATACATAGGACATACATGAAAACATGGCCATGCAGATATGAGTACAATGAATAAATAGGACATACATGAAAACATGGCCATGCAGATATGAGTACAATGAATAAATAGGACATACATGAAAACATGCACACGCAGTTAGGGCCACAAAGATAAACATGAAAACCACAGTCCCAAAAACTTACTTTCAGCGATCTGCATGCGAAAGCATGCTAACAAGCGGGGCGTCCGCCGTTGCAGGTCCGACCACCTGCGCTCCAGCTGGCCGATCTGGCGGCGTGAGCCGAAGGAACGCAGGCGGCCACGTAAATCCGCATATGCGGAACGCTTCTCGCGATTTGTGATGGGTGGAGGCTGGCTGGTGATCCGCCTATCCATCACCTTGGTTATCACCAGCAGCTCGCGCCTGGTGAATGCGGAGGCTCTCATGATGGCAATGGTGTATTTGTTAAAAATCATTTTTAATAAAGACCCTAAAATAATTTTGATTGGCTAATGTATTTGGGTAATTAACAGGACCAATTCTATTGGTTAGTGTATGAGTCATGTGTTCGACAGGGCCAGAAATCTCTGGAGAGTTATGCTAGGCTTGATGCAGTGACATGCGTAAGCAAATTTAAATAAAGAAATGAACCCCGGAAAATATGCGTGGTTAAAAACAAATAAAACAATTGTTTAATTGGCTCTGACATGTATTTTGACAAATAAAAGCGAATGTTTAAGCCGTACGTATTCTGCGGGTAAACACAAACACGGACAAGATTAAAGTTTATTGCATTGTGAAAAAAAACAAAAAAAACAATTAAGCTAATTGATATATTGATTGGCATGATACGATTGAGGGAGGTAGGCAGAATAAACGAGCAGTTAACCGAAATCTGACAGTCCCACTTCCGGTTTGTACTTGTGCGTGCGTTCCCTTCAAGCCATTTCGGGGATGTACGCTCGCTATTTGGCACGCTCGTTAGTTAGAGGAGGGGTCGGTAGAGTTTGGGGAGGATGTTTGGCTGCGTTCGAAAATATGAGCGAGTGCTTGAATTTACATATTTTTTTACGTACGCCGAACGTACGAACGGCCACTTGCGTCCGGGTCTGAATGAGGGCCATTGTTTGAACTCAAGTAAAATTTAAAACATGTTACTAGACTTACAAGGGCATGTTGGTGGATATTTGTCCATAGTAGTACAATAGGCTATGTGAATAATAAACATTACAGCTGCTAATACAGGCATGCATCTGATTCCTTTATACAGGTATTAATAATTATAAGGAACCTATTTACTGTTACACCAACAATATAGATGGTGTCCACTCAGGGGCGTTTTAAGAGAGGAGGTGGCCCATGTGCACTCCTCGTACGGTGCCCCCTCCTCTCTCCCTGGTGGCTGGCAGCCGACTTACGCGGCTGGCCAGCCACCCGGAGTATTAGTAGACTCCGGGCACTAGAGTGTGCCCAGAGTCTACTGCGCATGCCCAGAACACCGGAAAGTGGCCGCAGTGGCCATTTTTCTGGTGTTCTGAGCAGCAGTGGCACACGATGTGGGACCTTGGACAGGTAAGTTTAAAAAAAATATGGGTGCAGTGTGTGCGGTGCGGGGCCCAAATATGGGTGCAGTGTGTGCGGTGCGGGGCCCCCCTGGACCCGGGGGCCCGTGTGCCCCACACACACTGCACCCATTATAGATACGCCACTGTGTCCACTAAATTATATGTGATGGGTATGAGTTAATACTATTAATAATATAAACCAATCTTATCAGTGGATTACATTTACAGTGTTTCCCTAATGGAATATATTTCCACATAAAATATTTACATACCTGTTAAGCACACATTAGACCAATTTGATTATCAACTCAATAATTTACACACAGTGGGACTTTTTTGTATTTTTTAATCACAACTGTCTTTATTTTTACAAAACTCACCAATTTATGTTTGTATACGTGTGTCCTTATATTTCGCTGTTCAACAACATTTTTAATAATGATATAATAAAAGTTAGATTATAATTAGTGCGCCACCTAAGACAACACTTTCTCTTCCTACCTTATTATCCATGTTTAGTTGTCAGTGGTAGCACCCCCAATATTTACATTACTGATAAAATCATTAGTGTATTAATATGGGGTCCATATTTCAGAAATTGTGAAGACTATAATATTACTGGTGCAGTAATCAACCTAATTTTTCTTGTACTGATGTGAATGGCCAAATATTCTCTGCAAAGCGCTGTGGAATATGTGTGCACTATATAAATAACTGGTAATAAATAAATAAAAGAATAGGTAGGAGCTGATTGGTTGCTATGGACAACTTGTCCACTTCTCCATGCTTTTCACTGCTTGATATGGAAACCCCTTTATCACTTAAGTATTAAATATTTTAGCCTATACTTTCAACAGGTTGTCTTTTGTACCTTACAGGGCACTTTATATATAAAATCAATTTCAAGTCAGTCCACAATTACACAAATATAATGCAGAATGATTTTTATTGCACCTTTGTAAATTATCTTTTTTTGGGCTGATACAGTTTGAAATAAATAGAGGGCTTGTGCTTCTGCTTTGTCTATGAAAATAAAATGCATATATTTGCCTGTATGCGATGTAGTACACATTGTGCGGTGTGCCCAGGGCCCTAACTTGGGGTGTGTTGTCACATAGAGCGCAGGGCATTGTAGGCGTCAATATCACTACCCTGCTCCCCTTGCTTCTGGATAGCAGGTAGCTTAGAACGTCACAGTGCAGCCAATATTACTGCTGCAGTGCCACCCAGAGTGTCCTTTGGATGCTCCAGGCTTGCACACTGCAGTCTGTACAGCATACTTGACTTCTCTACCGGAATGGCCAGGAGACTCCCAGAAAAGTGGGCAAGCTTCCCGCACGCCCCTCCACCCATATATCTACCACCCTCCCCCAGCGGCTGCCCACTTACAGAGCACAAGTGGACGTTCTGAAGGTGGCAATGATGTGATTCACACTAAATTGCATCATCGCAGCTCTGCCCGCCGGCTATACAATACCGGTTTTCGCTATGTCGAAGCTGGATTATTGGCTGAGACAAGATCAGTTTAAAATTGAATCGCAGCGACACCATCTTGCGACTGGCCGCAAGACGCCATCTTGGAAATGATCTCACAAGACGCCATTTTGCGAATGGCTGCCTAAGCACCATTTTAGATAAACTCATACTTTAGTACATGTGGCAATATTACTATTAGCATCATGCGATTGCATCTGTGACCATCGCCATAACTTACGGCGATTCATCAAAAGCCCATTTCATGACTTTACGTCGTTTGGGTGCTCTGGATAAAGTGTATATTATTATAATTCCCCTAAAGGATATATTTCAGAAATGGCTGTACAGTATGTCAAAATTGGATTGCATTAGCTAAACAGAGCAAATGGCCATGTGACAACTAACCTGTGAAGACAAGCTTCATGGACATAACGTCTGCTCTCACTCCAGGTGGCTCTGCTCGAATACAGCAAGAGGGTCGTTTGTAGCACCTTACATTAGCAAGCTTCCTACAATAAAATACCTTCAAAGCCAAGAGTGTTATCTGAGGTTTGGGTCTTGTAGCTGTGCTAATTTGCATCCACACAGGCCCTGGGAGAACAAAGACCAGAATTTTGGAGCCTGAAAAGGGTGGGGGCTGCTGGGGCATGAGCAAGTCATGGAACTATAAGGTTCAGCATTCCACACTGCTAGGTGTTCACCTAGTTTAAGTGAGATTTAAGTGCACCATTTCTCATACACACATTAATATGCACAATTGCGCTGTTAACTAATCGCATATTAGCGAATGCATAAGATCCTGTATGAAAATGCTGTTTATTAGCTTCATGCGCACGCATCTGCCCCAAGTTAACTAGCATCTTTACATCACACCCCGCATACTTACACATTACATATTCACATAAAAGCTTTAATAAGCTTTAAAGTATAAGATTTAAGTTTGTTCATTCTGTGAAATAAAGATTATTTGGTAACTAAGGTTTTACACAAAATAAGTAAGCCGTGATTGGTATTGTACTGATTTGTACTCTTTCAACAGTATTCTGATACCATCGGTGTGGAGATCGCATCATGCATTCTCAACTTATTGACCGTAGAGACTTCAAGCAACAAAATGTACATTATATGAACAACTGTTAGGATGTTGCATGAGGTAGGAAACCAGAGACCCCCAGAGGCTGAGTTGTGTCTATTTGAATCAACCTGTTAAATGCCTTGTAACATATGCCCTCTCCTTTAGGACCAATGGTATTAGCAACAAACTTCTCTATTGTGTTGTTTATTCCTGGGGGGTATAAATATTCTTTGACCCTGGGTTCCTAGTCTTTGTGCTGAAAGCTGATTGAAGAGGGGTTTCTTGCTGATGCCTAACATCTGGACCAGAGAGCGCTGCGTATGTATAATTGTACTTGGGTCTGTATAATCTCTTTGCGCTAAGATTATATGAGGATCATAGCGTGTAACTGCTGTACTTTTACTTGAATAATACTTTGTGCCTTGGAACCACAGGTTCTAGGTCTGGAGTCTTTTTTTATTTACTGTATGACTGCGTACGCAAATTAGCGTCATCCTTAGAGGTTTATAGGAAGGATATTAGAAGGTATAGGCAGGGGTATATAGGGGTTCGAAGGCAGTATCGTTAGCTATATAGTGAGGGTCGGGGCCACGATGGTGCTGCCACTCCCTCTGCACAGCTCACCTTTCCGACCACCACACCCCCTATGTGCCGAGCTGGGTGCCCTCTCCCAGAATAGGGGCAGCAAAGTCAATGAGTATGCTATACAGCCGCTCAAAACGTCCTCAGGATGCTCCAGGCAGTGCTGCACTTCCCGGGGCTGGTGGCCCTGCCCCATTTGTGTGACATCAAGTGCTCAGGGGGTTGGCATAGGGCACCCTGCAGCCCTGTTATGCCTCTGGGTGTGTCTGCCACAGAGCTGTGCGCTTGCTTTCCCATAAGTCATCATTATCATCAGTGAGGGCTTGTAACTACCTTCTACTAGGTGTAACAGCTACAGGCATACATTCATCTCTGCAACCGAGGTAGCTTCCCTCAATTGGTTTTCACCACAGAATTGTTGGTATAACCTGTTTGGTTACAATAGGTGTCAGCGGAATGTGAAATGGATGTTAGTCCACATATTCCCTTAACCAGAATGGTGGGTTTATTTAGTAGCAATGCGTACACAGGGTTAACAGCGGTGACCACAGTAATAGCGGTAGGTAACGGTAACAGCAGCAGATATCAATACGGGTACTAAGTACTGCACGTCCATGCAGTAATGCGGCACTCTACACACTGGCGAGAACAGAGTTCTCAATAGCATGGCGGTGATGTCATCCCATCGGCGTGTCACTGTACAGGAGGAGCCAGCACAGGAGCGCAGAATGTCATATTCTGTTGTATAAGGTACTGCTGTTGGGCAGGTTTTATGTCTTTTATATTTTTTTTTAATCAGACTTATTTTTTTGTAACAATAAAATAATGCACAATTACTTTTTTGTCAGACTCATAAACTATTGAATCACTACAGATAAAAAAGATAGATAGATAGATAGATAGATAGATAGATAGATAGATAGATAGATAGATAGATAGATAGATAGATAAATAGATAGATTTAACAACCAGCCTCTGTTTTGCCATGTTTAATATTATGTTTTTAGTTTCAATGAAATTACAGAAGTTTACTTCTTAAATGCTTATACGTTTGTTTGTGATCAATAGAGGAACTAGTATTGCCCCACTAGAAAACCTTTAAAGATTGACCATTTTGACATTAGCCTCAGCAGGATTTCTTTCTCACAAGAGTATCATTTCAGTACGTGTTCTTTCCCTGAACTAGTTTGCAATAAATATCTGCCCATTATGTTAGGTCAGGCATGCCATGTGTCGTCATGGCTCAGTAATCACGACCAACCTTCAAAAAATGGGTAGAAGGCTCTGAGGACGATACATTTAACTGTCAAGTTCTTGAGCTGTCAATGCCAGCCACAGTGTTTTTTTTCATTTACTTCCCAACTTCTCTGCGCACTTTCTGGCAGTCTATTTGGCTACGGTTTATATTCCTGTAGTTTCAAAGAATTCCACAAGGCTCAATTTAGAAAAGTCAATAATGTTCACATTTATCAGACTGGTGCGATGAGTATAAGCTTTTATTCATTTTACCTGAGTCTGATTGAAGTTGTCAGTTGTATATTTTCATATAATTTTGCTCATAAAGTGGGTTTGTCTGTTATCACATAACAAGATCTCTGCACCACATTCCATGGCTCAGGCAATATTGGATTCTACTGTTACACTTTAATAGCACGAGTGGTGCTGTGATCACTGATAGTATGAATAATGTGAAACAATGTAAATGTGATATTTCTGCAGAAAAGTCTGGATAATTAATAGGATATTAATTAAATAAAATTAAACATATGATGAGGGTCAACCATATATATATACTTTTTGTTAAAATTATTATACAACTATGAAACCAGAATCTATTTTCACTCCTCCAATATATACTGGTGCATGGAAAAGGAACAGGGGTAATATCTATCCGAATGCATAGGCAAGTACATTTAAATCTTTTAGGGTCCCATTTATAGATAATCACTTACTCAATGCAATCTGGGTGCGATATTAGCGGCCATCACTGTATTGCAGTATGCGATGATGGCGCCGGGATGTATTAAATAGCACATGCAGGCACAGGGCTCCAAAAGGATCCCGCCCCTGCAATTTGCTTGGAGTAAAGTGACCACATTACCGGTCTATTCACTCCTGTAACGCGACTCCTGCGCATGTGCGGTCTAAAGACTGTACATTTTACAATAAGTCTTCAATTTGCTTGTCTTCTATTTTATATGCAAATTATTTCCTGTTGTTTTATGTTTTAGAGATGAATTAGTAAATAAACAGTATTTTACATTTTCTATTTATAGTGAAGGAGTTTTTATCTCGCATATATTTATTGCATCTTATGTCACGTATTCACTTTTTATGGTCATTTACTTTTGCTATTTATTATTTATGAAGTAGATTAATATTGCTCCTCTAAGCACTTTATAGACCCTCAATATCAATTCCTTTATCACACACACACACACATATCGAATTGACAGACATTTTGACCGTAAGAAGTACCACAAAAAAGCTATAAATTATACAAATTTGGAGACAATATACAACACACAAGTGTTCATATTATAATATGAGTTGATCCAGCAAGTGCAATTGTTATTAGTGATCTCATGCCTTTAAAGAATATTTCATACATATTATTTGCTGAATTAAGTCTTCAGATAACATTTAAAAAAAAAAAAAAAGTAATTGTGCATCATAAATAAAAGGACTTGTTTTGACTTTTTACAGTATCTCGTGATTAGAATTCATAAGACTATTTTGTACTATAATGAGAAAAATGTTTTGTCGGTGAAGCTTTCGCAGCAGATAACTAGTGTTACAGATATTCATTTGAATTTGAGTCAAAGAGTTGTGTGATGTTCTAATATCGATTGCTGTTTCTGTCTATGCCCATGGGTGTAGAAACTGCAAAGAAATGTTTTGATAGGTAGAGGTATGACCTTTTCTAAAGAGGCATTTTAATGCTGAGTGATGTTTAAAAGTCAGACATAGAGAAATAAAATGTTCTCATTATAACAGATAGAACACCACACTACATAATACACAAATGGTACCAGGAAAATATTTTTTTTTGTTTTATAATTGTGTCTAAAAAAATTATGATGAAAAGGATAAGAACATTTAGTTGTAACTTACAATATCTGAAATAACACCGATTAGTGTAAATGTTTTGTTAAAAAACAAAGTTTGCAGGCTACAGATAGATTATAATATTGTAGAATTCATTATTATATGGGCAGCACAGACGGTGTAATGGCTAGCATTACTGCCTCACAGCACTGAGGTCGTGGGTTCGATACCCACTACGGCCCTAACTGTGTGGAGTTTGTATATTCTCCCTGTGCTTGCGTGGGTTTTCTCCGGGTACTCCAGTTTCCTCCCACACTCCAAAAATATACTGGTAGGTTAATTGGCTCCCAACAAAAATTAACCCTAGTGTGTATTTGTGTGAGCATGTGGTAGGGAATATAGATTGTAAGCTCCACTGGGGCAGGGACTGATGTGAATGGCAAATATTCCCTGTAAAGCGCTGCGGAATATGTGTTCGCTATATAAATAACTGGTAATAAATAATTATTTAAACTCCTATGCAGGTCATTTACAAAGTGGAAGAATAAGGAAAGTCAAGGGTGAAACTGCCACCAGTGCTGGACAGTGAGATTCCTGATTAACTATGGACTCATCTAACTAACAATTCTTTTTTTTTTGCTGGCCTCTGGTTTACTGGAGAGGAGCTTGGCGTGCAAGGGTGCAATTGTGGTCTGGATTGTGATGGCTGTGCTGTCATTACAGTGAGTCTCATGCTGTGTAGGCACTGTGCGATATATTGTTGATATAGCTGACAAACGATATATCTTTCAGTGCATTGGTTCGATATATCTATGAACAACGTAATTCACAGATATACTGTGTCGGCATGCAGCGCGGCAGCAGGGGCACCAAGAGGGGGGAAGTGCGTACTAATTACTGGGAAGAGAGGCTGCTCATAGGTAAGAGGGAAGGGAGGCGGAGGCAGATCCGGGCCTCCACCAGGCCCCTCCATCAAGCCCAGGTCTGCCGCCACTTCCACCTCCTCTTACATGTCAGCAGCCTCTCATCCCAGCCCAGCACACGCTGTTATATGCTGGGTTGGAGTAGGGCCAGGTACCGGGCTAAGGGGGAGCGATCACACTGATCGTGCCCCCCCCCCTGGATTTGCCCCTGGCTTAGGGGCTCACAACATCCCTCTGTTCAAGTACTTTTTTTCTATTTGTTTTTCTAAGGGAGGTGTCCACACCTCCCACAATTAGGCCACGCACCCAAAAAATCCTGGGCCTGAACCACCTCTCTACGGGCCTACATAGCAGATGTAATATATTTTGCAGATATATTGTGCGCATCTGCCATGTGTATGGGTGAGTCTCCAGCCAACCTGTTACACTGGTCATGGGAACCGCGGACAATGACATCACAATTTGGCAGGCAAATTTAAATGCCCATCTGGTTGTGATGTCTGGACAGACACATCGAGCAGCCAATTGATAAGTGTCAATGAATGCCAAATCGGCTGCTCGGTCTGCGTGACGGTCAACCAGCCACTGGGTTGCTCAGGTGTGTATCCAGCATAACAGTCACACAACTCATTGTAGTCATACATGACATGAAGCAGGTGGCCCGGACTCAGGCGATAATTCTAAAATAAAATGTAAATAATTCAAAATAAAATTATAGATGGGGCGCTGACCAAAGTTTTCACTGTTTATTACGAAGACTAAACAATGGCTATGTACCAGAAGTTAGACAATCATATCACAGCATTTCTATCCTCTTAGCATATGGAGCCATGCAGCAAACTTTAAAATTCACTCTAAGCACGATCCCAGTGTGTTTAATTATTGGACTTCAACAGCAGGAGTGGCATGAGTGCCGCAAAAGAAGTTTAACCATGGTGGCACAGCGTTACTGGCTTGAATCCAACCATTGTCATCTGTGTGGGGTTTCTGTGATAAAAATAAACTATGAACACTTCTATTTTTTAAAGCATTCTTACTTTGCAGCCTTTTTACACAGCTGCTTAAAGCTTTTGCACAGTACTGTACATATATATATATATATATATATATTATATATATACGCATATGGTTTATTTTTCACATAAATGTTCCACATATACTATATTGTATTGTTCCTAAGCAATACACATTGATTGTTTAGATATTTTCAAGATATTATTTACTGTCTGCCACCACAGGTAACTAATGTTTCTCTGCCCCATGATAACATCACTTGTTATGTATGTTCTTTGAAGTAAGAAACATTTTTCAAGGAAAAGGTACATTGTTCACTAAAAAGATATGATCAGATTACAAGCAGTCACATTTTTTAAATCTGAGTAGTGTGTATAAGGTATTAATTTAATGTAATAAATCTAGCTACCTGAACTCATGCGTTTACACAATTGATAAGATCAGCATACATTTATTTTTTGGCCTGGCAAGCAGATTGCAAATGTTTCCACTTCCCCATATCTGCAGTGACACAAAAGATATAAAGGTTACTGGACAAGAAATCTCTGTTATCAAGTATTAGAAGCACACACTTGTTTTTTTTACTGGCAGAACTTTGAAACAATCTTCCACAAGGTGACACACTGAGGGACAGCTATACAAAGTGTAAAAAGCAATAATCAATGAACAAATTAGGAGTATATATTTATTTATTTATTACCTATTGGATATTGGATTGTCTTCATATTATGCCTATAAATGTAGATAGGACATATGTTTGTTAAATATGTGACAGTTGAAGGTGCTTCTATACAGTGGCTTGCAAAAGTATTCACCCCCTTTGCATTTTTCATGTAAATTAAAATTGATTTGTTTGAAGGTGTGCATCATTTAATTAATAGAACATACCTACAACTGTGAAGTTGTGTTTTCTTTTTATATTTTGAATCAAACAACATTCAGGACAATATAACAGAAAACTTCAGCGTGCATAACTATTCACCCCCCTAAAGTCAGTACTTTGTTGAGCCACCTTTTGCGGCAATTACAGCTGCAAGTCACTTTGGATAAGTCTCTATGAGCTTGCCACATCTTGCCTCTGGGATTTTTGCCCATTCCTCAAGGCAAAACTGCTCCAACTCCTTCATGTTGGATGGTTTCCGCTTGTGAACAGCAATCTTCAAGTCTGACCACAGATTCTCAATTGGATTGAGAACTGGGCTTTGACTAGGCCATTCCAACACATTTAAATGTTTCCCCTTAAACCGCTCGAGTGTTGCTTTAGCAGTATGCTTCGGGTCATTGTCCTGTTGGAAGGTGAAGCTTAGTCCCAGTCTCAAATCACAGGCAGACTGAAACAGGTTTTGCTCAAGAATATCCCCGTATTTAGCACCATCCATCTTTCCCTCGACTCAAATCAGTTTCTCAGTCCCTGCTGCTAAAAAACATCCACACAGCATGATGTTGTCACTGCCATATTTCACTGTGTGGGATGGTGTTCTTGGGGTGATGGGATGTATTGGGTTTGCGCCAGACATAGCATTTTCCTTGGTGGACGAAAAGTTAAATTTAGACTCATCTGACCAGAGCACCTTCCTCCATACATTTGGGGAGTCGCCCACATGCCTTTTGGCAAACTCAAATCGTGTCTTCTTTTATCACTAAGTAATGGCTTTTTTTCTGGCCACTCTTCCATAAAGCTCTATGGAGTGTACAGCTTATTGTGGTCACATGCACAGATACACCAGTCTCTGCTGTGGAACTCTGCAGCTCCTTCAGGGTTACCTTTGGTCTCAGTGCTGCCTCTCTGATTAATGCTCTCCTTGCCCAGTCTGTGAGTTTTGGTGGGCAGCCCTCTCTTGGCAGGTGTGTTGTGGTACCATGTCCTTTCCATTTGATGATGATGGATTTGATGGTGCTCCGGGGGATCATCAAAGATTTGGATATTTTTTTTATAACCCAACCCAGAATTGTACTTCTCAACAACTTTGTCCCTGACTTGTTTGGAGAGCTACGTGGTCTTCATGGTGTGATGCTTCTTGCTTGGTGGTGTTGCAGCCTCTGGGGCCTTTCAGAAAAGGTGTGTTTATACTGACAGATCATGGGACACTTAGATTTCACACAAGTGGACTTCATTTCACTAATTATGTGACTTCTGAAGGTAATTGATTGCACCAGAACTTTTGAGGGGCTTCATAGCAAAGGGGGTGATTACATATGCACATGCCAATTTTCTGAATTTTATTTATAAAGATTCTTTTTTATATATATTTTTCTCATTTCACTTCACCAAATTAGACTATTTTGTGCAGATCCATCACATAAAATTCAGATTAAAAAAATAAATAAATTACAGGTTGTAATGTAACAAAATAGGTAAAAAGCCAAGGGGGTGAATACTTTTGCAAGGTACTGTATATTGCTGGATATCTATAAATAAGGTTCCATATTTACCTCTCTTCTCACACTAACCATACGCCAGCTGTTTTACCTTGATAATCTGCATGGTTGGGTCTCCATTCTTAAAAAGGGCTGAACATAACTAATAATATGAGTAATAAGTCTTAATGACTGTTATATCTGTAGTCGGCTGGTCGAGTCTAGACTGAATCATTGGAATGGTTGCTGACTTGTTCACCTGTTATGATGATGTCAGCCTGGACATTGGCCTGGTTGACTGTTATTGGTTTGCCAGCAGTTTTAATCAGGTGCTGGCTCTTGGGCCTGTGTTGGTTGTTCTGTTGGTTATTCTGTTCTGGCGGTGTCTCCCACAGGATTCCATGTCTTGCCTAGTCCCTGGTTCTAGCTGTTTGCAATCTGCCTAGGAAGGATTGCTGGTTTCTACATCTGCTAAGTATCCTGGATACATTCTATTACATATTATTACTAGCAGATATAAACCTAGCTATACACTACTCTGAATAGTCCATGTGTTTTGAAATGTCTTACCCTCCAGTTTGCTGTATAGGTAAAGAAATTACTGAGTTTTGCAATTACCCTCATGTTTACTGAATTATCATTCTGGAATTATTACGATTGCTTAAGAATGTATATATTACTAATATAGTGAAAATATAACTGCATACCCACTGAATCCTTGTTTGTTACTAGCCTGAAGTGACGTTAACTGCAGGAGATTATTCTGGTAATCACTCTTTAGGACTGCTATTTGAATTACTACATCAATTAGCTTTAGACAGACTTCTTCTGTCTAGTGTGGGAATCTAAGCAATAAGGGCTTGGGTTTATTCCTGGATGGGAGACCTCCTGAGAATCTAGGAATAGATGATTCATGATTCCACCAGCCCTAGGCCAGTTGGCTCCTAGGCTGGTTCCCCCAAAGGAAAGGCACACACAAGAAAAAAACATGCAACCCCCCTCCTAGGTCCACCCAGCCATAGTGCCAATAGCACTAGGGCCCTTCTCCGTACCGTTGATGCCAGTGGACATGGATGTAATGTGTAATTTAATAGATAATACTGTTTTTTACAGGACACATTTACCATTCTTCCTTGATATATTAAAAGGATTACACCGCAGTATCCTAACAGCACTGGAGAAAGGATGTAAGAAAAGAGATTAAATGCTTGAAAAGAATAGGATCAGGTAAGCAATTGCTCTTCTGAGCATTTCACTCACTTTTATTTCTAGGAATTGTGTGAGCAATTGACCTAATGTAATATACTGTTCTGCAGATCTTTGTGAAACAGAAAAAAGTAACTGTTGCCCTTTAAGTATTCTAAAAAGACAAAATGTTTGGTGCGAAAAGAGTTACTAGTCTGTTTAACAAGTGATTACCATATTTTCGTGAAGTTTTAAGTGATGTGATTTGACTGATCAACATGTTTCAGGTTATTAAATTCTGAACTGCTACTTAGACCTTCAAGTGTGTTTGTATTCAAGCTGCAAGGCTGTACGATAATTTGTCTCACCACCGAAATCTGACAGAACAAATCCAAAACATCCATGTGTACATGTTTACATGGGAAGCGATTGGCATCAGCGGTGTATCTGAAGGTGTGCTGCAACTCCCTCATGCTTTTTGTAACATTTTCAGATTCTTGGCTGTCTTCCACATGACAGTGAATCTAAGTTTGCTGACCTCAAGGGAGATCTTTATTCACACAAAAGTCAAAAACCCTTGACAAAAGGCAACCAGGGGAACTCGTTGACCTTTCATCCGCCTGTCTAACATCAGTGCAAGTATTGCTTCTTGATAAAACTAGAAATTCAACCGCTTAGAATTTTTTGCAGCGATTTGGCTAGGTCCTCGTTTTACTTTAGCTCTTGGGCTGTCCTTCAAATAGACACATAAAAATAAAATGTTCATTCATCATGTCAGGCTTCAAAAAATGGCTTAGCAAGGATTGATAGCAACCTAGCTGATGGAGTGTCCAGGTTCACGCTAAATTACTTATTATAAGCTCATACATTACATCTGTGCTGAGATGTCCATGAAAGATGGCGTTTTGCCTTGTTCTGAGATTTAGCGGGAAGATCCAAGCCAAAACTAAAAATCGCTCATCTCTAATTTACTGCATCGGTAGACAATAATGATTGTATGAAGAACATAAAGCCACCGGAGCTGCAAAAAGGAATATCCAATTTATGTAATGATTAAAATACTATGACAGATGTTCCACACTGCAAGAAACAAAAAAGGAAGAATAACAGCGCTGTGGAACACCTGAAACTTGGATAAATGGTAATTATTAAAAAATATATAAAATATATAATATAGTCAGCTATGTCAAAAACAAGTTGAATGTTTATTATTAAAAATAGAATAAATTCAATATAAAGCAGACATCATTGGCCAAAGAAACACACATAAATATAGATATGATTTTACAATATGTAACATCAGAGTGTTAAAAAGTAACCAATAAATGTCAATAAATGTTGCAATATTAACACTGAAGCGAGGTCATTGGTTTATCTGAATCACCACACTGGTTTAAATCAGCGAAAGTTTGGTGCTGATTATTTATTAAACGTAGATATTTATCATCCCATTTATTGGGGGATCCTTTATATGTTGCTTCCTCCGGTATGTACAAAGCATAAATAAAAATGAGTAAAGATCCACAGGCGGAACATGTTGGCTGTCAACCGTCTTATATAAACGTGTACACGTATTGCCAGCAATAATCATCAGGCAGCATCCAGGTAGGGATTAGTGGCAGTTCCCCACAATGATTTGCAGGAATATAAAAGGTGCCGCACTGTCATATGTAGACAGGATAATTAGTGACCTTGAGCTCTAATGTCCCACAAATAAAATGTAATGTCCTGCCACTCACCAGCAAACATCGGACTGTGTCAACCTCACGGCAGGGTCCGTTCTCCCACATCGCGTCTTGGCTTATGACTCGCTGTTAGTGTGCAGCCTGAAAGCATCAGCATATTTGTCAAATTTAATTTTGAATAAACATTTAAATGCTTCATGTGTCATACTGCAGGAATGTTATGCAGTCAGGATGCCAACGGTCTAAATGCTGACCGTCGGAATCCCGTATGTGTAATCAGAAGAAGGGTCTAATGAGAGGTGTCGAAATCCTGACACCTGTCATTTTACCTACACCGGGAACCCGACGCCCAGCATCCCGACTGAAGGTAAGCCAGGCACCGGGTGCAGACAACCGCGGGGGGGAGGGTTAGGTTAGGGGCTCCCGTGGGGGATTTAGGGTTAGGCACCCCCCTGGGAGGGTTAGGGTTAGCCACCCCCGGGTGAGGTTAGGGTTAGGCATCCCCCTGGGAGGGTTAGGTTTAGGCAGCGGGGAAGGGGTGGTTAGGTTTAGGCACTTAGAGGGGGGTTAGGCTTAGGCACTAGGGTGGGAAGTTAGAGTTAGGCACCTCTAAAGGAGGGTTAGGGGGGTTAGTACTTACCTTTAGTGCAGTTGGGATCTTCACTGGTGCCGGTCTTCCAGGGTCAGGCATCTCCCATGCGTCCGGCGGTAAATCATACTGATCCCACAGGAATACATAGGTGGCAAATTCGACAAGGCACATGTGTTATCATTTGTCTGGTTTTAGACTTATATGTGTGAGATTGTCTTTACACTAGTAATATGTCCGTATATAAAAATATAAGTTTAAAGTAAAAAACTATATGGTTGTCATTTTTAGGGTGTTCAATTTTGATTTACAATATGCCAGCCCCTAAATGTAGGCCCCAAACATAAAAAACATACCTCAAGAAGAAACCACAATTACAGATACAGCAATAATATCTTTACTGTAAACCAGCTGTTCTCAAACTGTGGGGCGTGACCCCAAAGTGGGTCGCGGCCATCTCAGCTTGGGGTCGCGACTCACATGGTGTGAGGTTGATGACCCCTCTGAGGAGAGTGAAACCAGTTGAACTGTCTGTTATTTCAGACTCCTCAGATCACTGGCTGAGAGATCCGAGGAGTCATCAGGCAACCCCATCTCACCCCAGTGCTCAGCTTCTCTTGTCCTGCCCAGCAGCAAAAACTGACACACAGGCAGCAAGCCTCAGCAGCAGACAGACTCAGAGGAGCCAGCTGTCATACTCTCTCTGTAGTCTGTGCAGATGTTGTTAAGTAAGTGCAGCCTGGGGTACCACTGCTGCCAGGGTGGGAATACACAGAATGTGTGTTGATTGCTGTTTAGGGAGAAGAAACTTCAGCAGGAGGAGGAATGAGGGGAGTGTTGAGCACAGACCCTATGGGGGAACAGGGGAGCACACAGTATGGGAACTGGAGGGGGTGAACAGAAAAAAACAAATTTATTAAAAACCCATTGCCTCCCCCCTGTCATCCACTGCCTCCCCCTTGAAATGCACTGCACCCTCTGTCTTTCTCATCTACTACCTCCCCCTGTCACCCACTGGTTCTCCCTGTTACCCACTGTGTCCTATGTCACCCTTAGCCTCCCACTACCTCCCCAGTCACTCACTGTCTTCCCTGCCACCCTTTGCTGCCTCCTGTCATCCACTGCCTATCACTGCTTCTTCCTGTCACCCACTGCCTCTCTGTCACCCTCTGCCTCCCCCTGTCATGCACTGCTTCTCCCTATTACTCACTGCCTCCTATGTCACCTATTGCCTCCCCAGTCACTCTCTGCCTTTCCATGCCATGATCTGCCTCCCCCCTATCACCCTGTCTCTCCCTGTCATCCAGTCACCCCCTGCCACCCTCTGTCTCCCTCTGCCTCCCCATGTGAGCCACTCGTTCTCCCTGTTACCCACTGCCTCCTATGTCACCCTTTGCCTCCCCAGTCACCAACTGTCTTTCCTGACACCCTATGCTACTCCTTGCCACCCACTGCTTCTCTCTTTCACCAACTTCCCCCCCCTGTCACCCACTGCTTCTTGCTGCCACCCACTGCCTCTCCGTCACCCGACACCCTCTGCCTACCCCCTGCCACCCACTGCTTCTCCCTATTACCCACTACCTCCTATGTCACCTATTGCCTCCCCAGTCACCCTTTGCCTTCTCATGCTACCCTCTGCCACCATCATCTTCCTGTTATCCACTGCCTCCTACGTCACCCTTTGCCTCCCCAGTCACCCACTGTCTCCCCAGTCACTCTCTGCCTCACCTTGCAGGGACAGGGGCTTCGAAAGGAGCTCATCCCTGCAATGTCTAAATGAAATGATCGCATTAGCGCAGTGGCGTAAGTTCATACCAGATGCCAGCAGGCAAGTTATTATTTTTGTGCCCCCCTAAAACAAAAGGGAAAATAAATGTGGTGCATATCTATCTATCTATCTATCTATCTATCTATCTATCACTTATGCACAAAAACACTAATATAGAATAGCCTTAAGTGGGGTGACTATATTGTGGGCAATAGAGGACGCACCTCCATTGTCTCCCATAGTTCTGCCCCTGCATTTGAAGATACCTCACTTCAGTTTCCATAGTGCTACTGTGCATGAGCGGTCTGCTGACCACGCATGTGTGGCAGTTATTCTGCAGTAACTAGCTGGGGTCCTGTAATAATTTTTATTGTTAGACGGGGTCCCACAGCAAAAAAGTTTGAGAACCCCTGCTGTAGACTCATTCTAAACAAGTTTCAGGTTATGTTTGTAGTGGAAATTAGCAAATTATTAAATAAAGACATAAATTAGATATAATGCAAAGTCAACAATTTGAGCATCTTTTTTTTGGCAAACATTTACACAGCTAAACCCACAGCTGCATCCCAAAAAAGAACCAGGCAACACCAGGATGCAGACTCTGAGGCGGTAAGTTAATGCACATATTTGTGAGGGACAAAACAATAGAGACACTTTGCTAAGGTTTTTATGCACTATGGGTTTTAGCTCCATCACACCTTCCGCCCAAAAAAGAGCATATCCTGCTTTGGCCACTGAGCCACAGACCACGCCATCACAAGCTTAAGCCAGAAGAATGGACACTCTGTCTTCTCCAGCTGGTCCATCGTCATCCCATCTTGATGGTGAGTCTGTGTTTTCTGGTCTTCAAATAACATTAACTAAACACCTAAGAGATTATTTTTTAGGTTAAAATCACAGCCGCACATTACCATACATTTACATGCTTTAGATTAAAGTTGAGGCTGTGTTTCCCTTTTTTTTGTAGGGGGTCTAAATAAATATATCCCTATTTTTAGGTACATACCTAATCAATGCAGTAGACATTTTGTATTTACAACAGTTTAATAGCCACTAAAATGCAAATGTGTACTGTAAAGTAGAATGTCTGGCTGATTTGCTTTGTATTTGGCTATTGCTTGTTAACTAGGGCCCCTATTCAATTAGAGGCAATAAATTGAAATTTTTACTCCTATTTCAAATCATCAAGTTTCCGCTTATGCAAAATCGTCCTGTAATTGAATTATGAGATAAGTCACAAACATGTAATAAGTGGCAATAGGCAAAACTTTTTGGCCCATTATGGATTTTCGCATCTAATTGTTTTTTTTTTTTTTTTAAACTTATACTTACCAACGTCTCTCTTGTAGATTTATATGATATGCCAGAGATTCCCCCTGCATTCTGCTATGAAGACAAGCCCCTAGTAGATCAACAAGAAATGGTTACACTGACAGAAATTCAACACACACCAAATATGCCAAACACACCCGAGGGCTATCTACTTCCCCACTATTGGCACCTAGCCCTACACCACCACAGCCACATGATACATACTGGCAAGAAATGGCCTCATTACAACAAAAACAAATTGATTTGCTCACAACCCACGTGACTCAAAACAATACAATAAATAAAATTGGCCACAGGCATAACAAAAACATGCTAAGTATGAGGCTGGAGCTAACACGCCAAGCAAATACAATGGAGCACATTAGAGAGTCCATGTTGCGATTGGAACAATCCCATCTTCGACAACAGGAATGCCAAAATTGATTCAATTATCAATTTTTAAGAGTCATAGAGCAACAAAACTCTGCACTCAGAGATTTTTCAGGTATCCTACACTATTTAGGAACACAAATTCTACACAGATTACATGAGCCAGTTCCCAGCATAACGTCCAGGAGCACCTCCCACACACCAACACCGGTTCCAACACCACCCCTAAGAAACCTCCATAGCCGAGGTGGTACCCAAGCTGCCCATGGTGCCAGGGAATGATCTGAATACAGTAGATTCTGTAATTAAAAAAGGTATAGAATCAAAATCTAGTTAAAATTGCAGACAATAATGTTGTTTGCTGTTTCAATGGCCTTTAATTTTTATTTTTTGAACAATTTCATGTGTACATGTCCCTGTATTAATGCAACATTTTTCATGCATTGTTTGACTTGTTTTTGGAGGGTTTCCTTGCATTTTTGGAAAATTTTAAATTACCAACTTGATTTAATGTCTAATTTCATTGGAAATGGATTGTTGGGTGCTCTTTGCCTTGTTAAAAATGGTACACAATACTGTATGTTTTGGAACGTTTTAAACATTAAACCTGCTTATTTGCCATTGCTTGAACATTTCCTGCAATGTAACTGCATTTTTCCTTCCTTCCTTATAAAGCAGTCAAACATATGGAACACTTGTGTTGTCAATTTAATTCACCCAAAAAAGTTGAATTTGGCCAAATTTGCATTATTTATGAATAAGTGATGTGGCACTAGTCAAACTAAAGGACAAACATGTCAGAGACCAAATGTTCAATCAGATTTAAATAAAAAAAAGGATTGTAGACTCCAAAAACATTCGCACATAAATGGGACTACAATATACAGTATTAACTTGAAAAAGAAAAAAAAGGACAATGACAAATAAGGAAAGCTATTTCAAAGCCACTTTAACAGTTCAACACCTGTACATAATTTAAATGTCAAAGACCTGAAGGCCAGGCTAACGATGTAATTTGACCAAAATTGTCTGGCCAACACATTCAACACAGCAAAAATAGTGCTCATACACAATGTAATTAAGTATACTAACCAGAACAATGATCCAAGATGAGCTGCTTCCTCACCTGTCTTCCACTCTCTGTCGTCCACCTGTCGCCTACATCAACAAAATCTCTACCCAGCTCGCTGTCCTCTGTATAATCAGCGGGTAAAGACTGCTGCAAACACATATTATGCAAAAAACTGCAGCAGAGCACAATATCTGACACTTTATTTGGCAAATACAACAAAATCCCTCCAGATTTATCAAGGCAACAAAAATGAGATTTTAACAGGCCAAAAGTACATTCTATCACAGATCTGGTGGACTTATGTGCATCATTATACTTGTGCTCAGCTGGAGAATTTGGAAGCGACAGTGGAGTCAGTAACCAGGAGCAACACCCATAGCCAGAGTCATCTATTGTGGTTTGGAAATATAAAACAGTCACTAACACCTAGGAATACATTTGCACAGGAGGTTACTATATAGAAATATACTTACCCAGCAGCCAACCCTCCGGCATTTGTTGAACCACAAATTTATCATGGAGGGATGACTGGCTGAGGACAAAGGCATCGTGACATGAGCCAGGGTAGCCGACTACAACACTCATGATTTTCAGTTTTGCATCACAAACCAGCTGCACGTTGGTGGAATGGGCATGGTGCCTATTTAAATATACACGTGCGCTCTGGCCCTAGGTGGTCTCAGCTCAATGTGTGTGCAGTCTATTACGCCCAGTACATTTGTCATGCCTGCAATGCCATAAAAAGCTACCTTGACTGCATGCCAGTGTGACTCCTTGTTAGGGAAGCAGATTTAGGTGTTTAGCAGAGGCATAAATGAAGCCATCATCTGAGTCAGGTATCTGGAGAATGTTACCTGGGATATCCCTATAACTCTACCAGTTACAGACTGGAAGTTTCCATTAGCCAGAAAGTGCAACACACTAAAAAGCTTATGTAGGCCAGAGACAGTGCATAAGCGTCCTGTCTCTGGGGCTATGTCCAGTTTGACAAGGTCATACAGATGGAGTATGTTGGCACGATTGAGCCTGAACAGCTGTATGACCTCGGCATCAACCAATGCGTTCAGGTTCAAAGTAATGCCCCCTAAAAAAACATGGCCTGCGCAGCCTCTGCGGTACCTGCATAACCTCTTCAGCCTGCTCAGTTTCTTGCTCCTGTGTCCTCCCAGCCTATTGGTAGAGCCTTTGATATCCCAGCCACAAGCCAAACACAGCACTGCTCACAAAGTGTGGCATTATTCCTCTCACAACACCAAACATGTGAATTATTGACTTTTATATGATTCCTGGGAGTGTGCTAATTAGTCTTCATGGAAAACACATGCAAACTCGTGAGAAACTCGAGGGAGTTGGCTAGAGAGCTTGCAATCTTATCCAAGTTTGAAGCCACTTTCAACAAACTCACTGCTGCCAGGCAGGTCTGTATGTTTCGAGTTTACTCGCCCGAGTTTACACCTTTCTCGGGCGAGATTACAAACTCGATTCTTGGTAAATTTTCAAGTTGTATATTTTAGATGAAAAGTACTTGCGAGTTGGCCCGATGGTTTGTTATCTCACCCGATTTGAACGAACTCGATTGAGACATCTCATCTGAGTTTGCCTTTAGTAAATTTTCGATTTGAAAAAAAAAACCTAAACTCATCCGAGATTGCAATCTCGACCAAACTCGAATCTTAGTAAATTTACCCCTAAGAATAAAAAAATATAATTGACATGGTTTTCAGCACAACTAGTTCAACGTTTTCAGCACAACTAGTCTCTTGATAAGGGAGGAAGAGATCATGATAGCTTATCTACTTTAAATAAATGTTTGACCATTAAGAATAGAGTTATACTAAGAGACTATTGCAATACTGTTACTTCATCTTTCATCTGAACAGTCATCACTAGATAATATAGCTTTTTATGTGGCGGTATATATCTTCTGTAACGTCTGGTCATTATAGTGAGGAAACAGCGTTCAGCTTTCATATTTACAATTTGCATACCCCTATTATTCATCAGAAATAAAGATGTAACATACTGTACAATCAAGTTAAATGAGGCTATAAACGTGGAATGATGGGTAGTAAACGTGTCTGTCCTCACTCTGTGCAAGGCGGTGTCCTCGGCAGCAATGTGTCTTGCACTGAATACAGGGAATAGTCACATTTATTACTCATATACAGCCAGGGTGAAATGCATTTAATGATCACATCTGTCTAGTATGGCATGCTACATTAAATAGCTTTTATGAGCAAATAAAATATACAAAGTCTATAAATGATATTGAAGCTATGTAAGTGATTAATAGATGTCAATATTTTCTAATAAGACATTTCTATTATAGTTAATTTTGCCTATATAATATGTAGATTGTTTTCTATTATATCATATAAAAGATGTAAAAATACTATGATGTCAGTAACCAAATTATGTTCAGGAGAACTGATACCAAAGGCTTACTTTTCCACATTAGGGGTTGTACACAGGGGGGCTCATTTTGGGCCCTAACCAGGGGAGTATCTATAATGGGTCCAGGGGGGCACACACTGTACACCTTGCACCCATATTTTTTAATACTTACCTCTCCGAAGACCCACGTCGGCTGTAGCAACGCTGCATCAAATGCCTGGAAAATGGGCGCCATGGCCATTTTCCCGCCATTTTGTGCATGCGCAGTAGAATCTGGGCACAGACTAGTGCTCATAGTCTACTGCTGCTGCGGTCAGTTCACTGCCGGCCGACAGGGAGAGAGGAGGGGGCCCCGGACAGGGAATGCACACGGGCCTCCGCCTCTCTTAATACACCCCTGGCCCTAACTCTAAGCATAAAAGGACACATGCATAAAACATTTTCATTTACACCTATGCGTTCAGTCTGATGTATCGCAATATGCACCTAAGCGTACATCACTACATTTACTCCAAGCACACAACAGGAGCAACTAGTGTGCATACTTATGCCTAACAATTAGGGGTGTGCACCGGCCACTTTTCGTGTTTTGTGTTTTGGTTTTGGATCTGGATCTTTCTTCGTGTTTTGGATCTGGATTGGTTTTGCCAAAACCACCCTTCCGTGTTTTGGGTTCTGGGTTTTGTGTTTTGGATCTGTATTTTTTTGAAAAAAAGCATAAAAACAGCTAAAATCACAGAATTTGTGGGTTTTTCTGCTCCTATGCTATTATTAACCTCAATAACCTTAATTTCCACTCATTTCCAGTCTATTCTGAATACCTCACACCTCACAATAGTGTTTTTATGTCCAAAAGGTTGCACCGAGGTAGCTGGATGACTATGCTAAGCGACACGAGTGGGCGGCACAAACACGTGGCCCATCTAGGCGTGATACTGCAGTGGCAGACAGGATGGCAGTTTGAAAAACTAGGCCCCAAACAGTACATAATTCAAAGAAAAAAAAGAGGTGCAAGATGGAATTGTCCTTGGGCCCTCCCACCCACCCTTATGTTGTATAAACAGGACATGCACACTTTAACAAACCAATCATTTCAGTGCCAGGGTCTGCCACACGACTGTGGCTGAAATGATTGGTTCGTTTGGGCCCCCACAAAACAAGCTGGCAATTAATCTGTCCCTGCACAAACTGGCTCTACGGAGGCAAGATGTCGTCCTCATCCTCATCCACCGATTCCTCACCCTCTTCAGTGTTGTGTACATCCTCATCCTCACAGAGTATTAACTCGTCCCCGCTGGAATCCACCCCCACAGGTCCCTCTGTACTTTCAGGAGGCTGGTCTCCCTGGAAGAGTTGATAATTCATTTTTATGAACATCATCTTCTCCACACTTTGTGGAAGCAACCTCCTACGCCTTTCGCTGACAAGGTTCCCGGCTGCACTAAAAACTCTTTCGGAGTACACACTGGAGGGGGGGCAACTCAGGTAAAATAGAGCCAGTTGTACAGGAGCCTCCAAATTGCCTTTTTTTCCTGCCAGTACAGGTACGGACTGTCTGACATGCCTACTTGGATGCTGTCACCGATGTAATCCTCCACCATTCTGTCAATGGTGACAGTATCATATGCAGTGACAGTAGACATGTCAGAAATTGTTGCCAGGTCCTTCAGTCCGGACCAGATGTCCAAACTTGGTCCTGCCTGCCCTGCATCACCGCCAGCGGGTTGCTTAGGATACCTACGTTTTTTCCTGGCAGCCCCAGTTGCAGGAGAAAATGAAGAAGGAGCTGTTGACGTGTCACATTCCGCTTCAGCTGACAGTGTTTTCACCAGCAGGTCTTTGCACCTCTGCAGGCTTGTGTCGGCCGGAAAGAGAGACACCACATAGGCTTTAAACCTAGGATCGAGCACGGTGGCCAAAATTTAGTGGTCTGATTTCAACAGATTGACCACCCTGGAATCCTGGCAAAGCGAAAGAAGGGCTTCAGCCACAAGTCCCACATGCCGAGCGGAATCGCTCCGTCTTAGCTCCTCCTTCACTTTCTCCAGCTGCTTCTAAAAAGCCTGATGAGGGGAATGACCTGACTCAAGCTGGCAGTGTCTGAACTGACTTCACGTGTGGCAAGTTCGAAGGGCTGGAGAACCTTGCACAATACGGAAATCATTCTCCACTGTGCTTGAGTCAGGTGCATACCCCCTCCTTTGCCTATGTCATAGGTGGATGTATAGGCTTGAATGGCTTTTTGCTGCTCCTCCATCCTCTGAAGCATATAGAGGGTTGAGTTCCACCGCGTCACAACCTCTTGCTTCAGATGATGGCGGGGCAGGTTCAAGAGTGTTTGCTGGCGCTCCAGTCTTCGGCACGCAGTCGCTGAATGGCGAAAGTGGCCAGAAATTTTTCGGGCCACCCAAAGCGTCTCCTGCACGTCCCTGTCGCTTTTCAGAAAATTCTGCACCACCAGGTTTATTGTGTGAGCAAAACATGGGACGTGCTGGAATTTGCCCAGATGTAATGCCCGCACAATATTGGTGGCGTTGTCAGATATCACAAATCCCCAGGAGAGTCTAAGTGGGGTAAGCCACTGGGCGATGATTTCCCTCAGTTTCTCTAAGAGGTTGTCGGTGGTGTGCCTCTTACTGAAACCGGTGATACACAGCATAGCCTGCCTTGGAACGAGCTGGCGTTTCTGAGATGCTGCTACTGGTGATGCTGCTGCTGTTGCTGCGTAAGGTGATACATCTACCCAGTGGGCTGTCACAGTCATATAGTCCTTAGTCTGCCCTGTTCCACTTGTCCACATGTCCGTGGTTAAGTGGACATTGGGTACAACGGCATTTTTCAGGACACTGAGGACACTTTTGTTGACGTTTCTGTACAGTTTCGGTATCGCCTGCCTAGTGAAGTGGAATCTTTGGCACCGGGGACACACTACCTCCATCAATTGTCTAAATCCCACTGCACTAATGGCGGATACCGGACGCACGTCTAACACCAACATAGCAGTCAAGGCCTCAGTTATATGTTTTGCTTCAGGATGACTGCTGTCGTACTTAAAGGACTGTTGGAGGGTCAATTGTTTAGTAAAAGTAGTAGTGTTCCTACTTACTTTCTGGGATGATGAATGACTCCCAGCAGCAGCACCAGCAGCAGCGGCAGCAGGAGGCGTAGCAATGCAGGATCCTCCGGAGGAATCCCGGATAGGAGAGTCAGTCATGCCAGTGACATGGCCTGCAGGACTACTTCCGATCCTGACTAAGGAGGAAATTGACGAGGAGGGAGTTGATGGTGTGGTTTGCAGGTGCTTGGATACAACAGGACAACGGGATTTAGGTGTCCCTGGACTGCTTACGGTCTTAGCCAAAGTTTCTGAACTTGACAGTAACTTATTATGAACGCACTGCAGGTGCCGTATAAGGGAGGATGTTTCTAGGTGGTTAACATCCCTACCCCTACTTATTCCACGTTTACATATGGTACATATGGCAAGACAGTTGTTGTCCGGATTTGTATAGAAATATTGCCAGACCAAAGAGGTGGAATGTTTGGTCTTCTGCCCAGGCATGACCGTGATGGGCTTTTTCATCCAACGGACAACAACTGTCTCCCCCGGAGCCTGATTTAAACAAACCACATCACCATCAGAATCCTCCTCGCCAACTTCCTCCTCAGCGCCAGCTACACCAGTATCCTCATCCTGTTGTACTTCAACAGTGACATCTTCAATTTGCATATCAGCAAGTGGACTGTGGGTGCTCCTTTCAGCACTTGCAGGGGGCGTGCAAATGGTGGAAAGAGCCACCTCTTCCCGTCCAGTGCTGGGAAGGTCAGGCATCGCAACCGCCACCACACTTGGACTCTCCTTGGGGATTTGTGATATCTTCTTAGAAAGCACAGTTCTTTGCTGTGCTTTTGCCAGCTTAACTCTTTTGATTTTTTTAGCGGGAGGAGGGCTTCCATCGTCATGTGAAGCTGAACCACTAGTCATGAACATACTAGTCATACTAGTATGACACACACTAGTCATAGGGAAAGACCTTAGCCGTTCCTTGCCACTCCGTGTCATAAATGGCATATTGGCAAGTTTACGTTTCTCTTCATATGATTTAAATGTTTTTTTTAAGGTCATTTTCCTGAACTTTGTCATTTGGGATTGTATGTGGCTTCTACTATGACATTGGGCATCGGCCTTGGCAGACGACGTTGATGGCATGATATCGTCTATGTCATGACTAGTGGGAGCAGCTTCAGCACTAGGAGGAAGTGGTTCTTGATCTTTCTCTATTTTATTTTTATCGGAGAAAGTTTGGTCCTCCATTTATGTTATATCGATTTGATATATACGTGCGGCTAAGGCGCACACAAACACAGAAAATATTTTTTTATTTTTGCTGGAGAGTAGTGCACTTTGTGGGTTACACCACCCTTTATGAAATGAGCCAGCCGGCCCTTTACTTATGACACAGGCGCACGCTTGGCACTACTTTGTTGATGCACGTGCGGCTACTGCGCACACAAATCACAAACACAGAAAAAATATTTTGTTATTTGGTTTGGAGTGTACTTTGGGGGTTACAGCACCCTTTAACGGTCAAGCCAGCCGGCCCTTTACTTATGACACAGGCGCACGCTTGGCACTACTTTGTTGATGCACGTGTGGCTACTGCGCACACAATTCACAAACACAGAAAATAAATTTTTTTTTTGGTTTGGACTGGAGTGTACTTTGGGGGTTACAGCACCCTTTAACGGTCAAGCCAGCTGGCCCTTTACTTATGACACAGGCGCACGCTTGGCACTACTTTGTTGATGCACGTGCGGCTACTGCGCAAACAATTCACAAACACAGAAAATATTTATTTTTTTGGTTTGGACTGGAGCGTAGTTTGGGGGTTACAGCACCCTTTAACGGTCAAGCCAGCCGGCCCTTTACTTATGACACAGGTGCACGCTTGGCACTACTTTGTTGATGCACGTGCGGCTACTGTGCACACAATTCACAAACACAGAAAATAATTTTTTTTTTGGTTTGGACTGGAGTGTACTTTGGGGGTTACAGCACCCTTTAACGGTCAAGCCAGCCGGCCCTTTACTTATGACACAGGCGCACGCTTGGCACTACTTTGTTGATGCACGTGCGGCTACTGCGCACACAATTCACAAACACAGAAAATATTTTTTTTTTTGGTTTGGACTTTGGAGTGTACTTTGGGGGTTACAGCACCCTTTAACGGTCAAGCCAGCCGGCCCTTTACTTATGACACAGGCGCACGCTTGGCACTACTTTGTTGATGCACGTGCGGCTACTGCGCACACAATTCACAAACACAGAAAATATATTTTTTTTTGGTTTGGACTGGAGTGTACTTTGGGAGTTACAGCACCCTTTAACGATCAAGCCAGCTGGCCCTTTACTTATGACACAGGCGCACGCTTGGCACTACTTTGTTGATGCACATGCGGCTACTGCGCACACAATTCACAAACACAGAAAAAATATTTTGTTATTTGGTTTGGAGTGTACTTTGGGGGTTACAGCACCCTTTAACGGTCAAGCCAGCTGGCCCTTTACTTATGACACAGGCGCACGCTTGGCACTACTTTGTTGATGCACGTGCGGCTAATGCGCACACAATTCACAAACACAGAAAATATTTTTTTGTTTGGTTTGGACTGGAGTGTACTTTGGGGGTTACAGCACCCTTTAACTGTCAAGCCAGCCGGCCCTTTACTTATGACACAGGCGCACGCTTGGTACTACTTTGTTGATGCACGTGCGCCTACTGCGCACACAATTCACAAACACAGAAAAAATATTATTTTTTTAGCACTTGGGGGGAGCACCCCTGATGGACAGAGCACCCCCTGGACAACACTACAGCACCCCTTTTGGACTGGGACACTGCACAGGACTTTGGAGTGGACACAGCCCCTATGGAGAACTGACTGCACAACACAGTCCAGCCAGCCCCTATGGACTTTGAAGTAGTGGACACAGCTCCTATTAACAACAGCAGCAGAGCACAACAAAGCCAGCCCCTATGGACTTTGAAGTAGTGGACAACAGCAGCACAGCACAGCACAGCACAACACTACTCTGCACTACACTACACTACACTACACAGCCCAGCCAGCCCTAACTCCCACCCTCCCTCTTCACTGTCCACAGCTGAGTGAGAAAATGGCGCCGACGCGGGTACCTTATATAGGATCCAAAACCCGCGATACCCGGAAGGCGGGATGATGACGTTTTGCCTCGATTTCAGATCCGAGTCAGGCGGGAAAAGTCGAGCCTGACTCGGATCTGACTCGGATCGGGGGGGCTCGGGGGGGTTCGGATTTCTGAAATCCGAACCCGCTCACCCCTACTAACAATAGCCAAGAGAAAGCATAGAGATATGACTTAATAGTCTGAGTAGTAAATAAATGCTTGTTTTTACGTTATGATCCTCATTATCAAGGAGCCAGCAAATGAACTTCAGCTCACTAAGGGCGGGATTGTACTAACAGGGCCGCAACTAGGGTGGGGCTAGAGGTGCACGTGCACCCTGTGCCAGAATGCAGGGGGTGAAACAGGGCTGACTCATGGTGGCTTGGGGGCTGCAGATTCAGAAAACGGCCATCCAAAAATGGCCGCCGCCAAGGAGGAGACAGATGTTAGAAGTCCTTACTGGACCTCTAGTGTCTGTCTCCTCTTAGCGGCGTCCATTTTTGGATGGCCGTTTTCAGCAGATTCCATGCGGACTAACCTTGGACTCTGCTGAAAACGGCCATCCAAAAATGGCCACCGCCAAGGACCTCTAGTGTCTGTTAGGCCAGTGCAATGCACACAGCGTTCCCGGAAGTGCCGGCAGAAGATGCTGAAAGCTGCATCTTCTCCCGTGAAACCCCCTGGCAAGGAGCATGAAACCCCCTGGCAAGGAGCATGAAACCCGCAGGCAATGAGCATGAAACCCCCTGGCAACGAACATGAAAACCCCTGGCAAAGAGCATGAAACCCCTGACAATGAGTAGGTAATTTTAAAGTAATAAGAAGCCTTACTGTGGGGCATAAAATGGTGTCGGGCAAATATGTAAGTAGCACTTTGGTAATAGGCATTACAGTGTGTGACATAATGTGTAAAGGACATTATGGTGTGTGGAATAATGTAATTCAGTATACCAGGGACGTTTGACTGGTGCACTGCCTTATGGAGGAGCAAGGACAAAATCCAGGTACGGGAAGGGAGGGGGCGCAAAATTGCTGCCTTGCACCGGCTGACAGATTTCCTAGTTTTGGCTCTGGTACTAAGCATCTCATCCGGTACAACCCCCCTGACTTCGGGTACATACCGCGGTTCATTACTGCTGTATGTACTAAGAATATCGCAAAGTACAGCTCTACCAATAAGTGCTGTCCTTTGCGATGGCCCCTGACAGAGTGACTTCCGGGTTTAACACCCAGAAGTCACTCTAGCATCCTTCTGCGCATGCAGAATTTTGGTAAGAATATTAATATTAATATTGTTCTTACCAAAATTGTACATTCCATAAGAACATTTAAGGGTCTATTCATCATGTTAATTATTATTGGGGGCCGGGTGTCCCCTGATCCTTATCCACCGCTACTACTCACTATCCATCTCTCTGTGAGTAGTAGCGGTGGTTACAAAATTACAGCTCAAAGAACAATTGGCCCTCCACTGTTTGACTAATCGTGCAGCTTTAGAAGGTTTAACCATGTGACCAACCAACTGCAAAACACTTTAGGGACAGAGGACACAATCTATCAGCCCTAAAGTACATGATTATCTATCATCTTCCAGAACAACGTCATGGAGGGACTGAAATAAGGAACTTTTGAAGATGAAAACAAGATGGATTAGAAGATTCGATATCGTTGCACCCAGGGGCCTAAATTAAGAAATATCATAGAATAGTCTGTTATAGTGTACTGGCTCAGAGATGAGCTGTTCAGTTTTGCTGAAAATCAAATACACCTGAACTTTCTAGTTACAAGTAGAACCGAGTCTGGACTCACGTATTAACTGAAGTTCGTAACTCGGATCTAAAAAAAACAGATCTTGCGTAATTTGGATTGCATTTGGATTGGAATCCCTTGTGATTTCAGATGCTGTGCGGTGGTCAAAATTGAGAGAAAATTAGTGGAAATTAATATTATTAATGTTATTAATACTATAGGAACAATAACAGTGTTATGAGTTGCCATTGTGGCTCATCTATAATGCGCATCCCGACCCTTGCTAGGCGGTCGGGACATCGCATCTCCCGGACTGTGCTGGTTTTGGGTCCCGCGGTTGTTAGGTAACCGGGAAGCTGAGTGGCCATGGGGAATTGTGGTCCCAGCTGTTACTAAGCAGCAGGGAAGCCGCGGCTGTCAATAACTAGCTGGGATGCCACCCATATGTGCAGCAACTCAGCTGCTTCTATTTGTTTTAATTAGGTGACGGTCTCTCTGCCTCTCTGCCACATTTCCTTGCTGATGTGTCCTTCTGTTTGGAAGCCCTTCTATCTGCCCTGCCTGTGTTGGAATCATCTCTAGCTCTGTCTCCACTGCATTTATCATCTGGAGCCTTCAGTCTTTGCGCTATCTGGAGTACATTCACCTCCACTGCTAATACCACCTGCAAGAAGACTCTCATCTCAGCCCTGCTCAGTGGTCAACTTTAATACATGTAACCATAGCTACCCCAGTTCAGCCCCATGATCCACCCTAGAGACCATATTGCCACTACCTGCTTCTGGGGTTTCAGCTTGTATCTGTATACTCATTTATCTATCTCCTCCAGCATAAACTGCAATCCTCTATTAATTATATAAGGCCCTACTTGAGGTAACATTCTGGCAGCATCCTAAGTACCGGTGAGAGTATCCAACTCTAAGGGAACAGAAGTCTTTCCTAGCATGACTCTAGGGGTCTTCTATTAATAATTCATGAGTATCATAACAAACAGTTATATGATTTTAGCTGTTTTTTTAAAATTTTTAAGAAAACCAAAACGCTTGAGGGGGGTTTTGCCAGAACCAGTACCAAAAAACCCCAAAACACAGGGGTCCCTGCACATCTCTACTAACCAGAAAGTTACATATTCTTTTGATGTTCAGTGACTGATATTAGATCTGTCTGTGTTGCTGTTTTGTTGTTTTGTTGTCTGTTTATTTTTGTGCACTTTTACAGTATGTATAATTTTTAGGTATTGCTTTATTTTGTTTTTATATTTGTTTTTTTTATTTTATTTCTTTACTTTTGTATTTTATTTGTTATGTTTTCATTATTTATTGTTTTTTGGTGTATCCCGCTAATTGTTTAATTTTTTGGTAAGCCTTCAAAAACTCCTGTTTTCTGAAATTTTGCTGTATTTTACAGATTGATACATCTGGCCCTATATTTGTTTGTCACAGTGCTGGTTGCTCTCAGGGGAGAACCAGTTGGCTGGAGCAGGGCTGCAACTAGGGGGGCTAAGGGGGTACGTGACCCGGGAGCCAGACTTGAGGGGGTGCCGGTGAGAGGCTGCCAGGAGGCTAGGTTGGTGCTCTTGTGGGTTTGTAGCCGCATCCCGGCCTTGAGAGGCACAGAGACACCGTCAGTCTAATGTGGTGCCGGTCGCAAGCCAAACATTGCTCAGGGACCGACAGCCAATCAGCAGAGGCTGACGGTCTGTGAGCTCTAAATGGTTTGCGAGCTGAGACACATTACAATGACGGCAGTACTGACAGTTTCCCAGCGTGTGGCAGCCCCGTCTCACGCCACCCCGAGCTCACCCACCGCACGGTCCTGACAGGTTAGAGAAGGGAGATGGGGCCTTACTGTGGCTTAATGTAAAAGAGGCCTTACTGTGGCATAATGTGTAAGGAGCCTTAATGTGGCATAATGTGTAAGAGACCTTACTGTGCCATAATGTTAAGGGGGCATTACTGTAGCATAATGTGTAAGGAGCCTTACTGTGGCATAATGTGTAAGGGGGCCTTACTGTGGCATAATGTAAAAGGGGCCTTACTGTGGCATAATGTGTAAGGGGCATTACTGTGGCATAATGTGTAAGGGGCATTACTGTGGCATAATTTACATGGGGCATTACTGTGGCATAAATGTATAAGGGACATTACTGTGACATAATGTATAAGGGGCATTACTGTGACATAATGTATAAGTGGCATTACTGTGGCTTAATGTATAAGGGGCATCACTGTGGCTTAATGAATAAGGGGCATTACTGTGGCTTAATGTATATGGGACATTACTATATGGCATTATGTGTTATAAGGGTCATTAATGTGTGGCATAATGTGTTATAAGGGGCATTACTGTGTCACAAAACCGCACATCCTTTTCGTCCTCTATGTTGTATTTTTTTCAGGGGGGGTGTGTGCCAAATTATGGCCTTGTCCCGGGTGACAAAAATCCTAAAAAAAGTATACAAAAAAAACAACAACCTCACTAACACTTATGAGTTGTTCCTTCAGTAGTTCATGTCACATGTGTCCAAAATGTTCCATGGTAGGTTATCCACAGTACGTGAAAAGGATAAGAAAAGGACAACAGGGTAATACAGTCACTTCCTGGGAACACTCCACCGCAAGGTAGTGTAACACAAAAAGCAGAAAGGTGAACGGGGATCCACTCCCAGCTTCAGTTCCTACTCCCTTGATGAAATCTCACCCATCAGTGAGGGGAAAGGTGATATAGTGAATTCCTTACACGTATGCTTACTTCTGATGTCATGGTAAATGCACATAAAGGTATCTTTGATTATCCCCGGCGTGGGTTCCTCACATTGGACTAGGGCTCGCCAACAAGTGCAAACATAGAAACGAAAACAAGGGAGTCACCGAATTTCATATATAACCCGTACAATGGGATGTTTATTGAAATAGCATGAAAAAAAAAAAAAAAAATTCCAAAATTAAAAATTATAAAACCCTACCATCAAGATGGACTAATGCTCAACTCTCTGTCCTCAAAAAGATAGAGCATGGGTTTGCAAAAAGGCACAGGAGTAGCATAGATGGCAGGGAAGCTGCACAGATATACTGTAAGTGAAAAAAAAAGTGATGAGACACTATTCAACATGTTTCGGTGCTCTGCAATGCCTTTCTCAAGATAAGTGTCTCCTCTATAGTTCCACTATTTTTCCAGCATGCTCATGTTTGGCTAGTTTTGGCCCTGGCTGGGGTGTCTATAAGACACATCACATTTGACCAAGCTGCTTAGCCCTCAGAGGTTGGGATCTCGTTAGAGATAAAACTTAAATAGATGGGGTGGGGAAGGTAGAATCGTGATTGACAAAGTCAAAGTCAATGGGTTTAGGAAACAATGTTTGGAGGTTGGTGTCCCCTGGAATCCCTAGGGAAGTGGGACCGTGGGAAGCTACAACGAAGCCTGCACAGATCATAGTGATTTGATCAGTGCTTCATAAAAACTCATCTGCCACAGGTAGGTCTGTTGTTTGGGCGGGTTGCCTGTCATTTACTGGACAGTTTTAGATGGTTTTGAAAAATATCCGGTTTGTAAAATATGTGTAAAATAATTGATAGTTGCTCTGATGAACTAAAGTGTTCTAAAGTCTGGCAGTTTTGCTGCAGTTTTGCCTTTAGTAAATGGGTGAATTGCAAAAACGACCAAATACCAAACTCAACCTTTTGTAATTTACCCCCTGAATCTGTATACAAAGTACTACGATGCAAAGGCTACAGCTTTTTCTTATGCCAAGTTCCATTGTGCTTTATCTGCGACTTTTTACGTTCAAAAAACTATCTTTTAAAACTTAAATCAGGTTGAACCTACAGTGTCCATAATAGTTCTATAAAATTACAAGTGAAAACTTTGGTTTAATGTGTTTTATAGTACACAAAATTGGCATACTACATCCCGTGCCATCAGCAAAAATATACTTCCTTCTTCCCCTAAATGCCCTCCCCTGTCTTGCCCTATTGTACCTTCATATATAACTGTCCTGAGTACAGTACCTGATGGTGAGATAGAGTATCATTCTATATGACGTTTTTATGAGTACGGATCTGCGCACATTGGGAACAATGCAGAGCTGAAAGCTGGCAGCTGTAATTGCTCCCGCATTCTGCACACTGAACTGAGGGCCTCATTCAGCATGGATCGCTATTCTGCTTATACACACACAACACAGTTGCTAATATCAGTGATATGTAAATGTTTGCATCCGCATTGCGATCACAGCCTGACATAAGGACGCTCACTTTCCCTTACTAACATCTGGCCCATTCGCACAATTAAGGCAGGTCAGACCTCACTCGGGAATTCCTTACTTAGGCGCACACTATGTGGCCTCAGGCTACGTATGGTATTGCAGTGGCTAATTTATGCACAGCCATGCAACGCCGTCCCACGCACTGGCACACCTGCGTTTGCCCAACAACACCACCGTCACCACCCACAAATGGCACTTCCTGTCAATCACTCTGCCATGGGTCTGCGTCAAACTTGCCTACTTTTGAAAAAACATTACAGGGAGATTGAGAAAGCGCCACCTAAGAGCACGGCGGTAAAGTGGACGTGTACTGCTACATCTGAGAGGCGTGTCATATAATAGACCTACATCCAAATGTAATTGAGCTCCAAAGCAGTTAGTAACATCTATTTGTTGATGAAACCACACTGATACTTTTCAGAAAATACATGTAGCCATAGGGATCATTGAGCTTTATAAACAATGCAGGGAAATGACACTAATGATCACATTTGAATTAGAGATGTGCGCCGACCCTCATGTTTAGGTTTTGGTTTTGGATTCAGCCCTGGTTTTGGATCTGGATTGGTTTTGCCAAAACCTCACCTCCGTGTTTTGTTTTCGTGTTTTGGTTTTGGATCTGGATTTTCTCTTAAAAAATTAGGGGTGAGCGGGTTCGGATTTCTGAAATCCGAACCCCCCCGAGCCCCCCCGATCCGAGTCCGATCCGAGTCAGGCTCGACTTTTCCCGCCTGACTCGGATCTGAAATCGAGGCAAAACGTCATCATCCCGCCTTCCGAGTCTCGCGGGTTTTGGATCCTATATAAGGTACCCGCGTCGGCGCCATTTTCTCACTCGGCTGTGGACAGTGAAGAGGGAGGGTGGGAGTTAGGGCTGTGTAGTGTAGTGTAGTGTAGTGCTGCTGTTGTCCACTACTTCAAAGTCCATAGGGGCTGGCTGTGTTGTGCTGTGCTGCTGTTGTTAATAGGGGCTGTGTCCACTACTTCAAAGTCCATAGGGGCTGGCTGGACTGTGTTGTGCAGTCAGTTCTCCATAGGGGCTGTATCCACTCCAAAGTCCTGTGCAGTGTCCCAGTCCTAAAGGGTTGCTGTAGTGTTGTCCAGGGGGTGCTCTGTCCATCAGGGGTGCTCCCCCCAAGTGCTAAAAAAATAATATTTTTTCTGTGTTTGTGAATTGTGTGCGCAGTAGCCGCACGTGCATCAACAAAGTAGTGCCAAGCGTGCGCCTGTGTCATAAGTAAAGGGCCGGCTGGCTTGACCGTTAAGGGTGCTGTAACCCCCGAAAGTACACTCCAGTCCAAACCAAAAAAAAAATTATTTTCTGTGTTTGTGAATTGTGTGCGCAGTAGCCGCACGTGCATCAACAAAGTAGTGCCAAGCGTGCGCCTGTGTCATAAGTAAAGGGCCGCCTGGCTTGACCGTTACAGGGTGCTGTAACCCCCAAAGTACACTCCAGTCCAAACCTAAAAAAAAATTATTTTCTGTGTTTGTGAATTGTGTGCGCAGTAGCCGCACGTGCATCAACAAAGTAGTGCCAAGCGTGCGCCTGTGTCATAAGTAAAGGGCCGGCTGGCTTGACCGTTAAGGGTGCTGTAACCCCCGAAAGTACACTCCAGTCCAAACCAAAAAAAAAATTATTTTCTGTGTTTGTGAATTGTGTGACACAGGCGCACGCTTGGCATCAACAAAGTAGTGCCAAGCGTGCGCCTGTGTCATAAGTAAAGGGCCGGCTGGCTTGACCGTTAAAGGGTGCTGTAACCCCCAAAGTACACTCCAGTCCAAACCAAAAAAAAAATTATTTTCTGTGTTTGTGAATTGTGTGCGCAGTAGCCGCACGTGCATCAACAAAGTAGTGCCAAGTGTGCGCCTGTGTCATAAGTAAAGGGCCGGCTGGCTTGACCGTTAAGGGTGCTGTAACCCCCGAAAGTACACTCCAGTCCAAACCAAAAAAAAAATTATTTTCTGTGTTTGTGAATTGTGTGCGCAGTAGCCGCACGTGCATCAACAAAGTAGTGCCAAGCGTGCGCCTGTGTCATAAGTAAAGGGCCAGCTGGCTTGACCGTTAAAGGGTGCTGTAACCCCCAAAGTACACTCCAGTCCAAACCAAAAAAAAAATTATTTTCTGTGTTTGTGAATTGTGTGCGCAGTAGCCGCACGTGCATCAACAAAGTAGTGCCAAGCGTGCGCCTGTGTCATAAGTAAAGGGCCGGCTGGCTTGACCGTTAAGGGTGCTGTAACCCCCGAAAGTACACTCCAGTCCAAACCAAAAAAAAAATTATTTTCTGTGTTTGTGAATTGTGTGCACAGTAGCCGCACGTGCATCAACAAAGTAGTGCCAAGCGTGCGCCTGTGTCATAAGTAAAGTGCCGGCTGGCTTGACCGTTAAAGGGTGCTGTAACCCCCAAAGTACACTCCAGTCCAAACCAAAAAAAAAAATATTTTCTGTTTTTAGCCGCACGTATATATCAAATCGATATAACATAAATGGAGGACCAAACTTTCTCCGATAAAAATAAAATAGAGAAAGATCAAGAACCACTTCCTCCTAGTGCTGAAGCTGCTGCCACTAGTCATGACATAGACGATAACATGCCATCAACGTCGTCTGCCAAGGCCGATGCCCAATGTCATAGTAGAGGGCACAAACAATCCCAAATGGCAAAGTTCAGGAAAATGACCTTGAAAAAAACATTTAAATCAGCTGAAGAGAAACGTAAACTTGCCAATATGCCATTTACGACACGGAGTGGCAAGGAACGGCTAAGGTCGATCCCTAGTATGTTCATGACTAGTGGTTCAGCTTCACATGACGATGGAAGCCCTCCTCCCACTAAAAAAATCAAAAGAGTTAAGCTGGCAAAAGCACAGCGAAGAACTGTGCTTTCTAAGAAGATATCACAAATCCCCAAGGAGAGTCCAAGTGTGGTGGTGGTTGCGATGCCTGACCTTCCCAGCACTGGATGGGAAGAGGTGGCTCTTTCCACCATTTGCACGCCCCCTGCAAGTGCTGAAAGGAGCACCCACAGTCCACTTGCTGATATGCAAATTGAAGATGTCACTGTTGAAGTACAACAGGATGAGGATACAGGTGTAGCTGGCGCTGAGGAGGAAGTTGGCGAGGAGGATTCTGATGGTGATGTGGTTTGTTTAAATCAGGCTCCGGGGGAGACAGTTGTTGTCCGTGGGTTGAAAAAACCCATCACGGTCATACCTGGGCAGAAGACCAAACATTCCACCTCTTTGGTCTGGCAATATTTCTATCCAAATCCGGACAACAACTGTCTTGCCATATGTACCATATGTAAAGGTGAAATAAGTACGGGTAGGGACGTCAACCACCTAGGAACATCCTCCCTTATACGGCACCTGCAGCGCGTTCATAAAAAGTTACTGTCAAGTTCAGAAACTTTGGCTAAGACCGTAAGCAGTCCAGGGACACCTAAATCCCGTTGTCTTGTTGTATCCAAGCGCCTGCAAACCACACCGTCAACTCCCTCCTCGTCAATTTCCTCCTTAGTCAGGATCGGAAGTAGTCCTGCAGGCCATGTCACTGGCATGACTGACTCTCCTATCCAGGATTCCTCCGGAGGATCCTGCATTGCTACGCCTACTGCTGCCGCTGCTGCTGTTGCTGCTGCTGGGAGTCGTTCATCATCCCAGAGAGGAAGTAGGAACACCACTACTTTTACTAAACAATTGACCCTCCAACAGTCCTTAGCGAGGAGGATGAAGTACGACAGCAGTCATCCTGAAGCAAAACGTATAACTGAGGTCTTGACTGCTATGTTGGTGTTAGACGTGCGTCCGGTATCCGCCATTAGTGCAGTGGGATTTAGACAATTGATGGAGGTAGTGTGTCCCCGGTTCCAAATCCTGTCTAGATTCCACTTCACTAGGCAGGCGATACCGAGACTGTACAGAAACGTCAGAAAAAGTGTCCTGAAAAATGCCGTTGTACACAATGTCCACTTAACCACGGACATGTGGACAAGTGGAACAGGGCAGACTAAGGACTATATGACTGTGACAGCCCACTGGGTAGATGTATCACCTTACGCAGCAACAGCAGCGTCACCAGTAGCAGCATCTCAGAAACGCCAGCTCGTTACAAGGCAGGCTACGCTGTGTATCACCGGTTTCAGTAAGAGGCACACCGCCGACAACCTCTTAGAGAAACTGAGGGAAATTATCGCCCAGTGGCTTACCCCACTTAGACTCTCCTGGGGATTTGTGATATCTGACAACGCCACCAATATTGTGCGGGCATTACATCTTGGCAAATTCCAGCACGTCCCATGTTTTGCTCACACAATAAACTTGGTGGTGCAGAATTTTCTGAAAAGCGACAGGGGCGTGCAGGAGACGCTTTGGGTGGCCCGAAAAATTTCTGGCCACTTTCGCCATTCAGCGACTGCGTGCCGAAGACTGGAGCACCAGCAAACACTCTTGAACCTGCCCCGCCATCACCTGAAGCAAGAGGTTGTGACGCGGTGGAACTCAACCCTCTATATGCTTCAGAGGATGGAGGAGCAGCAAAAGGCCATACAAGCCTATACATCCACCTATGACATAGGCAAAGGAGGGGGTATGCACCTGACTCAAGTGCAGTGGAGAATGATTTCTGTGTTGTGCAAGGTTCTCCAGCCCTTCGAACTTGCCACACGTGAAGTCAGTTCAGACACTGCCAGCTTGAGTCAGGTCATTCCCCTCATCAGGCTTTTGCAGAAGCAGCTGGAGAAAGTGAAGGAGGAGCTAAGACGGAGCGATTCCGCTCGGCATGTGGGACTTGTGGATGAAGCCCTTCATTCGCTTTGCCAGGATTCCAGGGTGGTCAATCTGTTGACACGTCAACGGCTCCTTCTTCATTTTCTCCCGCAACTGGGGCTGCCAGGAAAAAACTTAGGTATCCTAAGCAACCCGCTGGCGGTGATGCAGGGCAGGCAGGACCAAGTTTGGACATCTGGTCCGGACTGAAGGACCTGGCAACAATTTCTGACATGTCTACTGTCACTGCATATGATACTGTCACCATTGACAGAATGGTGGAGGATTACATCGGTGACAGCATCCAAGTAGGCATGTCAGACAGTCCATACCTGTACTGGCAGGAAAAAGAGGCAATTTGGAGGCCCCTGTACAAACTGGCTCTATTTTACCTGAGTTGCCCCCCCTCCAGTGTGTACTCCGAAAGAGTGTTTAGTGCAGCCGGGAACCTTGTCAGCGAAAGGCGTAGGAGGTTGCTTCCACAGAATGTGGAGAAGATGATGTTCATCAAAATGAATTATCAGCTCTTCCAGGGAGACCAGCCTCCAGAAGGTACAGAGGGACCTGTGGTGGTGGATTCAAGTGGGGACGAGTTAATACTTTGTGAGGATGAGGATGTACACACTGAAGAGGGTGAGGAATCGGTGGATGAGGAGGATGAGGATGACATCTTGCCTCCGTAGAGCCAGTTTGTGCAGGGACACATTAATTGCCAGCTTGTTTTGTGGGGGCCCAAACGAACCAATCATTTCAGCCACAGTTGTGTGGCAGACCCTGGCGCTGAAATGATTGATTTGTTAAAGTGTGCATGTCCTGTTTATACAACATAAGGGTGGGTGGGAGGGCCCAAGGACAATTCCATCTTGCACTTCTTTTTTTTCTTTGCATTATGTACAGTTTGGGGCCTAGTTTTTCTAACTGCCATCCTGTCTGCCACTGCAGTGTCACTCCTAGATGGGTCACGTGTTTGTGCCGCCCACTCGTGTCGCTTAGCATAGTCATCCAGCTACCTCGGTGCAACCTTTTGGACATAAAAACACTATTGTGAGGTGTGAAGTGTTCAGAATAGACTGGAAATGAGTGGAAATTAAGGTTATTGAGGTTAATAATAGCATAGGAGCAGAAAAACCTACAAATTCTGTAATTTTAGCTGTTTTTATGCTTTTTTTCAAAAAAATACAGATCCAAAACACAAAACCCAGAACCCAAAACACGGAAGGGTGGTTTTGGCAAAACCAATCCAGATCCAAAACACGAAGAAAGATCCAGATCCAAAACCAAAACACAAAACACGAAAAGTGGCCGGTGCACACCTCTATAAAAAATTATAAGAAAAGCTAAAATCACATAAAATGGGCCTGTTTTTGTTCCTACAGTATAATTAACCTCAATAACATTTATTTCCAGTAATTTCCAATCAATTTTGACCACCTCACAATATTATTTGCTTCATCTAGTTATGGCCAAAAGGTTGCATCCAGCTAGCTGGCTGACTAAGCTAAGTGACACAGTGGGTGGCACTAACATGTGGCAGTTCAGCTTCTAATTTCCAGCATGGATACAGTGTGTTATACAGTGTGGGTTAGATACACCAATAGTGCACTTACTGTGACAGCAGTGTCGGCAGAGCGGGGTTGCTGACGTTGTCTTCAGTACATGGAATGGCAGTGCTGCAGTGCTGGCTTAACTCAGTGAAGGGTACCGGTGATGTCGGAAGTGCGGGGGTGCCAGCGGTGTCTTTAGTGCAGGTTTGCTGGCTGTGTCGGCAGTGCAGGGGTGACAGCAGTGTCTTTAGTGCAGGTTTGCTTCTGTGTCGGCAGTGCGGGGGTTGCTGGCAGTGTCCTCAGTACATGGAATGGCAGTGCTGCAGTGCTGGCAGTGTTCTCAGTGAAGGGTACCGGTGGTGTCGGCAGAGCAGGGGTGTTCTCAATGCAGGGTGCCGGCGGTGTTGGCAGAGTGGGGGTGCCAGTGGTGTCCTCAGTGCAGGTTTGCTGACTGTGTCGGCAGCGCAGGGGTGTTCTCAATGCAGGGTGCCGGTGGTGTCGGCAGAGCGGGAGTGCGAACGGTGTCCTCAGTGCATTGTGCTGACAGTGTCGGCAGTGTAGGGATGCTAGTGGTGTCCTCAGTGTGGGAGTGTTGGCAGTGTAGGGGTCGCTGACGGTCCCTCATTAAGTGGGGGAGCAGTGCAGGGGTGCCGGCAGCTGTGGTGTCGGCAGCGGGGGATTCTGCCAGTGGGGGTGTCCTGGCGGTGTCAGCAGAGGGGGGTGCTGGCGGTGTCAGGTGGCGGGGGATGGCAGACGCCATCTTCTTTTTCTTCTGTGTGCATTTTCAATGGGCTTAACGCTGATTGGCTGAAAGCCGTGACAGACGGCTCTCTCAGCCAATCAGTGTTAAGCCCACTCAATACAAAACCTCGTGGCCCGACAGCAGGGTCGCAAGGTTTTGCCTCGGGTGAGATCCGAACCCGCTCATCTCTAATTTGAATGTATATATCTCTAGGTGCAATCAGGGAGATAGCTAGACTCTTCAGGTAGACAGGAAGATTACTGCCATTTCAGGCAGTCTCCCTGACAATGATGGAGAGTTGGCAAGTATGGTCTGCGTAGCCTCTGTGATCGCAGTCCCAATCGCAATGGCTAGTTCGTGCACGCGTACTGAGATGCATATGCATGCGCAGAATGCAACAATCGGCTAATTGCGACTGTTTTCCTTGCTGAATCAGGCCCTGAATACATGCATTTGCCCATATGCACATTTGTGAAATACTGTTAGATATACATGATCTTTCATGGCTGTGTTTCTTGTAGTGCACGCAGAACCACCAGTCATAAATAAAGACCAAGGCCTTAGCCTTTGCTTGCCACTTCATGTGGTGAAACTGGCATATTGCCAATTTTATGTCTTTCTGCAGCTAACTTTCGCTTTGATGTTTTCTTTTTTACCACTGTAAAGATTGCTTCTTGATTTTAGATGCCCTGACTTAAGCCTTGTATGCTCTTGGGCATTGGCTTTAGTAGATAATGTATATGGACTAGTATCATCATGAGTGGTGGCACTGGCAGCAGCTCCAGCACTAGTATGTGATTCATGCTCTCCTCTCAAGTCTCAACTGATCATTCTCCATATCAACAAACATGAATGAAGTGGGGTACAGCACATATGTCATTTTGTACCAATTTTAAATATTACACTGCAGTATCAATGACCTACAGTGTCACAAGATTTTTAATGAATAAGAAAATAATAACACACTGTGCTGCCACTTAGTGTCACAAGATTAATTATGTATGAATAAGAATAACACACTGCACTACCACTTAGTGTCACAATATGAGTTATTTATGAATAAGAATAACACACTGCACTACCACTTACCGTGTCACAAAATGAATTATTTATGAATAAGAATAACACACTGCGCTACCATTTACAGTGTCACAAGATTAATTATTTATGAATAAGAATAACACACTGCGCTACCACATACAGTGTCACAAGATGAGTTATTTATGAATAAGAATAACACACTGCGCTACCACTTACCATGTCACAAAATGAATTATTTATGAATAAGAATAACACACTGTGCTACCATTTACAGTATCACAAGATTAATTATTTATGAATAAGAATAACACACTGCGCTACCACATACAGTGTCACAAGATTATTTATGAATAAGAATAACACATTGCACTACCACTTACAGTGTTACAACATTATTTATGAATAAGAATAACACACTGCGCTACCACTTAGTGTCACAAGATTAATTTTTTATTAATAACAATAACAAACTGTGCTTCCACTTACAGTGTCACAAGATTAATTATTTATGAATAAGATAACACACTGCGCTACCACTTACAGTGTCACAAGATATAATTATTTATGAATAAGGATAACACACTGCGCTACCACTTTCAGTGATGTCATTATGTTTAATATATAACGCATGCTATTTAGCACTTTGTTGTGGTCTTGTAGTCGGCGTGTAGACGAATCATTTATTCACAATTGAGAAAAGGAGTGAAAAATTGAATATTAGACTCTGCTTACTGTGTCACAAGATTAATTATTTATGAATAAGAATAACACACTGCGCTACCACTTAGTGTCACAAGTTTTTTTTATGAATAAGAATAACACACTGCGCTATGACTTATAGTGTCACAATACGTGGGTGATAAACTGCGGTCTGGCCAGCAGTGTCACCAAACAATAATAGTGCAGCTAAGTTGCTGACGCACACACACAAAAAAAGCACTTTTATTTTTGGGGAAACTGGGGAAGAGCACCCTAAATGAGGCAGCAGCCCCTTGATGAACAACACAGACAACACCACTTTTTTATGTACAACTAAGCACCCCTGCCGAGTGCGGACAGACCACCTGCAGAGTCACAAATATGTGGACGATAAACTGTGGCAGTGTCACCGTACAATAATAGTGCAGCTAAGTTGCTGATGCACACACACACACAAAAAAGTACTTTTATTTTTTTTTATACTGGGGAAGAGCACCCCTAATTGACAGAGCACCCCCCCTGGACAAAACAGCACCCCTTTATGGATTGCAGCCCTAGCCTAATGGACAGGACAAAAACACAGTAGCAGCCACAGAACAATTGACACAGCAGCTGCAGCACCCACTGAAGGAAGTACCCCTTTATATACTGCAGCCTAATCCCCTTTACAGACAACACAGCAGCAGCCTTCAGGCCAAGACCCCGACTGTACACACACACTGAGTGACTGACTACGTCTGCTAGCTGGAGTGAAAATGGTGCCGATCGCAATGACCTTTATATAATCCAAAACCCACGATAATCCATGGGTTTTGACGGGAGGATGACGCGTTTTGCCTCATTTTTGGATCTGAGTCAGACAGGAAACCCTGAGCCTAGCTCGGTTTTCAACTCGGATCTGGAATTTCGAGTGGGTCCGGTTCTCAGAGAACCAGACCCACTCATCTCTAGATCTGTGCCTCTGTACATTCTTTGAAGGCTGATAGTAGATCAGAGTTGAGAGGGCTCAATTTCTGCACATGGAATGTTAGGGTTTTGATAAATTGCTCTGCAATAATATAGTTTGAGGGGTATGACAGGGTTAAGACTGATTTGCATAGACTCGATCATTTTAAATGGCAAGACTGACTCATTATAGTACACCATCGCCACTCTGCAGGGCATATCAAAGAGGGAGAATGTGCTCTGGCCAGCAGAAGAGGGACAGGGGGTCCCCCTCTCTGCTCCTCTCATCTCTCACTAGTCTCTGGCTCCTCCTCTCTGTGGCTGTCTCCTCTCTGCTGCTCCTGTGGCTGCCACCAGGCAGCGGCAGGCTGGACTGGGGGCAGAGGTCCTGGTGCAGATTGCTTCCACAAGAACAAGGGGGAGGATGTGGTCTGGCACTAAGGCAGTAGTCACCTTTCAAAGTGGAAACTTAGGCAGACATCGCTTCTCCCCACACAACAACGCCCAGTTGCAGGCGCTGTGGCCGATAGCGCACTATGCCGTGCTGTGGAGGCAGGGAAGTTCATTCAGACATATCTGGGGGCTGGGGGCAAATGCAAGATGAGCTGAAAATACCACTTGCCCAGGATGACCATGAATGTCAAAAAGACAAGTATACCTTAAGGAGAAGTCCAGAGGTGTAATGAGAGCAGGAACATGCAGTCAGGTTAGGCAAGGGAGTCAGAGCAAGAAGGGGGGTAAAGCATATTGATGCACCTGGGCACACCGCTCACTAGTTTCACCACTGCAGGGTCTAATGAACCCCTGGTCTTCACAAGGAGGTTTGGCCTGCTGGAAGTCTCACAGGTTGTGGTCCTCTGCCATGCTCCCAGGTATGATATGTCAGCGAAACATAAGGATATTTGACTAGTTTGGATTGATACACAGAAGGACAGCAGATAATGATTAAGTTGATACAGGCTGGTTTGACTCAACCTCTGATCTCCATCCCCCTCCCCATATAATAGCTGTCAAAAGCAGTATTAACTGTATTCACCGCCACGGATATGGATGATTACAGAGAATTCAGGGCGCAGGGACATTTCCAGGTACTCGTCTGTTGTCCTGATGTTTTGCTCAGTCCCAGTGGCTGGCCCATGATCATCGGCATCCTTGGTTCATCACCAGTTCAGATGCCATGGAGGCACTGCCCCTCTGTGAGGTCAAAGGAGCTCATTGCACTGGTGTGATCCCTATCCTATATCACCTCAGTGTACTGATGTCACAAGACTGCTACCTATTGAAGGGAGAACTGCTCAGTCTGGGCTTGATTATTACAACTTACAATTATACCTTGCCTTGAACTGTTACAGTGTATCCTGACTTCTTCACAACCATGTCCCAACCTTGTCTGTACCTCACCTGAAAATATCCAATATCTGTATATACCAAACCCTGCTGCTGACCACAAGCTGACCACAAGCTTGCTATTATCTTTATCTGTACCTGGAGATATCTGTCTTGCTATCAACCGAATCCTGATACCAACCACGTGACCTTGCTGAATACGCTAGCCACAAAGTGCGTCTACCAGAACAGCTCAGGCATCGGCCATAGGAATCTTATTTCTAACTACAATAGTGACCATCCTAATTCTTGTGACAATATCAAAGTCCTTAGAAAATGTAGTGCATTCATAGCATTATCCTCTGAGACTCAGGGGTATATTTACTAAAGTGGCAGTTTTAGAAGTGGAGATGTTGCCCATAGCAACCAATCAAAATTGTAATTGACAAACAGGTAGATAAATGGCTGGAAGATTTAGCTTCACTTTATGGGAAGCCAGCATTCACAAGTCTGGTAAATGAAAAGAGCTTTATTGATATCTGGTGGGTGGGGCATCTGCAAGTCACACACAATTCTCCTATTTCTTTGCAGCGTACAATATGCTTTTTCAGAACAGATTTAGTATTTGTTTCCGGTCGGCTTGTACGCTCAGTCATTTTGGTTGTATAATAACCTATCTGCCACTCCTTCCTTCTGTTCTGGGCTGAGTTATCATTTTCTCAGAACAAATTTGGTAGTTATCCATTATAACAAACACTGATAATAGCCGATTTTGAACTAGTTGCACAATTGGAGGGATACTTTCCTACAAATACACATGAAAACAAATGTTGCTGCCTTTTTTCATGCAAAATGCAAGTTGTGAACTGATGATGATGACAATTTTACATGATCCATTTGACTACATGAATTACATTGTCCGACCATGTACTGTATTGACTACGCATTGCTTACTGATTTTTGGACATTTGTTACTATTACTGTGAAGCCACACCTCCTGTTGCATTCTGGGTGCATTTGCTGCTGTAGTCTACAGGAGTAAGAAGGCAAATTTTGCTACGTATTCAGCTCTGGACGCAACTCACGTTTGTGTGCAATTCTGAGTGTGTAGCAAAAATGTATTTTTCTCCAGACCACATTTTGCATTTGCGATTAACACAACTTGCATCCAACTCAGCATAGGCCCCTGTGTGTCATTGAAACATTTTACATGAATGCACAATGTTTCTGTAAGGGCCACTCAAAAGTTTACTTTACCAGGGCCCACCAGGACTTGGAGATTACCATCAGACCTACTAGTAGTAGATAATCGATAGGATAAGACCCAGAGAAAAACAAAGGTCCAGTGACAGAACTTCGGCCAGTATGCAGTTGCCACTGAATCCAGTAATGCTAGTTAATTGCTTCTGGAAGCCACTGTTTCATTGCTCTCCCCTATTTGAAATTTGGAAACTAGTCTTTAGTCTCCATGTGTAGTCTCCATCCTGGCATCCTGTTCTCTCATCCCAGCAGCACAGTAGACTCTGAGTACTAGGAGCATAGGAGCACTAGTAGACTCTAGCGCTGTGCCAGAGTCTAAAGTGCATGTGCAGGTCTCCGGAGATATGACACGGCAGCCATTTTCCCAGGGATTTTCCTATTGCACATGCGCCAAATGCTAGTGATTAGTGCAGCACTACTGTTGCCAACGCAGGGGTCTGGAGAGGTAAGTATTGAAGAAATGGGTGCAGGGTGTGCGGTGTGTCCCCCTGGACCCAGTGTCGGATTACCAAATAGGCAGAGTAGTCACTGACCTATGGGCCCCGCGCCTTTTAAGAGCCCCGCAACAACAGATCTAAATAATATTGATTTGATCTTGAAAGAAAATTGCAATCAAGCTTTCTTAAATTGTTTCCAAAAGATAGAAAAAATTAATCAATTCAAAGAAACTAAAACTTTACATGAACGATTCAATAGAGAAAATATTGTATTAATGTAATGTACCCATTAATAACTTAAAGTACATCAACTATAGACATCAGATTTACATTACAGTCCGTCCCTTAAAAGCTCATCTTCTGTCAGCTGTCAGTTTGTAAAACATTTTCAGTGCAACCTACGTAGGGTTTATTAAAATTTTTGGTTGGTAAAATTAAAAACGTATTAGGAGATAATTTGTGAGGGGGGGCCTGAGATTTTGACTACCTCCACAGGGTTTAATCTGGCACTACCTGGACCCATTATAGATGCACCACTAATGCTCACCATGTTGAACATACTACAAACTACCCAGAAGTCGGGACAAATGTGCCGACTGTCAGTATGGTGGGACAGTCTCATCAGATCTCCTAAATCAGAATAGTTAAGCGGTATGCTACTGCCAATATAAATGACTGAGGTCTGAAGTAATAATATACACATATGTTATAGCATAACTTTTCATTTTCAGAAACTGCTGTAAATAACTAATGCAATAACTAAGGATGTGTAGGGAGACATGATTTACTGTAATTTCAATCTGTTTTACCTAATTATCATTATATAAGAAGACATATTCAAATGTGTTTCCACGTAAAAGCAATAAGTATTTTGAAGAAAATGTAAGCATATTAAATTAACTAAAATGTAAACAAATTAAACAGTTATTACCAGTGAAATGGAATTTCATATGTAACCAACCTACCTGGCTATCACCTGATCAGGTTGACCAGGTCCCAGCAGTGAAGAGACGGGGAGGGGGAAAGACTTGCATGGGGGCAGTCCAGTCTTTCTGCAGGTGCTGAAAATTAAACATCCCAGGAGGAGAGAGACAGGAAGTGACATCAGATCCAGATATTGCCAGGACTGTTGCTTGAGAGGAGCCAATAAGAAAGATTAAACAGAGCAGCTGAATCCAATAAACCTGCCAGCAAGCACAGACACAGCTGGGAGAGTGAGTACTGTGGAGGTAAAAGCTGCTGACAGAGAAACAGCCCAAGAGAGAGCAATGCCAGTATATAGATGCTGAATGCAATAATGAGGAATGCTAGTTCCATCTAAAGAGCTGCCAGTCTAACAGATTCCTTCCAGGGCTAACAGATTGCGTTGCCAGAGGCCAGGATGACTGGTGGGGGGAAGGAGGTACTAATTACCTGGGCCCTGGCTTGTTAGAGGGGCTCGGGTCCACTACCGCCCCCCCCTTCCCTCCTTCTTACCTGTCAGCAGCCCCTCTCCCCTGTGTGCTGGGCTGCAGTGGAACCAGGGAGGCAGCAGTATTGATGGCCATCGACCGTCTATAGTGAACGATCATCAATGGTTAACTTCTGATGGCTGATGGTTTTGTCCAGACTGGCTTTCTATGGGCTTGACCAGCGAGCAATCTACCCAAGTGAGAAAGAAAGCTACATGTATCTTAGAGCAAGTAGCCATACTGCTGATCAGGTCCAGATGTGTTGGGTTGTAAAACCTGGCACTTCTGTTCGTGTTTATGCCCGATATTTAAAAGGCCATTGTTTTTAGTAGAAAGACCCAGCTGGTAAAAGCACTGCCCTTTTCAATGTCGGGCATAAACACAAACAGAAGTGTTGAGTTTTACAACCTAACACTTCGTAAATAATCCCCCAGATCTGGTTCAGTTGTCTACAGAGTCCTAAATTGTTATAGTTATTCCATCTGCATTTTCAGTAACTTCTACTCTTTGGCCTAGTGAGAAGAGACATTGTGGACCCATCTGGGCCTTTGCTTGATACTTCAAGAGCCCACCAGGACTCCAGAACTGGCCATTATTCATGACAGATGGTAGATATCCACTAAATACTCCACTTGACCATATAGGGCTGAGCACAAATACAGCAGCTCACCTGAGCTTCCGGTCTGGCCTTGACTGCTTACCACTGTTGGGACTATTCCTTCTCTCACTTTTACACATACCTGTGTCCATTGTTATTGTTGAGACTATTTCCTTATTTATCTTCCTTATATTCATAGTTGTTACATTGTTATTATTGTGAAAATTCCCTTTATTGACTTTGTATTATAATACCACAGTGGATTTCAGAACTACATGCTGTCACTTTGTCTTTTTCTGACAGAGGGCCTGATTCAGACACGCTCGCGAGCGCTGAGCGCTCGCAAGCGGGTCGATGTTGGCCAAGTGCGCATGCGCACAACGGAGGCGGCTACATCATGCGCATGCGCGAGACCCGAATACCGACGGCCTCGCACCAAAGGGGGCGTGCTGTCGATGATGATTGACAGCACACCCCCTTTGGTGGGTCGTGCCAGAGGCGTGGCTGCCCAGATGGAGGCGTCCCCATGGGAACGCCTACCGTCTGGGGCCGGCCCCACTGACATCACAAGTGATGTCAGTGGGAGTGCTTTTGGCTCTGATAGAGCCAAAAGCACTCCAGGGCTTGCGGCAACGAGACCCTACCGCAAGGGTCTAGTCGCAAAACCGATGGTCGCGATGGTGTTGACCATCGCGACCATCATTTTGGCCGCTCTTAAATTCAGAGGGACGGCCCTGATTCAGAGCGAGCGCTCTGCCAGAGCGTCCGGCTCTGAATCAGGGCCAGAGCCCTAAGTCATCAGTGTTTTTCTATTTCATGGAAAAGGGGGGAAGTAATTCTTCCCCCCTTTTCCATTGTCTCTTGATACAAGAGGAAAGGCAACCACTCTTTTTTTTACCAGTGGCACACCCAAGTAACCTCTAACCTTTTAAACCCATCCAGTGCGCAAGGGACCTAATACAATATTAATTTTTCTATTTCATTTTGTCTACTTACATTAATTTCCCTGCTGTTAGCAAGTTCAGGGTGCATGCCTGTAGGCCTAAGGGGCCTGAATAGTCTCCTAATTGTGAATACTGTCCCCATTAGGCATTCCTCCAGGTTCAATTGGTTACATGCAAAGAGTGATATCTTTGTCATTGTTGCATCCTGAGCTCTTATTATCAATGGTGCAAGGGGCTACATGAAAATGTGAAAGCACTTTGCTCATTGAGTTGCATACCATATATGAAAGGGTTAATAAGGTATTAAAAATGTACCCAAGCTTAAGGGGCCCTGTTATCATTTGTACATAACTACAAAACATGAGGAAACAGATTTTATTTTCCAGTGTTGTGTCTAAACTAGTGGTTCTATGCCTTTTTCCATGTGATATTCCTTGAGGGAAGACCCACGGGTTAATAAACATCTGACTGTGTAATATTATGTATTCAAAGATTAAAATATATGCTTTATAAAATGTAGAACTGTCATATTTCCAGCAGGAGGCTCCAGTGACTTGCTTTTCTGGTGGGCCCTGGTTATTCCAGTCTGATTCACTTTCAAATAAAATGCTAAATAAATCTAAATTGTTGTGTTGGCGTTGTTCGCAGTGTAGCTTAGCATGGCACTTTTGTGACAGGATATCCATTCTCTCCTAAAAGGTTCTGTTCGCTTTCTCAGAGAACAGCTAGGTCTGAAATCTGCAATAAGGAAGATGAACTATGTAAACCATACTTAGAGGAAACAGAGAAAGTTCCCAGCAGAAAAGCAGGTCCTCTGGAGACCACGTTGACAGGCCAATGCTGTCGCTTTGTATTGATCCAATAGATGAACATGCTCCAGTAACAAATCCAGTAGAGAGTTTGCTGCTTTTGCAAAGACCTTTTGAAATCCCTCTATAATCACTAACTGCAAAACAGTAAATTAAAGTGACCTCACATTTCAGGGCTCTAACAGGCTGGGAGAACAGCTACTGAGAGGTGAATTATTATATTGTTACCTGAACATGTTTGCTGATATGACAGATATTTTTTATGAGAAAGTAAATACAATTTAAATATTTGAACTACTGTTCTCTTTCCATCTTTTTATTATCGAGCCTTTATTAAGATCTCCCCACAGGAAAAATGTCACATTTCATGTCATTTATGTCTACAAATTGTTAAGAATTCTCTAAAAGTGAAATAGTTCTCACAGCGGGTTTTTCCCTTTGTCTCCATGTTTGGTGCAGGCCTACACTATTAGCTGAGGATTTTGCTATGGAGAGACAGATTTCTGTCTAGGACAATAAGTGTTTTTAGGTCTAGCACTTTTAAGACTGTAGACTAAATTGCAAGTGATAGACCAAAAGTACTCAAAGGGGATTTGCAATAGCATGGCCAACTTGTCATTTAATGCAATATAGAGATGTTCCTACTTATTATAAACTATTCACTTGCTGGATATCTAAAACCAAATAACAATGCCCAAAAAGTGACCTGGGACACATAAATGCCTGGCTAAATACTGCTCTACACAGAGACATCTGTAAAAGAGAAATCTTGTTTCCCTATCTTATGTCTATGTAGTCTATTTTATTAAATAAGCAAAATATTTTAGCAAAATTTGCACATTAGAACTGTGATAGATGTGATTATCCCTTTTTCCAGCATTATTGCAGAAAAAAGGGTTTCATTGCTTCTCTCAATTTAAAAACAGGAAAATCACTGAGAAATCACTGATTTTACACCATTTATCCAGGGGAGAGAGCACATTTTATACCCCCAGTCTTTGAAAGTGTGTAGTAGGGAATAACCCTGTAGTGCATGATAATTATAAATTTGGTTTTTAGACTCCATGTGACCTAATTCCAGGTACCCAGAAAAGCCTCTAGCTCCGGTTTTACTTCAAACCTTGAGAAATCTTTCTAATATCTGACTGATAAATCTCTCAGACGAGTGCTATAACAGGACATAATAAGGAGCAGGTAACACCTCTGAATCAATCCAGAAACATCATACATCTGCCCGTATATGTGAGAGGTGTCTGGATAGTGATGAAAGCCAAGCAGGTGTAATCAGCCACCTACCTTGCTCCACCAGCTCTCTCACATTCAGGCCGTCAATTAAGAATGATCATGGAAAAACGCAGGTCGAACGTGGTGCTGAAAGGAAAATACCAGTCACGGACCCTGCAAAGAAAGGCTGATGCCTGGTTAGCCTCCACTCGTTCAGTGGAAGGTCGTCATTGGCACACTTGGCCTCACACTGAGTGATGCCCCGGTGCCAAGCTCCAGAATGCCACAACTGGAACTGCCCAGATAGGGACGGGGGTAGAGATAACAAATAGAACACAGATTACGCACACTGTGGCTATTCTTGTTAACTTGATGGTTGAGTTGTCACAATCCCAGTACCTGCAAGAAAAAGCACAAAGAAACAGCCCGCCCACACGGCTGTACTGCACTGACCTTTTTCCAAAGCATGTACCACCCACAAACAGCCTGACTACGGAGCAGATATCAGAGCCCTATTAATCTAACTTAACCGGTGAACCAACAATGACAACCACAGGCTGGGTGCAGTACACTAATCTATTGACAGCATGCTACTACTACATTCCCCAACAACAACTACTACTACATTCCCCAACAGTTAGAAAACAATGCAATGAACACAAGCAGGTAACTTAACAGCCTACCTTTAATGGGTGCCTATGCAGGGCCTACACACTAATAAGAACCTAAGGTTTTCCCATGTTTATTAGCATTCCAGCTCCAGTAGGATTTTATCAATGTTTTTGCATGTTTAACCAAGGCTACAATACACTGTCTTAGAATTAAGGCTTGTAATAATTGGGAAGTTGCTCTTTATATTTATTCTAATACATGCTGATTTCATTTTCCTAGAAAGTGAAGAGTTGAAGACTAGACTGTGTAGTATTGCAGGCTGTAGTGGGGTACTGAGTGTGTGAAGACACTCTTTTTTTGGTGTATTTAAATGGATAATAGAGATGGGATAAAGAACAACAGGCCAATCTCAGATTTAAGATATCAATAAATTTGTGAAACAAAATAACCTTCACCTGTGCTCTACAGAAGCAGCCTGAATATACAGTACATCAACATATGTGTCAACAAACAGCCATATAACAATTAGGGGTGAGCGGGTTCGGATTTCTGAAATCCGAACCCCCCCGAGCCCCCCCGATCCGAGTCCGATCCGAGTCAGGCTCGACTTTTCCCGCCTGACTCGGATCTGAAATCGAGGCAAAACGTCATCATCCCGCCTTCCGAGTCTCGCGGGTTTTGGATCCTATATAAGGTACCCGCGTCGGCGCCATTTTCTCACTCGGCTGTGGACAGTGAAGAGGGAGGGTGGGAGTTAGGGCTGGCTGGGCTGTGTAGTGTAGTGTAGTGTAGTGCTGCTGTTGTCCACTACTTCAAAGTCCATAGGGGCTGGCTGTGTTGTGCTGTGCTGCTGTTGTTAATAGGGGCTGTGTCCACTACTTCAAAGTCCATAGGGGCTGGCTGGACTGTGTTGTGCAGTCAGTTCTCCATAGGGGCTGTGTCCACTCCAAAGTCCTGTGCAGTGTCCCAGTCCTAAAGGGGTGCTGTAGTGTTGTCCAGGGGGTGCTCTGTCCATCAGGGGTGCTCCCCCCAAGTGCTAAAAAAATAAAATATTTTCTGTGTTTGTGAATTGTGTGCGCAGTAGCCGCACGTGCATCAACAAAGTAGTGCCAAGCGTGCGCCTGTGTCATAAGTAAAGGGCCGGCTGGCTTGACCGTTAAGGGTGCTGTAACCCCCGAAAGTACACTCCAGTCCAAACCAAAAAAAAAATTATTTTCTGTGTTTGTGAATTGTGTGCGCAGTAGCCGCACGTGCATCAACAAAGTAGTGCCAAGCGTGCGCCTGTGTCATAAGTAAAGGGCCGGCTGGCTTGACCGTTAAAGGGTGCTGTAACCCCCAAAGTACACTCCAGTCCAAACCAAAAAAAAAATTATTTTCTGTGTTGTGAATTGTGTGCGCAGTAGCCGCACGTGCATCAACAAAGTAGTGCCAAGCGTGCGCCTGTGTCATAAGTAAAGGGCCGGCTGGCTTGACCGTTAAAGGGTGCTGTAACCCCCAAAGTACACTCCAGTCCAAACCAAAAAAAAAATTATTTTCTGTGTTTGTGAATTGTGTGCGCAGTAGCCGCACGTGCATCAACAAAGTAGTGCCAAGCGTGCGCCTGTGTCATAAGTAAAGGGCCGGCTGGCTTGACCGTTAAAGGGTGCTGTAACCCCCAAAGTACACTCCAGTCCAAACCAAAAAAAAAATTATTTTCTGTGTTTGTGAATTGTGTGCGCAGTAGCCGCACGTGCATCAACAAAGTAGTGCCAAGCGTGCGCCTGTGTCATAAGTAAAGGGCCGGCTGGCTTGACCGTTAAAGGGTGCTGTAACCCCCGAAAGTACACTCCAGTCCAAACCAAAAAAAAAATTATTTTCTGTGTTTGTGAATTGTGTGCGCAGTAGCCGCACGTGCATCAACAAAGTAGTGCCAAGCGTGCGCCTGTGTCATAAGTAAAGGGCCGGCTGGCTTGACCGTTAAAGGGTGCTGTAACCCCCAAAGTACACTCCAGTCCAAACCAAAAAAAAAATTATTTTCTGTGTTTGTGAATTGTGTGCGCAGTAGCCGCACGTGCATCAACAAAGTAGTGCCAAGCGTGCGCCTGTGTCATAAGTAAAGGGCCGGCTGGCTTGACCGTTAAAGGGTGCTGTAACTCCCAAAGTACTCTCCAGTCCAAACCAAAAAAAAAATTATTTTCTGTGTTTGTGAATTGTGTGCGCAGTAGCCGCACGTGCATCAACAAAGTAGTGCCAAGCGTGCGCCTGTGTCATAAGTAAAGGGCCGGCTGGCTTGACCGTTAAAGGGTGCTGTAACCCCCAAAAGTACACTCCAGTCCAAACCAAAAAAAAAATTATTTTCTGTGTTTGTGAATTGTGTGCGCAGTAGCCGCACGTGCATCAACAAAGTAGTGCCAAGCGTGCGCCTGTGTCATAAGTAAAGGGCCGGCTGGCTTGACCGTTAAAGGGTGCTGTAACCCCCAAAGTACACTCCAGTCCAAACCAAAAAAAAAATTATTTTCTGTGTTTGTGAATTGTGTGCGCAGTAGCCGCACGTGCATCAACAAAGTAGTGCCAAGCGTGCGCCTGTGTCATAAGTAAAGGGCCGGCTGGCTTGACTGTTAAAGGGTGCTGTAACCCCCGAAAGTACACTCCAGTCCAAACCAAAAAAAAATTATTTTCTGTGTTTGTGAATTGTGTGCGCAGTAGCCGCACGTGCATCAACAAAGTAGTGCCAAGCGTGCGCCTGTGTCATAAGTAAAGGGCCGGCTGGATTGACCGTTAAAGGGTGCTGTAACCCCCAAAGTACACTCATGTCCAAACCAAAAAAAAAATAATTTTCTGTGTTTGTGAATTGTGTGCGCAGTAGCCGCACGTGCATCAACAAAGTAGTGCCAAGCGTGCGCCTGTGTCATAAGTAAAGGGCCGGCTGGCTTGACCGTTAAGGGTGCTGTAACCCCCGAAAGTACACTCCAGTCCAAACCAAAAAAAAAATTATTTTCTGTGTTTGTGAATTGTGTGCGCAGTAGCCGCACGTGCATCAACAAAGTAGTGCCAAGCGTGCGCCTGTGTCATAAGTAAAGGGCCAGCTGGCTTGACCGTTAAAGGGTGCTGTAACCCCCAAAGAACACTCCAGTCCAAACCAAAAAAAAAATTATTTTCTGTGTTTGTGAATTGTGTGCGCAGTAGCCGCACGTGCATCAACAAAGTAGTGCCAAGCGTGTGCCTGTGTCATAAGTAAAGGGCCGGCTGGCTTGACCGTTAAAGGGTGCTGTAACCCCCGAAAGTACACTCCAGTCCAAACCAAAAAAAAAATTATTTTCTGTGTTTGTGAATTGTGTGCGCAGTAGCCGCACGTGCATCAACAAAGTAGTGCCAAGCGTGCGCCTGTGTCATAAGTAAAGGGCCGGCTGGCTTGACCGTTAAAGGGTGCTGTAACCCCCGAAAGTACACTCCAGTCCAAACCAAAAAAAAAATTTATTTTCTGTGTTTGTGAATTGTGTGCGCAGTAGCCGCACGTGCATCAACAAAGTAGTGCCAAGCGTGCGCCTGTGTCATAAGTAAAGGGCCGGCTGGCTTGACCATTAAAGGGTGCTGTAACCCCCGAAGGTACACTCTAGTCCAAACCAAAAAAAAAATTATTTTCTGTGTTTGTGAATTGTGTGCGCAGTAGCCGCACGTGCATCAACAAAGTAGTGCCAAGCGTGCACCTGTGTCATAAGTAAAGGGCCGGCTGGCTTGACCATTAAAGGGTGCTGTAACCCCCAAAGTACACTCCAGTCCAAACCAAAAAAAAAATTATTTTCTGTGTTTGTGAATTGTGTGCGCAGTAGCCGCACGTGCATCAACAAAGTAGTGCCAAGCTTGCGCCTGTGTCATAAGTAAAGGGCCGGCTGGCTTGACCGTTAAAGGGTGCTGTAACCCCCGAAAGTAGACTCCAGTCCAAACCAAAAAAAAAATTTTTTTTCTGTGTTTGTGAATTGTGTGCGCAGTAGCCGCACGTGCATCAACAAAGTAGTGCCAAGCGTGCGCCTGTGTCATAAGTAAAGGGCCGGCTGGCTTGACCGTTAAAGGGTGCTGTAACCCCCGAAAGTACACTCCAGTCCAAACCAAAAAAAAAATTATTTTCTGTGTTTGTGAATTGTGTGCGCAGTAGCCGCACGTGCATCAACAAAGTAGTTCCAAGCGTGCACCTGTGTCATAAGTAAAGGGCCGGCTGGCTTGACCATTAAAGGGTGCTGTAACCCCCAAAGTACACTCCAGTCCAAACCAAAAAAAAAATTATTTTCTGTGTTTGTGAATTGTGTGCGCAGTAGCCGCACGTGCATCAACAAAGTAGTGCCAAGCTTGCGCCTGTGTCATAAGTAAAGGGCCGGCTGGCTTGACCGTTAAAGGGTGCTGTAACCCCCGAAAGTACACTCCAGTCCAAACCAAAAAAAAAATTATTTTCTGTGTTTGTGAATTGTGTGCGCAGTAGCCGCACGTGCATCAAAAAAGTAGTGCCATGCGTGCGCCTGTGTCATAAGTAAAGGGCCGGCTGGCTTGACCGTTAAAGGGTGCTGTAACCCCCGAAAGTACACTCCAGTCCAAACCAAAAGAAAAATTATTTTCTGTGTTTGTGAATTGTGTGCGCAGTAGCCGCACGTGCATCAACAAAGTAGAGCCAAGCGTGCGCCTGTGTCATAAGTAAAGGGCCGGCTGGCTTGACCGTTAAAGGGTGCTGTAACCCCCGAAAGTACACTCCAGTCCAAACCAAAAGAAAAATTATTTTCTGTGTTTGTGAATTGAGTGCGCAGTAGCCGCACGTGCATCAAAAAAGTAGTGCCAAGCGTACGCCTGTGTCATAAGTAAAGGGCCGGCTGGCTTGACCGTTAAAGGGTGCTGTAACCCCCAAACTACACTCCAAACCAAAAAAAATAAAATTTTCTGTGTTTGTGAATTGTGTGCGCAGTAGCCGCACGTGCATCAACAAAGTAGTGCCAAGCATGCGCCTGTGTCATAAGTAAAGGGCCGGCTGGCTTGACCATTAAAGGGTGCTGTAACCCCCAAAGTACACTCCAAACCAAAAAAAAAATTATTTTCTGTGTTTGTGAATTGTGTGCGCAGTAGCCGCACGTGCATCAACAAAGGAGCAGCGCCAAGCGTGCGCCTGTGTCCAATAAGTAAAGGGCCAGCTGGCTCATTTCTTAAAGGCTGGTGTAACCCACAAAGTGCACTACTCTCCAGCAAAAATAAAAAAATATTTTCTGTGTTTAGCCGCACGTATATATCAAATCGATATAACATAAATGGAGGACCAAACTTTCTCCGATAAAAATAAAATAGAGAAAGATCAAGAACCACTTCCTCCTAGTGCTGAAGCTGCTGCCACTAGTCATGACATAGACGATAACATGCCATCAACGTCGTCTGCCAAGGCCGATGCCCAATGTCATAGTAGAGGGCACATACAATCCCAAATGACAAAGTTCAGGAAAATGACCTTGAAAAAAACATTTAAATCATCTGAAGAGAAACGTAAACTTGCCAATATGCCATTTACGACACGGAGTGGCAAGGAACGGCTAAGGTCGATCCCTAGTATGTTCATGACTAGTGGTTCAGCTTCACATGACGATGGAAGCCCTCCTCCCACTAAAAAAATCAAAAGAGTTAAGCTGGCAAAAGCACAGCGAAGAACAGTGCTTTCTAAGAAGATATCACAAATCCCCAAGGAGAGTCCAAGTGTGGTGGTGGTTGCGATGCCTGACCTTCCCAGCACTGGACGGGAAGAGGTGGCTCTTTCCACCATTTGCACGCCCCCTGCAAGTGTGCTGAAAGGAGCACCCACAGTCCACTTGCTGATATGCAAATTGAAGATGTCACTGTTGAAGTACAACAGGATGAGGATACTGGTGTAGCTGGCGCTGTGGAGGAAGTTGGCGAGGAGGATTCTGATGGTGATGTGGTTTGTTTAAATCAGGCTCCGGGGGAGACAGTTGTTGTCCGTGGGATGAAAAAGCCCATCACGGTCATGCCTGGGCAGAAGACCAAACATTCCACCTCTTTGGTCTGGCAATATTTCTATCCAAATCCGGACAACAACTGTCTTGCCATATGTACCATATGTAAAGGTGAAATAAGTAGGGGTAGGGACGTCAACCACCTAGGAACATCCTCCCTTATACGGCACCTGCAGCGCATTCATAAAATGTTACTGTCAAGTTCAGAAACTTTGGCTAAGACCGTAAGCAGTCCAGGGACACCTAAATCCCGTTGTCCTGTTGTATCCAAGCGCCTGCAAACCACACCGTCAACTCCCTCCTCGTCAATTTCCTCCTTAGTCAGGATCGGAAGTAGTCCTGCAGGCCATGTCACTGGCATGACTGACTCTCCTATCCGGGATTCCTCCGGAGGATCCTGCATTGCTACGCCTACTGCTGCTGCTGCTGCTGTTGCTGCTGCTGGGAGTCGTTCATCATCCCAGAGAGGAAGTAGGAACACCACTACTTTTACTAAACAATTGACACTCCAACAGTCCTTAGCGAGGAGGATGAAGTACGACAGCAGTCATCCTGAAGCAAAACGTATAACTGAGGCCTTGACTGCTATGTTGGTGTTAGACGTGCGTCCGGTATCCGCCATTAGTGCAGTGGGATTTAGACAATTGATGGAGGTAGTGTGTCCCCGGTTCCAAATCCCGTCTAGATTCCACTTCACTAGGCAGGCGATACCGAGACTGTACAGAAACGTCAGAAAAAGTGTCCTCAGTGTCCTGAAAAATGCCGTTGTACACAATGTCCACTTAACCACGGACATGTGGACAAGTGGAACAGGGCAGACTAAGGACTATATGACTGTGACAGCCCACTGGGTAGATGTATCACCTTACGCAGCAACAGCAGCAGCGTCACCAGTAGCAGCATCTCAGAATCACCAGCTCGTTACAAGGCAGGCTACGCTGTGTATCACCGGTTTCAGTAAGAGGCACGCCGCCGACAACCTCTTAGAGAAACTGAGGGAAATCATCGCCCAGTGGCTTACCCCACTTAGACTCTCCTGGGGATTTGTGATATCTGACAATGCCACCAATATTGTGCGGGCATTACATCTGGGCAAATTCCAGCACGTCCCATGTTTTGCTCACACAATAAACTTGGTGGTGCAGAATTTTCTGAAAAGCGACAGGGGCGTGCAGGAGACGCTTTGGGTGGCCTGAAAAATTTCTGGCCACTTTCGCCATTCAGCGACTGCGTGCCGAAGACTGGAGCACCAGCAAACACTCTTGAACCTGCCCCGCCATCACCTGAAGCAAGAGGTTGTGACGCGGTGGAACTCAACCCTCTATATGCTTCAGAGGATGGAGGAGCAGCAAAGGCCATACAAGCCTATACATCCACCTATGACATAGGCAAAGGAGGGGGTATGCACCTGACTCAAGCACAGTGGAGAATGATTTCCGTGTTGTGCAAGGTTCTCCAGCCCTTCGAACTTGCCACACGTGAAGTCAGTTCAGACACTGCCAGCTTGAGTCAGGTCATTCCCCTCATCAGGCTTTTGCAGAAGCAGCTGGAGAAAGTGAAGGAGGAGCTAAGACGGAGCGATTCCACTCGGCATGTGAGACTTGTGGATGAAGCCCTTCATTCGCTTTGCCAGGATTCCAGGGTGGTCAATCTGTTGAAATCAGACCACTACATTTTGGCCACCGTGCTCGATCCTAGGTTTAAAACCTATGTGGTGTCTCTCTTTCCGGCCGACACAAGCCTGCAGAGGTGCAAAGACCTGCTGGTGAACACACTGTCAGCTGAAGCGGAACGTGACACGTCAACGGCTCCTTCTTCATTTTCTCCCACAACTGGGGCTGCCAGGAAAAAACTTAGGTATCCTAAGCAACCCGCTGGCGGTGATGCAGGGCAGGCAGGACCAAGTTTGGACATCTGGTCCGGACTGAAGGACCTGGCAACAATTTCTGACATGTCTACTGTCACTGCATATGATACTGTCACCATTGACAGAATGGTGGAGGATTACATCGGTGACAGCATCCAAGTAGGCATGCCAGACAGTCCATACCTGTACTGGCAGGAAAAAGAGGCAATTTGGAGGCCCCTGTACAAACTGGCTCTATTTTACCTGAGTTGCCCCCCCTCCAGTGTGTACTCCGAAAGAGTGTTTAGTGCAGCCGGGAACCTTGTCAGCGAAAGGCGTAGGAGGTTGCTTCCACAGAATGTGGAGAAGATGATGTTCATCAAAATGAATTATCAGCTCTTCCAGGGAGACCAGCCTCCAGAAGGTACAGAGGGACCTGTGGTGGTGGATTCAAGTGGGGACGAGTTAATACTTTGTGAGGATGAGGATGTACACACTGAAGAGGGTGAGGAATCGGTGGATGAGGAGGATGAGGATGACATCTTGCCTCCGTAGAGCCAGTTTGTGCAGGGACACATTAATTGCCAGCTTGTTTTGTGGGGGCCCAAACGAACCAATCATTTCAGCCACAGTTGTGTGGCAGACCCTGGCGCTGAAATGATTGGTTTGTTAAAGTGTGCATGTCCTGTTTATACAACATAAGGGTGGGTGGGAGGGCCCAAGGACAATTCCATCTTGCACCTCTTTTTTTTCTTTGCATTATGTACAGTTTGGGGCCTAGTTTTTCAAACTGCCATCCTGTCTGCCACTGCAGTTTCACGCCTAGATGGGTCACGTGTTTGTGCCGCCCACTCGTGTCGCTTAGCATAGTCATCCAGCTACCTCGGTGCAACGTTTTGGACATAAAAACACTATTGTGAGGTGTGAGGTGTTCAGAATAGACTGGAAATGAGTGGAAATTAAGGTTATTGAGGTTAATAATAGCATAGGAGCAGAAAAACCTACAAATTCTGTGATTTTAGCTGTTTTTATGCTTTTTTAAAAAAAAATACAGATCCAAAACACAAAACCCAGAACCCAAAACACGGAAGGGTGGTTTTGGCAAAACCAATCCAGATCCAAAACACGAAGAAAGATCCAGATCCAAAACCAAAACACAAAACACGAAAAGTGGCCGGTGCACACCCCTAATAACAATACAATAATATACAATGTACATAGGGGTTGGGTATGAGCTCCCGACGGTCAGAATCCCAACCGACTTCTGTAAGTATTATAACCCTAACCCTCCCTGTAACCTTAATGCACTCTTCCTGCAGCCTGACCCTAACCCTGCTATCCTGCAGCCTGACCCTAACCCTCCTATCCTGCAGCCTGACCCTAACTCTCCTATCCTGCAGCCTAACTCTCTCCCTACTGTCTAACACAGCCCCTAACCATAACCCACCCTTCCTGCAGCCTAACCCTCCCCTCCTGCAGCCTATGGCACGCCTCCCATTAACATCAGGCTGGGGGCAAGCCCAGTGCTACGTCAGTAGCTGGGGTGCCCCCAGCCCTCTTCCTGCATGCGTGCAGCATTCATTCCTCTTCCCTGGGGTTGGCACCGCCGCATGGCTGCAGCAGTGGAGGTGCCCGACCACCCGCGGGACACTTTACCCCGCGGGTGGAACAGCGGGGCAGCGCCCGAAAAACGGGACTGTCCCGCTGAAATCGGGAATGGTTGGGAGGGGTGCGCCCTCTATGTTCGACTGCACTGGTTGAACATGCCTCGAGCCGGCTCTGTCTGCAGCCTAGCCCTCCTATCCTGCAGCCTAACCCTCCCCTCCTGCAGCCTAACTCTAACTCTCTCCCTAGTGCCTAACCCTCCCTCTAACCCTAACCCTCTGCCTCAACCTAAAGCTGCATACACATGTAAAGATTTTCTGTCCAATCATCCAACTAGTTGATTGGTTGGAATGAAAATCTGGTAAGGTATGACAGCAAATGACAATCAGCAATTTGCTCCTAAATGCCGGAAAATGGACAAAAACTGTTGTTTGAACAAATTGTTTAGATCAAACATTTAAGAAACTTGTCTGACGACCATTTCCATCTGTTTTCTGGCATTTAGGAGAAAATTGCTGATTATCATTTACTCCCATGCCTTACCAGACTTTCATTCCAACCAATCAACTAGTTGATTGGTTGGAATGTAAATCTGGTAATGTGTGAAAGCAAATGATAATCAGCAAATTGCTCCCAAACGCCGGAAAATGGACAAAAACTGTTTGAACAAATTGTTTATATCAAACATTTAACAAACTTGTCTGAAGACCATTTTCATCTATTTTCTGGCATTTAGGAGAAAATTGCTGATCATCAGTTACTCCCATACCTTACCAGATTTTCATTCCAACCAATCAACTAGTTGGATGGTTGGACAGAAAATCTTTACGTGTGTATGCAGCTGTATACTTACCTCTACAACCTGTCAGGCTTATGACAGTCGGGATGCTACAGTACTGTCTGTATTGTGACCGTAGGCATCCTGACTGTCAGGATGCTGACTACATCCCGTATGTAATACAACGGCGGTACCAATGTAAATGTTCTAGTCCATAAACGTCTCCAAATGCAGTCATGTAAAAAAGAAGTAAAGATGTATCAATATAAATATAATCTTAAAAGTAAACCATCCACTGACTTCTGCCATGTTTCCATAACCGTGTAAAGTGTGTGAAGGAACAAACCCACATCACCACCCTGCAGTGTAACTTGCAGAGTAATAATCATTAAAACCTACAGGTAACTAACGTATGCCTTCATTTAATAATACATATAGAAAATAGAGACAATATATATAATGAAGTTCTGTTTACACTCTACAAGGGCAGCACTCACAAGAAAGGCTGAATTGCAGGCATATCTCAAGCACTATACTGTATCCTCCCAGTATACATGGGCTCCATTTCAACATTGATTATGTGCAAATAAAAGAGAAAATATCCTATTATCTCCTATGATTTATTAAAACAGTAAAGAAGATGTAGCTCACTCACATAAAACGTTAGCTCACTCACATAAAAAAAATAATAATAATAATACAAAGATACATCAATAAAAATGACATCTCCCTACTGGGGCTCAAATTTGTCCTGCAGATGTAAGCAATGCCCCCCCGGTATGGCAGGTCGTCCCTCTCCTCCACCCAAGCTACAAAATGCGTCAGCGGAGTGGGACAGGCTGCCATACTGCTTTACATCTCATAAAGCAAACATTGCCACTTTCAGCAACCTGAAGACTATTATATTTTGCCCAAAATGTGATTTATTTGTTATTATCTAAGTATGATTGGAAAATAAGTGACCAACAGATAATGATGACATCAACATGATTTCTGGCAATGACTATACCTTCATACTTAATGATTAAGTGAGAACTAGTCATTAACGCTACAAGATATTAATTTATTAATGTAGTGATGGAACGGTCAGTTTATTTAATGGTGGGGAGCTATTAAATTGGGGAGTGTAAAGGTAGTTCCTATGAATTTAAGTTAAGGTACTATGTATTTAATGCTTGGATGGGTTAGGGGCTAATAATTGAATTTGGGACCGAATTTATGGACAAAGATGTCTACTTATTAAATGTGAATATTAATTGTTTAATTGTAGGGTTGTTTGTGCGGAAATTGGTTTATTTATAAAATTTCAATACTATTCGTTTAATGTTGTGAATGGTTGCAGCCAGGTATGAAGCTCTATTATTTACATGTGGGTACTGTTAAATTAAAGTCAGGGCTGTTTGCGAGATTCACTTATTGTTAACCTTTCCTTGTTTCATGTACTGTACCTATTCGTTTTACCAAACAGGGACCAAACGTTCCAAGATCCAGACAAGAGCAGCAGGTGGTGAAAGCTGCAAAAAATGGTAGGATAAACTTCCTTCAATTTCTAATCTGTTATTAATAGAGTCTGGTATGTCCATTGTATGGAGAACATGCACAGAATCATTAGAAACGCTTCCAGGTCCTATGATAAAATATGGGGCTGTGGTCATCATTCTCCAATATCCACTCCCCTTTCACATGAATTCAGTATGCTGTTCAGGAGGAGACCATCTCCTCCTGGCATCCCCCTCCTTTACATCCCCACCTGATTACAGTGCACCATGCCACTCCCCTCCTTCCTGGCATTTAACCCGCTGGTCACAAATAACTTGTTTGTCCTATTACTGATTGTGCCCTATTGTTGTAAACATGTTGTTATTTGTGTTTTTTTGTAGTTTACTGACCATCAATAAATATACAGTTAAAAAAAAGAACTGGTAGGAGAGAGCAGGACATTCTGCCTACTGTTGTGATTCTGATAGGGCAGTCCCAATGTCCCACTCGGGCAGGACTTTGCCCCCACTGTAAGGACAGTTGGGAGGTATATCCCACTTCACATGACTCTATTTGTGAAGGGTGAGTTGCCTGCACCTAGCAGTAGTACACGCAGTAGTTACCATGTATATAAAGTGGATAGAAAGGGTTTGGAGAAACGCCACATACTGGCTGAAGTTATGCTGCCCACACCCCCTTGCATTGGGCCAGATAGCGATAAAGTGAGTTTTTTGGGGCAGTTGCTCTTGTTACCTTTTGCCCCACTGAAGTCGCTGTTCATACCCCTTCAGTAGTGTAATGCTGCTCTTCAGTGGTCCCCTACAATTGCATTCCCCTGGATAGTCATTCATGCCCCAATCTGACTGTGCATCTCCAGTTACCACTTTTTTTGTATTTCAGGTAGATATACTATTACTAGAGAGTAACGTTGACATTCTATGTTGATGCATGCAGATATAAGCCATGCAGATACTCTTCTGAGGCATTAAGCTTGCCACTTCTTTCCATTCACAGCCAGCAAATGATGGCATATGCCAGGGATGGGAAATAAGTAGCCCTCTAGTTGCTGTGGGTCTACAGTTGTTATTAGGGCATGCAGGGATCTGTAGTTCACCAAAGTATTATATTACACAATACCACCACAAAGTAATGTACATATCTGCAAACACATATGTAACTTTTTTATTGCCTGTCAATTGAGAGCAAGTACCCAATGGGAAAATAGTTTAATGTAAGAGCGCAGGCATACTGCATTAAAACAAGTTTACACTCATAAAAAAGACAGGTCACCCAGGCTGCTGCGGAATACAGGTAAAAAGTTAGAATTTGCATTTTGTTTTTATTTTTATATACACACAACTAAATTCATTTTAAAATATTGCTATTTATTACTGTTCCGCTAGCAATATATTTATAATGGAAATGCTTTCATAGTGCTGTCAGTAATTAATGATGCCTTATAACATAACATTTATTACAGCTATTGACCTGAATTCTACTATTTAAAATGGATGTTTTGAAGTAGTTTGTTTTATTTTAATTTTTTTCACTTTTCAGACAGATTGCCATCTTTGTTTTTGATGGACTTTAGGCTTTCACGACAAGTGAGATCATGCACATCAAGATCATTATTACTTTCTCAAGTGATTAAATTATGTGCTTCTGGTGCAATATTAAGTGCTTATTGATTTGACATAATGATAATAAATAAAGATAACATGGCCTTTAACAGCTGAAGGAAAAACACAGCAAATGGAACATTTCCATTATCGTATGTTGTGATAATTGTGTGTAATACTGTGCAACACAGAATAAGCTGTAGTTTATAGAAAGAAAAAAATATATACATATATATATATTAGGGGTGTGCACCGGCCACTTTTCGTGTTTTGTGTTTTGGTTTTGGATCTGGATCTTTCTTCGTGTTTTGGATCTGGATTGGTTTTGCCAAAACCACCCTTCCGTGTTTTGGGTTCTGGGTTTTGTGTTTTGGATCTGTATTTTTTTTTAAAAAAGCATAAAAACAGCTAAAATCACAGAATTTGTAGGTTTTTCTGCTCCTATGCTATTATTAACCTCAATAACCTTAATTTCCACTCATTTCCAGTCTATTCTGAACACCTCACACCTCACAATAGTGTTTTTATGTCCAAAACGTTGCACCGAGGTAGCTGGATGACTATGCTAAGCGACACGAGTGGGCGGCACAAACACGTGACCCATCTAGGCGTGAAACTGCAGTGGCAGACAGGATGGCAGTTTGAAAAACTAGGCCCCAAACTGTACATAATGCAAAGAAAAAAAAGAGGTGCAAGATGGAATTGTCCTTGGGCCCTCCCACCCACCCTTATGTTGTATAAACAGGACATGCACACTTTAACAAACCAATCATTTCAGCGCCAGGGTCTGCCACACAACTGTGGCTGAAATGATTGGTTCGTTTGGGCCCCCACAAAACAAGCTGGCAATTAATGTGTCCCTGCACAAACTGGCTCTATGGAGGCAAGATGTCATCCTCATCCTCCTCATCCACCGATTCCTCACCCTCTTCAGTGTGTACATCCTCATCCTCACAAAGTATTAACTCGTCCCCACTTGAATCCACCACCACAGGTCCCTCTGTACCTTCTGGAGGCTGGTCTCCCTGGAAGAGCTGATAATTCATTTTGATGAACATCATCTTCTCCACATTCTGTGGAAGCAACCTCCTACGTTTTTCGCTGACAAGGTTCCCGGCTGCACTAAACACTCTTTCGGAGTACACACTGGAGGGGGGGCAACTCAGGTAAAATAGAGCCAGTTTGTACAGGGGCCTCCAAATTGCCTCTTTTTCCTGCCAGTACAGGTATGGACTGTCTGCCATGCCTACTTGGATGCTGTCACCGATGTAATCCTCCACCATTCTGTCAATGGTGACAGTATCATATGCAGTGACAGTAGACATGTCAGAAATTGTTGCCAGGTCCTTCAGTCCGGACCAGATGTCCAAACTTGGTCCTGCCTGCCCTGCATCACCGCCAGCGGGTTGCTTAGGATACCTAAGTTTTTTCCTGGCAGCCCCAGTTGCAGGAGAAAATGAAGAAGGAGCCGTTGACGTGTCACGTTCCGCTTCAGCTGACAGTGTGTTCACCAGCAGGTCTTTGCACCTCTGCAGGCTTGTGTCGGCCGGAAAGAGAGACACCACATAGGCTTTAAACCTAGGATCGAGCACGGTGGCCAAAACGTAGTGGTCTGATTTCAACAGATTGACCACCCTGGAATCCTGGCAAAGCGAATGAAGGGCTTCATCCACAAGTCCCACATGCCGAGCGGAATCGCTCCGTCTTAGCTCCTCCTTCACTTTCTCCAGCTGCTTCTGCAAAAGCCTGATGAGGGGAATGACCTGACTCAAGCTGGCAGTGTCTGAACTGACTTCACGTGTGGCAAGTTCGAAGGGCTGGAGAACCTTGCACAACACGGAAATCATTCTCCACTGCGCTTGAGTCAGGTGCATACCCCCTCCTTTGCCTATGTCATAGGTGGATGTATAGGCTTGTATGGCCTTTTGCTGCTCCTCCATCCTCTGAAGCATATAGAGGGTTGAGTTCCACCGCGTCACAACCTCTTGCTTCAGGTGATGGCGGGGCAGGTTCAAGAGTGTTTGCTGGCGCTCCAGTCTTCGGCACGCAGTCGCTGAATGGCGAAAGTGGCCAGAAATTTTTTGGGCCACCCAAAGCGTCTCCTGCACGCCCCTGTCGCTTTTCAGAAAATTCTGCACCACCAAGTTTATTGTGTGAGCAAAACATGGGACGTGCTGGAATTTGCCCAGATGTAATGCCCGCACAATATTGGTGGCGTTGTCAGATATCACAAATCCCCAGGAGAGTCTAAGTGGGGTAAGCCACTGGGCGATGATTTCCCTCAGTTTCTCTAAGAGGTTGTCGGCGGTGTGCCTCTTACTGAAACCGGTGATACACAGCGTAGCCTGCCTTGTAACGAGCTGGCGTTTCTGAGATGCTGCTACTGGTGACGCTGCTGCTGTTGCTGCGTAAGGTGATACATCTACCCAGTGGGCTGTCACAGTCATATAGTCCTTAGTCTGCCCTGTTCCACTTGTCCACATGTCCGTGGTTAAGTGGACATTGTGTACAATGGCATTTTTCAGGACACTGAGGACACTTTTTCTGACGTTTCTGTACAGTCTCGGTATCGCCTGCCTAGTGAAGTGGAATCTAGATGGGATTTGGAACCGGGGACACACTACCTCCATCAATTATCTAAATCCCACTGCACTAATGGCGGATACCGGACGCACGTCTAACACCAACATAGCAGTCAAGGCCTCAGTTATACGTTTTGCTTCAGGATGACTGCTGTCGTACTTCATCCTCCTCGCTAAGGACTGTTGGAGGGTCAATTGTTTAGTAAAAGTAGTGGTGTTCCTACTTCCTCTCTGGGATGATGAACGACTCCCAGCAGCAGCAACAGCAACAGCGGCAGCAGTAGGCATAGCAATGCAGGATCCTCCAGAGGAATCCCGGATAGGAGAGTCAGTCATGCCAGTGACATGGCCTGCAGGACTACTTCCGATCCTGACTAAGGAGGAAATTGACGAGGAGGGAGTTGACGGTGTGGTTTGCAGGCGCTTGGATACAACAGGACAACGGGATTTAGGTGTCCCTGGACTGCTTACGGTCTTAGCCAAAGTTTCTGAACTTGACAGTAACTTTTTATGAACGCGCTGCAGGTGCCGTATAAGGGAGGATGTTCCTAGGTGGTTGACGTCCCTACCCCTACTTATTTCACCTTTACATATGGTACATATGGCAAGACAGTTGTTGTCCGGATTTGGATAGAAATATTGCCAGACCAAAGAGGTGGAATGTTTGGTCTTCTGCCCAGGCATGACCGTGATGGGCTTTTTCATCCCACGGACAACAACTGTCTCCCCCGGAGCCTGATTTAAACAAACCACATCACCATCAGAATCCTCCTCGCCAACTTCCTCCACAGCGCCAGCTACACCAGTATCCTCATCCTGTTGTACTTCAACAGTGACATCTTCAATTTGCATATCAGCAAGTGGACTGTGGGTGCTCCTTTCAGCACTTGCAGGGGGCGTGCAAATGGTGGAAAGAGCCACCTCTTCCCGTCCAGTGCTGGGAAGGTCAGGCATCGCAACCACCACCACACTTGGACTCTCCTTGGGGATTTGTGATATCTTCTTAGAAAGCACAGTTCTTCGCTGTGCTTTTGCCAGCTTAACTCTTTTGATTTTTTTAGTGGGAGGAGGGCTTCCATCGTCATGTGAAGCTGAACCACTAGTCATGAACATACTAGGGATCGACCTTAACCGTTCCTTGCCACTCCGTGTCGTAAATGGCATATTGGCAAGTTTACGTTTCTCTTCAGCTGATTTAAATGTCTTTTTCAAGGTCATTTTCCTGAACTTTGCCATTTGGGATTGTATGTGCCCTCTACTATGACATTGGGCATCGGCCTTGGCAGACGACGTTGATGGCATGTTATCGTCTATGTCATGACTAGTGGCAGCAGCTTCAGCACTAGGAGGAAGTGGTTCTTGATCTTTCTCTATTTTATTTTTATCGGAGAAAGTTTGGTCCTCCATTTATGTTATATCGATTTGATATATACGTGCGGCTAAACACAGAAAATAATTTTTTTTTTGGTTTGGACTGGAGTGTACTTTCAGGGGTTACAGCACCCTTTAACGGTCAAGCCAGCCGGCCCTTTACTTATGACACAGGCGCACGCTTGGCACTACTTTGTTGATGCACGTGCGGCTACTGCGCACACAATTCACAAACACAGAAAATAATTTTTTTTTTGGTTTGGACTGGAGTGTACTTTGGGGGTTACAGCACCCTTTAACGGTCAAGCCAGCCGGCCCTTTACTTATGACACAGGCGCACTCTTGGCACTACTTTGTTGATGCACGTGCGGCTACTGCGCACACAATTCACAAACACAGAAAATAATTTTTTTTTTGGTTTGGACTGGAGTGTACTTTGGGGGTTACAGCACCCTTTAACGGTCAAGCCAGCCAGCCCTTTACTTATGACACAGGCGCACTCTTGGCACTACTTTGTTGATGCACGTGCGGCTACTGCGCACACAATTCACAAACACAGAAAATAATTTTTTTTTTGGTTTGGACTGGAGTGTACTTTCGGGGGTTACAGCACCCTTTAACGGTCAAGCCAGCCGGCCCTTTACTTATGACACAGGCGCACGCTTGGCACTACTTTGTTGATGCACGTGCGGCTACTGCGCACACAATTCACAAACACAGAAAATAATTTTTTTTTTGGTTTGGACTGGAGTGTACTTTGGGGGTTACAGCACCCTTTAACGGTCAAGCCAGCCGGCCCTTTACTTATGACACAGGCGCACTCTTGGCACTACTTTGTTGATGCATGTGCGGCTACTGCGCACACAATTCACAAACACAGAAAATAATTTTTTTTTTGGTTTGGACTGGAGTGTACTTTCGGGGGTTACAGCACCCTTTAACGGTCAAGCCAGCCGGCCCTTTACTTATGACACAGGCGCACGCTTGGCACTACTTTGTTGATGCACGTGCGGCTACTGCGCACACAATTCACAAACACAGAAAATAATTTTTTTTTTGGTTTGGACTGGAGTGTACTTTCGGGGGTTACAGCACCCTTAACGGTCAAGCCAGCCGGCCCTTTACTTATGACACAGGCGCACGCTTGGCACTACTTTGTTGATGCACGTGCGGCTACTGCGCACACAATTCACAAACACAGAAAATAATTTTTTTTTTGGTTTGGACTGGAGTGTACTTTCGGGGGTTACAGCACCCTTAACGGTCAAGCCAGCCGGCCCTTTACTTATGACACAGGCGCACGCTTGGCACTACTTTGTTGATGCACGTGCGGCTACTGCGCACACAATTCACAAACACAGAAAATAATTTTTTTTTTGGTTTGGACTGGAGTGTACTTTCGGGGGTTACAGCACCCTTAACGGTCAAGCCAGCCGGCCCTTTACTTATGACACAGGCGCACGCTTGGCACTACTTTGTTGATGCACGTGCGGCTACTGCGCACACAATTCACAAACACAGAAAATAATTTTTTTTTTGGTTTGGACTGGAGTGTACTTTGGGGGTTACAGCACCCTTTAATGGTCAAGCCAGCCGGCCCTTTACTTATGACACAGGCGCACGCTTGGCACTACTTTGTTGATGCACGTGCGGCTACTGCGCACACAATTCACAAACACAGAAAATAATTTTTTTTTTGGTTTGGACTGGAGTGTACTTTCGGGGGTTACAGCACCCTTAACGGTCAAGCCAGCCGGCCCTTTACTTATGACACAGGCGCACGCTTGGCACTACTTTGTTGATGCACGTGCGGCTACTGCGCACACAATTCACAAACACAGAAAATAATTTTTTTTTTGGTTTGGACTGGAGTGTACTTTCGGGGGTTACAGCACCCTTTAATGGTCAAGCCAGCCGGCCCTTTACTTATGACACAGGCGCACGCTTGGCACTACTTTGTTGATGCACGTGCGGCTACTGCGCACACAATTCACAAACACAGAAAATAATTTTTTTTTTGGTTTGGACTGGAGTGTACTTTCGGGGGTTACAGCACCCTTAACGGTCAAGCCAGCCGGCCCTTTACTTATGACACAGGCGCACGCTTGGCACTACTTTGTTGATGCACGTGCGGCTACTGCGCACACAATTCACAAACACAGAAAATAATTTTTTTTTTGGTTTGGACTGGAGTGTACTTTGGGGGTTACAGCACCCTTTAACGGTCAAGCCAGCCGGCCCTTTACTTATGACACAGGCGCACGCTTGGCACTACTTTGTTGATGCACGTGCGGCTACTGCGCACACAATTCACAAACACAGAAAATAATTTTTTTTTTGGTTTGGACTGGAGTGTACTTTCGGGGGTTACAGCACCCTTAACGGTCAAGCCAGCCGGCCCTTTACTTATGACACAGGCGCACGCTTGGCACTACTTTGTTGATGCACGTGCGGCTACTGCGCACACAATTCACAAACACAGAAAATAATTTTTTTTTTTGTTTGGACTGGAGTGTACTTTCGGGGGTTACAGCACCCTTAACGGTCAAGCCAGCCGGCCCTTTACTTATGACACAGGCGCACGCTTGGCACTACTTTGTTGATGCACGTGCGGCTACTGCGCACACAATTCACAAACACAGAAAATAATTTTTTTTTTGGTTTGGACTGGAGTGTACTTTGGGGGTTACAGCACCCTTTAACGGTCAAGCCAGCCGGCCCTTTACTTATGACACAGGCGCACGCTTGGCACTACTTTGTTGATGCACGTGCGGCTACTGCGCACACAATTCACAAACACAGAAAATAATTTTTTTTTTGGTTTGGACTGGAGTGTACTTTCGGGGGTTACAGCACCCTTAACGGTCAAGCCAGCCGGCCCTTTACTTATGACACAGGCGCACGCTTGGCACTACTTTGTTGATGCACGTGCGGCTACTGCGCACACAATTCACAAACACAGAAAATAATTTTTTTTTTTGTTTGGACTGGAGTGTACTTTCGGGGGTTACAGCACCCTTAACGGTCAAGCCAGCCGGCCCTTTACTTATGACACAGGCGCACGCTTGGCACTACTTTGTTGATGCACGTGCGGCTACTGCGCACACAATTCACAAACACAGAAAATAATTTTTTTTTTGGTTTGGACTGGAGTGTACTTTCGGGGGTTACAGCACCCTTAACGGTCAAGCCAGCCGGCCCTTTACTTATGACACAGGCGCACGCTTGGCACTACTTTGTTGATGCACGTGCGGCTACTGCGCACACAATTCACAAACACAGAAAATAATTTTTTTTTGGTTTGGACTGGAGTGTACTTTCGGGGGTTACAGCACCCTTTAACGGTCAAGCCAGCCGGCCCTTTACTTATGACACAGGCGCACGCTTGGCACTACTTTGTTGATGCACGTGCGGCTACTGCGCACACAATTCACAAACACAGAAAATATATTATTTTTTTAGCACTTGGGGGGAGCACCCCTGATGGACAGAGCACCCCCTGGACAACACTACAGCACTCCTTTAGGACTGGGGCACTGCACAAGACTGTGGAGTGGACACAGCCCCTATGGAGAACTGACTGCACAACACAGTCCAGCCAGCCCCTATGGACTTTGAAGTAGTGGACACAGCCCCTATTAACAACAGCAGCACAGCACAACACAGCCAGCCCCTATGGACTTTGAAGTAGTGGACAACAGCAGCACTACACTACACTACACTACACAGCCCTAACTCCCACCCTCCCTCTTCACTGTCCACAGCCGAGTGAGAAAATGGCGCCGACGCGGGTACCTTATATAGGATCCAAAACCCGCGAGACTCGGAAGGCGGGATGATGACGTTTTGCCTCGATTTCAGATCCGAGTCAGGCGGGAAAAGTCGAGCCTGACTCGGATCAGACTCGGATCGGGGGGGTTCGGGGGGGTTCGGATTTCAGAAATCCGAACCCGCTCACCCCTAATATATATATATATATATATATATATATACCAGCAGCAACAAATAGACGGCGGCACTCAAAGATTTTCTAAGATTTGCTTAGAAAATCTTTGAGTGCCGCCGTCTATTTGTTGCTGCTGTTGAATGGATTTATGCGGAGGGCACCGGAGTTGCTGAACACCCTTTATGCGAGTGCCGATCCACGTAGAAGTCTATATATATATATATATATATATATATATATATATAGTAGGTAGACAACGGTGGCACTCCAAATACAGCAGTGTTAAAGCCGGGTCAATAGAACACCGGCATGTTTATTATAGATCAACGTTTCAGTCCTTGCGGACCTTCGTCAGGAATAAAAATACATACATACAAACAGCTTACCTAAATACATACGTAGACTCCACCACGAGTGTGCACCCCGCACCAACCTCCCAGAGCTGAGCCATGACGTCATCAGCGTGCACTACACAGCACACACGGCGTATGGTAATCAGCTCACCATGGCAACGCTGCAAACATAACAGCGAAGCCCGAAAACATCAAAAGTGACAGAGACGAATAAGAACAGATCACTGGTCATAAAGTGGGAGAGTTACAGCATGTCAAATAATACGTAATATCAATTAGCTGAATCATAAATATAACGTATATAAAAGAGAAAAACATCTAAGTATCGAAAAAATTATCAAGAATGTTATACAAAGCATGTAAGAGAGAGCGTTTCATTCAGACCATAAGGCTGTACAGTATTTAAACGGAAGATCCAACGGGCCTCTAATTGCAAGAGCAAGGTGGACCGATCTCCCCCCCCGTTTATTATCGGGAATATGGTCAATCATCTTGTACCATAGGGTAGATAAATTATGCCTACATTCTTTAAAATGTCGGGCCACGGGCTGATCATAATCCTTCCCTGACAAAGCCATGAGTATAGCCGACCTATGTAGTGCCATCCGTTCCCGGAATTGCCTGTTAGTTTTGCCAATATATAGATAACCACAGGGACATCTAATGTAGTATACCACATATTGGCTGGTACATGGGAGAATATGTTTGATTTTGAATTTATGGCCGGTGTGAGGGTGCACAAAGCTATCCCCTATTTCAAGATAACTACAGCTAGTGCATCCCAAACACCTGTAGTTTCCTGGTCTTTTTGTAAAAAAATTTGTTCGCATAGCACCACAGTCAAAGCCTGTAATATCAGTATGGACTATCCAGTCCTTCACATTGCGGCCACGTTTATAACAGGGAAGAATTTTGGAATTCTTAAGTGCAGGCAGCGCCGGATCATTTTTAATCATGGGCCAAAAGTTACGAGCCCTCCTAATCATAGTTTCACTGCTCGCACTGTAACCATTCACCCACACAATATTAGTGGGATTCTTAGATTTTACCTGTGGTGATGGATCATTTTGTTTAGGAGCTAATAAGGCTCTCTCCTTGGACTCTCTGAGTAAATCAGCAGGGTAACCTCTAGCCAAAAAATTATTCATCATCCTCTCTAACTGGAGTTTTTCCTCCACAGTATCATTGCAAATACGATGTACTCTCAAAAATTGAGAGTACGGTAAGCCCTTAATTAAATTCTTTGGGTGGTGACTGGATGCCAAAAGTAAATTATTCCTATCAGTTGGTTTGCTATAAACGGAGGTAAATATTTTATGATTCCTAATTTGTATTGATACATCCAGAAAGTGTATTTCCTTATCACTGATTTCAAATGTGAATTTAATGTTAGGGTCAATAGAATTAACTACTTCCATCATAGATATGAAAGAGTCACAGGTGCCATACCAAATAAGAAATACGTCATCTATGTACCGCCTAAAGATTTTGATACGATCAGAAAATGCATTGTTGGCAAAAAACAAGTTATTTTCCACCCCAAACATAAAAGCGTTTGCATACACTGGGGCTGCACAGGATCCCATTGCACAGCCCAGAACCTGCAGATAGTAACAGCCATCAAACAAAAAATAATTACGTTTCAAGGTAAGTTCAAGCAAGTGCAAAAAGAAAGGTAAGTCTGGACCTTGGTAATTAGGGTTATTAGTTAATAATTGCTCTACCGCACTAATACCCCTTTCATGGGGGATATTGGTGTACAAACTAATAACATCAATGGTGCATAACCAATGATTGTCAGGTAGATCTTTGAACTCATCAAAAATTTTTAGGAATTCGGTCGTATCCTTCAGATACACTTTCTGTGCTTGGACAGCTGGTTGAAGGTAAAAGTCAATATATTTAGAGATGTTGTAGTATAATGAGTTACGTGCCGAAATAATCGGTCTGCCGGGGGGGTGTACCGCATCCTTGTGTAGTTTGGGTAGCGTGTAGAAGACTGGCACTGTCGGTGTTTGAGGCAATAAAGCTTGCATAGTGCTTTTGTTAATGATATTATCCTCGCAAGCAGACTGTAGGATCCTGTACAATTCGTCCTTATAGTCTGCTGTTGGGTCCCTTTGAAGTTTCTCATACACCCCAATGTCAGATAATTGCCTGAGGGCTTCCACTCTGTAATCCTGAATGTCCTGTATTACTATTGCCCCACCTTTATCAGCGGGGCGTATGACAATTGATTTGTCCTCACCAAGACTTTTGAGAGCTGCCATCTCATTTCTAGATAAATTGGAATGAATATGTTCCTTTTTGTCATGCTCTTTAATATAGGATTCCATAATAGTGGTAAAGCCCTTAATCATAGTATTGTTTGAATTGGGGTCAAAAGATGATATTAAAATATTCTCTATAATCAATAGAAATTACTGGCCCCCAACAGAAAAAAATACATAAAATGAATGATGTATTTCTTTCTATCATAATACAATTGATTGAACTATATTTATATACCTTTTATTCTCATTAGCTGACAAATCTCACTTCTGCATGAATACATACCTACAACATACAGTATAGGAAATCACTATGAGTTCATGTTTGATCTTGTACCCACTTTCATTGCAGTTGCAATGGCGTTGGGTCTTCCGGTATGTTTTTCTTTGGGGTTTTTTATCGTCACAAACTGTTTGTATGTAATCATGGGTGTTTCCTTTTTTGGGGTTTTTTGGCCAAACTTTTCTTCTTTTTGGCGATTGCCTTTACCTGTTACTGCTGTTTTCAACATACACATAGCACACCTGTCGGAATTTGTACATAGGCCTTGTATTTTTGCCCTACACCATTTTAGTTTGATGAGTTTTAAAGCTGTTTTTTTTTAATGTTTTTTGTGGAGTTTGGTTTTGTTTTGTTTTTTAATGTGGTTTCACTATTGTTGTATTAATCCCCACACTTTTCTCACCCACAGAGGAACAGAGGCGTCGGGCCGATTTATCCGCCTGTGTGGCCCAGATGCACACCAATATCATCGGGGTGCTGGTGGTCCTTGACCATATGTCGGTCCTCCTTAGGGAGTAGTTTATTTATTTTTGGCCCATTATGTTAATAAATTATTATTTTTGAAGTTACGTTCTGGCTCATTCGTTTTTTCTAAAGCACATATTGTTTACCCTGACATAAGTAGACTGTTCCTGCAAGGATTTCAAATTTTTAACACTAAGAGTATGTGTTTGATTTTTATGTCAAACAGCCACAAGAAACACCTAACAGTAACAATCTGATTTCCCTTTTTTGGTGTAGTCACAATTAGATATTTCTACATTTTACAGGTTCCTAGTTGGTGTGCAAGCTGCTTAGGCCAATCTTACGAAGCAAAATGATTGTACAGGCTTCCTTTTGGTGTTGGTTTGGACCCTGAAAAAAAAATACATTTTATCTCAACTGGCGTCAGTACTGGATTACCCCTTAGTCAAATGTAACGTGTGTGAACCTGGTTACACTTGCTGGTATCGTTACAAAAAATGTACAACATTTCACTCTCAAAACATTTATTATCAACATAACTGAAAAATCAAAGTGGTCACTCACAAACAAAACACACAGTGATAATCTCAAATACAACACATACCAAAAAAACCACATCACAAAACAAAAAATCAAGGACTGGTTGACGAACGACCATGCCAACATGATTCCACAAATATGGCGTTGCAATAAGGGTTCCAGAATATATCCCCAAAATGTCCACATACAGGTTTTGTAAGGGTAGCAGGAAGTAGTCATCGTTGGAGTGCCAAAGATTATGTGAAAAAACAGAAGATGGAGAAAATAATTACACAAAAATGTTATGTTCTCAAACAAAAGCAAACACATTAGGTAGCAACACTGTTTTGTTTCCAATAATTACCTAAAAAATCTGGCCACCACATCATCGCGTATGGCCCCCCCACATACTGACCTCCGACCAACCTCGGGGGGGCCATCCTCAGGTAAGGCATCCTCTGGCTGCATTGGGACACCACTCCTTATGGCGATGTTGTGAAATATCCCACACAGGACCACAATTTTTGAAACCATATCCGGCAAATACATGAGTTCGCCACCAGAGTGGTTGAGGCATCTGAATCGGCCTTTTAAAAGGCCGATACAGCGCTCCACCACTTGCCTGGTGGCTGTAAGTGTGGCATTAAAATTACTTTGTGGCCCTGGTGTGGGAGCCAAATAAGGAGTGAGCAGCCAGGGCGTGCAAGGGTAGCCACTGTCTCCTGTGAAAAAGAATAGTCAACATCAGACTCACTCTGTATGAAGCTTAACATTGTTATGTACTAAAGGTCTCCACTTACCCAGAAGCCACGCATCACCAGTTTGTAGGTTGGTTAATTTGTGCCATATCCATGATTGCCGGATGACGAAGGAGTCATGTGCACTTCCTGGTAATTTTGCATTCAGGGACAGGATCTGGAGGGAAGCATCACATACCACCATTACATTGAGGGAGTGATAGTGTTTACGGTTTCTAAATATTGCCTCCAGCCGTGCTGGAGGCTGAAGTGGTATGTGAGTACCATCCACAACCCCTATGATGTGTGGGAAGCCAGCTATTTGGTAAAAATTGGCCTTAACCACACTAAGGGCACCCATATCCAAAGGCATTTGAATAAAATGATGGAGGTGCTTGAAAAGTGCCTCCATCACTGCCCTCAGGATCCGGGAAAAGGAGGATTGTGAGATGCCCGCCACTATTCCCACCGTGGGAAACGATACTGAGGCACAGAAATGTAACACCGCCATAAATTGCGTAAGTGGTGGAATTGCTGTAGGACTGTCAATTTGCCGCTCAAGATCACTCTCTATTAATGAAAGAGTGTCTATGATGATTTTTGGAGGAAGACGGTATCATCTTAAAACCTCATCATCTGGCATTCCAAAAAGGGTGACACGTGTTCGAAATATCTGGGGCCTTGCACGCCTACGATGCCTACGCCTGGGACGAGATTGAGGTTGGTCGGCTTCCGGGAGCAGGGCCAGAACAATCCGACCCATATCAACCTGAAATGACAACATTGGAATGTCAGGCTTTTTACCCCACCCATTAAAAATAAATTTAACTTAGCTTGAAAATACCATCCATTGATGCTTACATGCCGGGGTATTGTCATGATATGTTGTAAGTAACTGCAAATAATCACATCAAAAATATACATCATTTTATGCTGGCCATGTCATTATCAAAAATTTAAGCAAGAAAAAACATAAAAGGGGACACACACATTTGGGCAAAGAGCAAAACGACATTGCGCACACTACGTCAAATTGAGGCCAAATGTAAGCAACCAATGCTCCCGAAAAAAAAAAAACTATTTTAATGGATGAATAAACATTTCACAAAGCGCAAATTAGTTCGCAAATACAAGTCACAATAGTAAGTCGTAAAAATGCGCTAATTAGTTCGCAAATACAAGTCACAATAGTAAGTAGTAAAAATGCGCTAATTATTTCACAAATACAAGTCACAATAGTAAGTCGTAAAAATGACCTAATTAGTTCGCAAATACAAGTCACAATAGTAAGTGGTAAAAATGCGCTAATTAGTTCGCAAATACAAGTTACAACAACGCCGCATAAATAAATAAAAAAAAACACAGAGTTCTATTTTGCAAAAACAAACGTTACATGTGTAAGGCCAACCAAAGTTGCGTACAGACAAACAAGAACATTTCCAAAACAGTTTAACAAATGAATTTACCAAGAGATAATATATAAGAATCCGGAACAAAATGTCTTTGGGGCAGAGCCAAAATAAAACCTAAGAGAGATGAAATGACGGGAAAAACTTATTAGAAAAATCGACACCAGAATGAGAGACAAATTGACCCAAAGTTAGACTTCCACAAACTTACCAAAACTGGAAACGACCAAAAAAATTAAAATGGAAAAAAAACGAATGGAAAACAAAAAAAGAATAAATCCCCCCCAAAAAATTCAACAAACGCAATCTCCTACACCAGCCAACAATCAACTCCAACCATCGTAACCTCCAACATTCAATAAACGCCACCTCAATTCGAGACGCCCCAAGCCATAAATAGTGTTTCGTTTCCCGCACAAATTAAGGAACGATCATAGGAACGCACAATCAATGATGCGGCCGCAAAATAAGGACGCATGTATAAATACGTCACGAGACAAAAACACAATTCTGGTGTATTTCTAGTTTGAAGCTCACACATGGCTACAGACCAGGGAAACAATGGACAACAGTCAGGCGGTAAGTATTTCATGCATTTTGACTCAATGATTAATTTGAAACATAATATTGTGCAAGTTGTGAAGTTGACAAATCTCCAAAATTACACACATAGGTGAGGAGGATGACATGGAAGAGGCTGCTGGGCCCAGTATTCCGGGCAAAGCTGCCAAAAAGAAAAGGCAGCCACAATTCACAAGAAAGGAGATGGAGGTATTGATTCAGAAATGTGTGGACATCCTGCCACAGGCAGACAGGAATATGAGTGCTAGCCAGAAGTGGAGAATGTGGGAAGAGGTAGCCGTGGATGTCAATAGGGTAGGTGATTATGTCCGTCTAGCCCGGGATGTCAAATGGCGGTAAGTAAACACTTGACCACCCTAAAACCAAAAACCAAATCAAAAAAAAAATAATGGTTCCAATTTCATCCCACAGATGGGCCGACTTCAAATATCGCCTGAAGCAAAAACTGGCGGACAGGGCTAGGCATGCAAGGGGGACAGGTGGGGGTCCCACCCCTGTGTCATTGGAGTTGACTGATTTAGAAGAGCTGGCACAGGGGTGTGTGCAGCCTGTGGAGGTGTTTGGTGTATCCAACATGGATACGGACATGCCAGACTTTGCGGCTCCTCATGTTGTCCCAGGTAAATGTTGTGATGTCACCAACTGTGAAATGTTAGTGTGCCAATATGTAGATTCTAATGTGAGTCTTTTCTAATTTTTCCAACAGAGACACAGGCGGATGAGTCTGCTCCAGAGGGGAGCCTTGGCCGCAGAATTTCTGCTGGCTCTGCAGGGGAGGAACCAGTACATCCGGCTGAGGACCCTGCAGAAGCCAGTCCAGGGCAATTCCCCTCGCAGGCAGTGTCCCTCCTCACAGAACTCAATTTTAAATCGGATTTCCATACGGAGATTCTGCAGAGGATGGACGCCAGTCTGGTACGGGTGGCTGAGGCCCTGGAGCAAAATGCTGCTGCCAACGTGACCATTGGTCAGGCCCTGGCGGAAAATACCAGGGCCAACATCCGCATCGCCACTGCCCTGGAGCAGCTCATTCGCCAGCACATGGTGGAGCCGACCTCCCTTCCTGCCGGAACATCAGGATCCTCCACCTCTGGCACAACATCAGCTAATCCTCCAAATGTGCCTAGCCCTGTGCCTAGTCCAGAGGCCACAACATCTGCCTCTGGACAGGCCAGCCCGATGACATCCCGGACCCGGTCTGGCGCCCTCCCTCCCCCAGCCAAACGGCCGAAAAAACGGTGACACCATTGGCTACTTTTCCCACACTCCTTCTGTGCTTGCCTCATATTCCTTTCTGGACAAAACTTCCCTCTCCTTTCTTGTGAATTGTTTTTAATTTTTGCATTTACGTTTACCCAAAAATTATTGTTTGCACAATTAATAAATATTGTGGAACACTGGCAAAAATGTTTGAGTTAAATATGTGTATTTTTTTATGGGTGGATACCAATAAATTTACCACAAATGTACGACTTTGTATTCTGACATTATTGTAAAAATGGGTTACATTTAATCCGGGCACACAAGCCAACAACGTTCAAACTAAAAAATTACACATTGAAAAAAAAGGGCTCATTAAGGAACGTTTAAAACATTACCTAAGGAGGAAAAATCACCTTGCAAACACAAAATGAGGGACCAAACCTAAACATGATGACATTATTGTTACAATAGTCCAAAAACGAACACATTGCGGCCAAAATACACCCCGACAAATGTACGCTAATTGATTGTGTAATCCAGACATTAGCAGCTATGATTTCCACCTGCGTTCGGTTTTGTGCTATCCAAAAAAACTGCTTTGCAAACACATACCAAGCCGTTTTTCAATCCAAAACTAATTGAGTTTCTGACAAGCCGTGATTAATCGATGCTACATAGTGGAGTGCCGGGACGGAGGAGAAGGCCATCGCCACTGTGGTCGAGTTATCCAGCCCCTAAGCTGTGCAAGCATTTTGAAGGGAAAGAGGATCATCCAGTGACGTATGAGTTGATACGAACACATTTGACATTCGCATTTGTTAATGTATGTACGCCCAAAAAACGCCTTGCCACGCCTGCGTTTTTCCATCTCCACCCCCGTCAATGCCCAAAAACGGCCTGTTCTGTCAATCACATTTGACAGGTCACTTCCTGTACGCTATTTGACGAACGAGACAAAAAAAACTCGCAATCTGCCGTACGCACATGCGCAGTGTAACACCGACGCATGCGCGGTTACTCAACATCGGAACGCAACGAGCGTACTGCTGTTAACGAATGGGTCTGAATCAGGGCCTTAGATCAGTGTTTTCAGCATTCCAGTCAGTGGGCTACACTTGAGATTCCCTGCTTTGTTCACAAATGGCCAGAGTGGAGGCCTTTTCTGAACTGCACATACACAGAAGACACCCCTACTCTGCTCCTTTAAAAGAAGGGAGGGGTCAGAGAGTTTGAAGTGGCATTGCTAGGTCCAGTCCCAAATTTTGCTGTGGGACCCAGTCACTGTTCCACGGGTTGTAGTCAACATCCCAACAGTCAGTCAGCATGCCGATGGTCACAATACCAACAGTGGCATCCCGACTGTAATGGGGCATACACACAAGACGATAAAAGTGAACAATATGAACGATAATGATATCGTTCAACGATATATCATTTATATCCTCCAGTGTGTATGCCCCAAACGACGAATGATGCGCGCTCCCACTTGTTGTTAACTATGTTTGCTGTCGTGCAAACATGCAGGCTGATATGATGATATCATCAGAAAGTGCCTGTTCAGGGATGGGGCAGGATGACGTCACTGAACGCTATCGTTAATGATATCGTTCAGTGTGTACACCCAATATCTGTTACGGTTGTCTGGGGATCCAGACGACCAGAATACCTTAAGGAGATTGACACCAGAAGGCGTAGGGTGAAATCAAAGTTAGTGACTTTATTGTCACAAAAACAGGCTAGCATGTATAAAGGAATAGTCCAAAGTACATATGGTGCAGCTGAACGCCGATGATGCGGTTGAACGCCGATGATATGGCTAGGTAGTATATGGTGAGCCAGTAGAGTGGCCGGAGGCCGATGTTGTGGCTTGGGAGCAGATGATGCGGATTAGGAGCCGTTGGTGCGGCAAGGTGCCGATGGTGTGGCTGGTGAACCTGTAGAGTGCCTGGAGGCCGATGTTGCGGCTTGGGAGCTGGGAAACAGTCCGTGCACTGAGCGGCTTGGAAGCCAGAAGAACGTCTGCATTGGTGCAGCTTGGAAGCTGGAGAACAGTCAGTTGTCTGCTGTTTGCATAGTATAACTGGCACAGAGTTTAATAGGGGTATTCAATATGGGTGCGATAACATCGTTTTTTGAGTTAATATCGCACTTTTTAACGTTTTTGCGTTAATATCACTTGTTTTAGTTTTACACCGTATTCAATTTCAAAGACCTATCGCAGTTTTGAAAAGTCTTTGATAAAAAACGGTGATAACTTTTCACCATTGAATAGGTGTCGAAAAAAAGTGCACAATTGGGGTTTAGGGGTGCAGGCTTAAAAAAAATAGCCTGCTCCCCTGAGATTGACATTTAAAAATGAACTGTGTCAAAAAAAGTAAAAAAAAAATAGGGACACCCCAAAAATGTATTTAAAAATTGGAGTGCAAAAAAAAAAAATGGGAACATTTTTTTAAACAATAGGGAAATAGGTTCAGGGCTTTTCTGCAAGTATGCGGCAGATGTTTTCTAGAATATAATTATAGCGGCAGGTGCACAAATGCAGAATTTTAAAAAAATTACTTTAGGGACACCAAAGTATGCTAGTACCCATTTTCATGTACCCCAAATTTGATGGGACCACTTAAAAAAACGGAAAAAATAATAAGTGCTCTTCTGCATCACTTCTTCAATGTCGGAAAAAAAACACCTGTTGCGGCTATTTAAATCCCCGACTTTCAATTAAAGGCTAAAACGGGGGTACCCATAGTGTTCCCCCATGTTTTTACAACTTTAGGGGGGTCTTACAATTATTTTAAGGAACAATTCGTAACTTTACGCAAATCCAACTTCGGAGTTTCCCGTTTTCGTTAATTTTACTTTGAATACGGGGATAAGCGGGAGCGCGCACCATATCTTTACGCAGAAAAAACTCAGATATGAAACGTTAACTTCGCCAGGGAAGTTAACCTTTCAAATTGAATACCCCTCTAAGGCTGGCTGTAATTTAAGAGACGCGGGACCCAATCAGAGCCGTCTCCAGCAGAGAGTAATTTCTGATCACAGGCTGGTGTGCACCTGAGATCTACAGAGAGGCACCTGGGAAAAAACACACAGACAGACCGGATTAGATGCAATCTAAAGTAGTAACCAAGGCTGGGAACTGCCACCAAAATTTTTCACTACCTGCGGATCCTAACAATAACAATATCCTAACAATATCTTTCACCAATATCGCTTAGCACATTGTCTAGTGTGTACGAGCCTTTAGTGTTAAGCACTAGGGGAAGGGTTAGGATTGGGTTGCGGGAGGGGAGAGTTGGGGTTAGGATTGGGTTGCGGGAGGGGAGAGTTGGGGTTAGGATTGGGTTGCGGGAAGGGAGAGTTGGGGTTAGGCTTTGGGACAGGAGTGTTAGGGTTAGGCTGCTAGGCGGTTGGGTTACAGAAATCTGTCAGCATTCTGACCATCAGGATCCCGCACCCAACCCTGTTTAACTACTGATTCATTTTATGTGGTGTAGCAACGAGCCATGTCAGCTAGATATAGCACCTGCTCAGTTGCTTATCTTTCTGCTAGTACAAAATCAGGCATCTCTGTTATTTATACTCTCCCTCATTCTTTCCCACAGCTCCAGGTAACCTATCAGAGACTGGGCTCTGCATCATCAGGTAATCAGATACAGGGCCTCCCTTAGACACTGCTTTTACTATGAAAAGTAATTAAAGTGTCAGAGAGAGTGTCCCCGGCCCTTTATATCTAATTGTTACACAAACCCTTCTACTCTGTCCACAATACAGGGTATGGAGGGGTGCTTCTATAATATGCAGAGGATTCTCAGTGCAGAGATCAAAGCAAAATGTCTGCTTAATCATGCTCTGTCCTGTTCTCCCGTTTGTGGGCACCTTTGTTTTGTGGAGCAGAAAGTAGGGAAGTATGTCCCCTTCGCACAATTTGTGCGCACTGAAAGATCTGCAATTGAGTGTTTATATTAGAGATGTGCGCCAACTCTCGTGTTTTAATTTTGGATCTGGATCCCCCCTGGTTTTGGATCTGGATTGGTTTTGCCAAAACCTCACCTCCGTGTTTTGTTTTCATGTTCTGGTTTTGGATCTGGATTTTTTCTTTAAAAAATCATAAAAATAGATAAAATCACATAAAATGGGCCTGTTTTTGTTCCTACAGTATAATTAACCTCAATAACATTTATTTCCAGTAATTTGCAATCAATTTTGACCACCTCAAAATATTATTTGCTTCATCTAGTTAAGGCCAAAAGGTTGCATCTAGCTAGCTGGCTGATTAAGCTAAGTGACACAGTGGGCGGCACTAACATGTGGCAGTTCAGCTTCTAATTTCCAACACGGATAGAGTGGGTTATATAGTGTGGGTTGGATACACCAATAGTGCACTTACTGTGACAACAGTGTTCGGCAGAGCAGGGTTGCTGACGGTGTCCTCAGTACATGGAATGGCAGTGCTCCGGTGCTGGCAGTGTTCTCAGTGAAGGGTACCAGCGGTGTCGGCCGAGCAGGGGTGCCAGCAGTGTCCTCAGTGCAGGTTTGCTGACTGTGTTGGCAGTGCAGGGGTGTTCTCAATGCAAGGTGCCGATGGTGTCGGCAGAGCGGGGGTGCCAGCGTTGTCCTGAGTGCAGGTTTGCTGACTGTGTCGGCAGTGCAGGGGTGTTCTCAATGCAGGGTGCCAGCGGTGTCTGCAGAGCGGGGGTGCCAGCGGTGTCCTCAGTGCATGTGTGCTGACAGTGTCGGCAGTGCAGGGATGCTGGTGGTGTCCTCAGTGTGGGAGTGTCGGCAGTGTGGGGGTCACTGATGGTGTCCTCAGTACGTGGGGCAGCAGTGCAGGGGTGCCGGCAGTGTCGGCAGTGTTGGTGTCAGCAGCGTGGGGATGCTGCCAGTGGGGGTGCCAGCGGTGTCGGCAACGGGGGGTGCCGGCGGTGTCAGGTGGCGGGGGATGGTGAGCGCCATCTTCTTTTTCTTCTGTGTGCATTTTCAATGGGCTTAACGCTGATTGGCTGAGAGCCATGACAGACGGCTCTCTCAGCCAATCAGCATTAAGCCCGCTCAATACAAAACCTTGCGACCCGACAGCAGGGTCGCGTAATTTTGACTCAGGGGACGGATCCAGGGCAGGCAGGGATCACCCCGGATCACCCCGGATCCCCGGAATTCGGGTGGGTTCGGATCTCTGAGATACGAACCCGCTCATCTCTAGTTTATATATACCGCCGCTGTTTATAAACAGTAACACTCAATTGCACATCTTTCAGTGCACACAAATTGTGCGAATGGGGATATACTTCCCTACTTTCGTGGGAACTATAAGAAGATATGTGGTGGCCAGCACAGAAGCATAGGAGCCCAATTTCTGCATATATCACACACAATTATGCTGTACTAACACCATGTTTATAAGCGACTTGTTTTTTAAAAAATATATATTTTCTCTATCTTATATATAAAATTCATTGGTCTGTTTGTGTGTCTGTCCGGTTATGCATTCGGACACCTCTGCACCGATTAGGATAAAAACGATGCGAGTTGATCCAGTTGGACCCTGGCCAGGTTTAGGGGGGATAGGGTCCCGGTCGGACCTGCCATGGGTATACGCTGGGCAGAACTATAACCTGGGGAACCTGTTCTGGGCCTTCCACTGAATGGATTTAGATGAAAATTCACAGAGGGGTGGCAATTGGTCTGGGATGCCTAATGGAGGGTTGAGGTCCCGGCTGGACCTCAAGGCAGAGTGCGCTGGGGCAGAACTGTCCTCATTGGTGTGTTGACAGAGCAACTAAGCTGCTAATTCATTTCAATGTTGACAGTTACATCCAACTCATTGATAACTTAATAACTTTAAGATTTAAACCCGGGCAATGCCGGGTAACTCAGCTATTAAGGAATAAAATTAACATGAAATACCTGTACACAGAAGCATAACATAAGCAGAAGTAACGATAAACATCACCAATCAGCATCAGCAGTTCATTCACAAACAGCCATTAGGAAGTGGTCCCTCAGTGCTTGCAATTGTGATCATTATCATCATCCGTTATTTGTATATGGCCTTAGAATCAGCAAACAATATGGTCTGGAGTTGATGAAGAAGTGTGTCCTAGCTGAATGCTACATTTCGGAGTAAAAACAAAACTGCTCAGTATTTGCTACATGCAGAATTAGTCCATATTTCCCTGCATACTAAAATAATTAAATGCATTTGGTCCCTTTGTATTGCAACATGATTTACTACTACTGTAGCTCTGCATAAGCCCCTTTGTATGATGGTTAGAATAGATTGTATCTGAACGCTTGAGAAATGAATATACAGTATATATCAAATACATACAGCAGGGGGCAGCTGTCCTCCATGTAAAGCACTACTGTTCTGTAATCTGTATGGTGGAAGATAATCTCTGTAATCATTATGTAGTGTTTAACAAATCGCGCAGCACTGTACAAAGCACTTTCAGGTACAGCCTCATAGTTTGTACATCCTCTTATTGTGAAATGTGTAATGATGTTTACAACGAAAATGTATGTATAGATTTCCATTTAGATTTATTTTTATTTGAGGAGCTGAAGCAACAGATTAATTTTCACCATCTTTATGAGACCATTCCACAAAATGAAGAGTCTGCTGAAATTAGCTAGGTCTGCTTCTCCAGCAGAGGTCAGGGCCGCAACTAGGGGGGGTCTAGAGGTGCATGTGCACCGGGTGCCGGAATGCAGGGGGTGAAAAAGGGATGACTCACGGTGGCTTGGGGGCTGGAGAGTCAGAAAATGGCCATCCAAAAATGGCCATCGACAAGGAGGAGACAGATACTAGTGGTCCTTACTGGACCTCTAGTGTCTGTTAGGCCAGTGCAAGTGCCGGGAGAAGATACTGAAAGCTGCGTCTTCTCCCATGAAACCCCCTGGCAACAAGCATGAAACCCCCTGGCAATGAGCATGAAATTCCCTGGCAATGAGCATGAATTTCCCTGGCAACGAGCATGAACCCCCTGGCAACGAGCATGTAACCCCATGGCAATGAGCATGAATCCCTCTGGCAACAAGCATGAAACCCCCTGACAACAAGCATGAAACCCCCTGGCAATGAGCAGGTAATTTTAAAGTAATTAGAAGCCTTACTGTGGGGCATACAATGGTGTCGGCCAAATATGTAAGTGGCACTTTGGTAATAGGCATTACAGTGTGTGGCATAATGTGTAATGGACATTATTGTGTGTGGAATAATGTAAGTCAGTATACCAGGGATGTTTGACTAGTGCACTGCATTATGGAGGAGCAAGGACAAAATCCAGGTACGGGAAGGGAGAGGGCACAAAATTGCTGCCTTGCACCGGGTGACAGATATCCCAGTTTCGGCCCTGCAGAGGTAGAACATCAGCTGCATGTGATATATTGTAACTTTTGGTGATGATATACCTAGGTACTTACATTTATAGGGTTGCTATATGAGTGATACTTAGCTTCAAGCACTTTCTAAGATGCAGAGTCATATTTATTAACATTGAGTAGCACTGTTTTGTCTGGGTTCTTTTTGCAGCTTGAGAGTGGGCTGTATTGTAGGTTTGAGTCTCTGAAAAAAGATTAGGTAAACCAGAGAAATGTAAGAGTATTTTGTCAGCAGAGAGGGAGAAATTCTACAGTTTGTTCTCCACCTATATCCATTTTCACCCTGATTTTAGATGGTTGTTGCTTCATGACAAAAGTTTACACACCAGCCAATGTGATGAGTTTGCTGAGCTGAGGGGATTCCTTGTGAAATGTGACTAGTTTTGCAAAGTTATGGAGAAACCAGATTTGATATGATTTTACAGAGTAAGATAATAGAGGGAGGGGAGGATAAAATTTTAGTGGTGTTCCTTGTTTTGTAGGAGGGATCACAGCCATTCCCATTCTGCCAAACGCTCAGAACTGGTGGAGATCTGAGAGATAAAGTACCAACTAATCAGCTCCCAACTGCTATGTTACAGGCTGTGTTTGAAATAGGACAGTAGGGAGCGGATTGGTTGGTACTTTATCTCTCTCCACTTTATCACTCTCCAAGACTACATTTCCTATCTATACTTATAATACTTGAAAACCTCAAAAGTGTCAACTGTAAGGAGTATGGCTTGACAGCCAAAGAGAGAAATTGTAAGTCCAAAGAAATCTATCCTGTGTTTTATACTATTTATGGGACTGCCTAGGCCAGGGGTTCCCAACCACGGTCCTCAAGGCACACTAACAGTCCAGGTTTTTGGGGATATCCATACTTGAGCACAAGTGACTTAATTAGTACCTCAGTTATTTTGATTTAACCATCTGTGCACAATCATGGATATCACTAATACCAGGACTGTTAGTGTGCCTTGAGAACCGAAGTTGGGAATCACTGGCCTAGGCCATGGGCAAACACACGGGGGGTTTCCAGTTGCCCAGAAACTCCCTCCAAATCCAAACTTGCTCCAATGCTCCATAGAACAGGATAATTGGATTATGGAATAGTGCCACATCTGTAACAAAGGGGCTGATTCAGAGATACACACTAACCTGATGATGGTTACCGCACATCTCCAATTGTAAGTGGTCTGCGAATGTGCAATATGGGTCTGCGAAACTTTGCCCTAACACAATTTCTCCAAACAGAGACGTGCCACTGCCATTGGGCAGGAGGGAAGAGACCAGGATCTCCGTTGGCTGACAGAGATTTCCTGACATCCAGCTGAGGATCAAGCAGATGATCCGATGCTGTGTCCATGGACGCAGCTCGGATCAGTAATGCATATAGGAGGCGTGATACCTCCCGCATGCATTACCATAATAGTGCTATCGCAGCTGCTACCATGGTAGCAGGTACGATAGCAATACTGTCTGAGGCTGAATCACCCCCAAAAACCTTCAGCTCAGATGGGCTGACCCTACTGTCACATCTATAGGATCACTGGCCCTGTATATGTCACACTTTGTACGATGCCGACAATAGCCTGTTAAGTGTCAATGATGCCCTCTACATGGACTGCCCACACTCACTATAAAATCAAGCATAAGGAAACCCCCTCTAGAAATCCTGCGTTTGTCCACTGTAGGCTGTTATCTGCGTAAAACCTTCTGTGGTCCCAGGAAAGGTGATGATCTGGGTATCCCAAAAGGGGGAAAGAACAGCCTCCTACATATCATTACCTTACATACTAGCAGCACTCTGAAAGCTGGAGTTTTCTCTTCGACAGCTATATATTTATAATATTCATTAAAATTCATCTTATGAGCAGCAGTGGTGTTCAGGAGAGGCACAGTTGCTGACTGATGGGCCGTGCTATATTTGTCCACACAAGGTGGAGCCTCTTCTTCACAACTTATGGCGGGTTTCTTGCAATTAACAGCAGAGCATAAGACTGTGAGTAACAGTATTTGATGACATTGTACGAAACTTTGCCCTAACACTATATCTATCTGCTAACAGTCGCTATGCTAAATCCTCTCCGCTCTGGATTAAGTGGCAACATGTAATCCTAGAACCTAAATGGAGTAATAACAGAGGGGATGTCTCCATGATTGTCTGGCTTATATTAAATGGCAGAAGACATGTTTTAATTGCCTTAAAAGTGAAAAGAAAGAAGAAAAACTATAATAAGTATGGTGAACTTATTATGCATTCATAATAAAGAGCTGCAAGTACAGTTAATAATAAATCAACCTTCCCAGCTTTAGCCATGATGCCTCATCCATACCAGCCTCATTCCACTGGAACACAACAAATTTGTACTTGGTAAAAGAGAGCTAAACAAAATGGAGCCGAGATACATTTATAAGAATCTTAACATTGTCAAAAGCCTGCAAAAACACATGCAGTAAATAGCAGAATGCAAACTTAGATAACACTAAAGTGTCTTATAGGGGTATTCAATATGGGAGCGAAAACATTGTTTTTGCGTTAATATCGCACTTTTGACGTCACTATCGCAGGTTTTAGTTTTACACCGTATTCAATTTCAAAGACTTTTCGCAGTTTTGAAAAGTCTTTGATAAAAAACGGGGATAACTTTTCACCATTGAATAGGTGTCGAAAAAAAGTGCAGAATTGGGGTTTATGGGTGCAGCCTTAAAAAAAATAGCCTGCACCCCTGGGAATGACATTTAAAAAAGAACTGTGTCAAAAAAAGTTTTAAAAAAAATAGGGACACCCCAAAAAATTTATAAAAAAATTGGGGTGAAAAAAAAAATGGGAAAAAATTGTTTAACAATAGGGAAATAGGTTCAGGGCTATGCTGCATGTATGCGGCAGGTGTTTTCTAGAATAGAATTATAGTGGCAGGTGCACAATTGCAGAATTTTTAAAAACTTACTTTAGGGACACCAAAATATGCTAGTACCCATTTTCATGTACCCCAAATTTGATGGGACCACTTAAAAAAACGAAAAAAATAACCTAAGTGCTCTTCTGCATCACTTCTTCAATGTCAGGAAAAAACACCTGCTGCGGCTGTTTAAATCCCCGACTTTCAATTACAGGCTATGTACCCACACATAGTGATCCCCCATGTTTTTACAACTTTACGGGGGTCCTACAATTTTTTTAAGGAAAAATTCGTAACTTTACGCAAATCCAACTTCGCAGGCTCCCGTTTTCATTAATTTCATATTGAATACGGGGATAAGCGGGCGCGCGCTCGATACTTTAACGCAGGTAAAAACTCTGATATGAAATGTAAACTTCGACAGCTGGCCAGTCCATACGGGTTACTGATTTTTTGTATACCAGTCCAGCGTCACCCTGGAAACATGACAGGTGGTATTGTTGTCATGATAAAAACATTCATTGTTTCCGTGGTACTGCAAGTGCATGGGCCTCACTATGAAATGTTCTTGTCAAAACCGCTATATTAGTGGCCGTTTGGAACTCATGTGCAATGGCCAATGGTATTTATGGTATAAATTTTGCTTGCATGGGGGTGTCCAATCACTTTCGTTTACATAGTGTACTTTTGTGACTATCCCTTGGCCACTAGTCTGGTTTTGTATTTTTGTTCTATTCGTCTTTACCTTCTATGTTCCATTTAAATTTGGATGTCCATTTACAGCCTATCACATTTTTCCCTGCTGGCAGTTCAGTGATTATCTAAGTTAGATTGTAATGCATGGACTTTATTTCCTCTTCGGCTACTTTCATGCATCTATTGACTTCCCTTTCGAAAAGATGAGATATGTTTTCCCAGGTACAGGGTTCAGGTACACTAATTACACTTATTTTGTATCAGAGGTGTGAAGGTGCTTTACCCTTATTGATTGCTTTTATTCATCTTCTGTTCTTTATTATTTGCAGAGCTGGATTAAGGCTTTGGGGTGCCTGGGCACTTAAGACAGGGGGCCCTAAAGTCTAAGATTAAAATGATAATGTCACCATTCAAGGAGAGATCATTACAATTAGGTGATATATTTTAAAAACTCTTAAGACAAATTCCACCTTTAAAGAAATATTATTATTTCATATTTTACCCCAAAATAATATTATAAATACTTTGTAAACAATGGTTTATATTTATATATTGCAGAAATCTGCCTACAAAGGAAACAAGTCTTCACACCGGTCGGTTATGTCAGATGGCTTCTTTCACTCATCCAAATGTTATAAAATCACATTTGTTCACATGACATGGCTTCCTGACACTAGCTATGCCCCACCAGCCCTACTCTTTCATCTGGCTACTAGTCAGCGTCAGAAGCCCCGCCCACTGGATCCCACAATCCTTTATACTTTCACACACACCAATCGAGTCACACTCAGGTAGTGCAGCTGTGTGTAAGGGCGCAAACCCACTACACGATTTGTTCCATGAGTGATATAATGTAGTTTGTCCCCAGCAGTAGTGTGCTCAATGTCCTTAACGACATTGAGCACACATTCTGAACGATATATCATTCAGTGCTGGCACCCTCCCTCATCCCCGAACCTGCAAAACCTGACGATATCATCAGGTTGGACAGCAGGTTCGGGCGATAAGCAATGTCGTTAATGACCAGCGGGAGCGTGCATCGCTGGTTGTTGATGGCATATCCACTGGACGATATAATGAATGATTGAACGATAACAATATTGTTATAGTTCAATCATTCATTATATCGTCTAGTGGATACGCAGCATAAGACCTTTGTTGTAGTAAGCAGCAGGATTCTTAACCCTATCTGCCCCTTTTCCTTTTTCTGTGTTCTGTTCTGGACATCAGAATATGGTAAAGTACCCTCTTTGCCACAATTGATATACACTGAAGTGCCAAAAGTGATGGGATAGCAGTATGTAAAGGTAATTGCAAGTGGTGTCACCGTATTGTGACGTCTTGAAAAAATGTACAGACAGTTGTAATCTGATATCTCGTGAGTCACTTTGAATACTGGCTGGGCTGCTTATGACAAGGTAATGTGAGTTCAAATGGGGCATTGCAGTGGGTGCCTGATAAATGGGAAATTCCATTTCTAAAGCTGTATAGACATTCATCATTCCTCGATCTACGGTGTCACACGTGTACCGGGAATATCTCATAGAAGGCATTGCTACCCACCATGGACAGCGCATAGGCCGACCACGGATGCTTAATGATCGTGGCCAATGGCATCTGGCCAGAATTGTCTGTGGTAACAGAATAGCGACACTGGCTCAAATCACATCCACATTCAATGCAGGAGGTACCAGGCGCATATCCAGCAGCTCAGTGCAGCATCCTTTAGCTTCCATGGAATATGGGCACAGAAGAGCCAGCAGAGTACCCCAGTTAACACTATGACACCGGACACAGCATCTCACCAGGGCTCATGAAATCACTAATTGGACCCTTGGCAACCTGTGGCATGGTATGATGAGTCATAGTTCCAGTTGTTTTGGGTTTGGCATAGACCCCATGAGGCCATGGACCCCAGTTGTCAACATGGCACAGTGAAGGCTGGTATAGTTCCATAATGGTGTGGGTGTGCTCACGTGTAGGCTGGTCCACCTGAACACTTTGTTGACCAGTAATCACTTTGTTGCATTGCCTGATAGACCAAGTATAATGTTGTAGATACACCCCTTGTACACATCCAGGAAGTGGACAGACCCCCGGAGACCTGGGCAGTGTGATCCCCGCAACCACCAACGCTGCTGGCAAGAGTTCAGTTATAGGCATCTGAGGTAGGAACCCACAGCGCTATTACATCTGGCACCAGTGCCCGCACTTCTGTTTACCAAGAGAGACACTGCTACCAACATACAAGGTAGGCACTATCTACAAACTACACCACTTCCTGGGCAAAGCTATCTTACATTTGAGAGTATACCTACTTGCTGCACAGCACCACTGACTTACAAGCACTAGCACTTTACCAAGTTTGAATGTAAAGCACATGAAACTGCTACTTTATAGCTAAAGACTTTATAAGTAGCAATTGGATGTTGAAGCTGTGCTGCCAAGGATTTATGATCAGGTGGTGTTTAGGAGCAAATTTCCATTGGATATCTCCATTCTAGGTGCTCGAAGCTGGCAAAGAGTGACATATCCAAACAGACTGAAGGCTGGTTGGATATGGCTCTACAAAATATTAAATCAGGGGACTGATCACTTTTCCAACCCCGTAATTCTAGTTTTTAATTTTTTATTTGTTTTTGGAAAGTGTAAATAAAGCGAGAAAAAGTTTAATTTAATTAATTTTATTTACCAAGGTGTAGTGTGACAAAGACTAAGTATTTTGACGGGGTACGGTGACTTTCTATAGACATTGTATATGGAAGTCTTTTAATACTCTACGCTGTGCTTTCTTAAGAAGCTCTCTACATCTTTAACTGATGGAACCCCTCCGCTCTAACTTTGCTATTGATATTATCAGACCCTGCAACTCTGTCCATCATCTGATATTCCAATCAGAATGGAATAAAGTTATTTGAGGTTTCTCTCTTTAATACTGTTGTATATTTCTATTGTGTTATCTATTACCAATTACTGACCCATTGGCGGAACTTGCGAGTGGTGGGCCCAGATGCAAAAATATGCTCTGGGTCCCCTCCCTTCTAAGTCCCATCCTGAGTTCATGAAATGCCACACGTTCATGCGTCACGTGACTGCCAAGAAATACAGACAGCATCCCAGTGTCTAATATTAATATGTTCCCCATTAATCAAACTTTACAAAAATCTGTGCCCCCTTTAAACTAACCAGTGTCTGATGTCAGCAGTGCTGCTCGGAGGGGCTTGCTGGCAGAGGGTTATGAGGGGTGGCAGAGGGTGATGGGGAAGAGGCATAGGGTGACAGGGAGAGGGTGATGGGGAGAGGCAGATGGTGACAGGGAGAGGGTGATGGAAAGAGGCAGAGCATAATGGTAAGAAAGTGACAGGGAGAGGCAAAGGGTGACAGGGTGATGCAGAGGGTAATGGGGGAGAGGCAAAGTGTAATAGGGAGAGGGTGACAAGAGAGAGGCAGAGGGTGACAGGGAAGAGGTAGAGGGTAATGAATAGAAATTGATAAATGCATAAAGTAGAAATTGATAATTAATTAGTAAATTAATAACAAACTTCTCCAAACAGCAGATCACAAGCCTCTGGCCAATACAGGTGATTCAAGACAGAGTACCAGCCTAGTAGAAATTGATAATGAATTAATAAGTTATGGGAGCATAGTGGTGATAATCACATGGAGACTTGTAACCTTGTCTTCATGCGGTCAGAATGTTGCTTTATTTTAATATAATTATGATTCAGGGCCAAAATACCCAGTAATTACAGTAATATACACTGCCTCTCACACACAATCTTGACAAAGCCCACAATGAAAAGTGGTGCACGATGGAATTGTCCTTGGCACCTCCCACCCTCCCTTATTTTGTATATTAAAAAGAGCATTCACAGTTTAACAAACCAAGTACTTCAGTGACAGGGACTGTCACTTTTGAGGCTAAAGTGCTTGGTTTGTTTGAGCCTCACAAACCAAGCTACCAATGGAGTCAAGGGGGCTAACAGTGTTCTTAATCATCATCACAGTTGGAAGATGTCATTATCATCCTCATCATCACCCTCATCACTGTTGTTAATATCATCATCATACAATATTAGCTCATTCCCACTAGAATCCATTGTTAAAGTCTCTGTGTGTTGTATTTGGTGGCAAAGGTCTTCCTTATAGAATATGTAGTTCGTTTTGATTAACATTGGTTTTTCCACTTTTTTTTGGATGTAGCCTCCTACACCGATCGCTCACAAGGTTCCCGGCATTGCTTAACACTCTTTCCGAGCACACACCGGAGGGTTGGAAGCTTAAGTAAACCAAAGTTAGTTTGTACAAGGGGCTCCAAATTGCTTTTTTGTCTCCCAGTATTCAAAGGGACTGGGAGCCTGATTCAGACTTGTATGCAAACCCAATGGTTTGCATACAAGTCCTATGGTGGGTGGACTATGCATGCAGTGGGACAGGAGTGCACATGTACTGCGATGTCTCTGAGACCCCAGTCACAGTGCCCTTGATGCAGCAGCCTGATTTACAGGCTGCAACCATTTTAGGGCAGGGAATGGGCAGCGATGGAGACCATTCCCCAAAATGAAGTCATGTTGCCTCCATTTTATGGGGGTGCTGAGGCCAGGGTCTGCATCTTCTCACACAGGTTTCCTGGTCCCAGCTGAAGAGTTCCATCACCCATTTTGAGTAAACTTAGACTTACTCAGAAGGGTGATGACTGTGATCAGATGGTCACAATGGTGATCATTTGCTGCATCTTAGGACACAGCACTCAGATCTGTGATGCCGACAGAATGCGTCTTTTTTCTTAAAGATGCCTCCTGTGGCATTAGCATATTTTAGCATAGCTGATGCTTCCAAAGATGCAGCAGCGATGCTATTAGTGTATAACGCTGAATCAGCCCCTGTGTGATGTGCTAATTTGTATATTATCATTAAAGTAATCCTCTACCATTTTATTGATGCTTACTGTATCAGATTGACCCACGGTAGAAGTAATATATGTGGGCAATTCTTTTAAGCCTGACCAGATATCATAATGTTTCATTCTGGTGTGCTGAGTTGACATCATCATCATCAGTGGGTCTCTTGGAAAAGGTCAGTTTTTTCCGGGTAGCATCATTTGCAGGAGAAACTGAAACAGGAGACTTTGGCCCTCATTCAGACCCGGACGCAAGTGGCCGTTCGTACGTTCGGCGTACGTACACACATATGTAAATTCAAGCACTCGCTCGTATTTTCGAACGCATCTAAACATCCTCCCCAAACTCTACCGACCCCTCCTCTAACTAACGAGAGTGCCAAATAGCGAGCGTACATCCCCAATGTGGCTTGAAGGGAACTCACGCACAAGTACAAACCGGAAGTGGGTCTGTCAGATTCCGATTACCTGCTCCTTTATTCTGCCTACCTCCCTCAATCATATCATGCCAATCAATATATCAATTAGCTTAATTGTTTTTTTTTTTTTTTTTTGGACAATGCAATAAACTTCACTCTTGTCCGTGTTTGTGTTTACCCGCAGAATACGTACGGCTTAAACATTCGATTTTCTTTGTCAAAATACATGTTTGAGCCAATTAAACATTTGTTTTATTTGTTTTTAAACACGCATATTTTCCTGGGTTAATTTCTTTATTTAAATTTGCTTACGCATGTCACTGCATCAAGCCTATCATAACTCTAAAGAGATTTGTGGCCCTGTCGAACACATGACTCATACACTAACCAATAGAATTGGTCCTGTTAATTACCCAAATACATTAGCCAATCAAATTTATTTTCGGGTCTTTATTAAAAATGATTTTTAGAAAATACACCATTGCCATCATGAGAGCCTCGGCATTCACCAGGCGCGAGCTGCTGGTGTTAACCGAGGTCGTGGACAGGCGGATCACCAGCCAGCCTCCTCCATCACCAATAGAGAAAAGCGTTCCGCATATGCGGAGGTACGTGGCCGCCTGCGTTCCTTCGGCTCACGCTGCCAGATCGGCCAGCTGGAGCGCAGGTGGTCCGACCTGCAACGGCGGATGCCCCGCTTGCTGGCATGCTTTCGCATGCAGATCGCGGAAAGTAAGTTTTTGTGACTGTGGTTTTCATGTTTATCTTTGTATTCATATCATGGCCATGTTTTCATGTATGTCCTATTTATTCATTGTACTCATATGTGCATGGCCATGTTTTCATGTATGGCCTATTTATTCATTGTACTCATATGTGCATGGCCATGTTTTCATGTATGTCCTATTTATTCATTGTACTCATATGTGCATGGCCATGTTTTCATGTATGTCCTATTTATTCATTGTACTCATATGTGCATGGCCATATTTTCATGTATGTCCTATTTATTCATTGTACTCATATCTGCATGGCCATGTTTTCATATTTGTGTTGTCAAAAATAGTGTTTAACTAGGTCTGGGTTGAAAATAACCACAATTTGTTTCCCATCTTTTAGGGGCAGAGCGAAGACTACGGCGTCATCGGCGTCAAAGATGGCGCTCTCGGCCCCTCTCCCCAACCCCAAGCCAAACATCAACACCCCAAAATTCCCGTATTTCCCCCTCCTCCCCAGCCTGCACAGACCCTGTTGAGGATGTTTCGGGGCTCCTTCCCCTCCATCCCAATTCCCCCTCTCCTCCAACCACCCCTCTCGTAACTACCCCCTCCCCTGAATCCCAAATCACCCCGCCAACCTCGTTGGGGAATGTAGGCACCTCCGAGGAGGACGAGGGAGTGGCTTCTGGAGCGGGCGTTAATTTGAACGGTATGTTTTTTTTTATTTTAGTTTTTAGAAAAAACTGTTTGTATGTAATCCTGTGTCTGTGCCTTTTTTTGTGTGGTTTGTGAGAATTTTGTGTAGATTTCTGTTTGTCTTTACCTTTTACTGCTGATTTCCCCATACACATATCACACCTGTCAGAATCTGATTTTTTTTTCTTGTAATTTTTGGGGGGTCCATTTTTGAGGCCTTGGTATTTTTGGGGTAATTCTGCTTTTGGTCACAATATTGTCATTTTTGGTTAGCTTTGTTTGGCTTGTTTTTTAATGTGGTTTCATTATTTATGTATTAAGCCCCACACTTTTCTAACCCACAGAGGAACAGAGGCGTATGGTGGACTTAGCCGGATGTGTCGAACGGATGCATGCCTATGTCATCGGGCTGCTGGTGGTCCTTGACCATATGTCGGTCATCCTGCGTCCCTAATTTTTTTTTTAGATTTTAAAATAGTTTTCTACAATAAAAAATTAATCTTAACGTTCTGTCTCATTCCTTGTCTCCAAATCTGAGATTGTTTACACTGACATAAGTAGACTCTTCCAGCAAGTATTTGCAATTATTGTCACTAAGATTGTGTGTTGTATTTTGTAGGAAAATAGGCACAAGAAACACCTAACAGTAACAATCTGATTGGCCTTTTTTTGTGTTTGACAATTTATATATTACTACATTTTCCAGGTTCCAATTTGGGGGGCAACCTGCTTAACCCGAGATTACAAAGCCAACTGATTTTACAGGATTCCTTTTGGTGTTGGTTTTGACCCAGAAAACATCTTTAAATTTAGCTCAACTTGCGTCATTACAGGATTACCCCTTATTAAATTTTAACGTGGGTGAACCTGGTTACACTTGCTTGTAATGGGCAAAAAAATGACCAAAATTACACTCTCAAAACATTTATTCACAACATAACTAAAATAACAAAGTGTTCACTCACAAACAATACACACAGTGATAAACAAAAATACAACCCATAAAACAACATTTGAAAAAAATAAAGAAAAATCAAGAACTGGTTGACGAAGGACCATGCCAACATGATTCCACAAATGTTGCGTTGCAATATGGGTTCCAGAATATATTTCCAATGTGTCCCCATGAAGGATTTTTTAGGGTAGCAGGAAGTAGTCATCGTTGGAGTCCCAAAGATTATGAAATCAAACAGAAGATGGTGAAAAAAAAAGAAAATAATTAGATGTTCTTCAAAAATCCTTACCACATTGTGTCTAAACACTGTTGTGTTGCCAATAATTACCTAAAATATCTGGCCACCACATCATCGCGTATGGCCCCCCCACATACTGACCTCCGACCAACCTCGGGGGGGCCATCCTCAGGTAAGGCATCCTCTGGCTGCATTGGGACACCACTCCTTATGGCGATGTTGTGAAATATCCCACACAGGACCACAATTTTCAAAACCATATCCGGCAAATACATGAGCTCGCCACCAGAGCGGTGGAGGCATCTGAATCGACCTTTTAAAAGGCCGATACAGCGCTCCACCACTTGCCTGGTGGCTGTAAGTGTGGCATTAAAATTACTTTGTGGCCCTGGTGTGGGAGCCAAATAAGGAGTGAGCAGCCAGGGCGTGCAAGGGTAGCCACTGTCTCCTGTGAAAAAGAAGTGACAACATCAGGATCACTGTGTATCAAGCTTAACATTGTTATGTACTAAAGGTCTCCACTTACCCAGAAGCCACGCATCACCAGCTTGTAGGTTGTTTAATTTGTGCCATATCCCTGATTGCCGGATGACGAATGAGTCATGTGCACTTCCGGGTAATTTTGCATTCAGGGACAGGATCTGGAGGGAGGCATCACATACCACCATTACATTCAGGGAGTGATAGTGTTTACGGTTGCGAAATATGGCCTCCAGCCGTGCTGGAGGCTGAAGTGGTATGTGAGTACCATCCACAACCCCTATGATGTGTGGGAAGCCAGCTATTTGGTAAAAATTGACCTTGGCCACACTAAGGGCACCCATATCCAAAGGCATTTTAATAAAATGATGGAGGTGCTTGAAAAGTGCCTCCATCACTGCCCTCAAGATCCGGGAAAAGGAGGATTGGGAAATTCCCGCCACTATTCCCACCGTTGTTTGAAACGATCCTGAGGCACAGAAATGTAACACCGCCATAAATTGCGTAAGTGGTGGTATTGCTGTAGGACTGTCAATTTGCCGCTCAAGATCACTCTCTATTAATGAGAGAGTGTCTATGATGATTTTGGGCAGAAGACGGTAGCGTCTTAACACCTCATCATCGGGCATTCCAAAAAGGGTGACATGTGTTCGATATATCTGGGGCCTTGCACGCCTACGATGCCTACGCCTGGGACGAGATTGAGGTTGGTCGGCTTCCGGGAGCATGGCCAGAACAATCTAACCAAGATCAACCTGAAATGGCAAGATTTGAATGTAAGGCTTTTTTCACCAAAAAAAAAAAGAAATTTTGCTTAGCTTTATGATACAATCCAATGATGCTTACATGCCGGGGTATTGTCATGATTGGCCAAACCTATAAATAATCACAATTTAAAAATGCAACAATTTAGGGTGGGCATTTAGGAATCTAAATTGGGTGCAAGACAAAACATAAAAGGGGAGAAACACACATTTGGGCAAAGAGCAAAACGACAGTGCGCAGACTACCTCAATTTGGGCCCAAATGTATTAAACAAATGCTAAAGGGAAAACACAACCAATGTAACGGGTCTAAATAAGCATTTAAAAATGTGCTAATTAGTTCGCAAATACAAATCACAATAGAAACAGATAAAAATGCGCTAATTAGTTCGCAAATACAAGTCCAAAAATACGCAGATATAAAAACATGAATTATTTCATACATTTCTGACTAACAAAACCAAAGGTTAAAAGTGTAAGGTCAAACAAAGTTGCGTAAATACAAACATGAACATTTAATAAACAAGTGAAAAAAAAAACTTACCAATAGAGAATATATAAGTCTCCGGATCAAAAGGTCGTTGGGGCAGAGCCAAAAGAAACCTAACAAAGGCGAAAATTGGAAACATTAACGAGCCAAAATTCACGAAAAGAAGGAGACACAAATTGAACAAAAGTTAGACGGACAAAAACTTACCAAATAAATACACGCCAAAAAAAAAAACCACCAGAAAAAAAGCGAACGGAAAAAAATTTAAGAAAAAGGCAAACCAAAAACAACTCCCAACAACGCCAAATCCAAAACCCGCCAACAATCCACTCCGACCAACGTAACCTCCAACAACCAACAACCGCCACCTCGGCTCGAGACGCCCCAAGCCATAAATAGTGTTTAGTTTCCCGCACAAATTAAGGAGGGATCACAATCAATGATGCGGCCGAAAAATAAGGATGCATGTATAAATACGTCACGAGCCCAAAAAAACGTTCTGGTGTATTTCTTGTTTGGAGATAAGACATGGCTACAGACCAGGGAAACAATGGCCAACAGTCTGCCGGTAAGTATTTCAGGCATTTCAAAACAATGATTAATTTGAAACATAATATAGTGCAAGTTGTGAAGCTTAAAATTCTCAACATTTAAACAAATAGGTGAGGAGGATGACATGGAAGAGGCTGCTGGGCCCAGTATTCCGGCCAAAGCTGCCAAAAAGAAAAGGCAGCCACAATTCACAAGAAAGGAGATGGAGGTTTTGGTACAGAAGTGTGTGGACATCCTGCCACAGGCAGACAGGAATATGAGTGCAAGCCAGAAGTGGAGAATGTGGGAGGAGGTAGCCAGTGCTGTCAATAGGGTGGGTGATTATGTCCGTCTAGCCCGGGATGTCAAACGGCGGTAAGTAAAAACTTGACCCCCCTAAAACCAAAACCCATTTAAAACAAAAGGATAATGGTTCCAATTTCACCCACAGATGGGCCGACTTCAAATATCGCCTGAAGCAAAAACTGGCGGACAGGGCTAGGCATGCAAGGGGTACAGGTGGGGGACCCACCCCTCTGTCATTGGAGTTGAATGATTTAGAAGAGCTGGCACAGGGGTGTGTGCAGGCTGTGGAGGTGTTTGGCGTGTCCAACATGGATACGGACATGCCAGACTTTGCGGCTCCTCATGTTGTCCCAGGTAAATATTGTGATGTCACCAACTCTGAAATGTTATTGTGCCAATATGTAGATTATAATGTGACTCTTTTCTCATTTTTCCAACAGAGACACAGGCGGATGAGTCTGCTCCAGAGGGGAGCCTTGGCCGCCGAATTTCTGCTGGCTCTGCAGGGGAGGAACCAGTACATCCGGCTGAGGACCCTGCAGAAGCCAGTCCAGGGCAATCCCTCTCGCAGGCAGTGTCCCTCCTCACAGAACTCAATTTTAAATCGGATTTCCATACGGAGATTCTGCAGAGGATGGACGCCAGTCTGGTACGGGTGGCTGAGGCCCTGGAGCAAAATGCTGCGGCCAACGTGACCATTGGTCAGGCCCTGGCGGAAAATACCAGGGCCAACATCCGCATCACCAATGGCCTGGAGCAGCTTGTTCGCCAGCACATGGTGGAGCCGACCTCCCTTCCTGCCGAAACATCAGGATCCTCCACCTCTAGCACAACATCAGCCAATCCTCCAAATGTGCCTAGCCCTGTGCCTAGTCCAGAGGCCACAACATCTGCCTCTGGACGGGCCAGCCCGATGACATCCTGGACCCGTTCTGGCGCCCTCCCTCCCCCTGCCAAACGGGGGAAAAAACGTTGACAGCACTGGCTACTTTTCCCACACGCCTTCTGTGCTTGCCCCATATTCCTTTCTGGCCAAAACTTCCCTCTCCTTTCTTGTGAATTGTTTTTAATTTTTAGCTTTAAGTTTCCATACCTTTTATGTTTGCACAATTAAAAATTTTTTTGGGAAGAACACTGCAAAAAATGTTTGGGCCAAAAATGTGCATTAAAATGTTTTTATTTTCCAATAAATTATTAAAAAATGTTCGACATTGTATTGTGACATTATTGTAGAGATGGTTTACATTTAATCCTGGCCCACAAGGCAAAAACGAACTCCCCCAAAATTTAACGAAAAAAAAAAAAAAGGGCTCTTTAAGGAACGTTTTAAAATTTACATAAGGATGCGAATTCTCCAGGCAAAAGCAAAATGGAAAAAAACACACAATCATGATGACATTATTGTTACAATAGCCCAAAAACCAAATATCAACCCAAAACAAAACACCCACAAATGTATGCTAATTGATTGTGTAATCCTGACATTAGCAGCTATGATTTCCACCTGCGTACGGTTTTGTGCTAACCCAAAAAACTGATTTCAAAACACATTGCAAGCCGGTTTTCAATACAACACTAATTGTTTTCCTGACAAGCCGTGATTTATCGATGCAACATCGTGGAGTGCCGGGACGGAGGAGAAGGCCATCGCCAATGTGGTCGAGTAATCCAGACCCTAAGCTGTGCGAGCATTTTGAACGGAAAGAGGATCATCCAGTGACGTATGACTTGGTACGAACACATTTGACGTTCGCATCTGATAATGTATGTACGCCCCAAAAACGCCTCGCCACGCCTGCGTTTTTCCATCTCCACCCCCATCAACGCCCAAAAACGCCCTGTTCTGTCAATCACATTTGACATGTCACTTCCTGTACGCTATTTGACGAACAAGACAAAAAAAGCTCGCAATATGCCGTACGCACATGCGCAGTGTTACACCGACGCATGCGCGCTTTCTCAACATCGGAACGCAACGAGCGTACTGCTGTTAACGAGCGGCTCTGAATCAGGCCCTTTGTGTCATGTGCCACTTGCGCTAACATCTTGCTTGCAAGTAGCTCTTTGCATCTCTTAAGATATGTATCAGTTGTAAAGAAAGACATTTCATAGGACTTAAACCTAAGATTAAGCATGATTGCCAAAATGTAGTGATCCCATTGTGAGATGTTGGAAACCCTTCGGTCCTGGCAAAGTGATAAAGAACTTGATCTACAAGTCCAACATACTTAGCGGAATCGTTTAGTTTCATATCCTCCTTGAGCTTCACTAGCTACTTTTTCAATAGTTTAGTTAAGGGTACCTGACTCAGGCTGGCAGTGTCTGAACTCACTTCTTAGGTTACAATTTCAAATGGTTTCAGTAACTTGCATAAAACTGAGCGTATATTGTCCAGTGTGCTGCTAACATAATCCCACTCCCTATCGCATGGCTTGATAGGGTCATTATGATGGCTTGTTGCTGTTCTGCCATAAGCATACAAAGGGAAGAATTTCACCTGGTCACTACCTCTTGCTTGAGTGGGTGGCATGGCAAATGAATCTTTTCTTGCAATTGCTGCAATTTTCTACATGCGGTTGCTGAATGCAGAAAATGCCCAGATATTTTACAGGTCACAGCCAGCATCTCCTGCACGGACCTGTAATTTTTTAAGAAATTCTGAATCAGAAAGTTTAGTGTGCACAAAACATGGTACGTATTGAAATTCACCCAGTTGTAAAGGTTTTACAATGTTACTCTGCTGGTAGCAGATGCTAGACTGTTTATCATTTTATATGATTGTCCAGATATTGATAGACATAATAAAACTTGAATGAACATGCTCCAAATGGAGTAACATGGAGGAAGTGTCTAGATATGTAATGTCCCTACATCTAATTAATTTAGCACTACAAATGCTAGAGATGCCTTGATTAATTTTGTCAGGAATGGGGTAAAAATATTTCCACAGAGAAGAGGTTGATTTTTATTGGACTTTTGCCCAGATATGACAATGCACATCTTCTTATCACTGGTATGAAGTGCTGCCACTGGTGTCTGACTTACTTTGACAAAAACAACATCATCCTGCTGAATGTTATCATCAACTTTTTCTTGTCCACCACATTCATCATCAACATTCTCATTAGTGTCAGAAACAGAATTATTCCCCTCATCTACTTCAAAAGTAGAATCCTCAATTTCTATGTCTAAACCATCATCATCATTGCTTTTACTACAACTCATCCTCACATTTGCAGAGGGTTCAGAAATGGTGCAAGAGGGCTTCTCTAGGATTACAGTATCAGAAATGTCAGACTCACACATAGCACTCGTGGATACCTTTAGTTTCAGGCATCTGAATTTGTTCTTCAGAGTTAGTGTTCTTTTTCTAGATGTGTCTACAAATGACACATCTAGACACAGAGAGCTCTATTTACTACAATCTGCATATTGAATGCAGATTGTAGTGTGATATTAATGAATGAATTCGCATTGCGAATTCAGGCAATATCACAGAGATTTACTACAAATCCCTTGCAGGGGCAGAGCTTGCAATAAAGCTCTGTCCCTGTGAATCCCCTCCGCACTCTAGTCACAGTATTTTCAGAAAAAATACCGTGACAAAGTGCATTCGCCGACCGGCCACCGCTGCTACCCCCCCTCCCTTAATTACACTTACCTGCATGATCCGGGTCTCCGGTGATGTCCTCCATGCCTCCGATCAGGTGATCTCCCATACTACACTGGGACCCAATCACCTGATGACCGGCCCACAGTGCAGCATGGGAGACCAGTTGACCGGAGGGAAGGCATCACCGGAGCCCCGATCACCGGTCCATGGAGTCAGGTAAGTTATTTTTTTTTTTACTATTTTTTTTTTTTTTTGCAATGAATCAGCTTGCGGTCTGTTTAGACAACACAGCTGATCACTGGGACCGACTCCTGGCTCTGCTCTCCCCGTTAGAGCAGAGTAGGAGTCCGGTAACCTCCAGGTGGCGTTATTATCACAGGGTCTCCCCAGGTATTACAATTTATTTTTAGTAACTACCAGACAGATCACATTTCCCATTGCAACTATTGGAAATGTGATCTGATTACTAAAAATTAGTGATACTTAGGGGTTGGAGTAGAATTTTACGAATTCGACTCCAATTGCCCTGTAATAACTATAGGTGATACTAAAATAATGTGAAAAGGGTGTGAAAACGACCTTTTCACTTTACTTTAGTAAAAATAATGTTAATAAATAGAGCCCAGAGTGAGAAAATGGTGATGTTTTCTCAAAGATTGTCAAACATTGTTTAAATTAGGAGTGCCCTTTTTTACACTTTCTTATTAGATACCATGCAGTTTTATTGAAAGACTTGGAATTTGTTTTTAAACTATAAAAAATATATATTTTCTTAACTATTATGATTTTGGGGAACAGCTGATGGAACCACTACACTCAGGAAGTACAGTAATACTGCCTCTAAAAACTCACAATCTTTACTTGAAATATCTAAATTGAATTAAAAGACTTGATATTTATTTTTAAACCACAAAAAAAAAATAACTTTTTTTATTGTGGAACTTTTTTATTTTGGAGTGCAGTTGATGGGGACATGACAACACCCAGTAAGTACAGTAATAAAGGCAGCCTTTCAAGAACAAACCTTGACAATTAAATATGATTTAAATTGAATTATAAAAGATTTGAGATTTTTTTTACACCAGAAAAAAAAAAAATGTTTGCACATATTATTTTGGAGTGCAGCTGACGGGGACACGACCACACCAAGTAAGTATACTAATATATGCTGCCTCTCAAAAACACACAATCTTGTCAAAGCCCATAGTCAAAAGTGGTATATGATTGAATTGTCCTTGTGCTCTCCTACCCACCCTTATGGTGTATATTAAAAAGGACATGCAGCTGATGGAGACATGACCACACACAGTAAGTACAGTAATATATGCTGCTTCACAAATACACACAATCTTCTCTTGAAAATGAAATCTATTATTCACTTATTTATTTATTACCAGTTATTTATATAGCGCACACATATTCCGCAGCCCTTTGCGGAAAATATTTGGCCATTCACATCAGTCCCTGCCCGAGTGGAATTTACAAACTATGGGGGTGATTCAGCAATCAGCACAGGACAGTATTGCAGAGGGGCACACAATTCCATCCTTGCTATTATGTTAATGCAGCAGGAGGCATCATGCCTCCTGCATGCAATAATGATCCGAGCTACATCCATGGACGCATCATCAGATCATCTGTGTGATCCTCGACCGGCTGAGTGACCACGGGGTCATGCAGTTCAGCCAATAGAATTCAGGAAAAGAGGCTAGGAAATCTTCGTCAGCTGACAGAGTTCCTGGCATCTCCCCTCCCCGCCCAGAAACAGCAGCAGACTATCAATCACTGACAGTCTGCTACTGAACTGCATGCAGTCGACGCATGTGCAGATTCCCGTCCATCGGTGCACTGCTGAATCAGCCCCAATGTTCCCTACCACATGAACACACATATACACACTAGGGTTCAATTTTTGGGGGGGAGCCAATTAACCTACCAGTATTTTACTGGAGTGTGGGAGGAAACCGGAGCACCTGGAGAAACCCACGCAAGCACAGGGAGAGTACACAAACTCCACACAGTTAGGGCCAGGATGGGAATTGAATCCACAACCTCAGTGCTGTGAGGCAGTAATGCTAACCATTACACAGATTATGAACAGTATAAAATATTTAAAAACAAATTATTAAAAAACAATAAAAGATGTCTTCTTTGGGGTGCAGCTCACTCAAGCCCAGTATTTTTTGTAATCTGACCTCATACACAAGTGACAATATACACTGCAGTGTAGAAAGATATACTTGTGAAAACAATTGTTAGTGTACTGTAGCTCACTTTAAGTTCACGTCTAAAAAAACATACACATGAGCCTTTTTGCACTGGATTTTAGGTGCTAGCTAGTGTCTGATAAACAAACACAGTCACAGTAGCCTGTTTGCAGTATGCACTGGTTTGCAGGTGCTACCTAGTGTCTGACAAACAAACACATACAGAGTGACAAAGATGCCTGCAGTCTTTTACACCCTTCCCACCCACTCTATCTACATACAACTCTCTCGAATGGCATCTCTAATGGCGTCTATTGAAGCTACTGCCCACACACTGCATACACTCTCCTGTGTGAAATGACGCACACTCGCAACGGAGGGACTCTTATAGGCAATCCAAAACACGTGAGATCTGAGATTTTCTGGAAAAATATGTTTTGCTGCATTTTGAGAACTGAACTTGGCGGGAAGACACTAAGAAGGGACTTAGGGCCTGATTCAGAGCCGCTCGTAAGCGGCCACTGGTTCGTTCCGAGCGATGTTTGTACATCTGCGCATGCGTACGGATCGTAATACGCATGCGCGAACCAGTCAGTGCGGCCGAAAATCGTTTGTTCGTTAAATAGCGAATGCCTGCTAATTTGAGTGACAGGAGGAGGCGTATGTGGGTGGTAACAGGGGAAGGTGCTTGAAAATGGGGAGTGGAGATCCGAACGCAGGCGTGCTTAAAGGTCAAAACGGGCATTTTAAAGGTGTGCATAATTAATACAGCAGCGTCATTGACCACGTCACTGGGTTATTTTATAGTCAGAACTGCTCGCAAGATTGCGGTAGGAAAAACCAACCACAAGAATAGCGAGCAGTTCATACGCTGGTCGATGTACTCGATTAATCTAATAAATAGCGGACATGACTTAGGATGCGAGCGGCCAGGGGGCGTAGTTTTCCAAAAAACGACCGCATGTTTTGTTCGCTCGTTCAGACCTAGAGGCGTGAACAGACCGCAAAGATCGAACGGTTCATTTGAATAGCCACCCCTTTTTTCTGAACGAGCGAGCGCAAATAGCGTCCGGCTCTGAATGAGGTCTTTAGTTCTACTTAGGAACCCTAAGATTGGGTGTTTTGGGATTTAGAAGTTAAGGTGTTTTTTGGATTTCTGCAAATCTAAACCGCTCAACTCTATTAAAAATACAACAGGCCTAGCCCGTCCCTACTACTGGGGGTATATTTACTAAAGTGCGGGGTTATAGAAGTGGAGATGTTGCCCATAGCAATCAATCAGATTCTACTTAACATTTATCTAGCACCTTCTTGAAGATAATAGCTAGAATTTGTTTGGTTGCTATGGGCAACATCTCCATTTCTAAAAACCCGCATTTTAGTAAATATACCCTTTTGTGTTCAATTTCATAGGACCACACATTTGAGTGGTCTGGAGGCTCTTCTCATCCTCATTTTTTTTTATTTGCACCTCACAGTTGCTGGAAAACCTGTTGAGATCCTTTGTGAGGTTCTGCTTTTGCAGTTCCTGTATACTTTTTGAATGTCTTTTTCCCAAACATCTGTGCAACATATGAAGGCAATTATTGTATTTGGATGTGCTTAGTCTCACCTGTTCCTTATATGGTACAGGTTCTTGAGATGATACAGGTGTCCATCAGCTGTGGCTCTGGTTATCACCTTTTTTTCCCTTTCATAAAACACACTTGTCCTTTAGCTATCATGCACTTAACAGACAAGTGTCTGTCTACAAAGTTAGGAACATATAGCAATTTTCTTTTCTTGGTTCTATCAGTATGGTGCAATGTATACTAGAGAATATGGGTAGGCTGTGCCAAATTCATTCAGGGGTTACACTGCTTCCATCTGCAAGATAGATTATCTCTATATAATGCAGATCATGTTCTGCAGCTAAGTTTAAATCACTCACCATGTGACTTGTTGCTCCCAAATATATGTACAGTACCAGCAAAGCTGACTAATGTGCCTTCATGCTGACAGCACTTGGAGCATACACAGCTCTTTGTCTGGTAGCTTTTTTGGATTTCAGTTGATACATACTGCATTAATAACTGAACTTCCAACATTAGGTTAATTAATCTTCAGCCCCCTCTGAGGTGGATTATGGGTGGGGAAAAATGCCTGCGCTGACCAGCTTTTTATTGGTTCACACAATTATACCACTCCAAGGCTAGGTGATCGACACTGACTTTTTCCACGACTTGTACGAGGAGTGAGTCCCATAGAATCGGAGTCACAAAGCTGAAAGCTCAACCCCCAAATGAATTCCGGGAGATTCTAGGTACTGTTAATAGTCTTTCATCAACTGATCGCAGTAATCGAGTGAGACAGTAAGGGATTAGAAGCTTTTTCAAGTACCTTGGTCATGTAGGGCTTTGAATGTCAGTAAGCCAATCTTGAAAATGATTTGCCATTTTACAGGCAGCTATTGGTGGGATTAGAGAATGGGTGTTATGTCGCTGGCTGGTTGGTTAATAGCCTGGCAGCTGCATTTTGTACCATCTGCAAGAGGTGCAATTCTTTTGCTGGGAGAGCAAGGTAGAGGGCATTGCAGTAGTCTAGGCATGATGATATAAATGCATGTATGACTTTAGGCAGATCTTCTGAGGGAATTAAGTGCTTCATGTTCCTCAGATGAAAGAATGAGGATTTGATTGTGGCTGAAACCAGATGTTTAAGTGTCAAGCCACATTGTTGGCCACTCCCTGTTGGCCACTAGCTTAATGGACAACTGTTCAATGTGAGGTCTACCCAATAAGTCTACAGTAAAAAAAACAAGAATTATTTGTTTTACGCTGTGTAGATGAACCCACAAACACTTATCCTCACTTGATGATCGATTTGATGTAGAAACTGATATGTTCATTGTTGCAAATGCTTCCAAAAATGTTTTCTGATAATTTCATAATAAAGCACCACTATAATGGTTAATTTCTTCTGTATCATGAAAATATACAGTATATAAAACAACTGCATGTAAAAAGAGGGCACTCTGCATTAAGGATAGGGGGGGCCAATGCAGAGATGAAAACATTGGCCCCCCTTGGTGTAATTGCTCCTGCATTGCGTGCACAGAACTTTATTTGCATATTCATCCATATGTATGTATCTTTGTGCCGGTTAGCCCATATCTGTATGCTTGGTTTAATACCCTTCATCATCATCATCATCAATGCTCACTTTTACCAGCCATATAATTGATGCAAAAGATATGTCAGAAAACAGGTATATTCACGCTTCATCAGAAATCAAATGGAAAAAGCAGATTACAATCATGTATTTAAGTTTACTACTTCTGTACTATTTCTTATACACAGAGTGGGAGTTTTTTCTGTGCTTATCTTTCTAATGAGGTGAAAAAACATCCCATGCTACCATGAAACAAGGTCTTAGTGATCCTCATTTGTGTCTAAGGGTGGTTTTCATTATGTCATGCTGATAGTTTAAATAAACTGCTTTTCAAGAAGGATAACAAGCTTCATTGGTTACCAGAGCAGTGTGGGATTAAATGAAAGCTAATTTGATCAATGACTTACAGTTGCAGAGGTCTCTCTATGAGACAGAAGCCAGTGTACATACTTTGGCAGATGACGAATCAGTGCAGTCAACACTTGCCGTAAAGGTAATGAACATTCCTTTGGACTTCATTTTTTATCCAGCTGAGAGGGGAAAAAGATTAATCCCAATAACTGAGCTACTTAGAGCCATACAGATACAATGTAGATAAGAGTGGATTCAGTTCAACAAAATACTTATCCATTTACCATTTAATATTTCTCAGTCTGCAAAATGTAATTATATCATCATGGGCTTAGCTTTCATTTTTAGCCAAAGGCATTTGAAAGAAGTGGAAATGACAGGAAGATTTACTGAGCACTGTAATGTGCTGTTTATTTGTGGTCATAAATGGTTCTGTTATTTACATACCATAATCAAAATGTTACTAATAAACACTGAATGTATACATCTTCTCTTCTATATAATGCTGGGTACACACTGGCAGATATTTTGGCCGATCAACCGATCGGCCAAAATATCTTGTGTATGTCGAATAGTGTGTACCAGCCATATGTCTGTGAATGACGTCGTTCACAGACATATGGTGTTGGATGTTCTGCACAGCCATTGCCCAATAAATCTGCATATATATTGGGGCATCGTGCTGTGTGTATGGGCGGCAAGCTGACCACCTGTACAGCAGAGGTCGCAGGGAGGGGGTGCGACGCACCCCCCGGTCAGAAGACAGATTATGGTTGTTCAGTGTGTATGAACGACCACCATCTGAAGATATATCTGCAGATCACTCGATCTGCAGATTTATATCTGTAATTAAGGTATTTGGAGTCCAGGGCAAGATGAAAAAGGGTGCCCCCCCCGCCCACTATGTGCATATTCTGAAAAAGTGGGTGTGGTCGCATGCCACATGGGGCGTGGCTGCTGAAAAATGGGAGCATGTCAACATGACACCACCATTTCACGTCACTCTGGGAACATTCCTTTCCATTCCATATGCACCTTAATACCTCCAGTAGTAGTGCCCCTTATGCAATGCCCCTAGTAGTAGTGCCCCTTATGCAATACCTCTAGTAGTAGTGCCCCTCATACAATGCCCACTGTAGTAGTTCCCCTTATGCAGTGCCCCCTGTAGTAGTGCCCCTTATGCAATGCCCCCTGTTGTAGTGCACATTATGCAGTGCACCCAGTAGTGCCCATTTATACAGGGCCCCCAGTAGTGCCCCTTATACAGTGCCTCCAGTAGTGCCCCTTATACAGTGCCTCCAGTAGTGCCCCTTATGCAGTGCCCCCTGTTGTAGTGCACATTATGCAGTGCCCCTAGTAGTAGTGCCCCTTATGCAATGACCCCTGCTATAGTGCAAATTATGCAGTGCCCCCAGTAGTGCTCCTTATACAGTGCCCCCAGTAGTGCCCCTTATATAGTGCCCCCAGTAGTACCCCTTATGCAGTGCCCCCAGTAGTGTCCATTATATAGTCCCCCCAGTAGTTCCTCTTATACAGTGCCCCCAGTAGTGCCCCTTATACAGTGCCTTATGCAGTGCACCTTATGCAGTGCCCCAGTAGTGCCCTTATGCAGTGCCCCCAGTAGTAATGCCCATTATGCAGTGCCCCTCATATGCACCTTAATGCTCCCAGTAGTAATGCCCTTTATGCAAAGCCCCCAGTAGTAGTGCCCCTTATGCAAAGCCCATAGTAGTAGTGCCCCTCATACAATGCCCATAGTAGTAGTGCCCCTCATACAATGCCCACTGTAGTAGTGCCCCTTAAGCAATGTCCCTAGTAGCAGAGCCCCTTATGCAATGCGCCCTATAGTAGTGCCCCTTATGCAGTGGTCATAATGCAATGCCCCCTGTAGTAGTGCCCCCGTAGTAGTGCCCCTTATGCAGTGGTCGTAATGCAATGCCCCCTGTTGTAGTGCACATTATGCAGTACCCCCAGTAGAAGTGTCCCTTATGCAATGCCCCCTGCTGTAATGCACAGTATGCAGTGCCCCCAGTAGTGCCCATTTATAAAGTGCCACCAGTAGTGCCCCTTATACAGTGCCCCTTATACAGTGCCCTTTATACAGTGCATCCAGTAGTGCCCCTTATGCAATTCCCCCTGTTGTAGTGCACATTATGCAGTGCCCCCAGTAGTGCCCTTTATGCAGTGCCCCCAGTAATGTCCATTACACAGTGCCCCTTATACAGTGCCCCTTATGCAGTGCCCCCATTAGTGCCCCTTATGCAGTTCCCCCAGTACTGCCCCATATACAGTGCCCCCAGTAGTGCCCCTTATACAGTGCCCCCAGTAGTGCCCCCTATACAGTACCCCCAGTAGTTCCCCTTATGCTTAGCCCCCAGTAGTGCCCCATATGCAGTGCCCCTTAGACAGTGCCCCCAGTAGTGCCCTTTATGCAGTGCCCCAGTAGTGCTCCTTATGCAGTGCCCCAGTAGTGCCCATTGTACGGTGCCCCCAGTAGTGCCCCTTATACAGTGCCCCCAATTAGTGCCCCATATACAGTACCCCCAGTAGTAGTGCCTCTTACACATAAAACACACAGACAGACAAAATTATACTTACCAGAATCCCTGCTCCTGTGCCCGCCGCTATCCGCTCCTCCCATCCTCCTCACTTCACCCACTGCAGGAACAGGAAGGCAAAGCTCATGAGTAAGATCCAGCCCAGCACGGGCCCTGGGTGCAGCAGCCACTAAGAGTTTGTCTGACTCTTATTGGCTGCAGTGCTAAAAACAAACACATTGCCGCCTGGGGACGTGATCCCGACTGCCGACTCCCCGACTGCTTTATCCCGATGTGGGTTAAATGACAGGCGTCTATATCTAGACGCCTGTCATTTTCCCGACACCAGGAGACAGGCGCCCGGCATCCTGATCGAAGGGATGCCGGGCACCGTGAGCGGACAGCTGCGCGGGGGGGAGGTTTAGTGCACCCAGGGGGGTCTTAGGGCTAGCACCCCCCTGTGAGGGTTAGGGTTAGGCAACAGGGAGGGAGGATTAGGGTTAGGCACCCCCAGGGGGGACTTAGGGTTAGGCCCCCCCATGGGACTTAGGTTTAGGCAGCGTGGAAGGGGGTAGTTAGGGTTAGGAACTTACAGGGGGGATTAGGGTTAGGCACTTGGGGAGGAGGTTTGGGTAAGGCACCCCTAAGGAGGGTTAGGGTTAGGGGGGTTAGGTTAGGTTAGTTATTACTTACCTGAGGACGATCAGGATTTCCAGCGCTGTCGGGCTGCCGCTGCTGGGATCTGTTCATCTGTCGTGACAGTCAGGATAGTTGGAATCCTAACTACATCCCATTAAAACATGGAAAGCCACGTAACATATGTAAATAGAATATGATCTCACTTGGAAGACAGTTGTTTAGCTCACATCCACTTATATGCTATGTAAGGCGCTGCGGAACACTTGTGGTGCAATATAAATAAAGGACAATAATAATAATAATACTATGCATTTTAGGTGCATATTCAATTAAGCACGGGGTTTACAGCACAAGGAAAAGCTTCGGCTTCCTGTCCGGAACTATTCATTTATTTAGCCTTTTCCCTGCGTGGTAACGCACAGTAATTTAGAATCCAATGGGTTTTCCCATGCGTTAATTACCAGACGTGCATCTTTAGCTGACTTTTCCTCGCAGCTCCTTAGGCTCCAAAGAAAAGTGCACCCTCTGGTAAGCCGTTAATTGCTTAGTGCCGACAATTAGCTGCGTGGTAAACCTACAGCTAATTTGTAAATCAAAGACAGAGAGTATATAACCATAAGAAGGTAGCCTCTAATTAAACTACTCTGAAAGTACATACCATTATCCAAATAAATATTCTGTCAGTAGATAGTGAAAGCAAATGTTTCAATTGAAATATTTTGTTGTCAAAGATCACATGGTAAAAATAATTATATATAATAGGACACATTTATAGGACGCATAAATTCTAATGTCATTATCAGACTGTCAACACCTGCAGATCACCTGTTAAATATTAGGGAATTTTTAAGGGGGAGAAGGGGGCAAAGTCATCAATGTACCAGGCCCCAAGACTTCTGTTACCAGCCCTGTGTATGCTCCATGCAGGGGACTTGAACACCAGATCTTATGTACCACAGTCAAACACTTGACATGAGTAAAGTAAGCCTAGTAAGTTTAACTAGATGTAAGCTTTTCTAGATGAAATTATTAGTTTAAGCCACTGCAGACAAACAGCTCTATTATTATTATTATTATTATTATTATTTTATTATTATTATTATTATTATTATTATCTTTTGTTTATATGGCGTCACAAGTGTTCCGCAGCGTCTTACATAGCACATAAACAAATAAATGAACAAGAAACTATTGACTTACAATACAATACAATGCAGGACAAGGACATGGTTTACATACATTGCTGCATTATCGATCATAACACTCAAATAAGCAGCTGGGCGTAAGCAACCAAGTGTTAGGTGCCCTAGTGGGGAGTAAGGAGTAGGTGAAAGTAAGGAGAAGCACAAGAGGGTAAAGGGCCCTGCTCAAGAGAGCTTACATTCTATATGTAGTTTGTGTCTGCAGGCTAGTTTGGGGGTACTGAGTACTGAGTCAGTCCCTGCTGCCACCCCCCTCTACTAGCCTGCAGATGCATGTTACATATATATAAATATATATATATATATATATATATATTAGGGGTGAGCGGGTTCGGATTTCTGAAATCCGAACCCCCCCGAGCCCCCCCGATCCGAGTCCGATCCGAGTCAGGCTCGACTTTTCCCGCCTGACTCGGATCTGAAATCGAGGCAAAACGTCATCATCCCGCCTTCCGAGTCTCGCGGGTTTTGGATCCTATATAAGGTACCCGCGTCGGCGCCATTTTCTCACTCGGCTGTGGACAGTGAAGAGGGAGGGTGGGAGTTAGGGCTGTGTAGTGTAGTGTAGTGTAGTGCTGCTGTTGTCCACTACTTCAAAGTCCATAGGGGCTGGCTGTGTTGTGCTGCTGTTGTTAATAGGGGCTGTGTCCACTACTTCAAAGTCCATAGGGGCTGGCTGGACTGTGTTGTGCAGTCAGTTCTCCATAGGGGCTGTGTCCACTCCAAAGTCCTGTGCAGTGTCCCAGTCCTAAAGGAGTGCTGTAGTGTTGTCCAGGGGGTGCTCTGTCCATCAGGGGTGCTCCCCCCAAGTGCTAAAAAAATAATATATTTTCTGTGTTTGTGAATTGTGTGCGCAGTAGCCGCACGTGCATCAACAAAGTAGTGCCAAGCGTGCGCCTGTGTCATAAGTAAAGGGCCGGCTGGCTTGACCGTTAAAGGGTGCTGTAACCCCCGAAAGTACACTCCAGTCCAAACCAAAAAAAAATTATTTTCTGTGTTTGTGAATTGTGTGCGCAGTAGCCGCACGTGCATCAACAAAGTAGTGCCAAGCGTGCGCCTGTGTCATAAGTAAAGGGCCGGCTGGCTTGACTGTTAAGGGTGCTGTAACCCCCGAAAGTACACTCCAGTCCAAACCAAAAAAAAAATTATTTTCTGTGTTTGTGAATTGTGTGCGCAGTAGCCGCACGTGCATCAACAAAGTAGTGCCAAGCGTGCGCCTGTGTCATAAGTAAAGGGCCGGCTGGCTTGACCGTTAAGGGTGCTGTAACCCCCGAAAGTACACTCCAGTCCAAACCAAAAAAAAATTATTTTCTGTGTTTGTGAATTGTGTGCGCAGTAGCCGCACGTGCATCAACAAAGTAGTGCCAAGCGTGCGCCTGTGTCATAAGTAAAGGGCCGGCTGGCTTGACCGTTAAGGGTGCTGTAACCCCCGAAAGTACACTCCAGTCCAAACCAAAAAAAAAATTATTTTCTGTGTTTGTGAATTGTGTGCGCAGTAGCCGCACGTGCATCAACAAAGTAGTGCCAAGCGTGCGCCTGTGTCATAAGTAAAGGGCCGGCTGGCTTGACCATTAAAGGGTGCTGTAACCCCCAAAGTACACTCCAGTCCAAACCAAAAAAAAAATTATTTTCTGTGTTTGTGAATTGTGTGCGCAGTAGCCGCACGTGCATCAACAAAGTAGTGCCAAGCGTGCGCCTGTGTCATAAGTAAAGGGCCGGCTGGCTTGACCGTTAAAGGGTGCTGTAACCCCCGAAAGTACACTCCAGTCCAAACCAAAAAAAAATTATTTTCTGTGTTTGTGAATTGTGTGCGCAGTAGCCGCACGTGCATCAACAAAGTAGTGCCAAGCGTGCGCCTGTGTCATAAGTAAAGGGCCGGCTGGCTTGACCGTTAAAGGGTGCTGTAACCCCCGAAAGTACACTCCAGTTAAAAACCGAAAAAAAATTATTTTCTGTGTTTGTGAATTGTGTGCGCAGTAGCCGCACGTGCATCAACAAAGTAGTGCCAAGCGTGCGCCTGTGTCATAAGTAAAGGGCCGGCTGGCTTGACCGTTAAAGGGTGCTGTAACCCCCGAAAGTACACTCCAGTCCAAACCCAAAAAAAATTATTTTCTGTGTTTGTGAATTGTGTGCGCAGTAGCCGCACGTGCATCAACAAAGTAGTGCCAAGCGTGCGCCTGTGTCATAAGTAAAGGGCCGGCTGGCTTGACCGTTAAAGGGTGCTGTAACCCCCTAAGTACACTCCAGTCCAAACCAAAAAAAAAATTATTTTCTGTGTTTGTGAATTGTGTGCGCAGTAGCCGCATGTGCATCAACAAAGTAGTGCCAAGCGTGCGCCTGTGTCATAAGTAAAGGGCCGGCTGGCTTGACCGTTAAAGGGTGCTGTAACCCCCGAAAGTACACTCCAGTCCAAACCCAAAAAAAATTATTTTCTGTGTTTGTGAATTGTGTGCGCAGTAGCCGCACGTGCATCAACAAAGTAGTGCCAAGCGTGCGCCTGTGTCATAAGTAAAGGGCCGGCTGGCTTGACCGTTAAAGGGTGCTGTAACCCCCGAAAGTACACTCCAGTCCAAACCAAAAAAAAATTATTTTCTGTGTTTGTGAATTGTGTGCGCAGTAGCCGCACGTGCATCAACAAAGTAGTGCCAAGCGTGCGCCCGTGTCATAAGTAAAGGGCCGGCTGGCTTGACCGTTAAAGGGTGCTGTAACCCCCGAAAGTACACTCCAGTCCAAACCAAAAAAAAATTATTTTCTGTGTTTGTGAATTGTGTGCGCAGTAGCCGCACGTGCATCAACAAAGTAGTGCCAAGCGTGCGCCTGTGTCATAAGTAAAGGGCCGGCTGGCTTGACCGTTAAAGGGTGCTGTAACCCCCGAAAGTACACTCCAGTCCAAACCAAAAAAAAATTATTTTCTGTGTTTGTGAATTGTGTGCGCAGTAGCCGCACGTGCATCAACAAAGTAGTGCCAAGCGTGCGCCTGTGTCATAAGTAAAGGGCCGGCTGGCTTGACCGTTAAGGGTGCTGTAACCCCCGAAAGTACACTCCAGTCCAAACCAAAAAAAAATTATTTTCTGTGTTTGTGAATTGTGTGCGCAGTAGCCGCACGTGCATCAACAAAGTAGTGCCAAGAGTGCGCCTGTGTCATAAGTAAAGGGCCGGCTGGCTTGACCGTTAAAGGGTGCTGTAACCCACAAAGTACACTCCAGTCCAAACCAAAAAAAAAATTATTTTCTGTGTTTAGCCGCACGTATATATCAAATCGATATAACATAAATGGAGGACCAAACTTTCTCCGATAAAAATAAAATAGAGAAAGATCAAGAACCACTTCCTCCTAGTGCTGAAGCTGCTGCCACTAGTCATGACATAGACGATAACATGCCATCAACGTCGTCTGCCAAGGCCGATGCCCAATGTCATAGTAGAGGGCACATACAATCCCAAATGGCAAAGTTCAGGAAAATGACCTTGAAAAAGACATTTAAATCAGCTGAAGAGAAACGTAAACTTGCCAATATGCCATTTACGACACGGAGTGGCAAGGAACGGCTAAGGTCGATCCCTAGTATGTTCATGACTAGTGGTTCAGCTTCACATGACGATGGAAGCCCTCCTCCCACTAAAAAAATCAAAAGAGTTAAGCTGGCAAAAGCACAGCGAAGAACTGTGCTTTCTAAGAAGATATCACAAATCCCCAAGGAGAGTCCAAGTGTGGTGGTGGTTGCGATGCCTGACCTTCCCAGCACTGGACGGGAAGAGGTGGCTCTTTCCACCATTTGCACGCCCCCTGCAAGTGCTGAAAGGAGCACCCACAGTCCACTTGCTGATATGCAAATTGAAGATGTCACTGTTGAAGTACAACAGGATGAGGATACTGGTGTAGCTGGCGCTGAGGAGGAAGTTGGCGAGGAGGATTCTGATGGTGATGTGGTTTGTTTAAATCAGGCTCCGGGGGAGACAGTTGTTGTCCGTGGGATGAAAAAGCCCATCACGGTCATGCCTGGGCAGAAGACCAAACATTCCACCTCTTTGGTCTGGCAATATTTCTATCCAAATCCGGACAACAACTGTCTTGCCATATGTACCATATGTAAAGGTGAAATAAGTAGGGGTAGGGACGTCAACCACCTAGGAACATCCTCCCTTATACGGCACCTGCAGCGCGTTCATAAAAAGTTACTGTCAAGTTCAGAAACTTTGGCTAAGACCGTAAGCAGTCCAGGGACACCTAAATCCCGTTGTCCTGTTGTATCCAAGCGCCTGCAAACCACACCATCAACTCCCTCCTCGTCAATTTCCTCCTTAGTCAGGATCGGAAGTAGTCCTGCAGGCCATGTCACTGGCATGACTGACTCTCCTATCCGGGATTCCTCTGGAGGATCCTGCATTGCTACGCCTACTGCTGCCGCTGCTGCTGTTGCTGCTGCTGGGAGTCGTTCATCATCCCAGAGAGGAAGTAGGAACACCACTACTTTTACTAAACAATTGACCCTCCAACAGTCCTTAGCGAGGAGGATGAAGTACGACAGCAGTCATCCTGAAGCAAAACGTATAACTGAGGCCTTGACTGCTATGTTGGTGTTAGACGTGCGTCCGGTATCCGCCATTAGTGCAGTGGGATTTAGACAATTGATGGAGGTAGTGTGTCCCCGGTTCCAAATCCCGTCTAGATTCCACTTCACTAGGCAGGCGATACCGAGACTGTACAGAAACGTCAGAAAAAGTGTCCTCAGTGTCCTGAAAAATGCCGTTGTACACAATGTCCACTTAACCACGGACATGTGGACAAGTGGAACAGGGCAGACTAAGGACTATATGACTGTGACAGCCCACTGGGTAGATGTATCACCTTACGCAGCAACAGCAGCAGCGTCACCAGTAGCAGCATCTCAGAAACGCCAGCTCGTTACAAGGCAGGCTACGCTGTGTATCACCGGTTTCAGTAAGAGGCACACCGCCGACAACCTCTTAGAGAAACTGAGGGAAATCATCGCCCAGTGGCTTACCCCACTTAGACTCTCCTGGGGATTTGTGATATCTGACAACGCCACCAATATTGTGCGGGCATTACATCTGGGCAAATTCCAGCACGTCCCATGTTTTGCTCACACAATAAACTTGGTGGTGCAGAATTTTCTGAAAAGCGACAGGGGCGTGCAGGAGACGCTTTGGGTGGCCCGAAAAATTTCTGGCCACTTTCGCCATTCAGCGACTGCGTGCCGAAGACTGGAGCGCCAGCAAACACTCTTGAACCTGCCCCGCCATCACCTGAAGCAAGAGGTTGTGACGCGGTGGAACTCAACCCTCTATATGCTTCAGAGGATGGAGGAGCAGCAAAAGGCCATACAAGCCTATACATCCACCTATGACATAGGCAAAGGAGGGGGTATGCACCTGACTCAAGCGCAGTGGAGAATGATTTCCGTGTTGTGCAAGGTTCTTCAGCCCTTCGAACTTGCCACACGTGAAGTCAGTTCAGACACTGCCAGCTTGAGTCAGGTCATTCCCCTCATCAGGCTTTTGCAGAAGCAGCTGGAGAAAGTGAAGGAGGAGCTAAGACGGAGCGATTCCGCTCAGCATGTGGGACTTGTGGATGAAGCCCTTCATTCGCTTTGCCAGGATTCCAGGGTGGTCAATCTGTTGAAATCAGACCACTACATTTTGGCCACCGTGCTCGATCCTAGGTTTAAAGCCTATGTGGTGTCTCTCTTTCCGGCCGACACAAGCCTGCAGAGGTGCAAAGACCTGCTGGTGAACACACTGTCAGCTGAAGCGGAACGTGACACGTCAACGGCTCCTTCTTCATTTTCTCCCGCAACTGGGGCTGCCAGGAAAAAACTTAGGTATCCTAAGCAACCCGCTGGCGGTGATGCAGGGCAGGCAGGACCAAGTTTGGACATCTGGTCCGGACTGAAGGACCTGGCAACAATTTCTGACATGTCTACTGTCACTGCATATGATACTGTCACCATTGACAGAATGGTGGAGGATTACATCGGTGACAGCATCCAAGTAGGCATGTCAGACAGTCCATACCTGTACTGGCAGGAAAAAGAGGCAATTTGGAGGCCCCTGTACAAACTGGCTCTATTTTACCTGAGTTGCCCCCCCTCCAGTGTGTACTCCGAAAGAGTGTTTAGTGCAGCCGGGAACCTTGTCAGCGAAAGGCGTAGGAGGTTGCTTCCACAGAATGTGGAGAAGATGATGTTCATCAAAATGAATTATCAGCTCTTCCAGGGAGACCAGCCTCCAGAAGGTACAGAGGGACCTGTGGTGGTGGATTCAAGTGGGGACGAGTTAATACTTTGTGAGGATGAGGATGTACACACTGAAGAGGGTGAGGAATCGGTGGATGAGGAGGATGAGGATGACATCTTGCCTCCGTAGAGCCAGTTTGTGCAGGGACACATTAATTGCCAGCTTGTTTTGTGGGGGCCCAAACGAACCAATCATTTCAGCCACAGTTGTGTGGCAGACCCTGGCGCTGAAATGATTGATTTGTTAAAGTGTGCATGTCCTGTTTATACAACATAAGGGTGGGTGGGAGGGCCCAAGGACAATTTCATCTTGCACCTCTTTTTTTCTTTGCATTATGTACAGTTTGGGGCCTAGTTTTTCTAACTGCCATCCTGCCTGCCACTGCAGTGTCACTCCTAGATGGGTCACGTGTTTGTGCCGCCCACTCGTGTCGCTTAGCATAGTCATCCAGCTACCTCGGTGCAACCTTTTGGACATAAAAACACTATTGTGAGGTGTTCAGAATAGACTGGAAATGAGTGGAAATTAAGGTTATTGAGGTTAATAATAGCATAGGAGCAGAAAAACCTACAAATTCTGTGATTTTAGCTGTTTTTATGCTTTTTTTCAAAAAAATACAGATCCAAAACACAAAACCCAGAACCCAAAACACGGAAGGGTGGTTTTGGCAAAACCAATCCAGATCCAAAACACGAAGAAAGATCCAGATCCAAAACCAAAACACAAAACACGAAAAGTGGCCGGTGCACACCCCTAATATATATATATATATTTGGCTGCACTGTTCTGAGCTAAGAATTACAACTAGCTTAAACATAGTTAGAATTAATAGACTTCCTACATACTATAGTAGCTCACAACATAGTAGCAAATAACATATATTAAGAGTCTGACTGTTTGTGATAAAGTTAGCTGTATGAGTCCTCTGCATGGAGTACTGTCCATTGTGTGTTTTAAGTTCAGAGAGATTACATTGAAAGTATATTAACAAGGTGCACGGCTGAAAAATTGCTGGTATGTTGGCATAATGGAAGTTACAGAAGTTTTACAGGGTGGGTAGAGGACCAAGACTGTGGGCTGTGCTAGGCTGGCAATTATCCCAATTGCCCCTCTCTCCCACCACTGATACAAAATCTATTAAGATCTTCAAATCCTTTTAGTGTATTCTAACAGCGAGTTGCAGAGCCACTATAACGTTATTATCAGCAGCGTGAGAGACAGGGTTATATGTCACCATAACACAACATTCAAAGTCAAGTGATTCTGGGTACTGAAGTGACTCCGGGAAACAGTGAAAGCCGAGAACACACAAGTGACAAATGTACCTGTGTTCCAAGAGGGTAACCCCAGAAAATAATGAATGTTGTGAATAGGAGCATCAAGCCGACTGGAGGACCCAGGGTGCACCACAGCATCACGTTAAGCTCAGGGTCATGACCATGAGTAAAGCTGATAGTTACATACACTACACAGGGGAGGGGATTCAATTTCAAGTCTGCGAAGTACCATCAGGACTACTACAGCACCTTGTGACCGTCATTGGCAATTTTTCCTTGCACTCCTCAGAGGTGTGTAGGAGAGTTAGTTACTGTAATTCTCAGGGATGTATGCAGTCAGACATAGCAGTGGGATATTACCAATCATTGAATTCCACCTGAGTGATAAATAGCAGTGCCAGTTATTAGAGACAGTGGGCCTTATTCTGACATGCACGTAGTCCACATGCAATGCTGATGTTCATGTAGGTGAACGATTTTATGCATCTGCTCATTCGTGAAAATTTCTGAAATCCCCTGTGTCGTATTCATTACACAGGGTATACGCACAAAGTGTTGCTGTGATTGGATCAGATGGTATCAGAAGTGTGGTGAAAAAGTGATGGGCGTTACTTGGTGGTGGCTAGTAGTGCATGCAAAAATTGCCCAATCAGTGGGCGTGTTATGGGAGTATTGTGGGCGTGTTATGGGAGTAATGTGGGCGTGTTATGGTAGAACTGTGGGCATGTTATGGGAGTATTGTGAGCGTGTTATGGGAGTACTGTGGGAGTGTTATGGGAGTACTGTGGGCATGTTATGGGAGTACTGTGGGTGTGTTATGGGAGTACTGTGGGTGTGTTATGGGAGTACTGTGGGCATGTTATGAGAGTACTGTGGGTGTGTTATGGGAGTACTGTGGGAGTGTTATGGGAGTACTGTGGGAGTGTTATGGGAGTACTGTGGGCATGTTATGGGAGTACTGTGGGTGTGTTATGGGAGTACTGTGGGAGTGTTATGGGAGTACTGTGGGCATGTTATGGGAGTACTGTGGGTGTGTTATGGGAGTACTGTGGGTGTGTTATGGGAGTACTGTGGGCATGTTATGAGAGTACTGTGGGTGTGTTATGGGAGTACTGTGGGCATGTTATGAGAGTACTGTGGGTGTGTTATGGGAGTACTGTGGGCCTGTTATGGGAGTATTGTGGGTGTGTTATGGGAGTACTGTGGCCGTGTTATGAGAGTACTGTGGGCGTGTTATGGGAGTATTGTAGGCGTTATGAGAGTACTGTGAGCGTGTTATGGGAGTATTGTGGGCGTGTTATGGGAGTATTGTGGGCATGTTAATGCAAGCAGCTGCTTTCCCAGACGCACAGCTACAGACATAGGATGTCATAGTTAGATGGAAACACTGCACCTGCCATAGGGATGGAGCAAGTTGCAAGAGTGTGCCCGATCGTGTCATCTACAGGTGCACCAATTGTTATTACTGTGTCTGGACACTGAAATTGGGCATCTCAGTCCTTGCACATTCGGCAGTATGGGTGTACACAAGGGAAGGAGTTTGTAGCAGCAATGTGAATAAAGTCGCAGATGGGTCACTGCCAATAGATAATGCTTATAGGCACTTTTGCATGAGAATCAGAATCAGCCCCAGAGTTAGTAATACTAATCGGTTTATCGCTGAAATTCTAATGTACGCTAAATATCATCCACGTTAATAATTTTATTCAGTATTGTGTTCATGTTTTAGCTTTGATAATTAAATACACTACACTCCAATCACATCCCCACACTATTCATTTTCTTAACCTGTTACCTTTATTATTATTATTATTATTATTATTAATGTCATATTATCTTATTCCCTGATATTCCAATATATTAATCAGATGTTCCTTTACTGATCAATACCTGGTTGCAATCCTCTACTGATAACCTGGAATTACAGGCATACATCATACATCATAATCTATAATCCGATACCATATCTCACTTTGCACCCCCTGTCATTAATTTAACATTCTTTGTGATGAGTGGTACACACACAAACAGAATGTGCATAGCACCTAAGATATTAGGTACATTATCAATACATATATGGCCATTTTTTATGTTAAATCAAAGATTACTAAAAATGTAAGATACTATTGATATTCTTTCTTTCATTTTTGCATGGACAATCTCAAAACATTAAGGAATTAACATAAATTTCTGATTATTTGAATCATCATTTTGGGGAAATTTGTCTTAAAACTTATGAGTCTGTGACCTTGATAAACTTCCTCAAACCTAATATAGCATATTAAAACTTGGTTAATGCTAAGCAAGATTGATTTTTCTATGGAAATAGCTCCATGATAGATTTAGATTTTCAACCCCTTATAAATAAAAACTAGCTTGATATATATATATATATATATATATATATATATATATATAAATATATATCAAATTCAAGATGTATAGAAAAGTAAATGAACAGCGCTCTGGATAGCAATTACTAAAAAACTGAAAATGTGCCCAATAAAATACAGAGTTTGTGACACAATAGTAGAAATTGTATCAGTATAACATGTAAAAAGTATCAACAGTTGCAATAATTATGATGATGCATCACTAGGAGTGAAGCTGGAGAAACATGTATAGAAACTTGTATATCCCAAGCACAAATGAAAAGTTCATAAAGGTGACTGGATGTATAAATAAAAGTTCATATAAAAAAAGTTCTTTATGATTTCTACTATTGTGTCACAAATGCTTCTTATTTGTAAATGAACCATGTATGTTTATATGTTCATTTACTTTTCTATAGTTTTTTTTCTTTTGGTCACCAACCAGTAACAGCTGCGTGTAATGAGAAATATATATTGAGGAATATTTTTAGACTTTGAATTCTATGTGATTATCTCCATTAAGCACCTGAAGCTGCTAATTTTCAATTTCAAGATGTGTAGTTAAAGTTATTGGTCCATTGAATATACGGAGTGAAATCAAATTTATGAAACCTAAGGTAGAAAAGTTATGAAATTGAATCACTTGGGGCCTCATACAAAAATGAACCCAAACGTAATCTCAAAAGTAGCATTTTGCTACCTATTCTAAGTTGGCTGCAGATGCAAAATGCAACAATCTCTGCATAGGTAGCAAATGCGCTTCCCTCCCCAAGCAAGTAAGAGGGGCAGATGTGCCAGGAATACGATAGGAGGTGTGACTTCACTGTACACTCCAATGACACCTGGTGCGGCTGGTAGGACTTCTTTCACATGCAAGGGGGCATGGTCTCGCTCCATCGCATATCACATCCCCCGTTCTCAGCACACAATGGGCTTACCCACCACTCCATCAGCTGCTGGGGCAGCCCCCTGCCTCTCTCTGAGTTTATTATTTGTTTATTAACAAACATTTATATAGTGCACACATATTCCGCAGCGCTTTACAGGGAATATTTGGCCATACACATCAGTCCGTTCACAGCTGGCACCCAGTGGAGACTTTAGGTACTCTGCATGAACTGCTTTATTATACTTGCTGCCAAAGCAGACCCAATAAAATACAAGCTTGGTGAAGGCTAGCTTACTATACTATCGAGGCTTTCCTTTGCCCGGGTGTTTAGTGCAAACAGAGAAATGGGTGTGGTATATTTTATTGAAATTCATCATGCCAATGTTCATTATGTTGACACTGGCATGCCGACAGTGACCACATTGACATTCATTATCAGGGCCGCCATCAGGGGGGGACTGCCGGGCCCCCAGTTCCGGGCCCGAAGAGAGAGGGGGCCCGGGTGGCAGCGGCAAGCCGGCAAGGAAGATCACCAGCGCTGTGGCATGTGAACTATGGAGCTGGCCATGAGCCAATCATAGCTCGCAGAACGGCAACCAATCAGAGCAGCTGTTACGGATTGGCTGCCATTCCGCGAGCTGTGATTGGCTCGCGGCCGGCTCCAATTACAGCTTGCAGAACGGCAGCCAATCAGGACTGGCTGCTCTGATTGGCTGCCATTCTGCGAGCTATGATTGGCTCACGGCCAGCTCCATAGTTCACATGCCGCAGCACTGATGCTCTCTCTCCCTGTCTGCCTTGTGCCCCCCCTTGAATCCAGCCAGCCTTACCTGCACTGCCCCTCCAGTACAGCCAGCCACCCTGCCTTCCCTGCACTGTCCCCCAGTCTATTCAGCCTTCCCTGCACTGTCCCCCAGTCCAGCCAGCCTGCCCACCCCCCAGTCCAGCCAGCCATCCTGCCTTCCCTGCACTGTCCCCCAGTCTAGCCAGCCTTTCCAGCACTGTCCTTCCCTAGTCCAGCCAGCCTTCCCTGCACCCCAGTCCAGCCAGCCATCCTGCCCTCCCTGCACTGTCCCCCCCCCCAGTCTAGCCAGCCTTCCCTGCACTGTGCCCCCCAGTCCAGCCAGCCTTCCCTGCGCACCCCCATTACAGGAGGCCAGCCTTCCCTATCTGCCCCCCCATCCCCAATCCAGCCAGCCTTCCCTGCCCAACTCCCATTCCAGCCAGACTGCCTGCTTTCCCTGCCCCTCCCCCAGTCTAGCCAGCCTTCCCTATCTGCCCCACCATCCCCAGTCCAGCCAGCCTCCCTTGCCCAGCTCCCATTCCAGCCAGCCTGCCTGCTTTCCCTGCCCCTCCCTCAGTCCAGCCAGCCTTCCCTTCCCAACTCCCATTCCAGCCAGCCTGCTTGCTTTCCCTGCCCCTCCCCCAGTCTAGCCAGCCTTCCCTAAGCCCCCTCCCCTTCGCAGTCCAGCCTGTCTTCCTTGCCCACCACACCCCAGTCCAGCCAGCCCTCTAGTTTAGCCAGCCCTCCTCTCCCTCAATCCAGCCAGCCTTCCCTGTGCTTCCCCCCTCCTAGTACAGCCAGCCAGCCTGTCTTCCCTGCCCCAGTCCAGCCAGTCTTCCCTGTCCCCCCCCCCATGTCCTGCCTGCCTTCTCTGCCCTGCCTCTCCTCTAGTCCAGCTGGCCTTCCCTGCCCTTTGCCACCCCAGTCCAGTCTTGCCAGTCCAGTGCCCCCACTTGTCCAGCCTTCCCTGACTTGTGCCCCACCCCCCGGAAATGTCCATCCTTCCCTGCCCTGTAACCCCTTCCACCATGTCTAGCATTCCTGGTTTATGCACCAATTGATGCACCACCCCCGAAGTAGCTCCACCCACATTATCCACAGCTCCACCCAAGTCTGCCCTACACCCCTAAGGTGGCCCTGCCTATTTTGTCAGTACTAGGCCCCACAATTTCTGATGGAAGCCCTGTTCATTATATTAACATTGATGAAATGTCCACATGATTAAAATGTCGACAAAATGTCCCTGGTGGTCTAGTGGTAACTTACTGTACTTGGTTTGATGGGTCCGGCTGCTCCAGCAGTATCTTCCGTCAGTGACATCCCCTCCCACAGCCTAACCCTCCCTTCCCACAGCCTAACCAGGGCTTAAAGTGGACCAGAATGGGCAGAACTGAATTCCGTCAGTTCAATTTGGTGGTGAAACTAGTTCCGCCTCCTTCGGCCCACCTTGCCCGGCCAGTCAGCACTCAGCTCGGTGCTGCAGGGAAGCTCCATTTGCCAGTCACCTGCTGTGATTTTGTTACCAGCTTGCACCCGGCTTCTTCCCCGCAGTGGCACTGTGGTAGAGATGTGATGATGTTTCTCCCATAGTTCTGAGGAGCGGTCGGACAAGACGGCAGCAGACGCAGGAGCTGGGCTTAATGTAAGTATTGTGTTTGTTTTTTTAATTGTATTGTTTTTGTGTAAGGGGCACTACTACTGGGGGCACTACCACTGGGGGCATTAACACTGGGGGCAGTAACACTGGGAGCATTACTACTGGGGGCACCACCACTGGAGGCACTACCATTGGGGGCAATACCACTGGAGGCATTACTACAGGGGGCGCTACTAATGCGGGCATTGCATAGGGGCACTGCATAAGGGGCACCACTACTGTGGGCACTGCATAAGGGGCCTCACTACTGGGGGAGCTGCCTAAGGGGCACCAATACTGGGGGAATTGCATATTGGGCACCACTACATGGGGCATTGCATAAGGGGCACTACTTCTGTGGGCATTATGTGTGAGGGGCACTACTGCTGTGAGCATTGTATAAAGGGCACTTCTACTGTGGGCATTATGTGTATTAGGGGCACTACTACTGAGGGCATTGTGTATAAGGGGCACTATCATGGGCATTGTGTAAAAGGGATACCACTGTGTGTCATAACATGAATAAGGGACACTACTATGTAGTTTAATGTGAAACAGGGGCACTATGGGCCTGATTCATTACGTACACTATTGCGATTACGCATACAGATGGCCAATTGTAGCATACTGCACATGCATATGCATTGCAGTGCACATGTGCTAAGGCTCCATTGCGATCGTGCAGTGATTGCAGAGACTATGCAGACCCACAGCTGTGATCGGGGAATTGGGGATACTATCGTGTGACCACACCCCTTTCTGTTGAGACCACACCCTTTTCGCGCCTACGACGCTCGCTGGCCCTTTATTGAAAAAGCACCGAGGAGGGGAGGTGAGTTCCACCACGTCTCTAGGGCCACTTTAAGTACTGAGCCTAACCCTAACCCTCCCATCCTGTAGCCTAACCCTCCCATTCCACAGCCTAACCCTAACCCTCCCATCCTGTAGCCTAACCCTCCCATCCCGCAGCCTAACCCTTCCCTTCCACAGCCTAACCCTAACCCTCCCTTCCTGCAGCCTAACCCTAACCCTCCCCTCCTGCAGCCAAACCTTAACCCTCGGCACCCTGCAGAATGTTGGTATTTCACATGTTGACATTGTAAACATGTCGACATTCTGATGATGCCAAGATGTTTAATGTCAACATTTCAACAATGTTGACATCATAACTGTCAACATTGTGGTGACAAATTTATAAATGTCAATATTATTGCTGACTCCCGCAAATCAGTTTAACTAGCTGTCTACCAACAGCATTAAATGGCACACTTTATTACCACAAATAGTTTCCTCTTAATTCACTTACTCATCACCAACCTGAAATTGACATTTCACCTACAGTAATTTGCAGAAATTAATGGTATATTATTCCAAACAGCGAGCATTCACTATTTGTTGTTGCCACCACGAGGAGCAGTGACGGAAATAGCGAGGGGTGGGACTAGGTGCAAAAATATGCTTTGGGCACCCACTCCACTATGCAAAAGTGAACCCCCCAAAATCCAGCTATTTTAGGGGAAATATACTTCCATCGTATATAAGTCATGTAAAAAATGAGCAAAGTATTTTACCTTCATGGCTAACATTTGGGTATCATTGTTAAATCTGCAAAGAAACACACTTCTTTCCCGTTATCAAACTTGGATGGCTATGGGGCCCATTTACTAATTATCAGGTTTTTGATAATGATAATTTCTTATCGCCGCAATTTGTGGCAATAACAAGTTGTCTACCACTGGCATGTATCTTTGCACACATGCAGGGTCAGCGGCTCCATCCCCGTGATGTGTAAAAGTAAAATGATCACATTAGTGATCACTTTCTTTTATTTTCAATTGCAGACAGCCGCCACACTACTGTGCATGTGCAGTCTGATGACTGACATGCGCAAGAGGAGCTGCGGTGGGATGCTATAGCTCCCCAGGGCTGCCATAAGAAATTGTGGGGCCCAGGAGGGACTGACAAAATAGGCAGCCCCCCCATTTCTGCAACTCCGACCCTGCAGAGTCTCTCCATTCCCAGCCAGCCCCCTACTGTCTCCCCAGCCAGCCCCCTTCTGTCTCCCCAACCAGGACCACTTCTGTCTCCCCAGCCAACACCCCTTCCCAGCCAGCCCCCCTTCTGTCTCCCCAGTCAGCCCCCCTTCTGTCTTTACAGTCAGACCCCCTTCTGTCTCCCCAGCCAGCCCCCCTCTGTCCCCAGCCAGCCCCCGTTCTGTGTCCCCAGCCATCTTCCCTTCTGTCTCCCCAGCCAGCCCCCCTTCTGTCTCCCCAGCCAGCCTCTCTTCTGCCTTCCCAGCAGACTTCCCTTCTGTCTTCCCAGCCAACTCCTCTTCTGTCTTCACAGCAAGCTCCCCTTCTGTCTCCCCAGCCTTCCTCCCTTCTGTCAACCCAGCCAGCCCCCCTTCTATGTCTACAGTAAGCCCCCCTTCTGTCTTTCCAGCCAGCCCCCCTTCTCTCTTTCCAGCCAGCCCCCCTTCTGTCTCCCCAGCCAGCCCCCATTCTGTGTCCCCAGCCATCTTCCCTTCTGTCTCCCCAGCCAGCCCCCTTCTGTCTCCCCAGCCAGCCCCCTTCTGTCTCCCCAGCCAGCCCCTCTTCTGCCTTCCCAGCCAACTCCTCTTCTGTCTTCCCAGCAAGCTCCCCTTCTGTCTCCCCAGCCTTCCTCCCTTCTGTCAACCCAGCCATTCCCCCTTCTGTGTCTACAGTAAGCCCCCCTTCTGTGTCCCCAGTCAGCCCTCCTTCTGTGTCCCCATCCAGCCCCTCTGTCTCCTCGACCAGCCCCCCTTCTGTGTCCCCAGGGAGCCCCCCTTCTGTGTCCCCAGCCTTCCTTCCTTCTGTCAACCCAGCCAGCCCCTTCTGTGTCTACAGTAAGCCCCCCTTCTGTGTCCCCAGTCAGTCTTCCTTCTGTGTCCCCATCCAGCCCCTCTGTATCCTCAGCCAGCCCCCCTTATGTGTCCCCAGCTAGCCCCCCTTCTGTGTCTCCATCCAGCCCCTTCTGTGGTTCCTACCAGCCCCTCTTCTGTGTCTAGAATAGCCCTCATTCTGTGTCTCCAGCCCCAGCCAACCCCCACACTTACCTTCTGTTAATGCATACCATGAATGTGACCTGTGAAGGTCAATCCTCCTCGAATGGAACAGGTGAGCACCAAACATGATTAGCAAGCAGGGTACGTAAACTGCGAAAGTAGAGTATAAACACCAAATGTCACACCACAAATTCAAATCAAGGTCAGTTGGGATTTGTACCATGCATATGTTCGTGACCATCAAATCTATGAATTTGGTTGAATCTCAAACAAGTTTGCAATATTCATGCATCTCTACTTGCAAATAGATCTGATACAGAGCTGTACACTCATTTCACCGCTGCTGCTTATTAGCATGCAGCGGATGTGCAAAATTATGCAAAAAGCCGCAGGAGGTGCCTTAAGTAAAAAGACGTTCACTGCCAGCTTCTCTGATCTGCTGCTGCACCAGAAGACGCAGCTTCGGATCAACTGTGTGAATATCGGACATCTAAGTAACGGTCAGGTGACTCAGGATATCTGACAAAATTACACTGCCGCAGCCAGACAAGCTGCATCCAAGGATACAGCCAATGGATTTGGCTTTGTCCTCAGCAAAGTTAATGTTAACAGCCCAAAAAGCTATTGGTAATACAAATAATTGACTGTTGATATTAGATTATCATTTGTGCAATGGTGAAATATATTAAACATACAGATTCTAAAATCCAAGACTGTTAAATTGATTAAAAAAGTAATCCATAACTTTGGAAAGGAGCTGATTGGGAATCTGACAGATGATAAACAACATCCATTTGAACAAATCAGTCTTAACCTGTTTTCTTTTCATGCCATTAAGTAGCATACATTTCCTAATTAGTAAGAACTACATCAGATGACCAGTAAACACCATTCTTACTTCTGACTGAAATGAGATCTATCAATAAGCTATTTGTCTGCGATATTCAGTTAAGCTAAACATAATCTATTCTATCATTAAATTCATGCTCGTTTCACAGTTACACCATTATTTACTGTGAGGGTTTCGTCACACACATCACAAAGACACTTTCAGGTGTAAACCATTAGACTGGAACTACAAAATTGGGTGATGTGCAAGAGCCAATAAATCACTATTGATTCCTGCAGCCCAGGAACAATCTGACAAATGAGGAATGAGAAGTGCGGCATGCTAACTCATCCTTCTTTTTCACTGTTTGATGATGTGGAAAAAGATGCTTAGAAGTTGTAGTGGTGCCAACCTGGAACCATGCTCCTGGGTGCCCTGCTAACATGACTAATCGTTTAACTTTACAATCACAAAACAATGTACCATTGGACAATATAAGAATGTGAATACAACAAATGTACTTTGTTTCTAATAGTCCAACAGCACACACTTTTCACCAATGCCAATGTATGTAATACCCCTTTTACACCAGAGCTAAAACCCGGGTGATTGCAGGGTTAACCCAGGTTGCTTCTGGGTGTAAAAGGGAACAGGGTTTTAACACAGGAATGACCCATGAATCCCTGCAGTGTAAACTGCGCGATCCGGGTCACGATGATCCAGATCGTGCCACATGCCTGACGATTGGCCGGCTTCAGTGGTGCTTGAAGATGACCTCATCTCCAAGCATCCACTTCAGCGCCAGAAGAGCCAAGTTACTGCAGACCCGGCTTCAGTGTGAACGGCACCGACTCAGGAATATTCTGGGTCGGCACCAGGGAAGTTCCGGGTCTGATCCGGATTGGAACCCTAGGCCTTATTCAGACCCGTTCGCTAGGCTGCGTTCGCACGTAGCCTGCCGAGGTTTGCAATGTGCTCATGCGTTAGCAACTCAATGCGCGTGTGTGAACCAGTCCATGCGATCGCTAAGCAATTGCCCCTTGAGCTTAGACGCCTCGCTAGCTTGAGTGACAGGACGAGCCATTTGTGGGTGGTGACAGGAGTTGGTTGAAGGAAACGGGGGAGTGGTGGTGTGAACGCAGGCGTGTCTGAGCGTCTTAATGCCATTTCAGAGGCGTGCATAATTAAGACGCAGCATCATAGTACACGTGACATGGTTGAATTACAAACTGAAGCAATCTCAGTGCTTGCGGTAGGGTATGGTTAGCCACAAGTGCTGCGTACGGTTCCAATGGTACTCAATGTTACCGACTGTTGCATACACTTCCTGGAGATGACGTGTAACACTAAGGGAAGTGGGCATCTTAAGACAAGCTGGTGGGTGTCTATATACACACCGCGATCATACGCCAAGACATAGTGGGCGTGCTAATGCCTTGCCGTGCGATTGCGGGATTTGCATACGTTGGCTGCGTGCGAACGCATCTAGCTAGCGGGTCTGAATCGGGTTCCCTGTTCCAACCTCCGGGTCAGACCCGGAATTTAGGTATAAAAGCGATATTTTAATGGTCTGTGTATTATACATATATTGTGTATATATATATATATATATATATATATATATATATATATATATACACACAGTCAGATCCATAAATATTGGGACATTGACAGAATTTTCATATTTTGGCCTCTATTCACCACCACAATGGCTTTGAAATGAAACAAACAAGATGTGATTTAAGTGCAGACTTTCAGATTTAATTTGAGGGTAATTACATCCAAATCAGGTGAACGGTGTAGGAATTATAACGGTTTCTATATGTGCCTCCCACTTTTTAAGGGGCCAAAAGTAATGGGACAAACTAAACAATCCTAAATCTAACATTCACTTTTTATTACTTTGTTACAAATCCTTTGCAGGCAATTACAACCTGAAGTCTGGAACGCATAGACATCACCAGACGCTGGGTTTCATCCCTGGTGATGCTCTGCCAGGTCTCTACTGCAAATGTCTTCAGTTCCTGCTTGTTCTTGGGGCATTTTCCCTTCAGTTTTGTCTTCATCAAGTGAAATGCATGCTCAATCGGATTCAGGTCAGGGGATTGACTTGACCATTGCATAACATTCCACTTTTTAGCCATAACAAACTCTTTGGTTGCTTTTGTAGTATGCTTCGGGTCACTGTCCATCTGCACTGTGAAGCACCGTCCAATGAGTTCTGAAGCATTTGACTGAATATAAGCGTATAATATTGCCCGAAACACTTCAGAATTCATTCTGCTGCTTTTGTCAGCAGTCACATCATCAATAAATACAAGAGAACCAGTTCCATTGGCAGCCATAAATGCTCACGCCATGACAATGCTTGTAAGGTGTTTAGCCAATAGCCTTTATTTAGTAGCAAAAAAACATACGCAGGTGAACTACTCAGCTGCTAATTTCTGGGTTAGACAATCAATTAGCTTACAAATTTATTTTACATTTGCGTGTTTTTGCCAAATTTGTTTTCTTTTTTTTTTAGGGCAACAATATTGTACGCATGTTTGTTGTTTTTCTTCATTTTTTAGGGGCCAAGAAAACAATCGTCCTTTTGTTTTTTGCTAAGTGCTAATTAAAACTCATAAATTATTTTTAACCCTTGGTTTTTTTATTCAAAAATAATGTTTAGATTTCCGTTGTATTGTTTGTAATGTTGTTTGCGGGATTACCTTTTAACCAGTTTTTGAATAAATTAACAATAGAATTGTGCAGATTTTCAACTTTATTTTATTTTTTGTTGTTTTTTTTATAAAAAATTTTGGGGAAATAAAAAAAACTTGATAACGTAAAAACAAATAACAAATGATTTTAGAAACACACAAATAAAATAAGTGGCATTTGAAATCAACAAACAAACACAATTAATAAAAAATTCACAAGAAAGGAGAGGAAGGTTTTGGGCATTAAGGAATATGGGGCAAACACTGAGAAGGATCGTGGGAAAATTAGCCAGTGCTGTCATCGCCTTTTGGCCCGTTTGGCCGGGGTAGGGAGGGAGCCTGAACGGGTCCGGGATGTCCTTCTGCTGGCCTGGACAGAGGCAGATGTTGTGGCCTCTGGACTAGGCATAGGGCTAGGCACATTTGGAGGGATGGCTGTTGTTGTGCCAGAGGTGGAGGGTCCTGATGTTCCGGCAGGAAGGGAAGCCAGCTCCAACATGTGCTGGTGAATGAGCTGCTCCAGGGCATTTGCTATTCGCACATTGGCCCCAGTATTTTCCGCCAGGGCCTTAGCAATGGTCACGTTGGCCGCAGCACTTTGCTCCAGGGCGTCCGCCACTCGTAGCAGATTGGCGTCCATCCTCAGCAGAATCCCAGTCTGCTGATCCGTTTTAACATTGAGATCAGTGAGGAGGCCCACTGCCTGCAAGGGGGAATGCCCTGGACTGTCTTCCACAGGTTCCCCAGCTGGATCTACTGCTTCCTCCCCTGCAGAGCCAGCAGAAATTCTGCGGCCAAAGCTCCCCTCTGGAGCAGACTCATCCGCCTGTGTCTCTGTGAGAAAAAAGAGAAAAGAGTAACATTATAATCTAGATATTGTCCCAAACACATTTCTGAGTTATTAACATTACAACATTTACCTGGGGCAACATGAGGAGCCGCAAAGTCTGGCATGTTGGTATCCATGTTCGACACACCAAACACCTCCTCATCCTGCACACCCCCCTGGGCCATCTCCTCCAAATCTGTGAGCTCCAGTGACACAGGGGTGGGACCCCCACCTGTCCCCCCTGCATGCCTAGCCCTATCAGCCAGTTTTTGCTTAAGACGATATTTGAAGTCGCTCCATCTGTGGGGTAAAAAGTTGGCATTATTCCGGCAGTATTTGGACCTGTAAACACTTTTTTAGTAAAATGTAGTTTTTACGTACCGACGTTTGACTTCCCAGGTTGAACGTTCAAAATCACCCACCCTATTGACACCACTGGCTGTCATCCCACATTTTCCATTTCTGGCTTGCACCCATATTAATTGCTGCCTGTGGCAGGTTGTCATTGCACATTTGCACCAAAACCTCCATCTCCTTTCTTGTGAATTGTGGCTGCCTTTTTTTTTGTTTAGTTGGCCTACTAGGCCCAGCAGCCTCTTCCATGGCATCCTCAACACCTTTTTTGAAAATGGGATTAAAATTTATAATGTAAAATGTTCCCAAAATTATTGTTAAACAGAATCCTTTTGCCCAAAAAAGAGAAATACTTACCTTGCGCCTCTTGGCCACTGCTTTGCTGCTCTGTAGTCATTTTGGACTTTCAGGTCTCACTACAGCAGACCGATTTGGCTTTTCAGTGACGTTTTTATACATGTGTCAGCATTATTCGGCCGCATCATTGACTGTGCACTCCTATTGTCCGTCCTTAATTTGAGCGGGAAAATAAAGACTATTTATGGCTTGGTGTGACTGGAGTCGATGTGGCATGTTGTTTGTTGGAGGTTTGGCGTTGGAGTGGTTTTGAGGCTTAGTGAGTAGAAGGAGGACATTTTCGGAGCAATATTTTGGTTTTTTTCTAGCTTCTTTCTTTTCCGTTGGTTATTTTTTTATTGTTTGGCTATTTTTTTGTGATTTTTGGAGTAAGTATTGTAAAAAACCACCGTAAAAAATAATAGTAAATAGTTTACAAATGTTTATAATATTTTTTTGGGGGGGTTACAGTTAGTTTGGCATTGCCCCAGTGAAGTTTTTGAACTTTGGGATATTTGTCTGTTTTTGTTTTCATGATTTTACAAATTAGATGTGTTGTTCTTAGCATATGTTTCGCAAAGTAATGTTGTTTTTTTTCTGGGAACAATCATGTCTTACCACTAAATGTAGCGTACTATTTAGCGAAATAATGTTTGAGTGGTTTTAATTGTAAAAGTAGCGTACTATTTAGCGAACTAATGTGTCTTGATTTAACTGTAAAAGTAGCGTACTATTTTGCGAACTAATGTATCTTGATTTAACTGTAAAAGTAGCGTACTATTTAGCAAACTAATGTGTCTTGATTTAACTGTAAAAGTAGCGTTCTATTTAGCTAACTAATGTGTCTTGATTTAACTGTAAAAGTAGCGTACTATTTTGCGAACTAATGTTTTTTTAAATTTTCAGTGTAAAATCATGTCTTAACACTAAATGTAGCGTACTATTTTCTGAACTAATATGTGCTCCCTTCTTTATTTTTTCACGAAAACAATTTGTTTAGAATCATATTTTATTTAATGAATCTTAAACATATTTTCTACTTTTGAAATGTAGGGTGTTCTGCACATGACACGTCCCAGGCCTGTAAGCATCTTTGGATTTCTGAGAAAAGATAAGTATATTTTTCTTTGCACATTTGTCTAAAACAATAACTACCTGGCTTACCATTTCAGGTTGATGTTGGTCGTATTATATTGGCCATGGTTCCAGAACCTGACCAACCTCAACTTCGTCCCAGGCGTAGGCCTCATACGCGTGCAAGGCCCCAGATATATAGAACACGTGTCACCCTTTTTGGAATGTCAGATGATGAGGTGGTACGGCGATACCGTCTGCCACCCCAAATAATCATAGACACTCTCTCATTAATAGAGAGTGATCTTGAACGGCAAATTGACAGTCCTACAGCAATACCACCACTTACTCAATTAATGTTGGTGTTACATTTTTGGGCCTCAGGATCCTTTCAAACCACTGTGGGAATAGTTGCGGGAATATCCCAATCCTCCTTTTCAAGGATCCTGAGGGCAGTGATGGAGGCCCTTTTTAAACACCTCCATAATTTTATTAAAATGCCATTAGATATGGGTACCCTTAATGTGGCGAAGGCAAATTTTTACCAAATAGCTGGCTTCCCACACATCATAGGGGTTGTGGATGGCACTCACATACCACTTCAGCCTCCAGCAAGGCTGGAGGCTATTTTTAGGAACCGCAAGCACTTTCATTCACTGAATGTAATGGTGGTATGTGATGCCTCCCTCCAGATCCTGTCCCTGAATGCCAAATTCCCCGGCAGTGCACATGATTCCTTCATCATCCGGCAATCAGGGATTTGGCACAAATTAAACAACCTACAAGCTGGTGATGTGTGGCTTCTGGGTAAGTTGACACCTTCTGTTGAAACCAATGCAAAGCTTGTTACACAATGGTCCTGATGTTTGTTTTCATTTTTTCACAGGAGACAGTGGTTACCCTTGCACGCCCTGGCTGCTCACTCCTTATTTGGTTCCTTACACCAGGGCCACAAAGTGAGTATAATTCTGCACTTACAGCCACCAGGCAGGTGGTGGAGCGCTGTATCGGCCTTTTAAAAAGCCGATTCAGATGCCTCCACCGCTCTGGTGACGACCTCATGTATTTGCCGGCTATGGTTTCGAAAATTGTGGTCCTGTGTGGGATATTTCACATCGCCATAAGGAGTGGTGTCCCAATGCAGCCAGAGGATGCCTTGCCTGAGGATGGCCCCCCGAGGTTGGTCGGAGGTCAGTATGTGGGGGGGCCATACGCGATTAAGTTGTGGCCATATATTTTAGGTAATTATTTCCTCATAATGTTTAAAAATGCCACAATGTAGACATGTAATATTTTAAAGTTCACTTTTAACAGTTTTTTTTTCTTTCTTTTTAATCCGTAAAATGACCATAAAAAAACATGCCTACTACCTGATCAACACAAATGACTTTATGTGGACATATTGGATATAACTTTGGGAACAATGATTTCTTCTCCTCATTTGTGGATTCATGTTGGCATGCTACTTCTTCAAACAGTTCCTGATTGTGTTTTTTGGGGGTTTTGGGTGTGATTTTTAACTTTTGTGTGTGGTTTGGTTTTTTGAAATTATTGTGTGTATTCACTTGGTGTTAGTTGTGTGCATTAAAATTTTATTTGACATTCACCAACCATTTCCATCGTAAATTACAACCAAGTGTAACCTGTTTCTAAAAATGCAAAGTTGCTTAATGCCTAATACTGTAATTTATTATTTTGTAAAGTTTAGTACCCTGCTTTGTTGCTAAATCAAACACCAAAGGTATTATGGTGAATCCGTATGTTTGCAATTGTAGGCCTAAGCAGGTAGCTTTCAATGTAACATTACCCACACCAAACAATCTTCACATTTTGAGGTTACTTCTCCAAACCTATTGGTATTGTTATGTGTTTAATGTGCAAGCTTACATACTTACTTGAGCTTTCGACAAACACATTTACATTTCTTTAAAAAACATGGACAAATAGTAGACTTATGTAAGGTTCACCAATCTAAAATTGACACACAAGGAATGAGACTTAAATAAACCAAAATATAATTTATTTTTTTCAACATTTTTGGTGGTGTAAAAAAAAAAATTAGTGGCGCAGGCGCGCCAAAATGTGATCCAACGCCACAAGCAGCCCAACTACTGATGTGCCCAGCTATAACGTGGCATCACAGCACTATCTCTCACGCCACGTATGGCGCGCCACACACCACGCCATGAGCCGCGCCACAAAGAAAGTTTATTAGTGAAAAAAGTCATTACGTGTAATACAACATTTTGCCCACCAGATGTCACTTTTCCTAAACTACATAGCGCATTCGTCAGATTTCATTAAGTGTAATACAACTTTTTGCCCACCAGGTGTCACTTTTCCTAAACTACATAGCGCATTCGTCAGATTTCATTAAGTGTAATACAACATTTTGCCCACCAGGTGTCACTTTCCAATGAACCGTACGGTATGTTCTGTATCACCGGCCGATGATTGTTTGACAGAAGCTTAGACATTAGACTTTACAAACTACAGAACTCTATTAATGGGTGAAGCGTGTGGCCTAGCGGTCTAATGCCTAGTCTCACTGCTTCTCCTCTCTTCTTGTTCCGTGGGTTCGAGACCTTGAAAATACAGTATGTTTTTTTAATTCATTTTTAAAATCTTCACTTAAAATATTCAGTATTCAATACAGTACATGTGGAGCGCATGTCTGCCCAGTGCTTCGGGAGTCAAACAGCGAAACTAGGATTTTTATTATTGTACATACAGTACTGTACCTTAGAACGCAAACTTGCGTCAATGCCGGCGCTGACATGAACGCGGACATTGTAGTTATTTATTATGACCATCAAGTGGCAATGGGCCCTGTTAAAGAAACACGTTTCTGTATATCAAACTGACTGCGCGTTTAAACCGCAAAATTGCGTCAATGTCTGCGCGTGCCCAGTGGTCGGATATTAATCACAATGGAATGTGTGCCCCATGTCCAGTGGAGCCAAGCCATACATTAGGTAGCGCTATTTTATGGCGCATACCCAGTTGTCTGTATTGCCAACAGTACTGTGAATTTTCACACTAGTGCCATTCTGCACTGTCCGAGACTTACAGTACCGCACAGTATACACAATAGTAAATTCATTACTACAGTACATAAGGTGCTACAGTAGTGGACTAACAGCAGTTTGTAGGGCAGATGCAGAGCGCAAACTTGCGTCAATGCAAATGCTGTCTTAGACTTGGTAACATTATTAATTTAATATGTTTAGTAACTGATAGTTGACTGTGTATAAGAGAGGGGTCTCTATAGTACAAACTGACTCGGCGTTTAAACCGCAAAATTGCGTCAATGTCTGTGCGTGCCCAGTGGTCAGATTTTAATCACAATGGAATGTGTGCCCCATGTCCAGTGGAGCCAAGCCATACATTAAGTAGCGCTATTTTATGGCGCATACCCAGTTGTCTGTATTGCCAACAGTACTGTTGAATTTTCACACTAGTGCCATTCTGCACTGTCCGAGACTTACAGTACCGCACAGTATACACAATAGTAAATTCATTACTACAGTACATAAGGTGCTACAGTAGTGGACTAACAGCAGTTTGTAGGGCAGATGCAGAGTGCAAACTTGCGTCAATGAAAATGCTGTCTTAGACTTGGTAACATTATTAATTTAATATGTTTAGTAACTGATAGTTGACTGTGTATAAGAGAGGGGTCTCTCTAGTACAAACTGACTCAGCGTTTAAACAGCAAAATTGCGTCAACTGTCAGCACAGTTTGCGTTGTGGTAACTTATAGCCAGTTCTGATGGGTTACGGTACAAATAGGATCTCTGGCTTGTGCCCAGTGGCGGGGTTGCAATGCATTGCCAGTGGTGCTGCGCCATAGCCATACCCTTGTAGCGCTATGGCTATGTACTGTACGCCATGGCGTACAGTATGGAATATCATACTGTACAGTACCAGGTCATGATTCACACACAGTGAAAGTGTGTTATTATTACACTGACTGTGTAATAATAATATTAAAAATAAAAAGTGTAACCTTGACTGTCTAATAATAATGAAAAGCTTCATTATTAAGCTTCCTGGTTTCGAACCCGGGTTGTACAGACGTCTGCAATGTAGAAGTACGATTTCTTACCTCTACGCTACAGACGCCTGAGTACTGTACGTCATCGTATGGTACTGTAGATGTCACATAAAGTACTGTAGAGGACTAGGAGAGACTTGTGAGCAAGGGCTTAGGTGATCCGTCTTGCTTACACTTCTCTCCTTATGTTCGAGACCTTTATAATTTAATGGATTTTTTTAATGTTCACTATAGTACTGTAGTTCAGTCTTGTTATCCAACCCTTACAAAAATCAATCTATTGTACTGTATATGTGCCCAGCTACAGTACTGTAGTTTGTTGCTCCATACGGTACGCCATACAGTATACCGCATTGTTGCGCGCTACACTGTGGCGTATTGAGTCTCATAGCACTGCGCATGCCCAGTTGTCTGTATTATACGGTACTTATAACTGTAGTTGTAAGTACAATACGGTAGACATTGTAGTGATTCCCTGACTCTAGGAACTACAGTACAGTAGATGCAGTAGTCTAGGGGGCTAATGCCTAGCCCTACTGCATCTACCATTTTCTTGTACCGCTGGTTCGAGACCTTTAAAGTACATACATTATACGGTAATTTTATTTTGTTTTAAATCTTCACTAATACAGTACATTATCCAGAAATTCTGGTATTTCTATGCCACAGTACTTTGACCAAAAAGTCTAACCTTGTTAATAAAAAATAAAAAGTGTAACCTTTCAAGCTTCGAACCCGCAAAAGGGTTGTACAGGCAGCGTAATGTATTGGTTTGATTATTTACCATTACACTACAGCCGCCTGCAATACCAAGTTTGCACCTGGCTTGAGTGTTTCCTACAATACTGTACATCATCGTATCTCAGGCGCATGCCCAGATCTACTGTATACCCATTTAGCACTTTTTTTTTTTTTTACTAAACTCAGTACATTTTATATATTAGGGGGTAAATGTACTAAGATGGTAGTGCTATTAAGTGATTTTGCCCATAGCAACCAATCTGATTCCAGGTATTACTGTACAGTATCTTCTAGAAGGTGCTACTGTAGATAAATGCTAAGTACAGTAGAATCTGATTGGATGCTATGGGCAACATACAGTACAGTAACTTCTTAAATTGAACTCCCATCTTAGTAAATTTACCCCTACAAGTTTCACTTTTTCCCCCCAATTTTTTTTCTTCCACCCCCCAAAATGAAAGTGAATTTTTAATGTGTTCTGACTTTTTTTAAAAAAAAACTTACACAGTTTACAGTACCTTTAGGGCACGTTGAAGGCTTCCCGCAACATTGCACCCCAATTCACGAAATTTTTCCACCTGCTATTCATACAGTAGGTGAAACTTTTTTACATACTGTCTTACTGTACATTGCATTGACTTCCCGCCTACAGTAGGCAGAAAAGCTTTCAAATTGAATACAGCGATAATTTCACGCCTGGCAAAATGACGTAATCATACAGTACAAACACCAATTGTATAAATTAATGACAATTTTTATTTAACCTACAGTAACATGCTTTACAGAGGGGGGGGACTTCTTTAGCCCTACTGGGGGACCGAGGACTACACAAAAAGAGTTGGCTTTTAATTTAAAATCATCACTGGCACTTTTGGCCTCAGATTCAGAGTTTCACCTATACCAGGTGCAGACTCTACCGTGCATCAGAGTGCACCATAATATAACATTAAAAAAAAAATACATGAAACAAAACAGTATTTGGGTGCCCCAGATGGAGGTGAACACCAGCTGTGTGAATACGATAACAGAGCACTAACATTACCAAAAATCTCACCTTATCCTGATGTCGAAGGGACCGCCGCTCTAACCATACAGTAGAAGCCTGTATATCAATTCCCGGTGCACCCACTACTGTATGTCTGCAACTATGGATGTGGATGTTGAAGCAGCCACTACTATTGTAGTGTATATGAACTAAAGGAACCTGAAAACTTGAAACATCTGCATTACAAATGGCAACATCAAGGAAGTTAAACCCCTCCTCCACATTACAAATTATATACAGTACAGTATAAGCTACATAGCAGTTGCTTGACCGTTTCTTTCAATGACAATTGGTAAGACTCTATGGAGATGATCAATATAATTGTTACACTGGGCACGTGTCAATACTGTTCTCCAAAACTTCATGATCCCATCCAAAAGTTCCTGTTTAGTTGTTGGTTTCACATCAGACCTGATGAACCTCTTCAACTGGGCCCAGACCATTTCAATGTGATTCATGTCCGGTGACCTACAGGTAAGTAAAAATAAAAAAAATATTCAGTCACAGTACTGTACTTTAGTATAAAGTATACTAGAATAATTACTGCTTGGTACTGTACATACTTTTTGGTACAATAAACAGTTAATACAGTACTATAGGACAATACTCACTCTGGTGGTGTGCGTTCCCAATTTATCCCTCTCTCTTCCATGAATTTTGCTGAAGCCGAATGTTTGGGATCATTATCCTGGAATAATCGATGTCCTGATGGGAAGCATTTTCTCACAAATGGCACCATACAGCAATCTACTATTTTTTCTTGGAAGAAGGTCTTATCCATGATGCCTAGAGATGAGAAATTGTCAGTAACAAGCATACACTGTACAGGACTGTAAATAATTTTTAAAACAAGCATTACTGTACTGCACCTTCAAAAATATAGATCGGTCCTGCACCCCAACGAGATATACCTCCCCATACATGGACTTTTAACGGATGCCTCGGACGTGGTTTAAGTGAGAGATGTGCACGGTGTCGGAAGGACAGTCTTGAGAACCTCTCGAGAGAAACCGAAGTTTCATCTGTGAAAATGACGTCATTAAAATTCTCTCCACTCTCTATCCACCGTCGTGCTTGTTCAACTCTCTTTACTTTATTAACATCCCTTATCATGGGATATATCCTGTGAAATAAAAACAAGTTTTAGTTTACTGTCATGTAAAATCAGTGCATTATTAATATACAGTATATATATTTTACAGTATGTACAGTACCTTGTAGGGCCAAAAGTCCATCCCAGTTCCTTACGCATCCGTTTGATGCTGGAACAGGAGATGTCCAGGTCACATTCTGCTTTTAGAATACGTTTGATTTGTAAAGCTGTATGCTCATCATCCTCACAAGTCAATTTGTGCACAATCTTTTTGACGCTCCTACGGTAGAACACATACAGAGCATATAGCAATTATTGGACAGTTAGTGTTGAAATTGGAACACAATACAGTACCAATCTAGCAACATACAGTATACTGTAATAAAAAAAGGTTTATGTAAAGTACCTACCATGTGCATTTAGAAGGAAATCTATATCTGGTCCGCGTTCTCTCAAATGCATGATAGCGCACAGTCTGTAAACTAACAAGAACACCACACTCTTTCAGCCAGGCATGGATCTGTCGTGTTGTTTTGTGTTCTTTTTTCATGCTTGCAATTATCTTGCTGATGGCTTTGCTGATTTTTGCCATGTTTGACGACAAAATCTGTGTAAAGAACAAGAGAAATACGTTACAGTACTGTTGCTGAGTATACAGACTGAGTACAGTATACAGTACATACAGTAATGTAATGTTCAGTATCTTAAACACAGGGGGTTATTACATTCTTACTGTACATCAGCCATAACATGTACAGTATAACCAGCTAGCTAATTTGTGATATATATTTCCCAATTTAATCTCACATCAAGCTTTCATACAGTATGCCCCTAAATACGCAAATATGCATCTACAGTACTGTATGAAGGAGACAAACAGGACAATAAACACAGCAATATTGCGACTGAAACAAAAATGGTTGCCGAGCAAAACAAAACGGTACCGTATATGCATTGAAAAGTCGCTGCGCAAATCAGTGTCTAACACAGCAAACTGCAAAATGACCATGAACCTAGCAAGCTCCCATACTTACAGTACCAGTGGGTTGATACTGTAGGAAACAGCTGTAGAAGCTCACGGTACAGCAACAAAGGTGACTCGGAAGTCAGGCAGAGTTGCAGAGGTACAGTAGATCACGGTAATGAGCAGCAACAACAGCGACTTAGAAGTCAGGCAGCGTTGCAGTTAGTAGTACAGTATCTCAAGGGTTCGTACTGTTGATACGTGCCGATGAGACAATCCGAGCAGCAAGTCCGTACAGTTAAGTAGCAGATTCACAGTGTGGATAGCTAGTGCAGTCTGAGACGCTCTTTTATGCTACCAGATACAAAAGAATTCCTTCCCGCAGAAAATCTATTCTGTGGTGCTAAATTGTAGGGCACCGTCACTTTTGAATATTCAGTACAGGCACATTCATAGCGGCACACTAGTTGTCCTAGCAGACGGGGGATGGTGTCTTTGGCAATGGTGACAATTCGTAGCATTTTTCAGGACACTAGGGCAGAGCTGACTGCTTACAGTAAATGGATTAACAAAGCTTCCTTTATTATGGTAATGTGAGGCTCTTGGCTTGCTTTGGGGGAAGGGACCTGATGCACTGTGTATGACTCTCGGCCCACTGGGCATGCGCCAGAAATCCCATCGCAACCCTCCTACTGGGCATGCGCCCGCCAGAGATGGAAATGCAACAGAATACAATACTGTACCGACTGCAGTAATACAGCCAACTGCGCATGCTCAGTGATAGCATAGCGCTACATGGCGTATGGCTTGGCGCCACAGATCCCATTGTAACCCCCTCCATTTCTAATCCATCGCAGCCACCGTAGCGCCAACCGTGTAATACAGAGAGCTCTCTCTCCTACAGATCCCACTACTACCGTACTTAGTGTGCAAGGTTGGAGCAGCATCACCAATGTCATCAGTTTGGGATGCAACGCTATTTTGCGCATCAAACGCACAGTCAGCTTTGAACACAGAGCGCTCTCACAGATGGAAAGCACTCTCAGACACAGTCCAAGGGACGTAGCTATAGTGCGCGAGGCTGAGACCGCATATGCGCTGTCGCATGTTTGCGTTTTGTGGTTTCTGGGTGCACAGTTTGTGATGCAGAGGCCTGTCTCACATTCTAGACAGTAGTTTCACTAACAGCTCCTGCAGTTATGAAATCACTATTCTGTGGTGCTAAATTGTAGGGCACCGTCACTTTTGAATATTCAGTACAGGCACATTCATAGCGGCACACTAGTTGTCCTAGCAGACGGGGGATGGTGTCTTTGGCAATGGTGACAATTCGTAGCATTTTTCAGGACACTAGGGCAGAGCTGACTGCTTACAGTAAATGGATTAACAAAGCTTCCTTTATTATGGTAATGTGAGGCTCTTGGCTTGCTTTGGGGGAAGGGACCTGATGCACTGTGTATGACTCTCGGCCCACTGGGCATGCGCCAGAAATCCCATCGCAACCCTCCTACTGGGCATACGCCTGCCAGAGATGGAAATGCAACAGAATACAATACTGTACCGACTGCAGTAATACAGCCAACTGCGCATGCTCAGTGATAGCATAGCGCTACATGGCGTATGGCTTGGCGCCACAGATCCCATTGTAACCCCCTCCATTTCTAATCCATCGCAGCCACCGTAGCGCCAACCGTGTAATACAGAGAGCTCTCCTACAGATCCCACTACTACCGTACTTAGTGTGCAAGGTTGGAGCAGCATCACCAATGTCATCAGTTTGGGTTGCAATGCTATTTTGTACCCACATATGCGTTGTCGCATGTTTGCGTTTTGCGGTTTCTTGGCGCACCATAGCCACAGTATGAAATCACTATTCAGTGAAATACAGTACAGTACAGAGCCCTCTCTGGGCACTACAGTGTCCAGAGCAGACAGTGACAAAAAAAAAATATACAGTACGGTACAGTATATTCTTTTCCAGGGATCGAACCCCGGACCATAATTCTACCAAAGTGATCACCTAACCACTAGCCCACACGACAGCTACAGTACAGTGAAACACAGAGAGTGGCCTCATCCTTGTGCACTCCTCCCGCTGCTGTTTTTAATTAAAAAAAAAATGTCATACTGTAATGCATCCCATATCAGTGAAAGCTGTGCGTGCATCTAATTATTCTACAGTATCGGTTATACCGTGACAACAACTCCGGCAACTTCTCTACTATTCAGTTACTGCACCGTACCGTATGTACAATACAGTATGTGCAGTGATTTGTACAGTATATTATGCAACATTAAAAATACAGTATGGGTTGTGCGAACATGCAAATGCTGTGAATATGATAGACATTCAGTACAGTGGAGCACTCGCCACCCAGCGGTTAAGCACTATATTACATGCAATTACAAAAGTGGAGCACTCGCCACCCAGCGGTTAAGCACTGTATTACATGCCGTACCATATCCTTCGTTGAAGAATACCACGGTATTCCACAAGTCCATGGCGCGACTCAGAGGCCTGCACGCCATGCCACAAGTCCGTGGCGCGACTCACGCCACGCCATGAGCAACAAAATAGCTGGGCAGATCTGTACATGACCCCTCATAATCTGCAATCCTGCATAAATGTCTTCATAACGCCTCTGGTCCTCTGTGGGTCAAAAAAATGTGCGGATTACTAAAATGACACCTTAATTTATATGTGAGAAAACAACTAAAAAAACAGACTATACAAAAAAAGGTGACACCAAAAAACAATCAAACAAAATGAATGCCAAACGAAAAGATTGTGGAAAAACAAAGACACAAATTTTTTGGAAAAAATAACATAAAAGAGAGTTACAACTACGCAAAAATACTACATTTGTTGTTACCGTAAACAAGAAAGACACAAGTATGAGTGTTTGGACATGTGTCATATGTGTAAGGGTAAAACATCCTAGACATAGTTACACAAAGATATATATCCAAAACATTAGAACTACTTTACAATTTTGAACTGCACAGGCAAAAGAACAACATCACCCAAAAACCAACAAATGCAAAAGCAACCATAGTTTAAAAGGGAAATACCGGGCCTAATGCTGCCTGGGCCAGGTGCCCCGAAATCGTCCTCCTCAGAGGTGGGCCAGTGCTGCACGGAGGGAGGAGGGGTGATTTTGTAAGATGTTGAGGGGAGGGTGAGGAAAAGAGAGGGGGGGTGGAGGGGAGGGTGAAGTTGGAGGGATGGGAATGTGAGGAGAGGGAGGGGCCTCACGGTCTGCAAGGTCTGGGGTGGAGGGGGAATTTGGGGAAGAGTGGGGAGAGGATGTTTGGGTGGGAGTGGGGGAGAGGGGACGAGCCCAATGTCGGTGACGTTGGAGACGTCGTAGTCTGCGCTCAGCCCCTAAATGATGTTGAAAAATTTATATTATTACATATTTTCAAATTTGAATCCAAAATTTACACACCAAAAAAAATAAAAAATACAGGGCTATACGGGAAATATGCACACGCAGGTATGTCCAAAATAAAGAAACAGGGCTATACGGGAAACATGCACAGGCAGGTATGTCCAAAATAAAGAAACAGGGCTATACGGGAAACATGCACACACAGGTATGTCCAAAATAAAGAAACAGGGCTATACGGGAAACATGCACACGCAGGTATGCTTACATTTTAAATATTATAAAAAAAAACACTTGCCATGATTTGCTGACGCAAATTGTCCAACAGGCGTGGGGATCGGCGCTGGAGATCGGACCACCGCCTTTCCAACTGGCCGATATTGCGGAGGTTAGTGATGGGGCCCGTGGAGTTCGTTAATCTCCGGTCCATCACATCAGTGAGGACCAGGAGTTCTCTGCGGCAAAAAGCTGCGGCTCTCATGATGGCAATGATTTTTTTTACACCAAACAGTTTTAATAAAGGTCCTAGAAAAATTTTGATTGGCTAATGTACTTTGTAAATTAACAGAAAGCATTCTATTGGTTATTGTATGAGTCATGTGACCTACACCATCACAAATATAATGAGAGTTATGATAGGCTTGATGCAGTGACATGCGTAAGCTAATTTAAATATTGTTAAAAAAGATGAAAAATATGGATATAAAAAAACGCAAAACAACAGTAGCATTCAAACAAACTTTTAATTTTGAACAACCATCCCCTTGGTCCAACCGTACGTATTCTGCGGAATCAATGACACACACTAACAATAATAAAGTTTATTGACATTGAAAAAAAAAAAGGATTGCAAACATGTGAATACCAATTAAGGTAATTAATATAGTGATTGCCATTAATCGATTCAAGTATGTTTGCTGAATGAAATAGCAGGCAATCGAAAACTGACAGGGCCACTTCCGGAATTGACTTGTGCGAGCGTTCACTGCAACCAAAGAGGAGACGGACGGTCGCTATTTAGAATGTTCGCTAGCTAGAGGAGGGGTTGGGAGACTATGGGGCGGAAGATTAGCTGCGAGCGAACATACGAGCGAGCGCTTGATTTTACATTTTTACGCTCGTACGCCGAACGAGCGAACGGCCACTTGCATCCGGGTCTGAATCAGGCCCTGTATTCTCTATCTGCCATGCGATTTGTTTAAAACCGCATCAATTTATTTTATTCCGCCTACCTGTAATTGTCACTATGCCATACTATCATACATGCCTACTCTCCCGATTTGGTCAGGAGCCTCTCGAAAATCGGGTGCTGCTCCGCCCCCCCCCCCACCGGAAAAGTAGGCATGCCTCCCGGCCCCTCCAGTCCCCCCTGCAATACCTAACCAAACACCAGCAGCGAGGTGGCTGATGACGCAATTCTTGCTGAATCGCGTCATCATGAGCCCGCCCCCTGCTCCACAATACCATAAATCTCGGCATTGTGTAGCGGGCGTGGGGCTAAAATGGCGCGAGAACGCAGCTCCGCCTCTAGCACTGTACTTAAGCTGCACGTATATCCTGACCACGCCCCCTTTTGCCGGCCCCGCCCCCCTCCTAAACCGACCTGGGCTGCTCCCTCCTGCAAATACTATATGCCCCTGTCCTACTTAATGTAGATGACCGAGAGAAGAAACTATATATGCCCCCTTCCACCCAAGATAAAAAAACTTTTGTTTTACCACAGGGGGAGATTTATCAAAGCTTGGAGAGAGATAAAGTAACAACCAATCAGCTCTAACTGTCATTTTTCAAACACAGATTGTAAAATTACAGCTAGAAGCTGATTGGTTGGTACATTATCTCTCTCCACTTTATCTCTCTCTAAGCTTTGATAAATCTATAACACTTACCTAATGTATATACTGTAGTATACCCAGTGCCACCATGTATTATGACAGCTTGTGACCCACGTTATGTTTTCCTGTGCAACAACATATTATTCATACTGGCAGGTTATTTGCCAACTGAAAAAATGGGCATGTGTGGATGAGCGCATATGTGCAGTGCATATGTATTTGTGAGTAATTTACACTGTAAGTTTCAATGTGACAAGGACTGATGTGATTGATCCAATATATTCCTGAAAGTGCTGTGCAATATAGTAATGCTATACAAAATAATAATAATAATAATAATAATAATAATAATAATAATAATAATGTCAATATCCTGGCCTTAGCCACCCTGCATACCACAGGCTAGCTTACCTTAGTTACAAGCAGGGCCGGACTGGGACTAAAAATCAGCCCTGGCATTTGAAGCACACATTCCGGTGCTAGTAAAATGTGGGCTATCACTACTGTTCACTCTAGGTCCGGCAGCAGGCCTAAGGCGCTCGCGGCTGAAAAGGGGGCGTGATCAAAGAAAAGGGGCATGACTTTATGACACGCCCCCTTTTCGTAACTCCTGGGGGCATGCCCAGCACTTACGGATATGCCGGGCAGCCCCCAAGCGCTGCGGTCACTGTGAATGGATGCCCGGCGCATGCACCCAGTGTGCGTGATTTATTTAAAGAGCACATAATTTATTACTCAGCCATGTTAGGGGGGTGTTATATTTAAAGAGCATATATTTTATCACTCTGCCATGTTAAATTATTTAACATGACAGAGTGATAAAATATATGCTCTTTAAATATATCACCCCCCATACATGACAGAGTGATAAGACAAGGGCAGGAGGACTATGGGAGACAATGAAGGTGCTGGGTGCCAGCACTGAAGGGGCTCCTCCTCAAATCGCCCACAATATATTCACCCCACTTATGGGGGATGGGGGGGCACCAAATGATAACTTGCGTCTGTGATGAACTACCGCCACTGGTGGGAGATGCAAGGGACAGGAAGAAGCTGCCAGGGAGAGGCAGTGGAAGATATAGCGGATGACAGGGAGAGGCAGTGGGTGACAGAGGATGACAGGGAGAGGCAGTGGGTGACACAGCGGATGACGGGGAGAGGCAGTGGAAGACATAGCGGATGACGGGGAGAGGCAGTGGGTGACAGGGAGTGAGAGAGAGGCAGTGGACGATGTCAAGTAGAGGGTGACAGGGAGAGTGTGACGGGGAGATAGTGACACCAAGAAGAGGCAGAGGGTGACAGGCAAAGGGTGAGGCAGTGGGTGATAGAAAAAGATAGTGGGAGGTGGTGAGGCAGTGGGTGGCAGGGAGAAGGTAACGGGTAGAGGCAGTGGTCGATGTAGGGAGAGGCAAAGGGTGACAGGGAGAAGGTGATGGGTAGAGGCAGTGACGGTGAGAGGCAATAAGTGATGGAGAGAGGCAGTGGGTGACACCAGGGAGAGGCAGTGGGTGACACCATGAAATTGGTGACAGAGGGGAGGCAGTAGATGACAGAGTATGATGGTGAAAGGCAGTGTGTGACAGGGAGAGGTAGTGGGTGATGCCTGGTAGAGGGTGAAAGGCAGTGGGTGATGGGGAGAGGCTGTGAGTGATATATAGGAGGCACTGGGATAGATGGAAAGGGAGCAGTGAGATGGTGGTGGTAAGGGGGGGACACTAGACTGGAAAATGCGGTACACTGGACTGAATGAGGGGGGGGCACTGACTGGACTGTCTGGGTATTCTTGCTGAAGGGCAGTTAGATGGGACAGTGGGCTGATTGAGGAGTGAAGGGGAGAGACAATGGGCTGGCAGGGTGGGAGTCACTGCAATGAGGGGTCAGTGAGATAGTGGGGAACACTGGGCTGGATGGGGGAGTCCCTGTGGATAGGGGGACTGGGCAGGATGGGAAAGGGCAGAGAGATGAGGTTGGTAGGTGGGAACACAAGGCTAAATGTGGGAGGTCACTGTGACTGGCTTAGAGGTTCTATGTGGGGGCAGTGAGATGGGTGCAGTGGGATGGTTGGGGAGGGAAGGTGGGAGACACTGGGCTTGCAGGATTGGAGACACTGGAATGGGGGGTCAGTTATGGTGGGGAACATTTGGTTGGAGAAGGGATATACACTGGGATGGGAGCACTAACCTGCTGCTGTTCCATTTCTGCCCGGCCCCGCACACTTGCTGCAGCACAGAGCACTCACACGGCAGCCTCCTGAGCAGCCCTTCAGCTCCGGCTACTGCTGCTGGGATGTGGGAGACTTGATCTCATCTGGTGTGCCCGTGCCTTCCTTTCCCTTGCGGTGAAACTCCGCCCGCCGAGTAGAGTAACAGAGAGGAGCTAATGGATTTGATAACCCCTGGCCCTGAGCCCCGCCCCCACCGCGCATCCTCAAACCCGTCAGCGTCTCATAACGTCATGACGCGGCGGCATAATGACGTGCCCGCACATAACACCGGGCAGTGTAGCAAGTTGCCAGCTCACAGGAGCTGGCTAAATAGCCACCACCTGCACAGGTTCACATGACCGCCTGCCGCGTAATGACGTCATGACGCAGCCGCGCAATGACGTCATTACGTAGTGAATGTAAAAAAAACAGGGTGAACACCGCATTGCCGGCGGTAAGCCTGTGCTCAGCCACATCGGCCCATCTGCCCATCGGCCTTTCTGGCATTTGCCAGAAGTGCCCGATGGCCAGTGCGGTCCTGGTTACAAGTTATATGCTAGTGCTTATGCCCACCAAGGTATAACAGGTAAATACTTATGTCTAACAAGCTCTAAGGGGTATATTTACTAAACATTGATTTTAATCGGTCAACATCGATGTTGTGTTCCTGCGGCAAATTCACACATGTACTAACAGACAATTTTTTTTATTTATTTAGTATTAGTAAATTTGTGATATAGCCCTAGAAACACAACATCGATGTTGATCGATTTTAAAATCAATCAAAATCAATTAAAATCGACCTTTAGTAAATATACCCCTAAATGTCTAAAATGTTAGTGTTATTGCGCTGCAATATCTAATATGCCAATGACAATACCCCTGCAGAACGTATATCCCATTCAGGTTTAAATATGCCATTGCTGATTTCGCTTTATACTGTCACAAAGGAACTTATCAGTGACCTATAATATCCTAGTTATATAAAGCTGGGGATAGCTTATGGACATGGGGCCTGAGTCAGACCCGCTCGCAAGCGCATAGCGCTCGCAAGCGGGTCGATGTTGGCCCAGTGCGCACGAGCGGTGTGCGCAAGCCCCGGAGCGAGCGCAAAAAGCACTCGCTCCGTGGCTCACTACAAAAGGGGCAGCTGTCGATGTTGATCGACAGCTCGCCCCATTTTGTAGGCATGGCGGGAGGGTGGCTTCACAAACGGAGGCGTTCCCATGCGAACGCCTGACGTTTGTGGGCGGCCCCACTGACATCACCAGTGATGTCAGTGGGAGAGCTTCCAGCTCTATTAGAGCCAGAAGCTCTCTGGGGCTTGCGGCCACGAGACCCTACCACAAGGACTACTCGCGACCATCATCCTGGCCGCTCGCATAAGCTGTGGGTGGTAACCCACAACTATGCGAGCGGCCAAGAGGCTGCAACTAAAAAAAACAAGCGCCCGCCCTGATTCAGAGCGAGCGCTCACTTTTTGCGAGCGCCTCTGAATCAGGCCCATGGTTTGCCTGAAGGGAACACAAAAAAGTGTATGAAAAAATGTATTTCAAAGAACTATAGTATCAAACACAATCCATCTCCATTTAATTTATTATATATTCTAATACAGGGATCATTCAGGTAATCAGCTTAGAATACAGAGAGCACTCAGTAGGATATATATGAGTATTCTAATGAATGATGTATAATTCAGATAGTGACTGGTATACAGTACAGATGACAAGTCTCTAGCTACCACATTATGCAGACCTCAGATCTCTGGTGCTTACTACAAATCGCAGATGCCAGGTCACTGATGGCAGCCCAACCACATCCACGAACTTGGGTAGTCAGGCTCATTGCTACAGTATATTGCCACTAGTCCCAGGTTCTCACATTCGCACTCTCACTCACATTAGCCCTCTAGTGGAAGTGTCAGGGGTTGTCTTAACAAGTAATGTACAGACAACCCTCAATTGTTAAATAGTCTAGGGACTGTTACACTATTGTCAAGACAGCATTGGAATAACCTAGTAATCAGTAGATGCTTTCATACAGTAGATGGGAGGTACAGCGCATCCTAGATATGGCGGTTGATTTATGATTCATCTCTACTGTCGCAGGTGATGTGGTGGTAACAAAATGTTGTGGCCCCACTTATGATGTAATCCCACAACATGATATAATACCTAACTCACGACGTAGTGCTGACCTAACAATATTGTTATACACATGTTTATCTAATAAACTAACTTCCAAGTTCCATGACAAATACATACATACAGGAAATGATATCTTGATGTAGTTACCTTTAGCTAGAAATAAAATAACACTGATGCTTTAAATCTGCCCTTCAGTAGCAGTTGTATGCAATATCTTTGACAGATGAGGAAATATGGCAATAATCCACAGTGCCAGTATTTGGATCAGATGGATTTTGGTAAAAGCACTCCCTGCAATCACACTGCTTACTGTATTCACACTCACACATCATTTATTGACTATGAACAGCCGTCAGATAAAGACTTGGGGCTGTGACCTGGCAATTAGTCCAATGTTTTCATAAAAGCGATGTCTCTACTGAACTGCTTCTTAACTTCATAATCCTCTACTTTGATCTATCTTTTTATTTATATTGTAAAGGATGAATAAGCAGAAATTCCTATGTGCAGAGACAGCTATGATATGCCTTTTTATGTATTTTGATGGATGTTATCGTAACAGGAGTGGGAGCAGCTAGGGGGTAGTAGCAGTTGCTGGGTGAAGTCAAGTGGTTGTTGTCCAATTAAGTTAACTTAATGATGCTGAACATACCATTGTAATCAATAATAGTAAAGTAAATCATATTATTGTATGACACAATTTGCTAGTTATTTGTATGGGGTGTTCCTACTATCTAGACTTCTATGTCTATAACTATTTCTGGTTAAAATGTTCAAGATGAATCATGTCAGATGCAAGTGGGCATGTTTCTTAACCTATAGACTAGCAGATTAAGCAGTCGGTGGTATAGGTGGTCTTTGGAAAAACACATCTAAAATCTATATAATAAAATTAACTGCTGATAAAATATTATGTCATCATGTTGGCATTTGGTGACAGTTGGCCTGAACACTGATCCATCCCACCTGGTGTCAGTGATGTCATTTCCAGGGCGTTCCAGCTCAGCACACATCTACATCTCCAAACACTACTGTTATTTCCCATACTTACTCATCACATATCACCTCATTATGAAAACAAATACAATACTGCAAATCAACCAATAGCAACACCATAAAATTCTCCATAACCTTAAATGTATAACAGTATAGAAGAAAGGAAAAAGATACAGAGATGCACAGGCCACAAACAGAAAGAAAAAAAAACACTGCTTGGGAAGAAAAAGCGAGTACAATAGTAAAAATGTGTTACGATCTCACACGATGGTGAGGCCGCAGGACTGCTGACTGAGGGCTAGACAAGATGATGGGTGGCAGTCCTTCCACTTCAGGGACTAGCAGGAGTGTGGCTGTGGGAGGATAGCATTACACAGAACAATATGGTTGTAGGTACTGTATGTCAGGGACTGAGGAGCAACTAAGTAATCAGGCAATGAGTGGCACGACAATACTAATTACTACAGAGTAGGAGTTACTTGGACTGAGATGTAGCAGGATTACAGACAAGACTGGATTGGACAAGACAAGAATAGACTATGACAAGACTGACAGAAAAACAGACAAGAACTAAACGGACACAACAAAATAGATACAAGGTACTAGATGTGGCCTTGAGGCCGTGGTGCGGCTTAGACAGCCGGGAATGCGGCTTTGAGAGCCGGGTGATACTTGGCTGAGTTGCAGCCTTTGGGCTGAGATACAGCTTTGAGAGCCGGGTGGTTCTTGGCTGAAATCAGCCTGTGGGCTGAGGTGCAGCTGAGACAGCCGAGGTGTGGCTTTGGGAGCCAGGTAGTACTTGGCTAGGAAGCAGCCTGTGGCTGAGGTGCAGCTTTAGGAGCCAGGTAGTAGTTGGCTAGGAAGCAGCCTGCGGGCTGAGGTGCGGCTTTGGGAGCCGGGTAGTACTTGGCTAGGAAGCCAAGTACTACATGGTGCAGCTTTGGGAGCCGGGTAGTACTTGGCTAGGAAGCAGCCTGTGGGCTGAGGTTGCGGCTTTGGGAGCCGGGTAGTACTTGGCTAGGAAGCAGCCTGCGGGCTGAGGTTGCAGCTTTGGGAGCCAGGTAGTACTTGGCTAGGAAGCAGCCTGCGGGCTGAGTTGCGGCTTTGGGAGCCGGGTAGTACTTGGCTAGGAAGCAGCCTGTGGGCTGTAGTGCGGCCGAGACAGCCAGGATGCAGGAATCAGACGGCAGAAAGGTGAACACAGATGCAGCCAGAACACAGGGTAAAAGCAACTGGATAGCGAGTACAGCAGGTTGAACAGCTGAATACTGACACTCAGCTTGACAGGAAATGCAGTATAGAAATGCCACTGAACAAATTGACAGGTACAGGATACTGGAACTGTGCAACTTGGGAAAACCGGCAAAAGTTCAGATTTCAGAGAGACATGCATACACTGGTTGTCAGACAGTATAACCGGCATGGAATGAAGGGCTGGCTGTAACTTAAAGGAAGCAGGGTTCAATCAGTACCAATTCCTGGAGAGAGCACATCCTAATCAAAGGCATGTGTGCACCTGCTCTGCACACAGACAGCTAGTAATTAGTGAGCACAAAACACACAGACAGACATGAATAACAGGCTAAGATCTAAACACAGACAAGACAGGATTTCCAGCTACCTGCAAAAAGCCGGAACAAGGACAGGACATGATGCAGTATCCCAGAAACAACTCAGACTGGGAACTGCCACCAAGATGATCTGCTAACCGCAGATCCTAACAAAATTAAAAGTTAAAAGTTAAAGCTAAGGATAATCTCTATTATAAAATCAAGGACTGGATAAGGCAAATAGACAGATGAGGTGGAAGAATAACAGAGTAAGAGGGGCAGATAGAGGAGGAGAAAAAAGGGGGAGGGACTGAAAAGAGGAAGGGTGAGAGAGAGAAGGGGGAGAGAGAAAGAGAGGAGAGAGAGAGAGAGAGAGAGAGAGAGGAGAGAGAGAGAGAGAGAGAGAGAGAGAGAGAGAGAGAGAGAGAGAGAGAGAGAGAGAGAGAAAGGGGGAACAAACCAAAAAAACCTGGGCAGTGCCGAAGACGACAGCTAGTAACTTATATAGACAATGATATGTGTTTTCTAAATCTCTCGATGATGAGTACAATGGTATTCCTATATATATAATTTGAAGCGGTGGAGCAAGGATCAGACAGCCTCTGCCAAGTCAGCTGATAAATTGTGGTATCTACTGGAAAAGTGGGGTGTGACTACAACTGAAATGGTTGTGGTTCGGTTACAGCTTGACCTGGCAAAATACATGTAAACATATACATTAACTTCAAATGGGATCATGCATTACAGTACATTTGTTCTGCTTACATAAATTAATAATAGACAAAAACAATGGTAACTAGGGCCTGTTGAAAATGATAATATTGGTATAACTTATAAATGAATAATGCTGTTTTTTCTCTTCCAAAGAAACAAAATTGATTTAATATAGTGAAGGGTGTCTTCTAAATGTACTACAAGTGCTCACATATTTCTCATAAGATATATTAGCAAAGACATTGCATCGTATCTCATCAAGTCGCCTTATTTTGATTCATTTACGCCCTCTCCTGTCTTTTGGCAAACTCCTCTCAGCTGAACATGATTCATTTTAAGTGCAAAGTCTTTGTCAAATAGATGTGACATTTTACATTGCCCCAATGGCTATACGTTTTGTGTGTCCAGTTTTCTAATAGTTCCTTTTATGTTGCATTAGAAGCATTTTCTGCTACAAAATCACAACTCACAAATTACACGTGGAAATTATGAATGAGACATCGCACTTTGGATAAATTTTAAGTTCAAGTTTAGACATAGTATTGGGGCTTGAAGGTTTGAATGATTTAAAGCTGATTTCTAATGAAAATAATGGTATGAAGTCATCAGTTGTTACATGGAATGGAAATTGGTAAGGACTGCGTGTTGCTCTTGTTAAGCTATGACCTCTGATCTGTACCAATCATCACCTTTTTAGGAAAGGTCTGATTTACTTTCTGTGCCACACATGTCTGAGCAAAGCCTGTCGCTGTATCTATGTTTTGTGAGTAATATTTCTATGTAGATAAATGCACACAAGGGACTGGGGCTGAGGCAGTCCTGTGTAATTTTTTCAACGGTCATTTCCAAAGTTACGTCTTGGGAAAAGTAATAATGATACATGATTTGACTTTGCCAGGTTTAAATGTTTTCACAAATCATATGGGTGTATTTTGCTTAGAAAATTCTCACTGGCAAAGACGTAAAGAATGTTTGTCTCACTTTTTTAGGAATGGGAAATAAATGGTTGACTAGCTGAAATTTACGGCATGCCTCAAACATATAAATATGGATCATTAAATTACTGTTTTATTTTTAGTGTACTTCACTAGCTTTTTCAAAGATGTGGTTAGGCAGCCTACAGTCATTTTTAATAGTATATGACTCAATGAGACAAAAAGCTAATAACTAGATTTTTAGCTTATCAGTTTCTGATTTCCAGGATATGTAATAAGCATAAATGTATTTTACTTAATAACATTTATATAGTGACAGCATACTTTGCAGTGCTTAACACTTGCCAACAAACACAGTAATACAACAAGAGTGGGTATTAACATACATGCAAGAGGGCCATGCGCCAGGGCCGTTTCTAGGGGCAGGCGACCCGTGCAATTGCACGGGGCGCTCCGCCCTCAATGTAAAATATGCCGGGTCCTCCTGCAGGCTGCATCAGCGCTGTGACAGCCTGTCCTACCTACAGTAACATGGCGCGCACCCAATTGCCGCCTTCCCTCCTCTCCTCCTGGGTGTCACATGACAGGAAGGGGGAGGCGCGCCGCGCCGCACACACCACACATCAGCCGCACTGAAGAGTCTGTCTGGTCCCGCCGGCTGAGAGTGACCTCAGACCTCAGTGACTGGGTGGTTGGCAGCGGCGGCGCCCACACTCCGGACTGGGTGGCACTGACTGGGCATGGGATGGAAGCGCGGCAAGTGCACAGCAGCAGCTTCACCATGTTCCAACTTACCTGTTCCAGGTAACTAAACTGTACCTTTGTGGGGGGAAGGGGAAGTGTGTGCAGCGTGTTGCAAATGTCACTGTCAGTTGTGCAGGCTGCCTGCAGCAGCATGTTGGGGTCTGGGGGGGCCACAGCATGTGCTATGTCATTTGGGGGGACAGGGGTGCAGCATGCGTAATATCAATAGGGGGGGCGGGGTTGCAGCATGTGTAATATCAATAGGGGGGGCGGGTTTGCAGCATGTGTAATATCAATAGGGGGGGCGGGGGTGCAGCATGTGTAATATCAATAGGGGGGCGGGGGTGCAGCATGTGTAATATCAATAGGGGGGCGGGGGGGCAGCATGTGTAATATCAATAGGGGGGCGGGGGTGCAGCATGTGTAATATCAATAGGGGGGTGCAGCATGATGAGTAATGTATTTGCTGGGCCCTTTTTCAATGTGTTTTATGTGGTTCTGGATTTAATAATGTATTTGATGAGGATGTGGTTTTAAAACGTAGTTTATGTGACTCTGGCTTTTCCAATATATTTTACGTGGACCTGGCTTATGTCAGTGTATTTTATGTGGACATGGCTTATTTCAGTGTATTTTATGTGGATCTGGCTTATTTCAGTGTATTTTACGTGGACCTGGCTTATTTCAGTGTATTTTATGTGGACCTGGCTTATTTCAGTGTATTTTACGTGGACCTGGCTTATTTCAGTGTATTTTATGTGGACCTGGCTTATTTCAGTGTATTTTACGTGGACCTGGCTTATTTCAGTGTATTTTACGTGGACCTGGCTTATTTCAGTGTATTTTATGTGGACCTGGCTTATTAAAGTGTATTTTATGTGGATCTGGCTAGTATTTTCAATGTACTGGGCTTGCCCCCAACGTGACTAAAAACGGGTGTTATACAAGGTCATACGCCTGCAAATTAGGGGTGTGCACCGGCCACTTTTCGTGTTTTGTGTTTTGGTTCTGGATCTGGATCTTTCTTCGTGTTTTGGATCTGGATTGGTTTTGTCAAAACCACCCTTCGGTATTTTGGGTTCTGGGTTTTGTGTTTTGGATCTGTATTTTTTTTTAAAAAAAAGCATAAAACAGCTAAAATCACAGAATGTGTTGATTTTTCTGCTCCTATGCTATTATTAACCTCAAAAACCTTAATTTCCACTCATTTCCAGTCTATTCTGAACACCTCACACCCCACAATAGTGTTGTTATGTCCAAAAGGTTGCACCGAGGTAGATGGATGACTATGCTAAGCGACACGAGTGGGCGGCACAAACACGTGGCCCATCTAGGAGTGACACTGCAGTGGCAGACAGGATGGCAGTTAGAAAAACTAGGCCCCAAACAGTACATAATGCAAAGAAAAAAAAGAGGTGCAAGATGGAATTGTCCTTGAGCCCTCCCACTCACACTTATGTAGTATAAACAGGACATGTACACTTTAACAAACCAATCATTTCAGCGCCAGGGTCTGCCACACGACTGTGGCTGAAATGATTGGTTCGTTTGGGCCCCCACAAAACAAGCTGGCAATTAATCTGTCCCTGCACAAACTGGCTCTACGGAGGCAAGATGTCGTCCTCATCCTCCTCATTCACCGATTCCTCACCCTCTTCAGTGTTGTGTACATCCTCATCCTCACAGAGTATTAATTCGTCCCCACTGGAATCCACCACCACAGGTCCCTCTGTACGTTCTGGAGGCTGGTCTCCCTGGAAGAGTTGATAATTTATTTTTATGAACATCATCTTCTCCACATTTTGTGGAAGCAACCTCCTATGCCTTTTGCTGACAAGGTTCCCGGCTGCACTAAACACTCTTTCGGAGTGCACACTGGAGGGTGGGCAACTCAGATAAAATAGAGCCAGTTTGTACAGGGGCCTCCAAATTGCCTCTTTTTCCTGCCAGTACATGTATGGACTGTCTGACATGCCTACTTGGATGCTGTCACCAATGTAATCCTTTAACAGACAGACGCACGCTTGTCGCTGCTGCTTTGACGATGCAGGTGCGGCTACAGCCCACACAATTCACATAGACAGGAAAAAAAAGATTTTTTTATTTTTTGTGGAGCGCACTTTGAGGGTTACACCACCCTTTAACAGACAGACGCATGCTTGTCGCTGCTGCTTTGAGGATGCAGGTGGAATCTAGACGTGATTTGGAACCGGGGACACACTACCTCCATCAATTGTCTAAATCCCACTGCACTAATGGCGGATACCGGACGCACGTCTAACAACAACATAGCAGTAAAGGCCTCAGTTATACGTTTTGCTTCAGGATGACTGCTGTCTTCCTTCATCCTCCTCGCTAGGGACTGTTGGAGGGTCAATTGTTTAGTAAAAGTAGTGGTGTTCCTACTTCCTCTCTGGGATGATGAACAACTCCTAGCAGCAGCAACAGCACTAGGAGGAAGTGGTTCTTGATCTTTCCCTATTTTATTTTTATCGGAGAAAGTTTGGTCCTCCATTTATGTTATATTGATATATACGTGCGGCTAAGGCGCACACAAACACAGAAATTTTTTTTTATTTTTGCTGGAGAGTAGTGCACTTTGTGGGTTACACCACCCTTTAAAAAATGAGCCAGCTGGCTCTTTACTTATGGGACACAGGCGCATGCTTGGCGCTGCTCCTTTGTTGATGCACGTGCAGCCACAGTGCACACAATTCACAAACACAGAAAATATTTTTTATTTTGTTTGGAGTGCAGTTTGGGGGTTACAGCACCCTTTAACGGTCAAGCCAGATGGCCCTTTACTTATGACACAGGCGCACGCTTGGCACTACTTTGTTGATGCACGTGCGGCTACTGTGCACACAATTCACAAACACAGAAAATATATATTTTTTTTGTTTGGAGTGTATTTTGGGGGTTACAGCACCCTTTAACGGACAAGCCAGCCGGCCCTTTACTAATGGGACAAAGGCGCATGCTTGGCGCTGCTCCTTTGTTGATGCACGTGCAGCCACAGTGCACACAATTCACAAACACAGAAAATATTTTTTTATTTTGTTTGGAGTGTACTTTGGGGCTTACAGCACCCTTTAACGGACAAGCCAGCCGGCCCTTTACTAATGGGACACAGGCGCACGCTTGTCGCTGCTCCTTTGTTGATGCACGTGCAGCCACAGTGCACACAATTCACAAACACAGAAAATATTTTTTATTTTGTTTGGAGTGCACTTTGGGGTTACAGCACCCTTTAACGGTCAAGCCAGCTGGCCCTTTACTTATGACACAGGCGCACGCTTGGCACTACTTTGTTGATGCACGTGCGGCTACTGTGCACACAATTCACAAACACAGAAAAAATATTTTTTTTTTTTGCACTTGGGGGGAGCACCCCTGATGGACAGAGCACCCCCAGGACAACACTACAGCACCCCTTTAGGACTGGAACACTGCACAGGACTTTGGAGTGGGCACAGCCCCTATGGACAACTGACTGCACAACACAGTCCAGCCAGCCCCTATGGACTTTGGAGGAGTGGACACAGCCCCTATGGACAACAGCAGCACAGGGCAGCACAGCACAGCACAACACTACACTGCAATACACTACACTGCACTACACAGCCCAGCCAGCCCTAACTCCCACCCTCCCTCTTCACTGTCCACAGCCGAGTGAGAAAATGGCGCAGACGGGGGTACCTTATATAGGATCCAAAACCCGCGAGACCTGGAAGGCGGGATGATGATGTTTTGCCTCGATTTCAGATCCGAGTCAGGCGGGAAAAGTCGAGCCTGACTGGGATCCGCCTCGGATCGGGGGGACTCGGGGGGGTTCAGATTTCAGAAATCCGAACCCGCTCACCCCTACTGCAAATGTCACACCAAAGGCATGCACACAGAAATGCGACGTGGGCTTGTGACAGCTAGGCCACACCCCATTTTTGCTGCCATGCTTTGATTTAACTACATATATTCTTCAGCACTTTGCCTCTTAAAGTAGTCACAGTGGCTGACATTCTGTGGTCTTTCGCGACCACGCTCCCTTACTGTGATACACCACCTCCTCACAATGAGGCCACGCCCACTCCGCAGTATTGCTGCTTCTTGGGGGGGGGCGCATTTTGACTGCTCGCACTGGGAGCCTCAGACCCTAGAAACTGCCCTGCCATGCGCTAAAGCTTACAATCTAGAAACTGAAGTGTATAGTAAGTATTTACCTCGTTACTATTCTATTCACCATGACCTTCACAGTGTGGGAGAAATTCAGACTGCCATCTTGCAGTACAACCATACTGTAAGGTAGTGATTCTCAAACTCGGTCCTCAGCACAGGACCCCAAACAGTTCACGTTTTTCAGGTCACCTAGCTGGTGCCTTAAAAACATGCACTCTTTGGGGTCCTTAGACCCAAGTTTGAGAACCTGTGATCTAATGCTTGCAGCTTGCAGTTTAATGCAAATGGCTGGAGATGGAAGTTTACATCCTAGTTTGCCAAATTACATGAACTGACAAAGTCAAGGTACCGAGATTGGGTGTGGTATGATTTGTCAACATTCAGAAGGTCGACATTCAGAATGTCAACATGTTCTAAATGTCAAAAGAATGTCGACATTTAACATGTTGACACCAAAATGTCAACATATGATTTTTTGTTTTATTTAGCCTAACTCTAAACCTAACCCTAAACCTAACTCTAACACTAAATCTAACCCTAAACCTAACTCTAAAACTAAGAAAAAACAATGGGATATCAGATGGCGTTGTCTAAGCTGCAGGTTCAAATGGGGGTAGTCAGCCCCCTATATAGAGAAAAAACACAAAGTGGTAGAACCGCGCTATGAAGTATTAGAGTAAATATCAATTATATGTTGGGATTTTGTACATGTGATTCAATAGCAATAAATTCAATATAATGAATATTCCATAAACAAACAAAAGAACATATATAAAAATAAATATGCACAAAGCCCCTAACCTGGGGGCTTTATCAAAGTCTCTTTAATAAAGCCTCCAGGTTAGAAGCCAACCCGGTTAGAGGTGATACCCTGTTTCTGCTCATACATTAGATTCTCCACTTTGATACATTCTACGGGCTCCATAGGGCTCCACAGGGAGACATTGAGGTGTAGATGGGACCTTGAGGACCGGACACCGACAGCAAAGCTTTTCAATCCCAGGATGCTCCAGTCCTTCCTCCTATACCCAACCCACAGCCTGAGGGCACTTCAGTTTCATTGGTGTCCGGCAGGAGCTGGACCACCATTATAACAGGAGGCTGCATTAAGCAGCCCAAACTTTTATTTTATGATTTAATTTATTTCTATTTTTTTACTATAATGGGCGAGCAGCAGCAGACTGTCCTCCGGACGTCTGTGCTGCCGCCCCATCACCCCTCCGCGGCGCTGTGACTCCAAGCCTGTGCTAGGTACTCCTTACAGGACTCCGAGGGGTATGAGCTAGCAGACTCCTTGGACCCCAGACTTCAGCCCAGAATTCAGAGGACAGGTAAGGCGGAACCCCTTTCACAGGGACCCGCATTATTGTGCAGTCTTGCCTCCGGTCTCAGGAGATGGACCAGAGGCGCTGATGTGGACACTGGTGCGCCCACAAATCCACTAGACCACCAGGGCATATAACATACTGACGCCGGGCATATGTAAAGAGGCCAGGAGACCCGGTGGTTAATGTCAGCAAAGGGAGAAGGTGCTCTCCCTGCAACCCCTCCCTCTGTCCAGGGCACCATTCCACTGAGGTCTTGGTGTTCCCTGGGCTGCTCTTCACTCACCCTCTGCCCCCCCCAGAGAGGTGCAGTAGCCATTTTCTGCAAGCAGGTCTCTGGGAACGCTGGGTCCAGTCTCCCTGTATACCTCTCCCATGGGCCAGATCACACAGCGCTATATCTACCAGCCACTGTGGCCTGTGTAGTTGATTTTAGTAATGTTTTCTGTGTTTGTATGTGACTTGTGCTAGCGCTAATCTCTACTTTCTATACTGTCAACTTATACCATTCCCTATATTATACTATGCCCTTACATACTAAGGTATAGGGGGTTCATTGTACCTCACATTTTCCATATACTTGTGAGTGCTATCACATACTATATAGAGCAGTTGTACGCTACACTATGCCATATTATCCAGGGTGTTCACTGCACTGAATCATACTGTGTATTTTGTTATTCTTGTGGCTGTGGCTGGCAGAGGAAAGAATAACAAGCAGCCTGATGCTGCTCCTCCTACTCTGGTGACTTGTAAGTCCTGCCCTACGAGCTTAGCCACAGAGGACCTCATTCAGGATGGTCTTTGTATTAATTGTTACACAGCCCCAGGGCCCTCAGACCTGGTGTCTCTCCCTCAGGACCCACCCTGGGCTGCCTTTTCAGAGATGCTGGCAAAATTGTGGATCAAGTAGCAGTCCCCATGGTAGCTCCTCCTATGGGATGGCCACAGCAGGTACTCCCTGCAAATCCTTCGCCTCCCCCATGGGTAGATGTACTCTCTACCTCAGTACAGAGTTTGGATAATACCTCTACTGATTGTACTAAATGGGAAAGTCCCCCAGCAGTGGATTCTCATTTAACACGTCTGGTTAAAACTTCCACCTTACCCATTCATACTGCTTCCACTTTGTAGTAGACTACAGATAGATGTATAGAAGCCTGTCATAAATCTATATACAGGAGCTATTACTTGTCCTGCTGGGGCTACGGCCTGGGTGGCAAAAGCCATTGAGTGTTGGGCAGAGGCCCTAGAAGAGACAATTCCCTCTGATGTTTTGAGGGAACAGCTGTCCTACATATCTCACATTAGAGATGCAGCCTTCTACTTAGGTGAAGCAGCTATGGATACGGCTCTCCTGGCCTCCAGGATATCTGCCACTTCAGTAGTGGCATGCTGTATTCTTTGGCTATGTTCCTGGAAAGCGAACTCATAATCAAAATGGGCTCTAGAGTCTCTGCCTTATGCAGGAAACATCCTATTTGGTACAGAATTGGGTAAAATTGTCAGTACTTTGGCAGCTTCCAAGATGGCATTCCTGCACTCTATATATAATACAAAGCCTCGGACGTCCTCTTTTCGTTCCTTTCGTCCTCAAGGAAAAGTCAAGTGTCAGTGTTTTCCACAACAGTAGACATCAACCAAGGCCTCCAAGCCTAGGGCCAAACAGGCCTGGGCTACTAGACGTCCACCTTCCAAGTCTGAGGACAAGCCTACAGCCTGACGGGGCGAGCCTCTTCCTGGGGTCTCCCAGGATGGGAGGCCAACTTCTACAATTCGCCCAGGTTTGGCATCAAGGGATGTGGTCTCCCATGGATATGTTCTCTCATTCCTGAGGCGACCCCCACAGCAGTACTTTTGCAAAGGACCTTCATCGGACCCAACCAAGGCCCGGCTGCTCCAAAAAGCCATTCAGTCTTTACTGAATTCAGGAGTAATAATTTGGGTCCCTTCCTCACAATGGGGCAAGGGCTATTATTCTACCCTTTTTTTAGTTCAGAAGCCCAATGGGTCTCATCGGCCTATCCTCAACCTCAAATCTCTGAACAAGTTTATTGGGGTGCCCAGGTTTTTATTGGAAACCCTCCACTCCATTATCCTAGCAATGGAACCTGGGGATTTTATGGTTTCTCTAGACATTCAGGAAGCTTACCTACATGTACCTATAGCGCCTTCTCATCAACAATATCTCTGTTTTGCTATACTACAGCAACATTACCAATTTCAGGCTCTGCCATTCAGCCTTTCAACACCCCCCCCCCGGGTCTTTACCAAGATCATGGCAGTGCCTCTTTGCCATCAAGGGATCAGACTGCTCCCATACTTGGATGATCTCCTGCTGTTGGCCAGCTCCCCAGGGACTCTTCACCACCATCTACAGGTAACCATTGCTTTTCTTCAAATGCACAGTTGGCTGATCGACTGGAAAAAATCTTCCCTAGCACCATCTCACATGATGGTACATTTGGGAACCCACCTGGACTCTCGAGTTCAGGTAAATTTCCTAACGGAGGACAAGATTTCAGCAATCCAGCACAGACCAAGCAGACTGCTCCACAATCGCAGAGTGTCAATTCACTTTGCAATGCAGGCCTTAGGATCAATGGTGTCCACCTTTGACATGGTGGAGTTCACCCAGTTTCACTCCAGGCCCCTACAACACCTGATCCTCTCCAGGTGGAATGGACTACCCCATCTGCTCAAATCCCAGATGATGAGCCTCCCACCAGAGGTACGCCTGTCCCTAACCTGGTGGCTACAGACTTCCCATTTGAACAAGTGTCGTACCTTTTGGATCCCGGACTGGGCTCTCCTCACCACGGACGCAAATCTCCGAGGGTGGGGTGCAGTAACCGGCCAGCACTCCTTCCAGGGCCATTGGTCCCCAGTCGAGGTAGTGTTACCAATCAATATCCTGGAACTTTGAGCCATCTACAGAGCTCTCACTCTGGCTCAGAATATTCTTAAAAACAGGCCAGTACAGATTCAGCCCGACAACGCCACGGTGGTGGCCTATCTCAATCACCAAGTGGGCACTCAAAGTCAGTCAGCAATTACAGAAGTGTCCCGCTTTCTCACATGGGCCGAAAGCAATCTCCCAGCCATCTCTGCAGTGTTCATCCCAGGGATTCTCAAATGAGAAGCACATTTCCTCAGCTGTCACAACGTGTATGCAGGTGTATGGTCTCTACATCCAGAAGTCTTTCAACTTCTAGTGAACAAATGGGGCCTTCCGGAAGTGGATCTCATAGCCTCAAGACACAACAACAAACTTCCAATTTATAGAGCCAGAACACAGGACTCCGACATGGCCTTCATAGACGCATTGTCGTAAAATTCAACTTCCATTTGGCAAATCTCTTCCCTCTAATATTTCTACTTCCTCGAGTGTTTCGAGAGTTCAGACAGGAGGGGGGCACAGTCCTGTTCATAGCTCCGGCTTGGCCCAGACGTCATTGGTACTCCAATCTTCAGAGGCTCTCCATAGACATTCCTCTTCAACCTCCTCTACGAGTACACCTGTTTTCTCAGGGTCCATGTCTACATCCGGACCTAAACATCCCACCTAATAGCTAAGGGTTTCTCCGGATTTGTAGTCCAGACCATGCTCAGAGCAAGTAAATTGGCCACAGCCAGGATTTACCACAGAGTATGTCATAAGTATTTCTAATGGTGTGCTCCAAGAAACTATCACCCTCAAGTCTTTAAGGTTTCTTGCCTTTCTTCAGGCTGAACTGGATCTAGGCCTCCGCCTAGCATCTCTGAAAGTGCAGGTCTATGATTTGTCTATCTGGTTTCAGATGGTCTATCGGAGATACTAGTGACCCATAAGCAATATATGCAGTATGAACCCAGTGGAATCTGTAACTGGACAGTGAGGATCCACATGGATGTAAAATCTGCCTGCTGGCTAGTTAGCAGTCCCTCTTATAGCTTGTTAGTATGAACTGGTCTGATGGACACCACTGTGCACACAGCCTACAAGATCTGCTGCTTAGGTGATATTCAGAAAGCTGCCAGTTGGTTGATGCTCTATAGTGCACTATCAAGGGTACTGACCAATGTCTCTCAAGGTGCTGTGCAAAAAATCAGAAGTCTTGACGTCATCTGTGCTAGGAGTGCAGATAGGTTAACACTGCACCTGGTAGAATTCCTCGCCCTCTCCTCCTAACACGTTTCATCACGTGACTTTTTCAAATGCATGAGATGTGTCCAACTAAATATATGCATGTTGTAAATACATTCATTTCTATGTATCTTTTGTTATGTTAGGAACACAAATGTGTTCACCATTATCTGAGCCCTATTTGCAAAAATTCAACTCGTATACAGTACCTCCAATTCAATGAGCAGAAATACCTGAGATTGTGGAAACTGAAAATGTATTCATAATTATTTGATTGCAAACTTTTGTTGGATACAGATAAGCTTTTTAACTTTGCTATAAAATCTTAATTACATAAAACTGTATGAGTAAGCATGAAAAATCATGGAAAATCAATAGATCTGCCTGATACAGACATAAAGGGCCAAATGTACTAGGGTGAGAGTTTAGAAAATGTGAGAGTATAGCAGTAAACTATCACACTACTACATTGGTCGAGTTGCATCTTCAAAATGGGAAAACATCTGATGAGAGTTTAAATCATGAGAGTTTTTGAGTCTGAAAAACATGCGAGTTTGCTCTTTGTTCTCGGACTCTATTACATTTCCCATTAAAAAGTATGAGAAAACTCTCACATTTTCTAAACTCTCACCCAATTACATTTGGCCCAATGAGTTCAAAACTATCAATGTTGTAGGGAGATACAAAGGCCCAGTGGTGAGAGGTGCAGCAATGGTAGTTATGACTAGTTGCTACAACAATTAATAGTGGGTGCAATCATTTCCGTCATTGGCTGCACTCCAATCTGGGCTTGACAGGAGCATGTAAAAGTCCTCAAGCATGCAAAAGCAGAGGTAGATGCAGGAGGACAGAAAACATTGCTGGGACTCCCAACAATTTTGCTACAGGGTCTGTAGTGTTTCAACATTGATTTATCTAGAGAGCTCTAAAATACAATAGCTGAGTGATCCCATCTATGGGTCTAATTCAGAGGGAATGGGATTGAAATACCCATAACCTTTGTTCAGCTTGGCGTCCTCAGTGTTCTGTCGTGATTAACATAGGCGTCGGTATTTCGACGCCTGTGTTAAATCCCTTGCCAGGATTCCGATGTCGGGATTGAGATGTATGTTTGCTAAGCTATGCTCATTACTGTTCTTTTTGGGCCCACCCTCGTCACTCTGAGGGCTTGCCTTATTGGCTAAGATTGATTCCCCTACGTCTGGATTCTTTTAGATTCATGGGTTTTCGTCTGCAGGATTGTTTATACATAGAAAAATGCTTGCCTATGGGCTGTTCCATATTGTGCACCTCTTTTGAGCATTTGAGTACATTCCTGCAGTGGTGTGTTGTTGCTGGCACAGAGGAGGCCGGGGTGGCTCACTACCTTGACGATTTCCTGTGCATTGGTCCAGCTGATTCTCCTCGCTGCGGTAACCTTCTACTTTCAATTCAGTCATTGTTTGCCTTTTTTGGGGTCCCCGTTGCGAGCGAGACAATGGAAGGGCCTTGGGAGGTTGCTGTCATCTTCCCCAGGACAAATTAGTTATGCGCATTGGTCGTGGTTGGCGTTAGGCATGGGTAAACTCATCCTGCTTCAGGTGCAGTCCATACTAGGGTTTTTTCCACTTTGCCTTCAGGGTCATTCCCATGGGGAGGATCTTCTGGAGATTGAAAAGGTCTCTTGCAGGCGTCCTCCGCCCCCATTATTTTGTACGTTTATCGGCAGAGATCAAGCGCCACTTGCAAGTTTGGAATGTGTTCCTTTCCCAGTTCAATGGAGTGTGTCTCTGTCCTGCCCCATCCTGCAGTAACACTCAGCTGCAACTTTTTACTGACACTGCTAGCGTGACTGGATTGTACAGTAGCTTACCTCAACAGTTCGTGTTGCGCTGCACCTTCACCGTTGACGTAGGCTGCATAGGGGTTCACTAAGAACATGCTGTTGCTTGAGCTGTTCCCCATTGTGTTTGCTTTAGAACTCTAAGAGGACCGCTTGAGGAACACTAGTATAATTTTAGTGCAACAACTTGGGTGTAGTGCATGCGATTAACCATCAGAGTTCGCCCTCTCTTCCGGTTGTTAGTTTGGTAGCGTGACTTGTTCTGCGTTGCCTGCTGCTTAATGTTCATTTTGTTGCCAGCCATGTGCAGAATGTACAGATTGGGATTGCGGATGCACTGTCACGGATCGACTGGCTTCAGTTCCAGGAAGTAGCGCCTCAGACAGATTTGTCCGGTGGCCCGTGTCCTCCTTTTGTTTGGTAGTTCATCAGGCCAGCATGGAGGAATTAGCTTTGAGGGCCATTGCCCCTAGGAATTTGCGCTGTTATCAGGTGGATTTGGTTGGAATGGGAGCGTTTCTGGGTTTCTTTGGCTCAGGCACGTCAGAGCTTGCAGCAAGTCATGCTGGCTTTTGTTTGGGATCTGTATTCACAGGGGCGCTCACTCGCTGTGTTACGGCGTACTTTAGCGGGCGTGTCATTTTCTCTGCATTGTATGACAGGCCCGAACCCTGCAGGTCTTTCATAATTTCGGGGGCCTGGAAGGGTTGGTCCAGGTCAACTCCTACAGCAGTTGACTGCAGGCATCCCATTGATATTTCCATGTTGCTTTACTTGGTGGCTGCGGTCCATTCAGATTGTTTTTCAGCATTTTAATTCTTGCTGTTTCAATTAGGTTTTGCCATGTCGCTTCATAGAGCATTTTGGATCTGCAAATTAGTTGTCCCCTCTAAGAGGGTTGACCCACCACTCACTATTGTGAGATGCAATGTTATGCCTTATACGGTGCTCCAAGATGGACCAGGCTGTTAGAGGGCGCTGGCTTTCACTTAATTTCCCATTCCTGCAGTATGTCCGGTGGCGCTGGCGTGCGCCTTTGAGCAGATGCATGGCGAATGGGATGGGGCATGGTTGTTGCACGAGGATGGATCCCTGGTTACGAAATACCAGTTTTGTCATGTTTTGAAGCATTTTTTGGCATTTTTGGGGCTCGAGCCGGGTGAGTTCGGTTCTCACTCATTTAGAATAGGAGCTTCTACATCTGCGGCTTCTGCTGGCTTATCCAACGGGGATATCCAATCCCTCAGTCAGTGGCTTTTTGCTGTGTTCCGACTATATATTCGCCCGGGTTTACCTATTTTGCTCCAGTGTAGCTCACCGGAGGCCTAACCATTGTTCCTCTCCCCCTTCCCCCCCTCTTTGTTACGTTTCCATTCTTGTCGATATGATGTGTCTGTGGTTCGCTGCTTGTTTATGTTTTTTCTGTCCATGTTATATAAGTGCTGCATCTGGGTGGGAATGATTTAGGTCAGCGCACTGCGTTAGATTTGCGCTCTAATGTCATTAGATCCATTTGACAGCAGATGCCCTGCCTTCCTACAAGTTGTTGTGGTCCTTCATTGTCCTTAGAAGTATTTGGAGGTATGCTGGTTCTGGTGCGCGGTTGAATGTGTCTAGGAGGAAGGTCAATACTGCAGTGGTGAGGGACATGTTGGAGAATGGTGGTGGTGTAGTGGAACATGTGTTTATTCAATTCTGGGATGCATATTTGTTTCATGGAGATGGCGTGCATTTTAGTCCTGCGGGTTTTGAAATTTTTCTGCTGATTGAGGTGTTTCTGGTTACAGGGTTGAGTTATGTTGGTGGCGCATTGGTTTAGGCCTCGCTTGGCGCTTGGAGTTAGTTTATGGTAATAGTTTGGCTTAGTGGGTGCGCTCTCCTTGAAGTGAAGTAAGGCGACAGCCAATTGTCCTGGACGGGAAATGGCTATACCACCTGGACGGGTGGTTGAAGGTTATGGATGGTTGATCACCAATGCTTGGCTTGTGTGTGTTTGTTAGGGCTGTTTGGTTGTTATTGTCCTGTGCGTTCTTTTTGTGCCATCACCATTATTACTAACTTATAGTCTAAAATGTAATGACTTGTCAAAAATAAATTGACAACAATTTTTAAACGCTAATTTTTAAACTGTTGTCCGTGTCTTTATTTTTAGAAGTTAACTTACATTGTATTTAAGAAGGTTATTATATGGTAACACGATAATACACGTTAGTGAGTTTATGACAAATTTATGTCATAATAAATACTCTTTATTAGATTCTGTTGTGTTTTTAATAGAATTTGTACGCTAAGCAACGCCTGGTTATTATGTAAAGCTAAATTTTAAGGGATATATTGTTAGGGTAACAATTGATCTGATTAAAGAAAAATTAGATAAGTGTGAGTGAACTAAAGACGATCCAGCCAGGACTTTAGCTTGCAGAAAATCCATCTTAGAGGTGGCAGAACAGGTTATATAAAAGGTGAGTGTGTAATATTATAGACATACAGTATAGAGGGAATTTTAATCATTATTGGACAACCTTTCTCAATTGCCAATGGACAATTCACAAACTACATTTGTGCAGCATATATTAAAGGTGATGGGGCAGTTAGGTTGTCATGTTTTGTTTTCTGAAATGTTGCCAGGTGAATTAGCAAATGATTTTCAGGAACAAGTACATATATATGGCCATTTCCTCTGTCACCCTCTGAGGCAGGAAGCTCTCAACAGCTGTACTCAGTAAGTTGATTCACAGAGGTGAGTAAAAAAAAAAATAAGAGCTCCTTATTGGTGCACTGGTATATACAAAGTATATATCTAAGTACTTTGTATAAATCTAAGAGTGCACCAATAAGTGTCTTTCTTTCTCTTTTACTGTACTCTATAAATCAATTTACTGAGTACATTGCTATTCTTATCTCCATGGTGCATCACCAACACAGATAATTTAGCTAATATCACTTGTGTGAACTATTACAACTATAGTTGGTTTTTCAATTACATAATTACACTCCTGTGCAGAATCAAATCTATTTGACATTCAGAACCCGTCAATATTCTAAATGTCGACATTCTGACCAGATCCCAGGGATGCGATGTGTCAAAGCCGGATGATTGGCTGAGACCAGATCTTAAGTCAATATCGGGCAACGCCATCTTGTGTTGTCCCTGACGACACCATCTTGCGTCGTCAACACGAAACCATTGCGTACGATGCTTTATTAGATTATTAGCGTTGTGCGTCTGCATTGCTCCGCATATTATTGAAAGTCCTATCATACCCCATACGCACATTAAATAAAATATAAAAATATATAAGACGCACAGCGCACATTTGTGCTGTTTATCAAAGCACTATACACATAAACGCACCACGCATATTAGCGACTTTACACAATATTCTCACACTTACACATACCAAAACTTATAAAAAGATTCCTTCACATTAAAAGCTTACTATTAGAGGTTTTATTAGCGAATACTTATGTTGTGAAATGTAATGTATACAATATTTAAGGTACATTAGCTAGTATACATATAATGCTTGGTACCATTCTAAATCACTGTTTATTTGCAGATTTCCGGTTCGACCCGCAAGGAAATCGCATCATGCGTTCTCGAGATATGAACTATATGAAATTAGTGGTTAGAATGTAAAGCCGTATGAAGTGTTTTTTACTAGTTTAAACCAGTTCTTCGGCGGGAAAACCACACAAAGCAACATCTGAGGAACTGGGACATACCCCTAGTGATGCTATATGAACTGTCCAATGACCTGCATAGTACCAGAATGTCCACGAGCAAGACCCAATGGAAACCTGTTAACTAGTTTCTTTGTTCTGGGAGGGTATATAGCTTGCATACTGGTTATAGTATACAGCCATTCTTCTTGGATGACCACAGGTTTCTGGACTGATGACTGTATGCTGGGACCAGTGCGCATGCGTATGTATTGGGCTGTATCTTATTTTCTGTATTTAATTGCCTTTGTGCTAATTGTGCTAGATCAAAGCGTGTACCTTTCTTTTTGAATGCAATAACAATTTTTGTGCTTTGGAACCACAATTATTGTCTTGACAGCGATTATTTCTCTCTAGCAATTTAAGAGTATTCATAGTTGCAAAAAGCACTATGGGGTGTTAACTAGAGGAGGAACCCTTCATTATCATATATCCCCCTCTTCATTAACAATCCCTGAGTTCCATTAATACATATAGGTAACTCTCAGTAGCCTTTGTCAGGTAGGCATCCATCACACTGTGTAAAGTTACACAAATACAAAACAGAATTTTCACACAATTACAGGGGTAGTGGAATATAGTTGCAAAGAAGTATGGAAGCCTACTAATGAGATCTTTAAGTATAGGCACTTGCAGAGATTTGGGGTCCCTTGGCGCTTAAATGTTTTGATAAAAATATTAACAAAATCCTCATGCTTTTATTTGCTAGATAGTGATACCCAAGCTTTTATTTGCTAGTGATACCCATGCTTTTATTTGCTAGATAGTGATACCCAAGCTTTTATTTGCTAGTGATACCCATGCTTTTATTTGCTAGTGATACCCATGCTTTTATTTGCTGGATAGTGATACCCATGCTTTTATTTGCTAGATAGTGATACCCATGCTTTTATTTGCTAGATAGTGATACACATGCTTTTATTTGCTAGATAGTGATACCCATGCTTTTATTTGCTAGTGATACCCATGCTTTTATTTGCTAGATAGTGATACACATGCTTTTATTTGCTAGATAGTCATACACATGCCATAGCATTTTAAATAAAAATAGAATTAAAAGGGAACTCCAGGGATTCGATTATTGAATGGAAATGGTAGGTAGGGAGAGCATTATGTGTTGCTTCCTTAGGTAGATACACAGATAGATAAATAGAGCCTGATTCAGACGTGAATGCATTTGAAACAATGGGCGTCTGCGCAAATGTCCCAATGGTTACCACCATGGGGCGAAGATCTGAATTGCATGGCAATTCATGCAACTCCAATAGGCATTCCTGGGCAGTGACTGGGGGAGTGACTGTCATCAGTGTATGTATCAGGGAATACATCAAAAGACGCAGTTCCACTGACACCAGTGGCCAAATACCATCGGACATTCTGAGCAACCATAGGGTTACTATGATGTTCAATGGTGTGGCTGATGTCCGCTCGAGAGTGCGACTGGTACCACACCGCGGTGGATTAGAGCCGCAGCCGGTGGGTGTACTGCAGCATTAGCATAAGTTCACGCTACTACATTACTATCCACCTCTGTATCAGGCCCACAGAGATGTATAGATAGATAGAACACACACACACTATATATAGAGAGAATTTATCCCTTTATTTATTTAATTTGAGTTGTATTCCATTGAAAGGGCTGCTGTCCCAATTGAAAGGGCTGCTGTTAAGAAAGTGTATTCATTTATTACCAACAAAATGGCTGCGGCTATGAGAATGTATATCTCATATCACCAACAAAATGGCCGCGGATGAGGGATTTCTTCCTTCTATTACCCGATGCTGTATAATTAAAAGATAGGTGGACGCGCACCTGGAGGGTTGTTGGTCACATGACCACAGGAGATTTAGGTCACGTGACAGCATGATGGCGGTCACGAGAGTGGCTCGTTTAGAACACACGATTTTGATGCGAAGTATTGGGACACGTGACTGGGATGTCGGTCACGTGTTTGGTCCTCTGGAACACACAACATTGTTTCTATGTGACTTGGTGGAACGCATGAGGGGTATGATGGGTTTGAACACCCAGAGTTGGCTTAATTAAGCTTGATTCTATTTGTTTTAGGTATGCAAACATAGCGGAATTATTACTTTTAAAGCTAGTCTAACATAAAAGAGGGCAATATTGTGCTAACTATAAGATTCCTATATTTATTTGGGTAAAATCATAACCAGGTTGGGTTAATTAGAGGTAGTGAGGTCACTCAACCTAGGTGGATAAATAGGAAGGTCTGGGCAGTAGTGGCCATATGCTTGTTGCTGTTGGTGGACTGAATTTCTTGTCCAGGTAAGTAGTGTGTATGCTTCTCCACAATGCTCTCAATTAAGACTGTTGTCTGTATCTATTAGGCTATAGGATGTGCTTACTTTACTGGGGCTGAAATATTATTGTCATGTGAGTGGTTATGAGAGATATTTTAAAAAATTCAATTGATTTTTATGTTTGAGAAGAAGTTGTTTCGAACTAAGGTCCTGATTATATGTTCTATATACTTATATGTTTAAGATTAAACAGTGATGTTAGCAAGGTTGTAATTAAGACGCAATGAGATAATTGGGGTCACATATGTATCTGTTTGACCCATTTTTTAGGTGCGCTTATTGGCTTATATGTGCCTTGATAGGTTGACTATCAGAGAAAAGTGTTTTTACTCTCATGGCATAATCTGTGAGTATTAAAATTGGGCCAAAAGATTGGTAATATATATATTTTCTAATTAATATGATTTTGAGCAACTTTTTTCTGATAATGATAGGTACTTTTTCAGAAAAGTGTTGTGTAGGATTCCAGAGAATCCTTTTCATTCGCCTGGTGTGGCACAATTTTATGTGGTATGTATTTTCATATTTTATGAAATTATTATAGTACAATGGAATTGTAATAACAGGAACACATTTATTGAAACCATTTGTGGATATTTTTTATGTCTCAGTTGATAAATATGTATTGTATATTTATATAGGTGATTTTGTAGCAAGTGATATTTCTTGTACAAATGAATTTGACTCGCACTGTTTTGTCTGACACCCATGTTTTATTTGTTGTATTTGTTAAAATGTAGTATAAAAGTTACCCCTGAAGAAGTCCATAAGGATGAAACGTGTTGGGTACTTGCTTGGCACATTTGTTGGGTTCCCACAGATGTGGAGTACAGAAATCTAAGGTGGGGGAGATATGTGTAATATACCCACAAACAATGCTGTGTTTTATCAACAAATTGTTATATTGAATATTATGGTATATACCTAGAAATATTTTCTAGAGATTTTTATATGAAAAGATCTTTTATGTCATAATAAATCTACATATGTTATACATGATTTATTGATTTATTTTGTGGGTGTCTCTTTTGGTGTGAGGGTTTATCCACAGGGAACTTTGGGTTAAATTTATTGATCTACATCTGAAGTTTCCAATATTGTCTATGAAGAATATTTATAAATTCAGAGGGTCTCTCTTCAATTGAAAAGCAGTCACGTGAAGTCTTACTTCCATAAAGAAGAAACCAGGATCCATGGGATATCACTATACTTCACCAAATAGGAACTGTTTTCTCTGTATCATTATTTTATGTTACTTACAAAAAAGACATTGTTCTTATATTGAAAAATCCATAAATTTAAGACCTTTATAAGCGCCCTCTCTCATATATTTTCATTTGTGTGTTTTATCTAACCCTTCTAACAGGTGGTTCTTTGAGGGGAGCAGCTTTTTGTGTGATTATTAATTTTAGTAGAATTGTCTGGAGTGCAACTAAAAGGCAACTTTTTCATTTTTGATATATATATATATATATATAAATATATTATATAAATATATACACATATAAACACATAAATACACATATATATACACATATATATATATAATATATATATATATATATATAAACATACACACACACATATAAATATATATATATATATATACATACACATATATATATATGTATATATATATATATATATACACACACACACATAAATATATATATATATATATATATATATACATAAATGTATATATATGCACTCACAGGCACATATATAATATATATATATATATAAATATATATATATAAAAACAGAAAACGCTGCACTCACCATTGTTAAATCACTCGCCATAATCCATAAATAATGGGGATTTGGTTCATGGATTGATCAATGCAACCAAAACCCCATTATTTATGTATTATGGTGAGTGATTTACCAATGGTGAGTACTGAGTTTTCTGTTTTTATTTATTTAAGCAATGTGGTCACAAGCCACTTGCACCCCAGGCCTGGACAAAGGTCCGCATACATTGGAATTTTTACTGGTATGCAATAAAGAAATACTTTTAGAAGACTGCTGAGTGCACTCCTTTTTCTATATATTTTTACGAAGAGGATTGATGTGATCTCCTATGGGTTAGCAATTTGGTACTGAAGACATGAGGGTGGACCTACTTGGACTTTATACATATATATATATATATATATATATATATATATATTAGGGGTGTGCACCGGCCACTTTTCGTGTTTTGTGTTTTGGTTTTGGATCTGGATCTTTCTTCGTGTTTTGGATCTGGATTGGTTTTGCCAAAACCACCCTTCCGTGTTTTGGGTTCTGGGTTTTGTGTTTTGGATCTGTATTTTTTTTTAAAAAAGCATAAAAACAGCTAAAATCACAGAATTTGTTGGTTTCTCTGCTCCTATGCTATTATTAACCTCAATAACCTTAATTTCCACTCATTTCCAGTCTATTCTGAACACCTCACACCTCACAATAGTGTTTTTATGTCCAAAAGGTTGCACCGAGGTAGCTGGATGACTATGCTAAGCGACACGAGTGGGCGGCACAAACACGTGACCCATCTAGGAGTGACACTGCAGTGGCAGACAGGATGGCAGTTAGAAAAACTAGGCCCCAAACTGTACATAATGCAAAGAAAAAAAAGAAATGCAAGATGGAATTGTCCTTGGGCCCTCCCACCCACCCTTATGTTGTATAAACAGGACATGCACACTTTAACAAATCAATCATTTCAGCGCCAGGGTCTGCCACACAACTGTGGCTGAAATGATTGGTTCGTTTGGGCCCCCACAAAACAAGCTGGCAATTAATGTGTCCCTGCACAAACTGGCTCTACGGAGGCAAGATGTCATCCTCATCCTCCTCATCCACCGATTCCTCACCCTCTTCAGTGTGTACATCCTCATCCTCACAAAGTATTAACTCGTCCCCACTTGAATCCACCACCACAGGTCCCTCTGTACCTTCTGGAGGCTGGTCTCCCTGGAAGAGCTGATAATTCATTTTGATGAACATCATCTTCTCCACATTCTGTGGAAGCAACCTCCTACGCCTTTCGCTGACAAGGTTCCCGGCTGCACTAAACACTCTTTCGGAGTACACAATGGAGGGGGGGCAACTCAGGTAAAATAGAGCCAGCTTGTACAGGGGCCTCCAAATTGCCTCTTTTTCCTGCCAGTACAGGTATGGACTGTCTGACATGCCTACTTGGATGCTGTCACCGATGTAATCCTCCACCATTCTGTCAATGGTGACAGTATCATATGCAGTGACAGTAGACATGTCAGAAATTGTTGCCAGGTCCTTCAGTCCGGACCAGATGTCCAAACTTGGTCCTGCCTGCCCTGCATCACCACCAGCGGGTTGCTTAGGATACCTAAGTTTTTTCCTGGCAGCCCCAGTTGCGGGAGAAAATGAAGAAGGAGACGTTGACGTGTCACGTTCCGCTTCAGCTGACAGTGTGTTCACCAGCAGGTCTTTGCACCTCTGCAGGCTTGAGTCGGCCGGAAAGAGAGACACCACATAGGCTTTAAACCTAGGATCAAGCACGGTGGCCAAAATGTAGTGGTCTGATTTCAACAGATTGACCACCCTGGAATCCTGGCAAAGCGAATGAAGGGCTTCATCCACAAGTCCCACATGCCGAGCGGAATCGCCAACTTAGCTCCTCCTTCACTTTCTCCAGCTGCTTCTGCAAAAGCCTGATGAGGGGAATGACCTGACTCAAGCTGGCTGTGTCTGAACTGACTTCACGTGTGGCAAGTTCGAAGGGCTGGAGAACCTTGCACAACACGGAAATCATTCTCCACTGCGCTTGAGTCAGGTGCATACCCCCTCCTTTGCCTATGTCATAGGTGGATGTATAGGCTTGTATGGCCTTTTGCTGCTCCTCCATCCTCTGAAGCATATAGAGGGTTGAGTTCCACCGCATCAAAACCTCTTGCTTCAGGTGATGGCGGGGCAGGTTCAAGAGTGTTTGCTGGCGCTCCAGTCTTCGGCACGCAGTCGCTGAATGGCGAAAGTGGCCAGAAATTTTTCGGGCCACCCAAAGCGTCTCCTGCACGCCCCTGTCGCTTTTCAGAAAATTCTGCACCACCAAGTTTATTGTGTGAGCAAAACATGGGACGTGCTGGAATTTGCCCAGATGTAATGCCCGCACAATATTGGTGGCGTTGTCAGATATCACAAATCCCCAGGAGAGTCTAAGTGGGGTAAGCCACTGGGCGATGATTTCCCTCAGTTTCTCTAAGAGGTTGTCGGCGGTGTGCCTCTTACTGAAACCGGTGATACACAGCGTAGCCTGCCTTGTAACGAGCTGGTGTTTCTGAAATGCTGCTACTGGTGACGCTGCTGCTGTTGCTGCGTAAGGTGATACATCTACCCAGTGGGCTGTCACAGTCATATAGTCCTTAGTCTGCCCTGTTCCACTTGTCCACATGTCCGTGGTTAAGTGGACATTGTGTACAACGGCATTTTTCAGGACACTGAGGACACTTTTTCTGATGTTTCTGTACAGTCTCGGTATCGCCTGCCTAGTGAAGTGGAATCTAGACGGGATTTGGAACCGGGGACACACTACCTCCATCAATTGTCTAAATCCCACTGCACTAATGGCGGATACCGGACGCACGTCTAACACCAACATAGCAGTCAAGGCCTCAGTTATACGTTTTGCTTCAGGATGACTGCTGTCGTACTTCATCCTCCTCGCTAAGGACTGTTGGAGGGTCAATTGTTTAGTAAAAGTAGTGGTGTTCCTACTTCCTCTCTGGGATGATGAACGACTCCCAGCAGCAGCAACAGCAGCAGCGGCAGCAGTAGGCGTAGCAATGCAGGATCCTCCAGAGGAATCCCGGATAGGAGAGTCAGTCATGCCAGTGACATGGCCTGCAGGACTACTTCCGATCCTGACTAAGGAGGAAATTGACGAGGAGGGAGTTGACGGTGTGGTTTGCAGGCGCTTGGATACAACAGGACAACGGGATTTAGGTGTCCCTGGACTGCTTACGGTCTTAGCCAAAGTTTCTGAACTTGACAGTAACTTTTTATGAACGCGCTGCAGGTGCCGTATAAGGGAGGATGTTCCTAGGTGGTTGACGTCCCTACCCCTACTTATTTCACCTTTACATATGGTACATATGGCAAGACAGTTGTTGTCCGGATTTGGATAGAAATATTGCCAGACCAAAGAGGTGGAATGTTTGGTCTTCTGCCCAGGCATGACCGTGATGGGCTTTTTCATCCCACAGACAACAACTGTCTCCCCCGGAGCCTGATTTAAACAAACCACATCAACATCAGAATCCTCCTCGCCAACTTCCTCCTCAGCGCCAGCTACACCAGTATCCTCATCCTGTTGTACTTCAACAGTGACATCTTCAATTTGCATATCAGCAAGTGGACTGTGGGTGCTCCTTTCAGCACTTGCAGGGGGCGTGCAAATGGTGGAAAGAGCCACCTCCTCCCGTCCAGTGCTGGGAAGGTCAGGCATCGCAACCACCACCACACTTGGACTCTCCTTGGGGATTTGTGATATCTTCTTAGAAAGCACAGTTCTTCGCTGTGCTTTTGCCAGCTTAACTCTTTTGATTTTTTTAGTGGGAGGAGGGCTTCCATCGTCATGTGAAGCTGAACCACTAGTCATGAACATACTAGGGATCGACCTTAGCCGTTCCTTGCCACTCCGTGTCGTAAATGGCATATTGGCAAGTTTACGTTTCTCTTCAGCTGATTTAAATGTCTTTTTCAAGGTCATTTTCCTGAACTTTGCCATTTGGGATTGTATGTGCCCTCTACTATGACATTGGGCATCGGCCTTGGCAGACGACGTTGATGGCATGTTATCGTCTATGTCATGACTAGTGGCAGCAGCTTCAGCACTAGGAGGAAGTGGTTCTTGATCTTTCTCTATTTTATTTTTATCGGAGAAAGTTTGGTCCTCCATTTATGTTATATCGATTTGATATATACGTGCGGCTAAACACAGAAAATAATTTTTTTTTTGGTTTGGACTGGAGTGTACTTTCGGGGGTTACAGCACCCTTAACGGTCAAGCCAGCCGGCCCTTTACTTATGACACAGGCGCACGCTTGGCACTACTTTGTTGATGCACGTGCGGCTACTGCGCACACAATTCACAAACACAGAAAATAATTTTTTTTTTGGTTTGGACTAGAGTGTACTTTCGGGGGTTACAGCACCCTTAACGGTCAAGCCAGCCGGCCCTTTACTTATGACACAGGCGCACGCTTGGCACTACTTTGTTGATACACGTGCGGCTACTGCGCACACAATTCATAAACACAGAAAATAATTTTTTTTTTGGTTTGGACTGGAGTGTACTTTCGGGGGTTACAGCACCCTTTAACGGTCAAGCCAGCCGGCCCTTTACTTATGACACAGGCGCACGCTTGGCACTACTTTGTTGATGCACGTGCGGCTACTGCGCACACAATTCACAAACACAGAAAATAATTTTTTTTTTGGTTTGGACTGGAGTGTACTTTCGGGGGTTACAGCACCCTTAACGGTCAAGCCAGCCGGCCCTTTACTTATTACACAGGCGCACGCTTGGCACTACTTTGTTGATGCACGTGCGGCTACTGCGCACACTCTTCACAAACACAGAAAATATATTATTTTTTTAGCACTTGAGGGGAGCACCCCTGATGGACAGAGCACCCCCTGGACAACACTACAGCACCCCTTTAGGACTGGGACACTGCACAGGACTTTGGAGTGGACACAGCCCCTATGGAGAACTGACTGCACAACACAGTCCAGCCAGCCCCTATGGACTTTGAAGTAGTGGACACAGCCCCTATTAACAACAGCAGCACAGCACAACACAGCCAGCCCCTATGGACTTTGAAGTAGTGGACAACAGCAGCACTACACTACACTACACTACACAGCCCTAACTCCCACCCTCCCTCTTCACTGTCCACAGCCGAGTGAGAAAATGGCGCCGACGCGGGTACCTTATATAGGATCCAAAACCCGCGAGACTCGGAAGGCGGGATGATGACGTTTTGCCTCGATTTCAGATCCGAGTCAGGCGGGAAAAGTCGAGCCTGATTCGGATCGGACTCGGATCGGGGGGGCTCGGGGGGGTTCAGATTTCAGAAATCCGAACCCGCTCACCCCTAATATATATATATAATTATATATATATATATATATATATATATATATGCTTCTAGTTGAAAAGGCAAAGGAAAATAGTCATGTGTTCAGTCATATCACATTATGCAGGAGCTGATGCAGAGTTGATAGTATGCCTGTTTGTGGAGCGTATCTTGCGTGTTTTCACACTGCATACTCTGGAAGAGAGATGCATCAGGGTAGTAATTAGGGGTGTGCACCGGCCACTTTTCGTGTTTTGTGTTTTGGTTTTGGATCTGGATCTTTCTTCGTGTTTTGGATCTGGATTGGTTTTGCCAAAACCACCCTTCCGTGTTTTGGGTTCTGGGTTTTGTGTTTTGGATCTGGATTTTTTCTTAAAAAATAAAAAAAAACGCTAAAATCACATAAAATGGGCCTTTTTTTGTTCCTACGCTATTAATAACCCCAATAACATTAATTTCCACTCATTTCCACTCTATTCTGAACACCTCACACCTCACAATATTGTTTTTAGGCCAATAGGTTGCACCGAGGTAGCTGGATGACTATGCTAAGCGACACAAGTGGGCAGCACAAACACGTGGCCCATCTAGGAGTGGCACTGCAGTGGCAGACAGGAAGCCAATCAGCGTTATGGTGCCCATTTGCATGTAGCACGAACCCGGGAGATCCGTGCTACATGCATCTGTGTGATTGGCACAGAGCAATGACAGGTCCGTGAGACCCGTCTGTGCTGCTGTGGTAAAAAAAAAAAAAAAAACCTGTGTAAAAAAAGAAAAAAATGGCGTGCACCCCCCAAAAAAGGAGCAACCAGCCCCGGGCATTAGTAACCCAGTGCTGGGTGTGCTTAAATACAGGGGACAAACGACGTAGGGGTCCCCTGTACTTAAGCACAACCAGCACCGGGCTAGTCAGAACCAGCGCTGGTTGCCAAAATACGGGGGACAAACGACGTAGGGGTCCCCCGTATTCTGCGCAACCAGCTCTGGGCTCTGATCCGGTCCTGGTTCTGGAAATACAGGGGAAAAAAATTAGTAGGGTTCCCCTGTATGTTCCAGAACCAGCACTGGACTTTTTCTAGCGGGGGGCTGATGCCACAGCCAGGGGAGCCCTTTCACCGGGCCCCCCAGCCGCAGCATCAGCCCTGACCGCTAGTCAGCCCAGGCCGGGGATCCCTGGAGAGCTGGGGACCCCCCCAATAAAGGGGTCACCCTCTCCAGGGCACCCCAGGCCCAGGCTGATAGCCCGGGCTAACCCCGCCACCCCTGGTGGCGGTGGGTGGCGGGTTGATTGTGTGGTGTGGTGTAAATAAAGAATATCAAACATTGTCTTTACAAGTAGAACTGCAAGTCCCAGCTAGCCTGCCCCGCATGCTGGTACTTGGAGAACCACAAGTACCAGCATGCAGGGCATTAAGGGCCCACTAGTACCTGTAGTTCACCTGTAAAAAAAATGTTTAAAAAAACACAGGACACACACACCGTGACAGTATAAGTTTATTAAACATACATACACACACACACACACACATGTACACATACTCACCTATGTAACATCGTCCACTTGCCCGGTAAAGTATCCATAGGGGACCTGTGAAAAAAAACATACTCACCATCTCCTATGCGAGGTTCTGTCCTCTTCGTTCCAAAGTAGGCATCCCCGGACTTGGCAAAAAAACAAAACGAAAACGCGATCCACGAACTTAGTACCGTTCTATAGAACGGTACTTCCCGAATGACAGCTTAGCGGCGGGGTGTCACCATGGAAACCCCGCTGCTAAGCGTTCATTGGCTGAGAGAGGTCATCTCCCGTCTCTCAGCCAATGAACGGCTCCCTCCATTGTAGTCAATGGTGGGAGCCGCAAGGTTATTAAAGTTTACCCTGCGGTTCCCACCATTGACTACAATGGAGGGAGCCGTTCATTGGCTGAGAGACGGGAGATGACCTCTCTCAGCCAATGAACGCTTAGCAGCGGGGTTTCCATGGTGATACCCCGCCGCTAAGCTCTCATTCGGGAAGTATCGTTCTATAGAACGGTACTAAGTTCGTGGATCGCGTTTTCGTTTTGTTTTTTTGCCAAGTCCGGGGATGCCTACTTTGGAACGAAGAGGACAGAACCTCGCATAGGAGATGGTGAGTATGTTTTTTTTTCACAGGTCCCCTATGGATACTTTACCGGACAAGTGGACGATGTTACATAGGTGAGTATGTGTACATGTGTGTGTGTGTATGTATGTTTAATAAACTTATACTGTCACGGTGTGTGTGTCCTGTGTTTTTTGAAACATTTTTTTTACAGGTGAACCACAGGTACTAGTGGGCCCTTAATGCCCTGCATGCTGGTACTTGTGGTTCTCCAAGTACCAGCATGCGGGGCAGGCTAGCTGGGACTTGCAGTTCTACTTGTAAAGACAATGTTTGATATTCTTTATTTACACCACACCACACAATCAACCCGCCACCCACCGCCACCAGGGGTGGCGGGGATAGCCCCGGGCTATCAGCCTGGGCCTGGGGTGCCCTGGAGAGGGTGACCCCTTTATTGGGGGGGTCCCCAGCTCTCCAGGGATCCCCGGCCTGGGCTGACTAGCGGTCAGGGCTGATGCTGCGGCTGGGGGGCCCGGTGAAAGGGCTCCCCTGGCTGTGGCATCAGCCCCCGCTAGAAAAAGTCCAGTGCTGGTTCTGGAACATACAGGGGAACCCTACTAATTTTTTTCCCCTGTATTTCCAGAACCAGGACCGGATCAGAGCCCAGAGCTGGTTGCGCAGAATACGGGGGACCCCTACGTCGTTTGTCCCCCGTATTTTGGCAACCAGCGCTGGTTCTGACTAGCCCGGTGCTGGTTGTGCTTAAGTACAGGGGACCCCTACGTCGTTTGTCCCCTGTATTTAAGCACACCCAGCACTGGGTCACTAATGCCCGGGGCTGGTTGCTCTTTTTTGGGGGGGCACGCCATTTTTTTCTTTTTTTACACAGGTTTTTTTTTTTTTTTACCACAGCAGCACAGACGGGTCTCACGGACCCGTCAGTGCTCTGTGTCAATGACACAGATGCAAGTAGCATGGATCACCTGGTCCGTGCGTGCATCTGTGTCATTGAAATACACAGCAGCACAGACGGGTCTCACTGACCCATCTGTGCTCTGTGTCACTGTCAGTCACACAGATGCATGTAGCACGGATCTCACGAGTCCGTGCTACATGCAAATGAGCACCATAATGCTGATTGGCTGAGAGCCGTGACAGACGGCTCTGTCAGCCAATCAGCACTTTGCCCATTAAAGGCAAAGGCATTATTTTTAAATGGCCGCTCGAGGCAAAACCTCGAGATCCGACAGCAGATCTCGAGGTTTTGCCTCGGGAGAGGGATCCGGGGCAGACAGGGAGATCCGAGCTTGGGCTCGGATCGCCCCGGATCCCCGAAGTTCGGGTGGGTTCGGTTCTCAGGGAACCGAACCCGCTCATCCCTAGTAGTAATATATGCTAAGTTCAGTGAAAATTTGCCTATATGGAGGCAGATCTTTTGTACCTTGGGACTAATTCAGAAATGGACGGTATTGTACAGCTGCAAGGAAGCATCTGTACAATACCGTCTAACTAAATGCAAATGCAGCAGGAGGTGTCAGTAGGAAATAGACGCCTCCTGCATGCATCCACGATCCGAGTGCAGCATCTGTATATGTGGTCTCAGATCATCGTCGCAACCATCACGACCTTTATCTAGGCTGCATAAGCTGAGACTTACACAGCATGCCCGATGGAACTGGACAGCCAGGTCCAGGAAGTCTGCGTCCGCCGACACAGACCCTGAACTCAGCATGCCTCCAAAACCCGGGCAACACTCTCCACCCCCCAAACATCGCAGCATGTCAATCATGATGCAGCTAAGGGGGGTCGGCTAGAGAGCACACAGGAACCATTCTGCACATGCAAAGAACGGGTCCTGCACCTGCGCAGATCCAGAAACATTGGAGATGTGTGCAAACCATCAGGACTGAAGCAGGCCCCAAGTACAGTACGCACTGATGATGACTAGTACCAAGCCAGGCGTACACATAGGGGCAATTCCATGCATGTTATACTTTTAACTTTGCTTCAGGCCCTCAGTGTAAATGGATTATGGGCCTGATTCAGACCCGGTCGCAATCGCTGAGCGCTTGCAGTTGGGTCGATGGTGGCCCAGAGCGCATTCGCACGACGGAGCCGGCTTCGTCGTGTGCATGCGCGAGACCGGGATAGCGACGGGCAATCCGTCGCTCTGGGTCTCGCACCAAAGGGGGCGTGCTGTCGATGTTGAGTGACAGCACGCCCCCTTTGGTGGGTGGGCCGGGGGAGGTGGCTGCACAGACGGAGGTGTTCCCATGAGAACGCCTAACGTTTGGGGGCGCCCCCACTGACATCACAAGTGATGTCAGAGGGAGAGCTTTCGGCTCTGTTTGAGCTGAAAGCTCTCTGGGGCTTGCGGCCACGAGACCCTACCACAAGGGTCTCGTCGCAAGCCCGATGGTCGCGATGGTCTTGACCATCGCGACCATCATCCTGGCCGCTCGCATTAGCTGTGGGTGGCAACCCACAGCAATGCGAGCGGCCAGGAGGCCGCTCCATTAAAAAAAAAAAAAAGACGCCCTGATTCAGAGCGAGCGCTCTATCAGAGCGTCCGGCTCTGAATCAGGGCCTAAGTTCATATTCTGGAAATAAATATACATATCTTTTAAAATGTACTTTAATACAAAGGCACACGTACTGTACAGCATCTTAGCTATGTGTAATTCTCATTGAATGTAAAGGACAGTGTAAGGAAGTAAGCTCCCAAATGTTTAATCAGGTAAATTAGAACTTGGGAAAGTATCACGTTTCTGCTGTAAAATGTACCAGGGTCTGTAAATGTACAAAGAAAACACTGGACTGTTCTCCGTGTTGTAAATCTTGTCACAGCAAAATGTATGAATCATGTTTCCACATAAATCAACAGATATCTGCAGATAGAAAGAAATAACATTGCTGTTTGCTTTAGTCCAGTTCATTTGCAGTATCATTGTGCTAAACATTATTTTTATTTTGCTCCATGTCTTTCCATCTGCTACATGGGATAAAGTGGATTAACTAGAAATGCTGTAAAAATAAAAAAAGAGGAATTATTCTTAAAGAAAACAAGAAATCACGTGTACAGTGCCAGTCTGGGATCATTTTGTTCAGCTACAGGCTAGACATAATACTGCATTTAAGTGCATCAATAAATATAATTTTAACAAATAGTAAAACATTTTTTTCTTTAGATAGAGGCTGTAATGAATTATAAAGAATATTTAGTAAAAGATAAAGGATGATGACGAGTTGAACATGCAACTCTTTTTTTACACTCTTTGGAACGATGCCCGCGCAAGTGCGGGCAAGAGATGTATGCAAGGCTGTTTTTCTGGAAAATTAGCTCAGGAACTGTGGGTGGAGCTATAGAAAACCAATTTTATATATATATTATATAAATATATATATTATATATACACATATACAGCGGGTAAAAGTATTGAACACATCAACATTTTTCTCAGTAAATATATTTGTAAGGGGGCTATTGTAATGAAATTTTCACCAAATGTCAGCAACAACCCATGCAAACCACACATGCGAAGAAATCAAACCATAGATGTCAATAAATTAAGTTATGTGTAATGTGAAATGACACAGGGAAAAAGTATTGAACACGCTTACTGAAATTTATTTAATACTTCGTACAAAAGTCTTTGTTGGTAATGACAGCTTCAAGACGCCTCCTGTATGGAGAAACTAGTCGCATGTATTGCTCAAGTGTGATTTTGGCCCATTCTACCACACAAACACATCTTGAAGGTTCCGTGGGCCTCTTCTATGAAGTCTGATCTTTTTCCATAGATTTTCAATTGGATTCAAGTCAGGTGATTGTCTGGGCCATACTAGCAGCTGTATTTTCTTTCTCTGAAACCAATTGAGAGTGTCCTTGGCCTATGTGTTTGGGATCATTGTCTTACTGAAATGTCCACCCTCGTTTCATCTTCAGCATCCTGGTAGATGGTAGCAGATTTTTATCAAGAATGTCTCGGTACATTTTTCCATTCATCCTTCCTTCAATCACATGAAGTATGCCAGTACCGTATGATGAAAAACTGCCCCACACCATGATGTTCTCACCTCCAAACTTCACTGTTGGTATGGTCTTTTTGGGGGTGATGTGCAGTGTAGTTTCTTCTCCAAACATGGTGTGTATTATGGCATCCACATAGTTCAATTTTGGTCTCATCTGACCAGACTATATCCCCCAGTATTTGACAGGCTTGTCCAAATGTTGTGCAGCAAACTTTAAATGAGCTTCAACATGCTTTTTCTTCAGCAATGGAGTCTTGGTGAGCATGCATACAGGCCATGCCGGTTGAGTGCATTATTTATTCTTTTCTTTGAAACAATTGTACCTGCTAATTCCAGGTCTTTCTGGAGCTCTCCACAAGTGGTCCTTGGCTCTTGGACAACTCTTCTGATAATTCTTTTCACTCCTCTGTCAGAAATCTTGCGAGGAGCACCTGCTCGTGGGCAGGTTATGGTGAAATGACGTTCTTTCCACTTCCAGATTATAGCCCCAACAGTGCTCATTTGAAAAATCTGAAGTATAGGAATCCTTCTGTAACCAATGCCATCATTATGTTTTGCAACAATAAGGTTGCGAAGGTCTTGAGAGAGCTCTTTGCTTTTACCCATCATGAGATATTTCTTGTGCGACACCTTGGTAATGAGACACCTTTTTATAGGCCATCAGTTGGGAATGAACCAGCTTATATTAATTTGCACTGATAAGGGGTAGGACTGCTTTCTAATTACTTATAGATTTCAGCTGGTGTCTTGGCTTTCCATACCTTTTTGCACCTCCCATTCTTCATGTGTTCAATACTTTTTCCCTGTGTCATTTCACATTATTACACATAACTTAAGTTATGGACATCGATGGTTTGATTTCTTTGCATGTGTGGATTGCATGGTTTGTTACTGACTTTCGGTGAAAATTTCATTACAATAGCCTCATGTGTTCAATACTTATTTTACCAGCTGTATATAGTATTTAGAAAAGGAGGCACTCAAAAAAGACTTTAAAATAAAACTTATCTTATGGAAAATAAATTTTGGCCCAGGACATTACAGCATAGTTAATGACAGGTTCAGGAACTGAGTTCCTGCTTGTTCCTGCTTAAAACTAGCACTGGATATATGCATTTAAATTAGAGATAAGCCACGGTTCGGATTCTGTGGAATCCGGACTGCTCCAAACACCAGGGATCCGAGTCCACCCGAGCCAAGGCTTGGGTGTTCCGGTCTGACTCGGATCACACTTTGAGGCCGAACATCATCCTCCTGATGTCGGATTCTCAAGAGAGTTTGTTTCTATAGAAAGGCGCCGCGACCAGGACTCAGCGCCATTTCACTGTTTACTCGCACGCTGTACACTGCTCTGCCATGTCTCTCTGCATATGTTAAAGTGGCTATGTCCAGAGTGGCTGTGCTGATAAAGAGACTGTAGGGGGCACACTGCACGCTGATGTACGCTCCGCTACTCTGCTGATTAAAGTGGCTGTAGTAGCCTGTGTCCACTGCAGACTCCAGACTCACAAGTGGCTGTGCTGTTAAGTGACTATGTATAGGGGGGCACACTACACGCTGATGTATGCTACACTACTCTGCTGATTAAAGTGGCTGTAGCCTGTGTCCAGACTCCAGACTCGCAAGTGACTGTGCTGTTAAGTGACTATGTATAAGGGGGCACACTGCATGGCACGCTGTTGTATGCTGCGCTATACTCTGCTGATTAAAGTGGTTGTGTCCAGACTCACGAGTGGCTGTGTGTACAAGGCATGCTGATGTAAAAAAAAAAAGTTAAATAATATTTTTAATAGAAGTCTGAAAGAAGTTAAAAAAAATTATAAAAATTAAAAAAAAATGTTTTTTTGTGCTGTATCCCACTGTGTATACAAGCAATGTGACACCTTGGGCCACAGCCCTCTGTGTATACTGTATACAAGCACTGTGACTCCTTGGGCCGTAACCCTCTGTGTATACAAGTACTGTGACTCCTTGGGCCATAGCCCTCTGTGTATACAAGCACTGTGACTCCTTATGCCGTAGCCCACTGTGTGTATAAGCACTGTGACTCCTTGGGCTGCACCCCTCTGTGTATACAAGCACTGTGATTCTGCTGGCCGTACCCCATTTGGTGGGTGGGAGGTCCCAAGGACAATTCCATCTTGCACTACCTTTCATTTCTGCCACTGCTGTCTGGCAATGTTTCATAGATGGGCTTTAAACTGTGGTGTCTGTGCCGCTGCTCTGTCACTTAGTAACCAGCCGGCTCACTGCAGCCTTTGGCCAATAATGGTGAAAACAATATTGTGAGCTGTGAGGTGGTCTAAATTGACTGTAAATGACTGGAAATTAATGTTATTAAGGTTAATAATACTGTAGGAATAAAAAAAGCCCAGATTATGTGATTTTAGCTTTTTTTGTACATTTTTGTAAAAAATCCAAATCCAAAACCAGTCACAGCGGCTTGGCAAATCCAAATCCCTCTTATCGGAATCCCTCCCAGCCTGGAGCATTCCGATAAGAAGCCCATAGGCCCATCAGGATGCGAAGTTAGTACATCCCACCCTTAGCTGCAGTCTTTGGTTGCATAGTCTGCGCTCAGTGACTGATAGAGGTATATTTACAAAAGTGAGAGATTTTAGAAGTGGAGCTGTTGTCCATAGCAACCAATCAGATTCATGTTACCATTTAACTAGTGCTTTCTAGAAGATAATAGCTAGAATCTGATTGGTTGCTATGGGCAACATCTTCACTTCTAAAAACTCTCACTTTAGTAAATATACCCCCTAGTGTCCTTGGTTAGCAGTAGCACCTATAGACCAGTATTGAGGCATAATCAAAGTTATCTAAACTTTCTTTTCTCTCTACCTTGGCACACATATGGAAATAGACAGGTTTTTTTTTTGTATTTTGCATGCAAGGGGCTACTTTTTAATCTTAGTTCATGCTCATAATATACATAAGGTAAATGTGCAATGTGGCAATACAAAGTTAGGTGGCGATAGTGAGCCATGTATTCTGTGTGGGGCTGGAGGGATTCGCTCACACAGGGTAGAAATAGGAAATGTGACCACACCTAGAGGCTGCCCAGTGAATTCAGGGCCTGATTCTGCAAGGATCGTAATTGCAAAGCTGCACGCAGGCAGCATTGCAATTGTGATCCTTGCTGATACGGTAATGCAGCAGGAGACATCACGCCTTCTGTGCATTACTAATCCAATCTGCGTTGTCCAACACAGCATTGGATAATCTGCGAAACATCGTCCCGCTACGGTAACCCATGCGATGGGTCTGCGTAGCCTCTTCGATCGCAGCCCCGATCGAAGTGGCCGGGTCGCGCACATGCACTGTGATGAGTATGCATGTGCAGAACGCAACAAGCAACCGATTGTGTGTGTATTAGCAACTGCAATCCAAGCTGAATCAGGCCCTTTGTGCGAAAGGCCAGGAGGACGTATTTATACCTGTAAGAGACAGGACTGGGACTACAAGAAACTGTGTTATATTACCCCAGATATATCACAGCAAAGTATGCTTGTATCTTAAACACTTAAATAAAATGTAATCAATATCATAAGATTAGTTTATTTTAACTACCCATATTTAAACAAAAAGAATTACATGATGTACTTCAAGTGTGGGTTCAGACTACAGATGAGCAGGCTCAATTCTCAGAGAACCCTTCCGAATTTCCGGGATCCTAGGGGATCTGAGACATAGCTCTAATCTCCTCGTCTGCCCCAGATCTCTCTCCGAGGAAAAACCTTGAGCTACTGCTGTCAAAACTTGCGGTTTTGCCTCAGGCACCAATTTTCAAAGTCCCATTGAATTCAATGGGCCTACCACTGATTGGCTGAGAGAGACATCTGTCACAGCTCTCAGCCAATAAGTGCTTGCCCATAGACTTCAATGAGCACAGGAAGGAAGATACCGGCCATCCCCCTACACTGACACCGCCACCCCCTGCTGCCAACGCTGCCGTACTGTATCTGACCTGCACTTTATCCAACCCACACTGTATCCCGCACTGTATCCGACCCGCACTGTGTTCAACCCACACTGTATCTGACCTGCATTATAAACGCACTGTATACGACCTACGCTGTATCCTGCACTGTAACCGACTCCCGCTGTATTCAACCCACACTGTGTCCCGCACTGTGGGCCTGATTCAGACCCGGTCGCAAGTGCTGAATGCTCGCAACCGGGTCAATGGTGGCCCACAGCGCATGCGCGAGACCTGGATAGCGACGGGCAATCCATCGCTCCGGGTCTCGCACCAAAGGAGGCAAGCTGTCGATGTTGAGTGACAGCTCGCCTCCTTTGGTGGGCGGGCGGGGGGGTGGCTGCCCAAACGGAGGCGTTCCTGAGGGAACGCTTGCCATTTGGGGGCGACGCCACTGACATCACAAGTGATGTCAGTGGAGAGCTTCCGGCTCTGTTAGAGCCAAAGCTCTCTGGGGCTTGCGATGAACGAGACCCTACCACAAGGGTCTCATCGCAAGCCCGATTCCAGGTGTTGGGCCTTTCAGTCTGAGAGCAGGCTGATTAGTAGTTGCACCTGGAAGTGGCTCAAATAAGCTGTGTTAGGTTTTGATTCAGTGTCTTACATACCCTGAGGGAGAACAGACACTGAGGTTTGTTCAGAGACACTGTGTTATTTGTAAGTTCTGTGTTTGTGGTAAGGCAGTAGGCCCTGCCATTTGTAGAGAGGGAATAACCTGTCTAGTTAGTGCCCAGACAGGCTAGGATTTATTTTTATGTTTTGTTTATTTTGTTGTTTATATTGCACAATAAAACCGGTTCCGACCACCTTGCACAAAAACCCTGGACTGGTGTGCTGTTTCCTGGCTGCTGTGTGTAAGGAGGTGTCCATCTACCTCAGGAGAGGGACCCCCTACCCTGATTATATCACAAGTGGTGGAGAATGTGGGCAGACACACTGAAAACTGCAGTAAGATATATATATATATATATATATATATATATATACATATATATATACAGAGGAGTAGCATGGAACCATGGTTGCCTGGAGCAAGTGCATGTCATAGCACCATTCCTACCTGTACTGAAATGTGCCATTGGGGTATGGCCAGCCTGTGGGGGGAATACTGAAGTGAAGAGAAAAACAGCAAACGGTGGCAGTATGACGCTGGGGCTTGGAGGTCCCATTGGTGGGATAGAATCTAACATTAATGGTTAGCTCCTTTGGCACTGTTTTATCTACGTATAGCACCTAGGATCTGACTTTTATCTGCTTTGAATCATTGTTATTAGCCAATAAAGAAGATTGTATTATATATTCGGATCATTTAACTTAAATTGACAGAATACATGTGCTAGAGTGAGATTCCACCGGGTTCACAGTTTATTACTGCAATTACTGCCCCAAGCAGCTTTCACTGGAGAGGGAACACCTATGGAAAGCTCCCTTCTCAGCTATGCTCCTACTTCACAAATATACATTGCACCTATATTAATGTGAGTACTACTAGTCATGTCATGTTCTATCTACCACCATTATTATTATTTCAGGTCTCCTAATATTTTATAAAAGACCTTTCAAATAACACTCTGTGGTCATGTCTGGGAACACCTCCATTACTTTTAATAGCAATTCAGTGACTGTTTTTAAACTCATATCTTATAAGTGAAGTTTAGGATTTTACCTCAGATGTGTAACTATTGAAACACAATGAATGAATGAATGAATGAATGAATGAATGAATGAATGAATGAATGAATGAATGAGGAAAGAAGGAGGGAGAGGATCAAAGAGAGAGGAAAGTGCCCATCAGAGAGGGGAGGTGACAGAGGCCAATAAGAAAGGAGAGGAGAAGGTCAAAGCCAATCAGAGAGGGCCAGTGACAGAAACCAATAAGAAAAGGAGAAGGGAGAGGAAAGTGCAATCAGAGAGGGAATGTGACAGAAGCCAATAAGAAAAGGAGAGAAGAGGGGTGGTAACAGAAGCCAATAAAAAAGGAGAGGGGAGGGGCAAATAATTAATCAGAGGGGTGGTAACAGAAGTCAATAAAACAGGAAAGGGGAAGGGCAAAGAGTCAATCAGAGAGGGGTGTGACAGAAGCCAATAAGAAAGGAGAGGAGAGGGGTGGTGACAGAAGCCAATAAGAAAAGGAGAGGGGTGGTGACAGAAGATGATCACAGAGGAGGGAGGGCTGGAGGGGGGGCAATCTAGGGAGCTTCAGGGAGCATGAATTGTAGAAATGGATCTCAGATCCGTAACTTATTTAGGATATAGAGAAAAGAAACCGAGATAAAAATAACAGGCGGCTGTCATACAGTGCAGTGCCCCATGAATTCGGGAACCATGAATGGAGCCCTCTGTCCACTTTGGCGCCCGGAGCTCATGCTCCACTGGAACCACCCTCGCCACTCCCCTTTTTATATATAAATATATATATATATATATATTATAATGGTGTTTTTGTGTTTCTGTTAAAATATATATTTTTTACTTTTTTTTTACAGACTGAATTGGAAATCATACTGTGGACTTTCAGTTCCAAGTGCGTGCTGCCTAGTCAGCTTACAAATGTGCATAATAACAAATACTTGTCCAGCGCATCTGTGGTTAAATATAACCACTCCAAGCCAGTATCGTATATTGTATGGTTGAAAGAAAGTGATACTCTTTTTTTTTTTTTCTAAACAGATAAAAAAAACAATTTAAAAAATACATTAATCACCACAATTATAAAAACTTAGTAAATAGTCCTCTAGGAGTAAAAGGGGATTTACTGTATAAAACACCACACAACTATTTTAACTGCCCACAATAATCAATTCCATTATGGCCATTTTTAATATTAATTTTATTTCATGACAGTTTTGTGGACCAGTTTGGTAAAAGTAATTAATATTTCCTTATGTACTATGAGATATTTGCATCTTAGGATAAATTCCATACAAGTAAAATATACAATGTGTAAAGGGCACTTTAGTCATATCACTAATAAATGTATCAAGGCCCTGTTGATAAATTTATAAAGAAAACACGTTATTTTCTTTGGACAAGGAGAGTCTCACAATGACTAGCCTGATATACACTCAGACCTGCATAGTTTATGGTGAAATACTGCATTAAATTCACCACATGAATTATGTTGTTAAAAATGACCACATTTCTCAGTGCCACTGTGAGTTATTAAAGTATTAAATTAAGATCAAGGGGTCTATTTACTAAGCTGTGTTAGGAGATAAAGTGAACGGAGATAAGGAACCAGCAAATCAGCTCCTAACTGCCATTTTTCAAAAACAGCCTGTAACATGGCAGTTAGGAGCTGATTGGCTGGTACCTTATGTCCGTTCACTTTATTTCCTATCAATGCTTAGTAAATAGACCCCCAAGTCTTTCTGATAAAAGCAGCTGTTGCCCAGCCAGACAAGTGCAGATGGCTTGATGGGCCGTAAGCAGCCTTACAACATGTTTCACATATTATTGTTACATTTTGTTTATGCAACATACAGTATTTACCTCCATGTAGAACAGTCCCAAGATTTTGACACTGGCAAACATTGTTTCACTATAATAATGATCCTGATACACACTCAGAACTAAGCTGTCTATGAACCTGGCATAATTAGCCCTGACAGACTTATAAGAGATGTAGCCAGGATGCCGGCGGTCTAAATGCCGACCGCCAGAATCTCAACACTGAAAGCCCGGCATGGGACTAAAGATAATCGTCTAAATACCGACGCCTATCATTAGCCCCACATCGAAATCCCAACGCCCAGATACCGAACGTAGGTTAGCTGGGCATCGCGACGTGTTAGCAGCAGGGGGAGGGTTAGGTTTTAGGCACTCCTGGGAGGACTTAGGGTTAGGCACCCCCCCGGGAGGGTAAGGTTTAGGCTAGGGGGAAGGGGGGTTAGGGTTAGGCACCACCGGGGAGTGGTTAGGGTTAGGCAGCCCCCTAGGAGGGTTAGGTTTAGGGTGCGGGGGAGGGGGGGTTAGGCACCGTGTGGGGGACTTAGAGTTAGGCACCACCCCCGAATCTTAGGGTTAGGCACCCCCTAATGCTAACCCAAGGGAGGGTTAGCGTTAGGGGAGAGGGGAGGGTTAAAGATACTTACGAGCCGGCGTAAGGATTTTGGTTTGTCGGGCTTCTCTCGTCGGGATTTGAACCGGCGGCTTGTAAGCCATCAGTATTTCATACCCAACCCACTTATAATATATGTCCTTAATACCATAGGTACCAACTTTACTGAACTGTCCTCCAGGAGACCTGGGGAAGGGTAGGTACAGCAGGGATCAGCGGGGTGCCATCAACAGCGTCTTTGTGACCCTGTACTCCATAATAAAATGCAGTTCTAGGGTAGAGCAACAAAAATGCAATTCATAGCAAATCACATCATCACGCGCATCATCACGGGCACTGAAGATGTGGCAGGATGTGGGGAGGTTTTGCTGTGCAATTTATTGTTTGGGGGGTTTATATGCTGAGTGGGTTATTTAATATTGTGGATACTTGGAAGTCTGTATTATATACTGAATAATTGGGACTGTATTATTTTGTTATTAAGTGAGTGATCATTGGCCCTCATTCAGAGCCAGACGCTCTGAGCAGAGCGCTCGCTCTGAATGAGGGCCGTCCTCCATAAAAATGGAGCGTCCTCCTGGACGCTCGTATAGCTGTGGGTCACCACCCACAGCACATACGAGCGTGCAGGATGATGGTCGCGATGTTCTTGACCATCGCGACCATCGCCAGTGCGACCAGAAGCCTGTGGTCGGGTTTTTCGACCACAAGCCCTGGAGTGATTTTGGCTCTATCAGAGCCAAAATCACTCCCACTGACATCACTAGTGATGTCAGTGGGGCCGGCTTCAGATGGTAGGCGTTCCCTTGGGAACGCCTCCGTCTGGCAGGCACGCCCCCGGCACGCCCACCAAAGGGGGCGTGCTGTCAATCAACATCGACAGCACGCCCCCTTTGATCAGACACAACGAGCGAAGGAAAGTCCTTTGCTCGTCGCGTCTGGCGCATGCGCACGACGGAGCTCCCTCCATCGTGCGCATGCGCAGTGCACACCATCGACCCACATAACGTGCGCTGATGCCGCTTCAACTCTTCATACATCTCCTCCACTGTTCTTAAAATTAATATCCTGCCAAGACTCCTCTACTTGTTTCAGATGATGCCAGTTAAAATCCCTGATAATGTCCTTGCTCAGATCCATACATGGTTCGGGTAGTTTATCTGGAGAGACAAAATTTAGAGAACTAGCGTTAACAATTTACATTGTGCCCCAACAAATGGTGGATATGGTTTACGCTTTATTATTTGGCCTCTCACAATAGTGAGGCAATGGCATAATTTGATTCTGGTAAAAGGCCACGCTGGGTAGACCTGGTGGCCTCGACCTGTAAATTGGATTTTTTTTTACCTTGCTCTTGGGTATGTCCTCTCAAATGTTGCCTCTGTTATGTTCTACCCATCTGATTATTAATTTCACTTTCCAAATTTGGGACTTGGTATCAGATGCTTTAAATTTACCACCAACCTTTACCCCTTACTCTTCTTTGGGTAAGCCCAATTTCCCCTCTGGGTTGACTCGCTCTTGTTCTACACTTTGATTATCCAAGAGTGTAGGGTTGGTGGTGGACATCATGGAAGGAAATGCTTGCATCTCATTAGGAGACATAGGGCCTCATTCACTACGGATCACAATATTGCATACGCACCCAGTTCAATTGCGATAGCGATCGCAATGCAAACACAGCACTATATAAGAACGCCCACTTTACCTTACACACATCCATAATACTTAGCAGAATAGCGGAACCATCGGTACAATCGAGTACCATCGCAGCCTCATGCACAGTTGCACAAGCCCTGACCTTTCTCAGAAATTGCTAACAACCATGCACGCTATGAGACCTCACACTGCGTAGGCTATCGCAGTGGATAATTTATGCATGCCCCTGAAAGATTTATTTGCACATAGAAATAAAATAAATAGAGTACCACCCCTTACAATGCGCATGCACGGTTGGCTCCAACACAAGGCTTCAATTCTGTATGCACTGACTTCCAAAGGTCATTGCAGTACAATTTACAGGTTCACATTCAAATTAGGGATGAGCGGGTTCGGATTTCTGAAAAACGAACCCCCCCAAGCCCCCCCCCCCCCCCATCCGAGTCGTATCGGAGTCAGGCTCGAATTTTCCCACCTGACTCGGATCTGAAATCGAGGCAAAACGTCATCATCCCGCCTTCCGGATCTTGCATGTTTTGGACTCTATCAAAGTTCCCCGCGTCGGCGCCATTTCTCACTCCGGTTGTGGACAGTGAAGCGGGAGGGTGGGAGTTAAGGCTGGCTGGGCTGTGTTGTGCTGCTGTTTTCCATAGGGGCTGTGACCACTCAGTCCATAGGGGCTGACTGGGCTGTGTTGTGCTGCTGTTGTCCATAGGGGCTGGCTGGGCTGTGTTGTGCTGCTGTCATAGGGGCTGGTTGGGCTGTGTTGCGCAGTCAGTTGCAGTCATAGGGGCTGTGTCCACTCCAAAGTCTATAGGGGCTGGCTGGACAGTGTTGTGCAGTGTCCCATAAAGGCTGTAGTCCTAGAGGGGTGCTGTAGTGTTGTCCAGGAGGTGATCTGTGCATTAGGGGTGCTCCCCCAAAGTACACTCCAAAAAAAATTATTATTTTTTTGTTTGTTTGTGAATTGTGTACACAGTAGCCGCACATGCGTCAACAAAGTAGCGTCAAGCGTGCACCTGTGTCATAAGTGAAGGACCAGCTGGCTTGACCCAAAAGTGCACTCCAAAAAAAATAAAAATATATATTTTTTTGTGTTTGTGAATTGTGTGCACAGTAGCCACACGTGCATCAACAAAGTAGCGTCAAGCGTGTGCCTGTGTCATAAGTAAAGAGCAGGCTGGCTTGACCATTAAAGGGTGCTGTAACCCCCAAAGTGCACTCCAAACAAAATAAAAAAAAAATTTCTGTGTTTGTGAATTGTGTGCACTGTGGCTGCATGTGCATCAACAAAGGAGCAGCGCCAAGCATGCGCCTTTGTCCCATAAATAAAGGGCCAGCTGGCTTGTCCATTAAAGGGTGCTGTAACCCCCAAAGTGCACTCCAAAAAAATTTCAAAATATATTTTTTTGTGTTTGTGAATTGTGTGCACAGTAGCCGCACGTGCATCAACAAAGTAGCGTCAAGCGTGCACCTGTGTCATAAGTGAAGGACCAGCTGGCTTGACCCAAAAGTGCACTCCAAAAAAAATAAAAATATATATTTTTTTGTGTTTGTGAATTGGGTGCACAGTAGCCACACGTGCATCAACAAAGTAGCGTCAAGCGTGTGCCTGTGTCATAAGTAAAGAGCAGGCTGGCTTGACCATTAAAGGGTGCTGTAACCCCCAAAGTGCACTCCAAACAAAATAAAAAAAAAATTTCTGTGTTTGTGAATTGTGTGCACTGTGGCTGCACGTGCATCAACAAAGGAGCAGCGCCAAGCGTGCGCCTTTGTCCCATAAATAAAGGGCCAGCTGGCTTGTCCATTAAAGGGTGCTGTAACCCCCAAAGTGCACTCCAAAAAAATTTCAAAATATATTTTTTTGTGTTTGTGAATTGTGTGCACAGTAGCCGCACGTGCATCAACAAAGTAGCGCCAAGCATGCGCCTGTGTCATAAGTAAAGGGCCGGCTGGCTCATCTGTTAAAGGCTGGTGTAACCCCCAAAGTGCACTCCAAACAAAATAAAAAATTATTTTCTGTGTTTGTGAATTGTGTGCACTGTGGCCGCACGTGCATCAACAAAGTAGCGCCAAGCATGCGCCTGTGTCATAAGTAAAGGGCCGGCTGGCTCATCTGTTAAAGGCTGGTGTAACCCCCAAAGTGCACTCCAAACAAAATAAAAAAATATTTTCTGTGTTTGTGAATTGTGTGCACTGTGGCTGCACGTGCATCAACAAAGGAGCAGCGCCAAGCGTGCGCCTTTGTCCCTTAAATAAAGGGCCGGCTGGATTGTCCGTTAAAGGGTGCTGTGCACTCCAAAAAATATTTTTTTTTCTGTGTTTGTGTATTGTGTGCACTGTACGTGCATCCTCAAAGCAGCAGCGCCAAGCGTGCATCTGTCTGTTAAAAGGTGGTTAACCCTCAAAGTGCGCTCCACAAATAATAAAAAATTCTTCTTTTTTTTCTCTCTTTGTGAATTGTGTGCACTATAGCTGCACGTGCATCAACAAAGGAGCAGTGCCAAGCATGAGCCTGTGTCCCATAAGTAAAGAGTCGGCAGGCTCATTTCTTAAAGGGTGGTGTAACCCATAAAGTGCACTAGTCTCCAACAAAAATAAAAAAATATTTTCTGTGTTTGTGTGCACCTTAGCCGCACATATATATCAATATAACATAAATGGAGGACCAAACTTTCTCAGATAAAAATAAAATAGGGAGAGATCAAGAACCACTTCCTCCTAGTGCTGAAGCTGCTGCCACTAGTCATGACATAGACGATAACATGCCATCAATGTCGCCTGCCAAAGCCGATGCCCAATGTTATACTAGAGGGCATATACAATCCCAAATGACAAAGTTCAGGAAAATTACCCTAAAAAAACATTTAAATCATCTGAGGAGAAACGTAAATTTGCCAATATGCCATTTACGACACGGAGTGGCAAGGAACGGCTAAGGTCTTTCCCTATGTTCATGACTAGTGGTTCAGCTTCACATGACAATGGAAGCCCTCCTCCCGCTAAAAAAATCAAATGAGTTAAGCTGGCAAAAGCACAGCGAAGAACTGTGCGTTCTAAGAAGATATAACAAATCCCCAAGGAGAGTCCAAGTGTGGTGGCGGTTGTGATGCCTGACCTTCCCAGCACTGGACGGGAAGAGGTGGCTCTTTCCACCATTTGCACGCCCCCTGCAAGTGCTGAAAGGAGCACCCAGAGACCACTTTCTGATATGCAAATTGAAGATGTCACTGTTGAAGTACAACAGGATGAGGATACTGCAGTAGCTGGCACTGAGGAGGAAGTTGGCGAGGAGGATTCTGATGGTGATGTGGTTTGTTTAAATCAGGCTCTGGGGGAAACAGTTGTTGTCCGTGGGATGAAAAAGCCCGTCACGGTAATGCCTGGGCAGAAGACCTAACATTCCACCTCTTTGGTCTGGCAATGTTTCTATCCAAATCCGGACAACAACTGTCTTGCCATATGTACCATATGTAAAGGTGAAATAAGTAGGGGTAGGGACATTAACCACCTAGGAACATTTTCCCTTATACGTCACCTGCAGCGCGTTCATAAAAAGTTACTGTCAAGTTCAGAAACTTTGGCTAAGACCATAAGCAGTCCAGGGACACCTAAATCCCTTTGTCCTGTTGTATCCAAGTGCCTGCAAACCACACTGTCAACTCCATCCTCGTCAATTTCCTCCTTAGTCAGGATCGGAAGTAGTCCTGCAGTCCTGGCATGACTGACTCTCCTATCCGGGATTCCTCCGGAGGATCCTGCATTGCTATGCCTACTGCTGCCGCTGCTGCTGTTGCTGCTGCTGGGAGTCGTTCATCATCCCAGAGAGGAAGTAGGAACACCACTACTTTTACTAATCAATTGACCCTCCAACAGTCCTTAGTGAGGAGGATGAAGTACGACAGCAGTCATCCTGAAGCAAAACGTATAACTGAGGCCTTTACTGCTATGTTGGTGTTAGACATGCGTCCGGTATCCACCATTAGTGCAGAGGGATTTAGACAATTGATGTAGGTAGTGTGTCCCCGGTTCCAAATCCCGTCTAGATTCCACTTCACTAGGCAGGCGATACTGAGACTGTACAGAAACGTCAGAAAAAGTGTCCTCAGTGTCCTGAAAAATGCGGTTGTAGACAATGTTCACTTAACCACGGACATGTGGACAAGTGGAACAGGGCAGACTAAGGACTATATGACTGTGACAGCCCACTGGGTAGATGTATCACCTTACGCAGCAACAACAGCAGTGTCACCAGTAGCAGCATCTCAGAAACGCCAGCTCGTTCCAAAGCAGGCTACGCTGTGTATCACCGGTTTCAGTAAGAGGCACATCGCCAACAACCTCTAAGAGAAACTGAGAGAAGTCATCGCCCAGTGGCTTACCCCACTTAGACTCTCTTGGGGATTTGTGATATCTGACAACGCCACCAATATTGTGCGGGCATTACATCTGGGCAAATTCAGCACGTCCCATGTTTTGCTCACACAATAAATTTGGTGGTGCAGAATTTTCTGAAAAGCGACAGGGGCGTGCAGGAGACGCTTTGGTTGGCCCGAAAAATTTCTGGCCACTTTTGCCATTCAGCGACTGCGTGCCAAAGACTGGAGCGCCAGCAAACACTCTTGAACCTGTCCCGCCATCACCTGAACCAAGAGGTTTTGACGCGGTGTAACTCAACCCTCTATATGCTTCAGAGGATGGAGGAGCAGCAAAAGACCATTCAAGCCTATACATCCACCTATGACATAGGCAAAGGGTGGGGTATGCTCCTGACTCAAGCGCAGTGGAGAATGATTTCCATGTTGTGCAAGGTTCTCCAGCCCTTCGAACTTGCCACACGTGAAGTCAGTTCAGACACTGCCAGCTTGAGTCGGGACATTCCCCTCATCAGGTTTTTGCAGAAGCAGCTGGAGAAAGTGAAGGAGGAGCTAAGACAGAGCGATTCCGCTCGGCATGTGGGACTTGTGGATGAAGCCCTTCATTCGCTTTGCCAGGATTCCAGGGTGGTCAATCTGTTGAAATCAGACCACTACATTTTGGCCACGTGCTTGATCCTAGGTTTAAAGCATATGTGGTGCCTCTCTTTCCGGCCGACACAAGCCTGCAGAGGTGCAAAGACCTGCTGGTGAAAACACTGTCAGCTGAAACAGAACGTGACACATCAACAGCTCCTTCTTCATTTTCTCCCGCAACTGGGGCTGCCAGGAAAAAACTTAGGAATCCTAAGCAACCCGCTGGCGGTGATGCAGGGCAGGCAGGACCAAGTTTGGACATCTGGTCCGGACTGAAGGACCTGGCAACAATTTTATGACATGTCTACTGTCACTGCATATGATACTGTCACCATTGACAGGATGGTGGAGGATTACATTGGTGACAGCATCCAAGTAGGCATGTCAGACAGTCCGTACCTGTACTGGCAGGAAAAAGAGGCAATTTGGAGGCCCCTGTACAAACTGGCTCTATTTTACCTGAGTTGCCCCCCCCCCAGTGTGTACTCCGAAAGAGTGTTTAGTGCAGCCGGGAACCTTGTCAGCGAAAGGCGTAGGAGGTTGCTTCCACATAATGTGGAGAAGATGATGTTCATAAAAATTAATTATCAACTCTTCCAGGGAGACCAGCCTCCAGAACGTACAGAGGGACCTGTGGTGGTGGATTCCAGCGGGGACAAATTAATACTCTGTGAGGATGAGGATGTACACAAGACTGAAGAGGGTGAGGAATTGGTGGACGAGGAGGATGAGGACGACATCTTGCCTCCGTTGAGCCAGTTTGTGCAGGGACAGATTAATTGCCAGCTTGTTTTGTGGGGGCCCAAACGAACCAATCATTTCAGCCACAGTCGTGTGGCAGACCCTGGCGCTGAAATGATTGCTTTGTTAAAGTGTGCATGTCCTGTTTATACAACTTAAGGGTGGGAGGGCCCAAGGACAATTCCATCTTGCACCTCTTTTTTTTCTTTGCATTATGTACTATTTGGGGCCTAGTTTTTCAAACTGCTATCCTGTCTGCCACTGCAGTGTCACTCCTAGATGGGCCACGTGTTTGTGCCGTCCACTCGTGCCGCTTAGCATAGTCATCCAGCTACCTCGGTGCAAACTTTTGGACATAAAAACACTATTGTGAGGTGTGAGATGTTCGGAATAGACTGGAAATGAGTGGAAATTAAGGTTATTGAGGTTATTAATAGCATAGGAGCAGAAAAACCCCACAAATTCTGTGATTTTAGCTGTTTTTATGCTTTTTTTCAAAAAAATACAGATCCAAAACACAAAACCCAGAACCCAAAACACGGAAGGGTGGTTTTGGCAAAACCAATCCAGATCCAAAACACGAAGGAAGATCCAGATCCAAAACCAAAACACAAAACACGAAAAGTGGCCGGTGCACACCCCTAATTCAAATAGTCCTTGGGAAATAAAATCAATGGGTACAGGCAGGGATCTGTGTATATCGATGTTGGATGGGTCAGGACCTTCTCATTTGTGTGTGCAGCCGGATCTTCATAAAGCCTGAGGGCCCTGCTGATGACTATCCCATGCTGGATTTCCTTTGTTTTACAGTATCATGGGTGAGGGGAAATATAGCGTTTCAGGGGCAGCACATTACATTGCTTAACTGCAAATAAAGGGATCTAAAACATTACATCAATAATATTATATTTATATATACAGCAGAGATGCAGTATTTATCTATAAAACAATACATATCAAATGCTGATTAAAATAAGACTAAACAGCAATATACAGTTATACAAGATGAATATAAAATAATTACACTTATAATGAAAATAATATTTATAATAACGTACAGAAAGTGTTGTATTTTATTGTACTTCATTAGGTTTAAGGGCCTGATTCAGAGCCGGTCGCTATTTGCGCTCGCTCGTCAAGAAAATAGGGGTGGCTATTCGAATGAACCGTTCGCTGTTTGCGGTCTGTTCACGCCTCTAGGTCTGAATGAGCGAACAAAACTTGCAGTCGTTTTTTGGGAAGCTATGCCCCCTGGCCGCTCGCATCCTACGTCACGTCCGCTATTTATTAGATTAATCGAGTACATCGAACAGGGTATGAGCTGCTCGCTATTCTTATGGTTGGTTTTTGCTACCACAAGTTTGCGAGCAGTTCTGGCTCAAAAAAAACCCAATGACGTTGTCAATGACGCTGATGTTTTAATTATGCACACCCATAAAACGCCCGTTTTGACCTTTAAGCACGCCTGCGATCGGATCTCCATTCCCCGTTTTCAAGCACCTTCCCCTGTTACCACCCACATACGCTTCATTCTGTCACTCAAAATAGCAGGCATTCGGCATTTTTGGCCGCACTGACTGGTTCGCGCATGCATATTACGATCCGTACGCATGCGCAGTTGGGCAAACATTGCTCGGAGCGAACAAGCAGCCACTTGCGTCCGGCTCTGAATCAGGCCCTAAATTTCTTAGCTTTAGCACAGTCCCGATCACAGAGGCTGGTTCGCGCACTCGCACTGCGATGCATAGGCATGCACAGAAAACAACAATCGGCTGATTGCTTTCGTATTAGCAACTGCGATCCTACCTGAATTAGGCCCTTACAGCCTAAATTCTCTTTCTGGTAGGTGGGTGCATTTACATATAAAATTTTGTCCAACACTTCACCTGTTTTTTTTCTCGCGCCCCTTATTACCAGTTGTGTTTTATGTCATTGAATGCTGTTTGCTCCTTTCTCACACCTGCGTGACACTTCATTGCTTGCTTCTACAAACTCCTACACTGCTTTGGTTTTATCAATGTTGTCACAATCAGCCGGTCCCCAGATGCCTCAATCTGAAACCGCTGGTTGTGGTTAATGGCCATGTCAGTGAATAACACTATTCAACTGCCACCATCAAGGGATCACTAAAAGTAGCCCTTACATTCTACTTTCACACAATGATTATTTTCCAAACAATAATGTCACACATGTGTTTGTAGCATAGACCTTAGCAATCTTGCAGGTTTGTACTGTATGTACTGTATGTGTGTATGTATGTGTGTCCCTCCCTGCCTGTATGTACTGTATGTGTGTATTTATGACGCTCCCTGCCTGTATGTACTATATGTGTGTATGTGTGACCCTCCCTGCCTGTATGTGTGACCCTCCCTGCCTGTATATACTATATGTGTGACCCTCCCTGCCTGTATGTGCTTTATGTGTGTGTGTATTGTGGCAGTATCACCAGAGATGGCGCTGGTGAGCAGCAGATTCTGTGTGTGGCAGGAGAGATCCGCCCACATAGAATACAACAGCATTCTGAGAGATTGTGTAAGGGCTGCCCAGTGGATTCAGTCCAGGGAGGACTGAGCCAGAACAGTCAGACAGATCTCATTGTGCCAAGAAGCCATTGGGGGCCAGGAGGCCTGAGCCTAGACCTGTGAGATACAGGGAAGGCCATCAAACTCTGTTACTGAGCCTATGTTAACTGCAAGGAAGCAGGCCAGACTGTGAGACTGTGGCAGCTAAAGACCAGGCCGGAGCCTGTGTCAGGACAGCGGACAATTGAAAAGCCAGAGGCCAAGTCAGGCCAGGCTAATTATCCCAGTGTTACTCTGCAGGAGGCAGAGAGAGACTTTGAACTATCTTTGCAGACTAGCTGCCCAAGGTTAGTTAGGGGCGAAGAAGTGAGCTAGTGCCCTAAGAAAGGGCTAGGTGTTTATTATTTTCTGTTTGTTTCCTGATTATGCTGGAAGTAAATCACCACGTTCATTAATTTTACTGACATGCCACGTGTGGAGCCTGATTCTGCACCTAATCACTGCACCACTGACACCAGTCTACCAAGCTAACTACCCCAAGTTGTCACATATGGTGGAGAATGCGGGTATAAAAATTCTACGCACACAGGTTTACGCAACAAGATCTCCACAGAAAGTGGATTACAAAAGCTAATGGAAATATGGATGTTTACTGCACCTGCATAGTGGACTCAACAGTGCAATGCTCATCAGACTGGTGAGTGAAGATAAAAGTCTGTTGTGTTGTTTAAAACAAAAAAATTGTCTGCAAATGTGCACTATTGCTGCAAGTATATTGTCTGTGAAGAGAAATGTGCACTTCCTCAGCATTGGAAGGGTTAAAAGAAATTGTGTGAATTGGTGAATTGCTCATGCTCATTAAGTCAAGGTGTGGTACTGAGGAAGCAGAGGTTCCTATTGCAAGGCTATTGAGACTATTTGATACATGCTGGTAATTGTAGTGCCACATGAAGAAAAATGTTTTGCTGTGTTAAAAATACTTTTGAAGACAAAGTGTGATACAGTGAAAATAAAACCCATTTATTCCTGTGTATGTTGTGCCAAGAATCATGGAAAATAAAATGAAAAATTTTAAAGGCAGAAATATTCCTACAAAGGTTAATTCTCAGTCTAGAGTGATGGAAAACCCGGGCTGGAGTTTACAGTCTGAATGTGAAGAAAGTCGGTTACATGGAAGGGATTTAAAGCTGTTTGAAATCCTCTGTGGTGAATCCTTTCAAATTGATGGGGTAAACAGTGTTATTCCGTCGATAGAGACATTTTCAAAGCAGAATAAAGATGTCGGTGTGGGTGGTCAGTGTATGGTGCAAGGTCCGTCCAATGAGGATCATATCAGCCTGGAAGAATTTGACAGAATGCGTAAAGCTTTGAATGAAAGTAATACGTATTATGCTGGGAAGATTGATGACTTAATGGATCAATTGACTGATGAGAGAGATTTTCATGAACAAGCTGAAAAGAAATTACAGAATGAATTGTCCTCTTTGAAAATGGCATTCGAGCAGGAAGAAATAAAAAAACATGAAGTTCTTAAAGAGACAGACCTCAAATTGGCAGCTATGTCTGAACACCTTGAGGAAGCTAAACTTTTCCAATGTGTTACAAAGTATGAGAATGATGTGCTCCTAGCAAAGAATGTTGTATTAGAGCAAGATATTGTTGAATTGCAGCAAAAGTGTGAGGTACTTCAGCAGGAAGTAGAAGAGTTGAAAGAATGTGTCCAGAGACATCTGAGTGATGCAGAGCATGCACAAGTGAAAGTGGCGGATCTGACTCTTGTGTTAAAAGGAAAAGACTCTTTAATTGTGTCCACACAAGTAAAACTTAAGGATTGTGAATTGGAGAAAAGTTCTCTGGCTGAAGAGTTCTGTGAAGTAAAAGAGAAGTATCTCCAGATGCTGCAGACTCACGCTCAGTGGGAAAATGACAGTGAAGAAAAAGAGATGGAGATGGTCTGTCTTAAAGTCTGCTGTAAGGAGCAAGTACAAACTCTCCAGTCCAAGTTAGCTGCAGCTAGAGCAGTTTCAGAATGTCTGACGGAAAGAAATGTGTTCCTGGAGGAAAGTATGCATAAAGCCGCCAAGCATACTGAATCTTTGGAGAGCGAGCTTAACCTTGCCCATGGCAGGGCTTGGAAGTTGCAAGAACAGAGGGAGAACCTTGAGAAGTGTCTGCTAAGTACACAGAACCAGTTGCAAAGATTCCAAGTGGAGAGGTGTACCAAAGAACTGGAATTGGAAAGTGAATTAAACGTGGCATTGTCTGATATAATTTTACAAAAGTTGAGACTTGCTGCACATGAAATTGTGGAGCGCAATCTACTGCAAGCTGAGAGCAAGATGGAAAGCGCCATAGTGAAAATCGCCCAGCTGGAAGAGTAGCTGTCTATGGCTCAGAAAAATTTCCACATGGTAGTGGGAAAATCATAAGAGGAAATAAGTTAAATAACATTCTGAAGTTGGATTCTGGAACCAAAATGGCGTCCGATGGCTTTGCTGAACCCAGTGTGGCAGAAGTACATAACCACAAGCAGCAATTGGTTCAAGTTGATCCTGAAAAGGCTGTCGCACAGAGTGATATGCTACTGTTGCAGAGTGTCTTGTGTGATGAGCAGTGGACAAACAGTGAATTGCGGAAACTAAGTAAGATGCTCCAGAATTATGTCTTTCAGCAGCAATCTGATCATAGAGATGTCCTCATTAACGATACCAGTGTACAAGAAGGGACAGAAGTATCGGAGTTGGGAAAGCCCCTAAAGGTCCATCTTGGAAAAGTGGACTAGGGGCCTGATTCAGAGACGGACGCTATTTGCGCTCACTCGTTCAGAAAAAGGGGCTGGCTATTTAAATGAACCGTTCGCTCTTTGCGGTCTGTTCACGCCTCTAGGTCTGAACGAGCGAACAAAACATGCAAACGTAATTTTGAAAAAAATACCCCCTGGCCGCACGCGTCATACGTCATGTCCGCTATTTATTAGATTAATCGAGTACATCGAAAGGCGTCTGAACTGCTCGCTATTCTTGTGGTTGGTTTTTCCTACCACAATCATGCGAGCAGTTCTGACTATAAAACAACCAAGTGACGTCGTCAATGACGCTGCTTTGTTAATTATGCACACCCTTAAAACGCCCGTTTTGACCTTTAAGCACGCCTGCGTTCGGATCTCCACTCCCCGTATTCAAGCATCTTCCCCTGTTACCACCCACAAATGCCTCATTCTGTTACTCAAAATAGCAGGCATTCGCTATTTAGGGAGCACATGATTTTCGGCCGCACTGACTGGTTCGCGCATGCGTATTAAAATCCGTACGCATGCGCAGTTGTGCGAACATCGGTAGGGACGAACAAGCGGCCGCTTACGAATTTACGCTTTGAATCAGGCCCTAGATTCCCTGCAGTGACTTTCAGCTTACAGTAATAACTGAAGGTGTGAAGTCCTCCCAAAGGGACACAGATCCAGGTGATAAAACCATGTCTGAAATTGGCGATAAAGAAATAACGTATACAGGTGGTGATCGCATAACCCATGAGACAAAGGTACAAGATGTACAAAAGTCTACAGATATGTTGATGGCTTCCAAAGATGAGACTCTGATGTCACTATATGATCACAGTGATGTGAATGTGCCCAAGTCATGCATTTTTGCAGTGGAAAACAGAACCTTACAGGCAGTTAATAGTAAAAGTCTTGTGAAGAGTAATTCTCATGTATGTGAAGTAATGCCGTCATGCAACCAGGATAAAACTTGCAATACAGCTGAATTTATCTGTGAGGAAGTGAAGTGGTCTCAAATTACAAAGCTTGAAGCAAAATGTCCAGCTAAATTGAATTGGAAAATAAAGACCTCTGTGGAAAGTGAACTTCAACCTGTACTGGTGGAACATATGGAAGTTCATTATATTTTCAAGGCTCAAAAATCGGGAGCACAAGAAAATCCAAGAGATCTATGCCCTAATGAAATGGCAGATAGCCATCAAAGCCGTGAGGTAAATGATGTTGGTCAATGGAGTAAATATTCAAGCATCCTATGTGGGGACGGTAGTCCAGATTCTGAGGGTGACAGTGCCAGTAAATAAAGCCAAGGTCCAGAATTTGTGATGCTGATGACTCTCGAGATACTGATAGCTCCTCTTCTTTCAAAGGGCCATCAGTGAAGTATGCCAGTAGCCAATACAGAGCTTTAAGGCTGAAGATTAAAGATGTGACAAGTAGAAGTGGGCCATAAGATGTGCCTTTAATAGGTTTAAGTGGCAAGAGTAAAGATGAAGTATGTCACTTTGGAAAAAGTTACTTCAAGCTCTTAATGCCTATTGCAGTACCCAAGAGAGAGCCTCAAGTACTGCATAAAGAAAGCATGTACCACCATTGGTACCCTAATGTTAGGAAAAAAGTAAGGCGAAAAATAACCTCCGGAACTTGGAGGATGAGACCCCCAGAGATTACCAGAGTCTGGATGACCGTGGATGCGGTGGATTTCCCTCATGAGGAGAGTGAAGAGGGACATCGTCATGAGAATGCCTGTAGCTGAACCCAGGGGTTTCAAGCTGGGGAGGGGGATATGTGGCAGTATCACCAGAGATGACGCTGGTGAGCAGCAGATTCTGTGTGTGGCAGGAGAGATCTGCCCACACAGAATACAATAGCATTCTGGGAGATTGTGTAAGGGCTGCCCAATGGATTCAGTCCACGGAGGACTGAGTCAGAACAGTCAGACAGAGCTCATTGTGCCAGGAAGCCATTGGGGGCCAGGAGGTCTGAGCCTAGACCTGTGAGATACAGGGAAGGCCATCAAACTCTGATCCTATGTTAACTGCAAGGAAGCAAGCCAGACTGTGAGGCTGTGGCAGCTAAAGACCAGGCCGGAGCCTGTGTCAGGACAGCGGACAATTGAAAAGCCAGAGGCTAAGCCAGGCCAGGCTAAATATCCCAGTGTTACTCTGCAGGAGGCAGAGAGAGACTTTGAACTATGTTTGCAGACTAGCTGCCCAAGGTTAGTTAGGAGCGAAGAAGTGAGCTAGTGCCCTAAGAAAGGGCTAGGTGTTTATTATTTTCTGTTTGTTTCCTGATTATGCTGGAAGTAAAGCACCATGTTCTTTAATTTTACTGAAATGCCACGTATGGAGTCTGATTCTGCACCTAATCATTGCACCACTGACACCATTCTACCAAGCTAACTACCCCAAGTTGTCACAGTATGTATGTGTGACCCTCCCTGCCTGTATGTACTGTATGTGTTACCTTCCCTGCCTGTATGTACTGTTTGTGTGTATGTATGTGTGACCCTCCCTGCCTGTATGTACTATATGTGTGTATGTGTGACCCTCCCTGCCTGTATGTACTGTATGTGTGAACAGTATGTGTGACCCTTCCTGCCTGTATGTACTGTATGTGTGTATGTGTGACCCTTCCTGCCTGTATGTACTATATGTGTGTATGTGTGACCCTTCCTGCCTGTATGTACTGTATGTGTGTATGTGTGACCCTTCCTGCCTGTATGTACTGTATGTGTGTATGTATGTGTGACCCTTCCTGCCTGTATGTACTGTATGTGTATGTATATGTATGTATGTGTGACCCTCCCTGCCTGTATGTACTGTATGTGTAAACAGTATGTGTGACCCTTCCTGCCTGTATGTACTGTATGTGTGTATGTGTGACCCTTCCTGCCTGTATGTACTGTATGTGTGTATGTATGTGTGACCCTTCCTGCCTATATGTGTGTGTGTATGTATATGTATGTATGTGACCCTGCCTGTGTGTGTATGTATGTATGTATGTGACCCTGCCTGCATGTGTATAAATGTATGTATGTGACCCTGCCTGAATGTGTGTGTGTGTGTGTGTGTGTGTGTGTGTGTATGAATGTGTGCCTGCATGTGTATGTTTGTCTGTGTGTATGTATGTGACCCTGCCTGTATGTATGTGTGACCATTCCTGTATGTGTATATGTCTGTATGTATGTGTGACCCTGTATGTATGTGTGAATATGTAGCAGTTATATTATATAGCACACACTTTTCTTTTCTTTTTTTTGGGGGGGGGGGGGCACGGTAGCACGCTCGTGCTCCAGGTGCCCTGGCCACATGCTACACCTCTGCAAACGAGGGATTAATATGCAGGACAAATTCCCCACAAGTATGGTGTATAACTATCACTAAGTCTACTGCATACAATTTATTAGTTCCATCGTAAACAAGTGTATTAATTCATTATATTAAAGGGACAACGTACAGTTGTATATTGAGGAAAATTATGATCTGGCTGCTGCCAAAACTCCGAATAGTGAAAGAGCTGCACTTATATTACAACAAAATTGTATTGTTCATGTGTTATAAGATAACATTTTGCTTTTCTTTCAGTTACATAAGAATCTTAGGTCGGTATAATGCTATTACTCTATTTACATATGAGCTGGGTTAGCACAATTAACAGCTTCATTGCAATAACTTATTTATCCCAGTAAAAATAATAATGGAGAAGACGCTAGGAAATGGGGTATGAGAATGTGAAGTGCACAATTGCTAGGTTAGAGCATTATCACTTACAATGAATGTGGCAGTTTATGTCTGTATGCAGCACTAAATCAAGGGTGCAATGCAGGAAGTAGAGGCATCAACTCAACAAAATATAATCTATAATACATATCCACTACAAATCATACTTGCCGACTATCTGGCTGTTCCTTCCGGGAGGGAGCAGTCAGATCGGCTGGGCAGGGGGCGTGGCTGACAAAAGGGGGCATGGCTGGGTGGGCAGATGTCATTTGCGGACATGACGGGGGCGGGGCCACATCGACAAAACAGGCATTGTGAACCAGGGGGCGGGGCCAAAATGACGCGATTCAACTTGAATTGCGTCACCGGCCCCACCGCTGCGGGGGTTTAACAGGTATTCACGGGGGGCCGGGGCGGGATCGGCGGCAGTCGAGAGGCTTGCCTGCCTTTCCAGGGGGGCCGGGAGCTGCACCAGTTTATCGGGAGGCTCACGGCCGAATCGGGAGGGTAGGCAACCCTGCTACAAATATGAATCAGTTTACAGTTGCAGTCACTGCTACAACTGCACATGGGGCCTGATTCAGAGACGGACGCAATGCGATTATTGGTGCATGCCACTCACAGTGAGGATTTAGTCACAAATTGATTGACAGACTGGGACCATTTGTGGACAGCAATGGGGAGGTGGCAGCATAAACACAGGCATGTAGCATCCGTGTTCGGGGAATGTCTCTGCCTGCGATTGTGATCCTGTACGCAGTGAAAACAGCTCCATCGGTCATGTCCGCCAGCCATTCTGCATGACCATAGGATTACACAGAAGCCTGATAATCGACTGATCTGTGGCTGAACTGCGTGTTTGTACGTAGTCAGTTGGATTTTTGAAGTCGCTGGCGGGCGTCCCAATACAAATCCTGATGGCTGCGACATATGCATATTTTCGCACAGGCAGCTGCTGGGGCATTTGCGTACATCTCTGAATTGGGCCCATTGTCAGAGACACATGAAAATTGTTAGTAAGACTAGTAACAAAATAATTGGTTGTTTGAGTCTTACTGGGGCTCCTGTAACACCCATCAATATTACTTTCCTTTAGATTAAGCTAAATTGATCTTATGCCAACATAACTAGACAAGCTATTAGTACAAATTTAAAAAAAGACAATTTTGTTTTCACATTGATTTATCATTTTAAAATTAAATTACAATTAACAAAGGAAGCATTGCTCACTTGTAACATATAACACACGTAAAATTAAACTATTTTATACTTGAGCCGTTGCTAGTGAATTAGTAAGTCTGGATAAAAGATACGTATTTGCCGAGAGTGAGAGCTGCTTTCAGTACTATAAAAGTACCGAGGACGTACAAGAATTCAAGCATTTCTTTTACAGAAACAAGTATTGAACATACAGTATATGATATGAAGCACACAATATAGTAATTAGAATGGTAAATCAGTTTATAGCAAGCTTTATAAGGACCTCTAAAGTAATTCTGCACAAGGTGCCGTGTGAAAATCTGATTCTCATACACAGAAGTAAGGGTAATGGGGAGAAAGTAAAAGGAGTGAAAACAAAAGGTTTGTGAGAAATATATGAATATCATCCAAGGTCACCAGGCTCTCACAAAGGCAAAAGAGCTAATCTAGCCTAGGAGAACTATTCCCTACATTGCCAGCATTTTATAAACACTGGCCAACAAGGCATTATTCATTTGTGCCTAGAAGGATTTCCACCACACTATTATCAGGTGCTTCACTGATTTTTTGCCTACAGCAATGATCTTTAGCAGGTGCCATTCAGTAGATACTGTGGTAGAGAAAAGAGAGAATGCCAGATCAAAGGGGAACTGCTCATTAGTTATTTCCATTCTTTATATATATATATAAAAGAAATAATATATATTTATATATATATATATATTTACATGGGATGCAGTCAGGAAGCCGACGGTTGAAATGCCGACCGCCGGCTTCCCGACTGTCTAATCCCCGCAGGGGTCTAATGATAGGCATCAAAATGCTGACGCCTATCATCCCTATGCCAGGAGCCTGACACCCGGCATACTGAACGGAGGTAAGCCTGGCGGCGGGCGTGGGGGGGATGGTTAAGTTAGGGGCCCCTGGGGTGGACTTAGGGTTAAGCACCCCCACTCGGGAGGGTTTGGAGTAGGCTAGGGTAAGGGGTGGTTAGGCTTAGGCATTCCTGGGGGGAGGTTAGGGTTAGGCACCCCCCCGGGAGATTTAGGTTTAGGCTGCGGGGAAGAGGGGGATAGGTTTAGGCTCTTACAGGGGGGGTTAGGGTTAGGCACTGGGGGGGAGGTTAGGGTTAGGCACCCCTAAGGGAGGGTTAGGGGGGTAGGGTTAGTAATAGTAAAAATACCTGTTCGGATTTTCTGTTGCCGGTCTTCCGGCGTCGGATTTGAACCGCCGGACAGGCGTCCAATCCCATATATATATATATATATATATATATATATATATATATACACACTGCTCAAAAAAATACAGGGAACACTTAAACAACACAATGTAACTCCAAGTCATTCACACTTCTGTGAAACCAAACTGTCCACTTAGGAAGCAACATTGATTGACAATCAATTTCACATGCTGTTGTGCAAATGGAATAGACAACAGGTGGAAATTATAGGCAATTAGCAAGACACCCCCAATAAAGGAGTGGTTCTGCAGGTGGTGACCACAGACCACTTCTCAGTTCCTATGCTTTTTGGCTGATGTTTTGGTCACTTTTGAATGCTGGCGGTGCTTTCACTCTAGTGGTAGCATGAGACAGAGTCTACAACCCACACAAGTGGCTCAGGTAGTGCAAATCATCTAGGATGGCACATCAATGGGAGCTGTGGCAAGAAGGTTTGCTGTGTCTGTCAGCGTAGTGTCCAGAGCATGGAGGCGCTACCAAGAGACAGGCCAGTACATCAGGAGACGTGGAGGAGGCCGTAGGTGGGCAACAACCCAGCAGCAGGACCGCTGCCTCCGCCTTTGTGCAAGGAGGAACAGGAGGAGCACTGCCAGAGCCCTGCAAAATGACCTCCAGCAGGCCACAAATGTGTATGTGTCTGCTCAAACAGTCAGAAACAGACTCCATGAGGGTGGTATGAGGGCCCGACGTCCACAGGTGAGGGTTGTGCTTACAGCCCAACACCGTGCAGGACGTTTGGCATTTGCCAGAGAACACCAAGATTGGCAAATTCACCACTGGCACCCTGTGCTCTTCACAGATGAAAGCAGGTTCACACTGAGCACATGTGACAAAGTGTGGAGACGTCAAGGAGAACGTTCTGCTGCCTGCTACATCCTCCAGCATGACCGGTTTTGGCAGTGGGTCAGTAATGGTGTGGGGTGGCAGTTCTTTGGGGGGCTGCACAGCCCTCCATGTGCTCGCTAGAGGTAGCCTGACTGCCATTAGGTACCGGGATGAGATCCTCAGACCCCTTGTGAGACCATATGCTGGTGTGGTTGGCCCTGGGTTCCTCCTAATGCTAGACCTCATGTGGCTCGAGTGTGTGAGCAGTTCCTGCAAGACGAAGGCATTGTTGCTATGGACTGGCCCGCCCATTCCCCAGACCTGAATCCAATTGAGCACATCTGGGACGTCATGTCTCGCTCCATCCACCAACGCCACGTTGCACCACAGACTGTCCAGGAGTTGGCAGATGCTTTAGTTCAGGTCTGGGAGGAGATCCCTCAGGAGTCCATCCGCCACCATCAGGAGCATGCCCAGGCATTGTAGGGAGGTCATACAGGCACATGGAGGCCACACACACTACTGAGCCTCAGTTTGACTTGTTTTAAGGACATTACATAGTTGGAGCAGCCTGTAGTGTGTTTTTCCACTTTAATTTTGAGTGTGGCTCCAAAACCAGACCTCCATGGGTTAATAAATTTGATTTCCAATCATAATTTTTGTGTGATTTTGGTGTCAGCACATTCAACTATGTAAAGAACAAAGTATTTAATACGAATATTTCATTCATTCAGATCTAGGATGTGTTATTTTAGTCTTCCCTTTATTTTTTTGAGCAGTGTATATATACAGTCAGGTGCATAAATATTGGGACATTGACAGAATTTACATATTTTGGCCTCTATTCACCACCTCAATGGCTTTGAAATGAAACAAACAAGATGTGCTTTAACTGCAGACTTTCAGATTTAATTTGAGGGTAATTACATCCAAATCAGGTGGACGGTGTAGGAATTACAACGGTTTCTATATGTGCCTCCCACTTTTTAAGGGGCCAAAAGTAATGGGACTATCAACTCAAAAGCTATTTATGCACCTGACTGTATATATATATATATATATATATATATATATATATATATATATTAGGGATGTGCAGGCTCGGTTCTACTCGGTTCCGTTCGGTTCTTTTTACCGAATCTTATTGGCTATCGAAAACTCGTGACAGCTGAAACCCAATAAGATCCGGTAAAAAGAACCGAACGGAACCGAGTAGAACCGAGCCTGCACATCCCTAATATATATATACTGAACGGAAGGTGAAACAAAACGCCAACACACAGCTGGATTAAAAAAAAAATATATATATATATATATATATATATATATTAGCTACATAGTTCTACAAGATAATCCGGCAGCCATGGGTATGCTGGCACTTATAATACTACATACAGGTGAGAGTTTGTTGTGACAGTTACAGACAGAAACAGATTGTAAGACAAGTTCTGATCCCCTCCCCCCCCTGGCTGTAAGTTAAGAACTTGTGCTTCCCATTGGTCCGTGGCGTGATCTCGTGCCTCCCCCCCCCCCCAGATGTGTGACACATCACGCTAGGGGCTTACCCAGTGCTTCGGGAGCTGCTGGGCAATGCCCAGACTCTTCTAGCACTAGTTAATAAAGAAATCACCACTGGGAGAAATAAGCTAGCATAACTCACAACATTCAAATTGTCTCAAGATAGCAGCCAAAGAAACTTCATATCAGTCCCGCTTATAGGTAGTGTCTCTCAAACTGATTTAATAAAGTCTGTAGTTATAGGAGCATTGAAACTTTGTAATAATTGTCCCATATGATTGCCACCTACCCAGGGGTTCTGTACTCCAACATGGAGCTCAAAGAATCATAGATGCTGAAATTCTCTCCGCTATATCACAATCATATAGGAAAACTGCTGCTGTCTTCCAATCTTGTGCCAATAACTCTGACACGTTTCCTCCTGTCAAAACCAAGACTTAAATGAACAATATTTCTCTGAATTGGAAACTTCTGTCAGAAATGATCTCTTCTGAAGCTTTGCTGCTTTGGGAAATGAGGACAAGTCTTTTACAGAGCACAGGTGGAACAGCAAACTACTTTGCTGCTCATTTATTTACCGCAAAGATTATATAAACTGCTCCCTGTAATTTATACCGCTTTTACACCTAAATCCCGGGTCCGACCCGGGATTTTGAACACGGGACCATCCTGCTTCAGACCCAGCTTCAGACACCATTTACATTGAACCCGGGTCAGCCCTGCTAAAACCTATGTGAGAGTAGGCAGGTATGTGCTAAGGTTTTCTAAGATAAAAGACTGCAGGAAATACTATAAAAGACAGGGGCCTATTTATAAAGTTGAGATTCAGGTGAGTCAGCCTGCAAGTCTGTGGCTCAAGCTGCGGGATAGGTGGGTGGGTAACCAGTGGCTGCTGCAGAGATGGTGATGGCTGTCTGTACTCCATCTGCTGCAATAATGGCTGCATGTGTTGTCTCTCTGCTGAGCACTGATCGGCCAGTGTCCCAGAAGCTCCAATATCCATTCTTCAACATTACCCGGATCAAATAACCGGGTTCACAACCGTTTCCACTGCCTCATTACCCAGGACCTACCCGTGTCTAACCCTGCTCGATTCCCAGGTAGAATTGCCGGGTCAACTGACCCGGGTTTTTTTTTTTGAGCCATTTCCACTAAGGCCAGACCCTGGTCAACTCGGCAATAACCTGGGTTTTTGCTCTGGCGTACAAGGGGTATTACTCTCTGCTAGTTTATTGGGCTTGTCTCAGTAAACCAGCATTCTATATTTTGCACCATACTGACTGCCTTTCAGTGCTTGACTACTAGATTTGGATAACTACCTCTCTAACTCTTGACCCCTAGTTCTTGGAAAACTACATTCTCTAGCTCTTAACCCCTGGCTCTGGCAAGACTATTAAGGGTCTATTTATAAAGAACATGAAGTGGCTCATGATAAACATCACTATAGATCGCATCATATCAATGCAACATATACAGTGATTGCGCTGAGCAAGAAAAAAAAATTTGGGTCCCAGGGACCCCTTACTTTAAAAATTGGGTTCCTACTCCACAGTTTCTGGGTCCCATCACAATTTATGCCTCACTGTCTGTAGCACATAAAAATGCACTATAGTGCATATTTTGCACTGAGAATGACAAGGGAACAGGGGGCATAGGGGTGGGAGGGGAGAGTACTCAGGAGAGCAGAAGGGGTACAGACATGGAGAGAGGGTAAGAGGCAGCACAGGAGAGAAGAAGGGGAACAGACATGGAGAGAGGGTAAGAGGGGGCACAGAGGTGGGAGGGCAGAGTACATGGGAGAGCAGAAAGTGTACAGACATGGTGAGAGGGGAATAGGGGGCACAGAGGTGGCCTCACAGTACTCACATGCACCTCAATCCCCTCCTCATTTAGATATTTACACACTTTACATCAATACTGAGCATAACCCCTTAACTTTATCTACTTGGTTAAATCTGTAGCCCACGATCGAACAAGTTAAGGCAAATACCATAGCAGGGTTATACAACCCGTGCTTACCACCATGTACAAGAAGTACCAGCATGCCCTGCCACTGTGCAGCAGCTTATGGGATGCCATAACATGCCCTATGGCTGGTATCTGGGGGAGAACGGAGACAGGGAACCACTGTTACCCTCACTCAACCTAAGGCTTCTGAATAAAGCTGCTGTGCCTCGGAGCCAGCTATGTGTCTTGATACATGCAGATTCCAGCCTCTGCTCCAAGTCCGGCCTCCGGGCTCACAGGCCCGCGTGCAATGGGACTGCACGGAGAGGGAAACTTCAAAGTTATTAATTGGGTGCGGTGGTGGCTCATGCAGTAATGTCAGTTGTGTCGGTCAGTGCCAGGGCCCCGTAGTGTGCTGATGATCCCTGGCCGACAGCAAGCTACTTATTAGTCACAGCTTGTGAGTCACAGGCAGACATAGCAGTTAGGAGGCAAGATTCACTGCGCGCTGCAAGCCCGGTATATTAGCCGGCTGTACCCCCTGATGGTTGCCCTGCCAATGCCCACCCTGCCATGGCCCCGGACCCTGTACCTTCTGTGTGGCAGCTGGAGGAGGATGCTGCTTCCAGGCACAGGGGACGGTGAGCTGCTACATGCAAATCCAGGCATGTCTCAGGGGCTCTGGATGCTGAGGGAAGCTGGGTATCCTTTGGAAACAGCCCATGGATAGCAGGAAGATCAGCCTGAGCCTTCGATTACTGCAAGCACCAGCAGTGCTCCAACAAGTTACTCTCAGGTGGGCTGGGCAGGTGCTGATTGGCTGACACACTCCACAGCAAGATTAGCTGACTTGCTGAAGGCAGTGCTGCCACAGCCACCGGCGTTGATTGGCTGCTCTGTGGCGCACACACAGCACGTCCTGTGGGACCCGGTCATTTTTAAAAACCAGGTCCCTCCCCTCCTGTATCACGTAAAATCACGCTATAGCGCGTATTTTGCGATCACTGATATAGTGATGTTTAGTAGTATTAAAGTCAGAACCATGTTAGCTCAAGGAAACCATTTTGTATTTGTTCAAATTCTCTGTACAGCAATCAGTACAGGATGATGTGTAAATATGCTCACACACAGACAGCTCAAAAGTATCTTGTGTTCAGATACATTTTAGGATATTTCAGCAAATTTAGTGTGTACTGTCCCTTAGCTAATTTCACTACTACCCAAAGCATAAGTTTAGATAAGCATATAAAATTTGGCTAGGAAGATAAGGCTTAACACAGCATAATTAACTTAGCCAATAGAATTTGCAGTTAGTATGCATTAATCAGGAATGCCTTAGATATGTTATATAAGTGGATTGCTAGTTCAAATAAACTTTGGAGTGAATTCAACCTTACACAAGCTGCATGTGTCAGTTTCACTCTCCACGGCTGTGAATGCTATCTGTGTGCTGGATGCATGACTGATACCTGTTGTGATGAACTCTTGGGGGTCCTGAGCAACTCCTTTTGACAATTAGGAGGTTCCACCTAGATACCCAGATTTTGCTGATCAATGGACAAATGGACGGAAGGCCACAGAGACTCAGACTCCTTAAAACCAGAGTTAGTAGATATTCTGCTCTGGCCTGTGACTCTCCTGTCCGTCCGTTTGCTTTGTTGTAAGGTAGAACTCGGGGTAAAGAGATCCTCAGTCATTCAGCAAATTGTTATAATTTCTGTTTGCTTATCTGTGCTCTTTGTGTTTCTAAGGCGTATGATTGTTGTGCAAATGAAATAGTGACTGAATAAGCTGAGTTGTTTTTAGAGTGTGTCTGATTTGTAACTGGCTGGTTAAGAGTAACCTAGACTCTTGAGTATGGGTGCCCCTGACCTCGCAGACTTACAATTCTGACTGTAATTACCAGTTGAATCAAGTGACGGTGAATAACCGCCCACTGCATCTGGTGAGGCTTCCTGCAACTTCCTGCTGTGACTAATATTGGGCAACAGGGTCAGGACACACACATATATATATATATATATATATATATATATATACATATATCAGAGCCGTAACTAGACTTTTTGGTGCCCTGTGCCAGAAAGAGTATTGGCGCCCCCCTCATTTTTCAAAGGGACATAATGCACCCAAAAAAGGGCCATGGCTTCATGGGGAAGGGCCAGGGAAGTAATAGGAGAGGCCAGGAGATGCTGGGGATGAAATAAGAGGAAGCTACAAGCAAGAATGATAATAAACAGAAATATGACAGGCCCAAACAGCGCCCCCTGACCTGTGGTGCCCTGTGCGATGGCACCGGCTGCACTACCCTAGCTACGGCCCTGATATATATACTTGTTTAGCTGCTAGTATTTAGTAATTTTAGATTTATGATAGAGACCTGTTTTAAGTGTATGTCAGTAGTTTCTCTGCTCAGGCCAGGAGCTGTTAGAGGATAGGTGCCCCTATTTTCAGAAACCTATGAAGGTGGCAACCTTTTTATCCTAGTAGCTTGTAATTTTGTTCCCAAACCCACAGACATAGGCAGACCCTGGTCTGTGATCACACCAAGCTAACCCACAGAGCTGCAGTCAGACATAAGTAAGAAGTATAACCCAAATATATGTATTGTCATCAGTGTGTGTGTTCAGCTGTATTAGAAAGCAGACAATGAAGTCCTTGGGTTGTAAAAGGTGTATATTTCACAGAAGGAGCAGGTAGTATATTACTCAGTAGCCAAGTGTTATTACCCATGTAAGCTGCCATTTTCCTCAGAGTTGACAACATTTGGGTAGACTCTGGTCAGAAGTAGTATTAGATCCAGCAAATCAACCTCACTGGGTCAGATATTATCCTGGATAAACATACTTAGAGGTACTTAAGTATGGGGAACACACCAAAGTCATCCCTCAGGTGTAGAGATCCCTCGGACGGCCATGGACATAATGAAGTGTGTCCACGGCGAGGAATCTCTGAACGGAATGTGGATATCATTGCAGCGAGCGGGTATCTCTAATGAGAGCACTCTTGACTCGGAAAAGCTGAAGGATATTATTTCAGCAAGCGGGTATCTCTAATGAAGGCACCCTTGACTCAGAAAAGCTGAAGGATTTAAAATTAAAGCATCACAGTTATGTGACACGCAAAGGACTGACCCAGATGCTTGATTTGTGGATTGATACAGGGGAATTCCTAGAGTATGAGAAAGAGTTAGAGGAGATGGAAGATCAAATGTCCTCTATAGGAATGGAGGATATGGAAGATACCTGCCCAATATATACACCAAATACAGGTGAAACAGCAGCACTAGGACTCAGATAGAGGGGCCATAATAGGCAGATATGGTATCACAAATGGGAGTGCCCTAGATGTGGACACTGCAATATTGCAGGAGACACTGTTTGCATGGTGTCTGATCAACACTGGTCATATACCTGTAGACCCTGCCAGCCACCAACTAGACGATCAGACAGGTTAGCTAAAAGGAGTACACAAGAATGCATTGAAGTTTTGAAAAATAAGAAACCCACCAGATATAACTGGAGTGATTCACTGGTAAACCAGGATTTGCATGATGTGCAAAACCAGAAGGTCAGGGGTCTCTCCTGCCCAGGAGGTTCCCAAGATCTCACCTGTGGCATCTGCACCCCCAACTTATGATGATTCTGTAGAACACCCCACTAGACTGTACCCAGTTTGTTCACAAACTACAGAAGTGCCTGCAGTGGAGGCAAATCAAGCTAATGGACAGGTTGCTATATCAGCATGGGTTAGAACTACTACATGGTACAAGCCATGGAGTAATTCTGAACTAATGATTATTTTAAAAGATATTCCTGACATCAAACAGCAACCAATGGGGTTCATTAGGCAAATGAGAAGACTAAGGACAGTATATAGTGCCAGTTGGCTAGATTTAGAAGAGGTTACAAAGGCCTCTGCGGGTGAGACTATTACCCAGCAGATTTTCAATGTAAATCCCCCTCAGGGACCAGGACATGGAGATGCTCCTGCTGTGTAGGTGAGGCTCAGAAGACCGATGCCTCTGGAGATCTCTGGATAGGTAAATGTGAACAGTTCTGTAATCAGATGGTTGAAAATGCAGCCGCAACACAGGAGCATAGACAAGGTAAAAATGAAGGTGTACAGGCTTACTATGACACGGTATATTGAAGACATACAGACCAAGGGTTTAACACACAGGACCCCAGAGACATTAGGGTATTCAAAACAGCTCTTCTCAATGAGCTCTTATCAGACCTAAAGGAAGAATTATATCACAGTAGACCAGAAGCAGGCCCAATAGCACCTAATGTGCTACTAACTATATTGAGAGCTATTGAACATAATCAGAAAGAGAAGGCAGAAAGAAAGTTTCAGAAACTGCAGACAGTATACCTAGTACAACAGGGTCCTCCCATCCAGGGAGGAAATCAGAAACAGGTATACAATAACATGGAGGAAACCATAAACCAATACTCATTGCAATTATATCCAGTGATCAGAGCAGCAACCATTGACTATACAAGTACTACATGCAGTTACATAGAGTCTCAATCAAGCACAAACAAAACATCTATCACCTGCTAGACTCGCTAAGTATGAGGTAGCCATACTCTCCTTCTATAATGTGACCATTAAAAGATGCACGGTTTTGAAACCAGCTACGCTATTGCCGCTGGATTCAAAAAAAGGAATTGAGAACAAACAGACAGTTCCTTGTATAATAATGAGGAAGATAGTGGCTCAGAAAGACAAATAGAAAATATCATAACTTTTTCTTTTTCTGCACCAGATAAAGCGGGGACTTCATAGGTTCTGCAGGCACACCAATTAAACATGCTGACTGTATTAGAACATTCTTTGCTGCCTTTCAATTGCCCAAAGAGTTAGCAGTTATTAAGGTCAAGACACACACAAGGGAGAACACTCGAGAAATAAAAGGGAATGCTCTAGCGGATAGTGCCGCCAAACAGGCCGCAGTACTCCCCTTACCAGACACCCATATAATGGTAGCAGCAACCTCAGATACATTGGACCTAGACCTACTGGTCAAGCTTCAAAGCCAGGTCCCAGACAATGAAAGACAGGAATGGGAAAATCAAGGAGCACAACTGTAGGGTGACAGATGGATGGATCAGCACCGTCTCTGTCTTCTATGTGCTCTATACCTAGTCCTAGCCCAAATTTTGCATGGTATCATTCACCAGTCCAGAGACTCCATGGTGAGGATAACCAAGAAGCACTGGCTAGCTCCAGGCTTCAGCCAAGCCGTGCAGGCCTATGTCTCAGGGTGTACTCTCGGCAAGGTAGTCAAGGTGCCACCTAAAAGTACACCCCTTGTTACCCTTTTCAGAGAATACAGATAGACTTCATACAGCTACCTAAGTGTTCACGCTATGAGTACACCCTAGTGTGCACAAACCTTTTCTCTAATTGCCGTGGCATTGAAAGGCAGCTAACGCTTAGACAGTAGCTAGGAAGTTGTTACAAGAAGTTGTGTGCCGATATGGAGTACCTGAAGTGATTGAAAGCGATAGAGGCACCAACTTCACTGGGGAGGTGCTAGGTAAAATACTGATAGATTTAGGTATCACACAGGCCTTCCAATGCTGCACCACCTCCAAAGAGTGTCACACATCTAAATTACAGAAACTCATGGCAGAGACTAACAAAACATGGCTAGAATGCTTGCCCATAGCCTTGTTTTTCACTTTTTTACTCCTTATGAGGTTCTGTTTGGTACCGCTGCTAGAACATGCTATTTCCCACAGCAACTTCAGCGTGAGCATGGAGATTTAACCCAATATGTGATGCATATACAACAGGAACTAACCAAACTGCACCCCTGAGTATTTGCTTCTATTCCAGACCCCAACAGCAGTGAAAGCACTCATCAGTTGAAACTTGGTGACTGGGTGGTCACAAAGAAGCTTCTGGGAAAGTCTCTTGAGCCCAGATTCAAAGGACTCATGGATACACACATCACACTGCAAGAAAGTGACAAAGGAAGTATTATCCAATCACGATACTTAGTTAAAATGTACTGATAACGCAATGTGTTCTAGATTTATTTATAAACCTTACTTGTTATAAGAAGAAATTAAATAATTCACACCAGTACAGATTCTAAAATAAATGGCAATGCTTTTACTTAAAGACAGTGTAATTATACATGTATTTTGCCAATGCAGAGTTACAACAAAAACAATTAGGTTATATTAGCAGCAGTAGGAAATACTTGTAAAATACATTTGTGACACCCAGTGCAGCATCAGTCAGCCAATTTCATACATCATACGGCAACCCCCAGACCCTCATTGTGTGCTCTATGACCTCTGCACTTTCTCAGACTGCTCCCCCCTCCCTCTCTCTCTGGGGAGTTTTTATACTATTCTTCTGTCTATTCCTCCAGTTAACCCAATGGGGAATATTAATTTATTTAATATTCGTTCGAGCTAAGCTTTAATTGTTTATATGTCCTAACCAAAATATTGACAATATAATATGTTATCTCTTTTTTTTCTTGTTCCCATGTCGTCTTCAGCTCCTGCTTCTTGCAGCCCAAGGTTATCTTAATTTAACTCCTTTTTGTTTATAAACACTGAGACTTGTCGTCTACTAATCTGCTTACGTTAAAACTGACCCATCTTAAACCCATAACTTTATATTGCTTAGAACAAAATGGTTTACAACAGTTCTAACTTGTACATATCTCCGCAGTTAATCACTATAATGAAATAAACACTAATCTCTATATACTTATTAATACATCATTTAATATACCTTTGGATAAAATATTAAACAAAATGACTGATGCAACAGAGACACACTTATTTACTTTAGAGAGGGAAGGGAAGGCCTTAATCCTCTCCAGATCTGAGACCATTCGAAAAATGCGGCCCAGCTGCATCTCACACAACTATACTAATACCGAATATCATTGTAAAAATTTCTATACACTCTTAATTGCAATAAAAATAATAGTGAAATACATAAGCATGCATATATTCTTGAATTGCTGAAGGCATGTGTACAATACACATATTCCTGTGTTATCAGTACAGATACAGTTTAATAGGTGGAGAGTCAGACAAGGGTCTGTTGGAATGTATAATGTGTTATTCATTCCTTATTGTTGGTTTAGTTTTTCTTATTTGGAAGCATAGAGGCACTAACTAAACTGTTTTACAAAGTGACAGATCAAATATTGGATGTTTTAGACATTCAAACTGAAACTTTAAGATATCATACTAAGATATTACGACAGCATCAGCTTGTGCTTGATTACTTAACAGCTGCGCAAGGTGGAATGTGTCAGTTTGTAGGCCCTGCATGCTGTAATTATGTAGCAGACCATTTTAGTGACTGCCCATATTGAAAAGTTACTTGAACGTAAAGAGAAATTCAGAAAACAACATAATGAGCTAGAGTATGATCTGTAAGCTGGTAGTTGGTTTTCGTGGTTAAACCTAGCCAATTGGTTTAGTGGTATAGGAGGATGGTTCTCATGAATATTATTAATTATTGCTAAAGGACTCATTCTGCTGTTAATTATATATATTGTTGTAAGGCTTTTCATTTGGTTGGTAAAGAAGATATTGATGCTGAAATGTTTCTTTTCCAAAGGGACCAAATAAACTGCCAGACCACAATCACCATATATGGGACTTCTTGGATCAATTTCAGGATATGACTCCACATCATACTATTGTGAAAAGTGTCATAAAAGATTCTCAGGAGCAAAGAGTTGTCCCAACTGCTATGATGATGTGCTGTAATGAACTGTCAAATGTGTGAGAAGAAAGGATTCCAGGGAATACAGGACAGAAACAATGTAGGGTGGTGGTGCCACCTGTGGGAGATGCTTCCGCCCTGTGTACATTACATGCACTCTTAACTGTAGGAACCTAAGCTTGAGGGACATAAGGACTTAGGGAACATTGGGCCTGATTCAGAGACGGACGCTCTGAACGAGCGCTTGCTCTGAATCAGGACGTTTTTCTTATTGTTCGGCTTCCTGGCCGCTCGCATACCTGTGGGTGACCACCCACAGCTATTGCGAGCGGCCAGGTTGATGGTCGCGATGGTCAAGACCATCGCGACCATTGGGCTTGCGACGAGACCCTTGTGGTAGGGTCTCGTGGCCGCAAGCCCCAGACAGCTTCTGGCTCTAATAGAGCCGGAAGCTCTCCCACTGACATCACTGGTGATGTCAGTGGGGCCGCCCCCAAATGGCAGGCGTTCCTTCGGGAACGCCTCCGTTTGGCCAGCCACCCCCCCTGCCCGCTTACCAAATGGGGTGAGCTGTCAATCACCATCGACAGCTCGCCCCCTTTGGTGCGAGACCCAGAGCGACGGAGCACCCGTCGCTAGCCGGGTCTCGCGCATGCGCACGACGGAGCCGGCTCTGTCATGCGCATGCCCAGTGGGCAAACATCGACCCAGTTGCGAGCGCTCAGCACTTGCGACCGGGTCTGAATCAGGCCCACTGATCCCTGTATAGAGACATGAATGGATGCTATCCCATGCCTTATGCCCTTATGGTATAAGCTGTGAATGTAATGTACCCTGAAATCAATGGTAAGGTAAAGGGAGGAATCAGATTAGGAATAGAGATTTAAACAAAAAGAGGGGAATATTAAAGTCAGAACCATGATAGCTCATGGAATCCATTTTGTATTTGTTCAGATTCTCTGTACAGCAGTTAGTACAGAATAATGTGTAAATATGCTCACACACTGCCAGCTCAGAAGTATCTTGTGTTCAAATAAATTTTTAGGATGTTTCTGCCAATTTAGGGCCTGATTCAGCAAGGATCGCTATTCTGCTAGAACGCACGCACCGCAGTTGCTAATATCAATGGTGCTATTCAAATGTTTGCATTCACATTGCGAACGCAGCCAGACATAAGGACGCCCACTTCCCCTTACACACATCCGTATACTTGGGCAACATAGCAAAATAATCAGTAACATTGAGTAACATCTGACCCATACGCACAGTTAAGGCAGGTCAGACCTCACTCAGGAATTGCTGACTTAAGCGCACGCTATGAGCCCACATGCTGCGTATGGTATTGCAGTGCACGCCTGCGTTCGCCTGACCACCTCCCCTCCATCACCACCCACAAACGGCACTTCCTGTCAATCAACGTGCTCTGGGTCTGCGTAGCCTTAGCAAATGCATTTCCCATCGCAATTGCTAGTTCATGCGCGCACACTGCAATGCATACGCATGCGCAATGCGAATTAATTGACCGATTGCATGTGTCTTTGCTACTGCGATTATTGCTGAATTCGGCCCTCTAGCTAATTTCTGTACTGCCCAAAGCATAAGTTTAGATAAGCACATAACATTTGGCTAGGAAGATAAGGCTTCAGACAGCATAATTAGCTTAACCAATAGAATTTGATTGTTGGTTCAAATAAACTTTGGAGTGAATTCAACCTTACACAAGCTGCATGTATCAGTTTCACTCTCCACAGCTGTAAATGCTATCTGTGTGCTGGATGCCTGACTGATACCTGTTGTGATGAACTCTTGTGGGTCCTGACCAACCCACTTTGACAGTAGCCATCATGCACACTTACCTGTCCGGCATCTTCGGGCACTGGACCTGATTCAGACCCGCTCGAGAGCGCATAGCGCTCGCAAGCGGGTCGATGGTGGGGAACTGCTCACACGCACTGCATGCATGCGCAAGCCCCGGAGCGAGAGAGAAATTCTCTCGCTCCGGGACTCACTACAAAAGGGGCGGCTGTCGATGTTTTGTAGGCAAGGTGGCTACACAAATGGAGGCATTCCCGAAGGAATGCCTGCCGTTTGTGGGAGGCACCACTGACATCACCAGTGATGTCAGTGGAGAGCTTCCTGCTCTGTTGACAACAAGGGTCTCGTCGCAAGCGCCGATGGTGAAAAGACCTGTTTTTAGCTAAACAGGACTTTTCACTGCTTTATAGACCGCTAAGTCTGGCTCTGAAATCCTGCTATTAATTATATCCCCAGCCTCTGTAATTAAATGTACAGTATATATTCTTTCTATAAGGGGAGATGCATCAAACCTTCTAAAGAGCAAAGGTGTAGAAATTGCCCATAGCAACTAATAATGATTGCTATGGGCAACTTATCCACTTTTTCTCTTTAGAAAGTTGATACATTATTATACAATTATACAATAATGCTATATATATATATATATATTTATTTAATTTTTTTTATTTATTTTTTTTTAAGTGCCAGGACAAGATTTGTCATAAAAGTCTATCCAGGATAAGGATTTCAAACATCTTTCACATTTGCATGCTCTGCGCATGTGCCGATCAGTGGCAGTGATGCCAGCCCAACATTGATCAATGAACCTGGCCAGGGAAAGCAGAGAAGAGGAAGCCAACCAGGGAAGCAGGAGCCGGCGGGGGGCTGAAGACGACGGAGCCAGCAGGGGCAGCAGAGGAAAGCAGAAAGACAACGCGTGTTTCCTGCTTTTCGCTAATTGTGCCGATAAGATTTCTAAAAAAAGATGGGAGAACTATTACTTCTCATCTATACCAAAATACCATTCCTGCACATCTGCCATTATATCCTATGGGGGCTGCAGGAATGTGACAGGAGAAATTAAAAAGTGTAGAAATCAGTGATTTCTCTGCACTTTTCATGTAACTAGGTCACACTTATATTATATATACCAGTGATTCCCAACCTCGGTCCTCAAGGCACACTAACAGTCCTGGTTTTAGTTATATCCATGATTGTGCACAGATGGTTAAATCAAAATAACTGAGGTATTAATTAAGTCACTTGTGCTCAAGTATGGCTATCCCTAAAACCTGGACTGTTAGTGTGCCTTGAGGACCGTGGTTGGGAACCCCTGATATATACTTATATTAGAACACACCCCCCCCCCAGAAAATGTTGCTCGTGCCCCTACCTTTGTTCAATAAGTGTTTTTTTTCCTTTGGAGTCGGCACGCATGACTTCATGACACACTGCCGGAAGAAAGAGGTTAGAGGAGCCGCGGCGGGTGAGGAGCAGCGCCAGCCTGACCTGGAGGGAGAAGAAGCCAGAAGGAAGGAGCATTCTACAAGGCGATAAGGCAAGTCGACAAACAGAGTGATTGAATGAGAACGGCGTGGGTTAAACTTCGAGTCTGGGGGCTGGCTTAGGTAACACTATGTGACTTAGTTTGCCCTATTAGGATAGGTGTGTGTCTTAACTGGGAATGTGAGGTTGTGAGGGCTGAGACAAAGCCTCTTTTGTTCCTGTCTTGGCAGAGATAAGTGCTATACCAGTTGGTGCTATACATTTGAGTTGTATTACCTTCTTCTTTCCTTTCCTGTGACCTATCTTTCCCTGCATAATGCTGCCTTTCCCTGGCCTCATATCCCACCCGCGGCACTCTCAGAACCCCCCCCCTGGCATTACCTGGAAGGGGCCGGGTCCCCTGTCAGGCCTTTCAGCTCAGTCTCAGAATAAAGGCAAATGTTTTGCTTTTAACAATGCCACTTGTACACAAGGGCAACGGTGTTGTTTTTGTTGCGGCGGAGCCCACCCCGTTTCCAATTGTTCCCGGCCGGCTGGACAGCAATCTTCCAAGCCAGCAGGGAATACCGGTACTAAGTAAGGCATCATCCCCAGTGTGTTTGGATACTATGGCCAAATGGTTGAGTTGGTAGCCTAACCTTGAGGATGCGGGATTTTTGTATTCAGGTTTCACTGTTGGTTTTCGGTTGCCCATTAGGGGCGAGGTTAGTGTCGGTTCCCCAAGGAATCTGCGGCCAGCATGAGAATTGCCTGCTGTTCTTAAAGCTAAAATCCAAAAGGAAGTGAGCCTCGAGCAAATGGCGGGCTCATTTCAATGACCTCCACTGGAGAATTTGATCCTTTCTCCCGTGAGAGTGGTTCCCAAGAAGTCTCCTGATAAATTTAGGCTCATTCAGCATCTATCCTACCCATCAGGGTCCTCGGTGAAAGACGCTATACCTCCGGAATTTTGTTCGGTAGTGTATCAGTCATTTGATGAGGCCTTGGAGTTGTTTAGATCATATGGCCCGGAGCTCTCATGGCTAGGATAGATGTGGAATCAGCATTTTGTTTACTGCCCCTGCATCCTGAGTCCTTCAGGTACATGGGTTTTTGCATTGGGAATGGGTATTTTATAGACGTGCTTGCCTATGGGATGCTCTGTTTCTTGTGCCTTTTTTGAAAAATTTAGCACCTTTCTTCATTGGAGCATGAAGACTTCTTGCGGGGGTCATGGGATAGCTCACTATCTCGACGATTTCCTGTGTGTGGGTCCTGCCGATTCAGAGCGTTGTGCTTTCCTTTTGTTTTTTTGTTTTTCCATTTTGGGGTGCCAGTTGCCGATGGGAAGACAGAGGGTCCTCTCACTTGCTTTTCATTTTTGGGTATCAAGATCGAAACCCTGGTAGGGGTTTGCAGGCTTCATCAGGACAAGGTGGCGAAGTTGTGTGACGCTATGCTGCATGTTTGGCTGCTCGTAGCATTGCTTTGCGACAAGCGCTATCGCTGTTAGGTCTGTTGAACTTTGCCTGTACGGTTATCCCGAAGGGTAGGGTTTTTTGCCGGAAGCTGGAATGTTCCACGGCTGGGGCATCCAGACCGCACCATTTGGTTCGTTTGTCATCTGAGATCAAGAGGGATTTGTCCATTTGGGCATCTTTTCTCGAGAAATGTATTGGTGTTCTGATTTGGATGGCCCCAGCTGTCGACAGTTTTCAGTTGCAGCTTTTCACAGATGCGGCAGGTTCCGCTGGTTTTGGTTGCTACCTTGCCGGCTCCTTGAGTGTGGCACCTTGGCCTGAGGAATGGGTACGTTTGAGTCTCACAAGGGATCTTTTGCTTCTCGAACTCTTTCCAATCATGGTTACATTGGAAGTGTGGAGCGAGCATTTGTGTAATCGCAGTATAGTGCTCAGGTGTGAAAACCTTGGTATTGTGCATGCGATTAACCATCAGCGCGCTAAATCAGTGCTAGTGTTGCGAGTTTTGGCGCAGTTTGTCTTAACGTACTTGCGCTGCAACATTTAATACAGGGAGCAGCATATTCCCGTGGCAGAAAACGACATAGCTGATGTGTTGTCTCGGTTTCGGTGGCCTAGGTTTCGATCTTTGGCCCCTGAGGCTGATGCTACAGGTGTGCTTTGCCCCTCTTATGTTTGGCAGGTCATCAAGCCGGCATGGAGGGCTTGGCAGATAGGTCTCTCGCCCCAAGAGTTTACCGCCACTTGGCAGATAAGTCTGAGAGTTTACCGCCATGCTTGGGAAGAGTGGGAGGAGTGTTCCCATAGCCATAGACATGGAGGTAAGGGCAGGCATCAGTTGAGGCTTTCTTTTATTTGGCATCTCCATGTCTCTGGCATATCCAGAATAGTGGTATCTCGTTTTTTAGCTGGTATTTTCTTTTTCTGTAAATTAAAAAAGCCTTCCAGACCTTACCAAGAGCTTTCTGCTTCAGAAGGCCTTCAAAGGTTGGGCTAGTTCGGTTCCGGTAGCACCCGACAAAAGACGTCCTATCGATGTTTCTCTCCTTCCTATACTCCTCGCGGCCATAGCAGACGTTGCGGATTCGGTTTTTGAAACTATTTTGTTTAAATTTGCTTTCTCTATGGCCTTTCATTGGGATTTTTGGACTTCAGAGTTGGTTGCAGCCTCCAAAAGGGTTGATGCTACTCTGCTCCGGACGGATGTCCTGGTGGGGGAGAGGTCATTGCTTTGTGGGATTAGGTGCTCCAAGACTGATCAACTGGGTAGGGGCCATTGGATTTTGCTAGTGCCTTCCGAGGACCTGTGAAATTTCCCTATTGCACTGACCACACAATATCTTACAGTCAGGCCTGCTACTGCGGGCTCCTGGCTTTTGCATGCGGATAGCTCTCCTTTGACAAAGTATCAGTTTGGATGGGTTTTGGAGCGCTGTGCCTCTTGTGTCGGCCTCTCGCCACGGGATTTTGGTACGCATTCTTTTCATATCGGGGCAGCAACTTCCGCCGCTACGGTGGGATTTTCTGTGTCTGAAATTAAGGCTTTAGGCCGTTGGAAATCCTCCAGTTATGAGCGCTACATTTGGCCCCTGCGTTGATTGCATTTGCATTTTATAATGTTATGTTTATTCGTTTGTTATGTTTATTTGTTTAATGCAAACAAATATTTGGAGAATACCACTCTGCGCTCTCTTAAAATAACAGATTTACTTATCTTGATTATGATGTCCCAATTTTTGAAACCTCAATTCCTTTTGTAATGGATACTTTATATAATAGATGTGAGATGTATGCTCCAATGTTGATAAATATGTGGGAACATAAAGCATAAAACACAATCTAGTGCAGACGTATAAAAATCCACTTAAATACACAATAATACAAAGAGATTGGCATATGAGGGTATATATAGCTTAACCCAAATTAAAATGCATATAATCCATTCAGATATATACTCACCATATATCCATGATAAAATGGAAAAAAGAATCATGTTTAAAACAGAAGAGACAATTTTCCAAAGAAAATTAAAATATTTAATAGAATGTGTCCAGATAATGAAATCCCAACGACTTTAAAATATAACAATGTTTCACAGCTGATGTATCCAAAAAAGGTGAAGGTGGCTTCCTACCAGAATCCGGTGGTTTTTTGTGCATATAAGAGTAGTCTCACTGCCCGCAGTAGTACACCAAACTTTTCCATGAAAATGGCACCGTCCTCCTCTGGTCTGGTCAGGATAGCTGCTCAACACCAATACCGCCAACGCGTTTCAATCAGTACTCTGATCTCCCTCAAGGCTTGTATGTTTATGACTCTTCCCATGGGTATTTATACCCAGTGGGATATGGTACACCTAATTACTGGGAGGAGCCACCCTCACTTACATATATATATATATATAAATTCTGATAGACAAATGTTTCCCTCAATAACATCACACATATAATTTGTACTGATAAGGAAAATTCACTGGGATATATATTCTGATGATTATCAGTGGAGCTCTGGTTAGCTTCACAATTTACATGCTATTATGCATGAGACAGGATTTGCCTTGACAAAGCAGCCTTATGCGAAACGCGCATTGGCGTTTCCATCTATACCGCTGTCTCATGCATAATAGCATGTAAATTGTGAAGCTAACCAGAGCTCCACTGATAATCATCAGAATATATATCCCAGTGAATTTTCCTTATCAGTACGAATTATATGTGTTATGTTATTGAGGGAAACATTTGTCTATCAGAAATTACTATATGCACGGACACAACACGTGCACGTGTAATGACAAAGAGAGCTGTATTCTCACGCGTGATAACGTGTAAATTGTAAAATAAATCAACAATCTACTTACAATTTTTACAAAACATATCTGTGAATTTCCCCACTGGTACGTTTAACATATATGTGATGTTACTGAGAGAAATAATGTTTGTCAGAAATTTCTGAATACACGGATGTAAAACATGTAATGACAAACAGAAGTGCAGCTTATGATACCAAAAGTGAGAATTTATGCACCCTGTAGTTATGTAAAGGTTGAGAAAATATATACCTATGATAGGCTGAATTAATACTTGTCTCTTCTTTTACTTGTGGTGACATTTTAAGCTGGTTGAATAATATCCTGGTATAACATAAATTTTCTTTATCCCACTGGAAACGGAGAGAACTAATACTATACATGGAAACTTTATTCATTGGCAACAGTGTATAGTATTGTAGAAATGTATACAGATGAATAGTTTGTTGCATTTAATTCATCTTGTTACTCTCCTACTATTATTTGAGTAAGGAAAATATCAGTGGTGAGAAAAAATATATAACAACAATAATTAGACAGCGGTATTTGGAAAAATCTTTTATTTTCACTATATTATTTTTTTGATATCATTCACATATTTATTTTATGTTTAACGTGTGTTAAAAAATGTTTTCTTTAATTATGAGTTATTGATTTTATATTTCGCTATATGGTACCCTTGTTATATATATTTTAATTTTATGATTAATAAAGATTATATATTTTAATGCGTACACTATGCTATAATAACTGGTGGTTTACAATAATGTATTAGAGTGCACCAAAGATAGTAACTCTATCTTTCTTTTCTTTTGGTTTCTTGTCTATGTGATATATAGAGGTCTTGGTGGCACCATCCAAGTGATAAAGTATTTATATTATTGGAACTTGAATTTATAATAGGAATTTAGCATTTTAAAACACTTGGAAGGATAAACATTAAAATTAATATCATTCAAAATTATTGAATATATGTTTGAAGATACATGGTATTCCACATTCTCTAGTGTGGGATTGTCTCTTGTTTCACAATGTCTATATTTTAAAGTCGTTGGGATTTCATTATCTGGACACATTCTATTAAATATTTTTATTTTCTTTGGAAAATTGTCTCTTCTGTTTTAAACGTGATTCTTTTTTCCATTTTATCATGGATATATGGTGAGTATATATCTGAATGGATTATATGCATTTTAATTTGGGTTAAGATATATATACCCTCATATGCCAATCTCTTTGTATTATTGTGTATTTAAGTGGATTTTTATACGTCTGCACTAGATTGTGTTTTATGCTTTATGTTCCCACATATTTATCAACATTGGAGCATACATCTCACATCTATTATATAAAGTATCCATTACAAAAGGAATTGAGGTTTCAAAAATCGGGACATCATAATCAAGATAAGTAAATCTTATATTTTAAGTGAGCTCAGAGTGGTATTCTCCAAATATTTGTTTGCATTAATGTATTTTTGGTGAGGATAACACCAAGGAGATTTATACTATTCTTTAGCAGCCTTCTTAGCGCAATTATTGGCAGATATCACTTTTTATATTCTTTTATGTTTATTTGTTTGTTTACATTCAATATATGTTCTTGTTTGTCCTTGTCTACCTGACTTGGGGATTAGCTACTTGTCGCTGTGGCAGAGGAAATCTGGATGCATTTGGCCTTTTATTTTGCCTGAACTGACGGACCTAATTTGGCTCATTGGCATCACTAATTACAATTCATATGTCCCTCAGCAGGTTTTTCGTTTTTTTCCTCCAGCCAAGTTATCCGTGTTTCCCTGCTTCCCCCCCCTCCCTCACCCCATTTACCCTCATGTGTCTTTATATTTGCTTCGAATTGGCACTGAAGCTTGTCTTAAATTCAGCCTGGCAGCTGGTTACACCAATATTTTTCTTCTTAGCAGATCCTCTGCTAATTAATTATAGTTGCAAATTCATTTAATTTTGCATTCTTTTCTCCCCTTCAGGTGTTAAGCTTGACTCTCTCCAAATATGGATTGTTGGCCACTGATATGTTTTCTGGGCTGCTAAGTTCATGGATGTTTGTGGTGCTCCTTCCTTTCCTGCTCTGATTGTGTGCGGTGGATTGGTGTGAGAGGGATGCTGTGGAAGCCATCAGCATGGCCTTCTGGCAAGATCATATGGTCGTTTATTTTGCCTAGGCTGGTCTGGCGTGGCGTGCAGTATGGTAGGGCGGTGGATGAAACCAGAAAGAAGGTGAATGCAGCAGTCGCAAAGCATGTGTTAGCCTCTGGTGGTTGTGTCATTGTGCATGACAAGATACGTTTCCGGCATGCATATCTGTATAGGAGAGATGGCGTTCATTTGACTGAGGAGGGGGTTTTGATTTTTGTTGAGGATCTGTTCCAGGTTGTTTCATCAGTGTTTTTTAGTTGTGGTATGGTGGCGGTGCGTTGGTCCTGTAAAAAGACCTTCGTGTTGGTGGGAAAGACCGGCAGGTCGCCACTTAGGGTGCAAGTCTCTTTCAGTTTGTGGTATTATAGTCCTTTGGTGCGCTCACCCTCTTTGACTTGTTAAATTCGCTGGATCACCCTGCCGGGGATAGCGTCATCACCCTTCCGGGTGGGTAGTCACGTTAAGAGGGTTGAGTGGATACCTTTTTGTTGACGTTGTTTAGTAACCGGTTGCTCTGCACCTTAGGCGGTGTCCGCTTGGTATGCATGTCTGTGTGATGCATGTCTGGAGTAAGCTGAATGTTGCCTTCCTTTCTTTGCCACCATATCTTCAATCAGTTTAGATTCATTTAATAGTAATTAAATAATTTTAATAAATTACTAACTAATTATTCTGCCAAATCTCATGTCTCCGAGTCTTTATTTCATATAATTTATTAAGAAGGTGTTTTATCGCATTGTATCACACAGGACACCCCTCTATCGATTGTAAGTTTAATGACTCATGAGACTTAGCGGTAGCGGCAGAAGGCCCAGGGGCTTTGCCCATTTTGTCACTCCTGGACCCCACAATTTGTGATGGCAGCACTGGATGTGGCCGACACAAGGGGACAGGTTGGACAGCTTACCCAGCATTTTGGGCGGAGCGGGGTGTTGTAAAGCAGGGGGCAGGGCCAAAATGATGCAATTCAGCATGAATCACGTCACCGCCCCCCCCCCTTCTGCTGCCGGGGTTTTTCTTCTTACCGTAGAGGGGGGGGACTGGAGGGTCGGCAGTTGCCGGAGGCTTACCTGCCTTTCCATGGGTCCAGGAACTGCACCCTTTTTTCGGGAGGATCCCGGCCGAATCAAGAGGGTAGGCAAGTATGGCATACTTGCCTACTCTTGATAAAGCATTTCAGGGACATTGTGAAAGCAACACCTATGAGCATACCTCCCAACTGTCCCGCTTCCAGCGGGACAGTCCCGTTTTTCTGGAACTGTCCCGTTGTCCCGCCCGCGGGCCGCAGTGTCCCGTGGTGGGGGGGAGGTTGGGGAAAGCACAAACCGCTGCCCTGCATAGCAGAGCAGCGGGTGTGCAGGAGGAGAACAGATGCAGCATCTGTTCTCTTGTGTACGGGCTGCCTGGGTGGTGCCCAGCATCTCGGAGAGTGCTGGGCACGCCCCCAAAGTAACGAAAACGGGGTAAGCCGCGAGGCTCTGTCCCGTTTTCAATGGACTCCGCCCCTTTTCCCGGAAGCCACGCATCCTGTCCCTCCTTCCTTCATTGAAATGTTGGGAGGTATGTATGAGCACAGCATTAAAGTGGGTGTTAAATTACACCAGACCCATAAAGAAAAGGAGACTAATTAGTCATAGATGATCCATAATTTAAGTGCATAGATGGAGGTGATAATCTCCACTCACCTAGTAACCAATAAATGCGTTCCCTGAAAGGTATCTTTATGTATTAAAGATGATGATCAGATAAGCTTCTTTCCATAGGAGAAATACCACAATTGGAACCACGCTCGCCTTAATTCTGATATAGACTTTCCTAGAAAGGTTTCTTTTAGACTACAGTATGAAGAAAGTCCACCATACACATGGGTATCCTTTTATGTAAATTTATTCCAAAAAGTCTTTAAAAACAATATGAAAATTTCAACATGTTAAAAAAACAGAAGAGTTCCTTTGGTTAAACCACTATCAGCTCATAGGGGTAGTTTCTCAGTCATGCATCTGTATCCCACCCGGAATGAGTCACAAAAACGAATGACTGGACCATATAAGTGTGGAAAATATGATAAAAACCTCCAAATGGTGTAGTGTTCCCCCTTAGTTCTTTAGCACCAACGTGTTGGAATTTTCATATTGTTTTTAAAGACTTTTTGGAATAAATTTACATAAAAGGATACCCATGTGTATGGTGGACTTTCTTCATACTGAAGTCTAAAAGAAACCATTCTAGGAACGTCTATATCTGAATTAAGGTGAGCGTGGTTCCAATTGTGGTATTTCTCCTATGGAAAGAAGCTTATCTGATTATCATCTTTAATACATAAAGATACCTTTCAGGGAACGCATTTATTGGTTACTAGGTGAGTGGAGATTATCACCTCCACCTATGCACTTAAATTATGGATCATCTATGACTAATTAGTCTCCTTTTCTTTATGGGTCTGGTATAATTTAAGGGCCACATCTAGACGTGATCCCTTCAAAAGGACAGCGCCAGTGGAATCGCTCATTTTTCTTTGTCTGTGTATCTGAAGGTGTGGTGCTCCAGAGCGTGAACTAGGCTGCGGTCCAGGAGCGCAGGAGATTTGAACCAAAATTGTTCTGTTATTTGGTATTAAAGTGGGCGTGTACTGCTACATCTGAGAGGTGTGTCATAAAACGGACTTACATCTAATACCACTTTTCCACCTAAATTCCGGGTCTGACCCGGAGTTGGAACAAAGTTCCTATCCGGATCAGACCCGGAATTTTGCCGGCGCCGACTCGGGATATTCCCGAGTCAGCGCCGCTCAAACCGCAGTCGGGTCTGCATAGACCCGGCTTTTGCGTAGTGAAAGTGGTCGCTTGGAGATGACGTCATCTCCAAGCGCCACTGAAGCCGGACCAATCGGCCGGCTAGCAGCGCACACTACAGGTCATCGTGACCCAGAGTGCGCTGTTCTCACATCAGGGTTTCACAGGCTATGCCCGTGTTAAACCCTGCTAGTTACCTGGGTTGGATTGCCGGGTCACTCGACCCGGCGATCCAACTCTCTCCCCTTTTACACCAGGGAGCTGCCCAGGTTAACACTTCAAAAACCAGGGTTTTAGCTCCGGTGTAAAAGGGGTATAAATGTAAACAAGCCTAAAAGCAGTTAGTAAGATCTGTTTGTTGATGAAAACACACTTAGGTCTATTTACTAAGCAGTGTTAGGATACAGAGTGAAAAGTGATAAGGTGCCAGCCAATCAGCTACTAACTGCCATCTCACAGGCTGTGTTTGAAAAATGACAATTGAGAGCTGATTGGCGGGTACCTTATCACTTTTCACTCTGTCTCCTAACACTGCTTCATAAATAGACCCCTAATACTTTTCAGATAATTCATGCAGCCCTAGGGGTCATTGGGGCAGATGTATGAAGCTCTGGAAAATGATAAAGTGCAGAGTGATAAACGACCAACCAATCTGCTCCCAACTGTCATGTTACAGGCTGTGTTTAAAAAATGACAGTTGGGAGCCGATTGGCTGGTCGCTTATCACTCTGCACTTTATCACTTCCCAGAGCTTCATACATCTGGCCCAATGTACCTAATAACCAATGCAGGGAAATTATACAAATTATCCCATTTGAATGTTTACATCTGTATTTTTTTTTTTTTTTTTTTAAATATAACAGCTTCCCAATGGGGGTAAGGTGCAATCAGGGAGATTGTTAGACTTTTCAGGGAGACAGCTACTATTTCAGGGAGTCTCCCTGACAATGAGGGAGAGTTGGCAAGTATGAGCTGAGCACAGGTGACTTAATTAGTACCTCAGTCAATTTGATTTAACCACCTGTGCCCATCCATGGATATGGTGCCTTGAGGACCATGTTTGGGAACCTCTGGTCTAGGGGATAATGCATCAATACTGGTAAAGTAGAGGCTTCCCTATATCTGTGTGACATGTGCATTTTAAATGACATACGTTATATGCTATTGGGAAGCAGCAGGTCCAGCCTCAGAACATATACATTTTATACATACAGTATTAGCATATAACATACATTGTAGTAGCTGATGGGATGATTAAAAAAAGGTGCAAAACTATAAATGTCTACTGGCACGCTGACCTACTATTACTAGTAGTCTAGTAGTACTAAGTACTGGGCCTGTATAACTGCTATTTTCTTAACGACTTTCTTGTTTCTTGCCCTCCGTGACCACATCAAAGATGGACGATTCCGCTATCCGGCGTCGGATCTCATTGGCCGGCCTGACTTCCTGGTTAACACTAGCGCTCACACAGGGAAGTCACGCGGCGGCACGTGACGGCGCAGGCGTGCAGGAAGGGAGGAGGCGGAGCGCAGGCCCCAGGCAGGCTGCTGTCACAGTGTAGTAGGCAAGATGGCATCGGAACGGGAGCCACCTCCTCTGGGAGAGGGGAGACAGACCGACTTTGAGGAATTGGAGGAGGGTGAAGACCTCTTCACCAGCACAGTGTCCACCATGGAGGTAAGGGCGCTGCTAGCTCTCGTCTCCCCGGGGATGCATGTAAGGGGTTGGGCTGCAGTGTCAGCCACTTTCTGTGCCATGTCACAGGACATCATTAGCCTCTGGTAAGCTCCTCTACCAGGCCAGCTCCGTCCCCCACTCCCTGACCTCCCCATCAAATATTATAGACCTTCCTGTATTCACCCAGCAGGGACTGACCCAGCCTGTCCATCACATGACATAGTCCTCACTGTCTGTATTTAGGGAGACAGGGACTGACACTGACCCAGTCTGTCCATGACATGACATAGTCCCTCACTTTCTGCATCCAGTAGGGACTGGCCCAGCCTGTCCATCACATTACCTAGTCCTCACTTTCTGCATCCAGCAGGAACTGACCCAGCCTGCCCATCACATGACATAGTCCTCACTGGCTGTATTCAGGGACTGACATTGACCCAGCCTGCCCATCACATGCCACAGTCCTCACTGTCTGGATCTAGGAACAGACACTAACCCAGCTTGCCCATCACATGCCATAGTCCTCATTTGCTGCACCCAGGGACTGACCCTTCCTGCCCATCACTTACCCTAGTCCACAAAGTTTGCACCCAAGGACTGGTATTGACTGATATACGGTGCATTCAGATTACAGACTAGGGGCTGTATTTTCAAAGCGGCATCTTGAAGCTGAAAATTGAAAGCGTCACTCACGTTCAGTGTAATGCCCAGCGTGCTTTACACTGAGTGCGAGTAACTGTGCTGCCCATTTTGCAAAAATAACCCTAGAACATAAAATTAAGGTGTCACCTTGGAATATTTTTACCTTCTGTCGGGTCATGTTAGCAGACATTCTAGTCGTTCCCCTACATCTTTTCTCTGCTTTAACTATTATTGTGACGAGCTTAGTATGGGACCGTTCACTATAATACATATTTTTATTATTTTGAGGTCCTTTAAAATGTATCATCATTTACACCATTTTTATTTTGCTTTTAGTTGTGTTTTTTTTTTTTTTTTTTAATTTTATTTAAAAAAAAAAACCCTTGTGTTATGTAAACTCAGTTTTACGGTTATAACTGTCTATTATTATTTTGCATGCTTATGGGAAGAGTTCATATAATAAAACAAATGTCTTCTGAAAATAAGGGATGTGCAGGTAGGAGGGGTGTGTGTTTTTTCTCTTACCAGCAGTTTCCACTTCTGTTTGTAGATCACCTGGTTTAGTTTTTGTGTACTTCTTAGTTTTATGTATCTTTCTGCTCTGGTAGTTTTCTGTTATGTGCTGTGAAATAGTAACTGGCCCTTGTTGTCACTGGAATAAAATCTATAAGATGTGAGAGTAGATATGAAGCTGTGTGACCTCCTACAGAAAGGGAACATTATTTATCTTGTTTGTTTCACGGATACCAGGTTGTTCTGAGGTCATGCAGCATGTATATGAATGTAAACTGTTTTAATGTAGGTTATTAAATAATTATCGGTTTCTACAATTTTTTTAGTTATTTTAGATTCCTTAATATTACAGAAGCTGAACTGTTTTAAAAAAACTAATCCTAAACGAAAAGAGCAGTAAAGGCCCCTACACACGGAACGATATTGATAACGATCCGAGGGAATAGAACGATAAATCAGCAATATTGTTCCTTGTGTAAGCACGATATTGTGCATTGCGCGCTCCCGTGGGGTCGTCTGTCGCTTCGCCTGATCGTTCTGCATGTTTTAAAGACCAGGCGAAGCAACTGACGATCCCATGCAGCACAATGTGGGGGTGGGGGAGCAGCATGTCGGGCACCGGAATGCCCCGTGTGTAGGGACCGCCCGATATATCGGCCCGGGTTTGTCGGTCGCATCGGTGGGTACACATTGTACCATGTGTACCCACCTTTAGTTTAGTACAGTATAACAGCATCTAGGCTAATTTTATTCCTCTGCATCCTATCTCTGTTTACAAAGTTTGCGTTTCTTACCTGGTAGGAGGGGAGGGGTTCCAAACACCAGCAATGAGCCCCCCAGTGATGGAACCAAAACTCCTGCATAACTTCATATATTAGGTGACGGCGCTCTTGATTAGAACAGAGTAAACCATGATTTCAAAACATACTTAAAATATTTACGATGTTACTTACAGTGGTAATAGATTCCACTTATTGTGTTGAAAACTGTAAATTTACAAGAGGTTGTTGGATGGATGTGGGTTTGTCAAGGACTACACTATTGTAGAACCTTTATTTTAAGTAAAGCTTATCATCCTAAATTCTTAGGTGTCATTTTAATGAGGTGTGAGTTTGGTCCTGGGGTCTGTTGGCAGGTTAAATAGCATAATTTGGCCATTAAAATTTCTCTTGAAAAAAAAAGTTAAATAGTGGGTTATATGATGTGGGACATGTATGTAGAGGTGTTGTTTTGACAGGAGAGGGGTTTTAGAACCTGCAGACGGGAGCTAAAAAGAGTTTTACCAGCTTTTTACAAAATAGTATTAAAACACTGAAAAATCCCTTAACATTTTTTCTGTACCCCAAAATTCTGGAAAGCCTCTCTTGCTATCATTTTTCCTCCATTAATAAAAAATTAAAGCATCAGGCATTTGACACCTTTTTAAGAACCTCCAATACTTTTCTTATGGCCATTATCAGCCTTCTATATGGTCCTGCTATCTCAGTTGTCACTTTTTTGAGGTCTGGATGCTTGCCCCACTTTTTCATGCACTTCTCCCAGGTCCCTCTTTGTAGAAAAGTTGTGCAACCTCTCCCCGAGTCCTGGGAATTTGCATTTCTACATGAATTTCTCATATCTCCTGTGCGCACATTCACGTGATGTATGCGAGTTTCATGATACAAAGTCGCTTTCACAAACCCGCTCCTAAATGAATTGACCCCTTATAATCCAGGCCAGGTCAAAGTACTGCTGGGACCTAACTTGTTTAATAATTTCACTGTTATCAATGAATCCTTATCTTCCCTGGTTTCTCTGACTAATCATACTATCATATATTTTTCCATACCTGTTATAATGTGAGGACTATCTAAAATAAGACACTGTCATAGATTATTTTAATAAGGTAAACAAACTACAGCTTTAAAGTGTCATGAATTGTACTAGACGGATAGGAGGCCACCTCTTTCATGAGAAGTGCCATCAGTTGGTACATCACTGGTGTGGGGAATACTTTTGTAAACCATTGCAGACTTTTTTCCACTGTTGCCCCTAGCTTATATATTTCCCTTATACTTCCATTACCTTCTGTTCCTTGTAAACTTCATCATGTTATGGAGTATTCGTCGTTTTTTTTTTTTTTTTTTTTTTTTTTTTCCTATCAAAACTTTATTTCAATATTTACCCTCAGGTTGCTTCCTCTAGCCGGTAGAATATTTGGAATAATGCATTTGAATCAATATTCAAAGAAGTGATGGCTTTGATCTAACAAAGTTAGTCTATTTTTTTTGTTGTGTGATCTTTTAAAGACCTTGGTGGAATATTTTTAAATGTTTGCAGCCATTGGTTTAAGTGGTTACTCCTTCCACCAGAGGAAAATAGTTTTTGATAGTTTAGAGACATTTATATACAAAAAAAACTTGGGGCCAAATGTAATACAGATGTGTCCTCACTCGTCTTTGCTGTGGTCGCGCCAAACAGCCCCTCTCGGCGAGATTGATCCTGTTAGACTCTGCTAGCGCCAGGCTGTTTTTTTTTTTTTTTTTTTTTTTGCATCTTTTTTTTTTTTTCCCCAAAAATGCATCTAAGTCGTAATGCAACTAGGACTAGAAGACTGTGCTGATTGATTTGATATGTGACTTGGCGGTTCTAAGTGCCGATGATAGGAGATTGGTGGCGGTAGTGAGTTACCTGCCTACTGTGCAGTGGGTGGAGTCAGTAACAGATGGTTACTGACGGTAAGAGGGAATTCCTCATACTCCTGTAGTCAGTGGGTCAAAAATATGCGATCACAGTGGCAATGTTTTGGCAGTTTTGCTGCTGGATTTTAAGGGCATTCAGTTATTTATCGCGGCCGAGCGCCAGACTAAACCGAAGGGTTATGGTTGGGCTACGGGTGCGGAGGTTACGGTTCGGCACTAGAGATGGGAAATGTTTGGGTTAGACACTAGGGGGAAGAGTTAGGGGTTAGCATTAGCAATACTCGCTGCCAGAAGCCGTGCAGGATTAGACGTTTGTCGTCCTAACGTCACTGCTGCACCAAGAAGACACAGCTGGAGCCACCGGACGTGGTTTTTCATGCCTAGACCATCTAGATGTTTTGGCGACATTCTAATCATTTTATAATTTCATCAACAATGTCAAAGTCACATGCTGCATGTCAACATTAAGACCATGTCGACATTATATACCACACACTGCTCTGGTTGATAATTTATAGCCATCATTTTTGGTAAATGTATGTATCCTAAACTTTTATTCGGTATGGATATCTGTATGTAGTTCTGCTGAGACGTATATTTCTCTGTAGTTTACACTGTTATGTACGGGGAGTTGTCTCAAAGTGCTGTATAACATAGGAAGGTTGCTAGATTTCTGAATAATGTATTAAGCAATCCTTACTTGATTACTCACTTTTTCCTCAGAATAGTCTCATGAGGCCATTGATAGAAAATGCGCAAATCTAAACTATGCATTCTTTTTCTATGTATACTGCCCATAGTTTGTTGCATAATATTTTTTGACCCTAATTGTGGTCACTGTTATGGGATTCCAGTTAAATTAATCATATTTTGGAAGCAATTAACTGGAACTAAATAAGAATTGTGCCAAAAATGTTAATTTCAAATTAAATTTGCAGATGGAGATTTGGTATGATAACATATCTTTATGAATGAGGGGTGGTTAAGAGTAGCTGCCCATTTATTGAGAATGTATGATAAATTAAAGGATTTTATACCGGGTATAGCTAAACCGCCACAGTAGTTTACATTTGTCATTCCAGTTTTGGTAGTGTACGGGTTGTCAATGACATCCATTGTTACCATGCAATGATTGGTTGTATATACTAGTGTTATGATCTAAGCAGTACTTTTGTATATTTCTATATTTTAAGGTGGTTTGTCACTTTATAAGCTCCCATGCACTAAATTCCCAGTTATAATAATAATGGTACTTTGGTGGGAATGTGTCTCCTGTATGCAGTATTAGCAACATGCTTGTTCAGCTTATTGCCATTGTCCTATTGGTGTAGAACTACAGTCAAGGAAGACTTGCTGCTTTGTGATACGTTCCCCACTGTTTTGTCTTCCGATTCATAAAATGAAAATAAATTGTATTGGGCATATAAAACTAATCAGCGGAACGTCTTTCGGAGAACTGCATTCAGACGCTAGACTTTGAGGCTTCTATAGCAGAACTGTACTTCCACTAACATGAAAATCGTATCCTATTGTTAGTTCCATTTCAAAAGGGTTACCCTTTCCATTTTCGAAATCTATGTTTTATTATTGCCACTCTCCTGAAACAATGGCAAAAGTCTACCTAGATATTTAGTTACTTTCACTGAACACCTATAGTCTTCCTTGTTGCATCGTTGTTTCTCTGCAACAGTTACTCCACTTTATTCGGAACTATTTGGTGTCTGTTCTGCTCCTTTGACAGTGGAACAAGTCTATGCACCCTACTGAAGTTGCAGGGTTTTGTGATGTGAAGTTTGAAATCGAGATAAATTATGTCAGACCTTTCCTCACCTTTAACGTGGTTGTGAATCCAACACATGTGACCTGATAAGTTGCTGATGGAATGTTTCCTTGTTTATTGTTATGTTGTCATGATTAGGAAATGGAAAGTGCTGACACACAATGTAATTTCCTTTTTGTTTTCACTGTCAGAAATTGGAACTATGGAATTGTGTATATGCTAAAATCTATTTTCTTGTTTTTCAGTCCAGCCCGTCTTCTCCTGAGCCCGCCAGTCTTCCCACAGAAGATATCAGTACAAATTCTAATGGCCCTAAACCCACAGAAGTGATTCTTAGTGATGACAGAGAAGATCTTTTTGCTGGTAATGATGATTTCATTTCTGGCCTTGGCATTTGTTTGACCTAAAATGTGTTCATCTAAAATCTAATAAGAAAGAATTGATCTCAGAACTGGAATGTAAACCAGTGTCTTTTGTGTGCCTTGAGCACTTTTAGCCAACACGCACTGTCTCTTTTTGGGGAAAAAAAGTAAGTGAACCTCTTGAATAATATAATCTTATATGCAAGGGATATTTCTACATCTGGGTCCATAGGGTATCCACAGGATACCTTGGGGTATAGGTGATGACGTCGGGCATCGGGCACCATAGAATTAAGTTTTCAGCCTGCCAGGATGCACTAGGGTACCCCTCCTATACCCCTCCCCCGAGCCAAGGCATCTCCGTTTCGTTGGTGCCCGGCTCGGAGTCGGATGCACTTGTTTGAAGTGGGGGCTAAGGATAGCCCCTGAAGTTTTCTTCAAGGCAGCCGTGGCTGCCCATCTGGATGTACAGCATGGACAGTCACTATTGACGTCCATGCTGTCTTCCCTACACCCCCGCCGGTACCAGAACGCCGGTACTGATCCGGGCATGCTGGTAAGCATCTGGGGTCACAGCTAGCGGTGACCCAGATGTTTGGGACCACCGTGGGTCCCCGCTGAAACATGGTCCAGAGTCCCCAGGCAGGGGGCTCCCTGGGGACTGGCTACAGCGTGGAGCCAGGTAACAAACCTGCGCTTCCACTACCCCCCTGGGACAGCGGACCGCAGCTGAGCGGTAGCGCTGCGGTGTCCCAGGGGTTAATTGCATGCCAGAGGAGCGCGCCTTCCCTGTACACAGCCGGCGCCTCCCCCGCCGCACACAGCCCTATCTGCTCCTGCCGATTGGCCCTGTGGCAGCGCTCCTCCCCCAGGCCGGCCTCCTCTCTGCTCCTCGGTGGCCATCTTTATAGAAGCATGGTGATTGCTGCTGAACGGTGGCATCGTGGTCTGGGTCCCCTGGCATACCTCTCCTCCGTTGGAACAGGTCTGTGTATGCAGCGCTGTGTCCTACCAGACTCTGGGTCTGCGTAGTTGAGGATCAGTGCAGGAATTGATTTCTTTGCATTGCATGTGATTGCTGCTAGCGTCTGCTGCCTGTACTTTCACTTTCTACTGTCAACCTTTTCACTGTCCCTGCTCTTCTTCTGCAAAAGCCCTTGTGGTGCGGTGATTGCAGGGCGGTTCTCCCACTATACTAACGAGTATCAGTGAGAGGGGTCACATACTTGCCATCATGTCTGAGAGTGATTTTCCTCTCCAGCTTCTGTGTACTACGTGCAAGGTACCTATAGCGGAGGGGGAGGGTAGCGCGGAGGGGCTATATCGGCAGTGTTTTATATTGGCGCGACCAATTACTGCCACGGCTCCGGTACAGGAACTGCCCTGGGCTTGTTTCGCCAAGGCGCTTACAACTCTAGTGGGCCAGTTAGCTCCGCAACCTGCGTTCTCTCAGATGGGATTGTCCCAGCAATCAGTGGTGTCGTCACGCATGCAGGGGTTCCCGAGACAACTGATGGTTCCTCACAGTCTCCCTATTTCCCCTCGTCAGGTCTCTCAGGAGCCTGCGTGGGTTAATTCACTGACAAGCTCTGTACAGCATTTGTCGGACGTATTACAAGGGGAGTCTGTGTTGTGGCCTAACAAGCGGCCGGTGGCGTCTCAGTCCGCTCCTTATGAGGATGACGACGGGACGTCAGATGATGAGGAGATTCTGGATCTTTCTGACCAAGAACCTCTCCGTACTAAAGAGTCGGACACTAAGTCTAAGGTTTATATTCCTGGCCTTATTCGTGCAGTCCGCACAGCTTTAGTTATTGAGGATGATGATCCTTCGGTGTCAAAGTCCAAATATGCCTTTTTCAAGGATATTAAGGGTGACACCACAGTGTTTCCTCTTTCGGGTCAGTTAGTAGACCATTTAGAGGAGGCGTGGAAACATCCTGGCAAACGGTATCAGCCTCAAAGGCGTTTAGCGGTGGCTTATCCATTTGCGGACAATTATTTCTCTAAGTGGGAATCCCCTCCTCAGGTGGATTCTCATGTGACACGCCTAGTCCGAAGTGCCACATTGCCCATGCCCTCCATGTCCTCCTTGAAGGATGCTACGGACCGTAAGGTGGAGATCTGCCTCAAGTCCATTTATTCCCTCGCTGGGGGGCGGCATCCAGACCGGCTATGGCCGTATGTTGGGTAGCCAGAGCTATGGAGCGCTGGGCCGATAGTTTGGAGGCGTCTCTGGATTCCGACTGTTCGGCTGAACAGTCCGAGTTGATAGGTAACCTCCGGGTTTCAGCCACTTACATCAATGAAGCGGTCTTGGATATTAGTACCCTCACTTCTTGCATTTCCTCGGCAGCTGTTGCTGCTCGTCGCACCTTATGGTTGCGATCCTGGAAGGCGGACGCTGATTCCAAAAAGGGAATGGAAGCTTTGCCATTTAATGGAGAAGTCCTCTTTGGTCCGGATCTGGACAAAATTGTGGCCACGCTAGCGGCAGCCAAGTCTGCATGTCTCCCGTCTGCTGCGGTCCCTTCCAGTTCGGGTACGTCGTCCTTTCGGCCTTATAGGGCCCAGGGTAGGCCTAAGGCACAGTCCTTTCCCCGACAGGCTGGGCCCAAGAAATCGGCCAAGCCCGGGAAGCAGACCTGGAGTACCAGACGTCCAGCCCCTAAGCCTGATGACAAGCCTGCGGCCTGACGGTCCGGGCCTCCCTTTGGGGGATCCCAAAGTGGGAGGCCGCCTACTGTAGTTCGCCCAGCATTGGTCGGCAACTACGACAGACACTTGGGTTCTCGAGGTGGTTTCTCACGGGTATGCCCTCTCCTTTCGGGTCTTCCCTTAGACCAGACCAAAGCCATGGAACTGCGGAAGGTTTTGCACACTATGCTCCAGGCTGGAGTTATAGTGCCTGTTCCATTCTCCCAGAGGGGCCAGGGTTTCTATTCCAATCTATTTTTGGTGCAGAAACCCAATGGGTCGTACCGTCCGATTCTCAACCTCAAGGCCCTCAACAAGTCCTTGCGGGTACCGCGGTTTTGGATGGAGACCGTACAGTCCATCATTCTGGCGCTGGAACCTGGGGATTACATGGTGTCGTTGGACATACAGGACGCTTACCTGCATGTCCCTATTCTTTTGCGTCACCAAGAGTTCCTCAGGTTTGCAATCCGCACCGATCACTTTCAGTTCCGGGCGTTACCTTTTGGCCTGGCGACAGCACCACGTTTATTTACCATGGTTATGGCGGTCATGGCGGCGTTCCTGCGGCTGCAGGGAGTCCGCATGTTGCCGTACCTAGACGATCTTTTGTTGGTAGCAGGGTCTCCAGAGCTCCTTCTACGCCACTTGGATCTGACGATTGCAGTACTGCAACGGCACGGCTGGTTGATAAACTGGCAAAAGTCTACCCTGATCCCGTCTCAGAGGATTCTGCACCTCGGAGCCTTATTGGACTCCAGTCAGCAGAGGATCTTTGTGACGGGGGAAAAAATCTCTCCCTTGCAGTTGAGGGTGCGCAGTTGTCTGCAGAGTCGCCGTGTGTCTCTACACTCGGCGATGAGGTTACTGGGCTCCATGGTGTCGGTATTCGACATGGTGGAATATGCCCAGTTTCACTCCAGACCTCTGCAGCAATTGATCCTGTCCAAATGGAATGGACTGCCTCCGAGTCTAAAATCCCAGACGATGGTGCTCACTCCGGAGGTTCGCCTGTCCCTTGTCTGGTGGTTACAGACGACCCATCTCAACAAGGGTCGTCCGTTTTGGGTGGCAAACTGGGTCCTATTGACCACGGACGCCAGCCTTCGGGACTGGGGAGCGGTCACGGGTCCACACTTGTTCCAGGGCAAATGGACTCAAGCGTAGAAGGAGCTTCCAATAAACATTTTTGAACTCCACGCCGTTTTCAATGCTCTCCAGCAGGCACATCGGGTTCTCCGGGGTCACCCCCGTGCAGGTCCAGTCGGACAACACCACCACTGTGGCTTACATAAATCGGCAAGGAGGAACCCGAAGTCGGGCGGCACTCGTAGAGGTGTCCCGCATCCTGGTCTGGGCGGAGCGCAATCTCCCGGCCATATCAGCAGTATTCATCCCGGGCGTCCTCAACTGGGAGGCGGACTTTCTCAGTCGTCAGGACGTTCATCCGGGGGAGTGGTCCCTGCACCAGGACGTCTTTCAACTTCTGGTGGACAGGTGGGATCTTCCAGAGATCGACCTCATGGCGTCACGGCACAACAACAAGTTGCCAGTGTACGGGTCTCGCACAAGAGACGAAAACGCGTCTCTGGTGGATGCCCTGTCCGTCCAGTGGACGTTTTAGTTTGCTTATCTCTTTCCTCCGTTTTCCCTTCTTCCGCGGGTAATCCGGAAATTCAAACAGGAAGGAGGGACGCTCCTGTTGATAGCTCCCGCGTGGCCCAGACTGCACTGGTTCTCAAACCTTCAGGGTCTGTCCGTGGACATTCCTCTGCGGTTGCCGTTACGACCGGACCTACTGTCACAGGGTCCTTCTCTTCACCCGGACCTGACTCGGCTGTCTTTGACGGCGTGGCTGTTGAGACGGCCATGTTAAGGTCCAGGGGGTTTTCCAGCTCCGTAGTACGAACTATGCTAAGAGCTCGGAAACCATCTTCTGCAAGAATATACCATCGTGTGTGGCACACGTTCTTCCAGTGGTGTAGGCAGAGAGGTTATGCACCTCAGGAGTTCCGTCTGTCTAGAGTGTTAGCCTTCCTAAAGGCGGGACTAGACCATGGGCTTCGCCTTGCTTCTTTAAAGGTGCAGGTATCTGCCCTGTCTGGTTCCATCGTAGGATTGCTACAATCCCTGATGTGCGCACCTTTATGCAAGGTGTTCTTCGAATTCAGCTGCCTTTTGTTCCACCGGTGGCGCCTTGGGATTTAGCTGTGGTCCTGGGGGCTCTCCAGGGACCGCCGTCTGAACCACTGGGCTCAGTGGATCTTAAATGGCTGACCGCTAAAACAATTTTCCTTCTGGCCATTGCTTCGGCCAGACGTGTTTCTGATTTAGGGGCTCTCTCCTGTAGACCCCCTTTCCTGATTTTTCATGGGAACAGGGCAGTGCTGCGCACTCGTCCTGAGTTTCTTCCCAAAGTTGTTTCCCATTTTCATATCAACGAGGAAATCGTTGTGCCGGCTTTTAACTCGCCTGACCTTTCAGTGGGTGGACGTTGTGCGGGCCTTAAGGATTTATGTTGACCGCACTTCTTCGTTTAGGAAGTCGGACGCCTTGTTTGTCCTCTATGGCTTCCGTAAAAAGGGTTGGCCTGCTTCAAAGCAAACTTTGGCAGGCTGGATCTGTATGGCAATTTCAGAAGCTTATCTTCATGAAGGCCTTCCGGTTCCATCCTCTGTGAGGGCTCATTCCACTAGGTCTGTGGGTCCTTCGTGGGCAGCTCGACGTGGTGTCTTTGCAGTCCAGATCTGCAAGGCTGCCACGTGGTCCTCTGTCCATACCTTTGCGAGGTATTATGCGTTTGACACCTTTGCCTCTCAGGATGCTTCCTTCGGGCGGCGGATTCTCCTTTTAGCATAGGAGCGTCCCCACCCTTGAAGGATACTGCTTTGGGGCATCCCCAAGGTATTCTGTGGATACCCTATGGACCCTGATGTAGAAAATATGAGATATGGTAAGAACTTACCTTTGTTATCTCTATTTCTACAAAGTCCATAGGGTTCCACAGGACTCCCGCCCTGTCGCACCTGTGCTGCAGAGGGGCTTTACTCTGGTCACCGGTTTTTCCGTCTCCCTCTGGTGAGAATGTGATTCTTGTGTGTCCAGATCTTTTTTTTTTTTCTCTCTTCCTTCTCCTCCTCCGGCCTATGGCTTGGTACGTAACTGAGATGCCTTGGCTCGGGGGCGGGGTATAGGAGGGGGACCCTAGTGCATCCTGGGAGGCTGAAAACTTAACTCTAGGGTCCCCGATGCCTGATGTCATCACCTATACCCCAAGGTATCCTGTGGAACCCTATGGACTTCGTAGAAATAGAGATAACAAAGGTAAGTTCTTACCATATCTCATATTTTTCAGATAGATGTTTCTCAGTCCATTACTCAACAATCTAGCAAATTTATGGCTGTTATTTTCAATGCGATGGACGCCATGTGTCTTTCCAGAATGGAACATCATGCCCACTGGCATCACAAGTTTTCCCTCGCATCCCTTAGTGGTTTGATGGAAAAACTGTAATGTCACACTACCTTTATTGACCGATATGTGCGCTGCCAGGCATCACTTTGGATTGAATAGTCCCCTGCCCCCATGACACTTACACTGCGGGTGATTTCTCATTCCCTCTATCTAAATCTCATAAAATTTATGACGAAAGCAGACAGAATGCCATTTTCTGCAGTCAAACTCCAAGGATTTAATCGCTGAAACAAGAAATAACACTTTCCATTAATATTTCCTACCCAATGTTTCATAATCGCTCAGGCCATTAAACTCTATGGAGGAGATTATCGCCTGAAGTTAATGTGAGGCAATCACATTGTAGCATTTCACTATTGAAGGAGATTATCACAATGCAATGTGATTTAAAAATTGCACAGTATGTCAGCAGTAATGTTTTTAAAAAGCCATCTCTGTTATGTCACTCATCTCATGGGATTGAGTAACCTGTATCTATTGGCATTTAGGGAGAGGGTTTGATGATTGTAAGGCTGAAAAGGGCTATAAAAGTATTGGGAAATAGGGTGGCTCACAGCGCTGTCCTTAAGTAATACCATAGATTTCTTGTATAACACTTTTTATTTGATTGACAATACTCTGGGAGGTCTCATAGAATTCCTAGGTATTGACTAATAATTTTCAGACATCTATTGCATGGTCTAATTTATGGGACAATGAGATTCTCATTGTGCACATTGCCGAGAGTTACGCTAGAGCTAATATTCAGATTTTCCTCCAAACCTCTATGAGCCAATCTGTGATGTTTGAGACCTCGAGTTGCCAGAATTTGCTTTGTGGAACTGATTCAGCAAGGATCGCTATTGCATATGCAGCTGCGAATCCTTACGGGATGCAGCTATGAGTGTATGCTAATGCCTGCCACATCGCAGAAGGTTTAGAGACGCCCAGTGCTACTTTCTCACATCCGCACTCCAGCGTATACATCGGTACCATCAACGCACATCAGCTCATCACACAAAGTTTACACCAGGTCTGACCAGCAGCAGAAACTGCAATTCTCGTCGCTTGCAGTGAGTAATTTATGAATGCCCATGAAACTGCATTCAAACGGACACCCTCCTGCGTTTTATGACCACTCCCCTGTCGTCACCCCCCCTAACACTCACAGCCTTTCACTCACTCTACGATGGCTTCCTCTGTGCGTCCGTAATCGCAGTGTGATTGCAGCGCACGCACAGTGCGGGTTTTATGCAAGCGCACTAGTGAACAATTGGCGGATCTGCGTACGTAGTTGCATCTGCCCTGTGTTTGTGGCAATAGCTTTTAATTGAATTGACCCTTGAGTCCACTGTTATGAGAACATTGGTTAAGAGTACTTTGCATGGGGGATACCAGTGCTTTGGAAAAAGGTTACTACCTCTCATATTTTGCAGCGATCAACTGGATGATTTGATAAGATACTGCAAGAATATTCTAGGGACTGATATACTTCTGTAAAGTTTTTGTACAAACTAAATGTAGTGATGTAGAAAAAGTTACCTGGTGAATCCGAAGAACTTCATAATAGTAAAATCTGGCCGGTATCATGGATTAGAGTTGGTTTTGCAGTATCAGGCTCGCGATGACTTTAAATTAGTAAGTATACACTGTGCAAAGTTACAGGGTAGCTTAACAGAATTTGGTCATGATAATGGTCTTAATCCTAAATTAATTTGCAAAGATTGATTAATCCAATTGTTCCAAAAACAACTAGTTTACTTTTGCTTCAGAGTCCTGCCTATAACTTAATTGAATTGTGATATAATCTATAGTGAGCAATTCATGTAAAACAGTTTAAATACACCAGTAAATTGAAGCCCAGAATGCCATAAAGCCATTGTGAGGCAGCATGTGATAATAAATGTTTGGCTGTAGTTATTACAGTGTAAAGAGATGCCATTACTTTAAAGGCCCCTACACAAGGAACGATTTAGGCAACTATACGATCTCGTTAACCATTTCCCTTGAACTCCTGAACACTCCCGGACAAACGGTATTGTGGATACACATGGAATGATTGTGCAAAGGATCAAACTATATAGATGGGTCATTAACTACTGCAAATCGTTAACGATATATATAATTTGGCAGCAGACAACCTCATGATGCATCTTCTGCGTCGGCTGGCACAAAATGGTGGAGGGGATTGACCAGGAAAGTGGCGACAAATCGTTCGTTGTCCATGAAGTCGTGCGTACACACGGAACGATGTGTGTCAAATCGTGGAAGACAGTTTGTGATCTTTCTGTATGTTCAAAAGATCACAGACCCCGACTAATGACCAGCGGGAGCGCGCATCGCTATCGTGCCTACACACGGCACATTTTGAACGATTTGTCGTTCCAATTGGTCGAAAACGGCAATATTGTTTCAAATATCGTACCATGTGTGGCCACTTTAAGGGTTCACATAATAATTTCTGTTTTTTGCAAATCTAATTAATACACAGGAAATTGGTGTTTTGTGGTTTTATGTATAATACCTATTGGAAGGTCAGATCACAAGGGAGATTTTATGATTAAATATAAACATAACTATCATCTGCTACTAGAATATTTTGTGTACACCTGCCCAAAACAGCTGGAGGAATGTTTTTTCTTTTTATGTGCAATATTACTTTATTACACCTTTTTGCTTATTGCCAGAACTTGGGAATTTTGTGTTTTTGTCCTCCCTTATGAAAATGTTTCCTCTAGACACCGGGTGTGGATCTTGGCTCCACCGGTCATTGTTCTTTATGCAGCAATGTTTTCATGGTGTCTTAGCTGCAGTTTTTCTTTAATAAAGTCAGAGCAAGCTATGGATGCTAACTATGCCTGGGTTACACAGTAATCCTCAGTGATTATTGGTAAGAAGTGTTTACATTTTCACTAACATACCAAAGTGCAGTCTGTGAAGTTTGGACCCCAGTCTTGCCCCTTCCTGTGGGGCTCTGAGCATTTTGCATTTGAGTTTGTGTAGTGAATATTTTTTGTCGTCATGACACTTTTTTTCATGTATCGTAATTTGCCTTTCCTGAATGTGAGAGAGTGAGCTGCTGTAGGATAGAGAGCCTGATTCAGAGATGTACGCAAACCTAATGGTTTGCAGACCTCACCGATTGGGCCTCCAAGCCGCAGCGTGATTGGCCTGTGCTTCCAGCTGTGCAATACCGTCCATCTCTGAATCAGGCTCCGTGTTACATAGATGAAGCACTAGGTATACAATTAATTCTGCTCCATATATACTGTGAGTGCGAAGCCTTACACACAATGAACTGATATAGTTAGTCTATCACTATGCCTATATTTTGGTTTTGTCTGTTGGTACCATTTTTGTGATTTTTAATATCCTTGCTAAATTCTCACAATACAGAGCTACTGTGAGCTTGGCTGTACACAATTCTCTTACAACGACTATTGAAATGTAGGTTATGTATACTGAATCTAGTTATACCAAATTTATATTTTTATATGCCCTTGCTATATCTTTACAGTAAATGTATAATTTTTGACCTGCGCATTGTTTTGTTTTTGTTGTGGGGTTTGTGTGTGTTTTTTTTTTTTTTTGCGTATTGTGGGCCTGATTCATAGATGGATGCAGGAGGGATCTGTCCCCAGTAGCAGCAGATCTGAGAACAGATTTAAATGATGCAGGTGTCATCTTTAGAATTGAGATACTCACTTGTTCCTTCTCTGATTCGCTGCATGCATCCGAAGATGCAGCATTGGATCACCATCGGGAACATCGACAGACTTTCAAATATGTTCACAGCAAGTAAACGCCAAGGCCAATGAATCTGCATCGGAATATGCAGTCGCTGGCATTGACACACCTCTTAAATGCCAGCGACATCCCCGGGTTTTAGATGCTCCTTCCCATCGCTGCCCCCAAATGGCCACAGTCAGGCTGCGGCTTCCCCCACTTGGCGACTGGAGCCGCCGCAGCATCGCGGCACATGTGTACCCTGGCTCCGTCACCAAAATATCGGTCATTAGCATCCGGTTCCACATTAGTGTCTTGGTCTAAATCAGGCGCTGTGTTTCCTAATCCTTTTGCCCGCAATCTCCCTGCTCTGCCTCCCAGGAGACTTCTGTTTGGGTTGAGATGAACCCAATTACTAATATAAAACCTGCAGTTGGTGTACTTCTTATTTCTTTATTAAAAATGGGGAAAAAAGAAAAGCACTTCTCATGATTTGTTTTTCAGACGTTAAATACACACCTGCAATTTTTTAGTGCCATTTTCTGCCACAGTATTCTAGCGGATACCAGCTGATTGGTCGATGCATTCTGATTGTCGACAGTAAAAAATGTTAACATGGTAATTAGGTCGACCATTATTCTGTATACATGTATTTAGGTCGACAATCAAACTGTCGACATTTAACATGTCAGAACTAAAATGTCAACATGGCAATTACATAATGGTTAAGCTAAAATAGCAAAAAAAAAATGTTGACATGTTAAAACTCGATCTTTTGAATGTCGACCATTTAACCCTGTCAACCTAAATGTCTGCGGAATGATATTCGACCTAATGACCATGTCGGCTTTTCACTGTGGACATTCAGAACCAGTCGACCCTTTTATACCATGCCCATTCTAGCAGAATGGCTTTCAACTAATGGAGTGCTGTGACTTTGGACTTAAGGCTAATCGTTAGTAACTATAAAGTCTTGTCATCGTGCTGTCTTTCTTTTCAAGATGTCTACTTTGTCACTGGGACCTTCCATGTGGTAGTGTAGTACACTGGTTCTGTTACAGTAGATTTAAGTTTGAAGAAATATTTTTGGGAAATTGCACGAGAGAGTGAACTACAAGAAATCTGTTTTCCCTGGATGCCTCACTATGTATACCTGTTCCTTCCATGCCAGCCACAAACCTAGATATATTCTAGTATATTATATAATTTAGAACAATGGGTCTCAATATAAACCCTCAAGTTTTCCCCTGTTGGTGGTACTTAAGGACTAGAAGTGAGAGTCCCTGCTTTAGAATGTAGGTAAGCACCTGTCCTTTGTAAACCGTATATCTCCATCTCTGTACTGGCAAGCGTATTCTCGGCTACATATGGGTCCTGATCCTAGGTTTTGGTGCAGAAGGTTGCTGTGTCTTCGTTTCCAGCAAGCATTGTAAAATGTAACAAGGAAGAGTCTGTACTTATGCCCACTGAAGAAAATGTGTAATTTCTTCCTTGTTCCATTTTTAACATTGAAATATATAGTACACATTGTTCTCCTCATGTTTTATTTCTTGGGTGGTCTGCCCGGCAAAGTCCCCTGCCACCAGACACTGTGACATGTCTGAAAGTTGCGCTGCACTGATGTCTCTTATATAAACGTTGGCACAGTGTGAACTATTGGCTGTGTCAGTGTTGGGCGTTGTCAGACTGGAGGGCAGAGCAGATCCCTCCCCCAGCATAAAAGGCAGGGCGCTCTGTTGCCGGCGAGAACAGTCACCGGTGAAGAATGGACCGCATGCGTCCCCACTCTGCTTCTCAGCGGCTGCTTGTTTGTTACTGGGTCTTCTGTGTGTCAGCAAGTGGGTTAGTATATCTGTGTCCAGCCAGTGTGTTGTCAAGCAAGTAGGGCAGTATTTTGCTTGGGGCAGATGGTACAGTTTTGCAAATAGTTTTTCTCAAAACTTTCATATTTGTTAATATACATTACTATCAGATTTTACTAGGGTAACTTAAAATATTCATAACAAATCTATAAAACTGGTCATTAAAAATTGGAAAAGTACCTTTTTGTATAAATCTACTTGGTTTGTGTTTTAGAAGCTACAGATGAAGTCTCCTTAGATAGTCCTGAGAGGGAGCTTATACTTTCCTCAGAACCAAGCCCTGCTATCACTCCTGTAACACCCACATCACTCATTACTCCACGGATGGAAGCTATTAATATTTCTGCACCTGTTATTTATGACCGCTCAAGAGATGAGGTATGTTCATTACTTGCAGTTAATCTTTATGTGCTTGCGATCTTCAGTGGTGAAAGTCCATCTATATAAAGGTAAACAAAAAAAATGCAAATCTATTGTTTCCCAATTCTACGAAATTAATTATTCTTAAACAAGTAACAGGTGTGTATAAACATGGATCTTAAAGTAAATAACACAGGGAGCATAACATATGCATATAGGAAGGTGAAATTATCTCACTTTAACTTTCCAGTATTAGGTACATGGGTGAAACTAAAGGTGCAGTAAATCTCAAATAAAAGTGGCTCCATTATAGAAAAGTAACTACAGGTTGAGTCTCCCATATCCAAATGTTCAGAAATAAAGAATTTCTTCTTCAGGGTAGAAGAATCCCCTGTTCCAGAGAGTCCAGCAGCGCCCCTAAGTGCACCATTTGGTGAGTTGGAAAAAAAGAAGACTTTTTCCGATTATCCAGCCGTGCTCTTGTAGGCAGACAATGGTCATCTGGAGAGGACATTGTAACATCTCTTGAGATTGTGTCAATATCCTCCTTGCCTGAAATTGCTAAGGTTGCTGATCTACCGCCATTCTCAGAATGACCCATTACCTAGGCAGTCCCGCTGTTAAAACGGTGCGTCTGGATACTTGCCACACACCAAACAAAAAAACTGTATGCCTGTGGCTGGGGTATATAGGGAGGAGGACCTGTGCATGCTCGGAGCTTCAAAGCTGTAAGCGGTTTGGTGCAATGGATCACTCCAACTACATACCCCAAGGTAGATCCTGCGGACCCTATGGACCTCGAAGAAAAAGCGTTAACTGAGGTATGTTATACTAGAACGCTAATATTTTTTTTTTTTTTTTTTTTGCATGACCAAGAGTGAAACCTTTTTGATGGTTCAATGTGCACAAACTATGTTAAAGGCACAAAATTATGAAAAATACTGTATAAAATGACCTTCAGGCTGTGGTGTATAAGGTGTATATATAAAACATAAATGCATTCTGTTTTATATTTGTGTCCCATTCCCAAGATCTCATTATGGTATGCAAATATTCCAAAGTACGGAATATTCCAATATCCAAATTACCCCTGGTCCCAAGCATTTTGGATATGGGAGACTCAACCTAAATTGACACTGGACTACATTGTGGCACGGTGCTTTGCTTTCCTACCTCACAGGACTAGGGATTCTATTCCAACCAGGGCTCTCTGTGTAGAGTTTGTATGTTCTCTGTTTGGGTCTGTGGGTTTCCTCCAGGTGCTCCAACTTCCTCCGACAGTCCAAAACAAATGTACTGTTAGGTTAGTGCTAATATGCAAGCACTGCCAGGGCCTGGGCCATATAAAGGATTATGTTGATGTAACAAAAAAATTCAGATTGTATATACCAGTGGCTCCCAAACAGGGTTCCACTGGACATTTGCAGGGTTGACAGGGGTTAGTGGTCCAGGACCAAATCAAATTATTTATGGTCTATGTGATAGACAAAACAGTGCTGGTGGCTGCCAATCATAAAATATGTGGACAAACAGAAGCGCAACTACAGTTATGTCCTTGCTCATCTCTACTCAATATAGCATGCCGCACAATATGTCTGGCGTGAATGAGCCGCCAGGTCCCGTGCAACTCTGCTAGCTTCGGCCGTCTCTCTTTTGCCGAAAATGCATCGAAGGGCCGAATTCAACTAGCCATGATAAAATGTTGTTACTGCTTGTTAATTTAACGCACATATTGCCCGGTAATTTCACTTAATGCATGTATGCACGTTCTCGCCTAACGCGTAATTCAATTGCAAAACTCTTATTTTGGCGTTTGCTCGGTAATTCTTGCTGGTAATACCCGTGTTTAAGTGTGGGTGAAAATGGGGAGATCAGCCTGTACCCCCAAAAATTTAAAATACATTAATAATAATAGAAGTCTATAAGAAATGCACAAAAAAGCCATTTGACACATTTTAAGAAACCCAAATACTTTGTTTTTGGCCACTTACAAACAGTGAAAAAAATGATAGTGTTTTTCTGCAAAATAACGATAGATAAATTTGGGGTGTATAAAATTGCCTGTAAGTAGGTATTTTTGTAATATTTTAGGCCACTTTTCAAATTAGTGTTTTCAAAAAACCTGTAACTCCCATTTGCAGGGCTAAAAGCTTCTGTCCCATTCATACAGCACCCCCATATACCTGTCCCACATCTTGTAACCCATTATTCTGCATTTTGCAGAATTTCACCCCAAAACTTCAAAGTGCCTAGTTAATCATCAGGGAGTGTGTCCCAGTGGTTCTGAACCAAGTCCCCACATTTGTAACAAAATAAGGATTCACCTGCACAGGAGGTCCCGAAAAAAAGTTGTTAAATCATCTGAAGAATTAACACCTTTACGCTGCTAATTGAATAGCTTGAAATTCCCGTTGCCCGTAAAAAGTCACGTTTACATGCATAATGGATTATCGCGCTAATTGAGTTCGGCCTTGAGCCTTTAAGCGATGTGACTAGGATACACCTGGAGACTATGCTGATTAATTTGGTATGTGACACTTGTATATCTGAGTCTGTAAACGGAATTACGCGTGTAAATAAAAAAACCTGCGGCCTCTGCATTGTTGCGCTTTGCATGCTGGTTCAGAGACTGTCGCACACAGATATACAAGTGTCACCTATATTAATCAGCACAGTTTCCTGCTGCGTCCCTACTCTCATTTCTGGCAAAAAAAAAAAGCCGCCTGGTGCTAGCAGAGTCTCGTGACCTGGCGTGCCAATAGGGGCTGTTTGGCGCAGCTGCTGCAAATATGAGTGAGGACACATCTGTACATAACTAAACCTAAGGATGACCGGTAAGCACTATTTATATAATGGTAGGGGTGTCTTAAGAAAATGCTGATACATAGTGATTCAAGAAAGTTTGGGAACCACTGGTATAGACCATTCGTATCAACAATCTTTTCGTGTATAGTATTAATAATCATGAAACCTTTAGGTTAAACCAACCACATAATAAAGGCTCACATATTGTATAGCTGAATATAATATCTGCTGGAATATATCTAATGTAAAATCTCCATCAATGGTGCAGTCAAACTAATGTCCAACTCTTAATAGTAAAGCAACTAGTATGACCTTAGTATGCTGTAACTCTAGAATGAGTTCAAATAACTCAGTAACCAAGCATTGATTAAATAACAGTACCGTTACTCATTAAACTGTGGTATCTTTAGCCTGATCATTGCATAATATCAAAGGGTGTTATTCCCTATCCCCAGGCGGCAGGATCTATACTCATATTTGCCTCCCATATGGGTGGAGGTAGAGCAGGGGAATCACTTCCAGCCTGTTGACCTGGTTGGAAAATAATTGCACGCTAGCTGATGGCAGGCATTTATATTTTCCAACAGCAGCTGCCCATGAAGGCAATAATGATCTGATTACTGCAGAGCCCAATAATAATCTGATGAAATGTCAGGCCATATATGCTGCAGTGGTAGGCTATTTGTGGCTGAAATAATACATGGGGCTAAATGTAATAGCCTGCGAGCTGGCGCCGCTGTGGGAATACATGCGAGTATGCCCATATTTTTAAAGCAGCAAGCATGTCAAAGGCTAAACCAGCTTGGTTTAGCTTTTAAGTTAAAAGCTAAACCAAGCTGGTTAACATGCTTTCTGCTTTCACAATTCTGGCTTACTCCCATGTATTCCCGCAGCTATTACATTTAACCCCCGGTGTGTGGCCAGCGTGAAGTTGTATGGAGGAGTTTTTTTTACATTTTTTTTTATTATTATTTTTGCCTCTTAATGTACCACAATTTATTTACACAGATTGAAGAGGAAGCAAATGGAGATTTCTTTGATGTTGAAATTGGTGTTTCAGACCCAGAAAAAGTTGGTAAGTACTTACTGAGATTAATATGATAAGTCTGCCATTAGTAAATGTTTCTATTGAAAATTAACAGATGTAACTCTCCCTTTTCTATTGGACAGATCCATTATTTAAGTTAATTTTCTTTTACATGGTTAAGACTTCAGTAACATCATGCAGTACTTTAGTGTTTGCTCTCCCATTTATATGTATTTTTTTTGTTTTATTGCTTCTTGTGATGGAATATAATTGATGTAGCATCCTACCTATTCAAGAATATAAGTGGGTGCTTCTCTTTAAATGTATTTAATTTTTTATTTTAGGGGATGGAATGAATGCTTACATGGCATACAGAGTATCAACCAAGGTTTGTTCCAGTTGTATTTTTCATCTCATAAAGGCAAAGGTTTTGTACAAATCTTAAATGATGTATGGATTGGTTACCTTGTATAAGATTCCAAAACCTGGGTTAAGTCTGTTATATGCAATCACTAGTTACCCATTGTAAGTGAAGACTGACACATTAGCACTTTATTATAAACTGTTAAACCAGTGGTTTCTAAATTTGGTGCTGTGGCAGCGCGGGGTACTTGCAGGGGTGCCACGGGTTGGTGGTCAAGGACCAAATCACATTATTTATGGTCAGTGTGATAGGCAAAACCAGTGCTGGTGGCTGGTAATCCTAAAGTAGGTGGACAAACCGAAGCACCACATAACTGAACCAAAGGATGACTGGTAAAACACAATTTACTTCATTTAATAATTTTTACTGTGTCACTCAATAAGAAACTTTTGGCCTAGGGGTCAAAGGGCGCAGTGATTCATGAATGTTTGGGAACCACTGTGTTAAATGTTGCTTTGCTGGCTGAGAGCGCAAGTATGGACTATCCAGGTTTTTGTAGGGGCAAGGGAGGCATGATCTAACCCCACTGCAATGCCATTACCACGCTCCCCATCGGTGCACATACCCAAGCATCCGTATAGTGTCGGTCAGCCCTGTTTACGAGATGCTAGAAGCTAATTACACCAAAACTCTTGTTTTTCTGTTGGTAAGATTTTAACTTTATAGGAAACTCATTTTTTTTTTTTTTTAATATATTCCTCCCACAACCACCCGCACCCCCCCACCTAAACCCCCATGCGCATATAATCGCACAGTATTATAATGAAGGGCTCAGTCAGAAGTGCATCCAGTGACGTTAAGTTCCAATTTTAATATTGAATAGAACATGGTTCTTCGTTTTAATTTCATTTTAGAGACCTCTGCTCTGCTCAAAATGCTTTTCACTCTCTACCTCAGTTCACCTGAACAGCGAGGTGATCCCAATGCCTGTTCAATATTCAGAACTCCAATCACCAAGACTGCGGAATTTTGTTAATTAGTCATTTTGGCTGTTCATTGATATGATAATAATGACCTAGGTGTACAGATGACTAACATAATTTCTTTGAATGTATTAAGCATTCTGGCTTAGTGATAGTTAATTATTATTGTTTGTTTAAATGACACAATGGTCTTGAATGGCACTGCTTTGGTTATGTGCAGCATTTGATATGGCGTAAATAATTATATATGTATTTTTTTTTTTTTCTCCTGCAGACCTCTCTGTCTGTGTTCAGCAACAGTGAATTCTCTGTGAAGAGAAGGTTTAGTGACTTCCTTGGCCTTCATAGTAAACTAGCAGCAAAATACATGCACATTGGATATATTGTTCCTCCAGCTCCAGAGAAAAGTATTGTAGGTAAGATGTGACCTTTGTTGAGTCCCAGAACATTCCTCCAAGTTCTCGTGAACAGTAACCCTGCAGAAATTCACTTTCTACATTCATATTTCATGGGTAGATTTTTCTGCAAAAATACAATGTTTTTCTTCAGGCAGGAAACTCTTGGATTGTCATGGGAAGTAGATAAGCCACTCAAACAATGTAGGGGGATAAAAAAAGGAGCTAACAGGCATGTATTACACAATAAAGTCACTTGGAAGGAAAAGGAAGACTCTGCAGGAAATTGAACGCTTGCTGTATTTACAGCATAATACTGGTACACAAGTGTTACTCGGACACACTAATGTGGGGGATGGGATATTGTTTCCAGTATATCAGAAACCAGTGGGAGGCTGCCAATTTAAGATAATTTTTTTGTATTGGTTTACTATTAATAAAACTTATGTTCAGTTATGAATTTCTAATATTAAATGATCAATATCATGTATAATAAAGAGCATTTCATGACACAGGAAATGTATATATGTCTATAATACAAATGTATTTTAGGAACATAATCTTGTCCCTTGTGGCTGCTAAATCCCACGGGCAGAACTGCTGATAAATTGCGCCTCTTGAAGAAGAAAAAAAAAAATTGCTTCTTAGTAAATATACCGCAAAGTGTTGAATTGCACCTCTGTAACTAGTTAAAATTAAAATAGTCATTTTCTAATGATGTATTACCAAATATAGATATAATTAGAGGTGAATGCTCAGTTATTCAAGCTAGTAAGTATTACATAAATGGTTAATGCTATTGTTTTATTTAAAGGTATGACTAAAGTTAAGGTAGGAAAAGAGGATTCTTCATCCAATGAATTTGTTGAAAAGAGAAGAGCTGCGTTAGAAAGGTAAAAGGTTTTTCTTTGTTGATTCAGTTTCTGAAAGTGGTCTTCAAAGAAACCTATAAATGTCTTTGTTCCTGCAATACAGATGCTGAGCGGGTCAAAATGCCTTTTGTGCTGGACAATTCTGCTGTCGTTATGTATCCAATGCAGTTGTGAATATTCTAGACATAACTTTAATGCTGCAATCTCACTTCTGTTGTGTTTTTTTTTTTTTTTTTTGAAGGATATCCCTAGGATTATCCCCCCTTCACCACCTTAAATGCCCTGCCTCACACTGTCCAGTTATATCTGTTGCTAGGGCACCACATTCTATGGGCCAAATTCTATTGGCCTCTAAGGGCTGATTAGCCGTGATGCAGTGTATAGGGCTGTTCAGTTGCATCAATGTTTTCTGTTCACCTCCTCCTGAGGCTTGAACAGATATTGTCGTTAATTAGTGTTTTTTATCCTTATGGCGGTCACTGCAAAAGCGTTAACTCCAGCGACATGCACTGAGGTAAATGGCTGGGGAGGCACTGGCTAGTATCAGAGCCAGATTTACACATACATATACGAACCCGAGAGTTCATGTGGGCATTATACAAAGGTGCAGCATTATATAGTGCTGGGAATTTGGTGCGTTTTAATCAGAGATGTGTGGAAAAGGTAGACAGGGGAGGCAGTGCCTCACATGTCATGCACTTTTTACTTCAGAGTTTTGGCTATAAAGATGAATAGAATAATACAAAGATGATACTTATAATATTATCTTTAAATCTTTCTTATACTCCAGAGTTTTGACTATAAAAATTATAAGAAAGATGTAAAGAAAATATTATAAATATCTTCTTTGTATTATTCTATTCATCTTTATAGTCAAAACTTTGGAGTATATCTCAGGAAAAGCTCTGCCTCACCTGACCCGCACATCACTGGTTAACTCATAGCTCAGGGTACTTATCCTGGAATCTATGGGTTAACGTGTTTGCTGTGGAAAAGGTCATTAAATTGAACAGTTCCGGGTGTAAAAGTTGAGGCTTACTACCCTGTTCCACGTGCGTTAAATTATCAAAGACTAATTGAATTCGTCCCTATATATTATTGCTTGTTTAACACTAGGGTACATATTGTAAGTGATTTTATTTATTTTTTTTATAGTGAAATTTATTTATATTGTTCCCCAGATAAAGGGGCCCCATCCTAGCACAGGGCTAGTTTTTATTATAGCGGGGAGGGGGGGCTAGGGGCAGTCTGTCAGGCATTTGGACTGGTTGAATCTTTGGCTGACCGTCTTTTAGATCTCCAATTATGGCAAGAATCCTGCATGCACTACTCTACCATCTTACTAGGCCTTAGTGGAGCTGTAGGAAAATATTTCCCAAATTCTTTCCTGCGGTAATTTGAAAGCGTGTGGGACACATTTATTTGAAACTCATAGCAAGGATCTGAAACTAAGAGGGAGAGGTCCATATGTTTGGTTCAAATAAATAGTTGACTATTTATGACTACTGGTCCACTGTTTTCAATACACATTGTTAAAATGTAATTTATTTGTAGTATCTGCTTTACTAGTGTGTGTGTGTGTGTATATATATATATATATATATATATATATATATATATATATATATATATACACACACACACACATTATGTAATGTTTTTATTATTATAGGTCGAGTCTCCCATATCAAAGTATTCCGAAATACAAATTTTTTTTTTTTTAGCATGACTTGATGGTGAAACCTTTTTGCTTTTTGATGGTTCAATGTCTGCAAACTTTGTTTAAGGTACAAAATTAATAAAAAGTATAAAATTACCTTCAAACTTTGTCTATATGAAACATAAAATGAATTCCATGTATGTACACAAACTTTGTTTGCGCCACAAAATTATTGAAAATATTGTATAAAATGACCTGCAGGCTGTGTGTATAAGGTGTATATAAAACAAATGCATTCTGTGTTTTGATTTGGGTCCCATTCCTAAAATATTTGTATGCAATTATTGGTATGCAATTATTCCAAAGTACAGAATATTCCAATATCTAAAATACCCCTGATCCCAAGCATTTTGGTTATGGGAGACACAGCCTGTATATGCAACTGCAAAGTATGATTTTAACTTTTTTTTTACAGGATCTATTGTGCTACTTCGGTTTTTATATCTTCATTTATAAATTGAATGCATCCCACAGTAATACATAATGCTGAAGGTGGCACATTCCTTGTTTTCTCTTTTTTTTTTTTTTTTCTGAAGAAAGGCATTAAGAGGGATATACACCCAAGTGTTGTTCTGTAGCTGTTACGTTACAAACTTTTGTCCACTGTCTAGATCTACAAAGAGAGAAGGTAGAGCGAAGCGGATGGTTTGTGAAAGTCTACACTGTGACCCCCTCAGGGTGGCAGAAGCCAAGGCAGCAAGAGTATTTATAGCCAGAACTGTAGTCCTCATGCTGCACACAATTGAAAGTACACTTTTGTTTTTTTTGTTTTATATTTTTAGATGTAGTTTGAAAGTTAATCCAGAGAGGTCCTTGTAAGTGAGAAGGTCCTCTCTGGGAAAGAGCATGTCAAATTGCTTTTAGGCAATCCTTTATCTACTGCGACCTGTTGCTTAAAAGACATCTGGGTATTGAAGCACTGGCTACATTTACTATATGAATAAGAGGGGATCGTTTGTTTCTCCTGAGGCAAAGTAAGGGTCTGACCACAGGTGGCTAGAGTAGAATCTTTTCTCATTTCTGCTGACAAGTCTTAGATTGGGGCTGCATTCAGACAAGTCAAACAGAACACTTGGGCTAGTCAGCTTTATATAGGAAGTGAGTGAGTTGTCTGACTCAGGGAGAAGAAAACATGAGTTTAACACCAACCAATTGGAATAGAAGTGAGGCAGAGCTTAGGCTTTATAAAGATGCTGGTTCCTGTGGATGGTGCAATCTGAGCTGGACAAGCTGGCCGATCTAATACAAAGTTAGATTACAACTAGAGTTCTCCAAGGAAACACTATCTGCCAAACTGTCCAAAAAAATTACAAGATAGTTTTACCAGAAACATGCAGTGTGCTCCATCTTGCCCGTTTCACACTCATTGAGGGCCAAGAGAAGCAATCCCTGGATCCCCCATTTCCTTATCTATGTCATGAGAGTCAGACAGGATGTCCAGAAGTTGATTTCAGTGTTACCAACAAAGATACAGAATCTAGGCACAACATTTGGGTATATGCTACCGAAGTGTGTAGGAGTGTGATATCATCATTTTTTTTTTTATTCCGCTAATAAAGATGGGTAAGGGGCTGGTGTGAAACATTTCTCCTATAATTTAGTTGAGAATGAGTCCGCTCTAGAAAACATTAACCTGTAGCGACTTAAGGGTCAGAAGTAGGATTGGTAATTAATATGAATGATTATTGTAAAATATATTTTGTGTATATGTAGCTAATTTATTTAATCTTGCAATCCCACTTTGTTTAAAGACCATTACATCCATGACTACATTTTATTTTAGTCACAAATTGTCCCTGTATGTACAGCTTGCTTTGGGAGAATGAAAGTAACAAATTCATTGTGTCCATGGAATTAGAAAAATAAATGTGGGCCTTCAGCATGTTTCCAAACTCCTACTTAGGGCCGTATTCAATTAAAGGCGAAAGTGGACGGTGTTACCGTTTGTGGATCGGCCGATATATCGTCCGCAAATAACCTTTTTGCGGCCGATTTCACCAACGACTGCGAAAAACTGTTTTTCGCCTAAAAACTGGAGAAAACTTCTCATCCCTTTGGACAGCCCCCATAATGATACTTTAGCAAAAAATAAAATGTTGTAAGTTGTGAAAAACGGCCGCTGAAATTTCAGCCAAATAAATTTTTTTTCTGTGAAAGATGCATTGGGTCTGGTATTTCGGAGGGCCATAAGGATGCATCAAGTGTTTTAAGCATCGCATGTGGCTGGCGCAGGCGTTTTTTTAGCGGTTTAAGAAAAAAAAAAAAAACACCTGCGCCAGCCACGTCCGATGTTAAAAGCACTTGGCGCATCAATATGGCCCCCCGAAATACCAGACCCAACGCATTTTTCACAGAAAAAAATAAATGTGACAAATTTCAGAAGCCATTTTTCACAACTTACGACATTTTATTTTTTGCTAAAGTAAGTTGTGAGAAACTGCCGCTGAAAATTTCGATAAAATGTACTTTTTTCTGTGAAAGATGCGTTGGATCTGGTATTTCGGAGGGCCATAAGGATGCGCCAAGTGTTTTAAACATCTCACGTGGCTGGCGCAGGTGTTTTTTTTTTTTTTACCGCTAAAAAAAGGCCTGCGCCAGCCACGTGCGATGTTTAAAACACTTTGCGCAGCTTTGTCCCTCAAATACCAGCCCCAATACATTAAATGCATTTTTCGCCCAAAAAAAAGTGCCGAAGTTGCAGTGGTCGTTTTTTTTCGACAAAGTACGCAAGTTACAAATTTTTTTTTTTTGCTAAAGTATCATTAGGGGAGCTGTTCAAAGGGTTATGTAAGAAATCTCCAAATTTTTACACAAAAATAGGGATTTTGCACATTTTCCCCCTTTTTTAAAAATGGATAAGTTTTCTCCATTTTTACATGAAAAATCGGCGATAAATTATCACCGATGCAATAATATAGCTGATATTATCGCGGGTGCGATATTGCCGCTAATTGAATACGGCCCTTAGCGTCAAAGGAGGAAATGGACTATATTGCCTGATACATCTGCCTGCTGTTTCTCTGATTCCCTGATGTAATTGGAACTGCCGATCAGCGGCCATCGATCCCTCGTGGAATCTGCAAAATTCTTCTTGTTAAAAATCCCCGATTTGCTGATCCCGATTTATATTTTGGTCAGGATCTGCCAATTGGAGAAATCCGACACGTTTTCATATAGAATAATATATTTTAGTGTCTCTGTGTATGAGCCTGACCTGTGAACCTTATTAGCATTGCATTGGACAGTTTTATATTACTGTTGCAGTGTTGCTTTGGAGTTTGAAATGTGGACTAAGCTTGGTAGTGTTTTCATATTACATTTTTATCTCTAGATATCTACAACGAACGGTCAAACATCCCACTCTGTTGCAAGATCCTGATGTGAGGCAGTTCTTGGAAAGCTCTGAGGTACTTTTATCTTTTTGTACATAAATATGAAAATTTTTAAGTATATTCAAACTTTGCTTGTCTGTTAAGGTTTCTCAACTATTTTCTTATTTTTGCACTGCAGTGTCTTTTTAAATATTAACCAAATACCCCTTTTCTTTATAACCAATATTCCCTCTGTCAGAATTAGCAATCACCTGAGAAAATGGGCCATATTCAATTTGAATTGAAAAGGCCGTTATCGGCTATAATTTATCGCCGATGACGTAATTTTCGCCTATTTTCATTATCCCCGTATTCAATTTCAAAGACTCTTCGCTGGTGCGAAAAGTTTTTGAAAAACAAACGGGGATAACATTTCACTACTGAATAGGTGGTGAAAAAAAGTGCAGAATTGGGGTTTAGGGGTGCAGATCTTTGTCAAAAATGTTTATACAAAAAAAAAAAAAGGGACCCCCCAAAAAAATAAAGATTACATTTGTGGTGAAAAAATAAATATGGGGAACAAGTTTGAAACTAACAAAATTAATTCAGGGGGGGTTCCCAAGTATGCGGAAGGTGTTCTCTTCATTGCGGGTATTAGCTGCAGGTGCATTTTTTTAATTTTAAAAATGCACCTTAGTGACTTAAAAATATGCTTGCACCCATTTTCATGTACCCCAAATTTGGTGCACCTTGTTTTTTATTTTTTTTGTGTAAAAAAAAAAAAAAAAAAAAAAGCCAAGTGCTCTTCTTCACCCCTTCTTTCCGGTCAGGAAAAAAACACCTGCCGCGGCTATTTAAAAACCATATTTACCTTCCGCAGGCCAAAATGGAGGTACCCATAATGTTCCCCCATGTGAGGACATCATTACGGGGGTCCCTGCATGCTTTTCCGAATTTTTTCCGATAATTACCTTTCTGCCGTGTCCCGTTTTCGCAGCTTTTAAACTGCATACAGGGATAAAGCAGGTGCGTGTCTGATACTTTATCTCCGCAAGACTTCCGATGTGGAGCAAAAAGTCCAGCATGGACTTTTCGCTCCAATATTGAATACCCCCCTGTGTGTGTGTGACAAAGGGTTCATCAAAACAAACCCACCTGGTCAGTTAGTAATTATCTACTCTTTATGTAACCTGCTCACTATTACTTCCAAAATTCAGCTACCACCAAGTTTGGTTTCCAGAACTGAGACTTTTATCCGGGGATCAGTCTGTTTCTCCATGCCTTATCCCTAGCTCTCACAACTTTTTATTAGTCATTTAACCGAAAGAATCTTCTTTGTTTGAGCTATTTAGCGTTTCTAATAACCAGCTACTTCTGGCACATGAACTAGTCATAGCACATAAAGACGTAAACTTATTATATGATATGTATTTATTATGAATCCACAATACTTAAGATACAAAAACAATCAATAAAATGGAATGCAAAGACAGCGTGCAATAGTTCCTCATCAAATCAAGAGTAATTAATAACAGAACATTAAACACTACCGGCTAAGAGAAGCATGCCTTCTGGGACTCTGTTTCAATATGAAAATAGGCTCCCAAGACATGAACAAAGTGTCCTAGCCTTACATGACCTTATAAGCATGCTTCAGGTACCCATGCCCCTTTTCCTCTATGATGGCACCACAGGTAGGCCTGTGTGCATGCAAATGAGCTTTTAACTGCTCAACTGACCATTTTGGTTTTTCTCCAAAAAAAAACATTTAAAAAATTTGTGTGGTGGTGAAGCACCCCCACCCCCCAGTTGGCGATACACTCCTGGAACAATAGATAGTCTTACACCCTATTGGCAATAAATCAGGGAATAGTGCTCAGAGGGGAACTTCACTTCCCCTCTTTGCACTGAATTTTAATTTCTGATGAATGCACTTCAGAATGACATTTGCATGGCACTCTGAGGCGCAAAATCGGCAGTGATGTGACTGCCTGGGGGGGGGGGTGAATGTAGTTTATATCCAGGCGGTGGGGATACCGTTGCTCAGATCATCCTGAGGGTAAGTATTTGGGTTAGGGGGAGGATTAGGCACTAGAGGAAAGGTTAAGCTGGGGGGGGTGGGTTAGGTTTAGGCTGCATGGAGGCATAGGTTTAGGGGTAGGATATTTACTAGCAGGTGTCTGTATACTAACCCTGTTTTGATGTCGGGGTCCAGACAGAGCATCCTGTACCCATCCTGCCGGGGGTCAGGGCATCAGTGGGAACTCTGCTCTGCACTTTTATGCCAGGGGACGGAAGTTCAGGGCTCAGTTACTTGCAACTGTGCCTGTTTAAATGGTTATGACACCTCCCTAGTAAGATAATCTTAATAAGGGGATGTAATTTTACCAAAATGCCACACACAGATGACATTAATTCCATACAGCAGGTCACACTTTTCCCAGCATTTGTATGTTATATGCAAGTATAAGCTAAAAGTACATCTTCCTGGTCTTCAAACTTAGCCCAGCTGGTGTCTGTTTTTTCATTACTTTTTTTTGTTTTTTTTCCAGAATAAAAGCTTTAGAGGGTTTCCAAGAATCCTTACCATTTCCAAACCCTTCAATAAATTGTTACAGACCTCTCCCATCTAGCAGCTAAGCACACACTACTTACTGACCCCTCTGTTCATATACTGTACATATCATAAGCATAAAAAGGAACTCAAAGTAGAGAACTTATAAAATCAACACCCCTACTCCCTTTAATCTCTATACACACAATGCATAGGTGGAACACCAAGATCGAACAGCATTTATAGGGGTATTCAATATGAAACGTTAACTTCACTGTCGAAGTTAACGTTTCATATCGGAGTTTTTACCTGCGTTAAAGTATCGGGCGCGCTCCCGCTTATCCCCGTATTCAATATAAAATGATCGAAAACGGGAACCTCCGAAGTTGGATTTGCGTAAAGTTACGATTTTTTCCATAAAAAATTTGTAAGACCCCCCTAAAGTTGTAAAAATATGGGGGATCACTATGGGTACCACCCCCGTTTTAGCCTTTAAATGAAAGTCGGGGATTTAAATAGCTGCAGCAGGTGTTTTTTTCCCGACATTGAAGAAGTGTTGCAGAAGAGCACTTAGGTTATTTTTTTTGTTTTTTTAAGTGGTCCCATCAAATTTGGGGTACATGAAAATGGGTACTAGCATATTTTTAAGTCCCTAAAGTAAGTTTTAAAAAATTCTGCATTTGTGCACCTGCCGCTATAATTCTATTCTTCAAAACACCTGCCGCATACTTGCAGAATAGCCCTGAACCTATTTCCCTATTGTTAAACAATTTTTTCCCATTTTTTTTTTCACCCCAATTTTTAAATTAATTTTTTGGGGTGTCCCTATTTTTTTTTTAAAACCCAAATTTATTTTTTAAGGGTGTCCCGATTTTTGGTTGGACATTTTTTTTTTAACATTTCCTTTTAAGGGGACATTCCCAAAACTACAGGCTATTTTTTTAATAAGCCTACACCCCCAAACCTCTATTCTGCATTTTTGTTTCACTTGCTATACTGCTTAGAAAGATTATCCCTGTTTTTCAAAAAAATGACCCTTGAGCCCATTTAAGGAAAAAAAACGGGAATTTTCGGGAAATATGCCTGGGATCCCCCTAAAGATGTCCTAACATTGGGGATCACTATGGGTAACCCCGTTTTTGCCTGCTTAAGAAAGTCTGGTTTTTAAATAGCTTTGCAAGGTGTTTTTCCCTGCCGCAGCTATTAGCAACCCCGACCCTCCTTCAGGAGTTAAAAATGGGGGTACCCATTGTGATCCCCCCATGTCTAGACATCTTTAGGGGGGTCCCTAGAATATTTCCCGAAATTTCCCGTTTTAGTTAACCTGTAAAAAATTACAAAAAAAATGACATAAGGTTCCCCCCCCCCCCCCCCCAAAAAGTCAAACCAGCCCCAGGCTTGCCAGCCAGTGGTGGTTTCTAAAAATACGGGGAACAAAATGTGTAGGGTTCCACCGTATTTTAGAAACCAACACCAGGCTGCAGGGACTAGTGCTGGTTTTAAATATAGGGGGCAAAAACGACGTGGGGGTACCCCCTATATTTAAGACCGGCACCAGACCCAACCGACTGGGGTGTAATGCCACAGCCCGGAGACCCAATCACCGGGGCTCCAGGTCCAAAGCATTACACCCCAAGTCGGACAGCGCAAGGTGGTGATCTCGGGGGAGTCGGGGACCCCCCAAAAAAGGGTCCCCCCCTCTCCTGAGCACCACAGGCTTACGCTGAAGCCTGGGGATCATCCCCATACCCCTGGAGCGGTGGGTATGGGGGTAATAGGGGGGCCAAATAATGTAACACTATTGTACTTTACAGTGGAACTACAAGTGCCAGCATGCCTGCCATTTTGCACTTGTGGAACTACAAGTGCCAGCAGACATGCGGCACCTGTAATTTCACTGTAAAATAAATAGTTAAAAAAAGAGAAAACACACACACCGTGACAGTATAAGTTTATTACATACACCTACCCATTCACACATACTTACCTATACCAGATGAATCTGTCCTCTTCTCCAGTAGAAATCCTTCAAATTTGGCCCTGTAAGGAAGATTTCATACTCTCCTACATCCAGCGCTGGTCTCTGCAGTAATCCATGGGTGTTTTAAAACAAAAAACCGTGTTACCCGATCCACGCTACAAGCTATCTGTATGTGTGTTGTCACACATACAGATGGCTCCCGAATGGCCGCTGCCGGCACTTCACGGGGCATTGCAGTCCCGTCAGCCAATCGGCGGCAGCGCTCACTGTAGAGCACCCGCTGATTGGCTCCGGCAACTGACAGTTCCCACGTGGGCTGACTCACCCACGTGGGAACTGTCAGTTGCCGGAGCCTATCAGTGGCCGCGCTACAGTCAGCTCGGCCGCTGATTGGCTCTCAGGACTGCAATGCCCCGTGAAGTGCCGGCAGCAGCGAATCGGGAGCCATCTGTATGTGTGACAACACACATACAGATAGCTTGTAGCGTGGATCGGGTAACACGGTTTTTTGTTTTAAAACACCCATGGATTACTGCAGAGACCAGCGCTGGATGTAGGTGAGTATGAAATCTTACTTGCAGGGCCAGCTACCATGGATTTCTACTTGACAAGGGGACCGAACATCTGGTATAGGTAAGTATGTGTGAATGGGTAGGTGTGTGTAATAAACTTATACTGGGCACGGTGTGTGTGTATTGTCTTTTTTTAACTATTTATTTTACAGTGAAATTACAGGTGCCGCATGTCTGCTGGCACTTGTAGTTCCACAAGTGCAAAATGGCAGGCATGCTGGCACTTGTAGTTCCACTGTAAAGTACAATAGTGTTACATTTTTTGGCCCCCCTATTACCCCCATACCCACCGCTCCAGGGGTATGGGGATGAACCCCAGGCTTCAGCGTAAGCCTGTGGTGCTCGGGAGAGGGGGGACCCTTTTTTGGGGGGTCCCCGACTCCCCCGAGATCACCGGCTTGCGATGACCGACTTGTGGTGTAATGCTTTGGACCTGGAGCCCCGGTGATTGGGTCTCCGGGCTGTGGCATTGCACACCGGTCGGTTGGGTCTGGTGCTGGTCTTAAATATAGGGGGTACCCCACGTCGTTTTTGCCCCCTATATTTAAAACCAGCACTAGTCCCTGCAGCCTGGTGTTGGTTTCTAAAATACGGTGGAACCCTACACATTTTGTTCCCCGTATTTTTAGAAACCACCACTGGCTGCAAGCCTGGGGCTGGTTTGGCTTTTGGGGGGGGGGGGACCTTTTATGTAATTTTTTTTTTTTCTAAATTTTTACAATTTTTTTTTAAAGGTTAACAAAAACGGGAATTTTCGGGAAATATTCTAGGGACCCCCCTAATGATGTCTAGACATGGGGGATCACTATGGGTACCCCCATTTTTAACTCCTGAAGGAAGTCGGGGTTTCTAATAGCCGCGGCAAGTGCATAAATGCGACTTTGAAGAAAGTGGTGCAGAAGAGCATTTAGAATTTTTTTTTTTTTTTTTTTTGCGAAAAATAACTATGCCCAGCAAATTTGGGGTACTTGAAAATGGGGGTCAGCATATTTTAAAGTTGCAAAAGAGACTTGAAAAAATCGTGAAAAACCCACTTGCGCAAGGAGCTGCAATGAAAAAAACACCTGGGCCATACTTGGGGACCCCCCCCAGAGTCAAGTTCGCTATGTTTTAACTTTGTTCCCCAACATTTTTTTTTTTTGGCCCCCAAATTCAAAGTGCTTTTTTTGGGGTGTCCCGATTTTTTTTTTTTTTACACAGATCGTTTCAAGGGGTCATTCTGAAGAGTGCAGGCTATTTTTTTTAAGCCTGCACCCCTAAACTCCAATTCTGCACTTTTTTTCGCCACCTATTCAGTGGTGAAAAGTTATCCCCGTTTTTTATCAAAGACTTTTCTAACCTGCGAAAAGTCTTTGAAATTGAATACGGTGTAAAACTAAAACCTGCGATAATGACGTCATAATTGCGATATTAATGCAAAAACGATGTTATCGCACCCATATTGAATACCCCTATTAGTCTTTATACAAGTATTTCATTAACATCCATTTTTTTCTGTATGTATTCTATTATGTATTTATTATGATAGTGCTAGTTTACCCTTGGTGGTGTAGAGAATTTGGTAACCTGACACTGTATTGTCTCCATCCTTAAAGTGTGTTTTGTATGTGCTTGTACTGCCCCATATGTCTAAACTAAACTTGCGCCATATGTAGAGTAATATGGTTATTTTGCGTTAAATATGGCTAGTTCAGACGGCAGGGACTGTCTGTGAGCGCAGATGCTGCGTTCTTTCAATGAGTCACTCATAGATGCGTGAGCAAAACCTCCCAGACCATTCAATGACTGCTTTAGCTTCATTGGCCTCTGCCAATGTCATGAGTGATAAGTTAAGAGGATGTGCACTTTGCCTGAGACTACACAGACACCTCGCAGAGTGATTGACAGGAAGCACCGTTTGTGGGGGGTGGTGGGGGAAACGTAGGCGAGCCAGTGTCTGTGCACGCCGTTGCAGGGGCGTGTCTCAATTAGCCACTGCGATGCCATATGCAGTGATGGTCTTATAGCATGCGTGGTTGTTAGCAATTCCTGAGGTAAGGTCAGGGCTTGTGCAAGTGTGCGTGAGCCTGCGATGGTACTCTATTGTACCAATGGTTTCGCTGTTCTGCTGAGCATTATGGAAGTGTGTAAGTTAAAGTGGGCGTCCTTATGTAGTGCTGAGTTTGCATTGTGATCGCAATGGATTAGCATGCAATCGCAGTTGAACCGCATACGTATGCAATATTGCGTTCCGCAGTGAATCAGGCCCTATGGATATTTTTTTTGCTTGCATTACAATTGAAACTAACTGTTGCATACGTGATTGTGTCAGACTGCAATGACATTTGAACAGTACCTTTTTTCTTTTTCTCTGAATTGAAATATTTCCAATATTTGTGTTTTGTTCATTGGAAAGTAGTGCCTAATCTTTTTTTTCTTTTACAAGTTTTTATGTTTACGTTCTATTTTGTTTCAAGCAGTGATATTTATTGGAGTAGGTAACCTTGCAAGGTGACCTAGAAAAAAAAAATAGTACACACGTCGCCAAAAGAGGTTAATAAAGGACGTATACACTACATCATAACCTTAAATGTAGAGTTTGTAAAATATTTTTTATGCAAGAGAGCAAAACAAGGCATAAACAGCATTTTTGGGGCACACTTATTGACAGTTCGTAGAAATGAAAAAGATGAAAATAATCATAAAACTTAACTTTTAAATATCACCCCTTAAAAATACTCAATTTCAAAGGTGGTGTGAATCGGTATATAGTCGTAAAATTGTATTAAATCGCTGAAATATGAAGTGTTGTGAAAATATTCAAAATATCCCTTTTAATACTTATTATTATTTAAACAATTGCACCATAGGATTGGAAATGCACAACTATTCCACCAAATGATGCTTCTGTTATCATGGTCATAAGGTAGTTCCAAGTAAGCGTTGATCTAGGTTCTGCACAAATACATGTAGAATATTTAGTGTCAATATAATTCTGTAAAGAAGAAGACAGGGAATGTGGGTAAAGAAAAGCTAGGAAAATAAATATGGCAAAAGAAACTATAAATAAATATAGAAAAGGGCGCTGACATAAGGTGCTTCCCCAAGCAGCTGCTACACAGAGGTAGTTAGTCTCTTAAATTTTGTAAGAAAAAGAATAAAGCAGCGCTCTATAATGTAGAGTTTTAATATTACAATTCGCTTAAAAGCAATATGAATATATAAAAACAATGGAAACAAATACAATGCAAATGCTCAGAAAACAGTAAATAATACCCAATGAAGGCAAATATATGATTTGTTACCCTAAGGCACCATACAGTCACATAAATAAAGCCCAATGCACTGTGTTTGTATGTGAAAGTCCAGCAAACAAGCATAGTGATGGTTACCGGCTGAGATGAAGTTCCAAGGAAATCCTTGATTAGCGATGGTCCCACACCGAGGTATAATCCAACACAGAGGAGCAGAACCTTGTAATAGTGAATAGCCTGTAGCTGGGAATGGTTGCTCAAAATCCAAAAGTCCAGAGAGTATTACCAAGCACTTTACTACCCTCTGTACAAAAGTGACAGGTGCCAATAGATGTCAGGGTAAATCCACCGGTGGATTGTGAAATGGGAAAAGTAGTGGCGAAGGTGGAGGAATTAAGTGGATGTTTGGGTAGCGAAAGTAGAAGCAAAGGTGAAGGATCAGTGACTAATCCAGATTACTCCACATCTGTTGTAATCCAAATTCTGCAATGAATCAAAAGATCTTGTATGTCTCACTTATGGGGTAGTTATATACAAATTGCAAAAAAAAAAGTAACACTTATAATAATTGTAAAAAGGCATCAAAACAGGAAAGTGTGAAGACATGGGTGAAAGCCTGTTACATCATTTGGCCAATTGTGAAAGGAAGATGAAGATATTTGGGACCTTGGTTACAAAATTTGTAATAGATCACCGTGCTAGACTGAGCACCAGAAGCAGAGTACGTTTTGGAATGGTTTCCAGTTGTAGTAATAGAATTTTTTAAGAACACCCATTCAATACTTGTATGTTCTAAAAACGGTCGTCATGTTCAGCATTTAAGTTTGCTAGAACCCTGAAATATTATTTCCTCTAATTGCAAAGTTGATTACTGAGGAGGTGAAATTCCTGAGCAGCAAGATTAGCTTTATTTGTAATGTACTGGTAAAAGCAACATGCCACATGCATTGGTGGTTCACAATCATTGGGTTAATGTAGTGCTCTAGGGTCGATTTCAATAGCCGAGATAGAGAGGTTAGGCAAAACGGATGTAAGTAGATTCACCAGCTATGCTTAGATGTTGGTGACCGTCTCTGAAACTTCCGTAATAAGGAGGCTGGTCTACCTACCTCAGTCAGTCTTGCTGGTGGAATTCAAAGGGGTACACATATATTGGAAGAGAAGGCTCTTTTTCTGGGCATTCTTGTATTTAATATTGTATAGATTAAAATATAACTTTTATTAAAGTCAGTTAAAATGTTGTCTCTAGAAAGTGTAAGTCCAAAAATCATTAAGACAATGGAGGAGATGAAAGAAGCGTTATCAGCGCACATTATGTGCGCGAATAACGCTTCTCCCTGGTGTATGATCGGGGGGTTTGGTGGTAAATGACAGGGGCGCCATGCGCCCCTGTCATTATCGGTGCTGCTATCTAGAAGATGGCAGCACCGATAGCCTGGGCCATGTATGAACGGTCGGATCGCCTGACCATTCCGCCTGCTGCAGCTGTCGCTATCAACATCTACAGCCTGGCAATGCCCTATCCCCACAGCAGGGTCAGCGGCTGCCGGCCCCTGGGCTGCACGCGGGATCTTGCGATACTAGCGAGATCCCTCGCATGCTCAGTGGAGTCTGCCGGACCTGAGACACAGCGCATGAGCACAAGGCTGATGCGCTGTGTACTCAAGCAGGGTTCACGCAGGGGGGAGTTAACACTAGCCTGCTCCGGCCGAAGAGATGTTCACACATCTCATCGGTAGTGCTTCCTGCATCGCCTTGGTAAAGAGACGAAGCAAGAAGCGTTATAGCAGCACGTTAAGTGTTGCTATAATACATCCCCTCCCCCCCCCGCAATGTGTGATATGGTTCCTTGCCTATATGGACATTACATTGTGTGTACATCAATTCAGATGTGTCCAAGGAGGAACCTTACAAGCAAGGTGAAAATCTTTTAAAGCTATAGTAAGGAACTTCCCTTCTGAACAACAATCCCCTTTGTGAACCTGGATGCATACATTCAGTCATAACTCAAATTTGTGCATGTCTCAAATTAAATAGGTTCTGGTAGGTGTATGGTAACCTGATTACTGCTGTAAGTGGTCCTATTAGGGAGTGTATGACAGGACACATTATTGAAAACAGCCTGATTCCTAGTTAGTAAACTGATCTGCCAGATCAAAGAATCAGAAAACCAGACAAATGATTAGTGATCATATGAATCCCTTTTGTTCAACACAGGTGATGATATAGGGCAACAGATAGAGGATATATTAACTGGTAAAGCATATGTAGAAATATTATCCAAATACAAATCTACAGTATGTGTGTATGTATAATATATGTATGTATAATATATAGATATAGATAGATAGATAGATATATATACATACACACACACACGCACACAGTCAGGTGCATAAATATTGGGACATTGACAGAATTTTCATATATTGGCCCCTATTCATCACCACAATGGCATTCAAATGAAACAAACAAGATGTGCTTTAACTGCAGACTTTCAGATTTAATTTGAGGGTAATTACATCCAAATCAGGTGAACGATGGAGGAATTACAACGGTTTCTATATGTGCCTCCCACTTTTTAAGGGACCAAAAGTAATGGGACAATCTAAATCTAACTTTCACTTTTTAATACTTTGTTGCAAATCCTTTGCAGGCAATTACAGCCTGAAGTCTGGAACGCATAGACATCACCAGACGCTGGGTTTTATCCCTGGTGATGCTCTGCCAGGCCTCTACTGCAAATGTCTTCAGTTCCTGCTTGTTCTTGGGGCATTTTCCCTTCAGCCATTGTGGTGGTGAATAGAGGCCAAAATATGAAAATTCTGTCAATGTCCCAATATTTATGCACCTGACTGTGTGTGTGTGTGTGTGTGTGTGTATATATATAATATATATATGTGCATAGTATAATCACAAAACAAATAATACTATGTATCACACTGTTTGGAGGGATGCCAGGTCATGTGTTTGTCCTAGGATTATCCATTCTATTCAAAAATGCATTTACTCATAATTCTGGTCAGTATAGAAAAAGTCCCATATAGCAATAAATAGACTACCAACAGATATAGCGTTTCAAATACAGTAGATGGAGATCATTAAATGTGAACTTAACACAGTTTACAGACAGACACGGGGGTCTGATAGAGGTAATACAGTTACTATAATGGATTCCAGGGATGGAAGGAGCAGTCAGCATGTGCACCTGCCTGACCACATCCATGAGCTGAACGCACGTTTCACCTGCTGTGAAGCTTGCTCACAATGTCATGGTGAACAAACCTCAGCAGGTGAAATGCGTGGTGAACATGCTGACTGACAGCTCCTTCCACCCCTGGTGTCCATTATGGTAATTGTATTACATAATGGTAAATATATTACCTCTATCAGACTGTAAACAATGTTTAAGTTCACATTTAATGATCTCTATCTACTGTATGTGAAACACTAGATCTGTTGGTAGTTGCATTATCCAGACCATTATCAGACTTCTGTGTCTGAGTCTATTTATTGCTATATGGGACTTTTCCTATACTGACCAGCATTATGAGCAAATGTACATTTGAATAGAATGGATAAACCTAGTACAAACACATGACCTGGAATCCCTCCAAACAGTGTGATGAATCATTTACTGTAGAAATGTAAAACCACTCCTGGAATCCATGGCTGTCCTTTTGGAGTAGCTGTTCCCGCAACAGTATCCTGGCAACAGTATCCAGCATGCTACTGGAAAAGAGATAAGATACCTACTTGTTTACCCATGATCACAAAAATTGTGGTGGTAGCTGCTGCCACAGAGAGGGCTGTAGAGATTGATAAAAGAGGAATAGTTGGCAGCAGCACTTTTATTATTTAGATTTTCTTTTGTTTATATGGCACTGCTGTACCATACTTTGCAACTTACTAAAATATAAAGAAGAAAATGCATAAACCTTCAAACAGGCCGTGCATGGGGAAAGAAAAGACCAATTAATGAGACTGTAATTGACAGTAGCATTTAATTACCAAGTGCCATGTGAAGGATAGACTGAGAGGATCAGAGTTGCTGACTGGGAGTGGGGCGCACTGGAGATGAGGATAGTGTAGAGCGAGAACAAGAGGTGGCTGGGCCCTGCTCTACTAAGGAAGTGGGAGCAATGATGGTTTAACCAGGAGATGCATAGATATGGCATTCTAGAAGATATTCAAAACAACCCTGGTCTTTTGAGGGTTGTTTAAGATCTTCGGCCCCACCTTGTAATTTCCCATTTTCACAACTTTGAATGGTGTTATAATTGCAAGAATATGATTTTACAGTAGTTGTGTGTCAATATTTTTCTGCTGGTATAAAGCCAGGACACACGTTCCCCTTGTTCACAGAAATTCTGGTGGTAACTGCCGTCACCAATGGAGATTGATCGCCTATACTGCGCTCGTTACTCTGTTTGTGGAGCTGCTGTCCCTTGAAGGTATTTGGCCTTCTAGCATGATTGACTTTGGGTGGGTGAGGGACAAGCTATCACTATGTGGTGTTTTTGGAAAGGAGGAAGGGAAAGTTGTGTTATGCTAAATGAAACTGCGATGGTACTGTGAGTGCAAATAATGCAAATGAGGCATGTATAATAATGCAAATGAGCCCCCCCCCCTCTGCCTCACTTACATTATTTGCACCCACAGTGCTATCGCAGTTCCATTTCGTATGACACAACAAGTTTCCCTTCCTCCATCCCTAACCACCATCACATATTTGATAGCACATCCCCCACCCACCCAAGGCTACGGAGATCACCAAAGGATCAACAGAGATGGCGGCTGCAAATACAAATTGAACATACTTCCCGGGATGTTCGCAAGACTTTTACATTTTGTGGCGTTCTCCTGGCAGATTCACCAGTGAATTGGGTAATCTTGGCTTGTGCATTGCCTGATTTGCAATATCATCAGGGGACGGTGCTGCACCCCTCCCCCTCACCTCATGAGTTCCCATAGGGGTCAAATAAAAGGTAGGCAAGCATGCAGTTGGCAGCAATGACAGCGGAAAAGGTAGTAAGTAGATCTTCTGCACAACCCTGTGTGACACTCCGTAGTATTGCCTGGTAATTTCCCCACTGCCTTAACACGTTTTTAATGGTGTCTAATTGTGAGATGATTATTAGGTAGGAGGTTGGGCACAAAGCTGACCTAAAGTGCTGACATTTCTACCTGCTGTCCGCTTGCGTATAAGGTTTTGGCATTAAAACTCTTTGCACAGATGTCAGCAGTGTCCAATTCTGAAGGGGCCTTTTCATTGTGAGAGACCGGTGTCAATCCTATTAGTTGATCTGGACTAATAAAGCAAAGTTTTCCGATCATAGTAGCCATATAGAAGTTACTTCCTCTAGCAAATGGGAGCACCTCTGACCTGCGTCTGCCATGAAGGATCGCCAGGCCACGCAGCAGCCAGCATGACATTTTAATGTGACTATGTGTAAATGAGTATCTTTTTAACATATATGGACAGCTTGTTGGCGTTGAAGCACTGTATTTGGACATAAAATTGCTATTATTATTTTTTATACATACAGTATATCCCCAATAACATTACTATTTTTTGTATAGAGAAAATGATGGCACAGCTACACTGGCTACTTTATTTACTTGCTTTAAGCTGCAGGACTCTCTCTATTGACCTTTGGCAAACACCTCGTTTCTTCATCTATATGTAAAATCAGCAAATGAAAATTCTGTGTTTTTTTCTGTTTTCCTCCGGGATACCTGTGAAGGCAGTAAATCAGAAAAAATGGCTTTACTCTGTATTGAAATGTAATATAGTGGAGAAAACGGAACATCCTTTTTTATTTGCACTTTGGTGCCCTGTTAAGACTCCAACCTTTTAACTGGTTTGTTTGCCCTTATTTGTCATTCAATTGCAGCTGCCGAGAGCGGTTAGCACCCAGGCATTGAGTGGAGCAGGATTATTGAGGATGGTAAACAAGGCTGCAGACGCTGTCAACAAAATGACAATCAAGATGAATGAATCGGATGCAGTAAGAGCTGATTTTTTTTGAACTGTATAATGATGGCCTTACGAGGTTAAACAATTTCATTTTAAGCTTGTAGAGGTAGAAAATAAGATAATTTACCTATTGACTCTATTCTATTTGGTTTGTTGACCCACACAGTTGTATGTAAGCTTGTCAACCACTAGTAAATCTAATATAACATAGTTTTTGTTCCTTGATAAATTGTCCTTTCATTTTTTTTCACGGCCAGTGGTTTGAGGAAAAGCAGCAGCAATTTGAAAATCTAGATCAACAACTTAGGAAACTACATGCAAATGTTGAAGCCTTGGTGTGCCACCGCAAAGGTTTGTTTCACTGCAGTAAAACACTAAAATGTTTACATTTGTGAGAAGTTTATGAAAAAAATAAATGTAATGTACTGTAAGGAATAATATGCCCCGCTGTAAAACATATACAGTATAAGGATCTTAGCGTTACGTGTGAGGTCGGAAAATAGAGCATACATAAAGAAGGGACATACAAGGTAGACAAGAGAGATAATTCGGGTTTGGGGGCATTAAGTAGTTCTGGCCTAGCCTTGCTCATTTCCAATGTGCTTGGTAACCTACAGGTTATTGTTGGCCAGTCCAGCTAAAATGATAAACTAGTTGACTTATATGGGCCACAGCACCTCCATTATTTGCTGTACAGTTTATAAATGCGTTCAGTATATTTTTCCTCTCATAACTAATGTATATCAGTTGTACTGTTGCATGCAGAATTGACTCTACAGTAACAATGAAAAGAGGTTAGAATTTACTTGCTCTCCTTCATTTATAGAGCTGTCCGCTAACACGGCTGCTTTTGCAAAGAGTGCTGCTATGCTGGGGAATTCTGAGGATCACACCGCTTTGTCCCGGGCATTGTCCCAGCTTGCAGAGGTAGAAGAAAAGATTGACCAGCTACACCAAGAGCAGACATTTGCTGACTTTTACGTGTTTTCAGAACTTTTAAGTGACTATATTCGACTTATTGCTGCTGTTAAGGTAAGGTTTTCCTCTAAACTAATTCTCTCTCTACTTAAGAAACCAGCCATAGCCATGCGAGTCACATGACTTTTTTTTTTTTTTTTTATGATTCACACAATGGAATTAATGTCTGTTAAATCAAAACAAAGCTTAGGTATTGAGGTTCACCACATACATTTATTTTTAAGGCTAATATTTATAGACGTTACATCTTATATTTTGCAGATGAAAAGGATCTTCTATTCCATGTAAATACACCCATATCTTGTCATAATATCCAGACTTAGTGCTGATAATAAGCAGCATTGTGAAGATTAAATTCTATCATTCACATCTGTTTTTGAACACTGGGAGGCGACCCACGGGGGGAATATACACTCTCCACACAGATCGGGCACTGCTTAGAATTGAGAATTGACTTCACGACCCCAGCTCTCAGTGTTTTGTTTGTTTTATGCTTCACTGACCTTCAATAGGTTTACATGAGGATTTTGCTGTGCCTACCCAAAAATTACACTGTTAAATTTCATTTGTTACTATAGCTTTCTTTGAAGCAACTTTAAGCTCAGTGGACCTGTATGAATATTAGATGTCAGCAAATATAAATGATGTTAAAAACACTCAAATACTGTGAGGTTATTTTACTCTTGTAGGGTGTTTTCGACCAACGAATGAAGTGCTGGCAAAAATGGCAAGATGCCCAAATGAATCTACAGAAGAAACGTGAGGCAGAAGCCAAGCTTCAGATTGCCAACAAGCCTGACAAACTTCAGCAAGCAAAAGATGAAATCAAAGAGGTAGGTTTTGTTTCAGACCAATGTTGTTGATACACGTGTGCATGTGCGTGTGTGTGTACTCAGTCTGTCCTTACTCTGAAATGCTTGAATTGTGGCGTCTATTACGTACAAGAGTAGCCAGCAGCACCTAACCAAGCGCTCTAAAGCTGCTGCCAGTTTAACATTATTTTTGTCTTATTCTTACATATATACTGACAAAGTATAAAATGCTTATTTATTTTAATTGCTAAAGTGGCCTGGATTTCTCACCCTAAATTAAAATCTGGATATACAATGATCTTAAATTGTGGCCCTAGTTCATTTTTAGAACTTAAACTAGTGGGTGTAGTGCTGATGGATGACCTTCAGGCAAGCCTCTTGGTTTGTGGATATGACCTGTCATGTTCTTGTCACTGACCCTTGTCTTTACAAAGCAACATGTTTGAAACAATGAATTTTTGATCATTTCTTTCCTATGCTTCATAAAGGAGATTGAAGAGGTAGGATATGCTTCATCATCATAATCATTTACTTTGCTCTCTAGTGATGTCAGTATGTTAGTTGGTGTTACTAGTACTTGCATAACTCTGTGTTACTGCCTGTTTTCTTTACCATGATGTCTTGTAAATAGTTGCATATGTGACTTTCCATGTGTTCTGCGAGCATATTTTTGTTACATCCTTAGGATGCTTCCTAGACTGCTATACTAACATTACAGGACTGTTTTAGAAAATATTATACTTTTTGGAATTGCTGGATTTGTTTGATAATACAGACAGAACTTTTGTGTAAGATTTCCTATGCCTAATTGTTTTCCCATGTGTTTTTTTTTATTTTTTTTAATTACACTGCATACATTTTAATAATACATTATTTTAAGCTTATACTGATTTTTTCCTATAACAGGTTATTTGGCATGGGATATGTTAAACTAGTTATTTCAAATTTGAGAAACACCATTTTTGTCTGAAGGTCACGCTCAACCTGGTACAAAATACAAAGGAAATTAGCTGTTTAATATGTTTTTGTTACTATTTGAAAATAGTTGGAAATGTTTTAAAAGGAGGTGCTGCTGGTTCCTCTCTAAGATATGGGTCAAAGACCTTGGTATAGAAGCTTACATCTATTTATTTAAAAAATGTAAATACACACCTCAGTCTGTTTAACTGGTTTCCCAACTGCATTGCTGCCAAGAAATGCTACATATACAGATCTTTAGGGATGTTTCTCACCTACAGTAGTAGCTGTTCATTTGTTTTGTCCTCTACTAATGGAGGAAAAGCGCTTTAGAAATGGGAATAATGGTTTATTATGGACTAATTCTGCCCAACTAGTGTAAAATTCACAGATGTAAATTGTGCTAATAGTCTTAAGCTCCGTACACACGGATCCCTATAGTAAACAGGCTAACCTCGTCGATATCTATCTATATCGACCATTCGTGCCCGCGTATCGACCATCGTTTGGTCGTTTGAGGGGGCCAGAGCCAGGATGATATCGTCCTGTTAAATAGTACCATGTGTACGGGCCATTACAAATAGAAAAGATTATAGGTCAGTAGGTTTGTTTCCCAGTCTGGGAGTGTGTGTAGTGCAGCGGCCATTTACTCTATTGAAGACAATCCATTTGAGGGCTGAACTTTTGAGAATGCAGCTCATCAATTAACTAGAGACCCGTGGCATGTGTGTATGTGTCTCCGTGCCAGCACTGGAGCCTGGTAACCCAGCAGTCGGACATATAATGCTATCCTGAGTTCCCAGCACTTGTTTTTCTAAGTGACCTAAAAACTTGAATTAAAGTTTAGAATTTGGGTAACTAGCCAGTTATATGTAACCTACACTACTTGTAGGGGCAGCCAAGTAATGCACGCATCTCCAATATGTGAAATAGGAAGTTTTGCGATTAAATGAACAACAGTAGCAAAGAAATGTAGTCTAGAATGATTTTACCATTTCGTCTTATCCCATACTATGGGGGGAGAATTTTGGAGAGAGATAAAGGGGTCTATTTATTAAGCCTTGAGCAGAGATAAAGTACCAACCAAAACTGCTCCTGTCATTTTTCAAACACATACTGATATGACAGGAGCTGATTGGCTGGTACTTTATCTCCGTCCACTTTATCTCTATCCAAGGCTTAGTAAACAGACCCCCAAAGTGGAGAAGTTTCTCATCACAACCAATCAGCTTCTGTAATTTTTCTAGCACAGCCTGTAAAATGATAGTTGGAAGCTAATTGGTTGGTACTTTTATCTCTCTCCAAGATTTGATTAGTCTCTGCCTATGTTTTTATTAAATTGACAATTACTTAAAAAAAAATAAAATAAATCATTCTATATTTTATCCTATCTTGCCTAAACACGCAGTCACCAGATGCACATAAATATTCTATACATAAGAGGTCCATGGTCCTATAACTTGCTATAATTATATTGCCAATTATCTACTGTACTGCATGTCATCTGTCTCTCTTGATTTAGACTCTGGTATTACTGTCCCATGGCCCCTTCTTGTCACCCTGTCTCTATATAGCTACAGTACCCCATCTACAATATTGTGACGTCCACATTGTTTCTTCTGTTAATTATCTCTTTGCTATGGGCACTTTGTTGATACTAAAATAGGAACAGAATAATTACCACACATTTATAGTGATTGTTAGGCCACCAGTATTAATAATCATGGCCATATAATATTGGTGGTGGTGTGCAGCAGTAACGATACTCGGTGGCAGTGTCCAACAATGCAGCAGAGCTCGATAGTAAAACGCCAGTAGTAGCGCTAAATTAAGCAGTAGTCGTACTTATGAATAGAGCAGCTGAAACCGCAATACCCACAACAAAGCTGCCAGCAGTAGTAGTGCTAAGTAATATGCGGACAGTAACAGTGTTGCCCATCATTAAGTCACCAGTATCAGTTATGCCAGACAATATGGCTGTCTTTGCATGGCCTGCACTGCTGCTCTCTCCTCCTAACACTCTGCTGCCTTTCCACTTCTAACTTTTATATCCGTACAGATACACTTAGGGGGAGATTCAATTCTCTGCGATGTGTTGTCGCAATGTTCAGCTACTACTGTTTAGCTTCAGTTATATTTTTAAATAGTTTTTAGAGGGAGGGGATAATGAGACTTAATACATGCGCTTTCCCACTGAAATGCAAATAGTGTCCCACGTTAAACATAGGGAAGTGGCTTCAGGACAGAGGACTGTACATAATATACATAAAGCAAGGAATGCCCTTGATTCACCCAACTCTTCCCATTGGTCAATGAAAAACATTATGCCCCAGCAAACATAGGCCCTGATTCAGAGCCGGACGCTCTGACCAGAGCGCTCGCTCTGAATCAGGGCCCACCTCCATAATTATGGAGCGTCCTCCTGGACGCTCGTATAGCTGTGGGTCACCACCCACAGCATATACGAGCGTGCAGGTTGATGGTCGCGATGGTCTTGACCATCGCGACCATCGCCACTGCGAGCCGAAGCCTGCGGTTGAGTTTCTCAACCGCAAGGCCCAGAGTGATTTTGGCTCTATCAGAGCCAAAATCACTCCCACTGACATCACTAGTGATGTCAGTGGGGCCGGCTTCTGACGCCCCCGGCACGCCCACCAAAGGGGGCGTGCTGTCAATCAACATCGACAGCACGCCCCCTTTGATCAGACACAACGAGCGAAGGAAGGTCCTTCGCTCGTCGCGTCTCGCGCATGCGCACGACGGAGCTCCCTCCGTCGTGCGCATGCGCAGTGCACACCACGACCCACTTGCGAGCGGACAACCGCTCGCGAGTGGGTCTGAATCAGGCCCATAGTCTTATGCAAAAGTTTGCATGTCCGATTACAAAAGATATGATCAGTGATTTTCCAGTTTAGTGGGATGCGAGTGATTTTTTTTTTTTTTTTTTTTTTTCTTGGTGTCACTAGGAAGAGAACGAATGAGGATGAATGTTTTAAAGCACTTAGCATAAAATGTACAGACTTATGGAAATGGAAATAACGGTTTTGTGTATTACACTAAACTACTCTATGTTCTCAGTGGGAAGCAAAAGTTCAACAAGGAGAACGAGATTTTGAACAGATCTCTAAAACAATTCGCAAGGAAGTAGGAAGATTTGAGGTACATGTCTTATTTCACAGCCATCACCAGTTTCCATAGTCACTGTCGCTATATTCTCTACCTGTATCTACTGACGTATGTTATTTGGTAAAGAAACTCTACAACAAAATCAACTTTTTTTTTTTTTCTTATTTGTAGAAAGATCGTGTGAAAGACTTTAAAACCGTTATCATCAAGTACTTAGAATCATTAGTACAAACACAACAACAGGTAAATGTGAATGTATTATTTTCAATAAAATTTACTTTCCAATTGGTTTTCTTATAGTTTCTTTAATGCAACTAATATTGTTCCGAAAATATACCCCCGAAACTAAGTGAGTTCTCCTTTCTGTATAAAATTGTACATTACAAAGCTGACCCATGTCTAGCTTTGTGTCTACTATTGCCTATTGATCACTTATCATACTCTTCATGATTGTTCCTGTCCCGTATTTACTGTAATCCCTGGAAGTAGGTTTTATTGGTTGTTTATTGTCTTAAGTTGTGAATTTTACAATATTGTGATTGTAATTTCTGTTTGTATTATCCCATAGCTTGATTTGTTTTATTTTGTACAGGGTTCAGGCACAATTATTTGTTTAATCTTACATTTGAAGGGTTTTTATTTTTTTAATAACTATTACTTCTTAATAGATCAGCACTATCACTCTAAGTTTAGGTTGGATCTGATAGTGCTGATGTGCAGAGGAGACCTGCATGTTGTGGGATGTGGTTTAGTTAATGATCTACAGATACATTTAAGGGTTTTTGTGCAGCCAGGCAGAGCTGTACATGCATCATATCCTTAAATGATCTGAGCAGAGTGCAACCAAGGAAAGAAGACTGGCTGGCTTGTATCCAACACAAAGAAGAAATAGAAGTGCACAACTCCAAATTAACTGATTATATATAAATACATTTTGCAGTAAATACAATAGAGGTTTTTGGCATAATCTTGGCCAAGGTTATGGGCCTGCCCACCATATCCGGGTAACCTCTTGTCGGTCAGGTCCCTAACATACTAGGGCTCAAATCCAGAGCGCAGGACACCCCCAAACTAGCCCAGCTAAACCACCCCAAGGCACCCCTCTAATAAGAAAAGTGAAGTGTTAAGAGCGGCCGAATATAAAGAATAAAAATAAAAGAGTGAAATACATATATATAAAAGAAACAGACAGTGAGGTATTAAAAGGTATTTCTTTACCTTTACCAGTGAGGTAAAGGTATTTCTTATTAGAGCGGTGCCTTCGGGTGGTTTAGCTGGGCTAGTTTGGGGGTGTCCTGCGCTCTGGATTTGAGCCCTAGTATGTTAGAGACCTGCCCGACAAGAGGTTACCCGGATATGGTGGGCAGGCCCATAACCTTGGCCAAGATTATGCTAAAAACCTCTATTGTATTTACTGCAAAATGTATTTATATATAATCAGTTAATTTGGAGTTGTGCATCTGTATTTCTTCTTGATGTGTATATATATCAATGGTCTCCACAGGTAGCACCTCCAAATATATATAATGGCCAGAGAGTGCAGTCTGAGATCCATTTTCTTTGTAAACTAATTAGTGGCTTGTATCCAAGACAGATACTGATATGGAAATACAGGATAAGGTTATTTTATAGTATATTACAAAATAAAAACCTAAATAAGACACTACAGACAACTCCACTTTTCATGCGTTTAAAGCTTGGTTAATGGTGAAACATTGCAGCCTAAAAAATGAATCATTGCAATAATTTGCAACGCCAGACTTCTTTTGTATCTGTGTGGTTTATTTGTTACATATTTCTTTCTCAATTTGCATGTGTTTTATTTTTCACACCAGTTTCATGATTTGATGATTTTATTTCTAAGTAATGACAGTGATTATTTTATTTCTTAAGCCGGCCACACACTAAACGACTCTCAAACGATGTGATGTCGTCAGTGATTTCCCTTGAACTCTCCCTGACAGTGCCTCGGGACTCCAGGACACGATATGGTGCATAAACTGCACAATCTCAAAAACGATCTATCGTGCACTATCTGACGATTTGCACATCTTTAGATCGTGCGCGATATATGGGCTGGGAGACACAGATGCATGCATAGATCAGTGCTCCGTGCCTGCATCTGTGTCAAGTAATGAGATCGGCATTGTGCGGTTCGGAACGACATATCATTCAAGCATAGAACGATATGTAGCAGATCCTGTACGAGATTGCCAGATCTTACCTGCTGTAAGTAAGATCTGAAGATACGACTGACGACCCGCGGGTACACGCAATGGCATCGCTAATGGACACTCACGACTTGCACACATTATGCATGATCTGTCGTTACGATGCGTTGGAATAGGCCAAATCGTGGATATTATTGTCAAGTATGTGGCCAGCTTAAGTAGAAGTTTTCTGTAAGATCTATGTGTATGACGGTGGCTGAATAACAAAGTTGAAGATGATCAGATAGTGTTCGACATGATATTCGTGTTTCAACCAACGGCCAAGAATGTTTAAACACATTGTAACCAAAAATTGGCAATAGTTTAGCTCAGGTTTAATTTTTCTTTTTTTTCCTTAGCTGATAAAGTATTGGGAAGCATTTCTACCTGAAGCCAAAGCAATAGCCTAGAATGAAGATTACTCCACGCTCCACTCATCAATTGATATTCACCGCATTCCACAATAAAATTGTGTTTAAAATCAAAGAAAATATCAAAATAAACCACTCTATATTTTATTAACATGTGGCTTCTTTTTATATACTACTGCATTTTAATATGAGTGCTGCATGTCCTGACCCATTCCAATGGACTGTGGCATGATATTCTGCAATATTTTGCCGAATTGAACACTAATGTGTCTTACTATTTTGCATTTAAAAAGTGCAGATACAGGCAAGAAAGTTTTACGTTGAAGTATTTTCTTTGAAAAATCAGTTCTGTCAAATGATATTTACCTTATCTTTATGAAGCAAATTGTTGCATTTATAAATGTTCACTTACACATTCCTGTACAGATATTATGATTTTGTGATTATTATAATAAAGGTATATTCCTTGTGAAGTGTCTTCCTGCGTGCAATCTGGTAAATGAAGATGAGGGGATGCAGTTTAATGAATATAAAATATACACATGTTATCAACACAGACTTTTGCAATTGCCAAGCACTACACTCTAGACCCTGCGAAATGCTGTGTCCAGCGCTGTATGAATGTGTCATGGGGCTAGCTGAGCATATAGGTTAGGGTATTTTTTATTATTTTTTAGCCAGTACATGGTAATAGTCTCATGTACAGCTTCGTGCAGTCTAAGTAGTAAGAACTGTATCGTTTGCTGGACCCTATTCATCCATTTTTAGTTCAAGTAACTGACAATTACCACAATGCAAATTGTAGAAGCTGCTGATTTAGTAATTTAAGCCAGGGAATTTACACAGTAATTTGGTTCAATTATTAAAGCATGGACAAAACTGAGTTCTGTTCGTTGCCTAGTACAAATATGTGAAGAGGCCACCTGTTGGTAGGAAAATGTATTGCAGGCAATATAAATCTACCTGTGGGAAATGCACTTGATGAAGAGCCAGTGCACCTTTGCACAAATTGTGATATGTTAAATGTTGTGCTGTGGTTTATTGTTCGTCCTACCTGCGGGCCTTCTCACTGGAGAACATGTACTTTTCCACTTGCCTGTTCCATGAAACTTCAGGAAAATAAAATAAGTGTATATTGCTATTTTAAAAAGGTATATACCTGAAGACCTTTAACAAGCAGACAGTCCAAATAAAAAGTTGTTGGTGTTTTTGGCATGGTAATGGGGAAAGTAATAAAACTTTTTGCTTTATGACAGAGGATGTTATAAATATGCTTTGCATAAACAGTGCAGTTTACTATTTTAGTCTATTTAAAATTAAAGTACAGTCACTGTGTATTGAACATGATTTGGGTGACCAAACAAAAATTAGTCCTTTTTTTTTTACCCCTACTGAAATATGCAGACAGATAAAAACTCAGGGAAAGGTCTATAAATATATGCAGGCCATGGGTCTCCTTCCTCCAGTTCCTCCTCCTATATAATATAAAATACAGGAATAGCTGTGCCCTGGCTTATACCTTTTCTAATTGATTAGTAATGTTGTCATATGTTGCCTTAGATGCTGCTGTCCAGTCAGGGTTTGGGGGGCTCTTAAAATAAATCCTCGTCATATTTTAGCTTTGTGTGTGTGTGTGTGTGTGTACATAGGTGACTCCGAGATAACAGAAGCAGTTACATGGTTCTTGGCAGCAACAATATTAGTGAGACTGGAAGGAATTCCAGAGTGAAACTAATGCTGGCTACACACTGTGATATGTTCTTTCAGCGGATGAGCGGCATATCACATAGTGCATCTGCGGATGTGTACAGACAATATATCTGTGAACAACGTCTTTCACAGACATATCTGGTTGGCTGTGCAGCGCAACCGATGCCGATTTATATCCATACATCTGGCTGTCTGTACGGCCGACCAACCCATATGCTGGACCAGGAACCGCTTATAATGACGTCGCTGCCAGTTTCTGTGACCAGACATGTCGGGCAGCATATTGGTAAGCGTGTATGCGCAATATTGTTTGTGCATACCACTTGCCAAATTATTGGATGGAGTGGCCGGCTGATCCATCTCTCAAGTGTGAGTACCCAGCATTAGTGTTGTGATGTAACAATTTCATAATATCTAACTCGAGACCAAGTACTAAACAGTATAGTATGTGATCTACAATATCTTACAGCAAATCATTGTGCAGCTGGTTCATTATCTTACAGTCTAGCATTGATTGTTCTGAAGATGGCCACATACCTCCACCCCAGCTACCAAGTCATAGCATAATGTGGGCTTACACAGGAGGACCCAGGACAAAAAGGCATATGTAGGATAGTCATGCTGAAAACTATGTAGTTGGGAGATTTGGTAATATCTGGCTACTCAGAACTCTTTCTATAAACACCACTGCCCAAGCTACACCTGCTCTTCAGCTATAGCTGCCTCTCTTCCCTACAAACTGATTACACTATAACTTTTTTTTGTCCTTTAGGTAGTAAGTGCTGTTTCTTAATTACTTGTGTGTCAAAGTACAGAAAATGATATTCATTCCCTCAAACTTTGCTTTTGTGACCAGGACATTTTTATTCTTTGAAATGTACATATTTCAGATGAGAAAAAGTTGAATTTGCATGGTCTTTTTACACAATGATGGAAAATAAATATATCAACGTACAGTATGAGAATTAGGGATGTGCAGGCTTGGATTAGTTCGGTTTTGCACGCCAGGTTCATTGTTCTTCCTCTGTTAACCATGGTTACCTGCAAGGAAACACATGCATTCGTCATTGCTTTTGCACAAAAAGGGCTTCACAGGTAAGGATATTGCTGCTAGTAAGACTGCACCTATATCAACCATTTATCGGATCATCAAGAACTTCAAGGAGAGCGGTTCAATAGTTGTGAAGAAGGCTTCAGGGTGCCCAAGAATGTCCAGCAAGTGCCAGGACCGTCTCCTAAAGTTGATTCAGCTGCAGGATCGGGGCACCAGCAGTGAATGCATCTTAACGCACAGTGAGGCGAAGACTTTTAAAGGATGGCCTGGTGTCAAGAAGGGCAGCAAAGAAGCCACTTCTCTCCAGGAATAACATCAGGGACAGACTGATATTCTGCAAAAGGTACAGGGATTGGACTGCTGAGGACTGGAGTAAAGTTATTTTCTCTGATGAACCCCCTTTCACATTGTTTGGGGCATCTGGAAAACGCTTGTCCGGAGAATGAAAGGGGAGCACTACCATCAGTCCTGGTGTCATGCCAACAGTAAAGCATCCTGAGACCATTCATGTTGCTCCTCAGCCAAGGGAGTGGGCTCACTCACAATTTTTCCTAAGAACACAGTCATGAATAAAGAATGGTACCAAAACATTCTCCAAGAGCAACTTCTCCCAACCATCCAAGAACAGTTTGGTGACAAACAATGCCTTTTCCAGCATGATGGAGCACCTTGCCATAAGGCGAAAGTGGTAACTAAGTGGCTCAGGAAACAAAAAACATAGAAATGTTGGGTCCATTGCCAGGAAACTCACTAGACATTAATCCCATTGAGAACTTGTGGTCAACCTGAAAAGGCGGGTGGACAAACAAAAATCCACAAATTCTGACAAACTCCAAGCATTGATTAGGCAACAATGGACGCCATCAGTCAGTATGTGGCCCAGAAGTTGATTGACAGCATGCCAGGGCGAATTGCAGAGGTCTTGAAAAAGAAGGGTCAACACTGCAAATATTGACTCTTTAAATAAACTTAATGTAATTGTCAAGAAAAGCCTTTGACACTTAAGAAATGCTTGTAATTTTACTTCAGTATACCATAGTAACATCTGACAAAAAGGTCTAAAAACACTGAAGCAGCAAAAAGTTTTTTTCGCTGTGGCACTTGTGTGGGATGTAAGGGCATAAAAGGAGACAGAAGAAACAAAATCCCAGAAATTATGATTAATGGAAAAAATTGCCCAGTGAGAGATTTTATTACTTGCAATACTAAAAGCGGCATCTATGCTATAGAATGTAGCTGCAACATTTTCTATATTTGTAGGACCTCAAGACCCCTTAAGGTTCGAGTTGGATTATAAACTCACCCCTTGTCAAACCATTTAAAAAAAACATCATAATAGTAATACAGCAGAAATATAGAATTATGGTATAACATACCTTTTGATTATTTTTCTTCGAGGTCCATAGGGTCCGCAGGAATTACCTTGGGATATATAGTTGGATAGCATCCAATGCACCAAACAGCAAAGCTTTGGAGCTTCCAGCATGCACTGGTCCCCCTCCCTATATACCCCAGCCACAGGCATTCAGTTCGTGACCAGAACTCGTGGCAAGAGACGGAGAGTGAAGAAGGAAGAAAATGTCACAAGAAAACACTCAAGTGAAGAGGGAATCTGTGATATAAAGTTTAAGAACAAGTCCATCTGAGGCCAGGTGGGTCAGGGTGGGTGCACTGTGGACCCTATGGACCTCGAAAATAAATAATTATCAAATGGTATGTTATACCATAATTCTATATTTCTTCTTCGGATTCCATAGGGTCCACAGGAATTACTTTGGGATGTCCTAAAGCAGTTCCCCTAAGGGTGGGGACGTTCCTGAGCAAAGGAAGCATCCTGGGAGGCATACGTATCAAAAGCATAGAACTTGATAAACGTACTCAAGGAAGACCAAGTGGCCGCCTTGCAGAGTTGTTCAGCAGAGGCACCCTGTCTTACCGCCCACGATGGGCCGACAGAATGAGTGGAATGTGTTTTCACCTTGTTAGGAACAGGGAGATCAGCCTGTGTATAAACCTGAGAAATGGTCATATGAAGCCAGCGAGACAAGGTTTGTTTGTCTGCTGGCCAACCTCTTTTGTGAAAACCATATAACACAAATAGTGAATCCGATTTCCTGATGGATTTGGTCCGATCCACGTAGATATACGAAGGGCTCGAACCACATCCAAGGAAGCTTCACCTGAAGACTTAAAGGCTGGGACTACAATTTCCTAATTTATGTGAAACTGGGAAACAAGCTTCGGGAGGTAGCCTGCCTTGGTGTGGTGGACAGCTCTATTTTGATGAAACATCAAATATGGAGTACGACATGACAATGCTGCCAAGTCCGAAAATCTGCGAGCTGAAGAGATGGCGAGAAAAAACAAAGTCTCGGCCGTCAGCCATCTCAAGTCCACCTTATCCAAGGGTTCAAAGGGATGGCTCTGCAGTGCCCTGAGAACCAAAGACAAATCCCATGGTGTCACCGGTGGGAGAAATGGAGATTGCAGTCTAAGAACCCCCTGAAAGAATGTTCTAACATCCGGCAGAGAGGCAATCTTACACTGGAACCAAACTGTCAAAGCCGAAACCTGGACTCTCAAGGTAGCCAGGCGAAGACCTAATTCTAATCCAGCCTGGAGTAAACCAAGTACACTTGAAACCTTGAATATCTTAGGGTCATATCTCCTGTTGGAATGACTGCCAAATCCTGTGATAGATGCGAGCTGAAGCAGGCTTCCTTGCTCTCAGCATAGTCTGTATCACTGAAGGAGAAAACCCCTTGGCCTTTAAGATGGAAGACTCAAGAGCCAAGCCATCAAAGCCAACCGAGGTAAATCCTGGTATAGACAAGGACCCTGCATTAACAGGTCCTGCCGCAGAGGCAGTGGAATGGAAACAGACTGTCTATGGATAGACGTGTCAGATCCGAAAACCAATTCCTCCTGGGCCAGGCAGGAGCTATTAGTATCATCCTGTCGCCTTCTTGTTTGAATTTTCTAATGACCCTTGAGAGGAGGGAGATTGGAGGAAACGGGTACGCCAAGCTGAAGTTACATCTCACCGCCAGAGCGTCCACGAAGGCTGATGAGGGGTCCCCAATCTGGACCTGTACCTGGGGACTTTGTGGTTGTGACGTGATGCCATGAGGTCTACGTCTGGTATCCCCCACCTGTCCACCAGGATTTGAAATACCTCCGGATGAAGAGCCCATTCTCCGGCATGTATATCCTGGTGACTTAGGAAGTCCGCTTCCCAGTTGAGAACCCCTGGGATGAATATTGCCGATATCGCTGGAAGATGGCATTCTGCCCATAGCAGAATCCTTGCCACTTCTTCCATGGCTGTCGGACCTGTGCCTCCCTGATGGTTTATGTAGGCCACTGCTGTCGCATTGTTGGACTGAACCTGGACAGGCGTGCCTTGTAGAAGGTCCTGTGCCAATATGAGACCATTGTGTACTGCCCGAAGCTCCAATATATTTATTGGCAGGTGACTTTCTTGGTCTGTCCACTTTCCCTGAAAAGTGTGACAACCCGTCACTGCTCCCCATTCTCGCAGACTTGCGTCCGTGGTGAGAAGTACCCATTCCGGGATCTATAACGGATGACCACTGTTCAAATGAGTCATCTCCAGCCACCAGGCTAGGGAGAGGCGAACCTCCAACTAGAGGTGTACCATCTGGGGTTTTATCCGATGATACTGACCATCCCACTGGGCCAGGATCCACCGCTGTAGGGACCTGCAGTGGAACTGGGCATAGGCCACCATGTTGAATCCGGCTACCATGGAGCCCAGCACCTGCATTGCCAAGTGCACTGACACTGTTTGCAAAGCAGTTTGTGCACACGAGTCTGTAGTGTTACAATCTTGTCCTCTGGAAGAAGAATCCTCTGTCCCAGAGAGTCCAGCCATGCCCCTAAGTGCACCATCTGCTGAGTTGGAGAGAGTGATGACTTCTTCCAAATAGATTACCCAGCCGTGCTCTTGTAAACAGACAATGGCCATCTGTAGATGGCATTGTAACCTCTACTGAGATTGCGCCAATATGAGGTCATCTAGATATGGCAGTATCCGGACTCCTTGTCATCTGAGATGAGCCGTCATGACCGCCATTATCTCGGTGAATAACCGAGGGGCTGTGGTAAGCCAAAAGGGTAGAGCCTGAAACTGATAGTGTTGCCAATCTACTGCCAACCTGAGAAAGGCCTGGTGAGATTTTGTAATCAGGACATGCAAATATGCATCTTGTATGTCCAGGGAGACCATGAAGTCCCCATGCTCCATTGCCAACACAATTGACCATAGGGTTTCTGGAATTTGGGCACTTTGATAAATCTGTTGAGAGATTTTAGATTCAATATAGGGTGGTGTGACCCATTGGGTTTTTGAATTAAAAACACAATTGACTTGTAACCCCTTCCCTGCTGCGTCACAGGGACAGGGACTATAACACCTGATTCCAAGAGGGCCCCAATAGACTCCCGGTAGGCCGTTGCTCTGACCGGGTCTGTAGGAAGGGTTGTGCCCACAAATCTTTGAGAGGGATCCCTGAGAGACAAGCTCTTGTACTCAGGCATCTGTAGTGGTCTGATGCCAGGCCTGAGTAAACTGCAAGAGTCGGTCCCCAACCCTGACATCCTCCAGGGGAAGGCCCGCTCCATCAGACAGTGGACTTACTATCTGGCTTTGCAGGATGGCGTTTGGCTGGCCAAATGTCTTTGGGTTGTGTCCTCTTGCCAGTTTGTTTGGCTGAGGACTGCTTCTTTGTCCTACCTTGTGGACGAAAGGACCGATATGGCTGCCTCTTAGAGGTAGATGTGGATGGCAATTCTGCTGACCTTGGCGTTACCAAGGAAGTCATTATGTCATCCAGACCTGGATCAAACAGTACCTTCCCTGTGAAGGGCAATGATTCTAGAGCCTTCTTGGACCCTGCATCCGCCTTCCAGGTTTTAAACCAGAGGGACCTATGAGCTGCCACCGAGTTGGCCGAGATCCTAGACGCTAGGACACCTGCGTCAATCCCCGCCTCCACCATATACATAGTTGCTTCTTGCAACTGACCAAGAAGAGACCACTGCTCTCTAGATGGGTCAACCATAGACTCCTCTAGTGCCTTAATCCACTCCTCCTTAGCTACCCAGGCTATAGCTGTAGCTAGCCCGATAACAGCTCCTGATAACGAAAACATTGATTTTAAATGATTGTCAATCTTTCTATCAGTAACCTCTGTTAACGAGGATGCTGCCGGGATGGTCAACGTAGCGCTTTTGATCAGCCTTGTCACATGTGCATCTATTGTTGGTAAAATCTCCCATTTATTCCATGCTCCCAGAGCAAGTGGATATCGAGAGGTCAAATTCTTAGTGGCCTGAAAATGCCTATTAGGAGTAGGGGTGTGTACCGGCCACTTTTTGTGGTTTGGATCTTTCTTCGTGTTTTGGATCTGGATTTTTTTTTGCCAAAACCACCCTTCCGTGTTTTGGGTTCTGGGTTTTGGATCTGTATTTTTTGGAAAAAAAGCATAAAAACAGCTAAAATCACAGAATTTGTGAGTTTTTCTGCTCTTATGCTATTATTAACCTCAATAACCTTAATTTCCACTCATTTCCAGTCTATTCTGAACACCTCACAATAGTGTTTTTATGTCTAAAAGGTTGCACCGAGGTAGCTGGATGACTATGCTAAGGGACACGAGTGGGCGGCACAAACATGTGGCCCATCTAGGAGTGACACTGCAGTGGCAGACAGGATGGCAGTTTGAAAAACTAGACCCCAAACAGTACATAATGCAAAGAAAAAAAAAGAGGTGCAAGATGGAATTGTCCTTGGGCCCTCCCACCCACTCTTATGTTGTATAAACAGGACATGCACACTTTAACAAACCAATAATTTCAGCGCCAGGGTCTGCCACACGACTGTGGCTGAAATGATTGGTTCGTTTGGGCCCCCACAAAACAAGCTGGCAATTAATCTGTCCCTGCACAAACTGGCTCTACGGAGGCAAGATGTCGTCCTCATCCTCCTCATCCACCGATTCCTCACCCTCTTCAGTGTTGTATACATCCTCATCCTCATAGAGAATTAATTAGTCCCCGCTGGAATCCACCACCACAGGTCCCTCTGTACGTTCTGGAGGCAGGTCTCACTGGAAGAGTTGATAATTCATTTTTATGAACTTCATCTTCTCCACATTTTGTGAAAGCAACCTCCTACGCCTTTCGCTGACAAGGTTCCCGGCTGCACTAAACACTCTTTCGGAGTACACACTGGAGGGGGGGCAACTCAGGTAAAATAGAGCCAGTTTGTACAGGGGCCTCCAAATTGCCTCTTTTTCCTGCCAGTACAGGTACGGACTGTCTGACTTGCCTACTTGGATGCTGTCACCGATGTAATCCTTTAACAGACCGACGCATGCTTGTCGCTGCTGATTTGAGGATGCAGGTGCGGCTACAGCCCACACAATTCACAAAGACAGAAAAAAAAGGATTTTTTTTATTTTTTGTGGAGCGCACTTTGAGGGTTACACCACCCTTTAACAGACAGATGCACGCTTGTCGCTGCTGCTTTGAGGATGCACGTATAGTGCAGACAATTCACAAACACAGAAGAACATATTTTATTTTTGTTGGAGTGCACTTTGGGGGCTACACCACCCTTTAACAGACAGACGCACGCTTGGCGCTACTTTGTTGATGCACGTGCGGCTACTGCGCACACAATTCACAAACACAGAAAAAATATTAAATTTTTTTGCACTTGGGGGGAGCACCCCTGATGGACAGAGCACCCCCTGGACAACACTACAGCACCCCTTTAGAACTGGGATGCTGCACAGGACTTTGGAGTGGACACAGCCCCTATGGACTGACCGCACAACACAGTACAGCCAGCCCCTATGGACTTTGGAGGAGTGGACGGAATGGGTATGATATACCGCCGGCCGTATGGCCGGCGGTTTGATTCCCGTCAGCGGCAGCCCGACTGGAGCAGAGTGCAAAGCAGCGGAAGCCCGACAACGCTGGAGATCTCGATCGTGGCTAGGTAAGTATCTGCTAACCTAACCCCCCTAACCCTCCTTAGGGGTGCCTAACCCTAATCCCCCCTCTAAGTGCCTAACCCTAACCACCCCCTTCCCCGCTGCCTAAACCTAAGTCCCCCGGGGGGGTGCCTAACCCTCCCTCCCCCTAGCCTAACCCTCCCGGGGGGGTGCCTAACCCTAAGTCCCCCCCGGGAGCCCTAAACCTAACCCTCCCCCCCGCGGCTGTCCGCTCACAGCGCCCGGCATCACTACGATCATGATGCCGGGCGCCGGTCTCCCGGCGTCGGGGAAATGCGGGCGTCTACATCTAGATGCCCGGCATTTCACCCATGCCGGGATAAGACAGTCGGGAAGCCGGCTGCCGGTATTTAGGCAGTCGGCTTCCCGAGTGGACACAGCCCCTATGGACAACAGCAGCACAGCACAACACAGCCAGCCCCTATGGACTTTGGAGGAGTGGACGGAATGGGTATGATATACCGCCGGCCGTATGGCCGGCGGTTTGATTCCCGTCAGCGGCAGCCCGACTGGAGCAGAGTGCAAAGCAGCGGAAGCCCGACAACGCTGGAGATCTCGATCGTGGCTAGGTAAGTATCTGCTAACCTAACCCCCCTAACCCTCCTTAGGGGTGCCTAACCCTAATCCCCCCTCTAAGTGCCTAACCCTAACCACCCCCTTCCCCGCTGCCTAAACCTATGTCCCCCGGGGGGGTGCCTAACCCTCCCTCCCCCTAGCCTAACCCTCCCGGGGGGGTGCCTAACCCTAAGTCCCCCCCGGGAGCCCTAAACCTAACCCTCCCCCCCGCGGCTGTCCGCTCACAGCGCCCGGCATCACTACGATCATGATGCCGGGCGCCGGTCTCCCGGCGTCGGGGAAATGCAGGCGTCTACATCTAGATGCCCGGCATTTCACCCATGCCGGGATAAGACAGTCGGGAAGCCGGCTGCCGGTATTTAGGCAGTCGGCTTCCCGAGTGGACACAGCCCCTATGGACAACAGCAGCACAGCACAACACAGCCAGCCCCTATGGACTTTGGAGGAGTGGACACAGCCCCTATGGACAACAGCAGCACAACACAGCCAGCCCCTATGGACTTTGGAGGAGTGGATACAGCCCCTATGGATAACAGCAGCACAGCACAACACTACACTGCACTACACAGCCCAGCCAGCCCTAACTCCCTCTTCACTGTCTACAGCCGAGTGAGAAAATGGCTCCGACGTGGATACCTTATATAGAATCCAAAACCCGCGAGACCCAGAAGGCGGGATGATAACAGACAATATGGTCCCGGTCGCCTAGTGAGGATCGTCCTGCACATACAGCCCCCCCCCCTGATGCGTCTCAACACCAGAGGTAAGGGACCGCATAGCGCACTTACCTGCATCTCCGTCCCCCGACTACAGTCCCAGGCCTCAGTCGCAGGCAACTACCCAGCCCCGCTGAAACCCAGTGGCACAAGGCGGATGCTGGTGTTGTCAGTGTCAGCGGAGGTAGTAGGAGCCGCAGTGCTGGCGTCTTTTACGGTGCCTAGTACCGCTAAACTCTGTAACATTAAAATAAAAAAACTTGAGACTGCCTGAGCAGTCCCGTTAGAACAGGTGCACTTGCCGCGCACCAAACGAAACAAATGAATGGCTGTGGTATATAAGAGAGGGGCACCAGTACATGCTGGGAGCTATAAGATTTGCTGTTTGGTACATTGGATGCTATCCAACTATATATCCCAAGGTAATTCCTGTGGACCCTATGGAACCCGAAGAAGAAATTAAATGTTTTATGGGTTTACACTATATTAAAGGACAATGGCACAGGAGAGACCTAGCCAAACAATTAGCTAAGAAGCATTTTTGAACTGGGTACTTTAAGCCCAGGAGGCCTTAACCTTGATTTTGAGGTGAATTGGTTTCTATAACAGTGTCTGCACATTTTGTACTTTTCCCAACTGTACTGTATCACGTATGCACATTTGTGTGGCACGCTCCCATTTTAGATATTATTTTTTTAAATTGTATGAATCTTGTTAAGAATGTATTTATTTCTTATCTATTGTGGTTTAATCTGATTGAACACTGGGACTGACTGATGGATACTATACAACACTATACCGGAGAATGTGCCAATACATAAAAATCCCTGTTTTGTTGATATCACTATGGTAACATTGGGGAAAAACTATGGGCATGTTGGCAGCAATACCGAAAGTGATGATATCACACAGATGGTGCCATGAACAGCTGAGCTGCACAAAACAAACCATATGAGTATTACGGCAACCCCGGATGTGATGTCAAGTCCCTTGGAAACACAGGCCCGGCACAGCAAAGGATCATGGACCTTGTAGTTTATTATTGTTTAGAGATCGCCGGCGGTGTTTGGATTGGACAGAGTGTATTTTTAAAGGACTTTGGTGGAACGGCATTCACTAACTGGACATACCGTGAAAAGGACCTCAGCACGGGGGTCGAAATGCGTCGGTATGGACGGGGAAGACCAGGTGGCAGCTGAGATTACTTACATCCGGATAGACGGAGAGGAGAGCGGTGACTAGTGGAGTGCCCGGGACTGACACTGATGTGGTACATCATACGCTTATTGAGGACTGCCCGTTGACAGTTCTCTCTACTATCCGGTAATTGTGATCCCTTAAGCCACTGTGGGATACCTTGTCCAGGGGATGAATGTCAAAGATCTCCTTTTGTTGTAATTGTGTTATTTTATGCTGTATTAAACTGTGTTTCACTATATTCACTTTTGTTTTTGTCTATTTTGGGTACTTACATTGGTGTCCCATGAGATGGACGACTCTCAAAGTATCTAATATATTATGTGTGTCCTATATTAGATAATTGGAAAAATTCAAGTGGAATTAACCTTTGTAGATACTGTACTAAGCGCAGGTTATGTGATTTCTGCATATACTTTTTACATTTCAAGTGGTGACAATTTGGGAATATCTTCCATAGAAAACTTTTAACTTGCTGCTGGGTGATAGTGCGCACAGTTTCACTCTTCTGCACCATTTGCACTTTGTTAACATTTTAGAACGTAAGCCTTTAACAATTTTTTTTAAAGTTTTCCTGCTGCCTGAATAAGAGAAAACATTTGCTCTCTACAGTGTGTTGTTGTATGAGTCGGGCATTAATGATAATTGTATCTCCTCTGTTAACCAATTCCTGCATCGCTGGGATACATAGATCACATGGAAACTTTATTTTCCGCATGATTGAAGTACAATTTTGCTTGCGGAATAGACCCCTATATGCACTCAATGGTGTTGTAGGAATGCATATTAAAAATAATATATTCACCAGGCCAAAATTAGGATGAGGCTATGCCAAACACAATGCAGTGCAGCGGTGATGAGCTGGACTAATGCCCAGTGCCACAATTAATAGTGGACCTGGAATCTCCTTTATATATTATCACCCTACTATACCCTGCAGTCTGGCAATGTCCTTCAGCCAGCTAATATTACTGTCACACTAAAGGTGCGTACACACTGGGCGATATTACTGAGCGATTGCAGGATTACATCGTAATCGTGCAATCGCTCAGTAAACGTGCACTTTTATGTCAGAAACGACCAGCATCGCGCTCCTGCTGGTCGTTTCCGACATTGTCCATCGCCTGACCATGCAGGCCAATCTGATGATAACGACAGATTGGCATGTTCAGGAATGATGGAGTGTGCCTGCACTGAACAATAGAGATGTGCGCCGACCCCTGTTTTGGATCTTTTTTCCTTGGTTTTTGTTTTTCGGTTTTGGATCTGTATTTTTTCCCAAAAATTATATAAACTGCTAAAACCACATAATTTGGACCTATTTTTGTTCCTACGGTATTATTAACCTTAATAACAATCATTTCCATGCATTTTTAACCTTCTCACAATATTGATTTCACTATTTTTCACCAATTTAGGCCAAAAGGCTGCAGCGAGCTGACTGGCTAAAGTAAGTGAGATAGCAGCAGCACAAACGCACGGCAGTTTAAAAAAATATAGGACATCTATGAAACATTGCCACACAGCAGTGGCAGACAGGATGGCAGTTTAATAAACTATAATAATGTCAGTCGGCAATGCCCTAAATTGTGCAAAATGTAATGAAGAGGTGCAAGATGGAATTGTCCCTCCCACCCACTCTTATGTGGGATATTAAAAAGGACATGCACAGTTTAACAAACCAAGCACTTTAGACACTAGGACTGACACTTTCGTGGCTTAACTCCTTGGTTTGTTTGGGCCCCCACAAAACATTTTTTGGAAGGACTACCTTCAACTATTAAGGAGGAGGTTCATGAAGAGGGTGTTGGTGGTGGTGATTACATGTGCTGGTCTGAACTGCTGGTATCTAATACTGGACTGCTTGTTATTAAGATACAAATTATCATTTTGTTAAACAAATTGCATGAACTCGCTTCAAATGATGTAACAGGGAGGTGCCTAGATGGTTAAAATCCCTTCCTCTGCTACCTTTGGCTTTACAAATGGAACAGATGCCTTCACAACTGTTGTCAGAATTAAGATTAAAATAATTCCACACCCAAGACCTGTCTTTACTGGCTTTCTTTTTATCATGAGCAGGAACTACTGCCACTGGTGGCTGATTTACGCAAACCACATCCTCATCATCAACATCCACATTAGTGTCAGATAGGACACAAATTTCCCCCTCATCCTCCTTTTGCACTTCCTCCACACTATCATCCTATTTTTTTTATTATTTCACCATCTAATACTAGAACAGCTGTCATGGCGTCAGTGATCCACAAACATCCTCGCCATCAACATCCTTATCATCATCAACTTCCTCATCATCTTTGTTGTTGTCGCCAACTAGATAAATATCCTCCTCATTCTATTCCAGAGAAGCATCCTCGATTTCTACATCAGAAGGCACACAAATGGTGGAACGAAGATCCTCTTCAAGTACAGTAGTACTAGAAAGGTCAGGCTCACACATGGCAACAGCGGACACACTTGGATTCCTCAGGAATTTGTGATTTTTCCGAGCACACAGTTGGTTCCAATGTCTTACTCGTCTTAACAATTTTTTTTTTTTTTAGTACCTCTCCTACAAGCAGATGGGCTTAAATTATCATTAGAACTATAAGTCATCATAAATACAGGCCAATGCCTTATCTTTTCCTTTCCACTTCGTGTAGTGAATGGCATATTGCCAATTTTTTGTTTAGCTTTAAATAATTTTTTGCTTCAGGGTAAAAGTTGATTTTTTTTTTAGCCTAACTTTTTGGCCTGACTTAAGCCCTGGTACATTGGCCTTCATAGATGATGTTCTCGGCCTTACACAGTCATCATGACTGCTGCCGGCAGCTAGAAGACTGGTATGTGGATCCTGCTCTCCGGTCATGTGGTCATGTGACTGTCCTCCATACTCACTACGCACACAACCACACACAATAAATGTTTTTTATTTTTTTTTTGGAACACTGATTTGAACCCTGAAAGAGGCAGCAGCCCCTTGACAGACAGCAGCACAGCACCCCTGCGCACCTACACCGATGACAGGTGAGGCTAACATGCACACAATTTTTTTTATTTTATTTGAACACTGAGGGTGAACCTCTGAAAGAGACAACATCCCCTTGACAGACAGCAGCACAGCACCCCTGTGCACCTACGCCAATGACAGGTGGGGCTAACACGCACACAAAAAAATATATATATTTTTTGGCCAGCAGCCCCTTGACAGACAGCAGCACAGCACCCCTGTGCACCTACGCCAATGACAGGTGGGGCTAACACGCACACAAAAAAATATATATATATATTTTTTGGCCAGCAGCCCCTTGACAGACAGCAGCACAGCACCCCTGTGCACCTACGCCAATGTTTATTTTTTTAACACTGGGCTGAACTCCTGAAAGAGGCAGCAGCCCCTTAACAGACAGCAGCACAGCACCCCTGTGTGGCTAACAGTAACACACAATTTTATATTTTTTTCACACTGGGGGTGGGTGAAGAGCACCCCTGAAGGACAGAGCACCCCCTGGACAACACAGCACTACAGCCAGCCAGCACCTATGGACAGGGCAACAGCCAGCCAGCTCTTATGGACAGGACAATAGCCAGCCCCTATATGGACAACAGTAGCCAGCCCCTATTCACAGCACAGGTCCCAGCTCTCTCCCTCTTCACTCTCCACAGCCGGAATAAAAAATGGCGGCAATCGTAGGACCTTTATAGAATCCAAAACCCGCGAGAATCCAACAGCGGGATGATGATGTTTTGCCTCGTTTTCAGATTCGAGTCAGGCAGGAAATCCTGAGCCGACTCGGATCTGCCTTGGATCCCCGAAGTTCGGGTAGGTTCGGTTCTCAGGCAACCAAACCCGCTCATCCCTACTGAACGACTGATCGTTCAGTGCAGACACTACAGGTGATCAGGAACGACAGTACGATTACGATGTTGTAATCTTACTGTCTTTCCTGATCGCCAAATGTGTACGCACCTTAAGGTGTGGGCTGAGATGCGGAGATGTATAAAAGTAGTTGCCATGACTCCCTATAACTCTAATAATAATTATAGGATCATTGTAATCACATAACACAACCAGGAAAGATAATGTATCATCAAATCAACCTTGTAACTGCAAAAAAGTGAATGATAAACTATAGTATACAAGTACAGGGGAGATTTCCGTGTAACGACGTTAGACAAATTACACTTCATTGACAGATCTGTGTGTGCTAAAATGCAACTGTTCATCAAAGTCCAATCTTTCCAGGGAAGAGTAATAAGTCATACACATGGGCACTGTAGTTATGCACAGGCCCTGGATGCGATCTTCGCACTGTAGTTATGCACAGGCCCTGGATGCGATGATCTTCCGTGCCCGGCCAGTACTGGGGGGGAGGGACATGCCCCACTGCGATACATTCTGCGCCAGCTGGAAGGGGAGTGAGTGGTGCCTGGGCGCAATCCATTCCGAATTCCTTTCTAATACTGTAGCGTGAATGTAGACACTAACTTCCGGCTCCAGTATGGAGAGTCACATGACAGCAAGCCAAGTCATGTGACAGCATCTCCCATAACCGCGGCTTAGTCAGTCGGCCGCCCGCTCTCCTGCCCGGTGCAGGTCTCGTAGAACACGAAGACACCACACACTGTGACGTCACAGAAAAACATTCCACTGCTCTCCCCTGTGCTGCTGCTTGCCTTGTGGTGCCCTCCCCTGTGCCGCTGCCTGCTGCCCTGTGCGAGGAGGTCGGCGCGATGGAGGTCTACATTCCATCGTTTCGCTATGAAGAGAGCGATCTGGAGAGGGGATACACGGTAGGGAAGAGCGGTCTATTACTGTATGGCACATTCCTCCTGTATACAGTGTGAAGACCTACAGCTACCATCAGGCTGATATAATAAGCATTGCTGATAGCATTTCTGTGTAACATGACAGTGAAAAGGATGTGTGTGTGTATATTATATATATCCGTACACACACACTCACTACATTTATTCTAGCAGCAATTCAGTGACCTCTATACTTATTTTATTCCATAATTTTATCATATTTATTAAACAAAATACTAAAACCTAAAATAGAGCATTATAATAAGTAACCAATTTGACATAACCAGGGTGTCCAAATGTGGAATGCAGGTGCCTTGGATAAGGTCCTAGATGACATGTTGTAAAGTGTGACTTAAGTAATAATAATCATTTAATAATAACACTATATCATGATCATCACTTCAAACTTTTTTTTTTTCACTGCCTTTGTAACCTGTAAACTTTCTAAGCAAGCAGACTTACTTCATGAAGCCTTTAACAGATGCTGCTATCCTAGGAGATATATGGGACCACTCCAAGAAAAGAGAACGCTTCCACAGACCTCAGGCTTCACTAAATGTGTCATAGGATTTTATTTGGTATAGTTGGTAGGTTAATAACAAAAAGATGTGGTTTATGGCTCTAATAGTTAAGGGATATAGTTCCAAATAGATATTTTACTTTTTAATTTTAGTAAGATCTCCCAAAAGGTCTTTTTTAGAGTTTATCCGATAATATTATCGCCGATGACGTCATTTTTCGCATGACGGGGATAACTTTTTACCATGTTTTACATGGCGAAAAAAAGTGCAGATTTGGGGTTTAGGGGTGCAGGCTTAAAAAACATAGCCTGCACCCCTTGGAATGTCCCCTAAAAAAGAAATGTAAAAAAAAAAAAATCGGGACACCCCTTATGTTTAATTTTGGGTGAAACAAAAAAATATGGGCCAAACTTCTAAAGTACTGTAATTAATTCCAGAGGGGTCCCCATGTATGCGGCAGGTGTTTTACAGAATGCGGGTAGCAGCGGCAGGTCCTTTTTTTCAGAATTTTGAAAACTAACTTTATGCTTACACCCATTTTCATGTACCCCAAATTTGATGGGTATAGTTCTTTTTGCAAAAAAAAAAATCTAAGTGCTATTCTTCACCCCTTCTTCATAGCCGCAGTTATGCACCTGCAGCAGCTATTACAGACCCCGACTTCCTTCAGCAGGCAAAAATGGGGGTACCCATAGTGATCCCCCATGTCTAGACACCTTTAGGGGGGTCCCAGGAACAATTCCCGAAAATTCAAGTTTTTTGGCGAAATTTACCTTTCTGCCGGCTCCCATTTTCGTTGATTCCTAATTGTATACGGGGATAAAGCGGGCACGCGCCCGATACTTTATCCCCGGAAAACCTGTGAGGTGGAGCAAAAAGTCCAGCACGGACTTTTCGCTCCCATATTGAATTCCCCCCAAGTGAAGAATCCCACTTGGAGTGAATATTATTGGAAAAAACAACGATTGTCGGATGAACTCTAAAAAGGACCTTTTAGGAGATCTTGCTAAAATTAAAAGTAAGATATCTATTTGGAACTATATCCCTTGACTATTAGCGCCGTAAACCACATCTTTTTGTTTTTTGTGTATTGTTGAATCTGGAGGTGGTAAAACTCCTATTGGTGTGGGTGGCTGCTTTTGGTTTATGTTTGTGCAATTTTGTAATTCAATTATTTTTATTGATAGTTGGTAGGTTGTAAATCTGAAATGCATGTATGTTATATCAGTATTTGTGACATTATAATCCCAACAGAAATTCAGTGAAAAACCATGATGGTCTTTTCAAACAGAAATATTAAAGATTAAATATATATTTTATTATTTTTTTTAAATATTTTTAGAAATAAGGCTTTTTTATTGAGCTGTTATATAACTTGGAGCTTGAATGTTTTATATATATATATATATATATATATATATATTTATATATAAAACATGGCCATTAAATATGAAACATATATAAAACATGGCCATCTATAAACATGGCCATCTATAAAACACATGCACTCCTCCCTGTACAAGTGACTATAAAAAACTAAAACCACACAAGAAAAATATTTAATGCTATTTTTTACAGTGAGAAACAATTCTTGGATTCCAAGATGATCTAAACAAACCAACCTTGCTCCTGGTTTAGTAGAATAAACAAAAGTAGCACAAAATATGGTGACTATATAGAGGCAGGTAGAATTTATTTAACCATAAAAAATATAATTATAAACCTGCGCTTGTAATAAAATGTAAAGGTGCGTACACAGTTACGATATATAGTATCATTCATTTTTATGTAGCGAATGACCAATTAACGACCAATGACGCACGTTCCCGAATGGACGATAATGATATCTCTGGTCGTCCATACATACAGGCCAACTTGGACGATTTCATCAAGATTTGCCTGTTCAGAGATGTGGCAGGATGACTTCACTGAAAGATATTTATCAGATATCTTTCAGTGTGTACATCCAATATCATTTGTCCTGCATTACAGAAAGTTCAAGGGAAATCGTTCAGCTATATTGTTCACTGAACAGATCGTACCGTGTGTATGCAGCTAGATGTTCAAATGTTATAATAATGTAATAATATATAATAATTTTATTAAAAAGGATCACATATGGGGGGGGATTTCAATTGTTTTCTTCACATTTGTTCTTAATGGGTGCCCGATGGAGCAGTTAAATTGTTGCTCCAATCGGGCGTGAGTACCTTGGGCGACCACATTTTTGCTCGCACGCTCCTGAGGTGGTGAGCAGAAATGTGCGAAAAGTAGACAGTTTGGCACCCAAACAGCACTTTTTGTATCGCCCCCATTAGTTTATACGGGTTTAGCCACTTTGAGCTGCAAAACTAGCTGCTTTTGGCCACGACCAGCTCAATAATTAATGGGTGGCGCCCAAAACAAGTGGATCGCTCCTTTGGGTGCCCATTAATTATAGTCACCCAAAAAACAATTGAATTGACCCCATAGTCATAAAACTTCAATAAACCATATGCAGCCAATATTAACAGTTGGAAAAGCGCTTATATCTTGGATCAACATTAAGATTAATTAGCAGTCACTTGTATGCACTGTTATAAAGTGAATTCATGCCAAATAACAGAAACAGGAATAGGTCATTACATTTTCATTACCTGTTCCTTTGAGAAAAGTGCATCAGAAGGTGCCTGTAATCTCTCTATTCTGCCAGAGGGAAACCTTCTAATAGCGGTTTTCTTGCAGCCTCCATGGGGAAATACCATTAATCAAGAGTTGTTTGTTGCTTACTGGTTCGTGATCCTTTTAAATCGGGCACCCAGGAGGGACTCACAACACCTAACAGAGACTATTCTAGCCTTGGAGTTCCATAAAAACTATCACTACAGCCTATAGATAATTTTCCAGCCTTTTACAATTTACTATGTTCCCTAAATTTAAAAATGTCGGCTATATACCATCTTGCTTCTCTGAGAGAATCTGTAATTTGACATGAGTGCACTTTATAACAGTTGACTATATAAGAGATTTTCCAGGGCACACAAGTGACTACTAATTAATCTAATTTTGATCCGAGATACATGTGCTTTTCCACCTGTCAGTATTGGTTACATGTGTTTTATTGCATTTTATGACTGTATGATTCTTTTTGACTGCTTCTATAATTCTTACATTTGAGCATCTTGCATTTCATTGGAAGCACAGGTTTATAATTATATTGCTTTGGATGACAAGATGTCTGCCATATCAAAGACACAAACTTTAAAGAGAAAAACATTAGGTTTGCACATTCCTGTTCAGTGTCATTACTGTACCCCTTGCTCAGCACAGGATGAAATTGTGGAACTGGTGTAAGCTTGCATGCACTGCAAATCAATTACATTTTTTTTGTTTAACTTATGGTTTAGTTAGCAGACTCCTGTGGGGGGAAAAGTGACTTTTCGTCATCGGGAATATGCTTTTTTTTTCATTATTGCACAATATAGTAAGCCACTTCCCTTCTTTTTTTGTTGTTGTTGTTTTACATATATATTTTCTATTTTAAGATGACAGCCCATTCATTTACCACATATTGTCTAATGCTGGGTACACACGGGTCGATCAATCACCGATAACGATATCGCTCACTGATCTCCCTGCACCTTCCCGGTGTGCTGGATGAACAATATCGTTCTTCCAGCACACCACTAACCAGCACACTGGTTGTGGCTCACTGATCTCCCTGCACCTTCCCGGTGTGCTGGATGAACAATATCGTTCTTCCAGCACACCACTAACGACGGGCCAGCGACCCGCAATCAACGATCGCAGGTCCCTATGTAACCTGGACGATATCGTCCAGGTTGGCCTGCATGTACGGCCGATGGACAATATCGTTATGGTCCATCTGTGCCCGCCCATCGCTGGTCGTTAGAGTGTTGGAAGGCGCAAAAAAAATTAACGATAACAACAATATCGTTCATTAAAATCGGCCCATGTGTACTCACCTTAAAGCTATGGAGACCTACCACTGAAACAGAATTGCTACATTATATATAGAAAACATATTTTACAAAATAGCATTCTCTATATTTTGGTACACAGTATATCAGTGTGGAGGGCTTAAGTAAAAATTGCATGTGTGTATGTGCATATATATATATATATATATACACAGTATATACACACATCTTGCTCTATAATCTTAAGTTTAGCATACAGAAGCAATTCTAACAGTATGATTTTCAGTTGACAGTTAAAGTAGAGTTGTATTTTTGTCTTGTGTCAACTCCATTTTTATCACTGTACCAATAGTTAAGCAACTAGAGGTAAACAAAATGGCTGAAAGTAATACTGCAATTGGGTATAGTTTATCCAACAAGACAGCGTTTGCTCTACAAAGGAGAAACTTTTTGTCTTGCAAATAACTGCTCCTTTTCTATGATGCATGCATTCTCCAACATAGATCTACTACTCAAGTCTGACAGAAATACGCAGTGAATTAACAACATAACACACACATCATAATAAGCTCTTTACCCATGTGCTCTCCGGGCTACACACCATTTCCCTGCACACCTACTTCCATTTTTCCTCTCATTTGCCACCTAACCTCACCTGTACTAACGGGGATATCCGACGTTGCCTGGGTTGAAGAATGGACTTTGAAGTCCATCTGTAACCTTAATTTTTTACATTGCAGACCACGGCATATGAAAATGTGCTTGTAGGAAATTAGTAACTGTCGGCGCAGTGTGACAGCTGTGGGCAGCACAGATGGTGTAATGGCTAGCATTACTGCCTTACAGCGCTAAGGTCGTGGGTTCGATTCCAGCTATGACCCTAACTGTGTGGAGTTTGTATATTCTTCCTGTGCTTGCGTGGGTTTTCTCTGGGCACTTCGGTTTCCTCCCACACTCCAAAAATATACTGGTAGGTTAATTGGCTCCCCACAAAATTAACCCTAGGGTGTGCATGTAATAGGGAATATAGATTGTAAACTCCACTGGGGCAGGGACTGATGTGAATGGCCAAATATTCTCTGTAAAGTGATGCGGAATATGTGTGCGCTATATAAATAACTGGTAATAAATAAATAAAAAAATCCTCCGACTCACTTCTTCCATTGAAGCTCTGCCTGCCCCCCACTGGTACATATCAGATGGCCTTCAAATAAGTGCAGTTTTATGAACTAGAAGACATCCTGAGCAAACTTGCTTAAACAAAAGCAATCAGAGACTTCATGGCCTACTTGGTCCTGACAAACATCAAACATAACAAAAAAACCTAATCCTGGTCAAACTACACCACCATGCCAAATTTGGTGGGGCTAGGTAAAAAACTTTGGCCGTGCATAAAGGACAAACAGACACACACACACTTTCTCGCTTATTATATAGATGTCCTTCTACACAGTCTACTACTAATGTTTAATCTAGCACCCTGCACGTAATCTGTGAGGAGGGCATATCTTAATTTTGAAGGGCAAAATTGTATACATGACGTATCGCTACAGCTACAGTAGCTATATAGTGATACTTCACATCTAAAATGTTGCCCATCAAAATTAAAATATGCCCTCCTCACTGATTATGTGCAGGCTGCTAGTATGAGCACTGGGCCTGATTCAGAGCCGGACGCTATTTGCGGTCGTTCATCCAGAAAATAGGGGTGGCTATTCAAATGAACCGTTCGCTCTTTGCGGTCTGTTCACGCCTCTATGTCTGAACGAGCGAACAAAACTTGCGGTCGTTTTTTGAAAAAATACGCCCCCTGGCCGCTCGCATTCTACGTCATGTCCGCTATTTATTAGATTAATCGAGTACATCGACCAGCGTATGAACTGCTCGCTATTCTTGGGGTTGGTTTTTGCTACCGCAATCTTGCGAGCAGTTCTGACTATAAAATAACCCAGTGACGTGGTCAATGACGCTGCTGTATTATGCACACCCTTAAAACGCCCGTTTTGACCTTTAGGCACGCCTGCGTTCGGATCTCCACTCCCCGTTTTCAAGCCCCTTCCCCTGTTACCACCCACATACGCCTCATTCTGTCACTCAAAATAGCAGGTATTCGCTATTTAGCGAACAAACGATTTTCGGCCGCACTGACTGGATCGCGCATGCGTATTACGATCCGTACGCATGCGCAGTTGGGCAAACATCGCTCAGAGCGGCCGCTTACAAGCGGCTCTGAATCAGGCCCACTATACACAACTGACTTACACAAAGTCCCCCCTACTATGTATTATCTGCACTATAGAGTTCTATCAGATAGACATGCAGTACATGTTTATCAAATCTACTAATTAAACCTGTATCTGTATTTCCTGTAAACCATTCAAATATTATGGTTTGTTACTTCCTTATTTCTTGCCACTATCTCACCAGCTTACTAATAGCCATGGGCTTTGATTGTATCACTCTTACCAGTTCATTATGTCTGACTGTTTACATTCCACATTCTCTATTCAATTTAGTATTTTATTGAATATGTCCTTTCTACTTTTAAACAGTCTTTCAAACATGCGCATAGCTTTAGTTTGTCAGTGTTTTTGTACTGAAAATTCATCTTTCAGTGTGCTTTTATTAACATAATAATTGGAAGTTACTGTTGTACTGCATTTATCAGCCAAAATGAAACCTAAGTGAACTTTGTGCCCAACTCAAGAGCACATAACTGAAGAGCCCCACTTCTCTGACTGAAAAATTGGGCTTCCTACATCTATCCATTACTTTAAGAAAAACTAGGATCTCACTCCTATAATAATTTTCACACTTTATTTTTTGATTTTCTTTTTCTCTAAAGATCTATGACTGCACAGATTTGTTCAGAAAACATCATATTAAGCATATGTAAACATTTTTTTCTAAATGATACAGCTATAGTAATTGATAAAGGTTGATAATTTTTTCCTGGATTCCACTTTCCAAATGTGTAGTTAATCTTTTACAATTGACAATACAGTATACAAATCTAATTGTGTCCAATTGTGGACAGGGCAATATATTCAGTAGATAGGCAGATTCCCTCCTGGGAAGGATTTCCATTGGCATATAATGATATAAATGTATGCAATAGAACAAATATTTCAGAGGAAAAGTCATAGCAATACACTGAAATAATATGAAGCATAAATCATGTTCCAGTCCTGAGATCACTGTCCAGTTTAGCCACACATGTCTTCTGTTGGCACTGGAGATAGTTAATGTGGAAATGCAGACCAATGTCTTTTACTTTCAAACCGCAACTACCAACATGTCTAAAGATGGCGTTGCCCACCGGAATGTATTGCATTTCAGGGCTTGATGCATATGAGAAATGCGATCAAACCCCCTAAAATGGCATTTTAGCTGCATCCCACCCCAAGTATTAGTACATCTACCCCTACAGATTGATGGAGTTGAAATTATTTTGAAATGGTCTTCTAACCCTTGCCAGACTGATGAGAAGCAAAATTAGCTTCTCTGACAACATTGAAGGAGTCTCATCTCCTTGGCATCCTGCCAACATTTCTACTTTTTCATGACAATAGTAGTGCTTCATGGGCCGGATTCAATTCAATGCGATGTTGAATAGCCTCGGGAGGGAGCTCCTGGAGATATTCAATTCAGCGTGCTGTAAATCCGGAGAATGACGGTTCTCGCGACTTAACCTGGGTGTTTAGTCATGAGAACCGGCATTCTCCAACTAAAGTGCCGGCTGCGAGGCTTTTGGCACCCTGCTAAGCTGGAAAACAGCCGCACAGCCGGCACTTTTGTTGGGTTCTCCTCGCATCCCCAGGGGGTGCGAGGAGAAATCCTTTAGCCCGACCAAACATCACGTTGAATTGAATAGCTCCAGGAGCTCCCTCCCGGGGGGTATTCAGCATCACATTGAATTGCCCCCATGATGAGCAAATAAGTGTTCTGAGACATATATAGGGGCATGGTGGTGCTCTGAGGCATATAAAGGGGCTTTAAAGAAGCTCTTGGATGGCATATAAAGGCATGAAGGGACTCTAAGGTGAATATAGGGACATTAGAGCTCTGGGGAATATGAAGAAGGATGAATGGCCTCTGAGGTATTTAAAGGGGTATGAGGGTGCTCTGAGGCATATAGTGGTATGGCATATAAGGTAAGGGCATAATGGACAGCAATCCAATGCTTTTGTACCTCTTCGGATTGGGTGGATTAGGTTCGGCATTAGTTCAGTATCTAAGCAGGAAAGTGCTGGAAATCTGGCATTTGTTGGTTAAGGAAAATAAATTTCTAGCTGCAACATATTTATTTGGTGAATTCCACAAGTTGTCAGATTTGTTATCTTGTCAGTATATTTCCCTAAAGAGGGTAGCATTAAGAAGAATGTTTCAATATAGTACACACCTTTAGGAGCCCAGACATAGACCTTTGCACAAAACTCTTCCAATGCACAGACCCTCTCGCTGCATCCCCAAAGTATGGATGAAGGGAGAGTGGAAGATACTCCCAATGTCTTTTTCGTTTGTTGATTGGAGGCTGAACTGTCATGATTTTTGATATGGAACAAATGACTGCAGCAACCCTTGGAATAAGGAGTATTCCATTCTATTTTTTTGTGTGCAACAGCTTATCTAGCAGAGGAATGTAGAACCGTTTCAATGGCAGGTTTGACTCTGATTGAATAACCAGTAGCAGCCACTTCTAATCTGCCTCCATACAGGTAGTGTTTCCGAGTGTAAAGGCAATTTCACGCCTGAGGGTTGGAGTTGGTTGGAACAGGCGTGGGAGGCTGAAGTGGAGCCCAAGAAGGCATGATTAAATCTGGAAGGCTTGCGCCAGGACATCCTCATACGATGAGGGATGATAGGAGGCAGTAGAACTGCTGGAGGTGATGAGCCCGAATGCGAGGACAGTAGGGATCAACTTTATTAGACAGCAGGTTGGAATTAGAACTGGAGATGATAATTCTGAATGAATGAGCTCAATCGGATTGGAACCGATGATGCGGATTTGAAGAACTTGATGGATGTGAATCCGATGTTGAAGAATTGATGCACTCGATCAGTTGGGACTGATGTTGATGAATTGATGCACTTGTTCTGTAGGGACCGATGGTTGGAGATATTGGCTGGGACCAATGGTTAGAGTTAGGAACAAGTCTCTGTGGTAAAACCAGACTGGAGTACTAGATGGAATTGGAGACTTGATAACCAGACTTGGAACTGGAATGATACGGACTGGAACTGTTCAGAAACAGAGTACCTGGGAGCTCAGCACAGAGCTGTATCTTCAGCAGAAGCGACGTTGTACTGGCAATGAAGGCCAGTCAGGAAATGGAATTTATAGTGGGGGATCCCCAGGGATTGGATGCTGCGATCAACTGGTTTGGGAGCAGCACTCTGAGTGGTGGAAGAGAGGTGACTGAATCCAACATGGCTGCACCCATATTGAGTTTTGGAGGGAAGTCAGGTGTGCAGCCTGAGTGCTAGCATACTGAGTAAACACACTGAGAGCACAGAGCAGGAACTGTGTGGACAGACCTCATAGCCAGCTGGATGCAATGTGCAGTGCAGACGGACCTCTGCGTCATCCGAGAGTGATGTGTGGTTACAGCGCGAACGTAACTCAGCGCTAGCTGGAACAACACCGCAGAGGTAAAACATAGGAGAATATGGGATAAATGAATCAGGATCGTGACAGGCACTATGATGGGAGGCTTGCTGCCTAATACAATACTAGCTGTTAGATGGCCAGCCTTCTGAATAAAACAGCAATCCCTCAGAGTTCCCTACTCACATATGGTGGGGTTGCTTGTAGTATTAAGATTACAAGACATAAAAATACTGAAAAAACTGCAGTGAGAAGTGCTTCTTTATAATAATACTGAAGTGATCACCAGGAGCTTTCTCCTAACATCACTGAAAAACACAGTTAACCAAATAATAATGAAGCACTTACTTATAATATAATATAACCTGATGCTCCAAATGATGGAGAAAGCCTTTTTCCAGCGTGGTTGAACAGACAGTGATACCACTAGTAGTAGTAATATTACCACTAGTACTGTAAGTGAATTTAATCAGTGGATTTTTTTAAAGTGAATATATAATAATTAATGACCTTCAAAGAAGCATGTGGTATTTTTCATGCTATATACTGGCAGTTTTGTGACATACAGTAATAGTAAAGCAGGTTTTATAGTGTCTGTGTTCATCCGGAGGGTTTGGGCTCTCAAAGGACACAACCAGCTCTGAGGAAGTGATTCAGTTGCTGATGCTTTACCTGTGCAGACAGGTGGAAAACCAGTTACACTTATCCAGGGGGCATGTGTAATGTATTGAAAATAATTCAACAATGTTTAAGACATCAATTTGTTCACTTGGAAGACAGGCACTCTCATAATAGTATTTGTAAGTTCTTCCAGCTGTTTACAGATAGAAAAACTTAATTTATTTGCACAGCATTCAGTGCAGTTTGTATGTTACAAGTTATGTCGTTTTACTATTTCATAGCTGTCTTGTCATACCATCTCCTTTAAACGCCATACTTGCTTACAACAACAAATATTGATAGACATTTCTATGAACTCTTTCTCCCCATGTAGCGGGAGAGATGGTATGCAGTGTCTGCTCCTACAGTCAGCAGCTGGCTATCACTCACATCTGCTTCCATCACCTGCTATGAGTGCACCGATACTATGCCAAAAGTTAGTGCTAGTAGTGGCAGGTATATGCAAGCACATATAGCTGGGACTCAAAAATAATAATAAATAATTAAGAAATAAAAAAGAAATGAGAGGGGGGGGTAGGTAGCATCTGCTACCTAACTGATTAGTAAACGTATTCTTGTTGTAACACAATTCACTCAATGGAAAATTATCACTTTAATTTTTTTGAAGTCTCAGGAGTGTGTATGTATTGTGTATTTATGTCATATACTTTTAAAATATTAATCTTCACTCACTAGCAGTTTTATTGTACAACTTTTCTTTGTATTATTATGCTCTGGTAGAGGTGTAATTATTACATCTTATTAGGCCTACTTTAATGCATTTTTATGAAACTTGTGTGGACTGAATTTGTTAACTTAAGGTATATTGACTATATTAAATGAGTCCTATTCAGATATTTAACAAGTAGAACTGTTTACTAGTCAAGTCTAGTGAACCTAAAATCTACTATACAGATATATAGAACCCAAAAATGACACTCATAAATGATGCAGACAAACTTGCAATCGAGTCTCCACACTGATCACGACACCCCCGCGTTTGGCTAGCCACCCCCGTTACCACCTAGAAGCACCCACCAAAATTCCCTCTCTCCTTGTCCAAATTAATTCTGCGTCTCCCAGCAGACCATTAGGTTACATGTGCATTGCGACTGGGATGTAATGAGCAGACTGTATGCATTGGCCGTTTGCGTGACCAATGGGCACTGCGTGCACCTCTGAATCATGCCCTCAGTGAGAATATAGGCCACAGAGCTGGGATGAGATCACGTGTACACACATTGCTTTCTTCCAATGGGTATCTTCTCCTATTTAAAGACAAGAATAGATTGTAGTGTGTTTATTTATAAGAGCGACCCTTCACCCATGAATTCCACTTATAAATCTATCTGTATTCAAAGCTTCAAATGAATACAAATGGCTCTGTGGTAGTAGCTCTTACATAAACTAGTGTCACGCTCCGGACACTTAAAACCATCTTTTTACCTCTCCGGTGCCTGTCCAGACTAGGTCTAAGGTCAGCTTGTGCTGTGCATCACTCCCAGATAGCACAGAGGTCCGCTCACTCTGCACAACGCTCCTGGCTGGTGCTGAGGTCTACTCCTTCCCCCTCTGCTCATTGTCCTGTCACTGAGCATGGAGATGGCTCTCTGCAGTCACTTGCTCACAGCGTGTCTCCCCAGCATGATGAAATACAAACTGCACGCCAGAACAACAGCATGGGCGCAACCATGTTGAACTCTGTCACCTGACTCTCCTCCACCACTCAGCGTGCTGCACCCATACCAGCTGATCGCAGCATCCAATCCCTGGGGATCCACCCTCTATAAATTCCATTTCCTGACAAGCATATGTTGCCAGCACGACGTCGCTTCTTGCTGAAGTTACTGCTCAGTACTGAGCTCCCAGGTACTCTGTATCTGAACGATCCCCGTTTGTTACATCCAGTTCCTAGATATAGTAAACAAGTCTCCTATACCATATTGCACACAAGTCTGGTTTCACGCTAGACTTGTTCTTACGGCAACCATCGGTTCCAGCCGATACCTCCAACAATCGGTCTCATCCGATGCTTCCAACATCAGACTCTTATCATTTAGTTCCACAATTCATCAACATCGTCAGTGATCACGCTGACCGGAAAAGAATGTGGGTCCCAGGGACCCCTCACTTTAAAAAGTTGGGGTTCTACTTCACTGTTTTTGGGTCACATCACATATTATGGGGTGAAACTGGGGTTAGAGGGGAGTATGGGCAGGCAGAGCTGGGAGTAGGTAGCGGCAAGTGCAGACAGTAGTTGTGACAGTGCTGGGGGCAAGGAGGAGGCTAGGAGCAGGTAGTTCTGGGGGTAGGAAGGGAGCAATGTTAGATAGCAGCTGGGGCAAGGAAGGGGAAAGGAGAGGCAGTACTAAGGGTAGGGAGGGGGTAAGGGTAGATAGCAGCTGGGGCTGTACTGGGGGCAAGGAGGTTAGGGGCAGGCAGTGCAGGGGGTAAGGTAGGGGGTGCTCATAGTTACAAGTCAGGGTAAATGGGAAATACACACAGCTACAGTGTCAGGGCTAGTGAAGGAATACCCACACACACACACACACACACACACAAGCAGGGGAAGGGTCCACACAACCGGCCAGTGACACCAAGGACAGGGGCCTGACAGCTGGCAAGTAACACCAGGTATAGGGCCAAATAGATGGCCAATAAACACAAGTGACGGACCACACAGCCAGCCAGGGACACCAAGGACACACAGCCAGCTTGACAGCTGGCACGTGACACCAGGGATAGGGCCACATAGCTGGCCAATAAACACAAGTTACGGGCCACACAGCTGGCCAGCAACACCAGGGACGGGCCACAGATGTCCGGCAACACCAGGGACAGCCCGGGAGCACACAGCCAGTCAATAACACCAGGGACAGCCAGGGAGCACACAGCCGGCCAGGGACAGATGTCCTTACCTTTCAGGGCGCTAATCTCCATCAGCACCGTGTGCACCTGAGGATCAGACAGGAACTTCATCTGCTCCATGGCATTCTTCTCTTCCAGAGATTCCCCCAGGGAGGCTGGGGCGTTGCGGCCTTCTTCCAGCAGCAGCGGCACCAGCTTCCTGGTGTGTTTCTGCACCCCGAGGCAGACACCTCCAAGCTGGTGCTGCCGTCATTTCCCCCGCCCGGATCCGTCAGCGGAGGCTGAGTGGCTGCAGCTGAGGTGGGAGCAGAATGTGGCTGACTCTCTGCGCAGTGGCGCGGCAGAGGGTTGTCAGACTGATGAGGAGACGCAAGCTCCAGGGGAATTCTGGGCGTTTTAGTGAGGAGAAACCTCCGGCGGCGATTAGATGAGAAGAAGCCGCCGGCGGTGAATCGCTTTTTTTTGGCAAAGCACACAGGCAGCACACACAGCGGGTCCTGCAAGACCCGCTGAGTTTTAAAAACCGGGTCCCCAACTTCCTAAAACGTGTAAAAACGTGCTATAATGTGTATTTTGCGAACACTGGTCGTTCTTAACCGATCAAGTTTATTAATATCTGACTCCTATCAATTAAGTTCTTCAATTCTTCAACATCGGTCTCAAACCGATCCAACTCTCAATCCAGCATCATTGGTCCCAATCCGATTCTCTCATTAATTCATTCACTATTATATATTCAGTTCCATTGCAAACTACTGTTCAATAAAGACTTTCTATTCCTGTTATCGCCTTCGGGCCCATTATCCACTGCCGTATCTCTACCTCTGCACATCTATACATGAAGAGGTCCTGGCTCAAACCACCTAAATTCATCCACGCCTCTCAAATCTCTTCAGTCTCCCACGACTGTTCCAACCCAAAACAAATCTTCAGGCGTGACAACTTATTGTCTTTAGAATGGGAAACAACATAAACAGTTGTACTCTTAATTCAGCCAGTTAATGAATAAACATAGAGTCTTAAAACAAATAAAACCAATATTGTCCGTCCGTCCCCCCGCTCTGGTGTGTGTCTTAAAATAAGTTATCTCCATTGGAAAGCCCATGCCGAGGACTAATATATAGGACATCAGGCCTAAGTTTTGAATTTTGTGTAACCTCTTAACACACTAAGATGCTCCACCAACACATTTCGACGTTCAATCTTTTCATGGCGGTGGGGAGTCTCCATATTGTCCACTATTTAAATACCTTACAATAAATAAAGTTTAAGACCAAACGGCTATCAATTTCATACAACAATGGTATCTGTAGTGGAATGCATACCATACAACCCACAGAATGATCAAAGCAAATACAGAAATAATTTAATTAATCTGAATTATTGATCCCATTATGGTTTCTGTGTTTGCGCCCTTTTCTTATTCCAAGTGGCCTCTGGTGTATATATACAGATACCTTCACGTGTCAAGCCTCATTTTGGGATGTGAATGAGCGAATTGCCAGTGGTCTGTGGTGTATACACAGAGAGCTTCTGAACATCAAGTCTCATTTTGGGATCCGAAGGAGCAGGAACCGTCTTGCTCATAATGGCTTTGTAATGTTTGTGTGGAGAACTTCCGTGTGTAAAGCCTTATTTTGAGGTCAGAGCAGTGGTTCCTAAACTGCGCCATGCACCCTGGGGTGCCTCGGGACCCTTGCAGGCGTGCCTCAGGTTGGTGGTTCAGCACCAAATCAAATTATTTATGGTCAATGTAATGTAAATATGTGTGCAAACAGAAGTGCAAACCTGTCCACCACCACATAACTGAACCTAAGGATAACAGTACAATTTACTTCACTTAACTACTTTTACTACATTTTTTTTTTCTGAATTTCTCAATAACAAACTTTAACTTGGGGGTGCCATGAAAACAATGCTAATACTCAAGGGCGCCGTGATTCAGAAAAGTATGGGAACCACTGGGTTGGAGGGCGATAGTACAGGCTGGACTATACCTTCTGAGGAAACAGGGATTTCTTTTGCCCAGAGAAACGCGTCAAGGAACGTCCTGCATTTACTATACCAGACTGTTTGTGCACTGGAGCTCTGACCGCTACAACCCTATCGGGCAGGGAGCCTGCTGTGAAACTGCTATAAAGCCCTTTGCCGGCTGTCATCAACCGGCTACTACAACCAGGCACGGAGGACAGAGTACTTTGCTCTAATTCATCCAGCACCCACGCTCCCGCTGACGAGCGGTGGAGCGCTTCTGTTACTCCCGAGTACGGGTCATCAGCCACCAGAGATCGAGACAGTAATTATTATACCTACATCACAGGTCTCACACTCCCGCTTATAAGTGGTAGAGGTATTCATTCCCCAGCTACTATTGGGGACAGCGTGTACTGGATAGACATTGTTTCCACTTAAATCTAGCGGCTCCCTGTAGTAGCTTTTTCACCATTGCTGCTACTGTTGCAACTTAAATAACCATTTCTGTATTAAGAGGACACTTTGTTTGCTTTCATTGAAAGTAACAGGACTTGTTTTTATCCGTTTGGATTATTAATTCTGCACGAATTGGACATTTTATCCATCTACTAACCACTGGTTTTCATAGTGCACAGGAAAGGACGTTCTGGTATTCATGCACAGAGCCATTACTCATTTTATTATCTGTGTAAATTGTATCTATTAAATCATTGTTCATTTTACTACAATTTTTGTTGTTTTTTCGCAAACCACCGCTCCTTCCACCCTCTTTGTTTTAATGAATATGGTGATTGTGTTCAAAATATCTGGAAAAGAATACTAGAGGTGTTTTTTTTTATAAAAAAATAAATAAAACTCCCCAAAAAAACAAACGCTCTGGGATTTCTCACATCATTTAAAAAAGAAAAAAAAAACCTTACATTAACGTTACTCTAATTTAAAACAGATGTATTACCAATAAAACAAATGAAAGCCTACTGTGCAACTCCCACACTTGATTTAGACACTTTAGAAAACTGCATTTAAAATGATCAGTCGCTTACAAAGTGGAGGTAGCCATTTTGTAGATTTACGCCCATACTGTAACGATGAACAAATTACGTCACTGCAGTATGAAGTGTGAATGGTTTATGTCTCAATGACGTCACTAGTTCTGAGTGAATTGTTAAGCTGCATTTTCATTAACATTAATATTGTTCCAGCATACATAATGGCTGCCTTACTCTGTAAGTTAGTGGCCTATTGCAATGGCAGTTGGAGCGACAACAAGGGTCCCACAGTCCCTGCAACATCCATTATAAGGTGCTGAAAGGCTATGTAAAAGTGATGTGCCTGAGCAAGAGTGCAGAGTGCCATGACCAACAGTTGACCGTCACTCTACTTAGACTTATTTGCCATATAGAGCAGCAGCAGAAATCTACAGTCCTCCTCCACCGGATATCACTGCAGGTAGGACCTGTTATGGGAGAATGGTGGAGGGACATATGTGACAAAGGGAAGAATGGAGGGGGAGCGTGTATGAAAATGGTAGAAAGAGAGGGGGAAGCATACATATGATAAGAGTAGAATAAGGGGGGGGAGCATACTTGATAAGGAGAGAATGGAGGGACCAGGAATTCACATGGTCTCTCCATGGTCTCTCCACAAGGTGTCTGGTTTACTTTGTTCTCCATCACATCTATCTATCGTTAAAGAAAACCGAGGACAACTTAGGCTCGAATGGGGATGAGCATATAGAGGGCTCACTGACATCATTGTTTTAGCAATGGAGAGATGGTGGTGGTTGTTTATCATGGATGAGGAAGAGGAGAGGTTAAGATAAGCCAATAGGGATTCAATAGGACGCATTAGGAATTGCCAATAGGGATGCAACAGGCCAAAGAAAAGCAGCTTTATTTAATGGATTAAAGAGATTTAAAAAGGGTCAGTAGATGCCAGGTCCTGTATGCGGTACATCTGCAAATTTAATAAATGTATGAAAAATGCATTCAAAATGTAAGAATAATCAAAGGTACCTTTCCCACAATATAAGATTTTAGTGCCTATTTTCTCATGCATTAATATTAGCTACTAGTACAAGAGATTGAAAATAGCATTGACAACAATGAAAACAAAAAAATATATAGCTCTAATTTGAACTGTAGTTTTCATGCCTTTTATTGTATACCAGTTGAAGTACCCGGCATTGCCCTGGACAAAAATCTTCAATATTTATTATGTGATGTTGTCCAAATCCATCCACTGGAAGGCCCAGAAGAGGCTCCCTGGGTCAAACTTTTGCCTGGTGCACTCCGCCGTGTGGTCCAACCCCAATCACTCCATTAGGCATCCCAGAGCAATTGCCTCCCTCTGCAAAGTTTTCATCCAAATCCATCCAGTGAAAGGCCCAGAACAGGCTCCCCGGGTCTAAGTTCTACGCAGCGTACACCAACTGGACGTCCAACTGGGACCTCAACCGCATAGAACAGTGCATCCAGAAAGTATTCACAGCGCTTCACTTTTTCCACATTTTATGTTACAGCCTTATTCCAAAATGGAATAAATTAATTTATGTCCTTAAAATTCTACACACAATTCCCCATAATGACAACGTGCAAAAAGTTTTTTGAGATGTTGGCAAATTTAATAAAAAAATAAAAAAAACCTAAGAAATCACATGTATATAAGTATTCACAGCCTTTGCCGTGAAGCTCAAAATTAAGCTCAGGTGCATCCTGTTTCCACTGATCATCCTTGAAATGTTCCTACAGCTTAATTGGAGTCCACCTGTAGTAAAATCAGTTTATTGGACATGATTTTGAAAGGCATACACTTGTCTATATAAGGTCCCACACTTGACAGTGCATGTCAGAGCACAAACCAAGCATGAAGTCCAAGCAATTGTCTGTAGACCTCCAAGACAGGATTGTCTCAAGGCACAAATCTGGGGAAGGGTACAGAAAAATATCTGCTACTTTGAAGGTCCCAATGAGCTCAGTGGCCTCCATCATCCGTAAATGGAAGAAGTTCGGAACCACCAGGACTCTTCCAAGAGTTGGCCGGCCGTCTAAACTGAGCAATTGGGGGAGAAGGGCCCTTGTCAGGGAGGTGACCAAGAACTTTGGTCACTCTGTCAGAGCTACAGCATTCCTCGTGGAGAGAGGGGAACCTTCCGGAAGGACCACCATCTCTGCAGCAATCCACCAATCAGGCCTGTATGGTAGAGTGGCTGGATGGAAGCCACTCCTTAGTAAAAAGCACATGGCAGCCCGTCTGGAGTTTGCCAAAATGCACCTGAAGGAGACACAGACCATGAGAAACAAAATTATCTGGTCTGCTGAGACAAAGATTGAACTCTGGCGTCAATGCCAGGCGTTATGTTTGGAGGAAACCAGGCACCACTCATCAACAGGCCAATACCATCCCTACAGTGAAGCATGGTGGTGGCAGCATCATGCTGTGGGGATGTTTTTCAGTGGCAGGAGCTGGGAGACTTGTCAGGATAGAGGGAAAGATGAATGCAGCAATGTATAGAGACATCCTGGATGAAAGCCTGCTCCAGAGCTCTTTTGACCTCAGACTGGGGCGACGGTTCATCTTTCAGCAGGGCAACGACCCTAAGCATACAGCCAAGATATCAAAGGAGTGGCTTCAGGACAACTCTGTGAATGTCCTTGAGTGGCCCAGTCAGAGCCCAGACTTGAATCCAATTGAACATATCTGGAGAGATCTGAAAATGGCTGTGCACCGACGCTTCCCACCCAACCTGATGGAGCTTGAGAGGTGCTGCAAAGAGGAATGGGCGAAACTGCCCAAAGATACGTGTTCCAAGTTTGTGGCATTATATTCAAAAAGACTTGAAGCTGTAATTGCTGCCAAAGGTGCATCAACAAAGTATTGAGCAAAGGCTGTGAATACTTATGTACATGTGATTTCTTAGTAGTTTTTTTTTATTTTTTATAAATTTGCAAAAATCTCAAAATTCTACACACAATACCCCATAATGACAACGTGTAAAAAAATTTTTTGAGGACAAAAATTAATTTATTCCATTTTGGAATAAGGCTGTAACATAACAAAATGTGGAAAAAGTGAAGCGCTGTGAATGCTTTCCGGATGCACTGTATGTCTTCTGGGATCCAATGTTACCACTCTGAAGTTTTCTTCCAAATCCATCCAGAGGAAGGCTCAGAACAGGCTCCCCGGGTCAAAGTTCTGCCCAGCATACACCAACGGGAGGTTCGACCGGGACTCTAACCCCCCCCGGATCCGACTGGACCACCTCACGTTGGTTTCATCCCAATTGGTGCAGGGGTGCCTGAATGCATAGCTTGACAGGCAAACAAACAAACAGACCAATTAATTTTATATATACGATTTGTCGCATTGTCGTTAAGTGGTCTAATAGCTTACTTTTTTGATACTAAATAACTATGTAAGATTTACCATGAGAGCTGTGGAAGATATTCGCCTACAAACAAACAAACTTCTTATTTTTTTATATATCTTCCTTGCCAAACGTTCATCATCTGCTGCCCCGCTCTGTCAGTCCCTCCATTGGTTGCCGGTTTTCTACCATATTCAATACAAAATACTTTTACTTACATATAGGGCCATTAGCCAAACCACCCCAACATACATCTCTTCACTCATCTCAAAATATATCCCAACCCGACCTCTCCGCTCAGCAAAAGATCTGCGTCTCTCATCCCCACGCATTGCTTGCTCCCATTCATGGTTACAGAACTTTCTTCGGGCTGCACCCACTCTATGGAATGCCTTACCACGCACAATAAGACTTTCCTCTAGTCTCCAATCCTTCAAGCATTCCCTGAAAACTCGCATCTTCAGGCAAGCTGATCAGATTCCAGAACCACCCACATAACCTTCATAGCTTCCATGTCTAATTGCTGTACATCCCCTTTCACAGTCAACACATAACCTCACACATTGTCTTTCTTTCACATCCTCCAGACATTTGGCCGACATTCCTGTGTGACTGGATCATGCTGACCACCAAGAAACTCTGCATTCTGGCTGGCCCAAATTGCAATATATATATATATATAAGAAACTGTTAATATATATATATATATATATATATATATATATATATATATCTTATTAGATCACAATAAGCTTTGCAAGGAAAGCAAGATTAAATGGCTGTACTTTTATTTTCTACGGCATAATAAGCAGAATACTTGACCTTAACAAGACTAAGAGCATTCTCGCCATTTGTATAATTAAGTATATGTATAATTAGTACAATTAGCCTTCATTTAAGCGACGGTAATTTGCCACTTGGATTTCCACTACAGGATTTCCCTGATGCAGAAATCCCAAAAGTAGGCAAGTATGGGTTTTGTACGTTCTGGCTAGCAAAACCGAGCCTTTATAGTGCCTGGTTAATATCAGAAGCATTTAATGTTGCTGCCAGGTGTGACGAGAACTGCTGTTTTTAATTTGAATAAATTAAAGTCATTATGTTATGCTGACTAAACAAATCACTTCCAGCATTTTATGTACAGAAATCACTGTTCTATCACATCTGCCCAGTAAAATAACACTGTATCCAGTCCACTTATTAGTGCATACATTTTATGGATATGTTCTACTGTCATTAATGGCACATTCACTAAAATGCTCACCCTTGATCTATGTAATCTCCTCCCATGCGTGATAGAATTAGCAGATGTTGACTAACAAATGTACAATTGTATATGATTTGCCTGTGGTTGACCTTTAAATGGTAAACTCTCACTGAAATTGACCATTAGGGACAATTCAACTTCAAAGTGACACTAGTGTGCACTTGTTATAATTTAAATGTGCTTCCTGTGTCAATACCAGAATTACAAATATCTGTCTGATTGCTTCTGTTGATTGAGATACCGTACAGCGCTGAATAATTAGTTGTCATTTGATTTCTATTGACCCAGTTGCCAACCATTGGTTTTGCAGGTCAAGGTAACATACATTTAATATTTAAAGGTCACCAATGACATATAATATGCTTTTAGCATTTCTAATTACTTTTAGAATGTTTATTGCATTTCTAAGTATGATGACTTTTAAATGTGGATGACCTAATATTGAACGCGATTGTATACTGTATGTTTAATTTATTTTATCACACATTGACAGATCATCCAAATTAAAATACATGTACATTGTGCAAGCGCTATTTATACATTCACAATATATATTTATATATATATATATATATATATATATATATATATATTTAAAATATTATAATATAATTTCTCCCAGGTCTCATTTTGTAAAAAAGTCACGCATCCTCACAGTGAGACCAGCAAATTGGCAATTCTGATTAGATCTTGATTTTTTGGGGTGCGCGCATTTGTTGTGCGTGTTTCATGAAACAAACTCGCTTTTGCAAACTTTCTCCTAATTGGATTGAGCCCATTGTGTTGACATATCACATTAGTGAGTAAAGGCCAAAGCTTCGTTATACCACTTTCAGTCTTAAGCCTAAAACCCGGGTTTTTGCACATGAACGTCTGAATGGTGCGACCCAGGCTGACAGTCCCGGGTCCGCAACCCTGCTCGTTAACAGGGTTTGTTTCCGGGACTTGCAACCCGGATTGACGACCCAGCTCAAGTGTGAAAGGTGCTACCCGGGTGTTGATGACCTGAGTCAGGCCTAAAACAAATTGATTAGCCGGAGACGGTGGTTCTTGGAAATGAGATCATCTCCAAGCGCCCACTGAATTCAGAAGAACCAGGTCACTGCAACACCCGGGTCTGGTGTGAAGGGTAACGACCTGGGAATAACCAGGTTCGCCCCCCTAAGTGTAAAAGGTGTAGCCTGGCTTCAACCAGGTTTGGAATTTATGTCTGAAAGTTGTATTAGATGTCAACTATATCACATATAAGTAATCTAGAATTTGAAAATCGTCATACTTTTCAGATTAGATTGATAAATGTCACACCTTCATGAGACATCTCATAGATTTACCTCAAGCCAGTGGAATATTATGATCATGTGCAGTAATGATATATAATTTGTTTTGTTTTTTTGGGTTCTGCTAAATATTTTCCTCAATAGCCTCCATTAACAATTTATTTACATACAGAATATGGGCAAAAGTATGAGGACAGCCTTTCTGATTAAGGTGTTTGGCTATTATAACCATACCCATTGTTAATAGATGCATTAAATCAGACATACAGCCATTGCCGTAACAGGGCCCACCTACGGGGTGGGCCTGATATCTCTGGAAAGTCGGGCATTGCTTAGAGCATTTTAAGGCGATTGCGAGCCACTGCCTTGAGAAAGGCAGCAGTTATACTTCCTGACGGTACCCCAGTTTTTTTTTAGTTACTGGATCACACTGGAAAGACACTATAGTGATAGTTCAAAAATACCTATTTTACACTGTACACAATACAGTCAGGGCCGAAACTAGGATAATCTGTAACCCGGTGCAAGGTAGCAATTTTGCGTCCCCCTCCCTTCCTGTACCTGGATTTTATCCTTGCTCCTCCATAAGGCAGTGCACTAGTCAAACGTTCCTGGTATAGTGACTTACATTACTCCACACACAATAATGCCCATTAGACATTATGCCACACATTGTAATGCCTATTACTAAAGTGCCACTTACACATTTGCCCGACACCATTTTATGCCCCACAGTAAGGCTCTAATTACTTTAAAATTACCTGCTTATTGTCAGGGGTTTTATGCTCGTTGCCAGGGGGTTCCATGCTTGCTGCCAGGGGGTTTCATGTTCGTTGTCAGGGGTTTCCAGCTCGTTGCCAGGGGGTTCCATACTCATTGCCAGGGGGTTCCATACTCATTGCCAGGGGGTTCCATACTCATTGCCAGGGGGTTCCATGCTCATTGCCAGGGGGTTCCATGCTCATTGCCAGGGGGTTCCATGCTCATTGCCAGGGGGTTCCATGCTCATTGCTAGGGGGTTCCATGCTCGTTGCTAGGGGCTTTCATGCTCGTTGCCAGGGGCTTTCATGCTCGTTGCCAGGGGCTTTCATGCTCGTTGCCAGGGGCTTTCATGCTCGTTGCCAGGGGCTTTCATGCTCGTTGCCAGGGGCTTTCATGCTCGTTGCCAGGGGCTTTCATGCTCGTTGCCAGGGGCTTTCATGCTCGTTGCCAGGGGCTTTCATGCTCGTTGCCAGGGGCTTTCATGCTCGTTGCCAGGGGATTCATGCTCGTTGCCAGGGGATTCATGCTCGTTGCCAGGGGATTCATGCTCATTGCTATGGGGTTTATGCTCGTTGCCAGGGGGTTTCACAGGAGAAGATGCAGCTTTGAACATTTTCTCCCGGCACTTGCGCTGGCCTAACAGACACTAGAGGTCCAGTAGGACCTCTAGCGTCTATCTCCTCCGTGGCGGTGGCCATTTTTGGATGGCCGTTTTCTGACTCTGCAGCCTCCAAGCCACCGTGAGTCATCCCTTTTTCACCCCCTGCTTTCCGGCACCCGGTGCATGTGCACCTCTAGCCCCCCCTAGTTGCGGCTCTGATACAGTGATATAAAAATAAACACAGCCTGACAGTAGCTGATTGGTTGGTACTTTATCCCTCTCCACTTTATCTATCTCCAAGCTTTCATAAATCTCC